>FR989987.1:7645000-10045000 GCA_905404265.1 Fabriciana adippe | reverse complement strand
GTGCTTTACACAAATCATTTCATATTAGAAAATACGTGTAAAGGTTATTTAATTAATGTTACTTATTGAATATTATGTAACATTTGAGTTATAAGAGTTTGTGGAATGCACTTAAAGTTTAGTACATTAGTATATATCTAATAATATCGCTACGTTTCATCTCAATAGAGGCGATATATCTTGAGAACCTCATGTTGGGCGGTGGATAATGAGGAGTAGATATAGGTTGTAATTAGCGACCAAATGATACTCGTAAATATGTACACTACAGTCAAGTAATATATTCGTTAAAACAATGTGATTAAAACTTTTATAAACATACTAGCGACTCACTTACGTTTTTAACATTTAGTATAGATTTCTCAGAGATGAGATATTTTACCGCGGTAAAAAATATCCTATATGTTGACCCGGATAACCAGCTATTATCATGCCAAACATCAAAATCCCTCCAATGGTTTTTTCGTTATGCGGTCACAGACAGACAGACAAACAAAAATTCTAAAAACTATAGATTCCGGCCTCTATATCGATAATAATGTCTATTTCAATAAGATTTTCCAAAAAAATATTTAATGTACAGATTCGGCATAGTTACAATTTTATTATATGTACAGGTGACTTATTTTTTATCACACAAATTTAATATTTATTTATTTTCTTTATTTCTAAGAAAAATAGCTACATTACTTGAACATGACCTTAATCGAATGAATGCTATACCGAATAACGCTCAGAAATATCTGTAATTGGATTTTTATTTATTGGTTTATATTAAGGAAAAATTATTTTGCTTATTAATCACGGCTTATTCTAATAGTTTTTTTTTATTATTTAGAACACATAAAATGAAGTGGTAACAGGACGAGTTAGTCCATTAAATTTAAAAAAAGTCAGTACTACCCACTAAAATCCAACAAAACCTCCCCCGTCTTAATGGGGCGTCGCGGGATCGCTTACACACTCAACTGCAGGTCCGCAGGACCGCAGGTCTGCCGAAGCAGGCCACAATAACCATGGGGTTGCTCCACAGTCCACTCTGCTATCAAAGAAGTACTAGGAGCAACCCGCATGGTGCACCGTCCACCAAAGTGGGCCATCAATGGTGTATAATAATTCAACCCCTTTTAACTTCCTATTGCTGGGTACAGACTGGAGTTAAGCATGTAGCGGGAATCAGTTCATAGTTCACCACGTTAACAAATAGTATTTATTGGTCCTTGAGAACTAGTTGGATTCTCTCAAACGTGCAAGTTTCTTCACGATATTTTCCTTCACGTTACTAGCAAGTGATAAGTAATCATGTTGAAAATGATTTGCACATAAATATCTCAAAGGTTTAAAGGCGAGAAACGTATTCTAATCCGCTTCACTTGATTTTTCTTGTGGGCGCATTATCAATGCTCTAACCATATTATTACAATAATATTAAGTGTTGCGCATTATACTTTTTTTAACTAAATTTGGACATATCATTAAAATATTTATATAAATTGTATTTTGTAATTGTTATCAAATTTACATGTGTTGTATAGCCATTTTATTTCTTCTCAGCAGGGCTAATAGGCTATTACTTCTGCCATTTACATAATAAGTGGTATCGTTAGGATATACAGTCAAAGCGACGTTATATGTATCGAAATAGCGTGTTAGCATGAAGGCAATATAAAGGCGGATTCATATCGCTTGTAATTTACGCATATTAATCTAATTAACTCTAATTAATAGAAATCGACACCAGCTGACATTATTCTGTAATACTAATATAATATATATTATATGAGTACCTTCAGAGATCGTATATATTTAAAACAAAGATTGATGGATTAATTATATTTATTACTAGCGACTCAGCCTTGCTTTGCTCGGGTTCGTCCCTAGGTACGATTTAACGGTAAGGATAGAATAGACTATACATGTACAATGTACATACATAAGTATAGAAAAGTAGGTAAGTATTATAAAAAATAAAAATATATATCCCTTACTTGAGAGATGATTGGTTCAGTACTTTTTGCGTGAAACTTGCACATTGATTTGACTAAGTTAGTTTTATTATACGTATAGATAAGAATAGATATTGCGAGTGTATCTTAGGAGAGAGACATACTAATGAGGACTTTTCTATAGGCCTTTTTAAGACCTACAATTTTTTAGTACATTGTTTTGACGTATGTCTTAAAGTTTAGCCAGCGGAAGGTTTCTAATGAGAACTCGATAAAACCAGTTATTGTGTTTTCCCGTGGGAAACAAAGATTTTCTTGAAGTAAAAGGTATATTAATGTTTGCCCGGGTAATAAGTTATCACTTCACCAAATTTCGTTATAATCGGTTCGTTACTTACTGCGTGAAACGCGTACAGACAAAGAGACAAACAGACAAACAGACAAAAAAATAATAACTATGGTTTTGGGGTCTATTTTGTTTAAATACGTTACAGTCATTGTTTTAAAAAATATTTCGTGTACAGATTTCGCTAAGTTACTGCTTTTTCATAATATAGACTAGCGACTCACCCTCGCTCCGCTCGGTTACGTTTTAACGGTTAGTATAGATTTCTCAGAGATGAGATATTTTCCCGCAGTAAAAAGTATCCTATATGTTAACTCGGATAACCAGTTATCATCATACCAAATTATATCAAAATCTGTAGTTTTCTCGTGATGCGTTCCCAGACAGAGAAAAATTCTAAAAATTATAGATTCTTTTCATGTAGAAGACTACGACTATTTCATTAATATAATGATTATTTCAATAAAATTTTCCAAAAAATATTTAATGCACAGATTCGACTCAGTTATAATTTTATTATATCTAGGTATAGATATAAAATATAGATGGATGTATAGTTACTACTGTAGTAGTAGCTAGCATGTATAGCTGGAAATCAGGAGGTCCTGGGTTCGAGTCCTGAGTTGAGTTGGGTGTAGTTCAGATATTGAATATTTCTATTAAGAAATTCAGAAAAAGTTGGCGGTATTTCACCCCCATGCCTCAGAGTGCACGTAAAACAATCGGTCCTGCGCCTGATCTCTCACCGGTCGTATCGAGTAGTCCTCCCACCGGAGTATGAGAGTGGCAGGAATAGAGAGTGCACTTGTGTTTACCCGCATACCTGTGCACTATAATATCTAATGTGCTAGTCTCAATGAGATTGGCCACCGTAGCCGAAATCGGTCAGGAGGACGTCATTATTAATATTAATTTAGTATATTAATACAGCTGCTATCCAAACATTTAAAGTTAATGACAGTAAAAAAGTCAAAAGCATAACCAATTTCTATTATTATATCATATATGTATTATGTCCCTGCACTTTAGTCTTTTACCATCTTAAGATTTTGAACATCCTGACGTATTCTTCCGTCATCGATCACTTAACACACCGCATTAAAAGCATCAAGCGGAGCATCTAACAAGTTTTTAAATAGTTTTCATGTGTCTCTTTCAGCTCGTACGTTAAAGGGTTTCTTAAAAAATGGGAAGTCCTTAATTAGTTTCTTCCTGTTTCCATTTTGTATTAGTTGATAGAAATACTCACAATACTTTTAAAACCTTGGCTTCCTCGATTTAATGTGTGACGTAATAGACATCTTAACAAGTCAGATAGCGTAATAATGGTGGGGACAACAACAGGGACTCAAACTAACAGCTTTTTACTAAACGCATATGAAATCATATACCGTACTTATAATAATGCAGTGATAACCAGTGGTAAGCTTGGGAAACCGAGAGAAACGGGTTCGAATCCCGGGATTCGCACCTTTGATATTTTCATCTGCGAATCATTTTCAACATGATTACCACTTGTCTTACGGTGAAGGAAAACATCGTGAGAACATATCTGAGAGAACCTAGCAAGTTTTCGAAAGATAATATGTGCCAACACGCACTTGGCCAGCGTGGCGGACTATGGCCTGATCCCCTTCGTATTGCAGGGAGGTCCGTGCCCAGCAGTGGGACTTTAAAAAAAGGGCTGAACACACGTATAATAAAACAAATATGAAATTTTAAAATACTTTAACATTTATCTAAACTCAATTTATATGCAAGAGCTTTAAAAGTTTTTTACCCTTAATAAGTTTCAAAGGAAGTCGCCTTCATATAAATAGTAATGCTAATCTATATGCACTTAATACCATAATCTATGGTACTACAAATCCGTTTTATAATATTATTTAATGAGGAAGATTATCAATCAGTAGGTACGATCTTTAGGACAAAGGATCCATAGGCTGCAAATCATGCTCATACATATATATACGCGAGCGGAGATGCGGGCAACAACTAGATTTATGAATATGAAATTGTAAATGTTTTTTCAAGCAACAAAAGGTTAGTAGATATATTTATTATTACAAGTGGTAATACAACGTGGGTGAAGAGCAGGTGTGCGCCAAATTCACTCCTGAATATGTAATTTTTGGATCTACGCTGTTATTATAATGTGACTTCATAGACAAAGAAATCTAGATCGACTACGCAATGTGATTTAAAATCCAAGGCGACATATACCTACAATATAAAACGTAAACTTATTAAATATTTATAGTAACATGACAAAAAACATAACAAAATAAAAAAAAAACAGTATTAAAGAAGTTTCTTATTAGTTATTTAAATAACATAACATTAATATTACTATTAGAAGACACTTGTTTCATTTTTTAGGTCACATAACCTGTCAATTTACTTTAGCGGCGCAAAAATAACTTTTTTATTATCTTTGTAAGAACTAAAAACTATGAAATAAAAACTTATTTTTCTTGTCAGTAAAAGTATTTCGTGCATCTGTAGAAATTTTAATAACAGGAGATCCGAATGAGAATACAATAATTTCAAACCATTGAGCTGATCTGATTAGGGAGCCAGGAGATGAAATGTGGAACTCTTCCATGACCACTAGTAAAACCTTCGAGTTTGAATACATTTGATTCGTTCTGAAAAGATTTATAACCCTGTAAAAATTTTTACCCTAACAAAAAATTAAAAAATGTAAATACTTTATATTAGTAGACTTAAACAATTGAATTATTAAACGTAAAGTATTAAAAGTAAGTTAAATTATTGAAGCCACCACCTTTCGAAGACTTGTAATTGGTTGGATTTTTCAAAAAAAAAAATAATTATAATGTATTTTCTCTGTTTAAGCTTAAACTATGAGTATATAAGGAAATGACAAAAGCTTATTTCGAAAACTTGCTTAATATTATGCTATTTTATGTTCATATTTCGTACGGCATCTTACAGTTTTACTCTAAAGCAGATAAATATTATAGTTACTTGAACTAAATATGGATTTAAAGAAAAAAAGAAAAAGGTTTTAATGAACAGCACTAGCTTGTTTTTATATAACTACCACAAGTGGCATGCGTAAATGCATTTCCCAATGTTGAAAAAGAGACATAGATGTAGTATACCTACATATAACTTATTATAACGACTTCATTTTAGCACATTTATAAAAACCATCTTAATTAAATAGTATTACTGAGCCTTAACTTCAACAAAGAGATAATTAATTACACTTAATTATATTGTACCTTTTTTATTTTATTTATTCATTATATTGTACCTTACACAAGATATTTATTTAATTAAAATAGAAAATTATTCGTTTATTAATTACTACGTAACTATGGGTTAATTTGCGTTCTAGAAAACTTCTTTACCATAGAAATGGGAGATCATATAACACCCAAGGAAAATTTCATATTTTCAGTGTCAAAATACCGAGAATTTGATAAAATCAAACATTAAATTTGTTTGTGATTTACGAGTATAACGGTTAAAGTAATATAAAATGTGTATGTGCACACCCATTTTGTTCCAAAGTAGTAATTATATTGAAAGTAATATTAGCTTTGGTATACATACTATTTCTCGAAGTTACTATGAAAAGGAAAGTTAATTTTGCTGCAGCCAAACTAACAAAATATTTAACTGAAAATATTCCATTACTCAAAAACTTCTAAACATAGCATCAAATCTCATTTATCATAGGTATACTCGTATATTAATTTTCATTGTTGAGTAATGTACCACACGCTTATGAATTATCAAATCCCTTTTTTGCTCTATATTAATACGAATTGTCATTTACCCAGTTTCATAGTACCAATACCGTCCGAATGAAATGGTTGTTACAGAAGGACTCAAGGAGATGACGGCATTGTAAGTGTTCTGTTTTTACCTTTTGATTATGGAATCCTAAACAATAATATCAATAATATAGAACCATCACATAAAATATGTATCAATAAGAAAGAAGTTCTTTGCTGGTATTCTAGCCTTTAATGTACCTAATTAAAAGCACATTAATTAGCCGTAACTTTTGCGTCGTAGTACGAGCGGTAATAGAAGCAAGAGTGTAGAGAAATATAACATCACTAATTGGGGTTGGTAGAGTAAATGATTGTTGGATATAAGAATAAAAGTTTTTTGCTTCCTCTATTTGTAAAATTCAAACTACTTTTGCTAAAATATTTATTTTGTTCACAGAATAAAAATATACAATAATTTTATGCTACCTCTATATACAGTATACACATAAGACACATCACGTTGTATACCTAATAATTATAATTAAAAGATAACAACATACTTATATAATACAAAAAGTAAGTCGCCTTTTATGTATAAGGAAAGCCTTTTTAGGGTTCCATACCTCAAAAGGAAAAAGGAAACCTTTATAGGATTACTTCGTTGTCCGTTTGTCTCTCAAAACCCTTTTTCTTAGGAATGTGTGGAGATATCAAATTGAAATTAGTATCAAATACTCAAGTCTGGAAGCCCTTGGAGATGTGAAAAAATCAAATTCTAAATAAACGCAATCAATATATACCGCCGTTTATGCCCCACATTTTGACACTCGCAAGGGAATTAAAGCCTATTCTATAGGGTACTTTCCGTTGACCTAGAATCAAGAAATTTGGCAAGAACAATGTCTATGAAACATTGTTCACACACAAAATTGTGTACAAATAAAGCAGAAAATCCGAAAATCGTAAATTTGTAGTTACATCACAAAATTATTATTTTTTTGCGATTTACCAACATTATATTATGCGATTTATCCAGTCACCACTTATAAATCTGGTTCAAATTTAATAGTCAAGTAATAAAATACGCTTTGATTTCCAATTTTCGTATGAACTCTTACTAACCACAATTTCAGCTATAAAGAGACTAATATTGTAATTATGTGTTTTGGGGACTGATTTTGGGGAGGAAACTTAAAACGTACTCGGAAAAAGTGAAAAAAATCTTCGTGACTCGATTCCCGTGATGGACGAACTATTTACATACTTACAAGTTTGTAGGGAGCCCTCGGTGCGCGATTCCGATTATTTGAACATAGATGTAGTTACAAATATAAGTATACCTTTTTCTTTGTTCTTGTGTGATTTTACCGGAAACTATCTCAATTTCCTGAAAGTCTACGCGGATACGATAATAATTTGTCAATTCTGGAATCATTACGTTTCGCAATTTTTCTAAAAAAAATTATAACCCAACCAAAATATCTATGAATTTGTCAAAAAAGTGATGCAAACAATATAAATAGCGTCAGCAAAAAATAATGTTTAAAGACTATTTTTCAAAATACTTTACGTTTTCTTTTACGAGTTTATATACGCTCATAAAGGCAGTGGTAGCCCAGTGGTAACGCGCTCGCTTAGGAAACCGAGTAAAACAAATTCAAATCCCGGGTCTCGCATTTCTGAAAGTTTCATGTGCGAATCATTTCTAACGAAAACACCACTTACCTTGCGGTGAAGGAAAACATTGTGAGAGAACCTGTATGTCTGAGAGAACCTAGTAAGTTTTCGAAAGACATGTGTAGTCCGTCAACCCGCACTTGGCTAGCATAGTGGGCTATGGCCTGTTCCCCTCGTATTGAAGGAAGTCCCGTGCCCAGCAGTGGGACGTTAAAAAGGGCTGAATACATATATTTATCCGCGGTAGTGTTAACAATGGTACTAATAGTAATGTATAAGTGTAATTTAGTGTGGTGTAAAGTACAGTGAAGTCTACAGATATTTTAAGTAAGCTAGATTGAGTTCATACGAGAACACATTACAAGATCTTTATGGTATTCAATTATAAACGTAGAAATAGCGAGGTGTTCATATGATATATTTTCATTTGTTTTATAAAAGAAATAGTCCCAGTTTTTGTCAGCAATCGGGGCGAATAGAAGTTAAAGGTTTGCTTAACGAGTCCGGTGAGTGTCCTTTAAACGTATTTCGTCTAGCAATGTATTTCTTTTTTGCTATACTGACTTGTGAATCGTTCTACATACAATGTATGCGCTACTACGAGTATTTATTCGATAAAATGTCTCGTAGACAAAGAAGTATCTTGTAATTTCTTTGAAATAAGACAATGCTGTGGTGCGCCTAGTTTGAATTTTATATTATGTAGGTACTTTTAAAATCACTTGCTGATTACCAATGAGAGGGTTTGTTACTACTCCCATTGATTTCTTATAATATAGGTATGTTTATTAATAAAATTACCTAAGCTCATCAGATCAAAGACAATAATTTTTAAATTTTAATGTTTCAATTATACCTAATAAGAAAATTTCAAATAGTTATGAATCAGTTATTGTATAGTGTAATCTATATAAATAAAAATGTAAATATCTAATCTGCTTTGAAAATTTGAAAAATATATGTTTTTATACATATGTATATGAATGTTTTTGTGGACTTTTACGTCGTTCAACTGTTTACCATGAAAAATGAATACCTTAAGTACCGTACCGTTATGTACGGATAATATTTTCGCATCATCCAATTATGTGAGCAACGCCGTCGGAAAAGGCTAGTTATAATTAAAATTAAATGGGGTTATCTTATTAAGCGATAAGCGTAGACTAATTTACCTTATACGAATTAAGTTATTTATTTTATACCAATGACTTTTGGCAGTTTATATTATTCTTTAATATAATTTGGACCTTTATTAGACCTACATACTACATACATACATACATATGTTCACTGATATTTACGTATTATACATTATACTGAGACACTAAGGTTTAACGGAAAATAATCTTGTAGGTACTATATTATCTAAGTACTTTTGTATATTATTTCAGAAGCGTTCATAATATATTTTCTTACTGAATTTAAATTATATAAAAAACGTTGTAGCCGCAAAAGGTACCTAGGGACGCATCTATAAACCGAAGATGAAACAAATGCATGCTCTTTTTTTCGCAGTCATTTTTAACGTCTCCCTGTGCCCAACAGGCCTTCCTTCAATACGAAGGGGATCAGGCCACCACGCTGGCCAAGTGCGGGTTGGCAAACTTAACGTCTTTTGAAAACTTCTCTCAGGCACGCAGGTTTCCTCATGATGTTTTCCTTCAACATAAGACAAGTGGTAATCATGTTGGAAATGATTCGCACATGAAAATATTTGAGGTGCGAGACCCGGAATCTGAATAAGCTTCACTCGGTTTTTTAACTTAACTGATTCGTTTCATATATATCCAGTAAATTGAAAATCGATCCAACTATATGCTTATCTACCAAATTCGTAATAATCATTGTCGTTTGACACTAGGTTTCTACAAAGGCATCGTTCTTTGCTGTATAGCATTCACAGAGTATTCTTGGCTTCTTCTATCTTACGCAGACCTTTAATTTTTGTTAATTTTTATCACACGCAGTTTCTAAATAATCAAAAATAATTGTTGGTTCTTTTGGTGTGATCTTTTTTAGACTTAGCAATTTAATTATTTATTTCACATACACTTTTTTTCTTTTATTGTGCAAAATGTTTTGCATTGGCTTTTAAATCTGGTAAGCTCAAAATTTAAATCAAAATTGAATCACAATCAAAATCTTTTATGTGCAGTAACATTTGATTAATAAATGATCAGTTAGGCTGTCAAATAATTTGCTGTTTCTGAGAACAGATGTAAGCATTGCTCTAATAATTTTGGGAAGTGTTTGAATATTTGCTGGGAATTTATGTGACGTTTACTATTATTGGAAAGTAGCAGGGACTCTAGCCGCGCGTGCGTCCGGCAGCCGGTTGGCCTCATTAATTCCGTCGACAAACACTGGCCACTTTGTGTGAGAATGACAGCACTCGTTTGTTACCCAATGCTATGCTACATTATTATAAGTCCTTTGCAGTTCTATTGCGTAGAAATACTTTCACTATATTTCATGTTTAGCTTAGAGCTAAATTGATTAAATAAATCAGAGTTTCCGAGAAACTGTATCGTTAAAGATTTCTGATGCGCAGGCTTTAATTTAATAATTTTCTACTTTTGGAAGTTTCGAACGATTTCATAACTTTTGATCTACGTTTAACTTTGAAAGTTAGTGTTGCCCCAATAGAAATCATAGCTTGAGGCTACGTTAAGAACAAGCAATATAAATTAATTGTTCCATGAAATTGGTGACTTTTTATACGCAATAATATCTTCAATCTTGTAAAGAGAATTAAAAAAAAATGTTAGTAATATAATATACTATTTTTTGTTACTTTTTTATTTATGAATATATTAGGTACATACAAGCTGAAATAAATATCCGTATACCATAAGAAAATGCGGTTGAAAATTCGGAGGCAGTCTTAATAAGAATGGTCGCTGTGACCGATTATAATTATAAAAATATGTCGAACCATGTAACCACGAATGTTTATATTAAAGCGAACTTTGGATAGTTTAAAAGTATAATCTGAAACTTAGTAATTGTACTAATTATATCATAATGGATATCATAGAATACAAATTAGTTTGGTGACGGGTACAAAATGTGGACTTAAGACTTAACAATTATGAAGGTTGAGGACCCTTTCTGCTTGTTAACTCCAAATATATGTACATATAGTAATTAACCAACACCCTTAGTGGCTTACACCCTCTTCAGGACCTCAACCTAGATATTTTGGAGTTAAACTTTATATATAATAGATTTTCATTAAGTATAATTTATATTACTCAGGTAAAGATAATGTCCGAAATCACATGCTATTGTAGTGAGGCATACGCATATAATATTTCCTTTTTTTTAAATTTCACTATAAGTTAAATGTAATATTTCGTTCGTAAAATTGTTTATATTCATAAATAGGTTACATTAAATGTATTATCGATGTGAATATATCTTAATTCTAGGAATCATTTACGTTTCTTCTTTTATTGTTGATAAAATATAAAAGCTTATCTTTAAAGAGATCTTTCATCAAATCTACGCGATGAAAAAAATCATCAATATTATAGAAAAACGTCAACAATTAAAGATCAACATCTGTCATATTGCAACTCTTTTGTACAACCAAAAATGTAATAAAGTTTAATAGTAATTCACGTAAAATCAGAATAAAGATATAGAGAATATATTTTAGTTACGATTTAGAAACTATGTTTATTTTATTCGTGACCTTAATAATTAAATTTCATTTCATCAATATAATTAAAAGATAAATAACACGTGTTAAACTATAGCAGCAATATATACTAATGACTAACTACGATCAGGTGCTTCCCTAGGGACACCTCGCAGCACACCCTTGTGGAATGCGCTGCTTGGACTCCCCAGCGAATTGCCCTGATAGCGGTAGTAGGTGGAGACCTTTCGTTGGAAAGCGTTGTGGGGGCAATGCTGCGCGAAGCGAGGTCCTGGTCGGCGATAGTCTCCTTTTACAAGACCGTCACCTCACAGAAGGAAACAGCGGAAAGGTAACGCGAGGCTAACGCTTTAGCAGACCATCTTTGTCGCTGTCGGTTCAGGGAGAGGAGGCGTCAGTATGGGCATCTACTCCCGCCATCCTAGAGGAGCTAATGCGGGGGGCCTCTCGTTAATTTCCCTGCACGTCATCGGGGTGGTCGAGATGCTCTATGCATCGAGGGCATCTTGATTTAGGTAAGGTAAACCCGCGTATTTCGGGCCTTCCATAGGGATGTTGCAGTGTGTGCACAAGCGATCCTACAACGCTCCATTGCACTGCGGCGACGAGTCCCGCTGTGGGTTTTAGTGAGTACAAGTCTCACAGTATCCTCCTCATTGAAGGCAAGGTCCCCATGATTGGTTCCCCCAGCGTCATCAAAAAAAAAAGGTACTTCCCTAGGGGCCTTTTTGCGACTTTATATACAAATATTCGAATTCTCTTTAAATATTTAACATAATATTATGTAATCATTTTTCCTTCAGATACCGAACGACTCGACATTTTTGTCAAATTTTCATTCTAATATAGCCTACTGCTTACGTATAATACCAGCTCATAGTCTATCTGTTTAGATTCGAACCCGTACAGCCGTTTGGAGCATGAAGAAGTAGGTAATACGATAGCTCTATTGTAGAATTTACGAAGAACGTTTTACTGTCTGAGTTTTAATCGACTATATAATATATTCTACTATATAAACTTCGATACATCGACCGCATCATAATATGCGTAATCCCAATTAATGACACGAAATTGTCACGTTATGATCAAATATACAATATGTATACACATAATAAAAATGTAACTAAGCCGAATCTGTACATTAAATATTTTCTGAAAAATCATATTTAAATAGACATTATTATCGATGCAAAGGCCGAATCTATAGTTTTTAGAATTTTGAAGTGAAACTTCTTTGGAATAGTTGTGATCGAGTTTCACTCGATGAAACGGAAATGCGACACTAAAAAGAGACAAACACATAAATACATATATAGGATTAAGCCGACGAGAGAATGAGATAGAATACATTGCCATGTCGCCATGGTAACCGTTGTTATTGTCTGACAAATTATAACATTATATTCTTTCCGTGTAGGATATTCTATAAATTTATGCTTGTAATATGCCTAATATGCCTTATTTAATTATTTAAGATAAAATACATTACACAGGAAGTGAAAAATAATAACATTAATTATTGAATAATATGTAATGTATATTTATGTCAAATAAAATGTAAAATAAATTTAAACTTGGTAAAAATATTATAAAAAAAAAACAAACCTTATAATTATCCTACTTCTGATTCATTCTCATTCTCTCGAAGGTTACTTTTTTGAAGTTTCACTTCTACCATGTGTGAATTGCACACACATGCACTTTTTTGTCTGTCTGTTTGTCTTTCTGAGAATGCATCACGAGAAAACCACTATACAGATTTTAATGAAATATTGTATAATGAAAGCTGGTTATCCGAATCAACATACAGGATACTTTTGACTGCTCGAAAATATCTCATCTCTTAGAAATCTTTACTAAATGTTAAAACGAAAGTAGGGACGAACCCGATCGGAACGAGGGTGAGTTGCTAGTATAATATAATATACTGTGCTAATTTGTTTCATAAAGCTTTAGCAATTCGCTAGGTAGCTGGTAGAGTTGATGAACAATAAAAAAGAATTTTCGAAAAATCTTTTAAGGAACTTACGTAAGATGAGAGTTAGTATACTTTAAATGTTAAAATTGGTGTTTAGGCTTCTATTTACTAAAAGTAGCTCACGTTTAGCAATTTTAATATAACGAAAATAACATATATGCACTTGCAAAATTTCATAAGCCTAGGTATAGATATCTACAAATATAACATTTATAATTCTCCTAAATTATCTATTTTATTTTTAAAATTTTCAAAACTTCATAAAGTTGATAACCATTTTATAAATTCATGCCTGATAAATTTATTTTAAAAACCATGTTTATGTACATAATAAACAACGATATGTTGTTTTATGTACAACAGATTAATTCAATATTTATTATATCTACATGTGTACGTTACGTACACATATGTATATCTTTGTAAGTTTATTAATTTAACAAATACGTACTCGTTTTTTTATTTTGAAAATATATATAAAAATCTTTTACTTTATATACAATAAACGTAAATACATTAAACACACGCTTAGTCTTCATGAAACTGTTTTTTATAGCTATTTCATGCTAATTAAGACGTAGTCTGGTAATACAGATACGACTATGTAACAGAGCTGTCTTATTTGGTTCAATTTACATTAATTATTGCGAAAGTGATTCATTTAATAAATACTTAGTATAGAAGAATAAAAGAGAAAAGGAGAGCAGGTATTGATTTGAATCCTCTGGCGTAGTAAGGAATAATCACCTTCTCTTTAAAAATAATGTGTTTGCTTATAATATTAAAATACAATAATTTTGTATTTATTATCAATACAAAATTATCAATCACACCTCATAATCTTCCGAGATAAAAACAGACTACTTAAAAATGTAATTTTATATTTTGCAATAAAAATTTTTGCATGCCAAGCTTAATTTTGACTGTGGAATTTTATTATACACTAGCGACTCTCTCTCGCTCCGCTCGGGTTTGTCTCTACTTACGTTTTAACGTTTAGTATAGATTTCTCAGAGATGAGAAGATTTTCCCGCAGTAAAAAGTATTCTGTATGTTGACTAGGATAACCAAATATCATCATACCAAATTTCATCAAAATCTCTCCAGTGGTTTTTCCGTGATGCGTTAACAGACAGACAGACAGACAGACATATAGACAGACAAACAGACAGACAGACAAAAATTCTAAAAACTATAGATTCGGTCTCTATATCCATTATAATGTATTTCAATAAGGTTTTCAAAAAAATATTTAATATACAGATTCGGCTTAGTTACAATTTTATTATATGTATAGATTTATCCTTTCTTCGCTCGGGCGCTTCCCTAGGTCCTAGGTTCGTTGTCTGGGTAATAGATAAATAAAAATAGGTCAAGTGTGAGTCAAGTGAGTCGAATTTGCACACGAAGGGTTCCATACCATAGTACATGTGCTTTTTATTAATATGACTTTTACTCTATGTATGTAATATATTAATTTCGATGATCGATTAGAAACGTTAATAAAAGTCTCTTGTATTTTTATTATTTTTTGTTATAGCGGCAATAGAAATACATACTCTGTGAAAATTTCAACTCTCTACCTATTATGGTTGATGAGATACAGCCCTCTGACAGACGAGCGGACAGACAGCGGAGACTTAGTAATAGAGTTCTGTTGCTACCCTTCGGATACGCAACCCTAAAAAGAATAAAAAGTTTTAATGGGTGTACCTTAGGAAATACACACATACTATGGTGAACTTTTCTGTAGGCCTTTATAAGTCCTATAATTTTTTAGTACATTATTTTGTAACTCTAAAAGTTGAACAAGCGTTAGCCATGTGAGCGTACGAAAAACATTTTATTTATGATAAAAAGGACCGTCACAGTTCAGCCATTTTGTGCAAAATGTTTACAAATTATACACACACAAACCTTGCTTACAGCTCTTTCCGATCCCTTTCGAAAGTTACAATGGCATACAGTAACCTTGTTTTTATAATATGTATTGATATTATATCGTTGAATATCAAGATTGTATTTTCCTATGTATTTGATATTACCGCACTAAATTGTTAAATATGTTAATTGGTAGCCCTGCGACTAATAGTTTTTGTGTAATAAATCATTGAAGTTTTTGTAGGAAAGATAACTCAGCCGAACCAAGTATTGTCTTTTCCCGTGGGAATGAGATTTTTCTCTAGTAAAAGGTATGCTAAATATTGAGCCGAGTAATAAGTTATCACAACAGAACTTTAGTTAAAATCCGTACTTTTTGCGTGAAAAGCAAACAGACATACAGACAAGCAAATAAAAAAAAATTCAACAACTACTGTTTTCGTCTCTATATTCTGTACACAATACAGTACAACCATTGTGTTAAAGAAAAACTTCTATGAACTGATTTCACGAAATGAAGTTCGAAGAAACTCAATGACATATACCTGCTATAAAAATAGGTAAAGTCACGTTTGTACAATGTACATACTAATTATATTTTTAGGGTCCCGTACCACAAAAGGGAAAAAATCGTTATAAGATCACTTCGTTGTCCATGGGACTGTCTGTCTGTCTGTCTGTTAGTAGTATATTATTTATTGCAAAAACGTTTGTACTCGTGAGATCTACTGTTTGCAAAAGTACTAGTTTTAATGTTTCATGCTACGGAACCTTCGGTGTGCGAGTCAGACTCGCACTTGTCCGATTTTTTTATGGATATTTTACAGTAACTATTTTGTCACTGTGATATTTTGCTCCCATTTGCTAGAATAATATTCTACCACCTACATAATTAGCATTAATATTTAATTATCTCAGTTCAACCACGCTGGTGCCTGGTAGCACTTTAATAAGGCTATTTTATTTTGTTAATATATTCGTATTAACACAGTTAAGTTTTTAAAATAGTTGATGTACGAGTATGTGTTTGAACCACTGCTATACGCACATTAACTGCCTCGGTGGTGTAGTGGTTAGTATGTACGGCTGCACCCGGAGGTCCTGAGTTTGAGTCCCGACTCGGGCCAAGTTTAGTTATTGAGTCTTTCTGTATAGTAAGCCTCAGTTACAGCCCGCAGTTGGGAAGTTGGCGGAGTTTCACCCCCTTGCCTCGGAGAGCACGTAAAGACGTCGGTCCTGCGCCTTAACTCTAGCTATAACTTTGTGTATGCGCGCACACGCGTTGCACTATAATATCTCCTGCGCAGTTGGCTAGTCTCAATGAGATTGGCCACCGTGGCCGGAATCGGTCAGGAGGATATTATTATTAATATATTTATACATACATTTACCGAATAAAACGGAGTAATGTTGGGTGACTGGATTTCCATACATATTAAAAACTTTGAGCATTATTTATATTCAATTTCTTAGTAAATATAATTTTACATCATATTTTGTTAAATAAGTAATTAAAGTTACCTATAAATACTAGTGTTTCACTCAGAATTCAAAATTTCACCATGATCATGTTTTTTTATAAATAACACTTAAGCTCGTCAATATTTACGAATCAGAAAACGATAATGGGTTAACAAACAAAAGAGAAAGAGGTACAGCTGAACTGCTTCGTCTTTGTTTATTTATATATAGATTATAATATCTATACATATAATAAAATTGTAACTAAGCCGAATCTGTACATTAAATATTTTTTGGAAAATCTTATTGAAATAGACTTTATTATCGATACAGAAGTCAAATCTATAGTTTTTAGAATTTTTGTCTGTCTGTCTGTTTGTCTGTCTGTCTGTCTGTCTGTCTGTCTGTCTGTCTGTTACCGCATCACGGGAAAACCACTGGACGGATTTTGATGAAATGGGTCAACATATAGGATACTTTTTACTGCGGGAAAATATGTCATCTCTGAGCTATACGTTAAAAAATAACTAGGGACGAACCCGAGCGGAGCGAGGGTGAGTTGCTAGTAGATTATAAAAACCTGTTATTTTAATATTATGTATAATACGAGTATTTGTTAGTATTATAGCATAAAAGTATCCTTGAATATATTTACATATATTTTATTCAGTACTAAAATAATAAGGAACTTAAGATTTTTTAACATAGCTACGCGACAATTTTGGAGATATTATACTATATCAAAACAATTATATTTCGCCCCAAGGTAACTTTCCCATTTGGAAAACTGATGGTATATCTGCCAATGTTAAATTTACTGTTTTTTTATTCGTATACAATCAGGCCACAACGAAAACAATTATTTCCTCAAGTTATAATAAAATATACGGTCAAAATGTGTATCGAAATACACACCTTTGTATAAGCAAGGTATTACATTGATTTAAATTATAAAATACTATACTTGATACGATTTAAGTTAAAATACTTCAAATTTGTAACTATTTTAAAACTTGGTATAAGTTTTAATAACATTAAGTGTAAATGAAGACATCTGCGGTATATAACGTTCTGTGTGCTTTATTTAACCACATGATATATGCTTTCCTGCGACCATTACAAAGTGAGTCATCTCTGTGTTTGCGAGGAATTCTTATTTATGATCATTCAACTCTCTGAATAATTAAGCTGCACTTACGAGTATAGGTCATTGTGAGTTTGATTTTCGAAATCCTTATACTACAATCAATAAATAAAAGTATAGTGCCAGCATATTAGAATTATTTTTATGTTTACTGCAAAATACGTTGAACACTTATCTATACTAATATTATAAAGCTGAAGAGTTTGTTTGTTTGTTTGTTTGGTTGAACGCGCTAATCTCAGGAACTACTGGATGGTATTGAAAAATTATTTTTGTGTTGGATAGTATATTTATCGAGGAAGGCTTTAGGCTATATATCATCTCAGAAAAATGGATGGTTCCCGTGGGATAGAGTTGTTTTTGTCTAGAGACGAACCCGAAGCGAAGCGAGGGTGAATCGCTATACGTTATAAAACCGAAATCTGTACATACGTATGTACATAAGTTGGATTTGTAATACCAAACTTACAAATTCAACTTATATGATATTTCCGAAAAGGGTTTATATTGTCGAAGAAAATTTTATTGCGATGGAAATTTCGTTCCATTTAGTCCGAATCATATGCTATGTTTTCTTATTTTTATTGTTTACAAGCAGGAAAGCATGATAGATCTACAAAACCTCCTCAATCATATCATATCGTACAGACAACTTAAAATTAATAGAATATATCCAAATAAAGACCCAACATCAGAGTTTCACTGAACAATATTGTTTTTTTTTTAAATATTATGTTTACGTAAATTTTGCTGAGTTTTAATTAAGTTAGTTAATAAGTACCTAAGGTATTAATAATATTAATACACGTAATAAAAATATATCTTTAAAAATAAATTAATTTATTATTATATCTAATACCTACATTAGCAAGGACATTTTTCTTCGATTGAAAGTACGAGTATTGCAGATGAAATCGGCTTGAAGATTACATGTGTTTTAACTCAAGTCAAACTTACTTATTTCTAATGATTTTTTCCTTTTTTTAAGACTACACTTATTATATAGAATTGTGTCAAGTCAATAACGTCAGAAATACTTTTTCTTTCCCTGATTTAAAAAAAATGAATATTACAATCCTGGTAAATGCGAACAAAAACGTAGTTATATTTTTGTTATACAATTATAAAAAGCTTTAGCAAAATTTATATATCCTTTGTACATGCTGTGTGTTCCTATAATTGGAATACCATTTTTAAATTCGTCTCTTAAATTATTCTTTATATTATGATGTATTGATTTTTATTCTGTTGAATGACCATGTCTATACATAAATGGTTGACTGTCTAATTTCGCGTCAATTACAGGTTTTATAGTAAAAAAAGAAGTACAATGAAGTTACAGTTGAACATAATATGTACCCGTATCTTATTAATTTTATTACCGTAAGATATCTTCTTAAATATCAAACAACAACGAATTACGATAAAAAATATACAGACATTAAACGTGAGACACCTATACATACAAACGGACACTGTAAGCTAAGTAAACGAAATTAGTTTAGAAATAAGTGCGGGACTCTAAAAAGAGTAGTATCGATAGAAAATTGATAGAAAATTAAATAGAGTATTTCACTCTATCAAAAAATAAAATTAAAATACTTTTATAGAAATTAACAGAGAACTTATATAATACCTTTTGCACATTGAATTTTTAACAACAATAATTTTATATTGATCATAATAAAATATATATATATATATATATATATAATATATATATATAATTCATGAATAGAATGTGTTTCCAGGGGAGAGTAGTGCCATCACCTTAAGAGGGAGTCGTCTGATTCTAACAGGTCAGCCTGAGTCATGAGACAGTATAAAGTTTCTGACTTCTGACATATTACGGGCTAACATAAGTGTTAAGTGAACAAGATTATATTGACTACTTCGAGATTAACCTCCCACCAGATTGCGCCCCGGGAATTATCCTCCTCGTATTAATAGATAATAGACAACAGTGGATGGATGCTCTTCAACATACGCAATTGCTAAGCTTAGGAATGAAAGTGCTAGTCGGAATCATTTTTTTATGAACATCTTCGATTCATTAGAAGAGGCAAACGCTATAGGATTCGCTACCGCCAACTAGCAGGATGGTTCTAAAAATTAAATCAACACAATGCTTTATCGGCAGATATTGTGTAGAATAATATAATATCAATCAGGTATAGAAACATGATCTAATTATATTTACATATGTGTACGTAACCAAGGTGTTCGCTATTAAATTTATGTCTACTTTGCTAGTAGAAACATAATATAAAAATATAATAAATTGATATTTCCTCTTTTCGCATTTAATTAATACTGATAGAATTTTAACAATTATAAGTTGTCGAGATTTATGGGCCAGTTTCATTTACTCCCTCGGGCCTTGCTGTCCCACTGACGAAGGGTTGAATTATTTTAATTCGAGTTTCTATTCAACTTTTGCACGTGGCTTTGCTTATACGGGACTTGTGAACTAAAATAGATTTAATTTTGATATTAATTTAATTAAAATCATAAGCGATATAATTTAACTAGATGAACTCATATTTTTTTTAAACTGATTTAATAATAAAAAAACATGTGTGTGTACTTATGTGCGTACGTTAGAAGTTATACTTTCATAGTTTTTATCCGGACGTGCCAAAAGAAGTATAACTTCAAAAAAACGTATGTGTGTAGTGTGCACTTATGTATGTACGTAAAAAGTTATACTTTTTTGGCGTAACAAAACAAAAATAGCTAAAGATTTCATCCCGTATGTCACAACTCTCTGTTTGTAAAAGGAATGCTGCTAACTTCATCATATCGTAAAAATTTCACTCTCATATTTTTTTCCAAACGTGCCAAAAGAAGTATAACTTCAAAAAGTTTAACTTCAGTGCATTTTAAATATCTTGCGTTAATTTTATAAAGAAATCTTAAAGGTGTTTATAAAATTTGAAAAATTTTTACAATTAATGTTATTACGAACACGAAAATAGACTATAAAATTGACAATAGAGGTAAAAATAATAAAAAGTTACATTTTAATAATTTTACTCTATAAGATACTATGTATATTTATAGTAGGTACTTACCTCCTACAAATTAACATGTGTAATGGAACTACCCTCGTGTTATATAAGCCTTAGTGATTTACTCTACATAACATTATTTTCAATCAAATTTGCCGTTACGATTGCCCTACGCAATTAATAAAGTTGGGCAAACTGCTGCGTTCTATTGATGTGAATTGAAATAGTTTTTAAACGTTTATTTTTTTTACAGCTCGGCGTATTTTGTACAATCTATACATATAATAAAATTGTAACTAATCCGAATCTGTACATAAAATATTTTTGGGAAAATCTTATTCAAATTCAAATTCAAATTCAAAATATTTTATTCAGCATTAAATTATTACAATTTTTTACTGAACGTCATGAGTCTACTACCAGTTCGGAAAGAAGAAGCCTCAGACCTGAGAAGAACTGGCGAAAGAAACTCAGCGGGACTAATATTTTTTTAATAAATTATAATTTACAATATTACTATAAAGTTGAAGTAGCCTGGAGGCGATCACTTCATTCCCAAGGCGTGCTATCTTCTATAAAATCATTTATTGTATAATAGCCTTTAGCACACAAACGTTCTTTAACAATTTTTTTGAATTTAGCGATGGAAGCTTTTTGAACATTTTCTGGGATCCTGTTGTACAAGCGTATACATTGTCCATAAAAAGAATTACTGACTCTCTGTAGACGAGTCACAGGCATTACAAGTTTGTGTTTGCTCCTAGTATTAATGTTATGCATGTCACAATTCTTGGGAAATTCGTGTATATTTTTACGAACATACATAACATTTTCGTACACGTACTGAGAAGCAACAGTCAATATTTTTATTTCTTTAAACTTATCTCTTAATGACACTCTAGGACCTAAACTATAAATTGCACGAATAGCTCTTTTCTGCAGGACAAAGACCGTATTAATAGTTGCTGCATTTCCCCATAATAAGATACCGTAGGACATAATACTATGAAAATAACTGAAATATACTATGCGAGCTGTATCTACATCAGTAAGAAGTCTTATTTTTTTTACCGCGAACGCTGCAGAGCTGAGTCTATTCGCTAGTCCCTCAATATGGGGGCCCCACTGCAGTTTGGAATCTATGATAATACCTAGGAATTTAGTTGACTCTACCGGTTTCAACACTTGTCCATTTAATAATACACCATTATCAACAAGTTTAACATTGGGTGTTGAGAATTTTATTAATTTTGTCTTTTTATTATTTAATAATAAATTATTTGAATCAAACCAATAGACAACCTTTGAGAGAGCATCGTTTACATCGCCGTATTGAAATAGACATTATCGGCCGAATCTATAGTTTTTACAATTTTTGTCTGTCTGTCTGTTTTTCTGTCTTTCTATCTGTTACCGCACCACGGAAAAACCACTGGAGGGATTTTGTATGATGAAACTTGGTATGATGATAGTTGGTTATCCAGGTCAACGTAACATAGGATACTTTTTACTGCGGGAAAATATCTCATCTCTGACAAATCTATATTAAACGTTAAAACATAAAAGTATGGACGCACCCGAGTTTAGCGAGGGTGAGGCGCTAGTATTATAAAAAATATTTTTATTAAAAAATCTTAATATTAAAATTTTTAAGATAAATACTTACATAGTATAATATTTTAAAAAAGTCACTATAGAATAGTTATTGAAAGACGCGACCTGGTTTTTAATAATATAAACTGATCATAAGTGTTCGAAAGTATTAGTAGATTCAATTGATATATTTGAATTTTCTCATCATAAAGCAAAGTTTTGTGAAATCTAATCGCTATTCAATTAGAATATTGATTAAATCTGAACAATATAGAACCTAATAAGTGATATCAATACATTTGTGTTAATATAGTAAATCTTCCAATATAAAGCGATAGAACAAATCAAAACGTTAATTAATTATTGTAATTAACTAATAAACCTAAAATTTCATCTAAGTTTAAGCTTAAAATGTGATAAAACCGAAAATCCTATCCATAGAAACTCAATATTTTGTAACTTCAATTTCAACAGCTTAAATTAAGCATATATAGTACATAACATTTTAATGAACAGTGCGGCTATGAATATGAAAGTGCCGACGGAATACCTGCCAGTAGCAGGTGTCATACAGTACTTCAAAGTGCTAAAGCCTGAGTAAGTATTATAAATTGAGAAAACTGGTTATACTAATTTTACCGAAAACGTGTCCATATTCAATGCAAGTGTTTCTTGAAAAAGGTGATTATATTCTTTTTACGATATCAAAAGAACTTTCGTTCGTTCACGATATCTTTCTGATGGGAAAGCAATAAGGAAAAATTGCCATTTATATAGGTACCTACATACATATTTGTTTTTGTATATGACTCTCATTTTTCCTTATACATTAATTTCTATTTTCATTAATTACTATTAAAAAAATGAATAGTTTAATAACAGATACAGATTACAGATAATAAGCAGTGTTAGCCCAATGATATCACGCTCGTTTGGAAAACGTCTAATTAACCGCACTTAGCCAACGTGGCCTATAGCCTGATCCTCCTCGCATTAAAGGAAGGCCCGTGTCCAGCAGTGGGACATTAAAAAGGGCCAAATTATTATTAAACGAATAATGTCATATTTGACATTTAGAGTTTATTATAAATTAAAACAATAATTCATGAAAGACAACACCGTTGCCGCTTTAGTAACTGATTTATTACAAGTGCAGACTACAGGGACATAAATCTCGTGTTTCGCGCAAACAAAACAAGCAAGTCTCTAGCGGCTGTCAATCAATAAAAAAAGTTCTCGAATATTTCTCCTGAACCGGTAAATTGGACATCATTTGTTGTGCCTCGATGACATTTTTATAAATGAACCACATATTTTTAGAATTCTGTAAGCATAGAGATAAAAAGAAAAACCTTATAATTTTATTTTGTCTATTTATTCGTTTTTTCGCATGTCGCAGCCATTTCACTCGCAGACTTTTGTTACTATTCTACTTAATATTATAAATGCGATAGTTTGTGAGGATGTATGGATGTCTGGATGTATGGTATGGATGTTCGTTACTGTTTCACACAAAAACCATTGAATGGATTTTAATGAAATCTTACAATAATATAGCTTATATATCAGAATAATATATAGGCTACTTTTAATCCCGAAAGAATGTACGGTTCCCGTGGGATAGATGTTTTTGTTTTTCTAGAGGCGAACCCGAGGGAAGCGAAGGTGAGCCGCTAGTTAACTATATAGCTTTAATTTAGAAAATAGGCGAACAGTTATACAATGCTTTAGTTAAACTCCGAAAAATACTTCATACCTGTAAATGATATGCATAAATGCACACTTATTCATAAATGTAATAAAATGAGTTCACATAAGCTCACGGAGCATGTCAGTATAAGTCTTTCTGAGTGAGGCTCCTATAAGTTTCTAAACGACTATATTATTTAAGTCAATAGTTGTACGCTTGAGTTATACGCTTCTAGAATCGTAAACATTGCGTCCCATCACGTAACTTTTAAACTAGGGAGTGAAAAATGGGGTTACACGTTTTCTTAGTTTAGCGAACGCCAAATCAACTTTGTTATTATAGAATACTAGCAGAACCCGCGGCTTCGCCCGCGATCAAGCTTTATTACATGCAAAAATAAGGAAAACAAATTTCATTTCAGCGATCGTAACTCTAAATATCCAGTATCTTAAAAGATGTTACGCGTACATTCTGTAAATAAATTTACACTTTAGGTTTTTAGCAAGCTCTACTACCTGTTTTTTTTTTCGAAAAAAAATATTATATTTTTATTGTTTTAGTTGTCATTTTGAAGGTAAATATCATTTTCCGTGCATCAATTACAAAGTTTCATACAAACTTTCATCCCCTATTTGACAGCCTTATAGGATAAATTTCAAAAAATTCTGAAATACGTATTCATTTAATTGTATTCAAGAGCATTAATACCAAGTTTCAAGTAATTCTGATCATAAATAATTGTTTGCCCATATAAACTTTATCACCTTCTTTTACCCTCTTAAGGGATAAATTTCAAAAAAATGTAATACATATATTTCTAATTTTTCATCTTAAAGCTAAATACCACTTTCTGTGCATTTCACGTTAAGAATGACAGAGTTTCATACAATCTTACATCACCTATTTTACCCCCTTAGGGGATGAATTTCGGAAAATCCTTTCTTAGCGGATGCCTACATTGTATAAGGAGTATGTCCTCCAAATTTCATGTTTCTACGACCAGCGGTTTAGGCTGTGCGTTGATCGATCAGTCAGTCAGGACAAAGCATTTTATGTATATATAGATATTTACAAATTCATACTTTGAAATACTAATTTACTTTTGGTGTCGATGTATAACATATTAATATATTACGTATCTAAGTTGAAACATAATACAAAAACATCGCTAATACAGAACTTTCGGTGCGTGATTCAGACTCGCGCTTGTTTTGCTTATTTCATATTCTGTTTTCAACAATGAATGTACTTTGTTGGAACGTAAAAATAACTATATTGTTTACTTTCATTGTCCATTTCATTTATTTTTATTTTGTAATAATTGATCTTAAAAATATTTCAGTGAAAAAGATATTAATTAAAAATCAATAGTTATTGAAAGGTATTGATAAATCTCTTGAGCTTTGACAACCTACACAAATATGCGAATAAATTTCCACAAAATCCGCAAAATCGTAAATAGTTGTAAATGTAAATTATTATAATTATTATATAGTTATTAAAAATTCATTCGTAGACTTATGTACCTACATACATGTAGATTGTAGGTATCTAAATATGACATATAGCAATAGCATTACCAGCAAATTGAAAGGATTTTGACGTCTAAAGAAAAAATACCACACAGATGTATGTAAATAAAAGCAACTCAGTATATCAAACGTTGTCATCCTCGACGTATCGAGCTCACGAGGCTTAGCCCTCGAATAACATTCGAGTACTTTCTTTCCCGCATGTTATGAATGTTTAAAAACTAACGCCAGTTTCTATTTGTTAGATACATTTTTCACAAATAAATACCTATTTGCAAATACGATTCATACCTATGTAGAAAATGTCAGCAGTAAAAAGTATTGAATTGGATTAAATATATCACACAAAATCTTACTTAATATTATAAATGTGAAAGTTTAGATGTTTTCATTGACGTTTGTTACTCATTCACGTCAGAACGGCTAAACGGATCTGGATGAAATTTGGCACTGAGATAGATTATAGTCTAGAATAGCACATAGGGTATTTTTTATCCCAAAAATGTGTATGATTCCCGTAGGATAGATTTATTTTTGTATTTCTAGAGGCGAAGCCGGCCAAAAGCCAGGATGAGTCGTAAATATAACGTTATTAATTTTGTTACAATTTTAAAGTTATCATTTCAATCAAAATATATGACATACATAATACAACACGATTACGCAAATCATGACTTAAAGCATTAATTTAGCGTCTTATTTTCGATACACATTACCCCTGTTTTAAATAGAAACACGTAGAACTCTATCTAGGCTCTATGCCTGTATTCCATCAATTAAAGTGAATCTTAGCTAATTAATATATTAATAGCTTAGACATGTGATTTGCGTGCGAACACATACAGGGTAACATTATAGAAATCATTTACATTCTCTTACATCGCATACATCTCTCAAACATTTTTGAAGTTATACTTCTTTTTTTGCGTTATGAAAAATGAAAAAATGAATTATGAGAGTGAATTTTTTACGATGCGACAGATTTAGACTACAGTATAAAGTAAGTAATTATTGGCTACAGTGTGAAGTTAGTCCCGGTGTCTGTCTGTAAGTAAATCTTGCAAGTTACATTTGACCCACTCGACACCCCCGTGTCTGACTGAGCTAAAATTTGGCATACACGATTTGTTCTTATGACTGCACGATTACCTAAATGCCGTTATTTTTAATCCAATACGGCGGACGTTACAAAATGGCGAGTTATCATTTCCATAGTGAGCGTAATGATATAGGCATCAAATTAAAGGGCTTAACGGACGTCATTGTAAATTCAATATGGTGGACTCCCAAAGACGGCGGATTGTTTTTTATGCACCCCCATGACATGGATATCAAATGAAAGGATTTGCTGACAAGAAAACGAAAAAAGTAAAAACTTAAAAAAGTTTAAACATTTAATAAAAAACAAGCTTTTATTTGAATGCTCTAAAAAACAAAGAAGTATAACTTCATACGTGCGTATATAAGTACACACACACTTTTTTTTGAATATCAACTTCACTATTCCACACATTTTTAAATTACGAAATGCATTCAGTATATTAACATTTAATATAAAAGTAAAGCAAGTTCAATACAAATTGAACGAAATAAATATTGTAAGTAGAATCAATACATGGAAGGAAAGATATAAGCTTGCATGAAATCATACTTTGCACACGATGTGAAATGCTCTCATAGGAGTAGTAAAACTGAAGATAGCACAAACTGTAGTTTTACTGTAACTTAGTTATGAAGGATTTTCTAAATGATAAAAACTTTTTGAATATCTAATTTTGTTAGCGTACCGTAGCAAAGGAGCCAAAACGTCTATTATTAACTATCTGTTTCTTCTAACATTCACAGGATATGTGTTATAATGGTGAATACAAAAAACTAAAAGTAAAAAAGAGCTGTCGTCATGTAAAAACGTTTGTAGAGGTTTTTTGTTTAACCTCGATGGCGAAAACGGTAATACACTAGTACCGTGCACTAAGTGCAAATCATACTCTTAATTACAAAACAAAATAAATAAATCATACCTTCATTCAAGTTTGTCCTCGTTTATTAAAAGGTTAAGCGTTAAAAAGAATCTTTGAGCGTCATGAAGACATAGCAATGTTTTAGAACGATACATAAGGAAATAATTTTCAATTAAAATTAAAGATGAAAGTCAACTGTTAGATATAGACCATCTCCAAAGATGCTCACGATGAACGGTACTTAATTATTCACATCCAGTAAACTTCTGCAACTATTACTAAATCGTTTAGGTCACTATACGAAGCCACACTTCGCTTTCTAGTAATCCATTCAGATAACTTCTTCGTCCATCTATTCTATGGGCGACGAGGCCTGCCGGCTGCAACTCCAGCTGGCTACAGCTGGAAATCAGCGAAATACATATTACCTTAGTTCTTCATTTTTTTTCTCACTAACAAAGCTAAACTAAAAATAATGTTATTAGGTATTTTTTATATTTAATATTCAGTCCGATTATTATTTATGTGTTCTATGGTAACTTACTGAAAATCGTCATAATTTAGTTATTATTCTCGAATATTCTGTATACAGCAAATGTAGACACATCTCAAGGCAACCGTAAAATTAGGTAGACCACAATGGACAGGCAGGAGTAACTTAAATTAGTCTACCAAACCGTATGACAAAGCTAAGTGAACTGTGTAAGATTAAATTACCATAAAAAATATTATTTAAAACAAATTATGCTTCAGTCACTTTACCACAAATGTTTGGTTATTTGGTAAACATTTAAACATAAATTATGCATTATGATAACGTGCGTAATTAAAGAAGTTTATAACTTTTGGCAATACCACGAATCCGCAAAACGTTGCAAATGCTGGCAAAGTTTATTATGATAATTTTTAATGTTATTTTGAAAAAAACTAAAATATTGTAATATGAATTTTACTGATCGCATAACTTCTTTTTTTAAATTTTAGCCTTAAAATACTAAGTTATTTAGGAACCTCAAGGTTGTACACCTACATACATATATTAAGCCGAAGATAGCTAGAACCACTTTCTTAAGTGAATTATTAATGTCGTCTTACCGCACCGCCGCCATTTGTAAACAAAGAAAATCAACCCGGAAAGCTTTGGGTATGGTCTCGCCTAATATTTACTATAAAATTATAAGAAATCTATACATCTCATTTATATTTACATTGACATTATAAAGAAGTAAAGGACATTGCTCTGCGCTCATACATTGTTAGCCTAAAAACCAACGATCATAAAAAAAATATTTCTAGGTTCGATATTACGAGTAAATTACTATAAAAACAAATATTATTGACAAACTCTTCTGAGAACTCGACTATTAGCAAAATACTTAGTTATTGGGTACTACTAAATCCTGGGAATCCTGGAATAAATATAATAAAATCTAACAACAAAAATAAACATATTAGACCATTAGATGTAATTAGTTCATACTGTTTGGATCGCAATAACAGTAATTCAGATTAATATTTTTTATCTATAAAGGTAGCAATAGCAAGGTAAAGATATATTACCGTGGCAATAGTGTTGCTTAATATTTTAAGTTTAAGTAATAGCAATCTCAATTAATATTTTAACTTTTTTAAATTACGTATAAAACCTATTGCTTAAATAAATAATTAGTATTTTGAATTTTCTTTGTGGTTATACATAATATAATAATAAAAGCAACACTAAATAATAATATTTTTTTTTCATATTGTTATATTTATAATAATTACAGCTAAAATTAAATAAATAATATTGCCATAATATTTAATTATAATACTTATTAAAAAAAAATGTTTAGAATTAAAATCAACAAACAACATTTGGTGCCATTTTTGAATTTTTAAAATGGTTTTTGTAAAATTATGGGTAGACACTGTCTGTAACAAGTATGTAGATAACACCTCTGAGACGTCTAAAACTTTAGTCTCTCCCCTGACATTGTTTGCTGTAAAGCATTCGAAACGTCGGGAACCAAAAATCAAAATAAATAAGCGAAATAATCCGAAAAGATACTTTTATGTGAAAGATAGACTTTTAAAAACAAAACTTGTAGAAAAACATTAAAATTATTATTAGAAATGAACCAGTTTTATTTTTGTCATTTATTGTCATATCGATAACTCTTTAACTGATGAAAAGTTATTCATTTTCATTTCTTTCAGTTTTGTTTTTATTTACGTATTCTATTTCTTATGTATATCGAACCATGATATTCATTAGAATCGTCATCCAGATTCGAATCGGCGGCTAATTCGAATCAATATGAATAACTTTTTTTATTTGATACAGATAATGTAATTCGGTATTTTGATATAATCAATCAACAACACGTTATTGAAAATCCAATTATCGTGTTATCATTATTAACTGTTATCGACGTTAGATTCCAAATTATAATTACTAGGTCATTGGCTGAATGCACAGAGCACACAAACCCATAGTGAGTAGGTAAGAAAAGAAGAATTTAAAATACTCAAAAAATGTTACTTTCCTGTAAGTCCTTTTTAAATGGTGTACATTAATCAGAAGTATCTGTTACAATCCAATAGTTGATAATAATTATAGCATAAATTAAGCTAAGAATTATTATATAGCCCAAATGTATGTTGGTTCTTATTTTACATTCTCCTTTTGTATGTTCTGAGTTTCTAAGATTGTGTGTAATCTCTGAAATCTGTGAAGTCTCTAAAACTACTGATCTGATTCTGACCGTTTTCTGCTACAATGCCGTCAAGTGTTAAAGGCTATTTATTATTCCGAAAAAAAATAGGTTTAGTAACAAAATCGGAAGAAAAGTGACAGTTGAATTGGCTTGCGCTGCCTGAACAGTTTGAAATAGCGTAATAAAATGTATAACAAAAATACCCTAAGGGACGCACCCAACCGAGGCGAGGGTAAGTCCCTAGTTTGTAATAATTTTAACACATATTTTATTGTTGTTTAGTTTTAACTATTGGGTAATAAATTGTAAGGCCCCTCGTTTTTATCTTAACATCTAGAACAAACGTAAAATAAACACTTGAGAGAGAGAGAGAGAACGCAGACTTCCAAATATTTATCATTTTTTCGTTCATATATGTATTACATATATGAACAGTTCAATTTTTCGGTAATATCTATAATCTAAAATATTAAATATAAATAAATCTATAAGTAAAAATATAAATAAATAAAAATACTTATGTATTAGTGACCTATATTTTAATTCAATTGAATTAAAAAACCTAACAATTTCAAAATATCAAGTTATTCTGAAATCAAATCTAAGTAAACCACAGTTTACAACTAAGTGTATACTACTTTTTGATTATAGGACAGGAAGCTCTTGTAATATAAAATGTTTATAAAATATATAATTAATTATAATGTTTCTTCAATCAAGTACCTACTGGGAACCACATACCGTGAGAGATAAAACCATCTTGTTGGAAATTACGCATAGGTATTTATAATTTTATATATCTAATTGTATTTATTTGTAGTAGGGTCGCACGGCGTGCAAGAGACCAAAAATTACAGTGTGTTTAGGACATAAAGAGGTAAGTTTGCACCAAATTTCATGAATAAAATATATAAATTTCGAGGTTATGTGAAAAAAGTGTAAATACAAAAGTTGTAGATATTTATATTACCTACAACTTTTTTCAATAGGATATGTAGTTTTGCCGGAAATCGAGATAAACAGTTTTTTTCCCTTAAAACTTAAAACGATCGAATTATCAAAATAATTTAAATGTCTCTAATTCCAAGAAAAATTCAAGATTTTTTTTACTGGCAACACTAAATGGATTACAACAATAATTGTATGAGTAAAAATGTAGTTTTATCTTTATGGTATTAATTAACATAAGATTTGCATGCTTCCTCGACATATTACTTCATTTTGTGAAAAATGCTAGTCGCTCGACATATTATCGTGTTAAGCGGCTAAACGTTGGCACGATGACTAGTAAGGGAGCATCTATTAATTACGTGAACTCAAAAAAACTTTTGTTCCGCTGAAACATCTCACCGCTATTATTAAAAAAACACTTCTTGCAAGAGTACCTACATAATATGTATGTGTGTATATCGATAAAAACATGAAAAGCGACTACGAATACAGTCTTTAGAATCTTTTATACATCATATCTATATACACGATAACAACAGTTTTTATTATATTGGCGCCTCAGGAAACGTTTTTAGGCTAATAATAAATAACAAATTTAAATAATAATGCCGCAAAAGTTTTCACTTCAGCGCTTACTCGTTAAACAAAAGGGAACGGGATCCCAAGAGCTATCCATTGTCATATACTATTCGAGGCGCTCCTTCACTTCTAAACAATATAATATATTATACATATAATATAGTGTACAAATTTAATGTACTGAATGAACTTTTAAGTATATAATAATATACTTAACAGTTTTACAATAACAGATAAAATGTTATAAAGAATTTAAATGTTACGTACGAGTATGTATGGTTACAGCTAGCAACACTTTGAGATGCAGTCAAATAACAATGCTACGTCGTTAAAAAATTTACACAAATCTAAGATGATTCGATGGATCAAATTAAATTATAATATATTTACTTAAAATCATCTATTCTAATTTTTAGAATATTTCTCTAAATCAAATTTTATTTAATTTTTACTTCATCTTTTTAGACGACTATTTTCGTATCTTATATATGTAGGACCCCGTCATAAGAGTGCATACAAACAACTTACTATATACACGCCTCAACACTTATGATCGCCTTATGATGACATCACATGGGGTACTTAATAAAAAATAAAAAGTGTCGTGAGTGTCGAAATGTTACACTTTTTTCCGTCTAGCTATGTCGTTCGCCAAATGTACGGAGTAACGTGCGATAAGGAACTTCGTTCCAAAAAGTAAGTACCTACCTATGGAAGATATCCAATTATAACATGAAATACAAAAGTATATAAGATTTCTAAATTATAATTACTTCTGTTAACAATTAAACAATTTTTCGTACTTTATAACATAACCATAAAAAATTATGTTCATTCGAGTTTCTATGACATGCCTCGTTGGCTCATTTTGGCTATTACCACACCCATTGTCTCGCAGTGAAGGCATATTCAAAGCACTAAAATCAAAATATGGCATGCATAATCATGATAATGACTGAACTATTATGGAATTTGATTATGGAAATTAATAAGTGCTTGGGGAGGAATATCAAATTACGCGATTGGATTTTATACTCAAAATGATTCTATATAAGTAGGCAACACTCTATATGATCATCAAAAAATACATTGATGCATTTAATTTATATCAAATATGTAATAATTTTATTTAGTATAGAATTTACTCTTATCTAAACATTATATAAACCTATCCTAGATAAGGGAAACTTTATGATAAAATTATTTTTATGGTAAATTAGCAAAGTTGCTCTCGTTTCTCCGACCGTCCGTCCATCAGTACCATACTTTTTGATATCTCACAAGTATATGTATATTTATAACGTTTAGCAACCTTCGCTCAGTAATCGGATAATGTAGCTTCTTAATCGTAAAGGATTTATTTGGATCGGATCAGTATTTTCCGAGAACATTCACTATACAAACTAACATTGGACCCTTTATAATATTAGTATTAACCTCTCACGATCTATAAAATGTGCTAATATCTCATGGGAACCATTTGATGAACCGAAATAAACATTAACCTTTATCGCTGTTCATGCTATACTATAGACTTGTGTTTTAAACATCATAATTCATTAAGCTTAAAAAAGTTGGTGTAAAGAAAGAGCTATTATTAATTAGAAAATTTCTTAAATACGGAAAACATTGTGGTATCTTTGTGCCTGACATTGCTATTGTGCTCGAAGCTGCAGGTAGACACGGTTGAATGTTTTTATTGACCATGCAGATGCATGTTCCGGTTTGGTACAATACGCGATGTTGGTAGCCGCAGCGCTCTCAGTATCAGTTGAATGCCAAGAAAGGGTGAGATGAGGTGTCATTGGCTATAGCTATCAAGCTAGCAAGAAAAATAAAGGGAAGCTATGAATACAAATAAAAATAAATAGCTTGTATGTAGGCTAACGGATATTTCCCTAATTGTATTAATATCTACAATCCTATAATACAAAAGGTATTTCAATTACTTTCATAACTATAAACAGTCTTCAATATAATAAAAATAAATCTCAACTGCGGTTGATATATTATTACTAAAATGAATACATAATATAGTAGGATGAATAATAATGAAAAATGTTAACCCAATTTTAATTTTAAAAATTTTAGAGGAAGAAATATTGTAAAAGAAAATGTAGAAGTGTAAGTGTTAGTTTTCGCCAGTTAGACAATTGAAGTTTTATTTTACAATTTGTTAAACTAAATTATTTTTAAACATAATATAAGTTGTATATATTTTTGTGATCACTTTTCAAAAACATATAAATATATAGCTATTTTGATAGCCCACTCGATAAGTTTAGAGGAAAATTTTTACTCAAGACATACGAATTACTAAATTAGCTATTTATATTTTTATTGATATCCATACTCTATATCATTCGTGTTATCAAGATGTAGGTATTTAATGATGTATAAATCATCAAAATCGGTTGAGTCGTTTAGTAATTACGAGAAAACATAGGATCGGACATACATACATACATACCTACATATTTACATATTACATACTCACCTTTGTTATTTGTACAATATTGGTACAGCACAGCATAATACAGCACAGCACAGCACTGCACTGCACTGCACTGCACTGCACAGCACAGCATATTTTGTTTGGAGTCGGTTGAATTAATGAAAAATCATCAAAAATTAAAAAAATAAAAAACATTTTTTTACGCCAATATTATTAAATTGCATTTTTTCTTAGAAAATAAAATAAATATAACGACTCCACTCTATGTAGCTTTTATTCTGCTTGACTCTCAAAAGCGATTGTTTTTCGGAAGACAAAAAAATTAAACACTGTTTTCATACGTGTAAGTTTGATCTTGTGTTAACACATACGATAACAAATAACTTACGATTTTTGGGTTTTATTCTTTGGGTTGACTTAATGTAATTTACGACACTATTTTTTGAAGAGATATTTGTTAGGAACTGTGCTAGATGCAGTTTGTTATTTTTATATATCAATGATCTTAAGTCTACGATTAATAAAGATAATAAAAAAGTTAAAATTTAAGCTGACTGTGTTCAGTATGAGTATGTACCTACAATGTATACAATATGCATACATCGACAAAGAGTAATATAAACGTCGTAACACCTGTGTAAAATTAATTCAGTAGGATATATTCAATTACCCGTCTAATTAAACCTGACATTAATTTAAAGATAATGAAAATAATTTTAATGATCGTAGATATTTTTCAATTTTTAATGACTATGACTAAATTTTAGTATCAAAAAAATGTAATCATATGAAAGTTTTATTTTAATCTATATAATTAGTAATTGATAATTCAGCCATAGTAGGTACCATCAATGAACGTAGGTACGCAAATTTTATTACAAAACTAGCGACTCATCCTCGCTTTGCTCGGGTTCGTCCCTAGGTGCGTTTTGACGTATAATATGAAATAGAAAGACTATATATTATAATATAGTACAGTACAGCACAGCACAGCACAGCACAGTACCTACAGTATATAGTATATATGTATATGTACATATATATATACATACCTATGTGTGATGACTTTTATATCCCTTGCTTGAGAAATTTCACTTTCATCCTTCTTTTCACCTCCTTAAGGGATGATTTCCGGAATAAAAATTATCCTACGTCCTGTCTAGGGTCTTAAACTATTTTCATACCAAATTTCATCTAAATGGGTTCAAAGAATTTTTAGTTTGTCCATTACAAACAAACATACAAGAAAAGTATTTTTTTTCTCTTTATAATAGTAGTATAGATTAGACTGAATACAAAACATATGTATAAAATAATATACGTATAAAAAGTTATACACCAATGTATTGACTACCACTTTACCTCGGGGCACAGGACAGGTCACTAGTCTATAAAATTCAATCACTGAAGGATTAAGATACGTAAACTTTTTTTTCGGAATGTCGAGTGCTGTTGGCCCTACTGGCTTTGACAGCGTCACCGGGCTTTTGAGGTGGACAGAAGGTCCTAACTAGTAATTAGTTCCGTAAGAGCACCTCCTGCGAGGTTCAGGCAACGGCTTACGAAACTATCGGTCGGAGATAAATACGTAAACCGAGGTCCGAGTTACATTAAGAGTCACTTTTATGAAACATTTTCTAATTTCTGAGCCACCATTGAGACTCAAAGCTTTCGAAGAGCTTACCAGCTACTATAGGAGCTATATGTAAATGCATTTATTTACTAACGTTAATAATATTATCATTACTTTTATTCATTTAATTAAGAAAAACATACATCATACTAAAGAGTTAGTATAATATTATTACGAGGTAGAGTTCTGAAATCAGATATTAAAGCTTGTCACAGACAACATAGATGTTTTATTGCTTTCGTGTACACAAGAGTCACATAACGTTTACAAATTCACAAAGACCCACGGGACGCGCTCAATAATGCAAAATAAATCACTGAGCTGTATTATTCCGCTTTTACTAAACTTCTCCTTTCTTCACTTTTCTTATTTTCGTATCCTTTCTTAATCTTTACATATACTCTAGTAAGAGAAAGCACGTTATAATACACTAGGGACACAACCTTCGTCTCTAGACATAATAAAAACCTAAGCCCACGGGAACTATACATTTTTCCGGGATAAAAGTAACATATTTGCTATTCCAGACTACAATCTATCTTTGTGCAAAATTTCATCCAAATCCGTTCAGCCGTTCTGGTGTGAAAGGGTAACAAACATCCATCCATCCATCCATCATCACAAACTTTCACATTTATAATATTAGTAGGTATGGATTCACAAATAACGCAGATACTGATAAAAAAAAAACTAAAATAGTCTGTTGTATTATCTGAACTATGACGATTACTTTTTTGCTGAAGAAAATTTCCCGTTAACTATCCTCGTCATAAATAACGTGATAGCTAAGTATGCTTGATTTTGATGTAAAAAGTTTCATTGATAGACAGTTAATGACAGTGTTTATTGGTCCACTAAAGAAATTTAAAACTCAAAACAAAATAAACATTAAAATTATTTGCGTAAATGTTTTTACTTGCTTAAAAGCTTCTAAACTTTTCATATAAGTTCATGTTATATTCACTATAAACGTGATACATAAGCCATTTTTACGAATGATATTGCTTTATGACGCCATCAGTTGGAAGTGTTATTTGGAGCGATGCAAAGTGCATCGAGGAGGCGCGAGGCTGAGTTTATATTCGTATATTTGAGCACGTTATCGGGTATCTGCGCTCTTGCTGTTCCTATTTATTTCCTAGCCGATTCAATAAAAGCGAGCTTGATTCACTCAACCAAATGTTTACTCTACTCACAGCCATGTAGGTACTTCCTTTATTTTAAAGTAAAAATTGATTTCGAAATAATAATATCTCATTTTTAATATTGTTTCAAGCATATTCATTATATATGTATGTATATGTATAATTTATCAATTAAAACCTATACTTAAAAATAAAGTTAAAGTAATCTGTAATTTTAAAATAATTACCCATAATCCATATTATAAGTTTATTTAGTTTCTTGCACGACACTTGCACACATATTTTCTCCTGTTTGGTAATCAATTTTAATAAGAATATTACTAATGAATATAGACAAGAGTCTGAAATGTAAATAGATTTAGCCTATTACAAGTGTTTCATGCTAAGTCTATTCTATTAAAATCTCCCGCCGCGCTCAGAAACTACTGTGCAGATTTTCATGCAGGTTTCACTAATAGACAGAGAAATTCTCTAGGAAGGTTATAGGATATAATTTACAAAAAAGTTGCGAAAATAAGCGACGGCTATTATAATAGCCTATTTATATACATATATACATATGTAGATTAGTGTATTGTAAATATATACACATAAATGTTATTAAAATTATAAAGGCCAAAACGTTTATTTATAATCTGCTAACACCTCAGCCAAGGACGTGTGCGGGCAGGTGCTTTTATTCTAAACACAATGGTTGATCAGAAATAGCCATGGGATGACTGATAACCATTTTTCTTTAGTCAGTTCAAAAACATTGAAATACCCACCTATAATAATATACAAATATATTAAAAATTAAAAAAAATCAGCGATATCCTAAACACTTTAACATACTAGATTCTGCGTGGGGCTTCAAACGCATAAACACTTATTATTTCTTATACGCGTATTGAATATGTCATTTCCAAATATCTTTACGAAACTTTTATTTATATAGATATATTATTAAGAATAGAACCTTTTTGAACTATTTTTATCTAAAGATTACAATTTGGACAAAGATAAGTTTGTTCTTTTCGTCTTCTTCAATCTTATAACGAATACGTACATTTATTACGCTTACTAACACCGTGACACCAAGAGGTTTCAGTAGTAAGGTGTCTGAATGTCGTAAATAATCATGACACGAATATCTATCCAATGTTGCTATTTATTTACGTAAAAAAAGTTTTGTGCTTAAGGAATATCCGAAACACTTTCCACTCTACCTTTATAGATAGCTTGTGTATAATTTACAGTCATTTGTATTGGTCCACAGTCACCCTTGATCACAAATATCCTGAATGGAATAAGTCTATCTAAATGCAGATAAGGGTACGTGATTTGTTCGAACAAAGAATTAAAGAGCTTAAAGTAAGCTTTTGTTAAATTATGTAATGTTCATTATGAGAAAATTACTTATTTTCAAATCGTAGAATACATAAAGTAATTGTATTTAGCCCTTTTTAACGTCCTACTACTGGGCACGGACGTCCCTTCAATATGAGCGGTCTGGAAATCTTACTAGGTTCTCTGAGACATGCAGGTTTCCTCACGATGTTTTCCTTCACCGTAAGACAAGTGGTAATCATTTTGGAAATGATTCGCACATAAAATATCAAAGCGCGCTACCATTGGGTTACCACTGCCTAGTAAAATTAGGTTACTTTAATTTTTATAAATATACATATTTTCCTTTTAGGGAAGTCAGAGAGATAAGAGACACTAACTTTACCATTTTACGCTCATCTTTTCTTTTGAGATAAATCTCAACACCGCTCTTGTCAATATTTATATAAAAATACATATTAATACAATAACTATACATTTTATTTAAAATATTCTATATTTGCAATATTTAAATAAACAACCTTAATAGCTACTTAAGCCGTTAAAATAATGTTAACTTTTAGAATTTTAATGTCATTTTCGGCAACATTACAAATAGTGTCAATTTATTACATAATGAAATAATCTTAGCAGCTTTTCTTCGTTCCGATAAATTGAATCAAGATTATCAATGAAAAAAAAAAACCTATTTTTGTTTTACGCAACGATTTCATTTACATTTCATTTTACTGAACGTCAAGAGTATACTACCAGTTCGGAAAGAAGAAGCCTCAGACCTAAGAAGAACTGGCGAAAGAAACTCAGCGATACTAATATTACGAGTATTTCGTTATATTTTTTATAAAGTTAAATCATAATTTGCAACATTTTTGTAAAGCTGAAGTAGCCTGGAGGCGATCACTTCATTCCCAAGGCGTGCCATCTTCTATAAAATCATATAGGGTAAAACCCGGATAGTCGCCTCAGTTGGATACTTGCCCCGATTTTCAATACGCTATATTAGAGATGTCCCTGACGTTAGCGCTCTTCTGTAATTTGAAGCGCCTCTTCCACAGACTTAAGGTCCATGCCAGTAGTAGGCCTAGGTACACGTGTTTTGTCTGTGTGAGCGAAAATCTTCCGCAGCAGGACGTTGACGAGCGTTGAAATAATATTCGTGAGTATTTACTATTGAATATTTTTTGTTACGGTTATCGGTTCAGTCAACTTTTTGCTTCTACGCATGCAGTGAAGTTTAAATTACACTACCTATTACCTTATATTGTTAAATAGCTTTTATATTTTTTTCAAAATATAAGGGCAAGTATCCGTACCGAAGAGGATAGTCGCCCCATATAATTTTGCGGATAGTCGCCCTAAGGGCAATTAGAGTTGCAAGGAGGCGAAATGCCTCGCAAATATGAGCAAGAGTTTAGCATGTCTAAAAGGTCTAAACAAACTGCAGAAGTTTTAAATTCCAACGAAAAAATTGTCCAAAAAGAATAAAGAACAAGAAACAAACATTACTAAAGAACTAGAATGGAGACAAAGAAATAAAAATATTATAAGACGATAGAAAATAAGTCAGCTGATAACGAGATGAAAATTATGAAGAAAAGAGGTCGAAAAGGAAGTAAAAGATCAAAAAATATGTCGATTTCTCTAGCAGTGAAACAGAATGTGAAAACATATATTTCATTAAACTGAACGAAGAAAGAGTAAAAGGATGACAAATAACAATTTATAGTTCCGAGAGTGGAAAAAGCACTATAAATACAAAAATAGCTAAAGAAAAAGCTACTAAAGGAGTACAAAAAAAAGTAAGAAATAAAAGACGATAAGAGACACTGAAAAGACACTAAGAGAGTTATAAACATTAATACAAAAATAGAAAATGCGAATGAGAAAAGTTCACTTGATGATTATTGTAAATGTTTTGAAAATTACAATAATACTAAATCCAAATCAGACTGGATTGTGTTTCCAGGAAACTTGTTCATCATTCAAAGAATATTGTGTGAGATGTGAAAAATTGTAAGTTCTGGCTTCGTAATTGATTTTAAAAAATTTCTTGGTGATATCCGCCTACCCACTAATTTAATATTTGTGCCAAAGTTGATTGCCATATTATTTTTATCTTTAAAATTAATTATTATTTATAACTTAAATTTTGGAGATTTTATTTGTATTTTAAAAGTTGTATTGTTTAGTATTTCGATTATTACCCACTTAATAAATTGATGTTAATAATTAATAATGGTTGATTATATAAATTTGTTTTAATCCAAAAAAAAATCGAAGCAATTTCATAATGAGTCTTCTATCCCCGCATGAGGCAAGTATCCCCGAAAGCATTTTTAACATGTGACAACTATCCGCCACAGAGGGCAACTATCCCTTTTTGTAGAGGTCAAATAAAACAGGATTTACTGAAAAACAATATTGGTTGTGTTTAAAAAAATAGGTCACAATGAAAGATTAAGGACCAATGTTTTATTATACACGGAGCATGTTGTAAGTAGATACTTAATTTTTATGTAATTGAAGATTTTCAAAAAGTAGGGCAATTATCCGGCTCTTACCCTATTGCATAATAGCCTTTCTTTAACATTTTTTTTTTTTTTTTGAATTTGGCGATAGTAGCTTTTTCAACATTTTCTGGGATCCTATTGTACAAGCGTATACATTGTCGATAAAAAAAATACTGATTCTGTGTAGATGAGTCACAGGCATTACAAGTTTGTGTTTGCTTTTAGTATTAATATTAAGCATGTCACAATTCTTGGGAAATTCGTGTATATTTTTACGAACATACATAACATTTTCGTATACGTACTGACACTCTAGGGCCTAAAATATAAATTGCACGAATTTCTCTTTTCTACAGGACAAAAATCATATTAATAACAGCTCCATTTCCCCATGGTAAGATACCATAAGACATAATACTATGAAAATAAATAAAATATACTATGCGAGCTGTATCTACATCAGTAAGAAGTCTTATTATTTTTTACCGCGAACGCTGCAGAGCTGAGTCTACTCGCTAGCCCTTCAATATGGGGGCCCCACTGCAATTTCGAATCTATGATAATACCTAGGAATTTAGTGGCCTCTACCGGTTTTAACATTTCCCCATTTAATACAACACCATTATCAACAAGTTTAGCATTAGGTGTTGAGAATTTTATTAATTTTGTCTTTTTATTATTTAATAATAAATTATTTGAATCAAACCAACAGACAACCTTTGAGAGAGCATCGTTTACATCGTCATACATTAGCAAATTGTTCTTCACTTTAAAACTAAGTAAAGTGTCATTAGCGAACAATACTATCTCATGTTTGTCCTGTAAAAAAAAATGGCAAATCATTAATGTAAATTAGAAAAAGAAAGGGACCAAGAATAAACCCTTGTGGAACCCCCATATCTAAGGGAGCTCCAGGAGATCTCTTACTATTTACATAAACCCTCTGTATTCTGTTATATAAATACTAATCGGAAAGTCTAAAAAAGAGTTTTAAACAAAAGTTGTAGGGAATAAATGGATCTTTAAAAATGAATAGATGCATTTTATTGAGTAAACCAATATTTTAAGAGTTATCGGCTGAGATAGAAAAACCGGTTCATTAAATGGGCCATAAATCGTAAACGGTAAGTTTTACAAAAAAAAATTGAGAAGACAAAAGATACAAAATTTTATTCTCTACAAAAATAGTTTCAATGTCTTTTGCCCTAAAGTGCATAGTTTCCGAGATATCGGCCAAAAACGTTTTTTCAAGATGGCGCCAGAAGCTCCACCGGAATCTGTCAGCATTTTGTGATTTTATACTCAGTAAGTGATTCTAAACCTTATAAAAAAGTAAAATTGGATCGGAAATTTAGTACAAAGTTAAATTCTATTTTTACTGGCCTATTTAAGATTCGTACCTACCTACTCGCTATGAGGTATTTACCTGCCTAACAAGTTTGTAACATTTATACTTTCTTATATTTCGTGATTAATCAGTGAGTAATAGCGAGTAATAGTGATATTCTATTTTATAAATATAGATATGTGGTAAATAACATTGTAACTATTTATTACAGCAAGTTTTAATAATCTAGAGGTTAACGGGACCGGAATATGGGACAAGCTTGACAGAGTGCTGTCATAACGTAGCGCGTCCCGCTAACACATGACACGGCCACAATATCATGACGAAAAATTACTTCATTCCGTTCTTTTTGTCACTAAGATATGACTTTGTATTACATTTGTTAAAACCAACCTAAATTTTATAGGACAAATAAAAGTGAGCTTTAACTATACAATGTTATGAATTCAGAACTAAATATGTTGTTCTGTATTAATCTTAGAAAAGACTATAAAATCCATCATAACATTAGCAATTGAATCAACCAAGTGGGAATCATATCTATACATATAATAAAATTCTGAGTCGAATCTTTGGTAAATCTTTTTTAAATAGTCATTATTATCGATACAGAGGCCGAATCTATAGTTTTTAGAATTTGTAACTGCCTGTCTGTTTGGAAACACATCACGAGAAAACTACTGGATAGAATTTGATGAAATTTGGTATGATGATTGGTTGGTTGCCTATCCGGGTTAACATATAGGATACTTTTTACTGCGGGAAAATATCTCATACCTGAGAAATTTAAACTAAACGTTAAAACATAACTAGGGCAAACCCGAGCAAAGTGATGGTAAGTCGCTAGTCAATTTATTAAATGTATGTATGTATGCTTATGATGTATACGTATTTATAATCCATATATGAAATAAATATAAAATTCAGTTATCATCCGCGGAGGTTCCCTAAAGATTCATTAATCTGAATACAAATTAAAAAATAGATAGATATCTGTACAAACACTATGTTTATATAGAAATTCCAAAATGTATGAAGCTAGGGCTAGGGTTTCTAAAATATATTATATGCGTACATCTTATATACCTCCCTGCTTTTCGTTGCCTCAAGTCATTCTAGCAGAGATAAAGTGGAAATTGTTTGGCCTTCAGATAGAAACTTTTAGTAGATAAATACAACAATATTATGCTCTGATAATTATTATTAAAAAGGCTGTTCATAAAAGAGTTTATTAAAAGTACAAATGTTAGATGTTTAATAGGTTATAATGTTAAGTATATAATAAACTTATAAACACTTACGAAGAGGTACAATCTCTAAAAACTTAATCACTACAGACTACTGGAGAATAAACTCGAATAAATTCAACATTTATACCGATACAGAGGCCGAATCTATAGTTTTGTGAATTTTTGTCTGTCTGTCTAGCAACGCATCACGAGAAAACCACTGGACAGATTTTGATGAAATGTGGTACTATGATAGCTGGTTATCCGTGTCAACATATAGGGTAATAGTAGACTCATGACGTTCAGTAAAGAATTATTATAATTTAATGCTAAAAAAAATATTTGGAATTTAGAATTTTGGAATTTGATACTTTTACTGCGGGAAAATATCTCATTTCTGAGAAATCTATACTAACCATTAAAATGTATCTAGGCATGAACTAGAACGGAGCGAGGATGAGTCGCTACGCTAGTGTTAATTACAGATTTCAAAAATCTATAATAATTCTTGTCGTGTGTGTGACTTGCTAGCTTTTGTCTATAGCGCATGGAACGTCAAAAATAGTCAACTAAATATCACTAAAAATAGTAATTTTCTAATAATATAAAAGAATAAAAAATAAAATCACTTCAGTCACTAACTGTACCGTTGCCATTCACGGTGCTTAACACATTGTTTATACCCACCTGTATATTTTATACTGTCTCGGTGTTCTCGTGGCTAGCATGTACGGATGCATATCTGTAGATTCTGGATTCGTAACCCGGGTCGGGCCAAGTATACTTTTTGATTTTTTCTTATCTGGTAATTCTCAGTAACAGCTCAGAGTCGAGAAGTTAGCTGTGCTTACCCCTGTGCCGCGGAGAACACGTAAAGCCATCGGTCCTGCGTCTGATCTTTTACCAATCATGTCAAATTGTCGTCCCACCGGAATATGAATAACAATTGACAAGTATAGATAGTGCACTTATGTTTACGCGTATAGAACCAATCTCAAGATTGGTTATCAAAGATGACGAGTGTTTTAGCCTTTTATCTCGTGATTCTATTATTTATAATGTGGTTGAATAAAAAAAAGGTTGAAAAATTTAAGCAGATAAAGAAATATTAAATAAAGTAGTAAATTATCGAAAACCAATATCGTAAAACTATTTTATAGTATCGATCTTATTTATACTCATGCTTCGTTTTCTCTCTGCTTAAACGTCATTCGCAACCCAAAGCGTGGCACGGTTGTCTCGGTCAGATTATACCTAACAACCAAAAAAATAGTTTAAAGTAAGATGTTAAAATGTACGTCAAAAGAATAAAATCATATTTTAGTGTTAATACAAAGAAATTGGATAGAACCTTTTTATAATGTTATAGGATAATGAAAACACCAATTCTGCTTAGCGCCGACGCGACGTTGATAAATGGGGAAAAATCTATTTCAAAATATTATTCTCCTCAATTTCCTTTATACTAAAATCGGAGCACCATACGCCTTGTCTCTGGATTTTTATATAAAAACTGTAACTATAATAGTGCTAGAGTAAATTATTGTAAATTTTTTTTTTTTTTGTTGGAAATACATGTAATAGAAACAATTACGGGTTTGCTCGCGTGTGTGATGTGATGCATACCTTTGGATATCATCGACTAATGGTACAAATCGAACTACATATTTGCTTAATTCAAACAAGTAGGACGTATGCAAGAAAGTCCGTTTACATTCCTCCACTTGTTCTTAAGGAAAGTAAAAATGTACTAAAGATTAGGCTTTTAATAAAAAATTTTTAAATTATTGAGCATATTTTTAAAACAAATGTATATAATATACAACTGACTGACTTTAGTACAATTCATTAAGGTTGGTATATTATGCATAGGCTATAGATGACTGTTGCATTTTAATACATTTTGCTGACATTGAATTATTATATAACTTCACAACATAATAAAATGAATTCTAATTTAAAGAATTTATTTCGACGGACATACAGAAAAAAAAGTTTTAAGTGAATTATGTAAGTATTAAAATAAAAACTTAAAAAAACCGACTTCACAAAAAAAACACTAAAAAGTAACAAATAACTGATTGGTAGTTTTCAATTACTATAGATACCTAATCAAATATTTTCGAAGTCGGTACCAGCCGATACAAATCAAAGCACACACTGCTAATCAAAGAACTCTTCAACGGCTACTAGTAAATACTTTGAGTTTGAGCTTATTTGGTTTCATTTGACAAGCCCAATACGTTAGAATTGGAATTTAGAGCCTGATATTTAGTGCTACTAATAAAAGTGAGTTTTCTGTGTTGCATCGGCTGGCACCGACATAGAAAATATCTGATAACGTATCTATAGTAAATGAAAACCCCCGTCCGTAATTTTTACGTTTTAGTGCTTGGAAGTCGGTTTTTTTTTAAGTTTTTATTCTTATCTGCTAATAACCTTTAATACCAGTTAGACACAATAATTTACCTCGTAAATGTCACGCAGAGTTATATAGTAAATGCTATAAAAATATTATTTCCACGTGATCCGTAAAAAGTAATAAATTTTTCCTAGCATAACAAAGTTTTCAAAAAATATTCAGTGTAATAACTCAATCCTGTTGCAGTTTCCATTTATAACAGGCATTTTTCTTTCGATATTTTGGAGGTCGCTAAAATATTTTTAAAAGGTTTGTTTTTAGTTTTAGTCGTATTTATTTGAATAAATCAAAGAATTATATAAAATTTTACTACTTTACGATTGGGATACTAAGTTTGTTGCTAGACGTTTAAATAAAACTTTATGTAAATAAAACTATGGTAATTATACAATTTTACTTTACTTCACTACCACTCTATAACTGCTAATACATTTTCATTACTATTATTTTAGGATCCCTGATAAATAAACATGTTTATTTGTTCCCATATTGTAAATGTTTTTATTTGACAAGTTGCGAAGTATGGCTATTTTCTTTTATATCCATTAAAAATATAGAATATATTTTTGGTTATACCATTACTTACAATAACTATTTTTCCATCTACGCTTAAGTAACTTATTTATATTATGTATCTACATTCTACACGATTGTATAATATAAAGCAAAGATGTACAAATATAGTGCTTAATAAATCTATTTAAATTTACATAATAATGGAAACACAAAAACAAATTGAATTAATAAAAAAGAGAAGAAATTATGTAAATTTACTCGTATGTGTATGTTAAAAGCCACTGGGGGATGATGTTACACTTTATTATCACATCCCGTAGGCTCATGAGAATACTTTGAGTCATACAAGTACCAACAAAATTGTACGTTTTTGTTTTGTGATAAAAAGTAAAACACTGCGTAAATAGACCTCACAAAAATATTGCTTACGTCTAGTACACCAAACCTTATATTTATACACAAATATGTATGATATGTGATATTTATACACAAATGGACGTTTTTATAAATACATCTATTGACTTTCTCGATAAATCTGTGCTTCCTGAATTTACGGTATTATCCTAAATTATTTCCTCTTAATTATTAAGTATTAATTATAAACAATGTCAGTTTAAAATCCATGTGTTAGTTTTCGCTTACATTATTATAGTGTATTCATATAATTATTATTGATTGTTTTGTAGAAATATAAGGCATAGGTACTTAAAATTAAATATTAATTGATGATAATTTTATAAGTTTCTATTTAAGGTCAGAAATTCCGAAATATTAATATCATTTATTTTCATCAGAAATGTTTTAAAAGTATTTGGAAAAAGATTTTTTATATACATCTATTTCAAAATAGAAAAAAAACGAAAGAAGATTAGTAAAAGTAAATTACAAACAAAATACAGTATTTTATATCCAAAATGATACAAATTTCTTCAGAATGAACAACTTGTTTAACAAAAAAAAGGGATTTTATATTTCTAGTAGAAATTATTTTGAAGACTTGTAACAATTTTCAGTTATATAAGTGAAAATACGAATAAGAAAAATATAATATATGTCACGCTGATCTCAATAGGAAAAAATAAAGCTCAGAGCTTTGACTTACGATTCGTAAATTTTCAATCAGTGTTTATATCGTGTGCAAAAATCAAAGTTTATTGCGAATATCGGATAGATCCGACAAATAAGATCAATGTACTGTCAGATATTTTGAATATTTTACTATATAGGTATAAGAACAAAAGGCGCTAAGTAACTATAACTAAGATAGTAGTTTCCATTGCAGGGTCGATCGAAAGAGGGAAGTCAATCGTGAACAAGACAATCCATGATAGAGGGTACCCTATGTTGGCTTTGGCTTTGTCTTAACTAGATTGGAACTAATATCTGAAACATAAATACAATTATTTGAGCTATACATAAATCAAATTTACGATCTTCATACCTTTCTATATTCCTATAGTTATTCCTTACATTCTTCAAGCGTGTAATACAACAGATCTACTATAATATTATAATATTGTATAAAAGTATGTTCATAATTTTTTCGTATAAAAATATGAAACATAAAACTAAATTTTCATTTCATTAAAAGTTTTCACGAGTAATAAATTACTGAAGACGGACACCATTCTTTCACATGAATCTATACATATAATAAAACTGTAGAGGTCGAATGTCTATACATAGAAAATAAAATGCTGAAAACCGAGTCAGGGAGAAATAGAACAAATCCAGATTTTTTTCAATTTTTTTGTTTCTCTGTCTGTCTGTTTGTACGGACTAATCTCCGAAACTATTAGACAGATTAAAATGAAATTTTGCACGGTGGTACCTTATACCCCCGGTCAACATTTTAGATTCTTTTCATCCCGGAAAATTAAAGGATTCCCGTGGAATAATTAAAAACCTATAGTAACTTATACAGTACACAAAAACTAGTGATCGGATTTTAATGAAACTTTACAATAATATAGTTCATACATCAGAATAACAAATAAGCCACTTTTTATCCCGGAAAAATGTACGGTTCCCGTGGGATAGACTTGTTTTTCTTTGTCTAGAGGTGAACCCGAGCGAAGCGAGGATGAGCCGCTAGTTCTGAATATAATTAGGTGTTTGGTTTAATCCCGGTATATCATAGTATCCTTGGACTTAGTTTGTTGCAAAATATAGAAGATCGCTATTATGCATTTTATTAATTCCTTTTGCCACTTTTCGCTGACATAGAGACAAAATATACTCTAGATGTGGCTTCCAACGTCGTGCTCTATCTTGCTCCAAATTCGAAACTCTTCAGCGATGTAGGCAACAGGTACTAACTAGTCAGCAATAGTTATGTAGTGTTACATATTTATTTAATTGTAAGTTAAAAATGAATTTTAGTAGGTACTTTGTTTTTGCATCTATCTATAATTGAATATACAGGTTGGAACTAACGAACGTTATATGGAAAAAAGTACCTTAAATTACCTCCCTTATTTTGAATACAGTAACCGAACTAACAAAAAAATACAAAAAATATACCGTCACTAGGTACTTTATTAAATTAATAGTTAGGGTCTATGTTAAGGATATTTTTTTCTAATAAACATATATATCTTACAATCAATGGACACCATGGAATCTCATAATTCCATATTGTTTCCCGAATATTTTGTATTCACGAAAACTTAAAAAAAAAAAACATTTAAATTTTGCAAAATAAAAGAATGTTTCCTTGAGTGAAAAATATGAAATATCTTCAATATTTAAAGTATTTTTCATGCATGTCCCTTTCGTTTGTTCCACGTGAATAATAACGATAAATATTAATTTTCCTCCAAATAATTTTGTTAAAAAACAGTTCCCATATAAACTAAATCTAACTCTTTCTCGATAAGCTATAGGTAACTAATGAAAATATTTTTATATTTAGTAAATACATATAAAAAAATTAATTGTTGAATTAATTTGATATCCACGAGATCACTATATAGTGTTAAAGATGTATACCTAATATTCTTTATACGTCCTTTTATCAATTCGTTTCCAATATTGAGGGATGAAACTGATATTTTTATGTCATACATGTCATTTTGTTTACTGCCAGCAGTTTCCATTCGTCTGACAAATTGATACACGTTGGGTCAAACAATCGCGACCCCTTTCTCAAATGACCTACCCTTAGGGATGTTTTTATCTATAATAGCTACGAGAGCTGAGCTCAATGTTATTATGAAAAGAAATAGTGAAATGCTTATAGTTTTTAAATGAATTAATTATTATACACTAATTTGTAATTTTTACATTGTAAGAAATATTATATGGATGGCAAAGTTGTGATCATAATTTTTTTTAGCTTATCTCCATCCATGGCTAACCAAAAGCCTCCCCTGTAGAACGCAAAATATCTTGATCTTGGCAGTCCCTTACGGTCCTTTACCTACCACCTTTCCTAAGTCATCGGTCATTCGTAATACAGGGCATCCTTACACTACGTTTACCTTAATGTAGTCTCCAGTCTAACATGTCTACTCCATCAACGATATCTGAAGACAGACTTCTTAGATAGATTATACATATTTATTACTTCATACATATATATTATGATTTTAACTTTTCCAACTCGAGCTACTTTGTATTAGTATAATAATGAATAATAACATTTTAACAAGACCAAGTTCATTTAGTATTAATCTTGTTTTGGTTTATATTAAAAATTAAATTAAATAACGTAAATAAATCTACAAATTCGTATTTCCATATGACACACTTTCAATTAAACCAAAATTATTATGGTGTTAAAGAAACTGCGTATACAAAAAATCATCTAGTCATACGAACAAAAAAATTAGTCCTCCAAGCCCCCTTTTGAAGTCGCTAAATAAAAACACAAATATATTTCGTAACAAGCTGGAAAACCCTAAAAATGTAGCATAAATACACATTACATTTACGTTTAATGTTCAACGTAATTACCTTTATAGGCAGGAACGGAACGAATACATATTTGTTTTGCTGTAGCAAATCCGCTGAAACCAAGGATTTGTTCGTTGTAATATACGTTTCAGGCCAAGCAGTCAGTTATTGTTGTATACTCGAGCGTAGCCTTCAAAATGTTCCAAGAGACAACTTCAAAGCCTTGTAAGATAATGATTTTAAAATATAGAATGTATATTCTTTAGATGTTATTGAGGTAATTTCTTGGTAAATACGGGATGCTATTCCAATACTATCCACTCTATTTACTAATTTAACAATATCTGCACTATGTACGCCTTAACTATAATGGCCTGTATATTTTGAACATTATTACGTGTAATTTTTGTAGAATAACTATGTATTATTATGACCGACAACCTAAAAATAATAAAGAAACATCCTTATATAAAATCTACTAATGTTTCATCTTTTTTAAGTTTTATTTTTTCGTACTCTTGTAAAGAAGACAAAATTTATCTATGCCCTTACTTTATTACTATTTCTGATTATAACAGATAGTCGATAAAAAGTGCTATATTTTATAACAACCCACTCACCCCGACTTCATCTATGTAGAAAGCATATATTTATTTATTTATTTTATTTAAATTTTCATGTCATTTTTAAAACACTAAACGCAAACAGCGCAACAAAAACCATGTATGATTTTCCTGTGCAGTGCGGATTCATACGCGGTAGTATATATATTAATATCAGATAAAAATATCACCAACTTGCGTTGATTCTATTGTTTCAAGACGGCAGTGGCACGGTAATGTTATAATGGTGGAAACCAAAAATCAAAATAAATCCGTGAAAAAAATCCATGAAGATAGTTTTAAGTAGTTTTAGTTAAGTTTATTAGTTTATTCCCGAAATTTTTGACTTTGTTATATTTTATTTTTATTATCATATTACCTGTATCTTTTTTTCCATTCCTTAAATAATTAATTCGTCTGAGAATGCTTTCGTTCACCCAATCATTGGATGAACAATTTGGATTATTTTTAATTTTGATTTTAACTTTTGAATTATGATAACAGTAATTTAGTTGGTTTTTAATGTACATGTACATTATCGTATGTATGTATGTACTAAATAAATTACATACTAATTGTAATATGCGTATAAATCATGATTTATCCGATTGGATTCATGTGTTACGTATATTGTAATTAATTTATATTTATATAGATACCAGTGGACCCGACAGACGTTGTCCTGCCCGAATATGGAACCCACTCAAACACTCACAAAAAATGTCATCAAAATCGGAGGAGCTCAAAATCGCTTAGGAGAAGTTCAGTGACTTGCACACGTATAGAAGAATTATACTATATGTATATAAAGATTATTTTTTATCTATATGTAAGATATTTACAAAGAAAAATATGTAGAATGGTATAAAACGGAACGCGAACAGTCTTAGTTGAACGATTTCCCAAATTCATTAAGATTGACAAATTATATTATTTCCCCACGTTAAAAATGTAATTATGTTAAACCAAACGGGAGACAAATGAATATAATACTAGCAATTTTATATAATACTAGCTTTTGCACTCAACACCACTTGCGTACTTTATTTGCTCCACTCGTATAATCTAACTGGTAGTTTTAGAGACAAAGTTCAAGAGATGCTTTATAATCTTCTATATATTTATATATTAAATCAAATAATTATCAAATTATAGAAAATCTTTAAGGAAAATTTATAATTACATATCTCACTTATTTTATTAAATGTCAAAGATAAAAAAATAAAAAAACGTAAAAGTAAATTTGGAATTAATTAAAAAGTATTTATGTAATAAATGTAAACTTATAAAAAAGTACTTGAATATGAAGTGGTTTTCTTTACATATATAAAGTAAGAAACTGACTGGCTAACTGATTCACTAATTCACTGACTGATCAATCAACGCAGAGCTGAAACCGCTGGGTCTAGAAGCATGAAATTTTGCACAAATGTTCTTTAAATGACGTAAGTGTGCACTAAGAAGGGATTTTTGGAAATTCATCTCCTAAGGGGTGAAAATAGGGGATGAAAGTTTGCATGAAACTTCGTCATTTTGGACGTTAGAAATGTAAAAATTGATATGAGCACTTGGTTAGAAAAAAAGTTTACAGTATCACTTTTTTATTAAATAAAATAATAATTATATAATAATAATATAATTATTTCTTAGAAATTATCCAGGTGGTGCTAAGTATTCAAGAAAAAAAATAAGCAGTACGTGTTATCAATCAGATTATTCGAAATTCGTCCCCTGAGAGGGTAAAAATATCAGGGTCGAGTTAAAAATCAGCATTAATAATATTGACGCTTAATTAACGAAACAGTTAAATACTTAAAAAAGGTTTTTTTTAAATACAAAATGCTTTTGGCTAAATTAGGTAATCGGGGGTTGGTATTAGCTGTGAGCTATGCCCTCATCTTAAAATGCTACTAAACTTTTAGAAGGTGGTAAAATGGCTTACGCTGCGTTTAAACTTCCGCTCAATCTCGACCGAGTTAAAATCCCCGTATGAAATATATTTAAACAGAATAGCTTAAGTTCTCCGAAAGTGTACTACTGTGTTACTATAAAGAATAGAAAACAGAGATTATTTCAAATTCAAATCAAAGGAAAATTATATATAACTATTCGTCTGGCCACAGCACTGACAACTATATCAGACGAGAAAGAGAAACTAGCTAGGGTGATATCTATCCTGACGTTTTTAATATACAAACGAAGTCCTGACTTGGTTTTTTAAACGTGCTACACTGACCCTTAAAAATAATTGTGCTACTGCTCATAATAACGTCCTGCTTAAGTATGAAGAGTTAAAAATAGAATATAAATTTGTCGATACAGTGATACAAATGAATGAATCAGTTCACTACCTGTGGAATTCCTTAACAGTGTTAACCCACTAGGCCTCCTTTCCCAAAAACTCCTCCTGAAAATTGGCACACCTGTAATGAATAAGCCACCTAAACGAGACTAAACAGCGAGTAATCCATAAAACATTATAGTGGCCACTGTGTTTTCTGGACGTGCTCGAGAGGACTCAGTTTTCATACCTCGAATACCACCACCTCTGACTACGCCTTTGATTTTAATCTATTGTAACCCTTCCTTAAAATTTGCTTCGTAAAGACCATTAATAATTTTCTGGGCCAGTCATTCGAAGTAGCATGCATTGATTTAAGAGAGGATTTCTTCTCACATAGACATTTTAGAAGAACCAGACAGAACATCCACCAATGTGGTATACAAAGAGGTTCTTGATTAAATTCTAACTTCCTGTTTGCGACTTTTAGCGTAGACTAAGTTAAGTAAATCTAGAGTTATAACATACTACAATGATAACAAATTCGATATGACAACATATAAATTCAATGAAAGTTAAAATTAAACAAATCCTTTAGTCCACGCAAGCGTAACCATGGGCAGAAAGCTTAACAAAGTAGGAATGGCAATTTAAAGTAACTTAAAAAAGGAGGGAAAGGAGGGAGACTGTAAGTTTTAGATGTACATAACATTGTGTCTTTAAAACAACGTAGATGTTAGCTTGTTAGTATGTTACAGTTACATGATTCTTAAGTCGTAAACATTGTATGCGAGTTGTATCATTATACTCTCTTTCTTTAACTTTGAAAAGATGAAATAGGAAATGTGCAAAAAATAGAGGTAGTGGGCTAGCCAAATACTTTAAACAAAAATTTTACAGAGATTACAATATAGATCTATTTTGAATTTACGATCACTAAAATTAAATTTGTTTTCTATAATATCTTTAAGAAATAACATGAAACGCGAACTTATTTTTGCAAATAATAAAATATATATTACGAAAACGTAAAAAAAATATTTGTAAGAACATGACAATATTTGGCGGTACGGAACTCAAAATCATATTCATTCACAATCATGTACATTTGAAAAGAATTACAGCCATCAAATTATAGCAATATCATAGAAGCCGCGGATTCTACTAGTATAAGTATAAACATAATAATATTGCCCTAATATTGGGCAAACCCCAGATAAATAATTAAAAGTTTCTACATATACATAAATATTGTGTTTTCCCTTAATATTTAACTTGCATTACAAAGTTGTCATAAAGCAAACTCCAAGTCAACTAGAAGTCTCAATATTGTTCATCTAAATTCTAAAGTTGCAAATTTCAAACTATACAAATTTCCTTTGCATAGGATAGTTTCTTATACAAGTCTTAACGAAGTAACGGGTCAGAGGTGGTTAGTAATGGAACGTAACCACAATACAAATTATTTTAAAACAAAATATTTTGAATAATAAATATATATTAAGATCTTAATATTATTTTTCTCTTATCTCGACTATATATAATACTAGGAGCTCAACCTCGCTTCGCTCGGGTTTCTCCCTAGTGAAAAACAAAAACCAATCTATCACTATACATTTTTTCGGTATAAAAAGTAGCCTATGTGCAAGTCTGACTATAATCTATCACTGTGCCAAATTTCATCCAGATCCGTTCAGCTGTTCTGGCGTGATTGAGTGATAAACATCCACCCATCCAAACTTTCGCCTTTATGTAGTAGTAGTAAGATAATCGGCTCAAAAATAAATATCCCGTTCTAACTCAGTTTGGAAAATATATTTATTATCCTATAATTATTATTAATTTAAATTATACAATGCCCATTTTAACTATTTTTTAATGTAATTTTAAAAAAATGTGGTATACCCTAAGACTCTTTAATGTAAATATTATTTGCTAATACTTTGTGTACTATTGTCGAAGAGTGGATGGGGGCTTGTTTCTATAGTATACTTATGTATACAATATAATATGTAATACAATATTATGCATTGGGCGATATGCATACATGTTTTTCCTTGCTGCGAGTCATGCTACATATGTAATATGTCTCAGACTACATAACGTTCCATCGTAAACTTGTTTCCATCTTTTTAGCTCACTTTTTCCACAGTCAGGTTTTTGTTATTGTAAATATTTTTAATGACAGCTGCATAGTTTTCAATTCAACAATTTCTTATCCCAAATTATTTTTAAACATGTAAGTGGAATGTATGTATGTACCCTATAACACTCGCGTTTTTGAAACGAATGTAATGACGAAAATAATTGAAAATCAGTTAAGCCATACAGGAAGTGAAAAATATGACGATTATGCCATCTGCCGGGAAAAAACACAAACAAAGTGATGGTAAACAGTATTAGTTTTGCATTACCAGCGTTTTTAATTTATTATTTTATGTTAATTAAAATTAGTGTTTGTGATATTTTCATCAAAAGTATCTTGCTGTATTCGTGGCTGTTTAAATATGCCATATAAAAATAATACGCAGTTGAAATTTTATCGGTTCCCCGAAAGTTCATTGAACACTGCGTGGATAACCTTGAAACGTCAAAAATGGATAAACACAATAAAAAACCACATGTAAGTAAAGTCTTCTAATTATTTTAATTAATTTTAATTCTTATTTTGTGTATAACCAATATGATAACCACAGTTGGCAGGTATTAGACAAGTTCTAAATATTTTTTTTCCATAAATAATAAAAGATTATTATCCAGTTAAAAATTATTAATTTTTAATTTATTAACAGCTTCTTCAAAAATTTAATTAATATAGACAATAATAATAATCAGATTTTTTTTTATTTCACGTGATTACAAATTATAAAATAACATTATTTGTACTTCGAAATTTTTAAACATCTTTAGCTTTTATTTTTATTTTTTTGTTCTGTCAAAGTTTAAAATACTTTTCAAAAATAATAAATACAGTGCTACAAGGATCATTTGGCACGTGGCCGAAATCAGAACTAACACCGCCATCTTGTAAAGCGTCACTTTTGAGAGTAGTTGGAGTTGATGTTGTTGTGGATATTTCGTGCTTTTATTTCAATTAAAATATCATAAAATATGAAATGATTTTATAGAGGTTAGGAGGTGTTTTTTTATAAAAGAAAAATCTTAATTTCACACCCACGCCCTCATGTCAATGTCACCTAAGTGCCAAATGAAAATGAATAAAATAGCACTGTATTACCAGATTTCTACTATTTTCAATATCATACAATTAATTTATAAAAATAATTTTGAATACTTGTCACACTGTAAACATTAGAAACACTGGCTTGAACGACAACAGTGAAGGTTATGACTTATGACTAATAGCTTATTTTTATCTTCTGTTTCAATTACATTTAAAACATGACCTGATTTATATAATTTATGGCCTTTCTTATCGTTTCGATCTCTAATCCGATCATTTTTATCGGTAAAAAACTAAATTTTATTATTTTTTGCATTATTTAGGCATAACGAATATTATTTATTACACTGCTTACATCACTAGGTTTTCTTATTTAACACCAGGGCGCTCTAGTTTCGACAGAAGTGCTGACCTCTATAGTTCGCGCACACTTCCTATAGTAATTACGAGAACACTAAACTTACTCGGACGATCGGACATACATACATACATACTGGCTAAATACATAATCCTCCTTTGGACTTCGCTGCAGTTGGGTAAAAAGCGATTGTTTTTTTACAAACTTATTTACTTACAGAATAGGATCGTCCATTCTTTCTTTATGTTACGATTCTTGTTAATAGCTTTCTTACGACTTCAGTGGCGACCGAAGGAGCCACCGAAGCTTCAATTACAATTAAATAATTCTCTTTTCATATCCCATCGCAAAGAAGTCTCCTTTTTTTGTCTTTTTACGATTTTTTAGTGGTCACAATAGAAAAAAAAATCTTCTAAAAACCATTCATTTTATAAATAGACTAGGGACTCACGCTCGCTTTGCTCGCGTTCGTCCCTAGGTACGTTTTCACGGTTAGCTATGTTTATACATAAATAGTAGCTTACTACTCCTAAGATATTCATTTAAATTATATAGCGATTTACCCTCGCTTTGCTTAGGTGCGTACGACGTACGCGGATTTTGTTCACAATTTTAATTTTAATTTTTTTCGCGGAACACTGATTCTTTTTCTAAAATAAAAGTAGCCTAAGTTACTCCTTATAATATCAGATATCTGCCAGTGAAAGTCCCGTCAAAATCGGTCCAGCCGTTTTGAAGATTAGCCGGAACAAACAGACAAACAGACACACAGACAGACAGACAGACAGACAGACAGACAGACAGACAGACAGACAGACAGACAGACCGACAGACAGACAGACAAAAATTGTAAAAAATGTTGTTTTGGTATATGTACCGTGTAGACATCCATATGCATTTAGTAAAAAGCGGTTATTTTAATATTACAAACAGACACTCCAATTTTATTTATCTGTATAGATGTATAGATTTAAAACAAATTGTGAATCAAATGTCAACTATTTATTTAATGTTAAAATCGATAGAAACTAACCATATAACTCAGAGAGGTGTTAAATATAACTAATATAATCGTGAATGTTTGTTTGTTAATTTTGACTTTTTCACGCATCAACTGATCTACTAGATTTTGTCTACAAAGTTAGATACGAGTATTTTATAGGCCTACGAGTAGTATGGATTATATTTTATCTTTGAACATTAAGTCGTTCCCGTAGATGGTATATTGTGTTCTTATTCATAAACCTATATTGTTGAAGCTAAAATTGGTTTATAAGCTCTTATTTTTATCTCTTACTTCGATATTAGTATTTGTAACACAAGCAAAACATATTTTAACTATTAGGCCTTTATTTAGTTTGTTGAAATAAAATTTACTCAAGGACGCTAGTAATAAATAAATATAATTTATAAATACTTTTAGAAAAAATAAATCCACAGATCTCGTGTTTGCCACGACCTTCGAGACCATTGAAAATGAATCTGCCAAATGAACTAAATTAAATTTTACATATATTAATTTAACCCATAAGCAGAACCCGCGGTTTCACCCGCGTTCAGACTACAAAAAAAATCTTTGGGTTTATGTTATAACTAATGTATAATTTGATGGTTCGAATATTTTTAAATGTGTGAGTATGATTTTGACTCGCACATCGAGATATCTGTACCGCCGAATATTGTGTTGTTTTTACTAAAATATATACTTAAACACTAAAAAAAATGTTTACTCAATAGATACTTTAGTATTTCTTAAACGTATTATATATATATATATATATATATATATATATATATATATATATATATATATATATATATAGTGTCTTCCAGATCTATGCCTCATGATGTAGCCGCCAGTCTCCTCAAACCGTTGGAATACTCGTCGCACTCGAAAACGGCTGATATTCAGACGCCGAGCAACTTCAGCCTGTCGTAGTCCAGATTGCAGTAGTGCAATCACTTGAGCTGCTTCTTCTGGCGTGGTATCCATTTTCCAATGTTTTTTTTTTCTTGCTGTAGCTGTTCAGGTGTGACCTCAGTGACGTCTGGATAGCGAATGACCCTTAATTGACCTTTACCCCTCTTATATACCCATCCATTGGGGCGCAATTAGTTAACCAAGCAAACGCGTATTTCGGGGCTTTTCGTTTAAAACTCAATTTTTTTTGCGACGATTGTTTTTACAAAAACAAACACTACCTCATTTTAAATGTCATTAATTGCGCTTTTAAATGATATTAATCTTGTTAGGGTACAATAAATTATTTATGAGCTATATTAGCTCAAAACGAAATTTTCGATATGTGCGATTTTTTTGACGCCGAGGTTATAATAACTAATAAATCGAAACGGGTTAAAAAAAGATTTTGAGTTCTTTTCAACATTTTTTTTGCATTTTAAAGCTCTCGTTAAGACGCATTTTTTGAAATCCCAATCAGCTACGTAGTCCCAAAATCCACGACACCAGGGCGATGTCGCACTTTCGCTGAAAATCGGGCCTATACCGAAGCGACAAAAAAAACATTTTCAATGTTAAAATACATAAAATAAGCCCTCGTATCATATGTTTAACTTGTCTGACAAAAAGAGAAACCATACAATAGGATAAAAATGAATTGAAACCTCAATTGTGCTAATTAAACAGAAGCGCAGTTACATTTGCGGCAAATCCCTTTCATAATCCACCCCCTGCTGTATAAAATATTCCTACCCGCATACGACAGTATATAAAGTTTTAAAGTAATGCAGTCATTTATACTAGATACACATACGTATATATACATATATTTAACCACAGGAAAATCAACTTTTTACAGGTACTTATACCTAATATTTAATGAGCAATTCTTGTCAAACTTTGTATTTACATAAAGCTTTGCTTTTTGAGTTCATCTATATAGGTATCTTTTCTAAAAAACGCATTTTTTATATCCTTCCCGAAAAACGTCAAGTAAAGCTCTACTTTATTTAACTTATTGCTACATGAAATATGTATAATTTTCGACTTAAATTTATCCACCCTTTCACCATGGAGGAGTAATAAACATACAAACACATACAATATGGTCTATACTCATAAAATATGGTCGTACAGATTTTTATGTGTAATTCACAAAAAAATATTTGCCCTCAGATAATACGTCCTGTATTTATTGTTATTGGCGATAGATTACTGCCAATTGTTGCGGAAAAATTACAATTGCTGGATTTATGTAATGAAACAACGGCCGTATTATTCATGTGCGGTTTTATACTCAATTACACGGGTTATTCAGTAATTAAAAATATCCATATAAAAATTAAAATATATACATTATTATTACTTTGAAAACGAATTAAATGTGTACCTTAAAAGTTCATAACAACAATAGAGTTTTATTTACAAAAGAAGCTCGGGTCTAATTAATAATTATTACGTTAGATGAAAAGACATATTATTCAAATCACAAAGTGAGTACATATTGTAAAGATCAATATCAGTAAACAAAATGAAAAACGAATGAAAAAAGCAAAAAGAATTCTTTTATTTACTTGATTTTGTTATCGACACCATCAGCTGTAGGCTTAAAATACGATCACTATCTAGATAAACCGTTTACACTCTACTATATTCTGTCTCGTACCAACGCTTATTTCATCTTTTACCTTTTAGGTAATATAAAGTGAAAATAACAGCTTTTTACTAAATGCATATGAAAGTAGGACTTACAATAAAAAGAAACAATTTTAAAAATTTCTGTTTGTTTGTTCCTTCTTAACTCCAAAACGGCTGGACCGATTTTGACGGGATTTACACTGGCAGATAGCTTATATTATAATAAGTAATTTAGGCTATTTTTATTTTAAAACAAGAATTAGGGTTCCGCAAAAAAAATTACAACCCATGAAATTATGAACAAAATCCGCGTACCGAGGGACACACCCGAGCGAAGCCCAGGTAAATGGCTATTTTTAAATAGCGCTTAAGTAATGTTCTCTCCTGACCGATTCCGGCCACGGCGGCCAATCTCATTGAGACCAGCCAACTGCGCAGGAGATATTATAGTGCACAAGTGTACGCGCAGACACAAGAGCACTCTCTATTCCTGTCACTCTCATACTCCGGTGGGACGACTATTCGACACGACCGGTGAGAGTTAAGGCGCAGGACCGACGGCTTTACGTGCTCTCCGAGGCACGGGGGTGAAACACCGCCAACTTCCCAACTCCGGGCTGTTACTGAGGCTTACTATACAGAAAGACTCAATAGCTAAACTTGGCCCGACCCGGGACTCGAACCCAGGACCTCAGGATGTGCAGCCGTACATGCTACCCACTACACCACCGAGGCAGACATTTAATAAATTCATAATAAACGAAAAAAGGTAAAGTATATATATTAAATAGTTGTATAGACATGGATAATTCCGCATATTCTATTTTGAAGTCACTACATGGGTGGCGCGCTATAAATCAACACAATTCGTTCCAAGAATATGACTGACGCCGTCAAACGCGTTGTCAAATAAACATAGAATATAATTTCAGAACAACATTATATTTATACAAGCCACCTGCATCGAATTCGCATGATTTTTTTTTATAATTATATAGCAAGCATCTATTAACTTTTATAACTAACTAGCGACTCACCCTCGCTTCGCTTCGGGTTCATCCCTAGACAAAAACGAATCTATCCCACGGGAACCGTACATTTTTCCGGAATGATATATAGCCTATAGCCTTCCTCAGTTAACGGGCTATCTAATGCAAAAAGAATTTTTCAAATCGGATTAATAGTTCCTGAGATTAGCGCGTTCAACCAAACAAACAAACTCTTCAGCTTTATAATATTAATTAGTATAGATTAAAATATTTCACAATTGCTAATTGCTCACTCAAGCAACCTTTAAAGTTCATCCTTATTTTTATATCATGTATAGATAATATCACTTATATTTAGCACTAATTGTACCCCATATACATGTAATACCTACTCGCGCAGTAATATTATTCGCGCGAAAGTGGAAGTAAAGTTGTGTTGTATGTAAACTATGGAATTATTCTTAATTTAAACTCTAATCCACTTTCCTTTACCAAGAATGTTATAAATTAATAATTAAGGATTACACTACGCTTTATTTTCATTGTCAGTTATTTATAAATTACAACGGAATTCCGCAGCAACGGAATACCTAATGGGTTTTTGTACAGATATATATATATATATGTTACTATGTATGTAGAATAAAACCCGGATAGTTGCCTCAGTGGGATACATGCCCTGGTTTTCAATACGCTATATTAGAGTTGTCCCTAATGTTAGCGCTCGTCAGTAATTTGAAGCGCCTCTTCCACGGACCTTAGCGCTATGCCAGTAGTAGGACTAGGTGCACGTGCACTTTGTCCGTGTGAGCGAAAATCTTCCGCGACAGGGCGTTAACGCGCGTTGAAGTGATATTCGTGAGTATTTTCTATTGAAATATCTTTTACAGTTGTCGATTCAGTCAACTTTTTGCTTCTACGCATGCACTGAAGTTTAAATTATACTACCTATTACCCTATACTGTTAAATAGCTTTTATTTATTTTTCAAAATATAAGGGGGACACTTATACCAAAAAGGATAGTCAACCCATATAATTTTGCGGATAATCGCCCTAAGGGCAATTAGTGTTGCAAGTAGGCAAAATGCCTCGCAAATATGAGCAAGAGCTTAGCATGTCTAAAAGAGCTAAACAATCTGCTGAAGTTTTAAATTCAAACGAAAAAATTGTTCAAAAAAAGAATAAAGAAGAAGAAACAAACATTACAAAAAGAACTAAAATGGAAACAACGAAATAAAAAGATTTTAAAACAGTAGAAAATAAATCACCCGATAACGAGATGAAAATTATGAAGAAAAGAGGTCGAAACGAAAGTAAAAGATCAAAAAATATGTCGATTTCTCTAGCAATGAAACAAAATTTGAAAACATGTAATTAAACTAAACGAAGAAAGAGCTTTAGGGATGACAAATAACAGTTTATAGTTCCGAGAGTGAAAAAGAAAAAAGCATTATAAATACAAAATAGCCAAAGAAAAAGCTACTAAAGGAGTACAAAAAAAAGAAGTAAGAAATTAAAGATAATAAGAGAAACTAAAAAGACACCAAAAGTTATAAACATTAATACAAAAATAGAAAATGTGAATGATAAAGTTTCAGTTGACGATTATTGTAAATGGTTTGAAAATTACAATAATACTAAATCCAAATCAGACCGGATTGTGTTTCCAGGAAACTTGTTCATCATTCAAAGAATATTGTGTGATATCCGCTTACCCACTAATTTTAATATTTGTGTCAAAGTTGATTGCCATATTGTATTTTAAAAGTTGTATTAATATTAGTATTTCGATTAGTACCTACTTAGTAAATTGATGTTAATAATTAATAATGGTTGATTAAATTTACATACATTTGTTTTAATCCAAAAAATATTGAAGCAATTTCATAATGAGTCTTCTATCCCCACATGAGGCAAATATCCCCCAAAGCATTTTTAACGTGAGGCAACTATTCGCCACAGAGGGCAAGGTCAATTAAAACATGATTTACTGAAAAACAATATTGATTATGTTTAAAAAAATAGGTCATAATGAAAAATTAAAGACTAATGTTTTTTTTTATACACGGGGCATATTGTAACTAGATACTTAATTTTTATGTAATTGGAGATTTTCAAAAAGTAAGGCAACATCCAGCTTTTATCCTACATTTTTTAAGCCCGCCAAGAAATACAGGATATTTTTGAACCCATACATTTTACGTGGGATATTCATAAAAAAAAACGAACAGCCAAATCGAGTTACCTTAAGTTTAAGGATTTATATTTTTGTTATATCCCTTAATAGTGTGGTTTGATATCTGCAACATTATTTACTATTCAATGTTCTGACGTATACTCAGTATCTTCACACGGTTTATCTTGAGTGAGAAAATAATAATAAAAATATTATTTTAAATCGGTATTTCTTAAACAATAGTTCTTATGAATATGTAACTGACAGTTTTAAATAAATTATAGAGAAATGATATATATCTAATAAAATTTAATATAATTTCAATACAAAATCTGTAAAGATATTATCAGAGTGATAAATAGGCAAGAACTCCCGCGCTGAATCTTAAAATCAGAGCCACTCACTTGTCATCGGTTGAGATGATAAGACAAGGTTTATGTATTTTAGAGAGCTTTTAGCATAATGATCGCATCCATCGATCAAAGTATTTTTAGTACAGAGATTTTAATTTGGACTGATGTTTATCTCTATTAAAACTATATGAAAAGACTTGACGACTAAATTATTTTTTATTATATATAATAAATGTATGTAATAATAACGATATTATTATATCTATATATTTTATTGCGTAGTAGAGCTAAAAATGATTAAATTATTTACCCGTTATCCCTTAACGTTAGCGACAAAGAAATGTCTAGATAAATAGTTGTCTATGAAATACATTGCCATTTGCTCTACAAATCTTTTCCCTACTACGGAATATGCCATAATAACCTAAGTAAATAAATATTTTTACTAAAGTAATCATAATCTACTCGTAAGAAAATATAGTAGCTAATCACACAGTATTAACATAGCGGGTCCATCTGGCAAAGAAATAAAATAATGAGGTCGTTTTATAAATCGTTTCCACCCTACAACTGTTAACACAGTCTCCTTTCATCTCCCAGGTAAATAATAAAAACAAACTAAATTAATTTGTACAAACAAACGCAAGTAATGGACTACTTTTTGTGTAAAAGTTTAGTTCATTAAAGAAACAGTACCTACCTACCAACTCTACGCTGTCGTCTTAAGAAAAATTGTACTTTCCTATTGATTATATATATTCTATACTAGCGAATTACCCTCGCTTCGCTGTGGTTCGCCCCAGGTAGCCTTTTATATTCATAAAATTATAAAAAAAACAGTTTGTGCCACCTAAAAGCCTACGTGTTCCTTGAAATTGTAGTCTATCTATATACTAAATTTCATCCAAATCCGTCTAATCGTAACAAATATATACACACACATACAAACTTTTGCCTTTATAATGGTATTAGTAGTGTGATTGTAATAAACATAATCTTGCATATTTGTAAGGCATGGCAGACTCTGACTTTGGCATCTACAGACTAACAGATCGAAAGTGAAGTAACATACTCGGTAGCCCACCATTGGATGGATGGGTGACAGCTGACCGATTCCGAGATTCAGAGTGTAAGCCGGTCTCGGTTAATATTGTTGACAGATATCCAGCCACATAAGCCATGTGAAATGTCTCTGAGACTAATAAACCCTGATACCAAACGTCACTTAATATAAGAAAGTAATATTACTTATCTGATTCTTAGTAAAGTTTGTCGAAATTACTTTCTAGCTGTTCTAAAACTATTGAATTAACTTAATAATCGATACCAATGTACAATACATTTTCCATCACACGTTCCAAACTATCTTAATAACATTATTTTATACCTATCTCACATATATCATGATATTTCTAAATCTAGGTTTCTTTTTATTTTCTATATAGATATATATATATATATATATATATATATATATATATATATATATATATATATATATATATATATAATAAAATTCTAACTGAGCCGTATCTGTACATTAAATATCTTTTGGAAAATCTTATTGAAATAGTCATTATTATCGATATAATAATATAAAAGTAATAATATGTTGGGACATTATCATACAGCACCATCTAGTTCTATGGTAAGCTACGAACGAGGCTTGTGTTATGGATACCAGATAGTTGATACACTACACATATATGACTTTAAATATATACATATTATAAATATAAACAGCCGTGACTGGAGTACAAACGTTCGTTCTCATCACACAAATGAATGCTCCCAGCGGGACTCGAACCCGCGACCGCTGGCACAGCAAATAGGTTCACTACAAGCTGAGCCAAACGTATTGTCATGATATATAGGCCGAATCTATAGTTTTTATCTGTTATTTTTGTCTGTCTGTCTGTCCGTCCGTCCGTCCGTCCGTCCGTCTGTCTGGAAACGCATCACGAGAAAACCACTGGCCAGATTTTTATGAAATTTAGTATGATGATAGCTAGTTAACCGGGTCAACGTATAGGATACTTTTTACTGCGGGAAAATATGACATCTTTGAAAAATCTATACTAATTATTAAAACGTACCTAGGGAGGGAGGGAGGAGCGGAGCGAGGGTGAGTCGCTACTATAAAATAAAATGTTATATGTGCTTATTTCAAACTTCTGACCTAATGTTCCTCTCAGTAGATGTAACAAAATCAATGTAAATATCCTCACAGGAGATTAGCATAATGAGATATTCAGTGAAAGAGGTAGGTACAAAATTATATGATCCCCAGGGTGACGTTGAATATAAAAGGTTTTTGTCACAAAATTTTAAGGTATTTTAAATAAATGATTTTTTTTATAAATAAAGTTGGTGGTAAGCTTATATTAAATGTTTTATATTAACTTCAGTCTATTTGCGAAATGGAAGCGTAAAATTTACTTTAGAGAAAAATATTTTATTTTAAATAAATTAACAGCATTTTTTGTGACAAAGGGGGCTCACGTGAAAGGCCTCTACAATCCATTGCCTACACATCCCATGTTAGGTGGTGGTACCCAACGTAAAGCTGTCTTAAGACAAAAGTCTGAGAAAAAAAAATCAAATAAACAAGAATTTGATCAAAATTCGTGATTTATTGTTTTAAGAATTTGTACAATTATTCACAAATGTTCATTTTTAAAAGAGTTCCATCATTTTCTGTTAAGTGAGCGACTACCGTATGTCATTGTTCAATGAATTTTCGATAGTAGCAAGAGCTGAGAAGAAATGCTTCAAATTATAGAGAGTAGAGAAGCGAGGACTACAAATTATTGAATGTTGGCGAACAAGATACAATTTCTTCAACTTAAATTACCGAGAGGACTAATTAATATTGATTTTTTTCAATTTATCGAATGTTTTTCAAAGGAACAGGGAAAAATTTCAAATTATTGAGAGATTCAAAATACCGAGTGTCAAATTATTGAAAGTCCACTGTATTTTTAACCGACTTCCAAAAAGAGGAGGTTCTCAATTCGATCGGTATTTTTTTTATGTTTGAACACCGATTACGCTGAGATTTATGATCCGATCCGAATCCGATCCGATTTACGTAATTCTTCTTAAGTTTGATGCGGAATAGCTACCATTTGGTCCCATTAAAATTTAACATAGTTTGGCCCAGTAGTTTTCATTTTATGAAAATTTTTCAATTATACGATTTGTTAGCAATCAAAAAATTTACATAAAAGTAATATACATATATTATAAACTTATTACAACACCTTGGTGCGTCAGTTAAACTTGCACTTGTTCGATTTTTTTTATTTTATGTTTCGTTTCACAGCTCAACATCTTACTTCTTACTAATATGATAAATGTGAAAATTTAGATGTTTGGATGTTTAAACGTTTGTTACTCAATCCCGCCACAACGGCTGAACGCATCTCGATGAAATTTGGCACAGAGATAGATTATTGTCTGAAATAGCACATAGGCTACTTTTTATCCCGGAAAAATGTACTGTTCCCGTGGAATAGATTTGTTTTTGTTTTTCTAGAGGAGAAAATATATGTAATAATGTCTAGTTACTTAACGAACTTCTCTTAACTAAGCTTTATTTGACTAAGCAAAGTAATTAAAGTCACATTCATGAATAATAAAGTACTCATTATGTATCACTTCTAATTTTATGTAGTTAATTACAGGAGAAAGCGCCTTCTTATTAAGAAAAGTGACTACTTCATTTAAATGAAACAAAATTATGATGGTATAACATGCCTATAACTTGGTATAAATATAATAGAAATTCTAAATCTCTAAATAATAATATATAATACATATATACATACATAAATTCCCATACAATCATGGAATGGTAAACGAAAGAAATACTATTTATTTGTATTATAAGTTACGCACATAGTTTCTCTTTTTGTATGAACGTCACGAAACAAATATGAGATGGGATTTTTGGTAATAAACAGCAATATTGCAGGTTTATTTCTATACTAGTGTGACAACTTTTAACCCATGTCATAAACTATGAGTTTAATCGCGAATCGCAAAGAAGTTAGAATAAAAATTACATACATATTCCTTATTGAATAAAAATTTGAATCTTCTTTGTTTGCAATTGGCTATCTAGCAACTAAACATATTATTTTTCAATTTTATTTATAAATTAGCGACTCACCCGCGCTTCGCTAGGGTTCGTCCCTAGGTACATACGTTTTAACGATAAGTACAATGTACATACATAGATATAGTAAAGTAGGCAGGTTATTTTATATTTTTTCTCTTTATTAAAACTCTCCGTGTACCTTAAGGAACATACAAAAAAAATGCTGAATTGATCGAGCCGTTCTCGAGTTTTGCGCTTCGCAACATTCATTTTTATTTATATAGATAAATAGATAGATAGATATATAGACACAGATAATTTCCAAAATATAATTTTAGTAAACCACACATTACAAATACAATTTCTTTGTGCACATTTTGTTTTTATTTTAATATTGTTATTAAATTCGTCTGATCCATAACTAATATTGAAAGAAATTTTAATTTACGTTACAGTGACTCTTAAATATACTGTTCTTTCTTTTCATAATAACAAGTAGGTATCCAATATTTATTTTATATACGTGAGAGTATGCAGCTGAGTGCATAAAACGTTCGCCAAAAGGTTCGCCAGAAATGTGTCATAAACCATCGCAAACTTCTGAAATCGAGTATGAGCTTCAAAGATATATAATTTTAGCTGAAATTTAATACTCATGAATTTAGAATTACTTTTACATTTGATTCAAATGAATTATTAAATTTATATCATACCTTCACTATATGCTCTTTATGTGCATTATAATAACTAGGTACATAATATTAGCACCACTTTAGTGCATTAAGCATTCTTGTTCAATATTGTTGTTGAACAATTGTTCATTATTGTTGTTGTTAAGTGATACGTTGATATTTCTAAGAAAAGTAACGAATTTTGATATAACATTAGTAAATATTCATTAAATCTATATCTTCTTCTTCTTTTATACCTATAATAAAATTCTAAGTAAGCCGAATCTGTACATTAAATGTTTTTTGGAAAATATTATTGAAATAGCCATTATTATCGATACAGAGGCCAAATCTATAATTTTTAGAACTTTTTTTCTGTCTGTCTGCCTGTTACCGTATCACGAGAAAACTACTGGACAGATTTTGATGAAATTTTGTATGGTGATAACTGGCTATCCGGGTCAACATATAGGATACTTTTTAGCGTGAAAAAATATCTCATTTCTGAGAAAAAATACAAAAACTGCAATGTAAGAGTATACTAATATGTAAAACCTAAGAATTTTTATTGGTCATCGTTTGATGGAGCCGCAGGCAATGCTAGTAAATATATATAAAAGCAAATGTTTAATTGTGTGTGTGCGTGCGTGCGTGCGTGCGTGCGTGCGTGCGTGCGTGCGTGCGTGCATGCGTGCGTGCGTGCGTGCGTGTGTGTATTTATATGCGTGGACACACATAGACGTGGAAGAAGTCTGTGGGAATTTGAATATAAGAAAGTTATTTTTATTTTATTTTATTATCTATAGGTAATGAAATATAAAGGTAATTAAATATAAGTAGCTACTCTTTTATGAATTAAATAATTTTGGAGTGTACTACTTCTAAAATAGACAAACTAATAAAAAGCTAATTAGAAATAACAAGCTCATCACCACAAAGTAAAAGATAATAATGTATAGGTATTTTTTGTACTTGTATCTATCGCTTTAAAGTCGCTCTGCTGAAATTATATTATTACCTATATGTTCTTTATTGCTCTTTAAATGTAATACAGAAAAAAAAACTTACTTAACAAAGGTGAACTTATCTCAGAAAGAGAACTCTTCCAGTCAACCCCTAGATGTGGAAGATGTCAGCGGGCAATATAGTGCAAGAAATAAATATACTAGAAATAAAAGTAATAATCACATATACATATATTACTTATAAAAATATATAAAACTATACCTATATAATACATAATGTAAGGACTCTACTTATACATATATTTAATATATAAAACATGAAAACAGAGAAATGTGCTGATTTATATTTGTCTATATTTGTAATAATATTATATAGTTTTTTTTTTTTTTTATTTGGATTTTAAAATATGGGTAGTTGGGCTCTGAGTTTGTTCCAGAGTACTGTGGCGTGGACGGAAAAAAAAATTTTGTCGGAATTTAGTGTTGCTCCTAGGAATATCAAGCATAGAAGCAATGCAAGACCTCCTGGAACGTTATCCGAGTAATGTACATATAGCGACTCCAGAGTACTGAATATCAGGTACTAAGGTCGAGTCAATTCTACTTCGTAGTCTGCTGCTACCAATTTATACTTTACGATTTCTTAGGGTTTACTAATAGTCCGAAAGATTCAGCCCACTTTTTGATCGCAGCTATATCATTAATCAAAGCCATAATAGCCTCAGGCAACTCAATTAAATTGCAGTGTATATGTGCAAGTCATCTGCATACAAATGGTATAGAGAAGATGACATGTGAAATTTTATTAATAAAATAGAGAAAAGTAGTGGGGAAAGTACGCCGCCTTGGGGAACAACAACTATAAGATCCAACCATGACGATAAGTTATCGTTGGCTGTCACGGCTGGCATGATATGATTGGAACCAATTTATAACTGCTGGAGACATGTTAACAGTTTGTAGAGTGCCAAGAAGTATGTCGAAATCAACAAAGCTGAACGCGCTACTGAAATCAAGCAGAACCATTACAGTGAGCGTGGTGTGAAAGGACGAAAACCTGACTGGAAAGGACATAACAAATTATTCAAGGTGAGGTAAGTGTAAAGTTGGCTGTTAACGATGGATTTTAAGACTTTGGAAAGAATAAGAAGAATAGATATAGGGCGAAATTGATTAGTCTAGGTAGGATTAGAGGTTTTAGGTAATGGGATGATAAAAGCATTCTTCCACAATGAAGGAAAAGTATTGCAAGATTTTAATGTGATAATTTTAATGATAGATTAATAATGTGGGTGATGACTGGTGCTTATGTCCTCATATTACATACATATTATGTAATTTTTAAATAGTATAAAAGTAAAGAAAATTGGAATCTTTGTTTTTTTTTCTATTAAGCGAAGTAATTCATATCTAGTTTTGAATTCATGATTCTACTACTATTGTTTTTCTGTTTAGAAATAGAAATTATAAGAGTAATAATAAAGTTCTTTAAAACTTAGAGCCCGAAAAGCTGTTTTGCAAACCGATAAAATGCAATATTGATGTAAACCATCAATTGGCGCGCCTTGGCAGTAAAACCGACTCGTGGGGTGACGGCAAACGGAGGTTTGACGCTGCCATCATGCCCCTTCTACACCACCGTTCTCGACTACCTAGTGTATGCGCGCGTAAACTATACACGCTCCATTGTAAAACAATATCCATTAAAAATACTTACACATTTTCTTTTTTATTCTGTAATTGTTATTATAATTAAAAGAAACAGAAAAATAAATTGATTTTATTAACGAAGCTCTATTTTTCCTTTACGTCATTGCATATTTCGTTATAGGTTTTTATTAATTATGAATTCTAATATGAATATTAACATAAATGTTTCACATCTGTGGGGCGTCCCGTGACGGCCAACTTTTTTACAAAATACGGCCGGTCATATTTAAAGTAACCATAAATCCAGGTATCTCAAACAAAAAATATAAATATCTCCATTTGGACTTAATGCTAAGTTTTTCTTAATATGGCATACAATAGTTCGGAAAATAATACATTTCTTTATTATTATTATTTAAATGGTAATTTAAAACAAACAAGTTTTTCACATAATGCTAAAAGGAAATAAATGTCAATAGTTTTCTTTCATCGTATATATGACTTTATTGTAGTTTATCCTACTTAGTAGAATATTATCAGTATTTAGTTACATAAGTCGCTATTCACTTACGCCGGAAACTTTTACAAATGCCGGATATTTCTGCCGGATACAGCTCTAATTTGTCACTTCCGAAATAGTTTTGTTTCTAAACAAATTCTTATATTTCTTAAAGACAAGATAGTCATTAGGTGACTGTAATTGTTTATTAATACGGCTGTAATTCAGATTTTTACTTATTCCATTATGAATCAAAATTTTGTTTTATAAAATTCTTTTCATAAATGCAAAAAATATGTTAAGAATACAAATATGGAGAATAAAAGTACATATTATATAATATTATATCCGATAATTAGGAAAAACAATCGTAAAGGCTATTAGAGCAGAGTAGACACTACTCATTAATTTTAAGTGAATTGTAATGTAATTATTAACGATTACGAACTTAACAGTAAATATGCCTCGAACTTATTTTATATCCTCGTAATTACAAAAGACAGTAAGCTACAATATTTTAAAACTTTATCGTTTTGGTCATATCTAAAACATGTATTTTTAACCTAACATACCTATGACAGCCAAGACAGGTCACAAGGCTATGTTTTATAGGCGTATCTACAAGGCTATATTTCACACGCGTATCTATCGATAAGTCTAAACGGTGCGATAGTTAGAAGCTAGGGTGTATTCCCATAAAATTAAAATGTCAGCCGTAAAATACAAAATAACGATAAAGACGAAAAAACTAAATTTTGAAAAAAAAAACAAACATAGTGAGTGAGATGTAAAAGATTAGATTTTACGAGATGCTTGTGATAGATAATCTACTCGTATATTATATACTATAAAACAACCTAAAAAAATGACAATAAAAAAAGTAATATAATGGATCAAACCCACCACTGCCTAAAAACGAAGAAACTAAAAAAAAGATTCCGACGAATTGAGAACCTCCTCCTTTTTGGAAGTCGGTTAAAAATTTATATGGGACCACCAGGGAAGAATACTCTTTAAAACAAAAAAAAAATTTCCAAATCGGTTCAGCCGTCTTCGAGAAATCCGTGAACATACATAAAAAAAAAAAAGATTCCGACGAATTGAGAACCTCCTCCTTTTTGGAAGTCGGTTAAAAAGATAATATAGGAACGTAGTAGAGTGTACAACGAGAAGCTTTTTACCTAAACGAAAAAGTCATTGGTATTAGCTATTTCAAGTCTGACAATTCAACAATTAAGGATATAATTGACGAATACATATTTAAAAATACTGCAAATAAATAATTATGTTGGGACATTAACACACAGTACCACCTAGTTCCATGGTAAGCTACGAGGCTTGTGTTATAGATACCAAATAGTTGATACTCTACACATATGTATATAACTTTAAATACATACATATTATAAATATAAACACCCATGACTGCAGTACAAACATTCATGCTCATCACACAAATGAATCCCCAAGTGGGACTCATACCCGCGACCGCTGGCACAGCAAGTAGGGTCACTACAAACTGAGCCAAACGTGTCGTCAAAGTTAAATAAAATGAGTACTAAAGTTGCAGTCTAAAGCATACACACGTATAAAGAATCGCGGCAGAGAATCAGAGTATGTACTATTATGCGAAAATTTATATATGTGGGTATGTATTTATTACTCCTTACGCTGTAACTCCAAGGCAGATTTTCATGAAATTGAGCACATTGGCTACAATTTGAGTAACACATAATCCGTTGTCAGAGATAATATTTGCCTAAGCGTGGCGCTACCTGACATCTTTATATCATATCGTAAATACAAAAGATACCTAGCACGCAATTCTCTAATTATAAATAGGTACATTTTTAAAGAGTTTCCTATGGAAACGATCGAGTCGTGACCCTACGCTTTTGCCGTCAGTTAAAGGCCCATTTAAGGATCTCTTAAGTCGTAATAGATTCTCGATAGATTTTTTTACGTAATGTAGTATTATTTTAGTATTATGGAGGACATTTTAAAAAGTAATATGTATATACAAAAAAACAACAATCATATCGGTTCGTCCCTAGACAAAAACAAATCTATCCCACGGGACCCGTACATTTTTCCGGGATGCTATATAGCCTATAGCCTTCCTCAATTAACGGGCTATCTAACGCAAAAATAATGTTTCAAATCGAATCAGTAGTTCCTGATATTAGCGCGTTCAACCAAACAAACAAACAAAAAAACAAACTCTTCAGCTTTATAATATTAATTATATTTAATATTATAGTATAGATTAAGATTTTTTGTTTAAATTCTATAAAAAGAATCACTCGGATATATAAAGCAACAACAAGTTGCAGGTAGTTTAAATGGGGATCCTATTCGAAAGCAATTGAAAACTAGACTTTTAAAACTAGAGTAGTCCTTGAGAAAAGTATTCCTTGTATAAAATGAATGTTTTACTTCCTGTAACATAAGAATCTTTTAAGCATTATTTATAAAAGTAGTAAGTATCGTAAGTCGTAACACATAAAATTTGAGTTTGGTACATTTAAATATAGGGATGAAATTATATTGTATATTTATAAAAAGATAAGATGAAATACTAAAAAATTGTTCCAAGATTCTTGATGAATAGCAGAGGTCAATTAGATTTAAAATAGTCTCATTGAGTAAAAGCTGGAATTGTAAATGAAAAAACCAAATAGTTGATTAGACACGACCTTCGGATCTCCAACACATGCACTAATCGACGAAACGATTGAGCAAATTGATTGAGGACTATAGAAGTATTTCGTCGGCAAATAGCTAGACTAGCCAGAGCTACTCGCTGAAGTGGACGGTGCAACATGAAGTAATACTAGGCAAGAACTTTATTCCATACATGGCCCTAAGCCTATGGCCAATGCAGTTCGATATCTTAGAACTACGTTAAAGAGTCTCCTATACTTTTGACCTCAAAACTTAATCACGCAAATATCGATGTAGACGAGATTAAAATTGCTTGTTCACGCAACATCATTAAAGTTCAGGAATTTGTTACCAAGAAATTGTTACAGCAAAGGCTATAAAAGTTTTTTTCTTATTATTCTTAAAAACTATATAAATTAAGATTTTTAAAACCGAAACATTATTATATTATTTTTTAAAAAGACAAATTGGTCTATGAAAATATGGCCATTTTCACTCATGAGCTTTTTCGAAAATTATTATGAACCATCTCCCCTAAACATTGGATAACTTCCTGCTACCATAATAAGTTGGACTTCAAAAAAGCTACAGCACCGAAGACTGACGTCATCCATAACCCAATTATATGGCAAGCAAGTAGGGCATAATATATTAGCAGATAGATAGACAGGCAAACAGACAAAATGTTCAATAACTATTGTATTGAGGTATATAATCTGTACACAATACGTATCAGTCATTGTTTTAAAAAATATTTCATGTACACATGATATATATATATATATATATATATATATATATATATATATATAAATATTTTTTAAAACATTTTGCTTTTGCTTCGTCACTATTTTATTATAGATAATTATGTGTTATGTAATAAATAATAACAAATCATATTTTCATTACGAGTATAGCATGTACTATATGTACTGGAAAATTACAGAACACGACGAAAATAATAATGTTTTCCAATTGTATATACTTATCTTTCTTTATTCTATCTTTAGAGCATAATATAAATACGTTAATTAGTATTTAGAGCCTAATTGGCTTATTTCAAACTGGCCTCATTCCTTTAAGTGTAATGTTTATAGATGATAAATCAATATTTTCCTTGAGTATTGAATCCAGTATAACTATGAGTTACGATATGTGGATGAAAATGCAAAGCTTATTCATTATAAAAAATATATAGTAAGCTTAACAATAAAAATGTTGAAAGTAAATTAATTTTTTTTTGTAATAGGTACTGGTTATTTAGTGTAACGCTGAAAATATTTTTGACAAATTGAAAAAATAACAAGAAATTGGCAAATTGTAAAGCAATTGAAAGATCAAAAAATAACTTAAAAGCCACAAAAAACTCATCAGTTCAACTGCTTTAGAGCCTATGGCTTATACACACTACGTTTTAAAAACGCGCCAGGGACGCATGTATTATGAACGCGTCATCTGCGCATATTTTACTCTAATAAATCTAACTTAAAAAATAAGAGATTGGTTATATTCATATTGACACAAACGCGCGACAAGAGCGTGTCAATATCCTTTTTACTTTACGTTAAACTTTCATAGACAGTGCAATACATAAAGTTAAAAATATTCCTATAAAAGCTGTGTGCATGGACTCATAAAATGAATTCTCATGCCCTTCATCTTTATTTTGAAATATATTTTTAAAATAGATAGCAGAATTTAAAAATATACATATCGTTTTAAAATAAATCATAAAAGGTATACGTTTTACATAAAATATCTTGACTGCGCAGGTTCAACGCGGCAATTAAAAATATTAATTAAACGTTACACGTTAATTAACGCTTAAAAGATTTATGTTAGCACATAAGGTCTGACTTTATTCGTATTAATATTAGCAAGGGAAAGATGGATCGTTGTGCACTGTCGTCCCTCAGGGAACGATTACCCTGTTGTAATTCTGTCCTCGTCCTTGATTTATTGTTGTAAAGATGGAAATTAAAAATTCTAACTTTAAAGGCTTTAACTTTGAGTCCCCTGGTAATTTTTTGTGCCCTATTCTAAAATCAATATGCATATTAAAAGAAAAACTATTAATTTAGATGTTTTCGCGGTTTTACTCGTATTTTGATTTTGTGTTCCGGACGTTTCAAATGCTCTATAGCAAACATAGTAGCGTGAGGAACTAAGATAAGTCATAGTTTACCCACAAAATTATACAGTAATAATTTGGAAGAAATCTTTTTTCTTATAATAAATAGCTTATGGCACGAAATACGTTATTTAAAAAAAATATAAAAAAATCTAATTTAAAATTTCTTATATGCATGTACGTAAATCTAAGAAAGTATGTATTATGTCAGTATACACAGTTATAAAAGATATTAAAATTCATAAAATTAATAATACGTAAACTGTACTAGAAACTGCGCTTCCGGTGCCGGAGGGTTGTTTAAACAATATAGAAAAAGTATACGATAATTGACAGTTGCCTTTAAGCTTATATTTACTTGTGTGTTCTTATTATATGCATTAAGTATAAAGAAGATGATTTGTGTTTTAAACATTCTTAGTAAATATGATATTTTCATTATAAAATTTTTGACTTCAAATAATAACCATTATTTCTTCTTATATCATAGCGTTTCATCTTCGTGGGGTTTATTGTTATAAAAAAAGTTAAAAAATGTATGTATGTGTGTGTGTGTGTTTACTTATGTACGCACGTAAGAAGTTATAATACTTTGTTTTTTAGAGCATTTATATAAAAGCTTTTTTTTAAAATGTTTTAACTATTTTTAATGTTTTTTACTTTTCTTTTTCGTATTCTTCTCAGCAAATCCCTTCATTTCATGCGGGTGCACAAAAAACAATATGCCATCTTTAGGAGTCCGCCATATTGGCTTTACAATGACGTCACTTTGCTTATTGTGTTTCATTCATCAAGCCCTTTCTTTTGATATCCATATCATGGAGGTGCATAATAAAACAGTCCGCCATCTTTGGAAGTCTGCCATATTGAATTTACAATGACGTCATTTTAGTTATTGAGCTTTGCTTATCAAGCCCTTTCATTTGATGCCCATACCATAAGGGTCCCTACGGAAATAATAAATCGCCATTTTGTAACGGCTGTCATATTGGATTAAAAATGACGGCATTTAAATAATCGTGAATTGTCATGAGAACCAAACGTGTGTGCCAAATGTCAGCTCAATCGGACACTGGAAAATAGGTCAAATTCAACTTGCAAAATTTGATTACAGACAGACTCCGGGACTAACTTCACACTGTAGCCAATTACCACTAACTTCATACTGTAATCTAAATCTATCGCATCGTAAAAAATTCACTCATCATTTCTTTTTCATAACGCGCCAAAAGAAATATAACTTCAAAAATCAATCCTGATACCTATATTTTGTCTATCAATCTGTGCGCCCATCCGAGCCTCTATCGGTCTGTCTGTCCAAGCCAGTTTATGTAATAGCTAAACTAATTTGAAAATTCAATTATTATAAGAAAATTTCTCGGAATTCAATTGGATTTCATTTAGTATTAGTTTGGTTAATATGAGAATAATCAATATCTTCTAAGTTCTTTAGCACGAATTTGGTTGATTTTTTCAATTATTCTTTCTCTGGAAAAATGTTTTTCTTAGAATTAATATAATTACGTGAAAAACACAGAATGTAATGTTCCCATTTTAAATTTATACAATACATTTAATTATATAAATCATTTATTAATATAATTTAAAAAGTATAAATACTTAATGAATGTACTTAAAATTCCTACAATTCTGTTTAAGTGTATAAACTTAAACAGAATTGTTGCTATCTAATTAATATGTTATACTAAAAGTAATTGTGTACCAACACATTATAAAAATAAAATAATTAATTTTATCAAATTATAGTTTCTTTTTAATATAACGAATAAAATATCATTTATGCAAAAGAACTTACGGGATTAACTTATATAACGTTCGAAAGAAAACGATATAAGAATATCATCTCTCTTATTCGTAGAAAAGTATCACATAAAAACCATATTTCTAAATGTATATCTATACGAACCTATACGACCAAACAGGAAAAATCTTTACTATATTATTACATCGACTATTGCTTCATATTGAACTTTGAAAATGACTCGCTGTTTATATAAAAATATTACTTATATCAGTTATTATATTATGCTTCTTTAAATGCAAATTATTCGTAGTGTTTATATTGTTGTTAATTGTAAGCACGATTTGTGTAGTGTTTTTGGAAACTTTATATTTGAAAACACAATCTTAATAACACGTTAAGTTTTATGGTGACTAACTCAAATCCGACTTGACACTTTTTTTTATATTTAAGTTAATATAAATTGTCCCACATGTACCTTGTGTACCCAATTAAATACGCACCAAAGAATTTTATTAAATAATTTCCCTTAAAAAACTCGACATGCTAAATAAAATACTTTAATATAATATAATTCTGTTAATATAAGATAGATGATAAATAGTATCGTCATATCAGCCAACAGACCTCCCCTGTTGGACATTTATTTATTTACTAGCAAAACTCGCGGCTTCGCTCGTGATCAAACTACGAAAAATACGAAATTTCGTGCAAATATGTCCAAGGAATAAAAAGTTTCATACAAACTTTTATCCCCTATTTCACCCTCTTAGAGGTTGAATTTTGAAAAATCCTTCCTTAGTAGATGCCTTCGTCATATAAGGAATACGTGTGCGAAATTTCAATTTTCTAGCCTTAAGGGTTTGGCCTGTGCGTTGATACATCAGTCAATCACTTTTGCCTTTATATATATATATATATATATATATATATATATATATATATATATATATATATATATGCAAAATACATACACCGGCACATACAACCCACATAGGCAACCCAAGATTCCCATGACATCCGCAACATCTATATTCTATACCAATTATTGTTAAAAAAAAAAACTATTTTTTTAATTTATTTTTTATTTTTTTAATTTTATTTTTAGAACAGTGCCATTATCAAATTAAAATAAGGACGACGCACTATTACATATAGACCTACAATATATCGTCATTTGAGGTAAGCAAAAGCCTTAACGTAAATCGACTTAATAGAATTAAATCTTAGTATATTACAGTAGAAAATTTTACTACCCCAACTTTTGTAGTAAATATCGCTCCAAAATTCTTCCTTCCATCAGACACTGCTCAATAAAATGCGGGAAATACTTTTTACGGTTCGTAAACTCAGTTGATCTTATAAATTGACCTTGTTGCCTTCATCTAACAATGTCTTGTATAAGGAATATGACATGTAGCATTACATCTCTACACTACAATGCTTTCTTTTCTTATATATGAATGTATTTACACATACATAATATGTTATTTATGAATATAGTATAACTAGCTGACCTGGCAAACGTTGTTTTGCCATATAAATAATTTCCTATTACTAAAATGGCTATTAAAAAATAAGGGTTGATCGTAGAAGGGTGAAAATTGAGGATTGTATGTATTTTTGTATGTTGTATCATAAAAAAATAGTAATTAAAAATTTTGTCTAAAAAATAAAAAATAAAATTTAGGGGTGGACTACCCCTAACATTTAGGGGGATGAAAAATAGATGTTGGCCGATTCTCATAGATACTGGATAAGCACAAAAAATTTCATCAAAATCGATCAAGCCGTTTCGGAGGAGTATGGCAACGAAAACTGTGACACGAGAATTTTATATATTAGATATTATGTCTAAAGGACAATCATAGTGGCATAATAACTTGTCAATAATTTTAAATAAAATTTTCGCGGATTTGTTTTGATTTTTGGTTCCCGACTAATGCATGATTGCTGTCAAGCTTTCGAAAAGTCGGGAACCGAACATCGCGAAAAAAATCCAAAAATATAGTTTTATTTACTATATCATTACATAGAAATTCCTCGTCAAATATTCGCGTAAATCTACGAAAGTATTTGGAAATAGTTGTTAAAAAATGAGTACTAAATAAATTCAAGCCTTCACTAAGTTTTAAGTATGTTAATAATATTCCTGACCAAAAGCTGAAAAATATTCATTAATTGAAAAAAGTAAATTTAAAACGTTTCTGTTTAAATATCACTCTCAGTTATTCCTTTTATCCATATATTTAATAAAATTCTAACTGAGTCGAATAATATTAAATATTTCTTGGAAAATCTTATTGTATTTCAATAAGATTTTCCATTATTATCGATACAGTCATTATTATCGATACAGTCATTATTATCGATACAGAGGCCGAATCTATAGTTTTTAGAATTTTTGTCTTTCTGTCTGTCTGGAAACGCATCACGAGAAAACTACTGGACAGATTTTGTTGAAATTTGGTATGATGATAGATAGTTATCCGGATCAACATATAGAATACTTTTTACTGCAGGAAAATATCTCATCATGAAAGAAAATATGTAGGTAGTATGTATTATATTAATAGTACCTGGCGACCGAGCTTCGCTCGGTGTTCTTTTTTGTTACCTATATCGTATTTTTTCGATAAAAAAAACTATAAACTTGAATAAATACAAAAAAAAGAACTGTATCCGATCAAGATTCGAACTCAGACACACCTATGATTATTAATCTTGAACCTTGGTCGCTTGACCATGATGCTTATGCCTGAATGTGAAAATTAGCAATCGAGCATATTCTGCGTAGAATAATGCAAAAGAAAACCGCACGAAAACTCGAAAACGCGCGTTTTCCCAGACATGAGACTAATCTAGATCGATTTTTCGCCCCCGAAAACCCCCACATACCAAATTTCAGCGAAATCGTTAGAGCCGTTTCCGAGATCGCTGGTATAAATAAATATATAGAGATATAAATATACAAGAATTGCTCGTTTAAATATATTAGATATAGTATATATTATGTTACTATAGATTGTTCGTTCGACATGATTACTAGCAACATTATATACAATATTGTATACAGAAAATAAAAATAATTAATCTAATTAGTGAAATAATTGTAATACTACACTGTATTTTGTACAGAAAGGAACAACGGCTACTATTTTTCCCAAACAAGTAAATCGTTCATTTTCTGTGAATAATTATTTCTCGCATATTAAATTGCAGCCGCTTCAATCTCATAAATAATATACATGAGAATGCAGAATAATTTGTTTTAAATTATGCAATGTTTTTGTAGGAAATAGATTGTTATTGCAAAGAAAAAAGAAAGAGTTGAGTCGAGTCCTTTATAAACAATCCGCACTTGGCGCTTGTATAAACAATCAACCCAAATAAATTATCTTCTTTTCGAATATTATATTAATACTAGCAGCTCACCCTCGCTTCGCTCGGGTTCGCCTCTAAATAAACAGAAACAAATCTATCCCTCGAGAACTGTACATTTTTCCAGGATAAAAAGTAGTTTATTTGTTATTCTGATATATGAACTATATTATTGTAATGTTTCACTAAAATCCAATCAGTAGCTTTTGTGTACTAAGCTGTATAAGTTATTATACAGCTTAGTACCCTTATTGTTTTTTAACTATCCCACAGGAGCTCTTTAATTTTCCGGGATGAAAAGTATCTAAAATATTGACTGGGGATATAAAGTACCACCATGCAAAATTTCATTTAAATCGGTTGAACATTTTCGGAGATTAGCCCGTACAAACAGACAAACAGACAGAGAAACAAAAAAATTGAAAAAAAAATGGATTTATTCTATTTCTCTTCTTACATCCCCCTGGCTCGGTTTTTAGCATTCTTTTTCTATGTACAGACATCCAACCTCTATAGTTTTATTATATGTATAGGTAATAATTCATCATTCATAAATTACTAAATATTTGTAAATTAATTTACATATAAAATATATATTTTTGCAAAATTGATAGAAGTTGAAATAACTAATTACCTACATCTTGGTATAAAATATTGAAAAATTCGAAAGGCTGTCAGGAAGGCTTTAATGAGAAAAAGATAATTGGCTACCTATATATTTCTGTATACAATAAAGCACTTTTGTTAACTGACTTCAAAAAAGAGGAAATGTGTATGAAAACATTCTTAACAATAAGAAGAAAAAATGTGATTTAAAATCTTTCTTACTGGCGGCTCATCCTTGCTTCGCTCGGCATGGTACGGCCGGTTCATCCCTAGGTACGTTTTAACGGTTAGTATAAAATAGATAGACTATGTATTATATATACATACAGTTTTGAACCTCTCGATTTTTCAGCTGTTCTTTTTGGGTTTTCCCAATTTTTTTATACGTAAACCACCCATGACACACCTCCAACAATACAAGAAAAGAATTATTGAAATCGGTTCAGTCGTTTTTGAATTTAAACGGCACTAACGAATGGCAATTAATTTTTATATATATACATATATAGATTGAGTGTTGTTACTTTGCTTGAAGTCATCGACCAGATCAAAGTTTGATTATAAATTCTGAAGATGGGTAATGGAAAATGGAACTTTTTATTATATTAATAAATAACATTGTATGAAAAAGCAAACTAACTTCTTCATAGACAAGTTATATCTATAACTTGCCATTTCAAAGTTTTTGATTATATTTTTCTTCTCAGGCAGCGTAATTTTAAATGGAGCTGAATAAGAATTAAACATTTTCTCATAGTAATAACTATTTTTAGGCAATGCTAAAAAAATTTTAATTTTATTTATCTTTATGTATAAAAGTAACAAACAAATTGTCCTTGCTTCATTCGAGTCGGGTGTCCCTAGTATCATCCAATAGTTCCAATGTACAATTGAAAAGCAAAATTGAAGAGGCATCTTATAATTCAAGCCTTAAGAGATCTTAGCAACAGACGTCATGTGTAAAATGCAATGCTAGCTAACTTTAAACAATATGAGGTTCTCGTAGCTCCATGACTCTTGCAAGGGAGAGAACAGCGGTAAGTGTGCTTAACGAACTAAGCAGTTGCGCGTTTCTTTGTATAGAGCTCCGCAATCCGACATCACTAAATTATTTACAATGGCGCTCCCCATTGTTAAAGTACGTCGGTATGATACAATGTTATAAAGATAACATTGTACAAACGAAAATGGCAATAATTAATATTTTGAGAATTATTTACTAATCAAATTGTGTCATTAGCAGATGTTTCTTTGTTTAAATCAATTTGTAACATATTATAATATATTCTTTTTGTATTTTATTTAATTTAACGCTAGTCCATTAATGTGATTTATTATCGAATGTTGTAATGGATGATAAATCTAACATTTCGCACAAACGCACCGAGCAAGTCTCCAGCGCCTGTCAATCAACAAAATAAAAAATGTTTTTAGAAGTTTTCGTATATTTCTGCTGTGCCGGTAAATTGGACGCCGTTTGTTATACCTCGATGACATTTTTATGAAATTGTAATGACCCTTGAGACTTGCACATATACCATCAAATATATCAATAAAACTTAGTAATGTTTATTTATATTTATCCTTGAATTCGCTTCTTATTATTATTATGAATGTAAACAACTATTACATATGTCCATCAGGTGTTGTACCATTTTATGACCATCTTTTTTTACTATTATCTTTTTAACTGTGAAATTACATCAATTTCGAAATCGCCATAATATAATAATTACACCTTTAAATTTCTTTTTTAATTTCATATATTAAAAAAACTATAAAAATTATTACTATACGCATAAAAAATGTATATAAATTACGCTATTTTTGAAGTTAGAAATTCCTCGTCATAAAATAATATCTATGAAAAGAATGTATTCATTTTAAAATATTATACTTAGCAATAACTAAACAAAAACAATTCAGCGCCTTAAGAGAACTTACTTTTCAATTCTCTCTTACTACTAAGAACAAACTAAATACATATAGGTTTGGTATTTTAAAGCAACGTCCCTCATTAATCTCTCACAATTAAACCCCTTTGAGATCCTAATGGACGCAAACTTTAAGCGTTCCCTGTTAACATTAACAATCCGGCTGGATTTTACTATATACATTATTTTTCGTAATTATTTGTAATCATGCCATCCTACTAATATTATAAATGCGAAAGTTTGTGAGGATGTATGGATGTCTGGACGTCTGAATGTATAGACGTATAGATGTATGGATGTTTTTTACTCTTTCACGCAAAAACTACAGAATGATTTTAATGAAACTTTACAATAATATAGCTCATATATCAGAATAACACATAGCCAAGTAGGCTATGTGTTATTCTGATTTTTCCGGAAAATTGTACGGTTGTAGTTTTGTTTTTCTAGAGGCGAACCCGAGCGAGGTGAGCCGCTTATGTTTAATATAATGTTATTGTATAAAACAGCTTCCTACATTTTATTAGGGTACATATGTCACAGCCATTTTACTCGAAAACTATATAAGTTAATCTGTTACATATAGTAAAAGTGTAACTGATCGTTGTCTGTACATGGAAGATATTTAAGAAAAACTATTTTTGGGGGTCTTTAACGCAATAGAACACAAAACAATGATTTTTAAAATGTTTGTCCGTTTCTCTGTGCGTTTGTGCGTGATAATTTCACAGACAGCTTAACCGATTTAGGTGTGGTTTTCACAAAAAATCACTATTTGTTTTATTGCAATCGATTCATAAATAAAAAAGTTATGTCAATTTAAAGAATTACAAAGGGACGAAACCAAGCGAAGCGAGGGTGAGTCGCTAGTTAATAATATATTTTAATTGATTGTTTTCTAAATCTCTATAAATGATAAAAAGTACTAAAGCTTATATATATTTCTTTAATTCTTTGTTACTAAGTAACATCTTTTGATTCACTTTATATAGGTATTATTCTTTGACTTAAATTAAATATAAAAAAGCTTTCGTTTTAAATTCTTTTTTCTAATCTATGTTAAGAATAACAATGAATATTACAATTTGTTACTTTACCAACCTTCAGAAAATCACTTTAAAAAAATAACGGGATTATGTTACACGAGCTAAAAAATAGTATACGATACTTGTTTTAAATTAGTGTTGTAGTGGCTAACTTGTGCCGTAGAATAATAGACTATTTAAAGGATATACATATTATATTCTAATGAGTTATTAAATCCGATAAAAAAACCAGATGAATTTCCAGCAGGAGGATGGATAGAAATTTCATTAAAGTTCACAAATACGAAAGTTTGTGTATTGTATTTGATTATTACTCCTTAACGCTGAAATGAATGGACTGGCTCTTGATGATATTAGATATACTTAAATTATATATAACAAAAATAGATTGCTGTATAATTACATACTTTCATTATATTACTGTAAATGGCGTATATTTTAGATTTATATAAACAAAATTATAATTTTAAACCCTAAAAAAGGAATTATTCTTCAAGCGTGAGAAGGTACAACCTATTACATATTTTCATGGTATAACAATTTTCAACTCGTGAATATTTCAACGGTGAAATAGAAGGAGAATGATATGGACGTTATAACGAAGTAAGGCGATAGACAAAGGAAGTTTACATGAAAATACTTTATGGACAAAGCGAACGGGTGAATCTCACGGGAAGCATAAAACTATAGAGCCTTCATCCAAATTGAAGAGCTTATTGTAGGTAAAGAAAGCAAACTACCTCACCCGTCGAAAAATGCTAACCGCCGTATTGAAAACTGTTTATTTTTAGACGAGCCTTACTATGTTGTAATATTATGGTAAAATATCTAGTGATTTATATTGATATGAGTTAAAATACGACAATAATATTATAATAATTAAGTAGTTCAAAACAAGCTAAAGATGATATTATAGGAAATCTAATTTAAAACCGTTTTCGCCGTCACCGCCACTTGCTGTTTCATTACAAAGTAAATTACTCTTCTAAATTAATATCCTTATCAATTTCGAACATCACAGCTAGATATAGCTGTGATGTTCGAAAATGATAAAGATATTAATTTAGAATAATAGAATAGCCTGGACCAAATTTTTGGTGACAACCCCCCAAGGTCGTGTTTGTTAATATGTTTTATAGTCTTTTAAAAAATATATTTCGCCTGGAAAAAGAATGAGGGATCCACCACATAGATCGGAATCTTAGACTATTATTACATAAGTCATTTATTTTATCTGGACGGTCATCAGTATTGGTTTGATTATAGCGTTTAACATTGTAGTCAGTGTTTTTTTTATTCTGTCGCAGTAGCAGTAAATGCAATACAATTTTCAATCGATGGTAATAGTTATTTAGATTTTTAATATAATATAGGAGGAAAGAGGCGAGCTAAATTGGGAAAACAGATATAAAAATCTTTTTTTTTTGTCAGCAGTATTACGAGTTACGAGTAATATCTAGATTTTATACCGCCGGATAAGGAAATAACATACAGATAAATAAAATTGAAGTGTCTCTTTGTAATATCAAAATAACATCTTTTTACTAAATACATATAACATTTTATACGGTACTTATAAAAAAACACAAATTTTAATATTTTTGTCTGTCTGTCTATCTGTCTGTCTGTTTGTTCCAGCTAATCTCCGAAACGACTGGACCGATTTTGACGGGACTTTCACTGATAGATAGCTGATGTTTTAAAGAGCAACTTAGGTTAAACTTGGCTTAAACTACTTTTATTCTAGAAAAAGAACTAGGGTTCCTCTAAAAAAAAATTAAAAGGTACCTAGAGACGCATCCGAGCGAAACAAGGGTAAGTCACTAGTTGTAAATAAAAATATTACCGATTTTCGTTTAAATCTGCATACAAAATATTATTTGAATCATATTTTGACTAGACAGTTGAGTGTACTTAAATCTAAAACAAACCAAGAAAAAAAAACTTAATTGAACGTTTTATAATACGATTAAACAAATTCCAAACACATAACAAGACAAAGACGTTGAACTAATAATAATGTACTATGCGGTCGCACATACATAAGCCAGAGCCACGCGTTGTTTTGAATAAACAGACACGTACCTATATCACCCTCTAGTAAAGCTATTATATTCATATCAACATATTTACAAATAAATAAAATTAAAGTGTCTGTTTGTAATGTCAAAATAACAGCTTTTTACTAAATACATATGAAAGTATATACAGTACCTATAAGAAAAAAAAACAATTACCTATTAAAAAAATTGTGCCTATTTTTTCCGGCTAAACTCAGAAACATCTGGACCAATTTTGATGGGACTTTCACTGACAGATAGCTGAAGTAAAAATAACTTAGGCTACTTTAATTTTTTTTTTAAATCAGGGTTTCTCACAAAAAAAAAACATGAAATTGTGAACTAAATCCGCGTACCTAGATGATACCCGTGATTCGCGAATATTTTATAAAATTTAAATATTTCTCTCATATATGTATAATAAGATTTTGAGTAAATTATCCCGCAGGATCGAAAACAAACACGTTCTCTCAATTCCAATAAAATGTAAATCACAATTAAATTGGCAATCACGGTAGATTAAATAATACCCATATTTAAAGAACGTTTATCTTTTGGCAAGCAATTGTATACAACTCAGCAATGTAAATATTTTAAGACTGTTAATTAAGTTGTTTATATCGTAGTTGGCAAAGTTTACTGATATTGACCGGCAGATATTAACGAAAACTTAAAATAATATTGTGTAATATGACCTATGAAATCATTACTAATATAAGAAAATGTAGTCTTTGTATTATTGGCTGTTGTCATCCCTTCTAATACTACTTATCAGTCTAATAAACAAAGAGAACATAGTGATAAGTCAATATGACTGCTGGAGAGATAGGGGAAGTGGGATAGTAGATGTGGTTTTTGAAATGTTTTTTTTTTTATTAATTTTATTATAAAATGATATAGGCGGAGACAAATTTTATAAACAACATTTTTTAATTAATTATTATTAAACACAATCGTGCCTACAAGATGGCGCCTGTACCTGACGCTGACTAACTACACTCAAATAGCTGTTCTAATATTGACCTACCCCTAGATATATTACTATATTAATATTTTAATTTGTTATTATTGCTCTTTTTGAAAGCGGTCTTATCGTTTCAAGCTTTGCTTCATTGAGTTTTATCATAACACAATCATAACACAGATAACATATTTTAGATATATTAGATGTAGGCACTTTAGGGATGAACGCAGGTGGACTACATTTTCGCGACTGAATAATTGATATATAGCCCTAACGCGTCTGAGCCATTACAGCGAGCCCTCGTTAAACATAGTCGCTAAAGTGTTTGCTTCGTACTCGTACATTTTTAACATCATAACTATAACTCAATTCTAAATGGGCAAATAGCTGTGCCTTCTTTTGCATCTTAAAATTTATCAACACTTAAATTTTTTAGAATCTTAAATTATTTTTGATAAAGTAACGCTCTTACGAAGAAATATTTGAATGGAAAATATCTTTTACTTTGTCTCTAACATGTTAATAAAACAGAATGTTAAAATAAAATATTCTTTACATACCACCATCAGCCATATAACTTTATCGAATATTATGTAACTTTATAATAAAAATAAGATTTATTTCAGTCAAAAAGTATTATATATAACATTCCTACTCTCTAGTATCGATAAATTATACTGTATTCACAAAGTGAAAAATTCATTAATAAATGTATAAAAACGATGATTGTAGATAAATATTTCCCATTTTATTATAAGACCAGACCAGTGTACACAGATCTGTCTGTCTGGTGAGGTTGTTAGACAACCTATTGTTAAAAAAAATTTTTTTAACAATAAAGTAAACACCCAAACATGTTCCCAAAAATTCACATCTAAGTATTAATATTACAAATCTGGAGAATCTAGCAATAAGGTTTGAAAAATGTTGAAAACGAGAAAGAATATATTTCTAGAATATATGTATGTGTATTCCATATCCCACTATAAATTGAAATACAGTTATAATTTCTACATTGCATGTCTATATTAAAAGAAAGTTCCTTTAACAATTACCAAACAATGTCTTTTTATGCTGCCCTATAAATGTAAATTTAGATATTTCTGGTAATGCGTTCTCGCGACTTAATAGCTTAACTTTAATGTTATTTTAAAGTTTTAAACTTATCGATAAATAATGTTGTAATAGAAAATAAATATAAAAGCACACACAAATAAGTAGTTTAGTTTTATTTATACGTATAGATGTAGGTAGCCCTGCTACTCTACATCAAAGCCTGGGCTCTAATGAGATTAATGGAAGTTACCTTTTTAGTGAAATATTCAATTATTTATATAAATAACTTTAAAAGCAAAAATATTTAATAGGATTAAGAGATTTAGGTCTTTGTAAGTCAAAATATTAAGCTGATTCAATTGAACATACTTAATACTTATGAACAAATCGCAAAATAACTCTCTATGTTTATTTAAGGAGTTGTCGGATTTAAATACATTGAATGAGTGCATCTACCCATAGCTTATAAGCGTTAACTCCAGAACAAGGATTTCATACACAAAAGAACTACCGCCTTGAGTAAAGTTCTAACGGCTTTGTGTTGTAAAAAGTTGATAAAAACAAAAAAATATCCCAGCTTTTAAGGAAAAATACCATGCGCACGCATGCTGAACTAAGAATATCTCACAAAAAGGAGAGAATAATATTTTGTCCCTTTCTATCTAGCTAAATTCTCACATCTATCACATATACTCTTAGCAATCCCGTGATGCATGAGTGATGCAAGCGTCAGGGGCATGACGGGTTTTCGTGACGATTTCTCATGACGCAGCTTTGAAATTTTACTCTCATGCACTTCACATGCAGTTTCACTTCAAAAAGTGCCAGCCTATCAGTTAGTTACCTAGAATACAGCCTGCTAGGGCGAAGCTAGAATTAGTTGTTAGTGAATTAATATGTATCATTTAGACAAACAAATATTAAAAATTACTTATATTTAATTAACTAACGACTCACGCTCGCTTCGCTCGCGTTCATCCCTAGGTACGTTTCACGGTTAGCTTTGTTTATACATTTACACTTACCCTCGCTTCGCTCGGGTGCGTACGCCGTACGGGGATTTTGTTCGCATTTTCATGGGTTTCAATTTCTTTTCGCGGAAACCTCATTCTTTTTCTAAAATAAAAGTAGCCTAAGTTACTCCTTATAACATCAGCTACCTGCCAGTGAAAGTCCCGTCAAAATCGGTTCAACCGTTTCGAAGATTAGCCGGGACAAACAAACAGACAGACAGATGGACAGACAGACAGACAAAAATTGTAAAAAATGTTGTTTTGATATATGTAATAATAATAATGTTCTCCTGACCGATTCCGGCCACGGCGGCCAATCTCATTGAGACTAGCCAACTGCGCAGGAGATATTATAGTGCACAAGTGTACGCGCAGACACAACGTGCACTCTCTATTCCTGTCACTCTCATACTCCGGTGGGACGACTACTCGACACGACCGGTGAGAGTTAAGGCGCAGGACCGACGGCTTTACGTTTATCCGAGGCACGGGGGTGACACACCGCCAGCTTCCCAACTCCGGGCTGTTACTGAGGCTTACTATACAGAAAGACTCAATAACTAAACTTGGCCCGACCCAGGACTCGAACCCAGGACCTCAGGATGTGCAGCCGTACATGCTAGCCACTACACCACCGAGGCATATATGTACCGTGTATACATCCATATGCATTTAGTAAAAAGCGGTGATTTTAATATTACAAACAGACACTCCAATTTTATTTATCTGTATAGATTTTAACTTTGACCTATTTTAAGAAACGTAAAAATGAGGGTGATGCGTGGTATCAGACTTGTAAGAGAAAACCTTGATTAATGCATGTAATAATAGCTTATTGTTCTGTTTTCCCCCTTTGTATATATGTAATATAAATCAAAGTGATAACGAAGCCACTTTCAATTTGAAAGGAAATATTTGTTAATTTAAAAATTAATAAGTAAAGTAGTACTGTTTTCAAAATCAAACAAAATTATAAAAACCGAGGACTTTTCAATACACAATACTTTTAATTTAGAGATTAGAGTATACTTAAATATTATATTTCTGTGTAAGAGATATTTTGGTGACACAAAACTTTATTAATTTTATTAACGACTAACGTCAATATGACATATACAAAAGGTCAATTAAGTTAAACAAATTAAATTCAAAAAATAGTATTTTCTTAGTTCATTTCGAATGAGAATATATTGTAAACGAATTTATTTTAACTCGTGCATTTTTAACATTGCCTTCGAACCCGATATTTTTAACACTACAATAATCCGTGACCGGGGAGATTATAAATATGTGCAAGTTAAATCCAATCTAAAGGTAGTTTTGTCTGACCAGTTTCTGAAAATGGGAAAACGTTTTAGGTAATAAATGGAGCTATTCCATGGAGATAAACCTAAGTTATTTTATAAGCAACAACAAAAGTCACGAAGTTTCCTACGATGTGTATGTATTTTTACAGTGCCATGAATTCTTTCTGCCAGTAACACAATGTAGTCAATTTGCCACAGACTCAGTAAAAGTTTTCCCGTTTTCTCTACAAAGCTATTATTGCCCTCCGTCTAAGAAAGATGGCAAATGAGATTTAGTATCCAGCTAAAGGTAAATCAAAGAACTAGAAAAATATACACTATAGACATTTAATTTTAAAAATATGTAGAGGAAACAATCTCATCAATTTTTTTTTAATAAGCTAGCTACTTCATGCGACTTTGCCCGCATATATTTTTATTTAATACAACACAACTACTAACATTAAGTATATGTTAAAGTATCGCATAGCATACACAAAAAAAAAAGATAAACCAGAATTGAGTCCAAAGAAATTGTTCGATAAGTCTCGATAAGTCTCATTCTAATTACGTTCAGCCTTTATCAATTTAAATAAGATTAACATAGATACAATAAAGAAATAAAAAACTTCATTTGGCTTCTATAACATCCTTCCTTAAATATACATTGTTAAAAATTAATCAATGTATAAGATTTTATTATACTAATATATTAGTACTTATTAATTACACTACTTTACTAGCTTATTTAATAATAATATCCTCTTGGCCGATTTCGGCCAAGTTGGCCAAGCTCACTGAGACTAGCCATGTGCGCAAGAGATATAATAGCATACAATTACACGCGTGATCACAAGTTCACTCTCTATTCCTTTCAATGCCAAAACTCTAACTTCCCGACTCTATGCTATTAATATGAATTGTTGACATAAAACCCAATAACTATAAATAAACCGACCCAGGGCTCGAATCCATGATACCTCTGCATTTATCTGCATTCGTACTTACTAACCACTAAACCAGTGAGATAGATACAACAAACTACCTATAGATATAATAGAACAGTATGTAAATATTAATATCGAAGGAAGACCAAGAGATTATCGAGCGTTTAATCTTAGCATTGTAGAACAATGGCTACGTGGTAACTCCCTGCGACTATAATCCTATTGGCGTTTAGTGCGTGCCTAACAACCCGTTTAGGTATTGTACTCTAGTGCAGAATTTCTACAACATTCTACATAAAGTTATCGTTCATCTTATGTTGACTTAGAATCCTGTAAATATGTAATAAAATATTTATTTCTTGTTGAAATAGCTAGCTTTATTATAATAACATTTTGTTATTTCTATTCTTATATTTTATTTTCTTGAGATGAAATACCAAGAAAAAAATTAGAATGTTCACAAATATTACTTTTCTTTCATAACCATTTTTTTTTCTCGACAAGCGCCTAAGGACATTTGTTAAAAGAACGTAAATAATCAATTAATTAACTTATGCAATAAGTCAATGTTTGATAAAACGAAATGGCCTTTAGGTAGGTTAAGCTAAATGATACATCAAATATTTAGGCACTAGCGCCGTAACCACCTGATTCAACTTAAGTAGGGCTATATCTAGAAACAACATAATGTGAGTACGAAAATATATTATGTACCTATGTACAATATTACCATACTGTCTGATATTAAAAAGCTCAATATACCTACTTATAAAACGAAGAGAATAGTTATTCAGCAATCTACAGTAAATAATATGTTTTATTAAAAAAAATACCCTGTATACATAATAATACATAAAAATACTGTTTACATTTATAAGTACTTATGCAACGTAGCTTCGCCCACGTACGGTCTGTTATTTTTAACCGACTTCCAAAAAGGAGGAGGTTTTATGAACAGACGACTGTTAGGATTTTTTTTTGTGTATGTTCATCGATATTTTCGCCAATTGTGAACCGATTTAAAAAATTCTTTGTTAGTTCGAAAGGGTATACCTACTCCCGAGGTGGTCCCATTATCATCAAGTCAGGATCTGATGATGGAATCTCAAGGAAATCGAGAAAAAACTAACTAACAATGTAATAAAATCTTATTGTTAGAAGTCAATTTTGACTCACTACCCGGTTTCCGATTGAGCTGAAATTTAGCATACTTATGTAAGTTTAGTAACAATGCAATAATCTGGTACTATTGAACTGATCTGATGATGGAGTCAGGAAGTGGATAGTGGAACTCCTCAACGGCGAATAGCAAAGACACGAAATTTTGCAAATTCCTGAGATTAGCGCGTTCAAACAAACAAACTCTGCTTCTTCATAATATTAGTATAGATAAGTGTAGACAAATATTATCTCCTTTTAATATTTTAAATAAGAAAGAATTTTTTCCTTTTCAACATGCTTTAAATAGCTTAATGTATTATAAGTATGTAATAAAAATAAAATGTTTGAATCAATTTTAACCATACTTATGTATAATATGTTGTTATTATTAAGTACAATAAGTCGTTCTTAACGATTTTTTTTTTCATTTAAAGGTAAGTCCTTTATAGTAAAAATAATTTTCTACGACTAAATATATAAATATTAATTTTATTTTTCCTTCTTTTCTTACAAAACAAGTCTCATTTGTCATGAAAACTAGTTTTCTGAAGCTCATTACTAAGTAAGACAAAAACCTACTATTAACAAGGACCTAAGCGCTACTACAATTTATATCGTTATCTATATATACATAAAATGCTTTGTCCTGACTGACTGACTGATCGATCAACGCACAGCCTAAACCGCTGGTCGTAGAAACGTGAAATTTGGAGGACATATTCCTTATACAATGTAGGCATCCGCTAAGAAAGGATTTTTCGAAATTCACCCTCTAAGGGGGTAAAATAGGGGATTAAAGATTGTATGAAACTCTGTCATTCTTAACGCGAAATGCACGAAAAGTGGTACTTAGCTTTAAGATAAAAAATAAGAAATATATGTATTAGATTTTTTCGAAATTAATCCCTTTAAAGGGTAAAATGGGATGATAAAGTTTATATGGGCAAACAATTACTTATGATCAGAATTACTTGAAAATTGGTATTAATGCTCTTCAATACAATTAAATAAATACGTGTTTTAGCATTTTTCGTAATTCATTCCATAAGGGGGTAAAATAAGGGTTTAAAGTTTGTATGAAATTCTGTAGTTAATGCACGGAAAGTGGTATTTGCCGTTGAAATGAAAAATAAAATATTACAAATATCATTTTTTTTCGAAATTCATCCCTTTAAAGGGTAAAAAGGGGTAGTGCTGTTTATATGAGAAAAAAATTGTGTATGATCAAAATTACTTGAAACTTGGTATTAATGCTCTTCAATACAATTAAATAAACATGTATTTTGTTTTTTTTTTTAATTCAGTCCCTAAGTGGGTAAAGCTGAGCGGTGAAATTGGAGTTGTTGAATATATTTAAAAGAGTAACATAGGTCAAGTTCTCCGTAAGTGTACACTTACTGTGTGGATATAAAAGGGTATAAAATAGAGAACGGAGATTTTTCCAAACCCAAAGGGAAATTATGTATAATATCTCGGCTGGCCACAGCAGTGACAATTATAATAGACCTAGAGCGTGAGAGAGAAAACCTAGCTAGAGAGCATCCTGTTAATTATATCTTCCTTCTGAAGGTTGGCACAACTGTAATGAAAAAGTCACCTAAGCTATGTAACGGAAAAAAAGAAATATTAAAACTTACACGAACTTATTTTTGCAAATAATAAAGTATGTATTGCGAAAAAGTTTATTTTTTTCGTAGTTTGATCGCGGGCGAAGCCGCGGGTTCTGCTAGTATAATGATAAAATGAAATGTACTAATAAGATTACAAACTCTTCTTTAATATAGGTATATATATAGATAAAACATTTTTAAAGTAATAGCAGCATTTTAATCCCTAATCCATCTCTGTTGCCTAATATATCTTATAAATAAATATAACATTACTTATCCTGACCTGATTCATCAACGTCCGGACTAAGCCGCTAAACCGAAGAGATTTTTTAAAAGTCGACCCCCAAAAGGGGTTTTCGCTGCAAAGGTAGTAAAGAATTTACGAAATATAACATATTTTTATCTTAATTTATTTAAAGGCTAGCCTTTTTTCCGAATAACAACCCACTTCTTACATAATAAAAAAAAGTTCTATTGAAATCCAAACATACATTGTTCACAGAATCATAGATCACATATACTAGTAACAAAATTAAGTGCATGCAAACAAACTTTAGAATCAACATTCTAAATATATTCTGTTATTACATCTTAAGTAACTTTCTAATATAACAAATATACGATTTTAACTAAATGACAACGTTTGTCGTTATTAATTTATTCATTAAATGCGAAATATTTTAAATGATATCATCCCGTTTTTTGAAATACTACATATATCTGTCACAGTTTCAAATTGCTAAAACAGTGTGAACAGGGTGTCATGCCCTCAATAAATCAGGACCATTTTGTTCGGGCCCATTACACCGTTTTACTGCCGTACCGAGACGAAATTAGATCATACCGAAGGGCAAAACGTAGCATATACAGGAACATTTTATGCAAAGCTTTGACTGTTGTAAATCCTTTAATAGCAGCCATCCAATATGATGCCGTTCCTTATTGAACGTAATATTACGTATCGGATGTTTTCCTATTTATATTGTTTCAATATGTAAATAAGCAATCGGCCATAACAATTATATGTAGAAAAAGAAAAGATAAATATTTTTATAATCATAATATATTATAACTATGTTACATCGATTTTTACTCTTTAGCTTCCTTGAAATATTATGTATAACATTAGGTATGTACTAACATCTGCCTGCTAAAGAAGACAAGAATGACCTGACGCGGAATCGTATCTTCATTCTTCAAAATAAAAAGGACTATAATTTAGTGGATTACACGGTACGTACTCTGCGTTATAACCACCAAACACAGAAGCGTTAGATTTCTCCAAAATTAAATAAATATAAACACAAAGCTGAAAAATATTATTTTTGGCTTAACTGTTTGACGAGCCTGACATAACAGTGGCCTACGTTTTTTATGCTTTTGTTTATATTTAGTACCAGAAACGATAGTATATTTTTTATTTTAAAATAAATATAATCGATATGTATCATAATAAAATTGTAACGGTGTCAAAATTTAATTAAGTTAACTTTCAAAAAATATTGTTTATAGGATTTTGTGTTTGTTATAAGCCGTATCAATAGTCTTTATAAACTTTATCCGTTTGTCTGAGTGTTTATGTAATCGAAAACGCCTCGATAGATTTTATTGCGATATTTTTCTTAATATCGCAATAAAATAGATTTTTCTACTTCACTAATAATTTGAATTTTAAAAAGACTTACTTTGCTCGCATTGTCAGGACCTAAGACGATAGCAGAGAAGAAAATAAGAAATCATCATTTTCTTACCGTCAACCTCACAGGGAAAATATACTTATAACAAAACAACAAAGAAAAAAATCTCTTAAATAAATTAGTTTGTGAATTATTTTATCTACTTATCCAATACATTCTATTCTACCATACTGCGTGAATGCCTTATTTACTGTAAGCCATACTAATAATATAATTTACCAGGGAATATCTCCAGTGAATAGTTCCATATTCAAATACGCCGATATGCGAAAATGACAAAGCGACACATTGTTTGTTAACACAATGAAACTCGAGAGCAAAGTATAATATTGGCGCGCTTACCCCACATTCTTTACGATCCTTACTGTCAGCTGAAATCGTCCGATTTACTTCTGATACCTATTTATATTTTACTACACATTGGAACATAGACAATATTCCTTAATATGATTTTATAAACAACATTTGATATTATATAAAAATTACAAACGTTGAGGCAACAAATATCAAAAAATACCGATCTGCCTGGTAGTTTGTGGATACATAATATATTCTAAGTCTCCTCATATTTTGTACGGATGAAGTCTGTACTCAGTCCCGAATATCCTAAACGGAATAAGCCTATCTAAATGCAGAAGGTACGTGATTTGACCGAACATAAAATAACAAGGAAAAAGCTCTAAGTTGGCCTTCTTTTAAGTTATGTAAATTTTATAGACGCCAACGCCATAAAATGGAGGTAGGTATTGTACGATACAACTTAAAAGTAAAATCGAAAAATGCTAAGAGAATCACCTTTAGACAGAAGTCTCACTACTAAAATTATGTGAAGATAATCATAATATGTAGTGAACAGTTGGTGAGTGGCGACACCATGACGCTAAGATCTCTAGGGGGAAACAACATCTGCCGCATGTGTCTCTGACTTGTCTTCGTTGACTCTAAAAGTGGACGCACTCTACCTAACTCTCTCTCTCTCTCTCTCTCTCTCTCTCCCTATCTATCTATCTATCTAACTCTCTCTCTCTATCTAACTCTCTCTCTCTATCTAACTCTCTCTATCTAACTCTCTCTCTCTATCTAACTCTCTCTCTCTATCTAACTCTCTCTCTCTATCTAACTCTCTATATAACGGGCGAACCTGTTCACAAGTACTCTCAAGATGATGAAACCGATGCACACCTCTCAGCACCGATTTAGCGCCCATCTAGAGGAAGTCGAGTCACTATCTGATTAAGATTCAACGTTGAGACTTGAGGACGTCTTGAGGAGTTTCGTAGCCCATCCGTATTTATTAGATTTTAGCCACAAAGAATAATAAAATGAAAACAAAAAAAAATTGTTTATTTTGCGACAACATAAAATTATTTACACTTATATACTTATATACATTACTTTAGAACCGTAGTTGTTGAGAATTAAAAGGTTTAATTCATTTGTTGTATTTCAGTTTCTCCTTTCGTTGTTTCAAATTGGATTTAAAATTTTACTTAAAAGGAATTTAAAAGCTTTACTTTTTGCTTTCATACATCTTCGTAATTTAGAACTTTTCAGTGACTTAATTCCACTCCAATATCGCTATTATAGTGTACCTACCATGTACGGCGTCGCTCGCATATTGAGATAATAAAAATAGTGCAACTCAAAAATAAAATTGAATTAACCGTTCTTTTTCGATATTAGCGGATGCAAGCAGTCCGGCACTCAGCTAATATATTTTTTATCGTGCAAATAACCATAGAAGCACAATAAAGTATTTTTTAATCTTTATTTTATTTTTAAAGAGGGTTTATTCACTAATTGAAAATTTTACCCTCATTGGAGCAACTACAAAAAAACCACCGACGCTTTTCAGCTATTTTATAAATCTTATATAACACTTCTAGCTTACTTTGATTCAGGGAGACCTAAAATATAATAGTATAAACCTAGTTCAAATAAATTTATACTGTTGATTAACCTCATTTCTGATACATTTCACTGGGACATGGTAAACATCTTCGACAAACTCTGAACAATGAGAACATTGGATTTTACGTACCAGGTAAGCAAAGTTATTCAATGGAAGGGTTGCTATTTTAAAATCACAGATAGTTCATTTAGATTTATTAATAAGTATAAATGTTGGTATAATGAAACTAATATGTTAGGCTGTAAATAACGAGTGTAAGAAAACATTTGCTGCGTGTGTGCCTAACAGTCGGCTGTGGCCTCATTAATCCTGTCCACAGCGCTGCGTGCGCTCTGTGTGTTTGACAGAGCTCGTTTGTTATTCTGCCCTTTACTACTTACCCTAACTCAGTAACCTACACTTTAAAGGGTAATATGTCTATGCTTTGAAAATGACTGGTATCGACATGTTTTTAAAATCTTTTAATCTTGTTATTTTTCAGTTAAGATTTCTATATAACATCATGTTAAATAATTGTTGTATAAATATACGAGTAATACATACTTCGTAGAAATTTGCTTAACATTAGTTTAACTATAGATAATCTCTTTTTAGCATTACTTTCACCAGTTTTTCAATATCTCTTAAATTTCTCTTAAATCTCAATATCTCAATATCTCTTAAATCCTTGTGTGCATTCCACAATATAATTTCCTGAAATTTATTTGAAAGGTCGTAAAAGCTTTGAAATAAAAAGAATTCATCCAAAGTTACTTGAGTTTTCGAAACACTGCCTTCTATGTAAACTTTTACAAACAACAGTGCAGTTTTACTGAGATAATTTGTATTTATAGGTAACTTAATTACCGAGAGAAAAGTTTGTGCTTAATGCTCGATTTCACATTTTATTTGAAATCATCTAATAAATACTTCACTTTATAAAATAAATATTTTTAATAAATATATCTTACCATTAATTATATGCTATTATTATTATTTAAATTGCTCGCTTAGAGTAGATACTTGACGACACGTTTGGCTCAGTTTGTAGTGATTCTACTTACTGTGCCACGGTCACGGGTTCGAGTCCCGCTGGGGAGCATTCATTTGTGTGGTGAATACAAATGTTTGTACTCCAGTCATAGGTGTTTATATTTATAATATGTATGTATTTAAAGTTATACATGTGTAGTGTATCAACTATCTTGTATCTATAATACAAGCCTCGTAGCTTACCATGGTACTAGATGGTGCTATGTGTGTCCTAACATATTTAAAATGTAAAGAGTATATAAAAGCTTAGCATTGAAACAAGTAAACCAGTAACCAGTAACGTCTCCACCAACAAACTAGCATCAATTTGTTTGTACTTTTCTTTATGTGTTTTACAGTCAACTTAATATTATTATTTTTTTATCTAAAAACTTTTTTAAGCTAGTTCTTAAATAATATGATTTTACTTCAATTTTAAATAATACATACAAGATAGTGGATTATTCATAAAATATTGTTATCTCTATATTTGTGTAATTTTATTTCATTTTGTTATAAAATGGTTATTACATTTTAGTTTATTAAGCTCTATTATGATAAGCTGACGTTAGGTAATATACCGTTTTATCATATAGCAATTTCATCAGTTGAAGGGTTACTTGAAGCGATAGTAAGTTGCGACGCTAAGTATTGCTTCAGTTGCAAACTTGGTATATTCGAGGACATTAACAAATAAATAGCTGTACTTTGCTTTTACTCGGATACAGTGAAACATAATGTGCTTTACGTAATACATAGTGTTCTTTATGAAACATTTTGAAAATGTTAATGAAAAAAGTGTTTTCTGAGCTAAATAAACTATTCACACTAAACAATTTCGTAACATGCACTTAGCCGTATATCTTCGCTACCTTATTACAAAAACTTTTTATTTTCAGAATTCTGCCATAAATTACGGAAAAATTGTGAAAGAAATGATGATGATACACTAACTAAATTTATCATCGTTTATTTAGTTGAATCGCAGGTGTATGTTGCTTCGGGACTGAATAATAGATGGCTTAACACGTCGGCGCCATTACAACGGCCTCGGTAAATAAAACAGTCTGAAGAGTGCTGCTCTCACTAACTTTGCCCGCAAAAAAACTTTACACATATGTTCTGACATTATTCAGATACAGGCGCATATAACGAAGCGTTTATTTACTTTTATCTCCACGTATAAAAAGTATTAAATTAAACAATAATTAATGAAACTAGCGATAGTTATCAATTATCATACTTGAATCTTGTTTTGATTCAGTTTTTTAAAGTGCAAATATACGAGTGCAGTATTAAACGTTATTTTTAATATGAAATGATATTGTAAAACAGTGTCTGATTATTCGTCATTCGAAGACGTACCTATTCTGATTTAGATATTCACTTATATATTCAGATTTTAATATAGGTTACGATGATGGATTTTTGGTTACGATCTTGATCCGTTCATAATTCACACTTAAAAAACAATTGAGGCGGGTTCCAGCCCTGGTCGTGTGTCTTTCAAATTTGAATGTACGAACCTCGTTTTCAACTCATTACCACTTGTTAATACCATTAAGGAAAACATCGTTAGGGAACATGGATGTATATACGAATTTAATGCGCTTAATCTGTTATTGTCAAGTTTTCTTGTCACAACCGTGATTTATCATCGACGAAATTATTCACATTTTCAGCTGTTCAGGGGTCGCAACATGAAATTATATGTAACAGTTAGTAAACGTCAGGGCCGGATTTAGGGGAGGGCAAGCGGGGCTGCAGCCCCGGGGCCTCCACAAGAGAGGGGCCTCCACAAAAGAGATTAAAAAAAAAAACAAATTCTGAGTGGTCGACAACTTATTCGTTTTTATTTTTAACAAATATGATTGATTATATATGTATTTATATTTATATATTATTCTTAAATATTAAAAACAATTTATCCATATTCGTTCACCGCAGTTCATCGCAGTCGGCTAAAAAGAAGTTACAGAGCGGTTATCCTTAATTAATTATCATGCGTTTTTTTGGTTTCGCGTGAGTTTATTTATTTTATAATTTTTAGGTCTGCAATATTATCATCAAATGCCAATGTTTTATAGGTAAATTCAAGTTTGTTAATTCAAATTTGAAATAAATTTTCTTCGACCCTTTTCTATTTTTGTGTTTCGTATTTTTGAGTGCATGCACATATCTATATCTACTCCATAGGATTAGGTAGTTAACTAAAGGTAAATAAAGAGCTCATGGGGACTTAACCTTTTATTATAAATATTTTAACACATTGTCAACTAGCGATTTAACCTCGCTTCGGGTGCATCCTTAGGTACACGGATTTTATTCACAATTTCATGGGTTTAAATTTTTTACGCGGAACCATGATGTTTTTTCTAAAATAAATGTAGCCTAAGTTACTCCTTATAACATCAGCTATCTTCCAGTGAGTTTCGTCTAAATCAGTCTAGCCGTTTTGGAGATAAGCCGGAACAAACAGACAAAAATTTTAAAAATTTAAGCCGTATATGCATTTTATATGCATTTAGAAAAAACTGATATTATGACATTACAAACAGACATATAAATTTTATTTATCTGTGATATAGATAAAATAACTGCATTTTTATTGAATTCACCCACAATCAACCACAATTAAAACATAACTTAAATTGATTTAGGCACATACAAATTCATATACAATATAATATTTAAATTGATGATGTATATTACGGACGACGAGTCTACGCGACGGCAGAATCTGGCTTAAGTGTAAAATACAATAAGAATTTAGACTCACAGGAGCATCTGCATATCTAAAAGAATTAACGAACAGTAGCTTATCTAATAAGATTGTTAATTAGAAATAAAAAAAAAAAAACAAGGTTTTGTTCATTGTGTACCATTCGTCGGATAGCAATAGAAGAGGCAACTAGCAAGAAAAGCTAAGGAAGAATCAACCAACGAAAGCTTCATTTTGAAACCCTTAAATGCAATCCACCATATTTAAATTTAAAAGTTTCCATATGGTATATCATGTTAAATCAAGTGAATAAGGTTTATTTATATGCTGTTGCTGATATTATATAATATAGATGTTTGCTTTTTCACCCGACTGCGGTGAAACAGTGTTATGTGTTTAACCTGTATGTATATCTGATTCTACATTCGTTCGGAATCACTAAATGGCTTAACTGATTTTGATGATACATACGTAATTCGATTCGTATTGATAATGCGAGTGTCATATACAGATATTATTAAAAGTCAAAATGGCGAATCCTAGGTGCCAGTTTGTGTATATTGAAAAAAAAATTTCGTCGGTCAGTCGGTTTTTTTATTTTTGTAAAAAAAAACTCTGGAGTGGTTGTGTGTATTGTCCATGAAAAATCTCTGTAGTTTTAGGAAAACAGTACTTATCCACCATCTCAAAATTATTTGTGTCTATTCCAATATAAAAAAATAGCTCTCCGGCTTCATCTAATCAATCGATAGAACTAAAACATAGTTTTAAATTATTTTTTGATCAACTAACTACATATCTCAGTACAATATTTTATTTTATTAAAATAATATATATTCTTTTACTTAAAAAGTAACTTTATCATAGATTATTTATGCTTACTTTAAGTCTATAATTTGTATGGTCATTTTATTTATATGTGTAATTTAAGACTTCTATCCATAAAAAAAGCATTAACGTTCAGCGAAATCATCAACTATTTTTCGTCGAAAAAAGCTCGCAATGTTCCATTCATTAACGCGAGTTAATTTCGAATAATTCTTGTATTTGACTATATCTACATATGTCTATTGAAATAATTTAATTTGTTTCGCAATAAATACTAAAATCACTTGACTAAAAAAATTGCTCATTTTATTCTGAAAATAATTAGGGGCCTCCACTCTTTTGTTGCCCCGGGGCCTCCACACCCCTAAATCCGGCCCTGGTAAACGTCGATAACTGCAAAGCTATAAAGATTTAGTGGAATTTACTACTGTTTTTTATGTAGTAAATACAATCTACATTTGTTGTGAAAATGTTATGCACTTTAGTGTAACACGCCTTACAGCATCCTGAAAGAAAACAAAAGTAGCAAATAAATACTGAACTAAACCTCAAAGTTCATGGAAAGTGCCTCTAAAAGTGATTATCGTAAATTGACCTTTTTGTCTCTGAATTTACAACTTGTGAAAGATAGTGAGGTTTGTTTCAACTTAATAACTTGGAAACATTTCTACGCTTTGTAAATTCTTAGACCTCCAAAAACTAGAACGTAACAATAATATGTTGTTTTTATTTTTGTAAATATTAGGTAATTTTGTAATTGTTGTATTTAATGTATAATAAATTCGAATAATTCTTATGTACATATTATCAACTAGCGGCTCACCCTCACTTCGCTCGGGTTCGTCCTTACTCCCTAGGTGATTCTTTAAGTTGACATAACTTTTTTAATTATGAATCGATTGAAATAAAACAGATAGATACTAAATGTTAAGTGAAGCTTACCACAATACATTAGTAGAAACCATAATCAAATCCACTAGCTCGCACAAACGCACAGACAAACAAACAAAAAATCTAAGCATCATTATTTTGGATTCTATTGCCTTAATAAAGACCCAAAATACTAGTTTTTCTCAAATATCTTCCATGTACAGACAGTGATGAGTTACAATTTTAATGTATGTATAGATGTGAGACAATTTTATTACAAAACCGATATTATTTATATATTAATTATGTAAACGTTTATAATATTATGTTTATAACATTTAAAATGTTAAAAAGGACAGATCAAAAACATGTCCCAAAAACGAACTAGCTCTTCCTACTTTTTTTAACTTAACTTTACCAAATTTTTACTAAAGAAACTCAATCATTAAGATCACTAAGATCCATTTTTTTAATAATATTTGTTTTTAATAATATACTAGTTAAAATAATACCTACTTCAATCATGCAATTAACCTATTTCCGATATTTTGAATAATATTTTCTGAAGCAGATTTTAATTCAAAAGTTAATAAAGGATACAAAACTGATTGCAAAAAACTTTAAAAGAAGGATTGCCAAAGCTCGTTAAAACTCATTTACACGGCTCGAACTTCAGAATACTTGGTAAGCGACCAATTAATATAGTAATCCGATATTAAAGCACGGACGATATTTTAATTTATCATGTTACCAAGTCATATTTACCTACCCCTTATATTGTAAATTATGGAATAATAATTTTATTTTATACACTAATGTAGTACATTGAAAATGAAATAGCGACGTTTTATATCTAGCAATATTATAACTGATCTAAATGTGGAGCACTTCACAATGATGCCACTCTGTCAAGGTTCTTGTCCCATATTGCGAGGCGTTAACCCATACCAGTTACTTCCTATAATACTTGACATATTTGTACATTAAAGTATTTTAAATCATTAAATTTATCACTATCACAAAGGGTTATGACCTGAGAAACAAACATTTTTAACATTAATTTAAAATTAAAAAAAATGGGAGGGCAGCACTAGAAAGAGCCTACCTAAGGGTAGGAATCAAGGCAACATATTATCTTTTATTTTTACATTCTGAAAATTTTTGATCACAGTGAAATGTGCAAAAAGTAGTGACCGACCGAAATTTCGGTTTCGGTTTCGGTTTCGGCCAGTTTCGGCCAAAAACTCTAGTTTCGGCTTTAGTTTCGGTTTCGGCCACAATATAGCCGAAACTTTCGGCCCCGCCGAAACTCAAATGTTCGTGAATTTTCGTGCGTCGTTCGGTAAACTTCGCAGCTAACTCGTGCCTGTTCGCCGGCGCGGCCCCGGCTCAATTCGTCGCCGTCTATTTAATCGTGAATTGAGGTTATGTTTTGCGATTGATTGTAATTAAAATTTGGTAAGTATTTATTTTGTTTTTATTAGTACTTCGTTTCATTCTCATTATCTAAACTCATTATTTTTGCACATTTTTTGTCGAGTTTTATTTTTAAACGGCAAATAAAAGTGGTTATATTGGATTTAGTTTAACTTGGATTTGTATGCATATTTAATATATGTTACTGTTAGTGAATCACGTGTTATATCCTTATTTTAACATTACTTCTCATCCAAACGATTAAGTAAATGCTAGGATTGTATTGTGTGTGACCTTTATTTCCTTAATTTTATTTAACTATGAAGGAATAGGAAGATATAGGTAGCTCGCGAGAATTACCTAGTCAATCATCTCGCCTCGTTCTTTCCCGTTTACCGCGCGTTTTTTTTATATTTAAAATTAAATTTGAATTTGTTTGCCCCAATAAAATTTCCCTAATTAAGACTGAATGCTTTGTGCCTATTGACAACTAATTCTTAATAATAATGTTAACATTACCTATGTGATATTATTTATTACTCTAATTAATTATAATTATTATTTCAGATAAAATAAAATGTCACAAAAGAAAAAAATCCGATTGGGTAGTTTTTTGAGTAAAGCATTAGCGATTCATCTAAAGCTATTTGCAAACTTTGTAACAGGTTATATTCATTAGGAAGCCAAGAACCTAAAAAATAAACATTGCACGGAATAAAGCTACATTAATCAAAAAATCATGACGAGGAGTATAGACAATTGTTAAAAAGATAGTCAGAAATTGTTGAATTGAAAAAAGAAACTAAAGTACGGCGGACCGATACAAAAATTACAGAATTATTTAGTTCAGATCAACCAAATCTTGTGCAGTCGACGATTCAAGTTGTACCACTAAATCTCAACTTTTACAATGGCCTGATGATCATGAAATTTCAAAAAGGATAAATAAAGCAATAATGGATCTTCTAATTGTGGATATGCTGCCCTATGCATTGGTGGAAGGCGAAGCATTTCGTCGACTCAACTTTGCCGATCCCCTTGTAGTTCACAAGTACCGAATGAAGTCGAAAAAATATTTTAGAACATCACCGAAAACATATGCAATAATGAAATCTAAAGTAATAAATTTAACTATAAAAATATATTTGTTACGACTTTAATGATTGTTTTTTTTTTATTTAACACTATTTAACTGTGTATATATACATATATGCAATTAAATGTTAAAAAATAGTAAATTTCAGTAAATAATCGTAATTTTAAATAAGTTTCGGTTTCGGTTTCGGTTTCGGCCGAAACAGAGAGCAAGGCCGAAAGTTCGGTTTCGGTTTCGGTTTCGGCTGAAAAACCAGTTTCGGTCGGACACTAGCAAAAAGTTACTTCGAATTCCGAATGAAATTATGAAAATAGAACAATAAAATAAACCGTAATATTATTAAATAACACTACGAATTATACATAAAAGATGTGATACTTTTAATTATTTAATTTTTTTCCAGGACTCAATTCAATATTTTTGTTCAGTGACTCCGAGGAGTGCCATTTGAGCACCATTTACTTCGCCAATGTCGCGTAGAATTTTTTCCAGGATATATGTAACCTATGTTCCGTCATTACACCACTCAGTCATGTTTACGGATGTCATATCATAATGTAGTTAAAACATTTCTTACGTTTTCAAGAATAACTTTACATCATACGGATCATTATTTCAGTCGAGTAGAAAGTATTAATTCGGTATGTTATGAACTTCTGAATGCAGTAGACTAAATAATTTGAATAACCTTAAAATTAAAGGGGGGGAAACTTTGTAAAACATCTGCAGTAGACGGATCAAGTTAATGTGCTTTATGTAAATGGCATTGTCTAGCTGTGAAAAGTAGTTTGCGATTCATATTTCACTTCTAATATAATTACATTGTGACATCTCTATTTTGACAATAACACGAAGAAAGTTTGTATAAAAAGAATATAAATAAAATATTTAAAAAAGGAACTGAGAGCATTATCTGGATTCCATCTGGATTTTTATAGGATTTGACATTATTCTTTTAATTCCAATTATTTTCTTTTATCCTCATTCAATTAGAAGTCTAATGGGTTTATGCTCACTTACTTTGTTTAAATGTGATAAACGATATTGACAGTAGACATTAACACTACACGAGACTATTTTCGTGTGCTATTGCCATTAAAAAAATATAGTGCGTTACTCGTTTAGTAAAAATACTTTTTTCCTCGTGATACTTTGTACGTACATAAGTATCTCAATGCCAAATCTCAATCAAGATTTGGCAGTTTGATGTGTGATGGACTTAGTTCTCAGTAAAGCATCCACTGTAACATTCATTTAGTCATTGATTAAAAGACATATAAACGAAAGTCGCGGCTGAGGTTCTTGCCTAGTGCCTCACTTGGCAGAATGGTGATTAAAGTTATTTAAAAAGATTTATCTTGGAACCTAGTATGTAGTCATCACAAAATTTAATAAAATCTAAAAATTTTCGTCGTCGACGATTCGATTACAATTATGTATATCCGTATTGATACATTAAAAATGGTGAAAAGAGTTGCAGACCCAATGTCCAACGTAGCTCAACTCATTCATTTTTCCCTTTACGTTTAAGTGATGTCCCTAGTATTAAGAGTGTGTGTAGGCTTAAATTACCTACTGTGTACAGGATTCCGCTGTGGATTTTATATAGTAAGAGCCTCGCAGGCCCCTGCCCGTTGTATCCCGGCTGGAGCAGCCTTAGCGCTATCAAGGATAAGATGCTTGTTTCCCACCTTTGTACCAAAACAAAATAAAAACGTACTATATTTTTGTTTGTTCATATATAAAAATTTGTTCAATAAAAATTAAACCATTAAAATATCATAATCCCTTTCTGTCTGACAATCCAAAATCTAGCAATACAAATCTGCTAAAAAGTAAAATTGAAAAGGAAAAATTAAGTAAATTCAACTGCATCGTTTTAAAAATAAAAAAATAAAAATAAGCGTTATGAGAGATGCAATTATATTTTTTGATAATTTTAAAACTGTATAAATTTTAAGTTACAAATATATTTAACAAATAATACAAAAATAGACCATTACAAAACGACATTTTTTTGTTGTAGATTATTCCTTAAGGAACTATTCACAAGCTCGTTAAGGTAATGGTGTTTGCCACAGATACATAAATATGTGCCTGTAGCATAGAACCAACTTCCATTAAATTAGAAAAATGGCCAGCCGTAAAAGTAAGTTGTAACAGGGCTTGGTACTTACATTTTATTTGTTAAACAAAGAATCGCTAACGCAATATACGAATTCCTTTCTAAATTTAAAAATGTCTACCAATTATAACGAGATTGAAAAAATATACGAGTTTTAAATGTATTAAGAGGTACGGAGTTTAGGATTAAAGTGAAGAATTTTTTAGTAAAAACATTAGCTTTGTAATATACTAGCATTACCCGCGGTCCCGCCTATGTCCAACTAACCAAAAGTACAAACTTATTTGACTTCAAAATTAATAATTATCTATACATACTGATGACTCCGAATTTTCTATTTTATAGGTGTGTATTGATTGATGCCTACATCAATTAATCATTACTTAGAGTAAGTAAAATTACTATTACAATAAAAATCTGTAATTTATACAGGTTTCCTAAAGTATATTAACAGTTTAGTTTAGTTTTTAGAATAGTTTTTTTTTTTTTTTGTTTACGCATTCAAAACACCAATATGACGAACTAACAACATGAATGTTTAACTGACCACACTCGTTGATATCAAATATTTTCCTTTCATTGTTTTCTCTCATATTTTGTTCAGTTCAAATACAAAACGGGTTTATCCTCCTCAAGGCTTATCATACACATTTTGTTCATTCTAGAAAAGAAGAACTGACTGACTACGCCTGTATTATTATATACATTTTTTTTTATAAGATATATTAAATAAGATTTCGCAAAAATTGAATGAAATTCTACAATTTTATTTCCGAACTTTAATGTAATATTATTTTTTAAATTGTGCCTTTCAGTTATATCGCGTCTAAATATAAATTGATTTTTTCTCATTTCCTTTTACTCCCATTGATTTGTCGATGAACTCGTGCGGAATGCGGACCTTAGTAAGCAACAGTGATATTTCTTCGTCGCGTTTTGTTGCTCTGTGCCTGCTCAATATAATTGGAGCGAATGATATTTATAGTATTTCTGAGTTATTTTTGTTTTTGTTGATTAAATAAATAAGGTATGTAATAATAAAAGGCAGTGGTAGCCCAGTGGTGACGCGCTCGCTTGAGAAACCAAGTGAAAGGGGTTAAAATCTCGCGTCTCGCACCTCTGATTTTTGCAACCGACTTCAAAAAAAGGAGGAAATCCTCAATTCGGTTATATTTCTTTTATGTTAGTTACCTCACAACTCCGTCATTTATTAACCGATTTGAAAAATTCTTTTTTTTTGTTTGAGAGTGTATAAGTACTTCCCGTTTGGTCCCATTTAAATTTGAAGAAAAAATTCTACCCCTAAGGGTGTGAAAAAAAACTAATGAAAATTTACATCTAATTGTGGTGCTTGAACGCACATTTAGCTTCATGATTACGAATAAGAAAAAACTAACTTTAAATATCAAAACTTTAACATCAAATCTAAAATCAAACTATAGAATAACAAAACGTTTTGTCCTATTTGAATTAATTTATACTACAACGCTCGATTGTGTTAACTGGAGTTAGTGATAATTTTGTCGGAACTACAACTAGACTAGTCTGCATTTAGAATTAATTCTATCAAAGGCTGTTCTTTACTCAGAGGACAATTAAAATGTCAGCACTGAGCTAAAATTAAGCGACACGATTAAAGCATTAAAATTAGCTTTTAGCACGAATATGGCTGATATTCGTATTCTGATTTTGCGTTCATAAATTCAAAGTTTAGAGAACTTAAAATTTTCAAACGGAACAACCTAAATATTTCTTTTAGTACAAATAAATATAAGTTTTATTTTAAATAGAAAACTAATAAAATATATCTATCATGACCTATGTGATTGATATAGATTGAAAGAAAATAAATTTATTAATCTGAATGCAATAAATACAATCAATAAATTATGTGTTATATTTATGTGTATATAATATATTATCTAGTTATTTATAATATTGCATTCCAGAAAAGGGCAAAACGTTTCACGCGTCATCTTGTTCTAAAATTTTATTTACTTACACAACTCATATATTTAGAGTGTGTACCTAAATAAAATCGTAGTGAAAACATATCTACGTATCTATCGAACTAAAATGTTGAACTAAACCGCACATTCATCAACCACTATTTGACATGGACTGCAAAACAAACTCACAAATAAAACACGACGGAATATTCGATATACGTTCGACTTTATCGTTTCATCTATAATTAAAAAGGTTGCCACTGAAATTTCTAGTCTGTAGGTACAAGACGTGTTTACTGTTCACCGATTAAGTACTCAATTGCGATATAATTATGTACTTATGAATATATACCTACCTACATAAATATAATGGGTATAATAAAGCTATAATACTCTTCTATAATATTTTGTTATAGACAGAAGATTGTTAGTAAATCAATGCAAAATAATATTGTTTGTGTTCTGTGATTATTTGCCACAAATGTATGAAACAAAAATATTTAATTAGTAAGTAAAATATAGTTATTAATGTTATTTTATTACAGAAATTTTATCAACGTAGTTAGATACAAGTTATATATTAGGTATAAGAGCTACCAATTATTTTTTAAAAAATAAACACAAAGTTTAATAACAATATTATGTAAATACCACAATGCGAATCAAAATGAGATTCAGTTTTAGTGTTTTATCTATTCAATTTTAAAACTGAAATCCGTGAAAGGAGAACTAAAATTGATCCAGTACTTTTGTTTCCAGGAAAACTTTGTATTTGCTTGCTCCTTTGTCCAGAAAACAAAAAACTACTCAACTCGGCGCCACTACATTACTCTAAATATCTACCTGAGCTTGCACGATGAGATAATGCAGTGAAATCGCGCTTTGAACCGTACCCTAACTATAGGTCTTTATAGATAGAATACGTTAGCGACCGCGTACCTATTATAAAATATTGGTAAAACAGATAATATCAAAACTTTAATTATAGTATATATACCATGTATTCTTAAAACAAGATAAAACTCAATGGTGAAAAGAAATTGAAACTCTTATTGGGAGTCCGATTCACACTAGGTCATTTTTATATTTTACTGGTTTACATAAGAGTTAGCTCAGTGATCTCTGAATATATTACCGAAAAGCCAAAAAAATCTTTCTTCACTCATTCTTTCTAATTTCAACTATATTTTACGCTTAAACAAACAAACCTTTTTAAATTGACTGAAAGACACAGAGAAAATGCAGGGAATCTTAAAAACTGTAATGGCTATAGTAACATTACTGCTGTTCATGATAAAGACGAGTATAAAATCATATCTTTTATACTTTTATCTCCGTTTCTTCTTTTATTTTCCACGTTTTATATCCTTTTATAACTCACGGATTTTTCTTTTACGTAAAGGAAGGTTAAATTAATTCTTAGACAAATCAATTTTTAATATTATTCTTTATATAAAAATCAACTTTAATTATACAATTGTGGATTAAAAAATAATAAATTTTAAATCAAAACTACGAGACTAAAAACCCTACATCATCTGTCGGCCCTTAATCTATGTCCCTTTAGCAAACGATAAGTGCCATCTTTTGGCAAATGATATTACTATCAGTAACTGGAATTGTGGTATCGTACTATTATGTATGTACCTACCTACATATATTATAACCATAAATAAGTATAATATATATTCCATAAAAATGGGTAGATTATTTTGAATTATTTTTGTGTTAATGTACTCGTATCGAAGGTACTTGAAGGTAGAACCTTAACATAGGTAATTTATTGTTCTATCTTACAAAAAAACAACTGGAAGACTTAATGCTTCACGGCACTCTATGCCAGTCAACTAAAGGCTAAGTAAAACAGATGTGAGACTAGACAAACAATAAAGCTTTAGGTACAGTACAAGTACCGCTTTAAGATAATAGGAATAAGATCTTAAAAAATATAATGAGACAAAATATCGTTTGTTATGAAAATAGAAAAAATATTGATTTAAAAAGATATTAATGAAACTTATTTTCAACTTTTAATAAAGGTCATTTGTTCGAGAGGTTTACCTTGCTAGGCCTGCCGTAGCGTCGGAGCGACGTAGTTAAGTGCGTAAGAGATCCTGCAACGCCTCATTTAGACGCGAAAATTCGGCTTTAGTGGGTAGTACTGGCTTATCTGTGTTGATAAATATCGGTGAATCTCCACATAACACTTGTTTGTATGAACATGATATGCGTAAATGCATTACCCATGTTAAAAAAGAGAAATTTTTATCTCGAGTAAATATCTCATTCCCACGGGAAAAATGTTATATAAAACTAATTTCGATTGATGTGGTTTTCAGTATAAAGCTATGCTTCTTTCTATATTACTATATATACTTTTCAAATACACTATTAATAGTTTGATTTCATTACTAATATATAAATAATCAAAATCATAATAATAACAACGTCACATACTTATCATATACTTATTTCATTCTTATTTTAGGAACAAGCACGAATCCCGCAGGAAACAGACGGTGATTTCCACCTCCGGTCGCTCGACTCGTAATTCTTATAAAGAGTCGGCTATTGTGTTCGAAAACTATTTGTAAGTTTGGTGCTAAAGTTATTCAGCCCGAAAATGTTTTTATCACACATTTTTCCCTAATGTTAGCAGTAAATAACTTTATAACGATTTTCATTATAGATAATTTAGGTGATAAAATTTTATAGAATGCTATTGCACACATTGTTTTCATATAACCACTATAAATTCAAAATGTCTAAATTTAAAAAACAAATTTCAGATACGTAAGTATTTTGTAAAATATTTAAAGGAGTTCAGTTTTATATTTCTGTATGATTTTTGAATACGAACATTTGGGTACCTATGCATGTAAAAACATAGCTTCTTTACCTCTACTTACATAAAGATGATTAGCATAACAATATAGAAAATCAAAATGGAAAATAAATACTTTCAAGTTTGAACCGATAAGGTATTTCATTTAAATTTTAGCAACATTTTAAATTCCTGAAAAATATAAAAATCAAGCGTATGAACTCAATTTCTCAAGTATGCACGATGGAGTAGCCGACCTGGAAAACTGCTTTTGCTCAGTGAAAATAGAAAATCTACATTTGAAAAGAGCAATTTTAGTGCGTTATTGCCTGCTTTTCTTATGCATCAACGTAATCTTAATACCTGATTTAATCTTATAATTCTTATATCTCTTTGTTTAAAATTATGTAATATCTAGGGACTTTTGTTTTGCGTAAATTATAGAAGAGGTCATGACAAAACACCATTACATAAAGATATATTATAAATGAAAAGGCTTAAATGAAATTGTGATCGTGAATCAGATCTATCACCGAATTTTAAATTAACATAAAGCACTAATGATAGAAGGGGTTCTGGGTTTGAAGTAAAAAAAAGACCTAACGCTTCTCGTTAGGCTAAGACTGGAGCTAGGCACGCTACGCTTCGCGCGCGCCTTAGCCTTTCAAGCTACGGTATCCAAGTCAGACTGTCACCTAATCGAAAATTAAAAAATAAAAATAACTAATACACTTACATTCAAAAAAAATAGTCTACTTACATTTATAAATTGCATGAGTACACTTAAAACACTAAGAACACATAAAACTATAGTAATAATATTATTAAAACAAAAAAAAAACTAGAAGAGAACGTGTATGAAAATTAACAAAAACAAATAATAAAATCAAATAATGGTTTAAAAAATTTTGTTAAATGTAAATTAATCATATAATTTAATATTTTACATAAATAAAAAGTCGTAAATGCATACATGAATTGAAAATAACATATTTCTTTTTTAAAATCTTAGTAATCTGATAACAATTTTCACTTATATTATGCATAACTCTTAACCAGTCATGAAAGCGGTATATAAATCTGAAATTGTCATTTGTAATTTACGTTCATTTTATTTAGAACATTGTTGTAAGTGAAATTACTAGAATATTGATACAATAAAGCCTTAATTGTTCTGAAAATATAATATTGTACACGAAACAGGATGTTTACTAGTCGTTAAGAGTATGTTTATCTTTTGAAATGACTTATTTAGGTACATATAGAAATGTATGCAAATGTTCTAACTTGTCTCCAAACGTTTCCTCAAAATAATTTGTATATATTTGGACTCGCTATTACCTCCCAGATCATCCGATTTAAAAAAAAATCATTTTGTATTAGATAGCCCGTTAACTGAGGAAGGCTATGGGCTATATATCGTCCCGGAAAATGTACGGTTCCCGTGGGATAGATTTGATTTAGTCTAGGGACGAACCCGATTTCATAACACTTATAACAAAGAAGATTTTTCGATTCAATCAATTTACATTACCAATTTTTTTTTTTTTTTACATTGATTTAATTTAATTACTTGTAGTGTACTGTGTAAGCGTTTATAATTTATGCGGCGATCACAATAGACCAAAAATGATCGCAGTGACATCTTATAGCCGCTACAAAGAAATTAAAAAAAGTGTTTAAATTTGTTAGCGGATAGTTAAAAATTACTACTAAATTCGAGAGTTTATATCTCAAACACGGGTAGGAAGGTACTTTTTGAAACAGTATTAAGATTTTTATCTCTTTTCTTAAAAAAATCTCTCTTTGCTTAAATATCTTATACATGTAATTTTGTTATTAGGTACTAGTTAGTTTTTGTTAATTTCGTTATGATGTAGTGTAAGATTAGTTGTTGTATTAAGGTGCTTTAGACAAATTGCCTACAATTTTCTAGTACCTACTTTGTTTTGATGTATCTTTTAACGTTGAGCCAGCGTGAGCCATGTAAATTTCTAAGGACGACTCGATAAAACCAGTATATGACAGTTTTGTATGATTAGTGATTATGTAAGTAGAATATTTTCAAAATTAAAATCGGTCTGACTCAGATCATAGTGAGAAAAAGGCTCATGCGGGAACGCAGAATAGCTTAGCCTCTACTTCAACATTCTAGTTGTTTTTTTTTTTTAATTTTAAATCCAAAACCCCCTGCTTTCTTAAAAAACATTCAGCTAAATTTGAAATCGAATTTTCGAAGTACAGACTAGGAACAACAAGACTTCAAAGACGATTCGACTCAAAGGTGATAGAGATTATCAGATAGATTTGTAAGTGTCAAAAAGTCAGCTTTCATTCACAGTATGGGAATGTTGTCATTTAAAGCCTTCAGTACCTGGGCGACTGAGCTTCGCTCGGAGTTTTTTTTTTTTGTTATAACGTATTTTTGAGATAAAAAAAGTAAAAACTTGAATACCTAAATACAAAAAAAAAGTAAAAACTTTGTATCCGACCGGAATTCGAAACCGGACACCTGTGATTGTCAATCTTGCGCCTTAGTCGCTTGACCACGATGCTTAATACCGAGCTTAAGAAATTAGCGACCATATTTTCCACGGAATAATGCGAAAGAAAACCGCATGAAAACTCGAAAACACGCGTTTTCCAAGACATAAGACTAATCTAGATTGATTTTTCGCCCCTGGAAACCTCCACATATCAAATTTCAGCGAAATCATTATAGCCGTCCCCGAGATCGCCGGTATAAATAAATAAATATACAAACTCTTTTAAATATATTAGATAACTGGTACTGACTCTTTCGTTTTCTCTAAATATTTTTATATATTTAGACTATACCATTGAATATCTACTATTCAAAAATACTACCTACTTCTCAAGGGGCCGTGTCCAATAGTTTAAGCAGCAGCCATTTTTTCTTAACAAATACTATATATCATTAAATGATAACAACAAATCTATTGCATAAAATAATTTGAGAAAAATATTTGAAATTACGCCGCATGTGCATAATATTCTTTTTAAAAACCCACACACTATATAGAGATTGAAGCTCTGAAGAATTGCTCGAAGGATTGAAGAACCCATAAAGTTATAAGAATAGAGTGCACAACTGCTATGCTCTCTTACAAGTGGCAACGTAAGCGGATTAGAACGAAAACGCATCCTAAGCCACCGTTCTATTTCACTCTAACCGAACTGTCATTAGTTATTCCCCTGTGTTGTCTACACAACAAAAAAATATACACTGTTCTTTCCTAACTAGAGTATTCGTATAAATCGTACGATTTATTTTATTATTTGTGGTTGAATATCGTACCTTACCACTAACTGACGCAATCTAAGCCACTAGAAAATCCACTAGACACTAAAACCAATATTTAGCCGCTAAAGGGAAAGTCTAAACCACCAGATCTAGTGGAAAATCCACTGAGTTGGCAACACTAGTTGTGCGGGTTAGACGGAGGTATAACCAATCGCGACTCGACTAGAGAGAGAAAGAAAGGTGGTTTGGAATGCGTTATCTCTCTAATGCGTTAAGGCTATGGTCTCCTATTTTATGCCAAACGTGGCGTCTGATGTTAGCGTCAACGTTTAATTCCGTTCCGATCGACGTCTGAATGCAACGCACAGCGTCGGCGATCAATACATCCGCAGCAGAGAATGCTTATAAATATTGTTTTTATGATTTTTGTCACTTTTATCATACACTGCATTAAAAGATTTAACTGCTTCTATCAACAATTCGTCTTTTTCTTTATTAAACCTCATCATTTTGTATGACGCGAGAGACGACCTTCACGCTGCAATTGTTCGAAATGACTAGAGACGCGACGCACAGCGTTTAGACAACGCCGCGTACGGCGTCAAGACGCCAACGTCGACGTGTGAAAGAGACCACAATAGTACATTTCTATAGTAAACATTGTGACGCAGAGTACGACCTAACGGGACGCAGCGTACAGCATGAAATAGGAGACCATAGCCTAACGCTATTTTAGCTACGTCGCGCACTCTATTCTTATAACTCTATGGAAGAACCATAAACACATACATACTAATTACACAATCTGTAAAGTGACAACTGCTGTCTGTGTAAAATCTATGACTTGTGACAGATTATCTGTCAAGTCAACGATAAAATTCACAACAATATACTTCTTACTTGTAAAACAAAGTTTTCATAGGACTGCCAACTGGTAATCTACATTTCTTTCGAAAGTAATATAATTTCTAGAACTAATCATGAGTATGAGACCAGACGATCATCGAAGAAAGTGGGATAAAGATGAATTTGAAAAAATCGCTGCAGAGAGACTACAGGCTGAGTTGGAAGAAGAAGAAAGATCTAAAAAGAAAGGTATAAACGTAAAATTTTCTTTATTTCTTATACTTTTATTCTTACTAATTCTTAAGATTACTTTCACTTTTGTTTACTCTTTTCAGCTCCACCAATCAAAAGGGAACTTCTTAAACAACGTGACTATAAAGTTGACTTAGACTCAAAATTAGGAAAAAGTGTAGTAATCACCAAAAATACGCCAACATCACAGTCAGGTGGCTACTATTGTAATGTTTGTGATTGTGTTGTCAAAGACTCTATTAATTTTTTGGATCATATCAATGGAAAAAAACATCAAAGAAATCTTGGTATGTCCATGAAGATTGAAAGGAGCTCCTTAGATCAGGTAAAGTGTGTTGTTTTTAATTATAATATAATAATATAATAAAATATAACCTGCATCTTATCAATCAAATACAATATAGCAAAGATAACAAATTCAAGAGTATATACACTTTAATTTTATTTTGTAGGTAAAAGCCAGATTTGCTTTAAACAAACGGAAATTAGAGGAAAAAAAACAAGATTATGAACTGGACACTCGACTTAAAGAAGCTGCTGAAGAAGAAGCGAGGCTAAAAGAATTACGGCGTGAAAGACGTAGAGATAAAAAACGCAAGCTTCAAGAAACTGAGGAAATTGATGAAGGTCCTGCTCAGTCAGAGCTAGCACAAATAATGGGTTTCTCTGGTTTTGGAGCATCAAAAAAGTAGCAGTAAATTATAGTGTTAAAATTTTGAATATTACTACTATTAAATTGCAATAAAGATGATAATTTGCATTGTCATAAAACTTTGTAGATTTCAATGTATTAAAAATTTCTTTATTAATTCTATACACCATCAAATGGTTTTTATTTACTTGACTTTAACAGAAATACTACTTCCTTCAAACCAACTACTGGATACATATTATCCAGTAGTTGGTTTGAAGTGAGTAAAGATTATTATAATTAGACTTGCAACGAATATTCGGCTACTATTCGGTATTTGGCCTATTCGGCTACTTTTTTGCTATTCGGCCGAATACCGAATATCTAGATACTATTCGGCCGAATACCGAATACTTCAGTAATATGTTTTGCTGTAATCAGATAACAATAGGGAATATGCGTGTAATTAAAAGAAAGGTAATTTTTTTTATAATCTTTATTGCTATTGATTTAAGCCTATATAATTATTTTTTAATGTAATTTCTTTTTGATTAATAAAATAATTATTGAAAAGTGCAAAAACAGGTAGGAAATTCAAAGCAGTTGAAACACAACGCCATTCAGATCGAATATGCCGTCAAAGTGTTATCATAACAGAGCGATTAGCGATTTTGTCGCTTACTAATTAAGTCGTCTTTTCTGTGTATATCATACTGTGATGTCACGCCAAGCGAGCGAAATGAAGAGCGTTTAAAGTATCCGTAACGGTATAATATTTAAAAAAATAATTTATACTAAATTTTAGTTTTTTTTTGAGCTGGATATATTGTTTTTTTTTTAACAATTATATAACGATGTAAGCTATTATATAAAAAATAAAAATTATGCATATTCCCTATTGGTAAAATGAAAATAGTAATTTATTTTATAATAATATATTTTTATTATAATCATTAAAGTGGTCATATGTACATAATCACCTAGTTTATTACAAAAATTAACAAAAAAAACGACTTATCAAACAAATGTTTATGCACTTACATTATCATAAATAAAATTTAGAAGTAGAAGATTATGATGCAAAAAAACTATTTTTCTGCATTTTCAGGCAGTTTACTTCTAACAATCTCAAATTCAGGCAAAAGACGCTCTGAATAAATACTACTTTCTGGTGCCAAACAAGAAACAAACACGTAGATACAAGTTTTCCCGTCACGTACTGGCCGAATACTTTTGCCTAATATTCGGCTATTCGGCCAGAAAGCTTACCGAATATTCGGTATTCGGCGTATGGCCGAATATACTATTCGTTGCAAGTCTAATTATAATTTTTTAAAACAATAACAAAATTTTGCTAACACTATGTTGAAATAATAATATATGTGTGTATGAGAATCATTTATTATACTTAGTAGCAAAACATGAAATGTTATAATTTATTATCTGTTACTCACTTGATTTAACTTTTTCTATATAAAGATATAAATGATAAATTACCAACAACTTGCCCCCGCTTTGCTATATTTTAAATAGATATAAATAGTTAATGAGAGTGTGCCTTAGGAGATAGACATATGCTATTGCAGACTTCTGTAGGCCTTTTTAAGACCTACTATTATCTAATACTTTGTTTTGAAGTTTCTCTTAAGCTTTAGCCAGCATTAGCCATGTAAATTTCTATGGACGACTCGATAAAACCAGTTATTGTTTTCCTTTGAGAAAAAAAGATTCTTCTGTAGTACTATACTAAATATTGACTCTAGTAATAACTTACCACTACAAATATTGTTAAAATCGGTACTTTTTGCGTAAAACGCACAGACGAACAGATTTTTTTTATAACTATTGTTTTGGGGCCTATATTCTGTACACAATATATTACAGTCATGTTTTAAAAAAAATATAATGTAGGTACAGACTACACTAAGTTACTATTTTATTATATGCATAGAATATAAATATCTTCTCCCAACTCCTAAGTTAACTCAATAATTTAATTTATGACTAAATCACTTAATGTTTTAAAAAAAGCACTGTCTAATGTGCAAATAAATTTAACAAATATAACTATTATTTAGTCGAGAGCAACTATGGCTTTTTTTTAATGTTGGGAAATATATTTACGCATACCATGCATACATACAGGTTATGTGAGATTCATTGGCTAGAAAAGCCAATACTACCCCCTAAACCCAACAGAATCTCCTCCATCTTAATGGGGCATTACAAGATCGCTCATGCACTCTACCACGACGCCCTGACAACAGGCCTGCCGAAGAAGACCAAAAACAACCAAAGGGTTGCTCCCACGGTCCTCTGCTATCAGAAAAGTACCAGGAGCAACCTGCATGGTACAACATCGCCCACCGAAGTGGATCATTTCTCAGTGTCTCTTGGCTTCTCGCCTGGCTGGAATGTCTCTCATAGGATTAGGCTTTTCAAGTCGTCCTATATTATATACACACTTACATATAAATAAAAATCAATGTGCCTATTGTGTGTATTCTATGGTGCGTAACAAAGGTCACTATAATATATAAACACCGTCCGTGCAACATGCACCATGTACTGTCGCCACCAAAAAGTATAATTAAAATAATAATTATCTTCATAGTTTCTGCACGTTGTCAGTTCGATTTGGGTGGCTAATAGAAATTACAATTAATTACTGCTGTAGTAAATCTATAATACAATGATAACTAATTATTACTATATTATCCAGGTTTAGTCAATAATTAAAAAGAACAAGTAGCTGAATATATATATGCATAATTTTGTATAGCTGTTACCGGTCACACTAGATTTCAGGCCAAACCAGTTCATCCAGTGTGTCAGGATATACTAGCTTAACCCAGAATAATCTGGTTTGGCCTAGACCAAACTGATTGAAATAACATAGCACTTATGATATTGGGGGTTCTATGTTTAAAATAAAAAAAAGCGATCCTGCGACGCCCCATTAAGACGGGAGAGGTTCCATTGGGTTTAGTGGGTATTACTTACTAACTTTGCCGGTGAGACATAATCTCCTGTATGCTTTGCAGATGATATGAATAAAGGTAAATGCATTTCCCAACGTAAAAAAAAGGACAAACCAGTTTGGCCTGAAATTCAGTTTGGCTAGTAACATAGCTAAACATAATGGCCAGCACGTGCCCTAATGTTAACGATACATTAAGAGCCTCATTTAATAGGTAGGTGGTATGTATTATGTTTTATTGTACCTATGTGACATCATTCCGAGTATAATTTAGTTAATAAACAAAAATTACTTAGTTGATTCTGTCGACATATGCTTCAGCTGTAACAAATCTAACAAAAGATCTGCAAAAAAGGCAATTCATTATTCATTTATTGTTGTACTAGTAATTACATACCTACCATGATTTTCCGCTGTAGCCATCAACCGCCACGCCTTCCTATAAAATACAAGTTCAAAGTCATTCAATAGGTAATGCGGTAAACGAAGCCAACAACATGCGACGAAGCACCTTCTATCTACTGACGTCGTTAGCCCTTTTCATTTGTTTTTTAACATTTACATCTGGATATCAGGTAGAAATATTTGAATTAATAATTTAGATTTACCTTATTTCAATGATATTAAGATAATTTACATATACTCATTGATTTGTTTCTCAGTTTCTTTTGAATTTACAGATATCCGCGAAAAATTCAAGTGAGTACAAGCTAATACGAGACAACAATAGTTGAGGACCATTCCTTAAAATTTGTCTATTATTGGTATAACAAAAAAAATGTACTATAGATATTTCATAATACTATTTATTAGTATTTCCTTAAATAAAATAAGTAATAAAAAATCTATATCTATAATGATTCAAAATATTTACAAAATTATCACTTTTCTTCGTCTATTAATACTTAGTCTCCTCCAAAATTATTTTTTACTATTTGTAAATTTTTCCAGAATAAAAAGTAGCCTATGTGCTATTCCAGACTATAATTTATCTCTGTGCCAAATTTCATCCAGATCTGTTCAGCCGTTTTGGCATAAAAAAGTAACAACATCCATACTCACAAACTTTCACATTTATAATATTAGTATAGATAAACTTTAATTTCTATTCTAGATAGTTTGAATCTCCTTAAACAACATTTTGTTGAAAGAACAAAACGGCAAATTGAAGATTTTGGAAATGAAGATTTTCCAACTCCATCAGCTCAGGAATCTGAAGATGAACCAAGTTTTTGGAATAGAATGGTGAAAATGGCTTTAAGATTATTTAACAAATTTGTAGAATGGTTAAATTCCTCTTAATGTTATTAATCAAAATAGTTTTTAAAAAGATTAAATTCTGATTCATGGCATTGAATTAAAATGAAAAGGTAACAAGGAATAATATAACATTATTTAAATGAAAGTAAGTTTAATAATAAAAAATATATATTAAACATGCCTTTGTTGTTTATTCTGTATTATGTTTTATTTTGTATATGAAGATGGTTTTAAATAAGTTTCAGTGATATTTAATGGATTATAACTTGTCTGACTTGTTAAATGGCGTAAAGTTGCTAATTCTATATTATCAGTCGGTTTAGAAAAAACATTGATGTCAATGTCAGATGTATTTATTGATTGAAGTATTTGTTTATATGTAGTACTTTTAATAAATGCTTTACTAGTTAGTGCAGTTTCTATAATACATTTATCAAAAATAGCTGTAATAAGCTTATCATTAGGAAGCTGTTTCCCTTCTGTAGCATCTGCTAGCATGTGATATACTTTACGGAAATCAATTTTCTCAGTGCAAACACCTGGTGGTTTAATTTCAAAGTCAGCTATTAATCGCAGAGCAGTGGCTGTTTCAGTTTGAAGTTCTTCATACCCATAAGAGTCTGTTATAAATTTCGCCCAACTAGCTAGAGGTATTACTGGAGAATTACTGTTTTTTTTAACTTTGTTTTGTCGAGAGTTAGATTGTAGCAATGCTTTCTCTTTATAAAATTGCATTGCTTTTCTTACCTCCTCCTCATTTTTAGTAGATATATATTTACGTATTTGATCAATATTTTGTGATCCATACTCTTTTAGTGCCTGTAGTAACTCAAACTTTTCTTCTTTACTCCAACCTTCTAGTTTTGTCCCGCTAGTACTTTGTTGATTATCCATAGTATTTTAAAAGACCAGATACGAGGAGTAATATATATTAAACAATAATTGTAAAATTAAACTATTTTACTTAGATAATATTTTAAGAACAAAAATGAGTAGTAAATAATCTTAACAATTATATTGGCAACTTTATTAGATAAATATTACCTTGGTAGTTTGAAACACTGAAAGTTATTACAACTTATTTAACTCCTAAAAAATTATAAGTGCCAATAATATTTATATCTTAACCAGAGACAAGGAACAACAAGAATCTTAACCGTAAACGAATAATACAAAGAGAATGTCACCACTACGTTTTTGGAATAATAAATTGATCAGGGCCGAACGAGCTCAAGTAATATTTTGTGCCGAATACCGGATTTACATATCTTCTATCTCATAAAGGTCCGGACTGTATATCATCGTCATAAGGGCTATAATTGAATGTGTACATCTACTTTCTCACTCCACTACTACAATCACAAGTCACGCCCATATCTAAAGTTTTTACTACTATACTAGTATAGTTATGTACAATAGCGGCTGAACGTAGCGGGCCAACTAAACAATTTCACCCTAAATTTGGGGAAAACCATGCGACGAGAGAAAGCTAAATTCATTAAACATAATATACATTTTTAGAAGCTTATTAGTTTTTCGATGCTGGATTTTGAAAAGTTTCAACAATTTCAAAGTCAAAGTTAATAAGTTATATTATATTAGTTTTAGAGATTTGAGTTAGATTTTAAAAATGTTTTCGGAGGGTAAAAAAGAACAATTGTTGGCGACACATTGTATTCATTCATAATTGTTTCACATTTCAAATTTTGAGATTTGAAATTCAAAATTCTAGAAAAAGCGCCGTTGCTCGACAATAATAATTTTATCCAGGATACTTTTTAAATTTCTTTCTAATTAGTTAATTACCTTTTATATAGAGATATAGTGTGATTTGCATTTGGTTTGGAGTTTTTTAGTGTTGTATTTCTTTATTTTATGTCGGTTGTATTTTATTACTGTTTTCTATTGAGTGCAAATTTTTATATCCGCCATGAGGAAATGTTGTGTTCCTGGATGTGGAAATGTACATAATTTACATGCAGTACCCTACACAAAGTCAGCTCGTTGGAAGGCTTGGATAAGTATTTGTCCATTTTTCAGTCTATATTCCCAAAAACAGTTGTATTATGTTAAGATTTGTAATGTTCATTTTTTACCCCATCACTTCACCGAAACACGTAAATTAACTTCGGATGCGATTCCTTCGTTGTATTTACCAAACGAACCTAGTAATAAGCCAAAAACTGTTTTAAATTCGACCAACGAAAAATATCTTGAAATAAGTCCTCCTTTCATTCATGGTCAACCTCACAAATTTAAAGTAGTTAAGTTTCCTACAACAGACAAAATGGCTTCTGGTTGTACATATACAAATGAAGTGCCCTCGTTGACGAGCAAGTCAACTCTTTCAGTTAGTGATGAACCAGTTTCTAAGTTATTAGACTCTTTTCATAAAGAGGAAATCTATAGTTCTAATCCATCCAATAATATACCTTCAAATATATCTTGTGAACAGTTGTCAGTTTCTACTTCTACACATGTAGTGGCCCACAAACCAATTCATAATAAACCAGTCATAGAGCCAACTCTAAATATTATTCAATATTCCCAACAACTGAGTCCTGATCCAATAAAACCATCTTTAGGGAATCAGATATCTTTAGGGAATCAAATAAAAAATTGTATTATCCATCAAGTAAATTGCAGGCCCTAATTTGGCATTATATATATATAATTGACAAAACTTTGCCAACAATATGTAAGGTTTACATATATACAGATTTAATTATTAAATTAAAAGGTATTGACACCTCATGGTTCAATTGCGTTGAACACAAATCGGATTTTTTGAACGCTCTTTGGCTATTCGTGATTAGGATGCAGGTTAAACAATGGTGTACTAACTTCAATAGAAGAATTCATAATGTTGATTCACGTAAAAAAGGAATGGAAATGGAAAATTTGATTGCCACTAAGGTTACCAAAGGTGCTAGCTATAGATCTGCGCGGCGACGTCGAAGTAACTAATATAATATATTACATAACTTCTAATAAATTTTCGTATGTAACAACAATCTTAGGTATTTGAAATTTTCATTTTCATTACTTTCAAATTTTATTTAAGTTAACAAATGTACTTTGTTTTCTCTAATAACTTAATCCACATCAGTTATTAAATTTCACATTTTTACTTGATAATTTATATTGATATTAATTGATTGATAATAGGATGTTAAGAATTTTAATACCTTAATGCTTTTTATTCAATATTTTGTAGGTACAAGATTTCAATATATACGTGTTTATGTAATTACATATAATCAGCTAGAAATTAACATTAAGAAGAGTAATTTTGAAGTAGTATGTATTTTTATTACAATTACAATCGCGAAGTTTATTACAGTAATTTTTATGTAATGGTAAAGAATTGTATGATATTACCTAAAACCCTATAAATCATTAATACTTGATTGGAATTCTTCTATTTTTATCAATGATGTTTTTCTTTAAATTACATTGTAAGGATTATTTTGTTTGTACCTCCTTAGTTATATACCATTTTTGAAGGAAGCTAATTAAATAGTATATTATACTTTATTTATAGAATTAAAAATGCCCATGTAAGAAAAAGGAGACAGGACATAAAAAATTTGCTTGCTACCTTGAATAGTTTAGTAAATCTAATTTTTATTCAATTTTTCCAATTACGTACAGTTTTATTATAAATATAGATTAAGAAACAAGGACAGACACACCAGACATAAGGATAAATTGGTAACGCCTGGCTTTCGCCTTCAAAAATTAAATAGCTCGATTATGGGGCAAGATGTACATATGCATAATATAAAATAGAATTTCACAGTCGATACTATGCTTGCCATTTAAACAATTTAAGTCTACAATTAAAAATATATTATTGAATAAAGCTTATTACAAACGGAATGCTTTGTAGATATCAATGTCTGGTCGGGTCTCACGTAGGATAAGTAGATAATTATTGTATTGCAATATTGTATACAAAAAATATTTTAAAAGAGCAACTGTTGAGTTTCTCGCCGGCTCTTCTCAGCAGAACTGCCTTCCGAGCCGGTGGTAGATTCATATAAAAAAATTACATAATAAATTATTTTACACTTTATTTATTGGTTTAATTTTAAAACCTAAGGCCGAATTACAAAGAACTAAAGAATCGGTAATATTTAGGAATCGGTAAAAAAACCGGTAAAATACAACACTAATTCCTTGCGATTAGTTTACGGTTTTGTACAATCGGTAACGAAGCGCATCCCTAAAATTACTACGCTGAGATCACGTGGTCTGCGGCTCCGTCACTGCCCATTCGTTACGATTACATCTATAGAATTTTGAGAGAAAGGGAAAGTAGATGTACGAATGAATTTATGACTGGAAAAGTGAGATGGAAGATCAGCTATGAATGACATTTAAGGTATACGTAGATATCGATTTTTCTTTATATATAATAGGTTTATATAGTCAAATTACTAGGCACAAACATATGTATGAAGTGAGCTGTCTATCTTGGTTCCTTGTCTCTGAAATTGATTATTGAACCACGGATGGCATATAAACAGCGTTGCCAATACCAATTTATCAAATTCCCCAAAAATCTAACTCAAATTCCCCAATTTGGGGACAAAAATATACTGATTCCCCACAAATTCCCCTCAAAATAAATTAAAAAAAAAAAACAAGTTTCAAGTATTTAAATAATATTTATTTTTTCTTTTATATTTTTAAATAATTTTAAATGAAACTATCTTTTCGGATTTTTCTTTATGTTAGAAATATAATAACTAAATAAAATTAATATAGTCCAATCGGAATCCGGTTTGGGAACAAACAAATTAAAACCTGAAGTTTTGTTTTTAAAACGTTAGCAGCTATATAGTCCGGTCAATATAGACATTTAAAATAACAAAAATTCCCGGAAAGCCAAATATTGGTGGAGAGCTAGCATTTACCATTACAAATAAAGTTTTAAAAATCCCCATCGATCCTATGTGTGCTACAAAAGTTATTCGGGGTCAAAGGTCAAAATTTGAGGTTTTTTGGATTTTTCTCGAAAACGGTAAGTTTTACCAAAAAAACCTCAAACAGGACAGGACTAGATAAGCATTGTACGGCGTCGAAACGCGACTAGGTTGAATATGTCCACAGGCATATTGGACCTCAGTTGTAAGTCTGATGTCAAAAGAGCGATTGCTTGGCGATAAAAAAAATCAAAATAGTGAAATGTGTGGTTAAAGTGTGCGAATTACGGTCTGAAAAGATTAATAAAGCTAGTGGTGTTACTTTTCACAAGTAAGTTTGTTCAATTTTCTTCAAATTGTCCATAAAAACATTATAAGACGAAATAAATTTATCAACCATCGTCTTTGCCATCAATGTTACCACTAAATATTATTTTGAATTTCCCAGATTGTTGGGAGCTTCGTGAATGACGTATCTATGTATGTTAGTGTAAGTTTAAATTTATTATTAAAGTTTGTTTTGTTAAGCACACTGTAGTATAGCACTCACTCACTGAACGAAAAAAATAAAACATTCACATTTACTTTACCTTAATATAACATATTTTCTTAAATTTAAACACCTAAACCACCTAAACAGTAAATTAAATTTTATTTATATTTAAATGTAAAATTATTGTTATCGCTTATGATATATGGGCAATAGTGTTGTGCTGCCTACCCACAATTTACAAAAATGATTTTGAAAATTCAAAAATGGCACCAAAGTACCTTACAATATTTGTTGATTTTAATTCTAAACATATTTAAAAAGTTTAATAAGTATTATAATTAAATATTATTTGTTTAATTTTAGCTGTTATTATTAAAAATATTACAATATTTAAAAACTTTAAGAATTAATAATATAATATCATTTAGTAAGAAAGTATTAGAAAGTATTATTTCACCTTGATTTTACAGTTTTGAAATACATATAATATACATTTACGCATTTTTTTTCATCCTAATCTTTTAGTTCTCATCAATTTCTCTAATTCTTTAATCTTTTGAAAGATCCATGGAACAATATTTCATAGTAATTAATATAAACATGGGCAGCAAGAAAAAAAATCAAACTTTCATTCATTCTGGGGAAATTATGTTGATTAATGTTAACACCTGACCATTTTGTCAATGATAATGTCTTGTCTCTTTTCAACGTAATTAGTTTGGCGGGAGAAAAAATGAGACAAACATAATTATTTAGACGAATTGACATATTTATGTATCACTTTCAAAGCTACGTCTTTAAACTTGTAAGTGGTTACGTTTTCTTGCAATGTTTTTGTTGGACGATGCTCCTCTAGTCTTTTATTACCTCATTGGTAACAACTATATAATACCTTTGAGACATCTAACACCTTAGTCTCTCCCGTGACCATAATTGCTATAAAGCAATCAAAACGTCGGGAACCAAAAATCAAAATAAATCCACGAAAAACTCCGAAAAGATAATTTTATTTAAATGTCAAATATTCGCGTAAATCTAAGAAAGTATTATGACATGTTTTTGTTAATCAATCTATACAAAGAAAAGGCTCCAGTCTTTGGGACCCTACTAATAATTAATATAAATTAAAAATGAAGAGAAGTGATTGCTGGGCAGAAATTGCTAATATATTTAATTGCGATACACATTTCTATTCTTAAAATATGTGGTTGTCCACCATCTCCGTTTTCGTTTAATTTTTCTTGTCCTTGCTAACTCGTTAAGGTATATAAAACTAGCAATTATAATTATTTCGTCGTCGTCCATGACCAAATTGCGAATGCAAGCCGGAATCTGGTGCCAACGATCGTTTGCTCGACCACTAAATGTATTTGGACGTATCTTCGTAGGCCAACGAACTTACGGTAGCCAACGCTAAATATTCATCGTTGGCGTTCGTTGGGTCGGTGTGTACCCAGCATGGGACGATTCCTTTGATGTTACCGACACGCGTCGGATCGCAGACACACGCCAACGAACGATCGTTGGCGTTCGCTAAGTCGTCCAAACAGGGCCAACGAAACCCATTCGTTGGCGTTCGTTGGGTCGGTGTGTACCTAGTATAACATACGTGCGGTAGCCAACGCTGAATAATCTTCGTTGGCGTTCGTTGGGTCGGTGTGTACCCAGCATAACCCGAGTTATAATCGGTCAAACTCGGGCTGACTCGACGTGACGCCAACTCGGGTTAACCCGAGTTGGCAAACCGAGTTGACACATCGCTAATTATAATGTAATAGTGATATATTATAATATACAGATGTCTTTTTACAGATTAATATTTATAAAAATCTGTATATTGTATTATAAGAGAATATTGTAAAAATAATCTTTTATCGATAATTAAACATCCGATTAGACTACATCACTAAAAGAATACTAACAAGCTTTTGAGAAATGAATAGTAATACCATAGTAATACCACAGATCACATAATACTATATTGTACAGATGCCTCATCCCATACAAAGAAATTGGACAGCGCTAATGGAGAAGATTTCTTGAAAGGAGGGCACTAGATGTATAATCTATTTAAATTCAGTCTGAGGTTACGTAATTTATTATGATATCTTTTTGTAACTGTTTTCGGAACGAAGTTTCTTATCGCGCCTTACACACTGAGTGGATGGGAGCGATACCGAAAAAAATGTAATAAGACGTTTTTCCGACACTTCTTGCTATAGTTACAGCCATGTTGAACTATATACATCGCCGCACACAGCCACAAACTACAAAGAAATGCTCACACAGCTCTTCCGCGCGCGGCAAGACTCGACAGCTCTTTTAACTTTTATTTATATTTTTATAGTAAATAATTAATATTAATAAAATAAGATTTATACAGTTCTTAAATTTTTATTTGTTATTAACTTAATTATCTCAGATCATTCAATGTTTAATTTATCATTATTTATTTTATACATAATAAATACAATCGTACATTTTTCAATTGAACTCTATTAACCTGATAAAAATATAAATTATAATGACTGTTTAGCAAACGTCTACCAAAAAGCGAAAGGAACTTCGTTCCGACCGGGGGTCCATTAATCCCTCATACATATTGTTTCTATAATTGTGTTCGCATCTTACCTGGAAGATAGACAAGCTTAAGGAAGAAATATAGAAGCTTTAGGATAAATTATAAGAAATACATTTACAGTAGAAACTCGATTATCCGGTCCTCAGTTATACAGATTCGCGATTATCCGGACTACAAACCGCGACCAATTATTATATACCTATAAGTCGAATGTATGCAAGTACAGTGGCTCACCTTCGCTTCGCTCGGGTTCGCCTCTAAACAAACAAAAACAAATCTATTCCACGGGGACCGTACATTTTTCCGGGATAAAAAGTAGCCTATTTGTGGTTCTGATTTATGAACTATATTATTGTAAAGTTTCATTAAAACCCAATTAGTAGTTTTTGTCCACCAGTTTCGGAGATTAACCCGTACAAACAGATAAAGAGACAGAGAAACAAAAAAAATGAAAAAATCTGGATTTATTCTGTTTCTCTTCTTACATTCCCGTGACTTGGTTTTTAGCATTTATTTTTCTATGTACAGACATTCGAACTCTGCAGTTTTATTATAATAAATACATATAAATATATATTTATCTATTTACTCTTCGTATCGTCTTCGTTATACTTCGTATCTATTTACTTTGGAAGAAACTTCACGCGTCTGAGGTCCCAATAAAGACTGTCAATCTGTTGAGATATTGGTATGAAAACCAAACAAACAGCGTGAGATGGGGCGACGCGACATTTAGCGAATATAAGCTAGAATGCGTTGTGCGTCAAGGAGGGTTGACCTCTCCGGACCTATTTAGCCTTTACGTGAACAACCTGATTGATGAATTAAGGAGTACCAGAGTTGGTTGTCATGTTGGATCAATTTGCATGAATAATTTCAGTTATGCTGACGACATGGTTCTTCTTAGTCCCTCAATCAGTGGGCTGCGCAAACTGTTAATAATCTGCGAACAATATGCTGTGGATCATGGCTTGAAATATAACGCTAAGAAGACAGTTATGATGGTATTTCGAGCTGGCACAGGTCCGGAGACGATTCCGGGTATATATTTAGATGGGTTATCAATAGAGAGGGTGGAGCGGTTTAGGTATCTCGGCCATATTCTAACAGACAGTCTTGATGACAGGATATAGAGAGAGCGCCGGGGGCTAGCTGTGAGATGCAATATGCTCGCGCGTAGATTTGGTAAGTGTCGTGATGATATGAAGGTGACATTGTTTAAAACATATTATTGCTTATGTTTTTATACATGTCAGCTTTGGGCGAAATTTCCTAGGCGAGCGATCAATCACATCAGGGTGCAATATAATGACGCATATCGTATCCTGATGAAATTGCCCAGATACTGCAGCGCTTCGGATATGTTTGCAAAGTCTCGAGTACCTGATTTTTTTGCGATAATTAGATCACGAATCGCCTCATTCTAGTCCTTTGAGAGTCTCTAACAACGAGATCCTTGCGACGTTGGTGGAGACTCTTGACTGCACGATTTTTAAGTTTTGGCTTTCGGTGCATCAGGAGGCTAATAAAAAATAGATTTATATAGATTTAGTAGTAATAGCCTATGTACTCAACAGTGATATATGATTTTTAGTCTTAGTTTATTTTAATGAAGAGTTTTACTGAATTTTGTTTTTATAATGTTTTGTTTTGACATGCTTATATGTATAAGTGGTGTAAAAAAATATATTGACTTGTGATAACTACATATCGATACCTCGGGGCTCAAAGGGCGTAAGCACCAAAACTCGATTTTACAGGAGAGCAAAAAAACAAAAAAAATAATATTATTTTCGACATATCTTTTTTGATTTTTGGCCTAAATAAACCATTCTAAGACCAAAAGTTTAATTTTTTTTGGGTGCAGAACACTATAAAGTTATATTTCGAATAGATTTAAAAGTAACAAAAATAGCTTTCCTATACGCCCCGGAAAATTGCATATTTGGGGAGTTTACGCCCCAAAAATTAATGGATGTGTGATGAGTGATGGTTGTAACCGTCAATTTGCCTACTAATTCTATCAGTTTATTGACAGCTATTTTGTTTTCTTTGACATTTAATTGCAATTTTATATGGACTTTATTAACTTAGCATACCTAAATTCAACTCAGATAACTAATTATAGAAAAAATTTCACATGCTACAAAATATTACTTTCTAAACTTTTATGGTATTTTTTTTTTTACTTTTCCTTTAAATTAAGTTACAATAAATTTAAATTTACCAGCCGTTTCTATCTAACAGCTTTTATTTTTCGTATACAGCTTCTTGATACTTTACTATAAAGTAGATATGCATTTACGATTTCAGCACACTGTTGATATCAGAAGGATAAAATTATTGTGATATCTTCATCAAGGATACGTGTTTTACACAATCCGCAGTGTATTTGCTTTATTTGTGGAGAATTGTTTTTAAAAATTATAGAAAACCAATGACTGCCACTACTTATAACTTTATAGTCGGACTTCAAAGTACAATTGTGTAATTTAAAAACCATGGGTGCCCAAAAATCATTGTCAAAATTGTGCTGTTGAATTTGGGACAGTGGTCAAGTGGAAAAAGAAGTTCGCTGAACTTCAAAACCCCTATGTCTGGCGAGAAACTATAAACTACCATCATGATTGTTATTTTGACTTTGTTAATCTAAATAGTATTAACTAAAATAACCGTAAATGGATTTATACTAATTTACTATCTAAAGCTAAAGGACCCGCTTTGCTATCTAGTGCAGCTCAAGAGTCTATACCACCTTTTACCATCAACATAAGCAATTTGTTAAAGCGCTTATTACAAATGGAGACTGTTTTGAGTCTATTGCACAGAAATTCCTTTGACTAAGTACGGAAAAATTAAAAGCTGAAACATTTAATAGGTCACAATTACAACTGTTAGCTAAATTAAGTCAAAACAATAAATGAAACAGTCTAATGCGTGGAAATCATTTGTGTTGGTAATCAAAAACTTTCTTAATAATACTAAAGTTTGGTACTATCAACATTTTCTCCAAAATATGCTTGACATTTTTTTGTTGCAACATCACCGTAGAACTTCACTATTTACACTCTCATCAGGACCGATTTCCTGAAAATCACGTCCACTTAAGTGATAAACAAGAAGAAATATTCTACCAACAATTTCAAACCATGGAGGAACGATACACATTACTACTACTGCAGGGCAGATTACTGCTTAACTTTTGAACGAGACCTACAAGAAGTGTTAAATTCATTAAAAAGATCATTTTTGGCTGCTTTCGCAAATTAAATTTATTTTTGTAATAATTTCTTTGACTTTTTTATAAAAATACACATAAGCCATATTTGAAAAACCAAAGCTAATGGATGAAAACGACTTTCATTTTAGAGCCAGAATGCCAAATGGCTTCAGAAAAACTACTTAAACATTCGAAAAAAAAGGTTTGTAACTAAAACTAACCTAAAAATTATTCGATTACTCATCGTATTCATTATAAAAATCACCTAAATAAAATCATAGAAATGTCGTTTACTACCCTTACATTTATTGATTAATATGAGTGATTGCTCTTACGCCCCAAAACTACAAATATATCGATGTAAAATGTTAGGCGTAAAAACATTTGTATCATCTACGGTGTCGCTTACTACCCTCGCGCTTATGATCATTAACAGTGGTGGCTGTTACGACACAAAAACTAAAAATATCTGTTTTATTTTCTACAAAAAATAGGGTCGTAAACACCATTTTTTGGCGAATTGGAAGACTTTAAATATACAGATCGATAGAGGAGAAAAAACTAAGTAGGACTGCATTAAAAAGTCAATTTCGCCAAAATGGCGGTTACGCCCTTTGAGCCCCGAGGTATCGATATATGTTATTATGCTGTAAATTGAGTTTATACCTTTGCAATAAATATAATTATTATATATAGATGTACGCGAAATGGCATTACTCCGCCCGCGTCCCGTGGGATCGTTGCTCCACGCGTTTCGTTATTGTTTTAGTTAACAATTATTTCGGGAAAAAACCCGCTTTTCTTCATACATTCGATTATCCAGATTTTCGATTATTCGAATGCCTAAGGACAACAATTAGTACAGTTAATCGAGTTTCTACTGCATTTGATTTTTTTTGAAATTCATCCCGTAAAGAGGTAAAAGAGGATGATAAAGTTTATATGAGCAAAGAATTATTTATGATCAGAATTACTTGTATCTTGTTAATGCTCTTCAATACAATTAAATGAATACATGTTTTAGCATTTTTCGAAATTAAATCCCATAGGGGGGCAAAATGGGGGATGAAAGTTTGTATAAAGCTCTCTAATTAATATCTAAAAAAGTACAAAAAATCAAAAAAATATTTACCTGTAGAAGATTCAAAGGTTTTAAAATCAATTTCTGTAAAATGATGTCCACATGGCCTTAAATATAAAGATTGTGATTTCGCCAATTTTGGTATTCTTATTGCTTTAGCCCACAATTTCTACAGTTTTTGTCTTTTGGGAACAAGTAATGTCCATTTTCTTTGCATCCTGGCACTGCACAATTTGTCATTTGAATTAAATTTTAAATAAAATAAAAAAAAAACTGTCCATGCTATAGAGCTTTACAAAAATATACCGAGGATTACCTACAGCGATCGCGACATCTGGCAGGAGAAAAATTCTTCCCGATTCGGGCTATTTTTGTTTACTTGAATAGATAATAGATGTCATTGATTCGCAAATAATTACGGTTTTTTTTTATAAATACGTGCAAACTAACGAATCATAAATATTGTAAAATTCCTTCTGCATTCAAACAAAAAAAAAACCGTGATATTAACCATTTTTAACCGATGATAAACAATTCATAAAAAGTAAAAGCGCCATCTGTGAATAGACACTACAAACCCATCATCTGATTGCTGATATTTTAAAAATCAGTAAAATTACGCTTCGAGTTACTGCACCCGTAAATCAAAGCGTAATTTTCCTAACTTATTTATTTTCTCTTCACTTAGAATATTCTTTAAAATATGGTTTTTAATAAAATCAAAAATAAAGTCTTAAAATTCGTGATGCCAAAAAGTCTAGACAATAATTTCGATAGTTACAGTACTTGTAACGTATGAACACATGAAATTCATTCGTTGTTTTGTACAAATGAGTCGTTTTCGTTAATTTGAGCTGTCATTACTTTAAAATCCAAATGAACTATAAAATGAACACTGGACTGACTCGTACAATTATACGAGATCTGATTTATCCACTGATGCTTCATGCCGTCTTGGATATTATTAGCCTAAAATTAGTACAAAGAGGGAGGTACGCTTAAAATTAGGACGAGAATATGCGCAGAGTTCGGCAAAATAAAAAGAAATGGTGGTATAAAATTATATAATGATTATACTGTATAATGATGGCGAAATATCTGCTATAATACGTTAATGATAATGAAAAATGTAGTAATTGTTACAATTATTGTAAATGTAAAGGAACCAACTCAATGGCACTCTATATGTATATCTTTGAAAAATGAAAAGATTCTGTATCTCTTCCATATTGCAACTTAAACATATTGCGAGATAATTACATAAAATGTTTGTCTTTAAAATATTTGTAGCATCGTATATCTTACAGACTAGTCTTAACGACGGAACAACTGATCATATCAATTTCAATAATATAAATAAAATACTTACACGAAAAAATATCTTAAATTCTTTAATATAAATGCAGATGTCGAGAGGTTTAACTAGAACCGAAAGATGGGTTAAATGTTTCTAGGAATACTGCAGTACATCTTTGAGAACCTTAAAACAATCATCATCATCAAACAAGTACTTCTAAAGGGAAATGTAACTTAACCTACACTTTTTGTTGAGACAACAACAAGGCAATTAACAATATGTATAGTAGTATAGTAAGGTGACGCCCAACTTGTTTGTAAACATTTAGTATTTATATGCAATATCATAAAAACAACAACATAAACTGTGTATACAGTGTACATCCAGTTCCAACAATGAATAAAGCAAATTAAATGCAAACACTACATGTTTAAAAGTTTAGTTACCATAGAAACAGTTCTGATAATTCTTTATTCTATATTGAAAATTTTGAATTAAAAAAATTGAAGTAATAATATCACTTGTCTAGTTATCTAGTTTCTGTAACCTGGACAAATAAAACAAAAGGAATTAAAAAAAATAGTCAGAACTCTTTTCATGATATGCAATAAATAACTTGTTTGAACACAGTGGTATAATGATATTTATAAGTGAATATAATATGTGGGAGTCATTCAATAGTCAGTTTAGGTGGGATATATCACTAGAATAATAGGCTAAAAGGTGAATGTTACAGTCATTCACTAAGTAACATCAGATTTAGCTGCATTTGTAACTTATCAGTATTACTTATTTGAATATTCATGAATAACAATTAACACAACTAGGAAATATACTTCAATATTGCTTTTAATAGTTTCTTTAATTATGAATTTTAAAATGTTGGCATTTTTAAACTTAATAATGAAATTTATTTAGAAAAAAATGCACAAAAATCATCAAATCTAATTATTTCCTATTTAAAAGTGCGGAATAATTATAATCAGGGTCTATATATAGTGTTGAATAATATAAATACTTACAAAATAAAGTGAAATTAGCTTAAATTTCTATCATAGATAGCACACACTTATAACTAAAATTACAAGAAATTTCAATATACATACATATTGTATCTTTTAATATAGAAACCTTTCTGTAATACGGGCAGTGAGATAAATTATTTAGGAGGGCAGTGGTTGATTTTCATAAGACAAAACCAAAAAACAGGAGGTAATAACATCTTAATATACTGAGATTATACAAATTAACAAGTAATTTAAATTACGAAGCAATCACTTGACACCATATAATTCTAAAGTTCAAAACAAAGCTCATTATTTACTTAATATCGAGATAATATTGACTTTTATATAAGTTCAAATAATATACACATTAACATTTGCATAAATAATCATTAAGATAAAATTAAATAATAGCTTAATCACAAACTGCCATAGATAACGGCGATTTTTTAACGTACAATTATTTTAGGTGCAAGGAAATAAGTTACTCTGTCATTCTCATATTTTTTTTTCCTTTTTCGTGTTACATAAAAAATTGTTGATAACAGAACGGTAATTTATTTTTACAAATAAATATGACTTCTAACATATAACATTATTTCAATCTCCTATCTACTCACACAAAATTAAATGACAATGACCGATGAGTGAAATATATAAAATTTTTACTACATATAATTCAAGAAGAAAGAGGTTGATATACAAGCGATACTTAGATTGCACAATTAAAAAGTAATATCGATCTTGTAGAATTAAACACAAAAAATAATTATAATTAATACAATAACCTCTTGCAGAATTATTAACTCAAATGTTATTATTCTTTGCACAAATTCATACTAATATTATAAATGTGAAAGTGTGTTAGTTTGTTTATCCTTCTTTCACGTCAAAACAGAGCAACGGATTGGCGTGATTTTCTGTGTGGAGATAGTTGGAGGGCTGGAGAGTGACACAGGCTACTTTTTATAGCGGGAGATTATCTCACTCCTAAGGGAAAACAGGTTATAATACAACCCAAAAAAAATATGATCAGAATTACTGGAAAATTACTGTAAATACTCTTACATACAATTAAATAAATACGTGTTTTAGCATTTTCCAAAATTCATCTAATAATCAGGTAGTAAAATAGGGGTGAAAGTTTAAAAGAAACATACATTTAGTTTTTTTTTCGTAGTTTTGGCGCGAGCGAAGCCGCGGATTCTGCTAGTTGAGCTTACACAGAGTAATTAATTCCTTACATGTCATGGTTTGGCAAATCAAAATTTATATTTTATTTGATTATATGTACCTATGTGATATATCTAGACTGAATCAATAATTTGCACAATCATTCAATTCATAAAAGTATTTACGATTTGAACCTTATTTTTAGAGGACTACAAATACTATAAATATTTCATGTTTATATAAAACCATTTTTTAGAATAAAACTTCTTCATGGGAAGGCATACATTTTTTAAGTCTTAGTTTTTTTATTTAAGGAATGAAATTAAAAATCAATTAATTTTTTGGTTTTCTAGTTATGCAATTTTATTCTAATAAAGGTTTTCTTAAAAATTAATATTTGTAAGCAATGTTGTAATTGCTACTATGACGATAATTATGTTTGGATAATATTCACAACAAACAGTACCATATAATAATGATGAACTACATACATACACATGGTAGATAAGAAAGTAAATATAAATTTACTATTCATTATATGTAATATTGCAATTTTTTTATGATAAAGACAATATTTTTAAGATGACACAAGCTTTAATTGATGAGAATACCAATAACATTAAATTTTGAGATTCTAATAACTCATTATTATTTATAAATGGAGTTGTATTTCTTCTATATATTGTGGTTTCCAATTTGATTTTGTAAGCAAACCATAAGTATGTTAAAAATTTTATAGGGCCCAAATTACAATGTATACATATCATCTAATATAAAATTTATTTACCTTTTAGTCATCAATTATACATAACAATGTTAGTATTATAGCAGTAGTAGCTATTGCGTTATTTCCATTGTAGGTTGCAGTGTGAGAGGTGGGTGTCGGGCCAATATGGCGGCTGGTTCTGTGAGGAAGCATTCGAAGTTGGTGTCAAGGAATAGTTCTTGTAGGATCCGCCTAGCATACAGCATGTAGGTGTCCCTCGACAGCAGCGCGCACACGTCGGAGTACACGCAGGGGCTCCGGAACACGTCCGGGTGACGTTGCTTTAGGGCAAGCAGAGCTGACCGTGCCTGTAAATTCCATTATATATAAATAATAAATATGCTGGGACATCGTCACAGCACCATCTAGTTCCATGATAAGCTACGAGACTTGTGTTATAGATATCAGGTAGTTGATACACTACATGTATGTAACTTTAAATACATATTATAAATAAATATAAACATCCATGACTGGAGTACAAACATTCGTGTTCATCACACAAATGAATGCCCCTAGCAGGATTTGAACCCGCGACCACTGGAACAGTAAGTAAGGTCACTACAAACTGAGCCAAACGTGTCGTCAAATATTAATCTTACTACTATTATAAATGCAAAAGTTTGGATGGATGGATGTTTGTTACTCAATCACACCAGAACAGCTGAACGAATCTAGATGAAATTTGGCACAAAGATTATCGTCTGAAATAACACTTAAGGCACTTTTTATCCCAAAGAAATGTACAGTTCCCGTGGGATAGATTTGTTATTATTTTTCACAGAGCAGTATAACAGTAGTTTCTGAGACTAGCCTGTATACAAACTTAATTTTAATTTACGATACAGTGTATTGACTAGTGCAATCGTTGGTTTTTGACGGTTACAATAAAGAGATAGTGTCAAATTCGGCGGTATGTTTTTCTGAATATGTATGTAACTTTGTATTGTGTCGTCGCCCATTATGACCGATTTTCATAATTCTTAATTTTAATTATTAATAGATTATCTCTCAAGAGGGGTCTAATTTTATGAAAATGTCCATGGGTGGAATAATTATTTTTAATATAAATTTAAAGTCGGTGTTCCTTTCTATTAATAAAAAAACTTTGGCGCTTCCCGACCAATGTTGATCAAACATGGCAGATATTTTATCTTTACTTACTGTTTTTTATTCCAAATTCTATATCATACACAGAAAAGAGACATTCAATCAAAAATACTCTATTTTAACGAAGAAAAATTATAACTCAATGACATTAAGGAAAATAGTAGTGTAACATTCGACTGACCTGTTTGAGATGTATGGGGTTAGACATGAAGAGCACGTGCTGTAGAAGTTGCGCCTGCGCACTGCCACTCTCCGTGCGCTCAGCCGCAGGGTTCTCTAATTCTGAACAAAAATATTAATATTATTATGTGTAAAATGCGGATACTGCCAAATGCAATCTTTTGATTTGAGAAGTCGAAAATCCAAAAAAAAACATAGATATATTTCTGTTCTTTTTTTTTTTAGATTTTCAGTTACTTTTGGTATTATATATATTAGAAATATTAATTGTACTGTACAATTAATATTTCTAATCTTTTCGGTGTAGATTCTACAATAATACTTTACTTATTATGTACCAATAGTAAACTTAAACGTTAATTTTTCAATACATAAATAGCCCGCCTGATCAATTTCGGCCACGGGCCGATCTCACTGAGACTAGTCAGATGCGCGGGAGATATTATAGTACAGCGCGTGTGTCGGTGTACGCGCAGACACTACGGTGCACGTTCTAGTCCTGTAATTCACATATTCCGGTTCACAAGATTAAAGGCTTTACGTGCTCTCCGATGCAAGGGCAAAGAATGAAATATCGCCAATTTTCCATCTATGTACTATTACAGAGAATACTTGACAGAAAAACTCAATAACTAAACTTTGCCCGATCCGGGACTCGAACCCAGGACCTCCAGACCTGCAGCCGTACATGCAAGCCACTATACCTATAAGCTAAAAATATATATGTAAAATCCAGAGATATCAATAAAGCGTTTATAACACACTAATAACTATTTATTCTATTTAAATTACAAAACTCAATGTTCACGCGTATCTTCGTGTCGCCGTATTTATGACATATCATCCTTCTTTCTTTTATTCATCTTTCATACCATTCTATCCTTAAAATATCATAAGTCTCTCTTTTATTCTTAAAATACGTTTCATGCAATCTTATCTCGCAAATCCCACATATATAATTAAGATTTTACCTGCAAAGAAAGCCTCACGTAGTTCGTGAGAAGATGGCGGCCTCGTCTTAACACACGCGAGACAATCAGCCGCTGAATGCCTCCACACTTTACTCGATACACGACTCGAACTGCCACCTAGAGAATAATCCTCTTTAACACTTTCCACTTTTTTGTCCACCTTCGAATCGATTTCCTTATTCGTATCGATTTGTTTTTCTTTCTTGTTTTCGCTATCGATTTTATCACTTTCTGTATTATTTCTGGTACTTTCGATTCGTATTTTTGGCTCGGGAGTGTTTGTAATGGTTGTAGTAGTTAACGCTGACGTGCTGGACGTTGTACGAATGTTAGTGGTTATTGATGTTGTGTGTATATCTGCAAAATAGGAAAATTTTAAAGAAATTCTTCAACTTTCCAATTTGTTGCTCTTGTGTCAAGCATATTATATAAAGTATAAAGAATAAAAATTAATTAGAATTATAACTTTAATGTATTGCAAATTTCATTTAACCAAACCAAAGAGGCCCAAACACGAGAGGGGTTTACTAGAAGCCGTTGAAATGCTCTACTATCTACCTCCTGATTCCACCAGATCAACTCTTAAGATACCAAATTATAGTATTGTTATCGCAACTACATACATATCCAGACCATAAGATCTCATCTCGAATAAAGAAAAATTACTTCAAATGTCAATAGATGACGTTACATGTATCGTTTTGTTGTTAAAGTTGTGGTAAATTAACAAAAGATAAAAGTGAAGCGAAATGAAATATTCCGCCCGTAAATCAAATTTGCGTATTTTTACTGATTATTCAAATTATCAGCAATCAGACGATAGGTATGTAGTGCATATTCACAGTTAGCTCTTTTACTTTTTTATGAATTGTTTATCATAGTTAAAAAATTGTTTAAATTACTAAGTTTTTTTATTTGAATGCAGGATGAATTTTACAATATTTACCATACTTTAGTTTGCACATATTTATAAAATAAAACAGTTTAACTATTTGCGAATTAATGACATCTATTATTTATTCAAGCAAACAAAAATATCCCAAAGAATAGCCCAAATTAGAGCTGTCCAACATCTTTGTATGGGATGAGGCATCTGTACTAGTAGTATTATGTGATGTATGTACAGACATAATACTTTCTTAGATTTACGCGAATATTTGACATTTAAATAAAACTATCTTTTCGGATACACTTACTGTATAATACCTTTGAGACATCTAACACCTCAGTCTCTCCCGTGACCATGATTGCTGCAAAGCAATCGAAACGTCGGGAACCAAAAATCAAAATAAATCCGCGAAAAAATCCGAAAAGATAGTTTTATTTATATGTACAGACAGTTTCATTTCGATAAGAAGATTAGAAGTAGGTTCAAATTGACTTCCAATACTTAATTACATTGTTAGTTACAAGAAGCTAACAAAAGCGTGTTAAAAATGTCTTCTTATAGATATACCCTTATGTATATTCAGGTTATTAGTGTCGGGAGTACGCGTGCGGTTGTCCGCGGCTGTGTAGTCACCGAGGTAGGACCCAACTCTATTTGCACTCTTGTCCACATCTCCCTCGATCTCCTTTCCTTCGTTTTCCCTAGAACATAATCACAACTTTTTCTTATTTAAAAGTTAAAACGTTTATGAATATATTTTTGAATATTTTCATGCTGTTCACATATTATGGTGGTCATATAAAGTAGTAGCATCATGGTACCCCATAATATTAAAAATATGAAAAGAAAAATAAAGATCCTAAAAATGTACACTATTATTTAAAAAATCTTATTATAAAAAATAATACATTTTTAAATCAAATTTCCATAATTTTACAACTTTACTGGTGACTGAAAAATCAGACATTAGAAAATAACTTAGCATTGTATGCGAATTTATCGACTTTCATAAGTCGTTTATTACAAACAGTTATTTCTTATTATCATTGTCACTGAAATTTTATTATTATATCAACACTAAAATATTATTTCTCTTTACATTTTGCTATATGATAAACATAAAATAAAATTTTATAAAGTAGCCCAAAATCAAAATAAAATATTTCAAATTGGGGTTGCCCAATTTCTTTGTATGGTATGATGTAATTAAACTACACGGTGGTGCAGTGGCTAGCAATTACGGCTGCAGATCCGGCGGTCCTTGGTTCGTCCCAGGTCATATTTAATTATTGAGTTGAGTTGGGAAATTGGCGGTGTTTGAACCCTGTGCCTCGGAGAGTGTCGCGTTGGTCCTGCGCCTAATAGTCGTCCCGGAGTAAGAGAGTGACAGGAATAGAGAGTGCACTTGTGTTTGTTCGCGTACTAGTGCACTATAATATCTCCTGCTCGGAGGCTAGTCTTAATGAGACTGGCCTCCGTGAAATTGGCCAGGAGGACTTCACTGGTCTATTATTGTCATGTATGTCACGTGTGGTACAATGATGTGATAATACTCACATAGGAAACAAGTCGAGAAGATTTCGCGGTAAGCATATACCCATGTAATATAGAGACCGTGGCCCGGTCGGCATCGCCTGCACGCTACTATTAGAGGGCGCCGACATTCGTTGGGAACTTTCACCTCGTGTGAGCGGTTTCCAATCGTACTCTAGTAAACTGTTGAAAAAAAAACAAAAGCATTAAAATTGTCCATTGATACTTTTTACATTACCTTCAAAGTTCAAAATATTTATTTGAAGCTTTCGATTTGCTTTCATGTATTGTACTGTAAATAAGCACAAACTAATAACGCATAGCTTTTGTCATTAAAAGGTGAACAAATTTAGAAATAATACGAACTTGAATAAAATGTTTTTTTTTTTACCTTAGAACATCTAATTTCAAATCTCATATTAGTGTTAAAACAGTACATAATATTAATATAAAATGAAATAGTTTCGGTATATAAAATTACCTGTCAATAAGATCTTCTAATTTTAAAAGTTTCGTTATAAAAATAATCATAAGTCGAAATACCTAAGTTTAGTCATCCTCTCTCGCGTAGATTTGGCCCTGTCTCGAAGAGATGAGAAGGGCTTTGCCCTTTGATTAGAGTCGTAGGGCAACCAACTGATGACGTCGATGTCACTGGAGCACATTGCCGCACTTTCTGACACGTAATGTGGCCTAAAAATAGATGTATTTACTATATCTATACTAATATTATAAATGTGAAAGTTTGTGAGTATGGATGTTTGTTACTCTTTCACGCCAGAACGGCTGAACCGATCTGGATGAAATTTGGCACAGAGAAAGATTATAGTCTGGAATAACACATAGGCTACTTTTTATCCCAGAAAAAATTACGGTTACCGTGGGAGAGGTTTATTTTTGTTTTCCTAGAGGCGAACCCGAGCAAATCGAGGGTGCGCCGCTAGTAGTCACATATGTATGTACATATATAGAATCTTTCGAGGCCTTTTTATTTCCATACCCCTTTTCGACCGATTCAATACGAGCGTGACAATCGGTAAAAAAATTCTAATTCAAAATGTATTTGTTTTTGTGAACGCAATCGGCCTCACATTATAGTGTTGATATATACCTACGCTTTATTTAAAAATTAAAAGGACACGTTGCAACGTGTCCAGTGGTCGAAGAACCGTCGAAAAAGATGGCAGCGTATTTTGGACATGGGTCGCGATCACATAAGTACATTTTTTTACTATATTTTTCATTGCTTGACATCTTTTATTGTTATTAAAGTTTAATTTAGATAATAATTAACACAAAGCCGTAATTTGTATTTTGATAGCATAGTTTTTCTTCTGCTTGTGATCTCTCAAACTTACAACATCACGATCGTGACAATCCGGGTTTTAATTCATTTATAATTACGAAAAATGTGTTTTTTAACCGACTTCCAAAAAGGAGGAGGTTCTCAATTCGTCGGAATCTTTTTTCTTCCTTTTTTTTATGTATGTTCACGGATTACTCGAAGACGGCTGAACCGATTTGGAAAATTCTTTTTTTGTTTCAAAGGGTATTCTTCCCTGGTGGTCCCATATAAATTTTATCGAAATCAGTCAAGCGGTTTTTAAATAAATGGCTAAATCGAATATGTTTTTTATTAATAAAAATCTTTCTTCTTATAATATCTATTAATTTTATTAGTATGTTACAAATAAAATTATTAGATATTGCAGTTGATCTCAAAATGGTTCCTATTGTGTTAGTTGTTTTTTATGTTTTCAAAGATTTTATCTAATTTATATGCTGAAATTGTTTATATTATATATAAATATAAATATAGATAATATTAATACATATAAGTTTAATTAAACCAAAAATAAATGCTTAATTATAAAGAATTATGTATAAATTACCAAATTATTTAATTACGGATATAAAAGAAGTTGATTAAACTAATTTTTTATCACATAGACGCAACTGCTTCCTAAAAAATCACCATCGTGCGGAAGTCAAATTATTCCTGATCGTCACTATCGTGAGGGTACTTTTTTTAAAAAAGGGGGGGTACACGATTTTTTTAAATATTTTTTTTAGGTTGTTTGAAGCCTCAATAACTAGGATACATACATTATACACGAAAAAATAAAAGTTCGCTGGTTGGAAAGGGATACAAGAAAACATATCAATACCATAGCAACCATAGAAACACTAAATCTGAATGCTACTGAAATCAATTTAAGAGTTTTATAAAGTATTTTCTCGTGCTAATAAGCAATCTGTGATAAAAAATAAATATGTTGCACTCCCCAGCCCACCAATTCCCTTTACTAAATTTCAATACAAAATATCACATAAATCCGTTTGTCGTCGTAGTATCAGCGTGAAAGAAGGACGTAAAAACAAACACACTTTAACATTTAAGTATACTATTCGCAAGATTTTTTGATTAATTAAATTATAATAAATATGTTGGGACATTAACACACAGCACATCTAGTTCCATTGTAAGCTATGAGGCTTGTGTTATGGGTACCAGATAGTTGATACACTACACATATATAACTTTAAATACATATATTATAAATATAAACACCAATGACTGGAGTATAAACATAAGTAACAATGACACAAATGAATGCCCCCAGCGGGACTCGAACCCGCGACCACTGGCACAGCAAGTAAGCCGCTAGGGGCACTCTTAGGGTCACTACAAACTGAGCCAAACACGTCAACTTGTTATGTATTATTATTAAACTTAAAAGTTACGAGAGAAGAGTATAAAACATAAACCAACCTTCTGTGTTTATTCAAGGATTGTAGTGTTGCATATCCACTCAAATCCATCGCAGTAGGCGGCGAGCTGCCCACGTCTGTCGCCGTGTAACCTGTTGAATCAATAGCAATGACACTTTATGATACTATTAGCAGAACCCGCGGCTTCTCTCGCGCTAAAACTACAAAAAAACATTTTGCCTTTATGCTATTAGTAATAATGTATGGAAGTCTACCCGATTTGTTAACATTTATAATAACCGCTTCGCTCCCTTGGGTAGTAGCATGATAATATATAGCCAATTGCTTTCCTCAATAAATAGGCTATCGAATATAAAATGAATTATTCTAATCGGATTAGCAATTCCTAAGATTAGCGCGTTTAAACAAACAAATAAACAAACAAACTCTGCTTCTTTACAATATTAGTATAGATGAATAGTTACATCGAAATGAGATCAGAATCCCGACTTCATTCCAATAATACTACTCAGGGAGCTCCGTAACCGTAACCAAAACTTAAAGGATATCCGATATAATTTCGTATCCGTATCTATAACTGAATCCAAAATAAAACACTTGGATAAGGGTGAAGTCTAAACGAGCTATAAGTTAAAAGACTATTGTTTGATTATTCTGTGATTATAATTCCAAACCATGACCTAAAGCCAAATTGTTTATCTCATAATTATAATAATTTATTCTCATTTTATATTTCTCAAAAAATCTATAATTGCATATTTATTATTAAAATTAACTGTTTTTTATTTAATAAACTGAAAATCTAATATTTATAAAGGAACAATCCCATACATTTTAATTCGTTTTTTAAAAGTGTAATTATTTGAACTCTTTATTATTAATGACATAATCCGGTCAAGTGCGAGTCGGACGCACACGAGTACTGTACCATCGTACAATAACACTATGCACTTTTTAAATAGTTTTGTAAAAGAAACAAGAGTGGTGTTTGATTTTTTTTACATAGCGGTCTATATAACGTAGCTTGGTGTTTTATTATTTATTACTATACCGACATTCCATACTCGTATTTTTTACGGTTCATGAGATACATTGACAGACAGACGGACGGATGACGGAGGCTTAGTATTAGGATCCGTTGCCGCCCTATCGGCACGGAACCCTAAAAACGATGACGTCATAACACTAACTGGAAGTGGAGGTGCGCCGCTGCGGCTCCGGCGCGCGCGCGCGCTGCGACCCCGCCGCGCTCTTCATGCCGTACAGGCTCGACGACGACGGGATCGGGCTCAGCTTCAACACGCGGTCGCTGGGGACGGAGTGTTGTTTGATTAGTTTTAATTGGTTGTTGTTAGGATAGAACCTCATTTAACACCTCCTGGTTCATTTCTAAGAGATTAATTGTTAACTGGCACACCGGTGGTTCGGCGGTCGCTGACAGGTTATGGGGTTTATTGCATATCAATAGAGTCTCATTTTAGGTGTTTAATATGTTCGTTGACTTTTCTTAAAGCTCATAAAAATAGGCATGGGAAGGAGGCATACAAGTAGATGAATCAATTTAGGCGAGACTTTTCTGTTCTACATAAGAACCAAAATAATTCTTTAAGATCATATGAAGAAGAAATAACAAAGAAGCAGGAATAATTATTAGTCGTTTCGGAACAAATAGAAATAAATACTTTCCCATTAAAAACATTTTTTTATTTTACTTACGGAATAGTATACTTTCCGAGGAAAGAATCGCAACTGCTCACACCGCTCGTACTGGACTCGCTCGTATTTCTCACACGACCTTCATGGGTATGGTCTAAGGAGTTCATTCTTCCCAATTTATTTTCCATGTGCATTCGATATGGACCGCGCTCGTAACTCGTACAGTCTCTTAAAATATCGACCGTTCGAGATTCCGTTAACGAACGTTCATGAGAATTGGACCCCTGAGTGGGTAGCGTATGCGACTTTCTCTTATCGGGACGTTCGAGAAAGTTTGTTTTGTGGTCGACTACATCTTGGTCCTTTTCTTGCTCTACAGATATCGAGCCTATCGTTCGGTTTAGTTTCGCGTGTTCCGAATGTATACTTTCGGCCATACTTTGGTCTGTGTGATCGGAATGTTCACTCAAGTCTATGTCGAAGAAGCGTCGGTCGGGTGACGTCACGAACGTGTTGTCGCTGGGATCCATTATCTGGGCGAAGTTTTCATCTGGTATCACTGGGAACTGGTCGTGTCGGGTGTGTCTCACGCATAGCCATCCTGAATAATTATATAAAATCATTAAAATAACTAGAAATTTATAATAATTCGTGTTCATCTGGCGTTCAGTAAAAAGTTGCCCACAACATGCCCAGTCAGGAAAAATTATCATGTTAACCATGTACTTAATTTCCTTTACATTTTAGTTTTGATTAGGCATTTTAATTAAGGTTTTACGAAGTATCATTTATGTATTATTTTTTTTAAGTACCTTGCAGGAAGCACAAACTATTTATAGGTTCACATAAATAGATAATTTGACTTACCTAGGTCTGTCAATAAATTGGCACCATCATATGTACTTCCTATTAAACCAAGTACATAGAACGCAGTCGCCCTCACAGAATAAACTGGACTGTACTTTGCTAATCTCACTATATGTACTGGAACAGAATCTTCTAGAAATCCGTTACTCAAATTCATTAACTGCTGCAAGCCTTGCGGTGTCACCGCAGTGTTGCCAACTGCCCATAAAGATGCTTTTAAATCAACTATTTCTTGCTCTGTTACACTTTTCTTCCGTTGGAGTATCTACGTGTTAAGAAAATTATATAACATAGTAATTTCCTGTAAATTATAATAGGTATATTCTAATTTTAACAACTCTAGATGATTTTTTGTAAATTATGGCGGACCGATTCTTTGTTACGTTTAAAATATCTATACTAGTACAGTGCTAGTATAGTGCTTAGAGCTTACACGACAAATCACTAATCATCATCGACAAAGACTCAATAACTAAACTTGACCCGACCTGGGACTCGAACCCGGGTGTGCAGCCGTACATGCTAGCCACTACACCACCGAGGCAGTTAAACATAATATTTGAGTAATATTCACATATATTTAAGTGGTTTACTAATTATATGTACTATCTATAGTGTTTAAAAAGAGCTCTCATATATTAAAACATAAAATTTACTACTCACAATAAATCAAATTAAACGAAATCAAACCTAGTACTGACCTTATAATGCTGCGGTAGACATGCAGCCAGTAGTCCCTTAACAAACGTGGGCGGTGCATTGCTCTTGCACAAGGAGGCCAGGGTGGCGAGGAGGTGCGGCGGCGGGCGCGCGCTGCGGCGAGCCGACCGCGGCCTTCTAGATCCTTCTGACAGAGTCAGCGCGTCGTGGACCACGGCCTCCACTAGGCGGACATATCTGGGGAACATCCATATCATCTATACATATAATAAAACTGTAGAGGTCGAATGTCTGTACATAGAAAAAAAAATGCTAAAAACCGAGTCAGGGGGATGTAAAAAAAAATAGAACAAATCCAGTGTTTCTCTGTCTGTTTGTACGGGCTAATTTCCGAAACTGTTGGACCAATTTAAATAACATTTTGTATGGTGGTACCTTATATCCCCGGTCAACAACGTAGATACTTTTTATCCCGGAAAATTAAAGCGTTCCCGTGGGATAGTTAAAAAACTATAGTAACATATACAGCTAAACTACACAAAAACTAGTAACTCATTGAATTTTAATGAAACTTTACAATAATATAGTTCATACATCAGAATAACAAATAGGCTACTTTTTATCCCGGAAAAATGTACGGTTCCCGTGGGATAGATTCGTTTATGTTTGTCCAGAGGCGAACCCGAGCGAAGCGATCGGGTGATCTGCTAGTATATTATAAATTACAATAATACGGTCTGTATGGCTAAATTATTACTTTATTGTTTACACTCGCATCGTACGGATGCGTCCCCAGGTGGTTTTGTGGGTTATTGGGATCTACATTAAAGCGATTATGATTTCTCACACTAAAAATAAAATTATTACATTAAAAATAGCTTACAGCACTCAGCGGTATTGTAGCTTGCTATTAGTGAATTAGAATTTTCAGAATCGGATCATTAGTTTCGGAGATTACCCCCTACAAACAAACTTACAAACTTTACGTCTTTATACACAATATTAGTATAAATTATAAAATCATTTGGAAGAACAAATCTATTTTTTTAAAATTCTTTCACGCTTCCATTTAAATTTTTAGCTTTCAACGTTTCGAATGCATTATAGCAATCATGGTTACGCAAATCTCTCCCGGTCTCTCTTGACTAAAATTTGCGTAAATCTAAGAATGTATCATATTTTCGTCTCAGTGCAAATTTTTCCAAACGACCAATTTACCGAAAGAGTAAATTTTAATACGGATCTTTAAATATCAATTCTCTTGGTATTCAATTATACATTTTTCCTTAAAAAGCCAAAAAAAGGTGTTTTATCAATATATGTACATATGTAGTAATAAATATTAGAAATAAATCTTTTGTTTTTAGAATAGAGGAAAAAACTCTCTACTGTAAAGTACAACAAGTGTTGGTAGTTTGAACCAATAAGCACTCAATCTATACAGATAAATTAAAGTGTCTGTTTGTAATGTCGTAATATAAGCTTTTTACTAAATGCATATGAAATTATATACAGTACTAATTATAAAAATACAATTTTTAAATTATTTATCTGTTTATTCCGGTTCATCTCCAAAACGCTGGACTGATTTTGACGGGATTTACACTGGCAGATAGCAAATGTTATAAGGAGTAACTTAGGCTACTTTTATTTTAGAAAAAGGATTAGGGCTCAAAAAAATACAACGTACCTAGGTACGGTGCTAGGTACAAGTAGGTACTCGGGTGCGTCCTTAGGGACGCACCCGAGCGAAGCGAGGATAAGTCGCTAGTACAATTTAAACTCATAATTAATCACCTGTAATTATAAGACTTGTTCCAAAAGTCCAAATGTTTTTTCACAAAACTAATAGAATTGGAGTCGGCGGCGTGCGCGGCGGCGGACACCTCCAGGCCCAGCCACAGCAGGTAGCCACGGTCGCCTACCGCCGAGAAGTCCAGCGACGCCGGCTCCGCGCCGCGCTCGAGGCGGCAGTTCTGACGCAGAGTGTCTCGCATTGTCATCAGTTTCTCGATATAGTTCTGAAAAGTGACATTTTTAATCGTGCTATATACGTTTTATCTTTATTAATCTATACATATAATAAAAGGGTAACTGATCGCTATCTATACATGGAAGATATTCGAGAAAAACTATTATTGCTGGTGTTTATTAACGCAATAGAACCCAAGACAATGATATTTAGATTTTTGTCTATTTGTTTGAACGAAACGGCTTATCCGATTTTCACTAATGTACTGTGGTAAACGTCACTTTACATTTAGTATTTGTTTTATTTCAATCGGTTCATAAATAAAAAAGTTATGTCAATTTAAAGAATCACCTAGGGACGAACCCAAGCGAAGCGAGGCTGAGTCGCTAAAATTACACATATGAGAGTGTATTCGATGATTTATATTACGTAACAACGGATTGACGTAATTCTTATGTAGAAAAAATATAAGCCGGAGAATACTATAAGCTTTTTAAATTTTGCAACTTGCCTGTTTCCTTATAACTCATAAATAGAGTGAATAAAACTAAATATAAAACATATTTTTATTCAACCTTTTTAGATTGCTTTTTTAATTATTATTATTAATAATTTTATAAATTTAATTAGTACTTTGCAACTACCAAATAAATTTGTTGTTCCACTACATGCGACTTATAAGAAAAAGAAACTATTATCAGCTACAAAATTATTGTTATTGTATTTGAATACACTTACCGGAACACTGTATGCTTCTTCTAGAATGGTCAATGCGCATTTAACTACAGCTTTAGACTCGTCTTTCACTTGTCCAACCAACATCTGTAGAGCCCAAGTGTCCATATCCACTCCACCAGTCGAATCTACTTCATCTCCGTGTGAAAACTTCCAATAATTGTCCTGAACAATATTCTTCTTTAACTTGGTCTTTTTCCGAACTAAATCTCTCGATTTCCGCGAGGCACGCAATAATACGTTTAGGAACTGTGTTGCATACAGTCTTGAAGCAATTATGTTACATGTTAATGTTTTGGCAAGAATGTCCCTCGGACTAGAATCTAATGTGTAGTCTAAGCTCGATATAACTAACTTAACATAACAGCTATGATGAGTTTTAGTTGATAGTTCTAGAAGGCTGGAAAGAAATAAGATTAGTGTTACAATCAGATCAAATATAAGTACTGAGCTTAGAAAACACAAGGGCATAGACTAGCTCAATGAATCAGATAGAACAATCGTAAAAGGTGAGTGTGCACAATACAAATACAACGCCGTTCTGTGTCATTCAAAAGCTAACGCGTGTCGTATGTCTTTAAAAATTTTCAAAATGTTTAAATTTTAAATTAATGATTTCACTTCTTTCATAATGTAATTTAAAATCGCGTTTAAAAATAAACAGTTATGAGAATGGATTTATTAATTGGAACTTTGTATCTCTTAAAAATTCAAATACCTACTTCTCTGCGTTAGACAGATTTGGTTATTTCGAGAGTACAAAACAAGCTTAAATCAATTATCATTATTTTAATCTAAAGTATTACATATTACTATACGCGCATATTAAAAAAATATTTTCAGGAGTACATTTCATATACTTATACTTATAAAGTAAAATTAAATCGACTTCCATAACTTCATTAAACATTAGTTTAGATAATACGATATATAACTCACTTTTCATACAGCCTTGTTTGTTTGAAGAGCTTCAGTCCAGAATGTGTGTGGCACAATTGTCCAATAAAAAGGAAGTACATTTGGCACATAGTGTTACACATGTGCTGCGGACTGAACAGACACTCGTGAGCCTTTCTACCTGTTTCGATCGCTTCGATTTGTCGACTGACGTCATTGAAAAATTCCTCCAGGAGCCTTTGTGAATCGATCTAAAAAAACAATCTATATGGTAGATCATTCTAAAGAATATTAGATAAAATAGATCAGGTGAATTAAAATTTCCAGGTTATAATGCGCCCTGGTATGTCATGATGTCCCGGAGACATCTTTGATAATCCTCTACTAAATTAACCAGTGTATAATATTTTTTATACTATAACCTAGTGGTAATGCGCTCGCTTGGTAAACCCTGGGTTTCGCCCCTTTGATATTTTCATGTGCGAATCATTTCTAACATGATTACCAACCACTTGCCATACGGTGAAGGAAAACATCGTGAGGAGACCTTCATGTCTAAGAGAACCTAGCAAATCTTCGAAAGGCATGTGTAGTCCGCCCCACACTTGGCCAGCGCGGTGGACTATGTTCTCATCTCCCTTGTATTGATGGGAAGCCTGTGCCCAGTAGTAGGACGTTATAAAGTGCTGAATACATTTTGTATATCATATTGGTTAATTAATGAAATATTTCACAACTAGCGACTTATACTCGTTTTGCTCGTGCTATCCCGTGCCTAACAGTAGCATAATATGTGTTACTTCAAGTCATAGTCTATCTGTATACTAAAAACCCAAATGCTTTCATCCATTTAGAAGAAGAAAGTAAGAGTAAGAAATATAGACACACATACAAACTATAGCATTTATAATAGTAGTCCAGTGACGACCTCGGAGGTGTAGTGGCTAGCATGTACGGTTGCACATCCGGAGGCCCTGGGTTCGAGTCCAGGGTCGGGGAAAGCTTAATTATTGAGTATTTCTAACTGCCCAAAGTTGTTGGGAAGTTGGGGGTATTCCACCCCCTGTCCGGCGAGAGTTCCATGTATCGTCCCATCGGCATTTTAGAGTAAAAGGAATAGAGAGTACACTTGTGTCTACGCGTACACTTGTGCACTATAATGTCTCCTGCGCAGTTGGCTAGTCTCAATGAGATTGGCCGCCGTGGCCAGAATAGGTCAGGAGGACATCATCATCAGTAGTAAGATTTTTTTTTTAATAAAATCATTGTAAAATATACTCACATCATTATGCCTTAAAAGATGTCGTATCAACTGACAGCCGGCGCGAGTTGCTGAATGCCCATTGCAAGTCGTCGACAAGTCCGTGTGCGAATACTTGTTAGACGATGGTTTTAGATAATTTATAATACGACAGGCCCACACTCGATGCCCACTATCGTTCAAATTTAATAATGGCGCACTTTCTGTCTCCTGAAAGCAAAATGAATTACCTTAAAACATTTTACATTAGTCTTTATACAGATAGTACATGTTTTTATGCTCTCAATGTGTTGTTTTGTTTACAATAAAAAAAAAATGTTTTTGAATATAATATAAACCAATTGTAAAGGTATGTTTATCATGCAAAATGTGTTTTTTCATAAATATCTATAAGAAATGGATGTATTTTGATAAATAAAGAATATACTACATAAAGAATATAAAACATTAATAACCTTTAATATAGTCCGAATTATTTCCCAATTCCATGTATTCCCATCTTTGTTTTGCATGACGAAAGAAGATCGAATGAGACTGTCGCTGTCTCTTTCAAACAAACTGAAGAATTTGGTCGATTTGGTCACTTTACTCACTGCACCACTAGTCCTTGAACTGACACTTTTACTTTTCACTAAAGCACTAACATTTCTCATAGGAACATCTGCTCTAGAGCCCACACTGTGACGTTGTTTCGGTTCAATTTCTGTATCAGATTCGTTTAAAAACTCAATACTGTCTCTATGTATATCTTGATGTTTGGGCTTAGCCATGCTAGCGTTGTCCTTTTCTTTGCGACTCTTTGACGTATCTTCTATTTTAATATGATATGCTCCACTGCAATACTGTATAATATGGTCTAGGAACAGGCTGTTGCTTGCGGGTCTGGCTTCGAGCATAGAATGGAGTCGTCTCAAGGCGGCGACAGCAGCTAAGGCTTGTGGTTTCCCGGCTGACGCTTGGGCTATGAGCGAAGGCAGAGCAGGCGTCACGCTGCATATTTGTGGAGGGAGGAACAAATGTACTAAATGCAGCAACTGGCCAAGAAGTACAGTCGCCCTGACCGATATAAAAGTGTCACTTGTCACAATTACTTCCGCTAATCCGTCGAGAAGTCCAGCCTGAAAGTGAAATTAAGATTTGTAATCTATCTATATAAATAATCGTATTATTGTATGTCTGTACTATATGCGTTAAACATTAGTGTGTTGTTCTGCGTATGTCCGCGAAGGTTTCTGGTCCAAAAAAAGTGTGTGTGTGTGCAATCCACACACGTTAGAAGTGAAACTTCAGAAAAGTAACCTATGACAGAATGTGATGAATATAGAGTATCAGGACTAGAATAATTGTAAGACTTAATTTTTTTTTAATAATATTTTTACCAAGTTTGAAAGTTATTTTATATTTCATTTAACATATATTACATTACATATTATTCAGTATTATTTTTATTATTTTTCACTTTCTGTGTAATATATTCAATCTCATACTCTCGCTGGCTTAATCCTATATATTTATGTGTTTGTCTCTTGTCGTGACGCATTTTCGTTTCATCGAGTTTCAAATCACAACGATTCTAAAGAAGTTTCAATTCAAAATTATTCTTTGTATGTTTCACTTCACGCGTTCCTAAACCATTCAACTCCATGGACCCTTCTGAGGGAAGTTCAATATGAAAATAAACAAATAATAAATTATGTTATCATTTCTAATTTATCTTACCTCTAGGAAACACTGAAGTAAAAGGGCAAGATGAATCTCAAGTATATCGGGACCAGTGGCACCAAGGTGTGGCAGAATAGCCGTGCCTTCAGCTGCAACGAAGCCCTCATTTAAACGCCAAGAGTCCTACGAAAAATAATAATTGTATGAAACTGATTACAAGATTATAACTATGACTTATAACTTAGCCGTTGCAAATAAACCAGATCTGTTCAGGCGTTTTAGCGTGATTGAGTAACAAACATCAATCCATCCAAAGTTTCGCCAAAAATCCAAAAATAAAATATTAATTAAAAAACATGGTATACCTAAATCATTTAAAAAATATATAATAAAGTTTAATTATCTACTATAGCATAACACTTCATATTTAATACTCAGATTACTTACTTGAAAATCAGATGGATCAACCGCATCTAAAGCTACAGAAATTTCATCTGTCCACTCAGGCTGAGGCAATCCCACCAACTCATATAGCAAGTCTAATATAGCTTTCTAAAACATAAAAGAGAATATTTAAAAGATCCTTCTGACAAAAAATTTAAAGGTATAATTAACAGCTATTATTAATAAATAATTATTAATAATGTTCCATATATAATATTTATATATAAAAAATCAACCTTTTGAGTAGAAAAAATATTCAACTATATACATAGTATAAAACAACGTTCCTGTCTGCATCTGTCTGTTTCTCCGCTTACTTCTTCTAAAACGCGCAAAGGATTTTAATACGGTGTTCACTAATAGAAAGAGCTATAAATTAGGAAGGTTTGTTTATATAATTTATAAATATTTTTGTACAGAATGTCTGAGTTTAGGCGGTGTTTTGTCAAAAAAAACTATTTTAGTACGATTACATGGCTAATGCTGGCTAATCCTTTATGCTTCGGTAGCACACACCGCGATAACGCGAATATTTGGGTTATCGCGATATATGTTGCCAAATATTCGCGAATACTTCAGCACCTCGGGCGAAGACGAAAGCAAATCGTTCCGCTGTCGGTAAACTCTCGCACATCAAAGTATTTTATCGCGAAAAACTTCGCTTGTGCGGCCACACCTCATTAAGGTGTAAATTAGGGTTTGCAATGTATTTTCGACATGGGTTGGAGTAACGAGAAGATTTTAGAATTTATTAGTAATTACGAGTCTGAACCGATATTATGGAACCCGAAAGAAGCCGGCCACTAGGAAAAGGATAACATATATGATGCTTGGGTTCGCTGCCATAAAATACAGTGCTACCGCGGCGTCCATTTTGTTTTAAGCGTTTGGTTATCGCGATAAACTTAACAACATGCAATGTAGCCATGCACATTCACCGTAGGCCGAACACGAAGTTTTATCGCCCGAATACATTTGCGTTAAGTGCGGCCATACCATTAGAGATACATTAAAACGATATTCTAAAAATTGTAAAGGCCTACAAAAGAGTTAGGTGGCCTACCAATATAATAACTATTTTCATCTATATAACCTAGGGACGTACCCGAGTGAAGCAAGGGTAAGTCTCTAGTATATAATATATAATAAATTAAATAAATAGAAAAAATAACTAAAAGAACATTTCACATAAATTAAACAAACAACATTACTCACTCGGACCTCTAGCCTGGGCAAGTACAGAGCAGCGACCAACGCCCTCAGGCCGCCGGTACTGCACGGGTGGCAGAAATGCAAGAGGCCGGGCCAACTACGTAATACGCACAGTAGAGCTAACCGACTGCATGTGAAACGCATCTCACGTTCATCCCTAAAAAAAATGAGACCGTGTTAAGATATGGGAAAAGTCTGTGTGTGTGTGTGTGTGTTTGTTAGTCCTTCACGCTGAAACAGCTTGACAGATTTGGTAGAAATATGTAGGCAGATAGACTATGACCTGATTTAATAAATAGGCTACTGTTAGGAACTTAGGAAGATACCCTAATAAAAAGACGGTAAGTCGTTTGTATTCAATCCGTACTAATATTATATGGAAATAACTCTGTCTGTCTCTCTATCTGTCTGTCTGTTACCTTTTTACGCTGAATAATCCGCTAAACAAATTTAGATGAAATTTGGTATGGAGATAGTTTGAGACCCTGGGAAGAACATTTTTATTCCGTAAATCATCCTTTAATGGGATGAAAATAGGGGGTAGAAGTTTGCATGGGGAATCAATCATTGCTCAAGTGAGATATATTTATTGTTTTATTTTTTAAAGTACTTACTTACTTTTTGTACATATATAGTCTATCTATTTCATACTAACCGTTAAAACGTACCTAGGTGTAAACATAACTACCGTGTATCACTAGTTTATATAGATTTCAACTATTAATATTGAATTTTCTTGATAACATCTTTAAAAAAACGATAGGTTATAACAATAACTGATACAAAATAAAAGACTTCTATTACCTGCTTGAATCTGAGCCGGCAGGTTTAAATTGAAAATCACAGTATGGCGAATTAAGACATGTTAAGTCTATTCTAGCAGCAATTCGTGACTTGGGGTCGTTTAGGGTATGCAATAGAACACCACATAGTGCTTCTGCCATACGTGGCGTGGCACATTCTGCCAACTGCCTAGTAACTGCTGTTACACCCCCACAAGTTATGAACAAGTCTGGATTTAGAACACCTGAAATATGGTTTATTTTTTAATATAAATGTGAGTTCATGATGTTATCACAATTTTAGAAGTATATTTATTTATTTACCCCATTTAATTATTTATTTTTAACATGTAATTTTGAGTCATATATTTATTTTAATGCCCTCCTTTTTTTATGTTAGGAAATGCATTTATGCATACCATCTGTACACATACCGATGGTTATGTAAGACTTACTGGCTAGAAGAGCCAGTACTAACCACTACACTCAACAAAACCTCCCCCGTCGGAAGAGGGGGAGGGGGGGGGGATGGATGTAGCGAAGCACACAACACAACCAAGGGGTTGCTTCCACGGTCCGCTAACTAAACTTGGCCCAACCAAGGACTCGAACCCAGAACTTAAGAACTAGCCACTAAACCATAGAGGCATGAATGTATATAATACAACACTATCCACAAGATAGGTTACATTGATGATATTATATCTACAGGCTTTTTTAGCATTCACTGCACAATTCAACAAGTGACCTGAGTCAGTCAAATCAATATGGCAGTTTAACAGCAGCTTTATAATATTTATTTCTTTAGCACACAATAGTTTCTGGAAAGGCCATGATCATCAATGAATTTATAATTGAATCATAAATGAATTATATATATACATATTATATACATATCACAATTAGTTACTAGCGTTTAATTTTATAACTTAGAAACATAAGTATCAATGATCTTACATATTTCAGCTAAGGTGGCAATAGCAGGCCTGGCCAATCTGTTACTGTTGCCATCCCCAGCAGTCCCAGCTCTAGCAACAGCCGCAAGACATCGCAGAAGCCCTGGATCGATGTACGCCGCACGGTGACGTCTTTGCCCCTGCTCTATAGCGCCCACTACTGCTATCACTCGACGAACAACCTTCAATGCTTGAGCACGCTCTTCTTCATTATGAAGCATAAGGTCCATTGATCTATTGATAATTTATCATACTCGATTTAGTTAAAACTACAACAAAAGTGTATATCAAACAAAAGTATCGTTTAATGTTGGTTTACTGACAAAACAAGATTTTAAATAAGTAAGCAAATAATAATTTATAACTTTTTTCAGAATATGTTATGCTGTAATAATATATGTAACAGAATTAGTGAGGATAATTATGTATTCTGAACTTTGGATAATAGTATGTAAAGGAGAAAATCTATCTTAGATAAATCTAAAAATTAGACTGAAATTTTGGAACAAAGTTCTTATCGCATGTCATACTCGGTACACTTGGTGAATCAGAGCTAGACAAAAATAAGTTTTTATTATTAAATAAGATTACCCCATGTGTTGACATTATAAGTAGCAGGCGATTATTAGTGTTCAGGACACTGCAGGCCTTTCTTCAACATGTACAATGAAAATTGCTTGATATTTACGATACCCTAGTACTTGTGAAAAAAATGTTTATGAACTGATTTATGAGTCAAGGGTAGACAGGGAAGCGAACTTTGTTCCTACTGAGTGTCCCATGATGACTTCTGACTTTTTCATTTTATAAAGGACTTTTATAGTAATAAAATAGATATTTTTAAAATAGTTCATGAAATTTAGTATAACAGTAAATATTTTCGATTGCATAACTTTTAATCATGAAAATTCAAGTGAACTCCTATTTTTTTTCTTCAGAAATAATTCCCTAATTATATCACAGCACTTGAAATATGGAGAAGTAGTTTTAGTCTAAACATGCTTGTCCTGGATTTATAATATTGTAATTGAATGTAAACTTTACATTTAATTTACATGAGTTGTAATTGTAAATTATAAAGTTATTAGACATTTTTGTTTTCAAAAATATTATTTTATGAAATTTTCCCATCAATTTTTCTCCATCCATCCCCCACCCATCAAATATTTCTGAATGACACAAGCACTTATCTTACTTAGGCCCAAGATATATTCATGTACACCTATTTTAATTTTTATCAATTTATTACTTTAAAAATAAGAATAAAAATGTCAATACCTTATAACAAGATATGGTAACTTCAATGTATTGAAAGTTGCAACATCACTCTCTGTTTTTATTAAATATCGCAGAACTCTTAAAGCTGCCGCTCTTATTACTATTGATTCATCTACAAGACTAATGCGAATACTGAAATTAAAATTAAAATAACATTATACATAACATTGTATTCAAACATTTACATATAATAATATATTACACAGGTTACAAACTATTAAGAGAAAGAGTTTATTTATTATATTTACTTACCAAGTCATCAATTCATCTGATGTAAATCCCAAATTATTTTTGTCTTCTTTATTAAGTAGTGTGACTAATGCTTCTAAATAAGACCATCTATAGCTGTCAGAACTACTTCTTTGAATTCTAAAACCTAATCTGAATTCTGAGGGCAAATTCTTATTTGTTGGTGAAGCATCATTGTGGAATGATTTTTTTGAATACAGACCTTGTAATATTTCTATTATATTCTCTTCAGGTGTTTTATTTTTAGTATCTAACCTAAATGTATCGCCACCATGTTTACCTGCAATATTATCGATTGTTCATAAAAATTCTTACACTACGGTAATTAAATATATTCACTATGAGCGACAAAATAGAAAACACGTGTCTTATTTCAAATATTTGGGTTCAAAATTTTTAATAATCGAATAAATAGAGAATATTTTTATTTACCTTTTCTACGACTCAACCTATTTTCAAATCCAGCCATTATAACATTTTCACTGCACAAATTTATATTATTAAAGGTATATAAGTTTTCAAAACGTATTTAAGGCAGCTAGATAATAAATGTTATTATTAAAAATCGAGACACAGAGGAAAGATGCGTTTCTTTAATCCTGTTTGTTCCTATTAATTGTTATCGTGGGACGCAACTCACGCATTGTAAATTTGACAATTAAAATCATCAATGGTCTATGGTTGTCATTCTACATATTATTATAGTTACGTTCATTTCTTCGATAAAACCAAAGCATATAACTAGCGTTCATTAAAATTCTAAATTGAGTGCTATTTCAATATACATACAAGTTTATATTCATTAGAAATAATTATAATTTTATAGTTTCCATTTTTACAAAATATAAAGACTATTCAAATTTCAATTATTAAACAAAAACATCGATATATCAGTGTTCTTATTTGAGTTACTTATAAGTATAGATGGGCCAACTCGGGTTTTCGCTAACCCGAGTTAATACGAGTTAAAATCATGGTAACTCGAGTTCCACCCGAGTTAACTCGAGTTAGCATGTTGTGCTATGAAATTTATACATTCTCTCATTCTACTCGTATTTAGAGTTGAATACATGTATTCTTTTTCAAGTTTTTGATATGTTTTGACTATTGGCTACGTAAGTGAGTCTTTTTAAATATAATAAGTACACAAATGAAAGAAATTGTTATATTATTATTATATTCTATTTTTTTAATGTGCAGTGTATTAGTTATAGATAAAGCAGTAAAAAAACAATAAACATAGCTTAGCTTTTGGCTTAGGCTAAAACAATTAAAATAACAACACCACTTCTCAAATTATAATTTGATAAATTAACATCTATAAACATGAAAAAATAACGATATTAATATTAAAATATAAATTAAAGTCTTTAAGAATATTAAAATAAAATGTTGCTTGATAGAGATACTATCAAACGGTGGTACCGTGACCGGTCTACACCCGGGTGTCTCCCTAGGTACGTTTTACGGTTTTAAATACATATGTAGATAAAAATAGTTATTGCGATTGTAACTTAGGAGATAAACATATACTATTGCGACCTTTTTAAAGATCTACAATTTTCTAGTACCTTGTTTTTATGTTTAGCTAGTATTAGGCTTGTAAATTTCTATGGATGACGCGGTAGAAACAATTTTTGTGTTTTTCCGTGGGAATGAACAAGTTTCTTATAGTAAAAGGTAACTTAAATTTTAACCGGAGTAACTAGTTACCACTACACGAAATTTAGTTAAAATCGGTTAAATACTTCTGGCGTGAAATGCATATAGATATATAAATAAACAGATATGCAGACAACCAGACAAAAATTTCTTTTATATTATTTTATTAATTTCATTAAAATATAGATTTATTATATATAATTTAATAAAAAAGCTACTTTTTGGAAACTCGCTACCTAAGTACCTACTGGAATTCCTAAAGTAACCTCGTTCGCGCGCAAAGATTCGTAAGCATCCGGGTAAAGTCGGCTTCCCTCGGAAAGCAAACTTCGTTTCGTCATTCGTGTATGAAGTGTGAAACGAAGTTCCATATAAGAAACGAGGTTCGTGTGTCATTCGGGTGTCGGTGTCTAACCCGAGTTATAATCGGTCAAACTCGGGCTGACTCGACGTGACGCCAACTCGGGTTAACCCGAGTTGGCAAACCGAGTTGACACATCGCTACAGTTATAAGTATTTTATAAAAAACATAGCAGCGGTTGATATACGAAAATGTGATTTTGTAAACTCAAAGTATGATTTTATAAGTTAATTTTTAATGTTTAAACTTAAATTTAGTCTGAATTTTAACAACAGTTTGTTTTTATCCATAAGATATAGATATTTTCTAAATTATCGGTAGAAATCGATTTAACTATATTCGATAATAGAACTTATAAGTAGATTCGCCATTATTCGAATGTTTTTAAATGTCAACAGCAACAGCTATGTAATGTCTCTGAAATAGTCTTTAGAGTTGGGAAAAGTGAAAACTATAATATGAAAATATCTATATCTGTCGTATTTTTAATCGACATCAAAATATATCTGTCGTGTTGCCGTTGATAAAGTTACGGATTTTGTTCATCACTTCAGTGTCTCAAGATTCAAGGAACAAGTTTATATTTTCAAAATGATAGAACCTCAAAGAGTGAGCACCATTGATTTATCATCTTGCCGGATATGTTTGTCGAACAAAAGGCCTTTATGCCCCCTTTTTAAATATAAGCTATCTGGAAACTATGCTGAAATGTTAACAGCAATAGCGGATGTTAAGGTATTAGTTTATATATTTATACCTTAGATCATTTAAAATATATATGATTTGATGATTTAATACAAAAGTAAAATATTTAATTCAATTACTTTACCAGGTTTCATCTAATGATGGTTTACCTGAAAAAATTTGTCACAAGTGTTGTACATCATTGGAAAAGGCTTATCTACTTAAAAGTGTTGCTGAAAGGTAAGTAAGCTGCGATTTGGAACTATCAATTATTCATATCGTTTATTTGTAATCAAAATTACTGGTAATCCATACAAGCAAATTTTTACATATTACTTACTTGAATACTTTGAATTTACATTGACATTGTACATAATTAAACAATTTTATAATTATTAATATATAGATCAGATCGTGAACTTAGAAAATTAATTACAAAAATTAATCAAAATGTACCTACAAAAAAAATTGCATTTGACTCTTTCACTGACATAAAAAGTGAAATTGGACCACTAGCTGTAAAGTCGGAACCAACATGGGAAATGGAAATTGATATTATTAATAATACAAATGAAATCCAAAAAGTGGATACTATTGAAGGGCAGGATATTGTTATAGCAGATACTGTTATAAGAAAAGTTGATTTAAGTAACTCATTTGATCAATCTGAAAAGTCCTATGTCACTACTAATACAAAACCGCAACCTTTTGAAATAGAAGGACTTGATGTAAGTATTATTATAAACAATGTTTATTATCACCATTCATTTTAATTTAGTAACACATTTTTTTTTTTACTTTTTAGACTGAATATTTGGATGATGACATATTTCAAGATGACGATGATGACGATTATGTGCCTCCATCAGAGAAATCTAAAACAAAGTTCAAAAAACCAAAATTATCAGAGATAAAAGTTTTTAAGGCAAAAAAACCTGTTGTCAGGAAAGTTAGGGTTGTGAGACAGTTTAAACATGACTTAAGAGATGCTGATGCTATAAATGAGGAAAGGAAGTCTACTACAATAACTTGTTGTAAGTTTTGTTTTATTAATACATAGTATTTAAAATTAAATGAATTTTTACTTTCTATCCTTATTCCACAAAAAAGGGTAATGTTTATTTCAATATATTATTTTTTATATATTTTTTTTGTCATATCACATTGCAGTCCCAATAATGAAAAATGGCACCAAAGGACCTCCAATTCTCTTGAAAAGACCAAAAGATTCAACAATATTAAAGGTATCTCCTCCTCATTATAAAACTAGAAAAGTAATAGATAGTAGAGAGAGAGGTATGAGAAGAGAAATACCTATCAGAAGAACAAAGACAAAAAAGGTTAAACCAATAACAAAAGAGAGGGAAAAACTTGTATGTCCTGTATGTGGTATATTAACATATACTTTAGGCAGTCATATAGCAACTCATGAAGGTAATAAAAGTTGGAAATTGTTACTGTAATAATATTTATTATGTAGAGCAATAAATGAAATGTTATAAACATTGTTTTGTCACAAAGAGAAAAAGATAAATATTTTTTTTTTAATTATTGTGTTCAGTAAAAAACTATATTAATATATTTTTAACATTTGAATGCTGGTCTTTCCTCAATAAAAGCTGAATTAGAGCACAGTCCACCTCACTGGCAGAGCAAAATCTTTCTAAAACTATGTAAATTCTATCATATTTTATATAGGCCTATAGGTTTTCTTATAAAGTTTTAAATGCACAAAACTAGTGTTAGCAAGTAGTAGTCATACTTCTACACATATTATAAACCAAAGTCCCCCACCGCGTCTGTCTGTTTGAACGCGATAAACTCAAAAACTACCAAACAGGTTTTTGTATGAGTTTCACCATTGGATGGAGTGATTAATGAGGAAGGTATAGGTGTATAATTCATTAGGTTTTGTGTAAATCGGCTGAAAAATGACGGTGATTCTTGAAGATTTCGAAAAAAAAATCATGCCGACTGGTAGCTTTACTCGCGTGCGCCGCGTAAACCATTGTAGACAGTTCCGCGAAATGTCCTAATAAATTAAAAAACATAAAAATTACTACACAGAAGTCGCGATAGCATGTCTATCTTTTAAGGTGAACTCATAATCATTTTTACGGTTCTCAAATTGAATCTAAAATGCTTTATTTGCGAAGATGTTTTTACTGACATGGTGGTAATCCTTATCTAAATAAATATATTAGACCACTTAAGCACTTAATTTAGATCAAAACTGTTCTTTACGCCATTTAAATTAGATGAATATTTTAGAAGATATTACAGAATTAAAATAACTCGCGAAACGTAATAATATTATCTTAACGACGTCGACGACAGCAGAGGCAGCAGACGAGGGCGAGGAGCCCACCGACGCTACCGCCGCCGTTGATCATTATTGGTTACAATAATTGTTGTATGCATTATTTTTTGCAATTAGGTGGTGGCATAAGTAATTGTTTTCTTTTGAATGTTCCACCTAATTACCACACACCATTTGGTATCTAATGACGTATTTATTATAGATAGTAAAAAATTCTGACAATTTTTTTCAGTGTATTATATGAAAGGTAGCAATTGCATTGGTTTCGTTTCGTGTAGTCGATCGTTTTAAAGGTAGCATTTTCGTGTTTTCTTTAGGTAGATATTTATTGTAGGGCTACTTATAGGGCATGTTCTATTACTGAAATCCTTTAGGGTTCCAGCGGGAAAATCAAAAATCCTTAAAAATTACTCAAGATTCGAATTTAAGTTTCATTAAAATTTCCAATAGAGTTATTATGAAAACAATGTATTACGGAATTATTCGCACCTAGGGACGCACCCGAGCGAAGCGAGGGTAAGTCGTTCGTTGAAAATAATTTGAACATAAGAATATTAAAGGTGCAAGACCAAAAGTTGGCACCCACTTTACTTGGTTTTTTATGTAGTTCACATATACAGGTGTAGTTATTATCATACCTTTTTTCAGAAAAGAAAAAATATACTTGTACAGAATGTCCTCGATCTTTTGTACAAAAGAGTAATTTGATAGTTCATCTCAAACAACATACTGGAGTGAAGGACCATATTTGTGAAGTGTGTGGAGCTGGTTTTTATACACAAAAATCACTAGTGAGGTGAATAGATTTTTATAATTTTATTTACTGATTTAAAAAAAAAACCTATTTAGTCATTAAATGATGATTTGTCATAGTATGATTAAAACGACTTTCATTTAATAATTATCAGAAATATATATTCTTTAATAAAGCGAAATGAAAACAATATACTTATAATGAAAGTAAGAGATCTTTAGGTTAAATTCCTATATGCTTTAATGTTTAATGGCAAATGTTGTCTTGGTCTTGGTCAACAAAACAGCACGATGATAAGCCATGCTGACCCCATGTCCGTACAGTGCAGACAGGGATAAGAAAAAGATTTTTCGTTTAATATTATGTATTACATATTTTAAATCATTTTATATTTTATGTAAGGTCAGTAATATTTTTTTTTGTTTGTTCTAGACATAACCTAATCCATAAAGGAGATAGACCATTTCATTGCAATTTGTGTTCTAAGAAGTTTATTGCTGTAAGTATTATTCTTAAATATCAACTTTTAAAGATAATAGAACCTTTGTTGTTATAAAATAATTACAACTATTATAATTTCCAGCGCTGTGATCTCAACCGCCATCTACGCATCCATGCCGGTTATAAGCCTTTCAAATGCACCACCTGCGCCATGTCTTTCAACGCGAAGCACCAACTACAAAACCACGAGCGCATGCACACCGGTGAGCGCCCCTACTCATGCCAGGTAAGGTTTTACTATCAGACTAATATTATAATTACTAATTTTTTTATTTTGATGGACCACACATATTTTTCGAAACAGTTCTTCTGAAGTTAGATATAAAGTTTTCATTTGTTATCTTTTACCCTATAAACAAATAGTAATCACGTCAAAAAAGAATTTGGTAGGTAGGCACACGAAAACCTTAGATGAGTGAGGTATGTGAGTTTGGAATGTGCTTCACTTGGCTTTAATAATGACATATATAGTTTTAAATTTAAGTGTTAGTATTTTTCTAATAACTTCCCAAGTATACGAGTAAGGTCAAAGGAAATTGTGGATAGTTTAACGATATCTTATTGCTCTAATTGATAGAACATTGATCTAAAATTCTAAATCGACTATTCTTCTGCACGAGATTGTCTTATGTTCAATAATATTGTGTTGTATAAAAATTAATTTATTTAATAAACGATATGATACTTAGAGTAAATTTACGTATTATTTATTATCCTGCGGCTAAAATATTCTAATCACAAAAAATAATATAAAAACAAATGTACAAATGACATTTTTTTGGCCAGCATCTTTCCTAAACTTAAGAATATACAATTTAATTGATAAAGTTTAGAGTGTTTTAAGAACCCATATTTCTAATGTCTAATTCAAAACACTTCAAAAGTATTCGTGTTACATTCCAGGTCTGCAGCGTGTCTTTCAGTTACAAAGTGAACCTAAACAACCACATGTACAAAGTGCATGGGATCAATATTAAATTCAAATCAATACATACGGTGACAGAAGATATATTACGACGCGAAATGGGTATGACAATAGAGGCTAGGGAGGCCATCGCTCATATCATGCCGCAACTCGGTGATGTACCGACACCTGCAGCACACGAAACTGTGCACCATACATCGGATTACAGTGTTTAGTAATATTAATAACGTCAAGTGAGTGAGAACAAGTGTGATGTGAATTGACCTTCTCTTAGCATGGAGGGAAGGCAAAACTTGCGAATCTAGTAATTAGTGTCTGACCAAACTTTCGATTTCAAAGAAAAATTGCCGAAACTATGTTGAGTTTTCGTGCGACCTTCGAAAGTGATCAGCGTAGTGGAATTAAGTTTTTTGACTGAAATAGTTACCTACCTATGAAATACCATATCAAATTGAAAGAACTTTTTTTTTGAGCAATTTCAACTATTAAATTATCAAATAATTTCTATGACCACAAACACATATTTGTAAGTAACTAAAATAAATGAGTTTCTTTCGTTTTCAGTTTGAAAAGCTAATTTCGGTCAGACAACAACAAACATTAATAAGTAATAATAACATTAGCAAGTGTAATATATTTTTAAGCGATTAAGACAATGTGGCATGAGAAAGTGAACTAGATACTCATAGAAGTTGAATTCAATAAGATAAAGCTTAAGTTTGAACTTTGTTAAGAACATTATATTTTATGAGGAGTGAGATATTATTTCATTTAAGTGGACTTTAAGAAGTACAGATTTCTTGTAGATTATGTTTAATTTCAATATTTGAGTTAACAAGCATTTTAAAATATTTTTTTACTAATAATATTCTATAGAATTAACATTAATGGTTAAAAGGTATTCTAAGATTTTGTAAACTTGTAAAATAGTTATTGATTGAAGTGATAAAGTTGTTAAAAATAAATAAATTGATATTTATTTACTCTCTTTTACACTTAATATAGAACATGACATTAATGACTTAGTTCACTTACAGGATATTTGCAAAGAGGATCAAATTTCACATAGGGATCAATAGTCCTTTACACACATACAACCTACAATAACAGGTTTCTTAATTGCTATCCATCGTTTTTTTAGATCTTCAGGCAATACCTCTTGAGAAGGTTCTTCAATGTACCTCTTACGCTTTAACACAGTTACCTGTAACAGAAAACATTAACCTTAAAATTAACCTCATTTTCTCAAAGGACTAATACGCATTAATAAAATGCTAATCAATGTTACAAAAGAATAAATGACATTTTCACAAAACAAAACACAAACAAAAGAATAAAAGTGATCTCGGGTGTTCTTTATTTCGTTATTTGGGCAGAGAAAATATTTACGTACATTATGATAACGCTTCCTGCAACCGTAAGGAGAAGGACAGAGTCGTTCGTCGCAGTTCCTGGTTTCTATTGCGGGAGGAAAATAGTCTTCGCCTAATATCTTTGCATCCTTCTATAAAAATAATACAATCGCAATATAGTCTGTTTAATAAAAATTAAATCAAACAATTTTGATACATGTACTTACGCTTTCTTGTTCACAACTGCATGGTATATCTTTGAATCCGACGTCCTAAAAATTCAAATCAGTATTAAGAATGTTGGGTTTTATTTTTGCATAGACGAAATAAGTTTTAACATACTCACATCATACTTTTCTACTTTTATATTTCCTCTTTTCCGAGTTCTTGTTTCGACGGAGTTATCCAGTAAAATGATATCATTTCTTATCATATTGGCATAATCCACTATGAGCGCTGGTAATTCCTCAGGATTAGTGTTCGGGTTGAAAGGTTCCGTGACGTATGTAACACCTATTTTGTCATTGTCCACGTCATCCTTTAAAGCTCTTTGAAGAACATAATTTTGCCTCATTCGCGTTCTCTGATTCTCTACCATAAACTCATCTACATTAGATGTTTTTTTGAAAGCGAATGTTGGAATTAATAAATATACGGTAACCAGAATTGCGGTATATTTCTGAAGTATCGCTCGCGTAAATTTTATCTGTAAACACAAGTAAAATTAGAAAAATTCAAGGAATTGCTTACGATATAGGTAATTAGCTAAAATAAAAACTTACCATGATGTTATATTTGACCGGTCGCCGCAATGTGAATGATCATAAATTTCTTTTCCTCCCTTTTATATATGATTTGATTGAAAGGTATATGAATAGATCCATTAGGGTAAAAGAATAACTACAATGTAATTGATCCTTATTCTATTGCAAAAATATCAGACGAAATTGAAACTTAAGACACTATTATTTATTATCTGAGGGAGCTTTCTATCACTCTTTACTATATTGATATGAAACGAGTGGGCAATCTTTTGTTGTTGCGGGAGAATATTTTCGTCAACCCCTCTGATGTGTGTTCACCTTGTCGTGGTGGGGGGCTAATTCAACCCAGCCGGGCGCGAGGCTAAAAGTCGCACACACAGGGAAGTGGCCTGCTTCGGTGGGCGGTGTACCATGCGGGTTGCTCCTGGTACTTTTCTGACAGCACAGTGGACCGTGGTAGCAATCCCTTGGTTGTTTGCTCTGCTTCGGCAGACCTGCCGTCGGAGCGTCGTTGTCAAGTGCGTAAGCTATCCTCCGACGCCCCATTGAGACGGGGCAGGTTCTCTTGGGTTTTAGTGGGTAGTACTGGCTTTTCTAGCCAGTAAGATGGTTATGTGAACCATCTGTATGTATACAGGTGATGTGCGTAAATACATTTCACAACGTTAAAAAAAGGATATTTTCGCCAACTTGCTATTTTATAAGGTAAAATAATATGTAACAATTTTTCTATATCGTAAATAAATATATTTGGACGACAATTAGAGATCGAGCCAATTTTCACTCGGCTCATATATTTTTTTATGTACAAACATTTGAAAGCAAGAGACTGTTTGGGTGACATATATGTATGTAGGTACTATTGGCAAAATTGAGATTCAAAGTTTACAAGCAGCCTATACAGTAAATAACCTATTTCTCACACTTCGACTTAACAGTTTCTAGAATTGTATAGTGATTCATTAGTATTTTCCCCTTGTATGTAAATAGATTTAGTTTGTTTAAAGATAAACATTTTAACTTCTCTACAAATTTACGAAAAACAAAAACATAGCTACAAAAATTCATAGAAAAATATGTTAATTTATATTCAACGTGACAAAATAAAAATATATTAACTTATTTATAAATGTACATCTATTTGTAATGGGCAAGTTTGCAAAAGTTTAAGTACTTTAGTGAAGGCTTGCGCGCCTTGAGGTCCTTTGAAGGAATCGCGGGGGTCCTTTTCTGTTGGTATTCCGTGTAATTTTAGCATTAGATTTTTTACTAAGGCCTTTTCTTTTTGAAGAACCTGATCGTTCATTACACGTACCGGTCGCCGGTCTATGACTACACCGTGCTTCTTCAGACAATGCTTGTTGAAATCCCGCTTGTAACTATATGGTCGTGAGCAGAGCTGAAAGTATTGGTAATTATATGTTACCGATACAATGCGAAAGACGTTGACTGCAAATTAACTATTGCCTGTAGATCACCGAATGCGATCAGTTACGAAATTTTACTTAAGAAAAGGTAAATGTCATGAATCCTTACAAAGAACTCAAATGATTACTTAGGCAAAGAGAACAAACAGGTTTTCTTAAAACAAATGTTTGGTTGTTTCGGTCAGCAGAACACCTAGGAAGACCGCAAACTAATTAGTATAAGAACCGAAACAGTTTTACATACTATGACCGACTCAGCAAAATTAATAAGCAGTTTTAGGTACTTACATAATAGGTACATAAAATCAGAATCTTTAATGTCAAAAATAATGTTAAGTGAGGAAAAACAAATTATAAATAACTAGCGAGACGCCGTCCCTTGGGTTAGACCCTAACTTATTGCTAAATACCTACTAATACCATACCACTTTATACATTAGAATCACGCTTACCCACAATATCAATCGAGATAAAAGTACTCTTTCTACCTATAAAATATGATCCCTTTGGAAAAAATCTTTAATCGTATGGTATGTTCTATGCAGATAATGATTTTTTAACTAAAAAGGTACACCGACTTTGAAATATTTCAAAGGTAAAATATTTTAAGAGTAGGTACCTATTTACAGACGACCGACCCAATCACAGATTATGCTAAAAATTAAAATAATAATTTAGTTTTATTAATATAAATAGTTACTAACTATGCAATCACATCATTGAAATCGATTAAACTATTTCTTATTGTCACAGTATATGTGAATCGGATGAAAAGCCGGGAAGTGGATAGTGGAACTCTTCAATGGCTATGAGTAAGACCTTCGAGTTTGGGCTCATTTGAATGATTTTAAAAAGTCTTTAGCATTATAGTTGATCAAAAATACGTTTCTTTATTTTAAAATGTAGTTATATATAATTAAAACATAATATACTAAGTATGTATGTTCATTGTATAAGTAATTAAATATTTGCACATTACCTCACATCTATAAGGGCGTTCTCCAGTGTGCACACGAGTGTGATGTTGGAAACTATATTTATTGGAAAACGACATCTCACATATTTCACATTTAAATTCTCTTGAAATATTATGAATCTGCATGTGACGAAGTAGTCCATTTTTCTTTTGGAATAAATAATATTTTGGTAAATCATTAGTTTTATATTCTAACAAATGAAATATTGAAAGGAAATCGAAAACTAACCCATTTAAAGGCTTTACTACAAATCTGACATTTAAAATCTTTTACATTTGTATGTATCAGCATGTGCCTGAAACAATAGTGTTAAGTGAAAAAAATATTATTAATGCAATCTTAACTAGCTTTTCTTTACATTGATATTTCCAACCTTGCAAGTGCTGCTTTAGTTTGAAAGACAGCAATACAATTGTCACATTTAAAAGCCGGCTCCTTATAGTGAGATTTAATGTGACTTTCTAAGTCTTTTTTTGTATAAAAAGACCTCGGGCACTCATTACATTTGAATTTTCTTTCAGCTGAAAAAGTATTGGATATTGTTTTGTTAGTACTTTCAAAATTTTAACATTTAATCTATATGTTACGAGCTTTTACTAAAAGAAGCAAACATTGTAAAAAATCTGAAAAAATGGATGTTTGTTTCGTTTGTCGTGCGTAGGTATAATACCTACAGTAAATGAAAACTACTAATCAGTTATTTTTTACTTTTATTTTATCGACATACGTTGCATAAACGATTGTAAATGAATAACTAATAACGCAAATATACACAACCAACAGTTCTACAAGAAAGTTTGGGATGTGGTGTATCGATATCATATTGTTAGATCTTTTTAGCACCTAAAGTTACTTTTATATTTGAAGAAAGTATTATTTGACTAAATAGTGTTCAGATGCCTATTTACCAGGCTTATTTGCCTATGTATGAGTACCTACCTATAGTTCAGGAGATATAAAACATGAAAATTGAAAATAAATAGCGACTTGCGTAGAAAGTTATCTAGGAACGATAATAATAATGTAAAAATATATAGCAAAACTACATACATACTTATATAAATATTAATATTAAAAGCTTTCATACCAGTGTGCAATAGCAAGTGTTTCCTTATGATTTTCATTCTTTTCCCACAATATGGACATATATCTTCCCTGTTTCTATAAATTGGCTTATTTTTGCCTACATTTTTTGTGATGGATGTTTTCATAACTCTTACATCCTTCAAGTATATTGGTTTTATGCAAACATTATACTTCCTGTTATCTAAAAGGATTTCTACGAAATGTTATGTTATGTGCTTAATTATTTTATGTATGTATACTTTTGTTAGGTTTAACTATTTCGTTAAGTCATTAGCAAGTTTTGGCTGCACATGTATAGGTTTTGGGTTCGAATACCACACTGGATGAAGTATATTTATGGGTCAAAATTTGAGAAGTTGGCGGCTTATAACCTTGTGCTTCGAAGAACAGGTAAAGCCTGAGGTTGTCCCATTAAACTGTGAGTAAAAGGAATAGAATCCATCATCATACATATCATTACATTCGGTCAAATAAAGCATACAAAGACAACTCATCATCATCACAGAAAGACTTAACTAATATAGCTAACTTCATTTGAATTAGTAGTTATATGCAAGTAGTCATGTTAAGTGTTTAGGGAGTAATTAGAAAAGGGCTGAGGCAAGGACAACAAACTATTATTAACTAGAGCTTTTATTTTTTTTTATTACATTTCCAAATTATTTTTAAGTACTAAAAAATAATTTTACCTTTAGGTTCAGTTTTGATATTTTCATCATAATTATCTCTCTCTTTACAAAGGAATGTAGAATGACTATTCTGTAGGTTAATGACATAAATTTCATGAGAAACATCTTTACTATTAACATTATATGCAGTAGATTGTAAACATATATAGTTTTTTTCCTTTTTTTTTTATCTTAAAATCTACCTTTATAAATCAATAATCCCAAATACACTCAACCATATTTCTACCCTTTCAAGTACCTGAATTAGTTAAATTTTTAAATTACTCTTAGTATTCTTTCACAACCATTTATACTTTGGTAATATTATTTGCAATTTACTTTAAAATATATATAATAGTAATCAATTCAGTGTGTAGAAGAAAAATACTTTAATTTTTTCAATTCCATACCCTTTTGCTTGTAAACTCAAATCTTTCATACGAAATATAAGACAATCATACCATGTGAGATATGAAGCATCCCTGATCTTCTCATAAGAATCTTAGTAAATCTGAATTAGCCTTTGGTTGTATTCTCCATTTATTATTTTTTAATATACCTATTTTATTACCTACCAAAACCAATTAGAGAGAATTATAGCTTAACCATAGTTGCTTTGTTGTTTGTTCATATACTTACATAATCATTGCATTTTTCTCCATCTAATACCATAGGTTTTTCTGACTCAAATTTGATTCTCTTTATAAAAGTATTATTGTAAGATGCATAACTTTCTCCATTTTGGATAAACTTTTTAAATTCAGTTTCCAGATTCTTTGGTTTGCTATTAAATTTACTGATATTGACTTTTATTTCATTTATGTTGTCAAACTTAAATATGTTAGAATATTGATTTAATTGTAACTCAGATCTGAAAAGGATAAAAGTATGAGTGGATTTTTATCTGTAATCATTTTCAAAGTATTATATAGATTTAATATTCATTATTGTATTATAATTAATAATTAGTTAAGTATTATTAGTAGTATTATTGTCATATTCAGACTAAAAGAGACTTACCTCTCAATTAATAATTTAAAATTATATGAATCTCTAAGTTTTTTACAACAAGCTAGACAAATATATTCACATGAGTCTTTTATGACCTGGAAAAATATACGTATTCTGATTTAATATTTTGAAAGTGATAATTATATTTGAGATTAAAAATATTAAATCTAATATAACATACCGTCTTAATGTTTGCAAAGAAAATTAACATTGAATAATAAGATATTCCTTGTTCTGTTTCGTTTATAGAAAGTTTCTTTGTATTATTAGCTAAACATATTCTGCAAACATTCATTTTAATATATATATATGTGTTTTACAAATGTAAATCACGACTTTAATGCAATGATATAAATATCTCAACAAAATATTTAATATTTCAATTTTTTATATATTTTTATTTTTTTTTAATAATTAACGTCAGTCGTCAACAATCAACATCATTTTCATTTGTCAGTTGTCAGTTGTCACTTGTTTCTGGTCTGTGGTTATCACTTGTCAGTTGTCACTATTACGAAGAATTTCTTTAGTTTGTGGTCATCATGTCAATTTTAATTTAAGAAGATGAGCTACGGATTTTTCGAAATTCATTCCCTTAGTGGGTAAAATAAGGGATTAAAGTGAAGGATTGGTACAATCTATATAGCGGTTCAGAGAAGAGAGAACGTCACAGTTGACAATTATAATATTATTTTTTATTCTTTTACTGTTATGTGCCAACACTACCCCTTAAAAAAATATAAAAATAATAATGTGGCTTTTACTTATACATATGTACCACTTATATCAGCTTTATGTTTTAAATAATTTGGATACAAATCTTTTATGCTTCTCAGTACATAAAGCCTTTGTAAAAACATCATCTACCATTTCCTCAGTACATAAATAACTTAATTTAATTATTTTTTTATCTAACAATTCTCTGATGTAATAGTATCTGATATCAATATGTTTTGTTCTAGAATGTGATATAATATTAGAACACAACTTTTGAGCAGACTGGTTGTCATTATACAAAGTGATGTTACATGTCTTACCAGTACACTTATTTATAAACGCTCGTAAAAACATAGCTTCTTTACAAGAATCAGAAACCGCCATGTACTCGGCCTCAGTGCTCGAGAGCGCGACAGTGCGCTGCTTGCGACTTTCCCATGATACTATGGACTTACCAAGGCAAAATACATACCCTGTGTAAGATCTTCGATCCAATTGGTCTCCGCCCCAATCAGCATCGGCAAAACCAATAATTTCAAACTTACTTTTTTCAAAAATTAGCGAGTACTCTAAAGTTCCTTTTAAATACCTTAAAACCTTTTTCGCAGCTTTGTAATGGCTTTCACCATGGCAATCGTTGAATTGGTTTAAGTAGCTAACACTATGAGCAATATCAGGTCTGGTACATACTGCTAAATACATTAAGCAACCAATTAAACACCTATAATCAAAGTTACAATTATTCACATTTCCCTCTCTTTGTAACTTTAATCCTACTTCCATAGGAGTTTTTACTTCCTTACAATCTGCCATTTTAAACTTTACTAATATCTTCTTTATGTAGCTGGATTGATCTAAAGTATAGCTTCCGTTAGGTAATCTAGTAATTTTCATACCTAAGAATCGATGTGCCGGTCCTAAATCCTTCATCTCAAATTGATTCATCAACTTTTCTTTGATGAGCTTTGCTTTCTGAGAAGTTTTTGAAGAAAATAACATTATATCATCAACATAAATAGCTATATACAATATTTCATTGCCATCATTGTATATATACACACATGGTTCTGAAGAAAACCTCTTGAAATATAATTTATTGATTAAAACATCTTTAATTCTCTCATACCATGCCTTAGCAGATTGTTTTAATCTATAAATTGCCTTGTTAAGCTTGTAAACCTTATGTTTATTATTATCAGTTACAAAACCTTCTGGTTGTTCCATGTAAACATTTTCTTTTAAAATTCCATTCAAAAATGCTGTTTTAACGTCCAAGTGCTCAATCAACATATCATACTGAGCAGCTAGTGCTAGCAATATTCTGATAGTTGAGTATCGGACTACAGGAGAAAATGTTTCATGATAATCTATACCATATTTTTGGGTAAAGCCTTTAGCCATCAAGCGACCTTTATATTTTAAGATCTTTCCATCAAGACCTCTCTTTTTCCTAAACACCCATTTGCATTTTACAAGCTTATGGCCTGAAGGTAAATCCACTAGAGTCCAACATTTGTTTGTGATAAAAGAGTCATACTCATTTTTTTTGTCTGTTGCCAATGTTCTGAATCGCTGCATCTCAGTGCCTCCTTCACATTAGCAGGCAAGTCCTCCTCAGATATCTCTGCTAATCCAGCAAACTCAGATGTTTGAGCTTCTTCGAATGATAGCTCCCCAGAGTCCTCAGAATCAATGCTTGATAAGCCTGGAACATAAGTGCGGTCGGCCGAATCATCTGAGGCTACCAAATCCTCTGTTTCATCCAGATCAAACATTGTTTGTCTACGAGTATTTATCGCGCTTGTATTGTTAGACATAGAATCATCATCTATTGATATATCTGACTGTGGAGATAACTGAACAGTTTTTACAGGTAATTGTACTGAATTAGAATTTAGAGTACTATCTACAAAACTCTGTGAACAAGTTGAATCTAAAACTACTACAGTATCTTTATTTGTAGTTTGTACACAACTTTGATTATTTGATATATTTTTATTTAAAAATTGGTTCTCCATAAATGTCACATGCCTCACTTTAATGCACTTCTTCGGACAAGAAGGATCTATGAGCCTATAGCCTTTGCTATCATCACAGTACCCTACAAAAATATACCTTTTGCTTCTAGCATCCAATTTTCTAGCATTCTCATCGATGGCATATGCTACACAACCAAAAGTTCGTAAGTATTCTACATTCACCTTTCTATTAGTCCATTTTTCTTCTGGTGTTACCCCCTTGACTGCCTTAGTAGGTGAACGGTTCTTCACGTAGCCGTGTTAGCAGCCTCAGCCCAGTACCGTTTCTCCAAACCGGCCTCCTGGAGCATGCAGCGGGTCTTATCCATAATCGTCTTATTTGCCCTCTCTGCAACACCATTTTGCTGACTACAGTGTGGAATTGTAGTTTCATGTTTAATTCCACTGTCATTTAAGTAGGCCTGAAAATTTACAGAGTTAAATTCACCTCCATTGTCACTTCTAAGAACTTTTATTTTCCTACTTACTTCGTTCTCTGCAAAAGTTTTGAATAGTTTAAATTTTTCAAATACTTCACTTTTTCTTTTAAGAAAGTAAATAAAAGTTTTTCTTGTGAAGTCATCAATAAATGTTACAAAGTAACGTGCTCCACTTCAAGAAGATGACTGCATAGGACCACACACATCTTTGTGTACTAGTCCTAAAATTTCAGTAGCCCTACTTTGACTTTTCTTTGGAAAAGGTAACCTTGTCTGTTTTCCTTCAAGACAAGCAGGACAAGAAATAAAAGTAGTATTTTTATAATTCATACCTAATACTATACCATTTTTCATTAAATTCATGCTCCGTGCATTCAGATGACCAAGCCGCTTATGCCACAGCTCTTGTGAAGCTGAATCCTGCACAACCACCACTGCAGAATCCTTGCTATTATCTAACAACGCACTAACCTCGCTCTCCTCACAGACCGAGTTCATAGCAATCCCTGATTCTTGTTTCCTACTGCATTTTCTATTATACATATTTACAGTGTTAATAATGTCAAGTTCATAGACACCATTTTTACAAGTACCAGTAGCTATAATCTCATCATTGTCCATGATTTTGCAACCTAAATTACTAAAAATGACACTATAACCTTTCCTACCTAATTCACTTACTGATAATAAATTTACACTAAGTTTAGGAATATAGTATACATCATTAATAATTTTAGTACCATTTACCAATTGTACCTTTACTTTACCATGACCCTCTGTTGTCAACTTATCTCCATTAGCTACGTTTACCTCAAGTGGCTTTACATCCTGAAAATCATAGATTAGTTCTTTATTATTACACATATGATGAGTGGCCCCGGAGTCGATACACCACATATTACTGTGCAGATTGACACGTAATGCAGTCAATAACGACTTCTCAGGTGTCTTCCCAGTAGATTTTTGTACGGTGTTGTTTTTGTACGTTTTTGTATTACTGGTACAGTCCCTCTTCATAATGTCCAGGCTTCTTACACTTGAAACACACGATCTTTGAAGTTTTTCTAGCAGCTAATGCATTGATCCCTTCTTGATTCTTATCTAAGATCTAGCTAAGAATTAATCATCAAGTGCGGATCCAATGTCTGACAACTGTTGCCCAAGTTCTGTAATTTTTGATAAGTAGCTCAGCATACCTTCTATCTCACACAGTTTCATGCCAAATAGCGATCTCAGCAATCCCAGTCGTCTGTATAGTCCCTTGTCCTCGTAAGCACGCTCAAGATTTTGCCAGGCTTCATACGGACTCTTCGCATTGCGTACGTGAGATAACGCGGATGGACCGACGGATAAACAAATTTTTGCTAAAGCTTTGTGTTTCTTCTTTTCGTCTTTAACATCTTCGTTCGTTACGCAATCGAAAGGATCTTCGTGCATTAAAATCATTTTCAGTGTAAACTTCCAATGATTGTAATCTTCTAAGCCCTTTAGTTTTTCGACGGGAATGCTTATTGGCAATGACGACGCCATTTTTTATTTTTACAATTACTATTATTATATATTGAATTTAATATTTTTTATATATAGAATTTAATTGCAATTACTATTATTGTAATTAAATGTGCAAATAGATGCAATTTTGTTGTTTTATAAACGTTCCTGGGCCCATAACCTGAAGGATTGGTACAATCTATACAGCTGTTCAGAGAAGAGAGAACGTTGTCACAGTTTATAATTTATTCTTTTACTGTTATGTAATATTATTTTTTATTCTTTTACTGTTATGTGCCAACATAAAGATTGTATGAAACTCTGTCATTCTTAATATGAAATACACAGAAAGTGGTGTTAAGCTTTAAGATAAAAAATAAGAAATATTTTTATTATATTTTTTTTTCGAAATTCATCCCTTAAAGGGGTAAAAGGGGGTAATAACATTTATATGAGCAAAGAATTATTTATGATCAGAATTACTTGAAACTTAGTATTAATGCTCTTCAATACAATTAAATAAATACCTACGTGTTTTAGCATTTTTAGCATTTAATTACAGAATTTTATACAAACTTTCATCCCCCATTTTACCCCCTTATGAGATTGAATTTCGAAAAATGGTATCCCCATCATATGTTACTCTGCCGCGCGTGAGTAAATCCCAAAATCCCTGCTTAGGCTCCTCTACTACAATGAATATGTTATTGAGTTGGGTTTTTTTTTAATTTATAATTTAAGCCTTTAAGGGTTGTTATCCTGACATTCTCAAAGTTTTTATGCTAGACAGAAGATGAATGTTTTACCAAAATTTCCTTTTATGCCACATAGAAACTTCTCGTGCCTTATTTCCTCTCCTCTCTTTCTCTTTATAAAAGGATTCTGCAGACATAATAAGTAATTATAAAATAAATTTTATTTAAGTTAATGTATAACATCTATACATATATATAAAATTGAAGTGTCTGATTGTAATATCAAAATAAAAGCTTTTTACTAAATGCATATGAAATTATATACGGTATACGGTACTTAGGAGTATAAGGAGTTACTTAGGCTACTTTTGTTTTAAAAAAAGAATTAGGGTTCCACTAAAAAAATTAAGACGTACCTAGGGACGCACCCGAGCGAACAAAGGGTAAGCCGCTAGTGATAAATTAAATTGTAAATAATTATTTACAATTTAATTACAATTTATAAAAATCTCATGGAGGGAACTCATTAGCTCCTGGCAACCTAACCGGGCGCGAAGCAAAGAGATGCACAGGGAAATGGTCAACTTCGGTGGGCAATGTGCCATGCGGGTTGTTCCTGGTACTTCTCTGACAGCAGAGTGGACCGTAGGTGTAACCCTTTGGTTATGTAGTCTGCTTCGGCAGGCCTGCCGTCGAAGCGTCGTAGTTGAGTGCGTAAGAGATCCTGCGATGCCCTATTAAAACGAGGAAGGTATGTTGTTGGGTTTTAGTGGGCAGTAGGTACTGGCGTTGCTTGCTAGTGAGTCACACATAACTACCTGTATCAACAGGTGGCATGCGTAAATGTAGTTCCCAACATAAAAAAAATTAACATATTATTATGCAGTCGAAGACGTAAATACACGTAGTAAGACCCTCAGCTAGTACTTGTATGTATGTATTCTCCGACTGCAAAATTTGTACTAGTTCTCACCTTTTTACCCGACTGCAAGGAAAGGGTTATGTTTCTCGCGCCTATCTTTGTATGTTTACTTGTAATATTCTTTATTCCCTCATATCTTCCAAACCACTCCACCACATTAAAAAAATCCATCGGGATTTCTTTAATTAAGGTATCGTTAGATTCGTCTCATTAGTCCAAGTGTTCTTAGATGGGTGACATAAAAAAATCTTAAATATGAAGGCTGCTAGATTTCATTGTTAAAGGTGAAATTTTTTTAATCTTCTTTTTCCGCAATATGGGTGTCAAATTAAAGGGCTCATAAGTCATAACGAGGATACCAAAAAAGTATAACATCGCTGTATTACTTAAAATAATGATAATTAAAACCACATTTATTTATTAAAATTCATTTTTAGGTTTCTTTCATCATTTTTTATTTAAAATAATAGTTTAGGATATATAATGATTTAAAGTTGTTTGACAACCATTCTCGCTAAGGGGCCATCCATAAATTACTTCACACGAATTTCGTGATTTTTTTACCCCTCCCCCGTCCTTGTCACAGCTGGTCACACTTGTGAGACTCCTCCCCTCCCTAGTGTGACGTCACATATTTTGCAATTTTATATCCATTTAAATTATTTTTTATTTATTATTTATAACACGAACATCAATTTAAACATTTCAAGAAATTAACAAAACAAAAAACGATTACTTTACGATTTGGAAATGTGACGTCACGAAATCTAGGACCCCTCCCATCCCCCTGTCACACAATGTCACACTTCGTCGACCCCCTCCCTCCCCCTTAACGTGTGACGTAATTTATGGATGGTCCCTAATTTGCTACATAAAAATACTTAAAAAATAAAAATATATACAACTTATGTTTAAAAATAATTAAGGATAAAAAATTGCTAAATATAACTTCAAATGTCTAATTGGCAAAAACTAAAAAGCTGTAAATAAAAAAATATATTATAAAAATAAAAAACCCGACTGCATAAAAACTAACTAAAAAGACGAAAACAAAGTTCACGAAGAAATATATACGAGTATGTACATCTCGCGGCAAGGTTGAAACCTGTATGTCTCCGACTGCATAATACTATATTCCTTCGTGAACTTATTTTCGTCTTTTTAGTTAGCTTTTATGCAGTCGGTTTTTTTTATTTTAATATTATTTTTGTTTAGTTCACTTTTTACGCACTCTAGTCTTTTTTATTTTTGTAAATATATTTTTTAATTAATAACTTAAACTAAAATGTAACTTTATTACCAAACAGCCGCGGAACATCCATACTTCCATACTAATATTATAAATGTAAAAGTGTGTTTGTTTGCTTGTTTGTTTGCCTTCTTACACATCGAATCGGAGTGACGGATTGGGGTGATTTCTTGAAGATATATTTTATGAAATGGATATATATGGATATTTTTTGGAGATTATGTGGAGATAGTTGAAGGGCTGGAGAGTGACATAGGCTACTTTTTACCGCAGGAGATTATCTCACTCCCAAGGTAAAACAAGTTATAAATTATGACATAACCAAAAAAAAATATTTATGGTCAGAATTACTTGAAACTTGGTATTAATGCTCTTTCTTCAATACAATTAAATACTAATACTTAAATACTATCTTTAGGTAAGTGCAAAATTAAAAAACTAAAAGTTTTTTGAAATGTACCTTCAAAAATACATCTTTAACTATTTATTTATTCGTATAAAGTGAAATCGTAGAGAATTCAAATCCTGTTTGTAATAAGGAAGAAACAAACAAAGAATTTAAAAAAAAAGTTATAAATAAAAAAATATTTCCTTTGAGCAAAACTTGATATCTTCAATATTTATTTATTATTGAAACGAACGGGTTATGGAAGAAAAGTGACAGACTTTTCTTCTATGACCCGTTCGTTTGTTCTACCCTGTATACTTGGGTCAACATTACAGAGAGCTCTTACTTCATAAGAAAAAAAGGTATCGGGCTTGGGGTTTATAAAGTTCGCAGCATTTCATCACCATGTTTCAGAGAGCACGTAAAACCGTCAGTCCTGCGCCTTATCTTTCACTGGTCATGTTAAACCGTCGTCTCATCGGAGTAAGAAAATGACAGGAAAAGAAAGTACCATTGTGTTTGTTCGCATACTAGTACACTATAATATCTCCTACGTAAATAAAATTGCATGTAAACTTTGGACAGAGTCAACAGGAAAGATTCACTCCTAGACACTTATCAAAGCTTACGACAAAAGGTTCAATAATCTAGTTTACTACTAAAAAGGAAAACTTCACGCCTACTAATAAGAATTCTTACAGGACATTGCTGCTTTAAAAACAAGCACATGTTCAACATAAGGCTGAGTAAGAAAAAAAAACTGCAGAAGACGTATGGTGTCTCCTGGAACGCCACTCCATCTTCTGAGAGAATATAGATCTCTTATGCACAAGCGCAGTTTTCATCTTGGGAAACAGTTTCTAGGCCTGTGTACCCCTAAACATATCCGCAGCGACAGGGTTCAGTGGGTTACTATAATTTCATAAGCGGTGATCACAATAGGCCGTACATGGTCGTAGTGATACTTAGAAATTAAAATAAATCTCCTACGCAGATGACTAGTCCCAGTGTGAATAGCCGCCGTGGCCGAAATCAGTCAGGAGGACATTATACCTACCTATTTTTTCAATACATACCAGTATATTATAATCTGTAAAAAAAAATGCCAGAATAACATATATATTTTCTTTAACCACTTAACCCCGCGCTTTTTGACATGCAATACCCGTTAAACACCGAGCCCGCACGTCATTTTTCCCCGATACAACCATGATTTAAAAAAAACACTCATACTTCAAATAATATAGCACCGATTTAAAATGTGTAAGCTGTTTTGGGTTTTTAAATAATATGAGCATTTATGACAATATACAAAATACACTTTAAACTATTGATGAATTATAAATAAGCTGACAATAATATCAGTATTAGTTGAAAATGTAGTAGTTTTTGTAATATATTGATTTCTGACAATACCACGGTTTAAATTTACATTAAATTTGAAACACTGTTTTATGAATAAGCATGTAATCGCACAAAACCATTTCTTGATTTATTTATATTAGTTGTTAGTTACAATCAAATTCAAAACTTTATAGCACTCGCGGCTCGTTCGTTGTATTTGCGCAGCTCATCGCGCAATTTTCAAATCAATCATCCGAGTTATAGTAGGTGGATTCATAATAAAACTGATACTAAAATACAGAATAGTCCTTGCTTTACAAATATACACAAATAAATCTTGAAAATAAGCCACTGTAATCAAAATTCGGATGGTTTTCTTAAAACAGACAAAAATTGAGGTTATTTTTTATAGACGCTCGTATTGTATTGTAATTAACGTTTCTGTATATAAATTTAGCTCAAATTATAAAAGAACAAGCTAAGTATTATCATATACATGAAAACTTAACACTTTTGTGTGTGTTGTTGATTGTGATGTGAAGTTGATTGTAATAATGTATGTAGTATGTACTGATAATATTTTGGTGCGTAGTGATGACCTCACAACACTAAAAATTATCGATTATTTTCGTGAACCTTTAAACACAAACATAATTACAATTTTTATATTTATTTATAACAGTAAAAAATAAGTATTTAAAAAATCAAAATAAGTACAATAAAATAATGTAATTTTTTGAACAAATTAGATTCAAAAATGAAGTATAATTTTCATAAAAATATAACAAATAAAATTATTATAAAAAAATTAATAAATGCGAGAATAAAAGTTCTGGCACGCAAGCTCTCGTATCATGAAAAATTTAATTTATGTAAATTAATATATTACGAAAAAGTAACATGATATATTAATTAAATATTAATTAATAAAAAGAGAAATATCTATCTCAATTTAAAAATTTATACCACTTATTTTGGCACTCCTATTTTGTTATTTTTGAAATAATAATTTGAGCATGAGAATTTCAATAATATAGCTCTTTTAGTTTCAGTTTATTCGTGTGTTAAACAATATAAAAAACTCAAATAAATACAATATTTAGATGAACATAATATTTATTGATTCAAAGATTTTTTTTTAAGAAATTTGCTGTTCTCCAGGATTTCCAACCCTTTTATTATCTTTTCCTCTAATCTAGGGAATCATTTAGATAGTCAAAGAAGACTTTAATTTACTCGTAAAAATAAATGCCCGTGTAATACCTCGCCAATATTCTAAGTAACCATGAATAGTTACGTTACTTAAATGATAGACACAATTTTGATATATATTATACACTCATATTTTTGCCAACTATGTTTTTGAAGTCCCACGTAACACGAAGCGGGCGTTTTGCAAATTACTTAGCCCTTATCTAAACTATTCTTACTGAGTATTTCCCAGTAGATCAACTCAATAATATACCCTACTATTAAAGCTTTTTACACTACTATTAGACCGACGAGGCAGTCAGGGAACGCTTATGTTATTTGAGACTAGCGACTCACCCTCGCTTCGCTCAGGTACGTTTTAACGGTTGGTATGAAATAGATATAAATTGTTTTCCAGTGGGAACAAGATAGTCACCCGCGGTAAAATGTAGCCAATTTCATTCTTCAGCCTTCCTTCTATCTATCTTCACACAAAAAAATCACAAATATTCAGCACTTTGTTTCGACGTGAAAGAAAGACAAACAAACAAACGAACAAATAAAGTCAACGTCAAACTGTATATCGTAGAAAGAGAAAGTGTGAAATTTACAAATGCATTCAAGTAGTATATATTAATTTTAAGATTGCGTTTATAATAATATAGTAATAAGGAAAAAGAAACATGTGATTTTTACGTTTTTCCGTGATTTTTTTCTAATTTTTCTCTTCATAAGAACCTTCCTCGGACTTAAATGAATATTTGAAAAAAAAATGGACTAATTGGTCTAGCCGTCCTCGAGTTTTGTGCTTAGCAACAAATTTAGCCATTCATTTTTATTTATATATAAAATATGGATGAACGTCTTTGTATTCCCATTATAGTGTAGTTTATTATATTTGCCTTTGTATTTAGACTTTTAAATATACCTATTATATTTTATAATATATAAGAGTATTTTATTTTGCATTTTATTCCCCACTGTTACATTATATTTATATTAAAATATCGATATTATCGATAGCACATATCGACATGTGTCAATGTCTAACTGATCTTTGATGAGTTCAAATATGTCAAATTTGACAGCTTATAGGTATTATTTGTAAATAAACATATTTTATATAATAAAAATATTGAAATATGCTACAAACAACTGAAAATATGAAATTATATTAGTTTTTCTTTAGTGATTTACCTTTATCAGGCACCAAATCAATGACTAATAGTCAAAATTCATGTTATAAAATGGTGACTTATTTTACGAATTTTATTCATGAAAATTCGTTGGACCAAAAAACTAATTTTATAACGTGATTATAAACTTATTAGTATCTCAATAGTGGCAAAGAATACTAACAATAAATATTTATACGTTCACGGCACAAAATCACTAGTTTAAATATTTTAAATTACACAAAAAATATAGTGGACCGCGCGCGCTTCACTTGAAATTTAAACAATTTTTGACGCGTTTGTTTTTAACGTTGTCGGCATTCAATTAAAATTTTATTTTATTATATCTATACTAATATTATTTTTTATTATATCTATACTAATATTATTGAATGCTGAAGAGTTTGTTTGATTGTTTGTTTGTTTGTTTGGTTGAACACGCTAATCTCAGGAACTATTGCTTGGAATCGAAAAATTCTTTTTGTGTTGGATAGTCCATTTATCGAGGAAGGCTTTAGGCTATATAACATCACGCTACGACCAATAGGAGCGGAGCATAAATGAAAAATATTGCAAAAACGGGAAAAGATGATTCCTTTTTAGAGCTTCCGTTGCGTGCGCTGCGTAAACGGTTAAAGTTACGCAAAAATCGTGTATGACGGAATTGTTCCCCTTTAAAAGTTCTAAAAAAAAGTCCGCGACAGCATATGCCTATCTTTTAAGGTTGACTCAATATAACCCTTTTAATGGTAATCAAATTTGTTCTAAAATAATGCATTACTTACGAAGGTGTTTTTATAAACATGATATTAATCCTCATCTAAATAAATACGTTATTCATCACAAGTATTTAATTTTGAATATAATTGACCTTGACACCATTTGATTTCAACGAATGTCTTAGGAGATATCATAGTTTTAAAATATCCATATTTAACTTTACGCGGACTATGGGTGAGCGCGCTCTCAGCCCGATGCAAGGCGAGGGCGGGGCGGTCGTGAGGGGGAACTCTGCAAGCAAAGTCACTATTCTACGCGGACGAAGTCGCGGGCAAAAGCTAGTAATTGATAAAACTTCTAAAGCTTGCGTGTATCACTCATTTGGCATAAAATAAATTAATTTCGTCATGTAATAAGTGATAAAAGTGCAGCGGGCGAGGCGGTGCCTATGGGTACCAGCGGGAGCTAATGGTAACGCCGGAAGTGGTGCCCTTAGGCACCAGCGGGGTTCAAGTGGTTAATATCGAAATCGACTTCCTGCAACTACGTTTTATTAAAATAAGAGATATTTGGGTAGCCTTGAAGTTAAATTATAAGTACATATTGTAAAAATATCGTCAATTTTTATTTGCATATCAGTTAATTGGTTTTGTAGATAATTCTAATAAATATAGTTTTTATTCCGCAAATAGTCCGAACTCCCGTAGGAAGGGTTAAATGTTTTTATTGTAATGGGGTTATTATTGGGAAACTACTGTCATTTCATTTACATAATATATTGTCTGTTTTTTTATTATTGCTTTTTAGTATCTTCTCACCTGATAATCAGACAAATTATTTCATTCGTCGGATAATATATATTTTAGAAATAATTCTTTTATACAAAAAGACTTCATCCATATTTTTTTGCTTGTTCAATACTAGCAACTCATCTTCGCTTTACTCGGGTTCGTCCCTAGGTACGTTTCAATGGTAAGTACAGAATAGACTATATATAAATATATATGTATAGTATATATATGTGCTATGTACATTCTCCACAGATATAGAAAAGTAGGTAAGTATTATAAAAACTAGCAGAACCCGCGGCTTCGCTCGCACTAAAACTACAAAAAAAAAACTCTTCACTGTTTTTTCTAACATATTTTTACACACAAATATTTTTTTTATGTTTTTATAAGTATGTATTCGTACTTTATTAATGCAAAAATAAGTTCGCGTTTCATATTATTTTTTAAAGATACCTATTATGGAAAACAAAAATTTTAGTGATCGTAACTCAAAATATCCAGTACCTAAAAAACATTTTACGTATATTCTGTAAATTAGTAAAAAAAGTATTTAATAATTTAGCAAGCTCCACTACCTCTATTTATTGCACCTTCATTTTTTCAAAGTTAGAGGAAGAGAGTACAATAATATAACTCGCATACAATGTTTTCGACTTAAGAATCATAATACTCGGCTAATATGGGCTTTTAACAGTTAAAAACTAATTACTAACATCTACGTTATTTTTAAAGATCCAATTATATGTAGGTACACCTGAAACTTACAGTCTCCCTCCTTCCGTTCCTTTTTTAAGTTACTTTCAAGTGCCATTCTTATATTGTTAAGCTTTCTGCTCGCAACTACGCTCGCGTAGACTAAAGAATTTGCTTATTTATAATTTCTATTGAATTTATTATCATGTTGTCATATGTATCGAATTTATAATATTATGGGTACGAACCAAAACACTAAAAGGTAAAAAATAATTGAAAGGGAGTTTTCATTTACTATAAATACTTAATCAGATATTTTCGAAGTCGGTGCCAGCCGATACAAATCAAAGCAAAGCTAACATCACAAATTGATGCATGATATTTTAAACTAGGTATATGTAATGTTCATATTTACCTATTTATTAGATATTCATATCCTAAAGCATTATCTGTTGGCACCGATTTTCGGTTATTTTTTACTTTATACCCGACTGCGGCGTATCCTAAAGGAGGGTTATGTGTTTAATCTGTATGTACTCGTATGTATGTCCGATCTTATGTTCCTTTCGTTCGTAATTACTGAACTGCTTAACCAATTTTGATGATTTATACGTCGTTCGATTCGTCTTGATAACGCGAGTGTCATAGGCTAAAAGATATCATTAAAATTCAAAATGGCCGATCTAAGGCGCCAATTAGTGTACTTATCTTGAAAAAAATTTTTTTCGTTGCGAATCAATCGAGTGGGGTATCAAAAGTTTTAAGAGGCGATTACAAAAATATATAGAACTTATATATTTAAAAGTAATTTTGGATAAGAAATTCTTAAATAAAATTAAAAAAGTCTAACTTACCAAAACTAAAAAGCTGTAGGTAAATAAAAAAATAATTTATAAAAATAAAAATACGACTGTGTAAAAAGCGAACTAAAAAGATGAGAAAAAGTTGACAAAGCAACATACTCGTAGTATTATGCAGTGGGAGACTTAGGTACTTGGTAGTTGGTACATATTTGTAATATATGTACATGTTTTCTAATAGCTGCATGTGTGTGTCTCCGGCTGCATAATACCACAGATCATATAATACTATACATAATACTATGTTGATTTGTCAAGTTTTTCCCTTCTCTTTAGTTCGCTTTTTATGGAGTCGGATTTTTTTATTTTTAAAAATTATTGTTTATAGTGTTTTGAAGTCGGTTTTTTAAGTTTTTGTATTTTGCATTTCATTATTTGCACCAAGAAGTATGTGTATGAAGTTTTTTCAGTGAATATGTCAATACGAACGTGCTAACTGCTAACCCTTTAAAACAAAAATAAATAAATTGGGTGGCAATTTTTTCGTCTGAGGTGTGCAATTTTGTTAAACTTTGAAATACATGTTTGTAGTTTGTGTTTATAAGTTCAATCAAGAAACACAAATTGTAAATCGAGCAGATCAGACCATTTTTTTTTCATTTTTTACTTACTAATGTTTCCACCCTATTCCTCTCGTTTGGGGTTTAGTATCCAAAAACGATATACGTATGTATTTATTTTTGCTCAAAAGTTTCAATATTAAATTCCATTCTTCTTATTTCAAAAATTATGGACTCCCCGCATGAACTTTCAATCCATATTTCACCCTCCTAGAGAACAGATTTTCAAAAATGCTGAAACAAGTTTTATTTATTTCTTACAAGAAGCTTGTACATAAAATTTCACGCTTCTTACTTCAAAAGTGACGGATTTCCCATATAAATATTCAACCCCTATTTCACCCTCTTAAGGGTAGATTTTTAAAAACACTGATATATTAGTGGATGTTTTACATAATAAAATACATCAACTGCTAAAATTTCAAATTTTTAACTCCTGTGATTTAGGCTCTGCAATAATTTATCAGTCATAACAAGCAATTATGTAGTATGTAGTAGTAGTATTCAGCCGTTTTTAACATCCCACTGCTGGGCACGAGCCTCCCTTCAATACGAGGGGGATCAGGCCATAGTCCACCACGCTGGCCAAGTGCGGGTTGGCGGACGTCTTTCGAAAACTTGCTAAGTTTTCTCAGACATGCAGGTTTCCTCACGATGTTTTCCTTCACCGTAAATCAAGTGGTAATCATGTTACAAATGATTCGCGCATGAAAATATCAGAGGAGACCCGGGATTTGAACCTGCTTCACTCGGTTTCCCAAGCGAGCGCATTACCACTAGGCTACCACTGCCTTAGCAATTATGTATAGATAGATAAATAATAAATTAAGCAATAACCTATTTTATTCAATTAGTTTTTGGACACTGCCTCAAGAACACCTTTATTTATTAGCGCCCCATTATAGTCCGGCAATCCCGGTGGACGTGAAGCTAAAAGACAAACTGGAAGGTGACCTATTTCGGTGAGTAGTGTACCATATGGGTTGCTCTTTGTAGTTCTCTGATAGCAGAGTGGACCGTAGGAGCAACCACTTGGTTCTTGTGTGGATCGGTAGCTGTCGGGGTGTCGTGGTTGAGTGCGTAAGCAATCCTGCGACGCCCCAATAATATAGGGGAGATTCCGCTGAATTTTAGTAGGTAGTAAACTAGTTAGTTTTGCTAGCAAATGAGTCCCACATAACCACCTGTATGTATGAAGGTGGTATACGTAAATGAATTTTCCAAAGTTAAAAGAAAAGGTAGTTCAGTTTTATTAGTAGTTAAACAAAAATTCGCTGATAAAAATCACTTTTGCCCAGGCTTTTTTTACGTTTAGTTCTATACAAACTTTTGCACCTGTCGAAAGTTACGATTGGTTTTTTTAAAAAAAAGGAAAAATCCTTAGCCCATGTAGGGTTATACCTACATGGGTTAAGGTATATATGTAGAGTAGGTACAAAAGATGTTGAGAGCAATAGGCATGCTGGACGCTGCAATTGGTTTTAAAGTTACAATCGGAACACCTGGTCCTGGCTAGTGATCATACTGTCAGGAGGAGACTGCACGAAGTCAACCTTCATTCTCGTAGATCACTTCGGATTCCAGTACTTTGACAAGGCAATCGCGGACTAAGATTAGAATGGGCTAACGAACATTTAGCTTGAAACGATTGCGAATACGCGTTTTGCAAACACCTGGACTTAAGAGCTGCCTGCTAAATCCCCAGGAAGTACATTCATATCAAGGCGGCACAATCATGGTATGGGCGAGAATACGCTTGGGCAGGAGAACTGACCTCGTTTTGATACACGGCAATTTAACTGCTGCAAAATACCGGGATGAGGTACTGGCACCTGTAGTTCGACCACACCGGCTGCAAATTCAACTAGTAACTCAGTGGTTACATTAACATAATGTGGCGACCCTGGACTGGCCCGTGCAGTTCCCAGATTTAAATACGATTGAGCATGCGTGGGATATGCTTCAACGAAGGGTTTTACGTTATTTTCCCGAAAATCTGGTGAGTGTCAGTAAACTTTTCATACATCTCCGTCGAACCTGGGACCTTATCCCACAAGGAGATATTGAAAACCTCATTTTGAGCTTGAACAATCGTTGCAGATGCGTTATAAACGTCCGAGGTACTTTTACAGATTATTAAAAAAAAAATATACAAAATTTAATGTTTCATTCAATAATGTTTCCTACTTTAATCACCAAACACAGTAAGTCTTATTTTTCTACAGTGATAACTTTTGTTTATTTTTATTAGGTATATATAATGATCCTTTAAAAAATAAACCTCAGATTTTTATTTAATTTTCTGTGAGGGTATAAAATACTGCGCATCTTCATATTAGGATGCTTTATGAAATTCTTTGTAGTTTCTTTTCAATTCATGAAGAACTAAAATATCCCTAGATTGTGTTGATGTGCATATATTCGTGGGTGGTCTACGCAAACCAAATTACGGAAAGAATCTGCTAGGCAACAAAGAGTCTAAGCCTCAATGATAAAAATATGGATTAATGTGCTTCACTCGTCTTTTAGGAGAGTCTTTTTTATCTTAATTAGAGTATAAATTTTACAAAAGATTTTTTTAGTCTTGATTTCCATTCTTTCCTTATTTCGTTCTAAACCTCTTCCAAAATTGACATTAAAAAATAAAATTGTAGAGTAGATACTACGTGGGTCTTGTACAATATTCGTAACCACTTCTAAGCTCTTTATTGAAACTATTTCTAGTTCCTTCTCATCAAATTCACTAAGAAACAACGTTTTAAGAAATAACATGTTTATAACTGCCTAACTATTTTTACAAAACCACAGCTATTAGATATTTTTGAGAAAAAACGTGCTTGTAGTTTGTATAATGTACACTTAATCTCTTCTTTAGTGAGAAACACGTCAAAATATTTATCCATTGGAAGATAAACACTTTACATACTTATTGCTAAAATAAACACATGTTAAAATAAATATGTAGTCAAATATTACATAATGTTTTATGTATTTTCAAAATTGTTTCTAGATACTTCTTTTTATTCTTTTAGTTTTTTTTTTATACTTCTCGTAATTGCAAAATATTTAAAAGTTATATTTTAATCTAATAGGAATATGTTACCATTTAAAGGCCAATTATTTTGATCTTATCTAATTATTATATTTTGATACTTTTATAAAAAAAAACTATTATTGTTAAAAAATAAGTAAATTTAATTAGATGAAAGTAGCAAAAAATTAATAACGATGAATGGGCGGGCGGGGAGATGCGACGGGCGCGTTTTTCTTTTTCCGGCGCTCAGTGGTGGGGCGGTGGCGGTGGTGGCGGCGGTGGTGATGAGTCAGGCGCGGGGCAGGCGGCGGGCGTGGGGCGCAGCGCGGCGCAGTGTCGCACGCGCCGCCCGCGGCCGCACCCGTGTCGCCGCCCGAGCCGCCCGCCGCCCCCCGCCCCCGCACCACGCGTGCGCTGGGCGCGTCGCGCGGGCCGCGGGCCCGGCCCGCGAGCCTGCTGCTGCTCGCCGCGTGGCTGGCGGCCGTCGCCGCGGACCTAGCCTGCCCACAGGAGCCTCCGCCGCCGCATCTCCTCTGCTCATCTTGCCGCTCCTACGAGAACGCCCGAGAGCACAGCCTCCGAGTTATCAAGGAAAGTTTACTAGCTAAGCTAGGATTTGCGCAAGCGCCGAACACTACCGGACGCCAGTTGCCACGAGTACCGGCGGATCTCATGGAGCGGTTCGAGAGAAGACCGCCGCCGGCTGGCGTGCAAGCTGACGCACCGGCTCTTTCTTTTGTAACTCATACCGAGCAGGACGACTTCCTTGCTCGCACCGACAATGTCCTCGTATTTGCTCGTTAGTACAATGACCAATCATTTTTTTTCTTGTAATTGCTTATCAATTCAGTCTTTTGCGAATATTTGCTTTAAAGAGCCAAGTTCGATGCCCTTAATATATCGACATAATGTATGCCTAGTCAAGTAGGTTATTGAGATCTATCTCTGGAACATCAATTTCGCTTACGTTACGTTATTAACATCCGTTGTGCATGTGGTTTGATAAAATGCAAAATTCGAAAATTTAGACACAGTGCCGCGTTACGGTATGTACTCAAGAATAAGTCCGCGCTAGGCCGTTTAGTGGACTACACGTGCGTACGACTATTCGCTTGACATGGTCTATAAAGTTCATTGACAGGCACGTGTGCAGCTTATAAGTGGGTAAGGAACTTCGTGATCGCTTCACGCACCACCAATTTTAATTAGCAAAAGATCGTTTCGAGTCATATTAGAATTACTTTGCCATTGTCTCTAACGTTAAGATTTCTATCGCGATCGCTCGTAACGACCACTGAATATTAATATGCAAGAGTTTGCTGAACACGCTTGACTGGAATCTAGGAATTTAATGGTGGTATTACAGAAATCTTACGCTGGCATATTATAAAGCATTAATCAAGAATTTAAATTTAACACAAGTATAAACATAAATTTCAAAGGTGTTTATATTTTTATATTTAAAGATGTTATCTAAGTGCATGCAAATATGTAATCTGGTAAAGCCAAGGGGCTTCGACCGCTGATGATAAAGAAGCTTTTAACGTCACCGCCTGCGATTGTGTCCGCTAATTAGACAATTCCCAATTATTATATGTGATATCAAAGTAGAGCTTATTTCGCGTCTTTAATATGTGAAATACTTAATTGCAAATTAAATTAAAGATAGCGAGAAACAAATATTTTTAGTCATAATTAAGTTTACGACACGTATATACATATATTTTTTATATTATATAATTCATAACAATTAATGTAGAGTCATTCGTAAGTACGTCCTTATGCGAAATTCCTATAACTTTATAATCCTTAAATTACAAAAGCGGTAGGATCTTATGATGAGTAAATATTAATTAATTATTTTTAGAATACTTATCAAAGTCGATAATGAAGTTGGTATTCATGAGTTCTTTTGATAGGTCATCTGTACCGAATGACAGGCTCAGTGCCGATATCGCTGTCTCCGGCTTGTTTGTCAATACATATTGTATTCAGAGATGTATAATATATATTATATTAGAGAATATTTTCCCTATTACTAACGAAAAAAAATTGGTCAGTGTCCGTGGGGTACCCGGTAGGGACGATGTTCCTTTCGCTGTCTGCTTTTGGTTCATACATTAGCTCTTACACATTGTCCCGAGTACCAGGGTAGCATAAACATCGAACAACGTACATTGCACATGTTGGAGCTCATCGAAAAAAGGCCTGTACAGAGTGTACATGAATTTATTACAACATACACTCCTCAACACTTATGATCGCCCGGTACGTTTGTCATTAGTACCAGAGGATCACGAACATCAAGGAGTGCTCATTATATACATATATAGAGCCCTATCAAAGAGTGCATAAGATCTCCTTAACGCTTATGCTTGCCTGGTACTTGTGATGACGTCACATGGGATGCTTGATTAACGTGACGATTTCTACCTGTCAACTCCTACCGCAAGCCGCGTTTGAGGAACTTCGTTCCAATAATTCATGTGTTTCGTTAACATTACCTTATTAATAAAAGACTATGCTCTTCTTGCCGTTGTCATATATTAATTAATAAGACGTTTCCATTATAGTAAGTAGTACATAAGTGCACACCACAGCCACTTAATAGTAATACCTTATTAGCTAGATGAATAGTTTGAATGTGGATTGAGTGTGAATGTATTTAATCGATAATTCTATTAATCGAACCAAAGATGCGTGGCCGCCACCACAAAACCTTTCGGAGATTGCATAAAATTATCCGATTAAATAGCAGTGGAAGCAATTATTGTTAAGATATTACTTTTGAGTTGATGTGGATGTGCACTTATTGTTTAATGGTTTAATTAAAAAATTAAATAAAGATATGCAAAAGGACCTCTATTAATATAAAAAGAAAAAAAACGTATCGAACGTATCTATGAAAGTAATTAATACGAGATTATTAATTCTATTTTGATGAGAATTTGTAGCGAATTGATAGATTGAGTTCGTGGTTTGATGTTCATTGTCGGAACAACGGTGTTAGCGTGTAGGCGTTTTGTGCCGACTCTCTGTCTGCCAGTCCGTGCCCGCCAAAGAACACTGCCCTCGACTCGTAATCGACGTGCAAACGTACCGCCTCCATTATACTGGTGACACAATTTCTGAGACATTAGCTAATAATCTACGTACGCTATCTCAATTTCGGCTATATCAACATTTTTGAAGATGTAATATTTTTCTTTTTATTTCTTATTATTTATTGTGTGTAAATGAAAAAAGAGGATTAGGCCTACTGGGGACACCTCTCTAAAAAAAGCGCACCACTGGTTCTTACCTCATAGGTGGTGGGGAAATAGAGCCTGATTAAGTGTTCTTATTACAAAACGTTAATATTTAAATTCTTTGATACTTTGATATTGCTGATTAACTTTCATTTTAATGTATGTTTTTCATATTTTTTTTGGCATAAAAAACGTAACAATACCTCAAAAACTTGGTATAAACGTCGTTTAAATCCTTTAAAGAATTATACAAAACTAGTAAACCTTTACTCAGCAATAAGGAAGAAATAAGATATCATTTCACCATTTAAATACAGTAATCAGTAACTCTATGAGAGGTAGGTACTTTTGTACATATCTATACTATAATAAAGCAGTAACTTAGTGAAATCTGTACATGAAATATTTAAAAAAAAATGACTGTAACGTATGATGTACACAATATAGACCTCAAAACAATAGTTTTGTTTTTCGATTCAACAGTCAACAAAATAATAATTTTGTTGACTGTTGAATCGATTTCAAGGTTTGGTGAAGTGATTAATTATTACTCGGGTCAACATTTAGGATACCTTTTACTCCAGGAAAATCTTTCTTTCCCAGGGGAAAATGCAATAACCGGTTTTACCGAGTGGACCTTAGAATTAGAAACTTTCCGCTGGCTAAACATTAAGACATACATCAAAATAATGTACAAAAAAATTTTAGGTATTGAAGAGGCCTGCAGAAAAATCTGCAATAGTATATGTCTATCTCCTAAGGTACACTCACAATACCTATTTCTTATACATATATACAGATAATAAAACTAACTTAGTCAAATCGATGTGGGCGATTCACGCAAAAACTACTAAGCCAATTTTAATTAAATTTTATGTAGTGATAACTTATTACTCGGGTCAACATTATATATATATATATATATATATATATATATATATATATATATATATATGTATATATATATATATATATATATATATAAATATATATATATATATACATACATACATATATACCGTTTAAACGTACCTGGGGACGAATCCGAGCGAAGCGAGGGTAAATCGCTAGTATGTTATAAACCACTAAAGTAATCTACAGCATAATTTTGTAAATATCAACAGTAAAATCAAAATAATATTCATTTGAGAAAGGCAAAGTAAAACCATAATACTTTAAGTTTATAATATTTTATTTCTGTTTTCTATTTATAGTCATGTAGGTTATCGCAGCATTGAATGCCTGCACAAACAGTATCTAGAAATGACACAAGAACAAATTTAACTAAAACAACAGTCTGCTTGGCTTTATTGACTTGGATTACTTTAAAATTCGTTAGACTCTACATCGTATCAGAATGAGCTGTTTAAATGAAACGTACAGAGTTTGTCATTTTTATTAATAAAAATTCTTATCATGTGAAGCAAGGACATATCAGTGTTTAGCACATAAATAGATATAAGATTTTTGCTCACAAATACCACGTATCAAGAATTTTTGTTTGAAGACAGTAAGACCCGTTAGATATAATTGGCGCATCGGTTTTATTTTTATCAAATTGACACACCAAGCGTTTGTTCGCTTATTCTTTGTCCATTATATTAATTTGCGGTAGTTGAGTAGTAGGTACATGTGAGAGACTAGCTTCTACGTTTTCAGTGAAATTAGCAATATAACTGATTATAATAATAAATAAACATATTAATATAGATTAATAGTTTGATGTACATGTATAAGTAAAATCTTTGTATTGTCCATTTGCGTGTGCGCAGTGCGTGACGAGACGACCCGCCATTTGAAGCGATCGATTGTTTTGGCTGCTCGCAGTCACCTTAATTGCTTGGAATCAAGCCGTCTAGAGCTTTTGTATAGTCTTTGTTACATTTTATTATTGTCTTTATAAGTTTTATTAAGTGTTACCATGCCACTTAATAACTTGTAAGTAAAATAAAAAGGCGTCAAATTATATATTAACATTCAAATTATTTTTTTAATAAAATTGAAATAAATATAATAACTTTAGCAATCATGTTTTGTTTTATAGTAAATATTATTTTATAGATGTATTATGAGTTTACTTATATCAAAATGCTCATGGTTATTATTCTGCTTAGTCTTAAACTATCCAAATATCTATACTTATTTGTACATGTAGGTATGTATGTATATATGTACATATTATGTGTATGTGACGATCAGGGTGGATCGTTTCTCGTCTCTCTTTGCTTAGCTCCTCACTAAATCCGCGATGAAAAAACGGGTAATATTTACATTCCTTTTCCCGGTAAAAAGTATCCTATATAACTTCCGACGTCCAGTGAAAATTCCAATTACAATCGATTTATATGTTTTTTTTTACATTTAAACTATTTATTTTCTTTTCTGGGCTAGACTTTAACCAGTAAAAATATTCTTTAAAATCGATTCATCCGTTACAACGTTTAACAGGCTTGATCTATGCCACAGTAAAGTTTATATCTTTACTGTGTCTATGCTATCTCGAAAATAGCCATATGAACTCAATAGGTAACTTTGGATGAATTTAAATCAAACTTTAATATTATTTTCAAATATAGACGCATACCTTTGTATTATTCGAATATTAACTATCCGTCTTTTATCAAGAAGATCTCGAAGTGTGCAGATACAGTAGACAGTACTGATTAAGATAAACTGATGATGAGAGGGGTTTTCATTTAATATCCCTTATACCCTTCTTTCGGCAATGGTTCTTAAAAATGTATTGATAACAAAAGAACGTCAATCACTTTAGCATTTTTTAGAAATAGCTATTGTTTGTCAATCATAAGTTAAATATTATATATCAAATTAATCTATAAATAATGGTTGCGGATATCGCGTAAGTATCTACGCAAAGCACATCCGTTCTTAATAAAAGGCTTACCAATGTATATAGGGCGTTACTATCTTATGCAAATCTTAATTGCAGCTGAGCCCGCATGCCTCGACCACCCTCGAACTTTGCAAAAAATCCATTCATTTTGGCCCTCTGTAGTGTCAGTCTATGTTGCTGCTTTATTAAATAAAATTTTAGATATTGACCTCTGTTTTTATTTTATTTTTATTAAATAATAATTAGGTACTTCTAAATTCTTTGATAGATCTATTTTCTACTAATACTTATAATAATATGGAGCACCGTCTAGTTTACACTGCTTACTGCTTCAGAAGAAGCCAGTTGTATCCTACAAGAAAAATATTTAATTAATAACTCTAAGTTGATTTTCAAACAATTCTTCTTTCTTCATCACTTTCAGCACATTCAGCTTACACAAAGTCCCAAACGCGTTAGTATAAAAAATAATATTTACCCCTCACAGGATTCAAATTGCGGTCTTAGACTAGATTTTAGACTTTGATATAACGCGTCAATGCAACACAGAGTCAAAGATATTTTTGAGATTTACGATTTAAGTTTCGGTTAAGTATTACTCATTAGATAGGTACTCAATTATACCGATTATGCAAATTTGTAAGTCATACTATAAAATATTTAAAAATACGTATTTAAGAAGAACAGTTATCGATATCAATATCCGCTAAATTTACTTTTCGTATTTTTTCATTTTTATAAATCCCCTATACATTACAGTACAAAGCGTTGGGCACCTTGGTAGCAGAGGTTGTTAACCAGGACGTTAGACGGGTCACAATTGAGGCCAGTGTGCAGCGAGTTCAAGAGCAATTTAGGTTCCGTAGGTCAGTACGCCGAAGGTAACCTTGACATTGACAATAAATCCAATCTTGTTCATTTTGGATTCGCCCTATTAGTCATAATAACATAATCACCTAAATTAGAGTGGATATTATTAATAATGGAGTTATCTATACTATAATTACTAAAAATAATATTCACAAGCAAACTTAATTTAAATATCTTTGTTTAGATAGAAGAAATTAACAAACGCACAATGCAATTATATACATAAGTAATAAATATTTCAAAAGAGAGAACACTAACAAAACTGTTCTGCATTAAACATAAAAGTTTGTACGAATTATAAATATGCACGTTGTACCACATATCACATAATACATACTATACTGTTGTACGTAAATTATAGGGATGTCTTTACGATTATACTTAAGAGTTCTCGTAATGGGCAATTTCTTGTTGAAAATAGGACGTCTGTGAAACTGTCGCGACGAATTTCCAGGAGACAGGACTCGGGATCAGACAGAAAAAAAAGTAGCTTGTAAATTAAGCGGCCGGAGAAACAAGGCTGTCGGTCGATGTCTTTCTTCCTTTATTCAGGGCTGTTTTGCTTTGATCTTTTTGTTTAAGGTACCCGTTATTACTTGAAGAGTCGTAAGACTGTCGCTTTGTTCATAAATAATTTTTGGACATACGATAAATATTCACGTAATAAATCTCGTTACAGAAATATTTTCTAAATTTAAAAAATTGCAATAGGTATAATAAGTAAATTTACCATTCCACATTACCTACGTATTTTGACATATTTATCGCTGAGGCGATAATAATATTAATTTTTATGCAGTAAAAAATTCAATTAAATATATGTATGTACATATTAATACGAAATAATTTTATGAGCATTTTTTAAATTTAGTCTTCCTGGTTAGGTACATATTAAGTAATTACGACAAAAACATTGATAAATATAACATTTGAAATATTTTTATTAGTTTCCTAGATGGTTAATACTTATAATACCTAGGTTTAAAACTTAATTTAGGTAAGTATCTAAGTATACCTACCTATTAAAAGTTTAACATCTAACTCTATATTCAACAATGTTATTGCTCAAAATCACATTATTTACATTTTTAATTTATATATAACTAGCGACTCACTCTGGCTTCATTCGGGTTCGTCCCTAGGTACGTTTTAACGTTTAGTATGGAATAGATAAGCTATATATTATGCAAGTGACTCACCCTCGCTTCGCTTGAGTGCGTCCCTACTTATTCCTTATAACATCAACTATCTGCCAGTGAAAGTCCCGTCAAAATCAGTCCAGCTGTTTATGAGATTAGCCGAAACAAACAAACAGATCGATTTTTTTTTAAATCAGTCAAGTGCGAGTGGGACATGCACACGAAGGGTTCCGTAGCATAATCGTTTATTTTTTATTTGGATGGCAGCTTCTTTGAAATTCACTATCTTGGTGTTTTATTATTTGTTATTATAGCGGAATAATAATGGAAAAAATTAGGGAATTTAAAAAAAACTGATTTATCAATATATTTCTTATCAATATATTCGTTAGTAAAATATATTATCTAGTAATAATATACATTATCACCAAATTTTAAGTCCATAGGTCAATGGTCAACAAAATTTTGTAAAAAAAGCTGACTTTAGTGGCTTCTCATTCCTTAGTTTTCAAATATTTTTTAAAACAAAAAATACAGTATTTATCTACTTAACGAACTCTAAACAACGATACGGGTAGGTCATTTTTTTTTTTCGCTTTTAGCTTTAGCTATATGGGAGCACCCCTTAAAAGTATTTAAAAATATTCTTTGACAATTTGTATGGCTTTGGGTCAACAAGATACTAGGAAAATTTGAAGATTGTAATTCCAATCGTTTGGCTGTAAACCCTGTGTGATAGACGACGAACAGACGGACAGACGTTTGGATTTTTCGGGTACGAAACTCTAAAAATTGTGTTTTTCTTATAAATACAGTATTTCATATGCATTTAGTAAAAAAAACAGTACAAACAAACACTTTAATTTTATTTATGTATATAGTCAACTTTAAAAAAAAAGACATATCAATCAATATCTACATAATATGCCTAAATAAAATATATTAGTTGCTTGTTGAGTTTGGTTTTATTTAAAGTTATACCATTATATTTGTCACATCCCTTTCGAACCAAAATAAAAAGAGGATGCCATGATAATGCGTGATTGCTGATTGCAATATATTATGCACTTATCGTATGAATGCACTCAGGACGTCGATTTCAATTTGACCACATCCTCCTTTCTCAAGATATTTATTATTATTATTATTATTACAAAGTGGGGCAATTTTCTTAAATTCATAACAATAATAACAATAAAATTTGTCACCACTTACGCTGAACCTCAATCTGCATTTCCTTTTGTCATTTAATGGGCTTGACGTACGGACTGGAAAAAAAGTTGGTTGAAAATTATCTATATCTTTATTTTACATTATAATTATGATATTTGCGAAGTATCTAACAGTTGCATAAACTTAATGCAAGCGAAAAATAGTTGCTTCGCAAATCAACCAAAAATAAGTACGCACTAATTCATAGTTCTCTATGTGGAGTTCTATTCATTTAATAAATAGTTTTTATATATTAGGCATTATAAATATTCTTCACGAAAACTTAATGAACGGATATTGACGTAGGTAAGTATTATGCATTTTCAACCGACATCCAAAAAAGAGGAGGTTCTCAATTCGACCGTATATATGTTTTTTTATGTGTTTATGAACCGATTTTGATGATTCTTTTTCTGTTGCAAAGGAGATATCCCAAACGTGGTACCATGATAAGGAAACCAGGATCTGATGATGGCATCCCAGAGAAATCGAGGAAAACCTTCGAAAATCGTAATTTAACTTTTTCATTAGATATTTTAAAGCACTACTAATTAATGAAGGTCTGTAGTCGATCTGATGATGGAGCCGAAAGACAGTCGAGGGAACTCCTCAACGATTTACAGCCTTGTGTTTGGGCTTGATTAATATGTATTGATGAGAACTTTACACCTAGATGGGTTGTGACTGTCATTAGGGGTTTGACTAAATGGCTTATTTAAATGTTTTTAAAAATCTTTCTTATTACAAATTACCTGCTTATTACGTCTGCACTAAAAATGGAAAAATAAAAACTTAAAAAAAAAACGACTTCTAGGCACTGAAAAGTAAAAAATAACTAAACGGGGGTTTTAATTTAAAATGGTACCAAAGTATCTTACAATATTTGTTAATTTTAATTTTAAACATTTTTATATCATTTTAATGTTTTATAATTGAATATAGAATATTATTTATTTAATTTTAACTGTTATTATTATAATTATTACAATTTTTTAGAAAACTTTAATAATAGGTAGGTAATCTTATTTAGTGCTGCCATTATTATATTTATAGACACAAAAAAAAATATTTACTATTCAAGCCATATTATTGTTCTATGTGTAATTTGAAAAAAAAAGTTAAGAAATTAATTAAGAATAATAATTTTAATTTAGTTTGCTATTATTTAAAATCAAAATATTAAGCAACACTACATATATTACTACATTTACAAATGAAAAAATATTAATTTGAAATACTGTTATTTTGATCCACACAGTAAGAACTTTAAACACATCTGTCTGTTATATTTAATTTTATTATTTGATTTTATTATATTAATTACAGGATCCCACGACGATGGTAGTACCCAGCCATCTTCCCTATTGAAATTTGTATGTTTTTTAATTTTAATGGCTTCGCGAGTCATCCCGCCAAGGCCGCTCCGGGCGGCATTTTTTAAGGGCGGCAAAATTTCACAATAAATATTGTATACCAACATGAAATGGAGAAATTAATAATTTGTCACAAAAATCACTACCAGCACATTCTATCGGGTATTGCAACGTAATTTTCATTGCTGAATAGGAATTTCGATTGATCGACTGACGTGGAAAATACTCCGACAGGAGCAGGCTCGCCGCAAGCTGTTTCAACGCCCGCGTGCAATTCTGATCATGCTGCCCCCTACTTTAGCTACTGAACTAAGATATTACCAAAGACTTTTTAGTTTTGAAATATAACGGTATGAATAAATTAAAAAATAAAACATGATAAAGAAAAACAACTTATTTATTTTTATTATTTACTTACTGTATTATAGGATCTCATAGCCAAATAGCTCAAACGATATCTTTAAAATTTTGACGTCATCATCATCCTTCGTCCATTTAATGTTACTCGTAGTTCAGTAATTTTACTTGAAGACTAATAATAATTAATTTAAAAAAAAAACCGTTCCGCCCTAGGCGAATCTTCGTACGCTAGAGCGGGAGGGGGGGGGGGGGGGGGGGGATGAGTGCAAAATTGCATAATATATATTTTCACCTTTTGCACTCAGTTATATTTATTCGTACCAAAAATGCAACCCATACACAGTGTGATGAGAAGTATACGGTAGTTATTATTTCATCAGATCTGCGCGGCATATTTTGCATCATTTTTGCATTTATTGAACGGGTATTTTTCCACGATTAACTTTGATTAGTATAACATTGAGAATATACATTTTTGAAAATTTCCTGTGCCCCAGTTTGGACCAAGTATAACCATTGGGTTTTTTTTATCAAAAAATTCTCAGTAACATCCCAGAGTTGGGAAGTTGACGATGTTTCACCTCACCTCAAAGAACGCCTCAGAGAGAACGTTTTTTTAAAGAGTATGCGAACACCACATAGTCTTTTTCCATGCCTTTAGTTGAGATTTGGTTTTAATTTGTCGTGATTTATTTTTTAATTGAAATATTCAAATTTAAGATAATGCAGACAAAATGAGCCCATCATTGCAACTTTTTGGAGCTTTGAGAGTAGTTGTACCTACTACAAGTTGGGAAAGAGAAAGTTAGAGAAATGAATCCGGATGTAATTAAGGTGTGGTTAGATTCGTCTCATTAATCCAAGTGTTCTTATATAGGTGACAAAAAAAAATTAAATATGGGGGCTGCTAGATTCCATTATGTGAAAAAGAAAAAATGAAAATCAACGAACTATGTCAAGTGGGGTATCGTTGAATATATATTTAAAAATCATTCTTAGGTTTCTTTTATCATTTTTAATTTTAAATAACTACTTAGGATATATTATAATAATTTAAAGTTGATTAACAACCATTCTCGGTACATAGGTACATATGACATACATACGAGTGTGTACATCTCGCGGCAAGGATTAAACGTATGTTTTCAACTTTTTAGTTAGCTTTTAATATGCAGTCTGGTTTTTTATTTTTATAATATATTTATTTATTTAAACATTTAATTCCTATGTCAATAACTACGTTTAATTTTCATCTTAAATCTCATCATTACTGATTCTGCGTCAGGATTATGCGACAACGAGACTTATACAACGATACCCACAGACTGTAGATACATGTATTTGTAGATAGTAAAGTAATAGTTTCGATTATTTTAAGAATAATTTTACCGGCATGTGTCATTCATTGATATTTTTGGTAATTATTAGGTATAAGTAAAATAAAGTTACGGGTTTTTTGTAATTAGATATTCATAAATGATAGTGCATTGTTGTAGCGGTATCCATTGTGCATTGTTTGATATGATCGGTACGATACATAGTTTTTGGTGGTTTTTAAAATTTTACCATCGAATTTATTTTGTTTTAAGAATAAATTGAATATTTTTTGTTTTTGTATAGCAATAAAGATTTTAAGTCATTTGTTGCCGTGTTCAATCATTATGAGACTAAATGTAAACATGATTTTTTTTATTGTAAGCCTACTACTTACTACCTACTTACAACATTCATTATTTTTATTTAAATACAACATTGTGTTTATTAAAAGTGCTTACGTAAATTTTCTATCAATTAACCCGTCATAATTATATTATCATCCTGTCATAGTTTTGGGTAAGGTTTTAAGATAATATTAAGGGGATCTTCTGGTTTTATGGGTTCAAAATATAGTTTTTTTGTTTTTTGCATAAATTGTTTCCTTAATGTGTCTAGAATATAGAGATAAAGTTATTTTTCAATATTCGAAGCTATTATAAAGATACAGCAGTTAGAAGGGACAGGTGTCCGAAGCGTTGAGCGGAGCGCTTGGAGGTCCAGCCTATGTTTTCTGTCATCTTTATACCTAAGACCCTTCTGAACAAATAAAACTTATACAAGTCTAGACAATTTTTTTTGAAGTAAATATATTAAAGGGGTAGGCGGAAAAGGAGCATGGAAACTGACTGATAAAGTCATCAAAGAAATTACTAGTTTTATGGACTAGCTATTCGACGACATCCAGATTCCGTTCAAGAGATGAGGAAAGAAATTTAGATGACATTTTATCATAACAGTTCATCAGATAAAAATTCTCAGCATCAATATTGTCCAGAAGCTCAAGACAGCTGGTGCAAGAGGCGCAAGGCTTCCGCTCTGGGTGAACTCGACAAATTCCATCACGACAAGCCACCGTTATTACCCGAAGTCTTAAAATTAATTGAACCTGTGAATGAAGATTTATCTAACGATGACCTGCTGACCCGTTGTTTAGTATTCGAGACGCAGAACAACAACGAATCCCTCAATTCATTAATTTGAACATTCGCCCCGAAACACCTTCATTCTGGCGTCAAAATCGTAACATTTTTGGCAGTGATAATATTCAACGAAGAGTTCCAGGGGATTTTAAAAATAATTACAATCGTGGGATGCCCACAGGACGCGAAGCGCATGCTTACGTTGAGAAACGTGACGAAAAGCGGATCTCGCGCTCCGAGCGACGCATCAGTGATGTCACTAAAAAAGCTAGAATTGAGGTAAAAACTAAAAAATCTGCTTTGAAAGACTTTCAAGAGCAGGAGGAAGGTGTACTTTACGAACCAGGTATCGCAGATTAGTGGTAAGTTAGAATTTTTATAGTTATAACTGTACTTGAAACTCTAAACGCGTTTTTCTCAAAACCATGTTTTTTAAACTTTCCTCCAACACATCTCAAAAACGGCTTGGCCGATTTACTTCAAATTTATAGGGTCTACTCAGTACATCAAAACGCATCGAGTGGACTATTATCGTCCCAAAATTTTGTAAATTTCTATTTTTTTTTGTATCAAAAAGTTGACAAAAAATACATGAAATTCGGACTTTTTTGTTCCGAAGTCTGTCAAAAATCCAATTTTCAAAATTTTTTTTGATCGTAGTCCATTCGATGTATTTAAGTATACAGATTAAAGCTCCGTCGGGTTTTTTTTGTTTTAGATAAGCCGATCAGCACATATCATGGAGGAAGTGGGCGTCCATTTTTTCAAGACGGGTGTCTTCAAACCACTATAACTTTAATTCAACTGAACATTTTTAGCTCAAAATTTAACTGTATACTCTTGAAATATGTATAAATAAATATGTAAAAAGTTAAAAGTTTTATATCTTCATAGGTCTTAATAAAAAAATCCCATAAAATGCTCAAAAGTCAGGGAGTCAAACCAGAGGACCCCCTTAAAGATAAGTACTACCATATAAAAACTATTTAGAATTTATACAAAAAAGTTCGAAACTTGAAGTAAATAGATATGCTTTAAATAAAACGAAGAACATTATTTGATACAATGTTGTGCTGGACAATATACCATTCCGAATACTCAAACTCCTCTCCTTGACCTACAACCTGTCAATACAGCTTCCAGGAATCAATTACTCTACACTTACAAGTTACATCTGTGCATTGTGCAAGTGTAATGAAATTGGCAATTTACAGTAGGTACAAGACTCGATCGGCTGTACTATTTTTCGATTTTTTTGCAATAAATTCCTCTATTACTTAAATAGAAAAACTTAATTAACTGTTAAATTAGATGAAATTAAAAAAAAAACTAGTATAAATTCAGATATTCAAATATAATACAATATTAAATAGTGAATATATATATATATATATATATATATATATATATATATATATATTCATATATATGTATATATTCACGGGGTGGAAGTAAATTTTAAATATGGTTTAAATTATATTTTTTTAAACTATTTTAAACAGCTCGATGTTCCCCGCAATAGATCTTTAGATATATTTTAGGCTGCTATGTAACATGCAAAAGATATAATACCTATGGTAAATACAAAGATAAGTAAGAGTAAAATTTATGGTCTTCCTCAAACTGTGCGCTTGAAAAGCGTCAAACAATAGACAGCAAAAGCTCTAATAATATAATTTTATGTTTAGTTCAAATACAGCTTATACTTAGGTATTATCGATCTTTCTTTTTCCTCTTTAAAATTACCGTATAATGTATATGAAAGAAATGTTTTGATTGTATTAATTATTATTTAAATGATTAAGGATTTCACATCATGCATTTTTCATTGCGTCACACATAAAAGTGATATAATATATTAATTAAGTAATAATGAAATTATATGAAACTAGTATAAATGGCTAATGTCAGATTACTTAAAAAGTATTTGAACCATTAAGATATGGGAGGTAGTTCTGGGCGCCGAAGGTTCTTTATTAACTACTTAATAGGAAACTACATTATCCAGGACTGGCTCACTCTGCCTTTAATCTCGTTATACTATGTATACAGTATGATATTTACTATAGTACGGTATAAGATACTTATAATAAAAATTTAAAAAATCGCTCAAAAACGGGTAGACCCAAAAATCGATCAAATCAGAGTGGGAATGTACCATATTAACTTGCCTACCACATTGAACGCGCCGATGCCATCCATAGAGTTCCAAATGAAGATCGAAAACAGTTGGACGATTTAGATAGATAGATATTTTATTGTACACCACATAGAAATATACAAAAAGAAGATATAAACAATAGATTATGCACAGGAGGCGGCCTTATCGCTATAAGGGATCTCTTCCAGGCAACCCTAGGGCGTAGGAGAAATTATATGAAATGATAGGCAGGGTCGGTCTGGGCTGAAAGAGCCCAGGTGGCTCCACAAGCCTGGGACCCGAGACTAGATAATGGATTTAATCATAATTAATTTTTAACTCCTCTATCTATCTCTATTTCATTTCTCTCTAATTGTATAAACGAACTATCTGATCTAGTTCACATGTAGGTCGCAAGAGCTGGGCCCCCTATCCTACCTACCCAGGTGGTACCAGGTGGCTTGCGGCGTTCATCGCTAGCCCGTGGGGGGGCCCGCGTAGACTGGGGCCCGGCTGGCAAATGCCACCTCGACTATATGGTCAGTCCGACACTGATGATAGGCGGTGTACTTACTACACACAAATACATATCCTAAATATATATATAAGTACATACCCAAATACAAACATGCATAAATAAATAAATACATACATACATACATACATACATATATACACGTCACCTTGTGGTACACCGGCTTTAACCATAGACCAATCAGAAAAAACATTTTCAATTCGTATGCGTTGCCGGCGCCCGCACAAGTGACTACGAAACCAATCAATCACCTCAGGAGATATCTTAAGAGAAGATAATATGGCCAGTAGGATATCAAAATCTACAGTATTGAAAGTATTACTGAAATCCAATAATGTCAATACGGTGACTTTCTGGCTATTCATACCTTCTCTGATATCATCTGCAATTTTGACCAAGACACTAGTCGTAAGTACTATGACCGATGCGGAAACCGGATTGAAAGGGATTTAACAATTTCTGATTGAAAAGAAAAGTGCTTAGCTGTAAAAAAACACTGTCTCTTCATAATACCAAGCCATAAAGTAAAAGTGTACATGATATTCATGTAGTAAATTGTGTTTAGATTATTTAATAGAAACTATGGTAAGATTTAATAGCTTTTTCAATATGTTAATACGAATAATAAATATATTATTGAAGTAAAGCATCTTTAGAATCATTGTGATTTGAAACTCAATGAAACGGAAATGCTACACGAGAAAGAGACAAACACACGTATACCTATAGATTAAGTCGGCGAAAGAATGAGATAGAATACATTGCAAGGGAAGTGAAAAATAATACTGAATAATATTATGTTACATAATATATGTTAAATAATTTGTAAAATAAATTTAAAATTTGTTAAAAAAAAAACTAAATTCATTACTTATAAAAATGTATATTTATTACTGTGGGATGAATGTGCATAAATTAAATAAAAGCTATTATGACTAATTGTTGCCATTTTAACCGTTGTTTTTGTCTGACAAATATATAATATAATATTCTTTCCGTATATGATATTCTATAAATATATGTATTGTAATATGCCTAACATGCTTTATTTAATCATTGATTTGTTTTAATTTAATTGCGATATTTGCCAAAGAAGTTTCACTTTTACCGTGAGTAAATTGCATACATACAAACTTTTATTTTTTTATTTTTACGAACTAATCATACATATAATAAAATTCTAATTTAATTCAATTCTTATATTCAAAATAAAATTCTAACTGAGTCGAATCTTACATTTAATTTTTTTTTAATCTTACTGAAATAGTTATTATGTTCGATACAGAGACCGAATCTTATATTTTTTAGAATTTTCGTCTGTCTGTCTGTGACCGCATTACGATGAAACCATTGGATAGATTTTAATGAAATTTGATATGATGATAGCTGGTTAACCGAGTCAAAAGAATACAAGATACTTTTTACTGTGGGCAAATATCTGTTCTCTGAGAAATCTATATTAAACTTTAAAACGTAAGTAGGGGCGAACACGAGCGTAGCGAGGGTGAGTCAGGCATCGCTTCGCTAGTATGATATAATCACCAATAGCAGTAATAACCATTCTTTCCAATAACTTGTCGTGAGTGTATACTTTAATATGTCAATCTGACGTTGACAACCTATAAATATGACAATGAAAACAAAATTGGAATAAATCAGCTGTAACCTGTAGTTTTTACTATTATTAGTTTTAGTTAGCCTTAGAACATTGTCTCTTTTAGACATAAACAAAGCTGTATGATGTGGATAATCTAGTAATTTTTTTTTAATTTAGTTGCTCTTATATAATACTATTTAGTTTAGAAAAGTAATTAGCCAAAATGTATTCGTTTAATTCTGGATTACAATTATCAGTCCTTGCGAAAAGAAATTGGAAATGTTGTTTTAGCTGTTCGAAATTCTTATCTTCTCAAGCAAAAGAACAACCTCTTGAAGGTCCTTGGAGTCTATATTCGCAAAAAGTTGCAGACGGAATTCTTATTAAAGATCCACATCAAGAAAAGGTAGTGCAACATTTGCAAGAATTATTTCAAGATGTATCCGTTTTTAAAAGGCCTATTATACAACCTAGAATAGGTGAATCTTTTTTCAGCATATTTAGAAAGAAAGAGCCTCAAAAAATTATTGCACCTAAGGGACTATATATCTATGGAAGTGTAGGTGGCGGTAAAACTATGTTAATGGATCTATTTTATGAGACTGTTCCAGTAAGTAAACATGAATTCCTTCATCATATTGATAAAAGTTAATAGACCATTAAAATATTTTGTTATATTTTAGATAAAAGAAAAATTAAGAGTTCACTTCAATTCATTTATGTTAAACATTCATGCTAGAATACATGAACTTAAAATTAAATCAGGAAAAGGTGCCAGTACTTTTAGAGATGAAAGCTCTAAACCTTTTGATCCAATTCCACCAGTAGCAGCTGATATTACACAAGAATCATGGCTTATTTGTTTTGATGAGTTTCAAGTAAGTTTATTTTAGAGATATTGTCCCAATTTAAGTATTTTTGCAAAAAGACTTAATTTTTTTTTAATTTAAATATTTCTACTTTAAGGATATTTACTTCATGCGATGTTTATATAGTTTTTCAAATGGTATGATATGTGCACAATTTTTCAAATTTAAATTTTTAATGAGCTAATGCCAAAAAAATGTATGTGTGTGTACTTATGTATGCACATAAGAAGTTATACTTCTTTAGCGTAACAGAACACAAATAGCTAAAGATTTCATCTAGTATGTCACAACTCTGATTGTAGCATAAAAATTTTACTCTTATATTTTTTTCCAAGCATGCTAAAAGAAGTATAACTTCAAAAATAAGTAGTAAACTAATACTTGCAAGAAATAATATATTTGTATTAATCATTGTATTGCAGATATTTTGAATTTAGATTTTAAATATAATAGCAATTAATTTATATTTTTAAATTAACTCATTATTTGTATAACTAATAAAGGTTTTTGATTTAAATATGTATCTATTATATTTATAACCAAATATTAGCTTTCTCAAATATAAATTTCCATTCAAACAAATGTTTATAGGTTACAGATATTGGGGATGCTATGATTTTAAAACGACTATTTACCCAACTGTTTGATAATGGGTGTGTTGTTATAGCCACTAGTAATAGAAAACCAGATGATTTATATAAAAATGGACTTCAAAGGTCAAACTTTTTGCCATTTATTCCTATACTAAAATCTCATTGTGGAGTTATCCAATTGGATTCTGGTATTGATTACAGAATAAGAGGTTCTGGCAAAAAGTATGGAAAATATTTCATGTGAGTATAAATTCTATAAAATTGTCTAAGCATCTAAACACACTAATTTATCTTTTATGTGCATTAATAAGTAATATCTATAAAAAAAAACATACAACAATCACTATAAACAAAATACATGTAAATTACATTTATAATAAATAAATAATTCAACACTATTAATGCCTTACTGCTGGACATGGGCACCTCAAAGTGAAGAGATATAAGGCCCTGGTGTAACACATTATCCAAATGTGGGTTTGCTGGCTTCAAGTCCTCTTTTAAAACTAGTTAGGTTCTCTCAGACAAAGAGGGTTTATCATATTTGGTTTTATTTCAGTAATAGTGAGTTAACTCCAGACAATAATCCTGTAGATTATTTATTCAAATACCTCATATCAAAAGAAAATGATACTGTTAGAGTTAAAGTAATAAATATACTCGGAAGAAATGTCAAATTTGCAAAAGCATGTGGTGGAGTATTGGATTCCACTTTTGAAGAACTCTGTGACAGGGTAAGTAAATTGCATTATATTAATGTTAGGATTACCACATTTATTGCTCATATAAAAATTTACAAATGACTGTAAGTCACCTTAAGATCTTATTACATTGGTGTTTGCTTTATAAGCCCAGGGGAACCCCATACGATTTCACACAAAGTTGACGTCACACGTAAACGTCATCGTTTGGAGCGTTTTGACGGTAAATTCAACCAAGTGACAAAACCGTTAAAAGTAATATCGGTTTTAATCGTTTTTAATGGAGAAAAGGGACATTAATTACGGAATTTTTATTTTTCTTCTGAATGTTTCTTCCTATTCTTCAATTTTTTTTTGTAAGCAATAATGTCCATTTTGTTTGTTACTTTGACTAACTAAAAGTTAAATAATAAAGTCTTAATGTTATAATATTTAAATGCCTGCCGATGTTTTAATATAAAAAAAATCTAATGTTTTATAGAAATTAATTTGTACTTATTAGCTTAAACAATTTTAAGTCTAGGAATACCTACGTACATAACATCCGATAACAACTAATTCGTTTCGTCAAAAGGAATTACAGTGGGTCTTCGCTAAGTGAAAAACCTCTACAGTTCGACTGTCCTTTAGCTGTCCCGTGTCGCTTATTCCCTGTCCTTCAAGCTTCAATATCAATATAATATATCGAATACTGGAAATCCATACGTATACTTATAATATTATAAATGTCAAAGTAGTTTGTTTGTTTGTCGTTGTCCTCTTTCACGTCGAAACAGAGGTGACAGATTGGCGTGATTTTTTGTGTGGAGATAGTTGGCCGGCTGGAGTGTCATACGTTATTTTTTAAATTGTCTCATTCCCACGGGAAAACACGTTATAATACATCTCACAACTTCCCTGTGTTTTTTAATTTATACATTTAGTTTAGCAAATTAACTAACCTTATAAGTAACCTGGGGGTTACTACTAGGTAGGTGATTGCTAAACTTTTTAAATCAGTCGAACTCTCATTAACTTATGAGTTATTTCGCGTCTCCGTTGAAGTTTATAAAATAGTTAACAATGTAAAAAATCATATGGTATGACAATTCGGACAAACGAGTGAGATAAATTTTTAATGTTAAGTTAAATGTAATGATGTTAAGTTAAATGAAATGTATGTCAATATGTATTTAATTGTTTTTACAGCCTCTTGGAGCTAGTGATTATCTGGTGTTATCAAAAACATTTCATACAGTGTTCATAAGAGAATTGCCGCAGTTATCGATTGTTAAACACAGATCCCAAATACGAAGATTCATAACACTAATTGATACGTTCTATGACAATAGAGCACGGGTAAGTAGCGACACGGCCATTGGATTTTAAATTTATGTGTTTTAGAAATGTATCTATTATTATTAGTCACTCTTAACAATATGATATAACTTATCTGTATTGTAATTTATTAGCTACTTTTTATAAAAGTCCGGAATAATGGGAATTCCCTATTAGGTACCTACTATTATTATTTATTAGTCTTAGATCTAAATTAATCTTAAGAATATGGATTTCTTTTTTCTGTCTGTATTTTACTCTTTGCCAATAATTTTGTAAGTATAAATTATTTATTTATAAAAATATGCTATGTTGTATGTTACTTGATGTTCTGTGGGTGATCGATCTGACCTGGTGACCTTAATAATAATGTCCTCCTGACCGATTTCGGCCACGGCGGCCAATCTCACTGAAACTAGCCAGATGCGCGGGAGATATTATAGGGCGGCGCGTGTGTCGGTGTACGCGCAGACACTATGTGCATTCTCTATTCCTGTCACTCTCAAAGTCCGATTAGACGATACTTCGACACGACCGATGAGAGTTAAGGCGCAGGACCGACGTGACACGTGCTCTCCGAGGCACGGGGATGAAACACTGCAACTTCCCAACTCCAGGCTATTACTGGAAATTTCTTGGCAGAAATACTCAATAACTGAACTAGGCCCGACCCGCGATTCGAACCCGGGACTCCCGAATCTCCGGCCGCACATGCTAGACACTAGATCACTGAGGTCGTGTTGACCTTTAAAGATGTGAATAATATCTCATACGATAATTCGTAATTACACACGCGGTGTCCGCGAAGTTAATTTTTATTCTATTATTATTTAAAAGGTTAACTGTAAATTCGGATAAAATAGGTATGACGTTCATTTTTACATCAAATCTATAAAACTCTAAATGTTATTCAAAATATTAAAATAAGTTGAACTATATGAATTTTAATTTATATACAAATACTAGCGACTCACCCTCGCTTCGCTTCGGGTTCGTCTCTAGACAAAAACAACTCTATCCCACGGGAATCGTACATTTTTCGGAATAATATATAGCCTAAAGCCTTCCTCGATAAATGGACTATCCAACACAAAATCAATTTTTCAATTCCATCCAGTAGTTCCTGAGATTAGCGCGTTCAAACAAACAAACAAACAACCAAACAAACTCTTCAGCTTTATAATATTAGGATATACAAATATTTATTGTTTTAGGTTGTCATTGCAGCTGACTGTGAACCAATGAATCTTTTTAATTTAGATGAAATTAAAGACGGTATTGGAGATGATGACAGGGCGCTTATGGACGACTTGAAGATAACTAAGGACTCTGTATGTAATGCTAAAATTTCAATGATTAAAGATCTAATGTTAAGTCTATATACTAAACAAGCTGGTCCAACAAACGAAGTGTTACCCTTTGTAGGATTCTTGTATAGCTACTTATATATAAGTTACTTGCCTTCACCATTTTATCCAATCCAATACGCTTCAAATTATCCCATGCAAGTCGCGCGCCACCTATAGTATATTGATGAAACTATCTACAAAGTTTCACCATAACTAGATGCATAAAATATTAAAAAAAAAGGTATTTTTTATACTGTGGTATTAGTGTTGATAGTTTTAAATATTTTTTTCAATTTACAACCGCAGGATGATTCAAGAGCGTCAATATTTACCGGTGAAGAAGAAATGTTTGCCTGCGACCGGTGCTTGTCTCGGATCACAGAAATGCAGACAGATGAATATTGGGAGAAGTGGGGGAAGCACATTGGTTAATAAATTTTACGTTTTTGTTACTTTATTAAAGGGAAAAGTAACAAGTTACCTATAAAAGTTTTTGACGCGTATATTTTGAACGTATTTAGGATCTTCTATTTTAAATATTTGTTTAAATTAACTGCAATCAGTTTTATTTTATATTTGGATTAATTTAAGTTTTATGATTTTTTAAAATATGACACTTTTCCCTTTACATATCAGATAAAATAGAAGTGGTTGTGCCTAAGTAATTGTAAATTTTTCATTATGTACATAAAGTTTATACATAACATTTTTGATATAAAAATGTATAAATGATGACAAAATATTACTGACAAATTAATGGTATGCTTATCTACAATATAGGATTACCTATTAATTTAACACGCAAACATGCCTTTAATTGTATAGGTTTAATTGTACTTAAATGATATGATATTCAAATGAAGCATCTTTTCTATTTTTACATTTGATGAGTATATGTTAAAATATAAAAAAGTATATAAAATTCATGTAATCGCACAATTGTTATTTGTTATGAAAATGTTAAGATTTAATAGTTATACTTCAACTTTACTACATAAGAATACAAAAATATTCAATTTTAAAATTATTAATTTATTATATAAAATAATTATTATCTATTCATATAGCATGCGCAAAGTTTTGCTTTTAGATATGGCTTGATACAATTTTGTTTTATTATTGGATTTTATATAAAGAGTTACTTTTTAAATTAGGGCAAGTAATAAGTTACTAGGTAATTATGAAAATTTGAAATTAAAATTACCTGAACTTCTAAGCTGCAGTAAACTTATTGTTATGTTAATTTTAATAATCAATACTTATTGATTTTATTACTAATTTGTTATTGTATGCTTAGACGTAGGTGTATTGATAACGAATAGTCTCTTCGATCTCTAGTTTTATTACACTTAGTGTAAATGGAAGTGCCATTAGCTGATACTTTCTTAGATTTACGCGAATATTTGATATTTTGAATAAAACTATCTTTACGGGAGGATCCGTGGTCATGTTTGCTGTAAAGCATTCGAAATGTCGGTAACCAAAAATCAAAATAAATCTGCGAAATAATCCGAAAAGATAGTTTTATTTAAAAAACCATTAGCTAATGAATTGTTTACATTGAAGACGAACTAGATTTAAATACTGACATTGTGCATAATAATTTATTGATAGTTTTACTTTTGTAGTTAATTTGTGAACAATAGTACAAAACATTACATACCTTCGTAGGAATAGAAAGTTTTCCGAATTGGTTTCTACATCTGTTTTACAAATTTGAATTGTGTTCATTAGTGATAAGGTACAAATTACATAGAAAAATGACATAGTGAAAATTTAAGTTTTGCAAATAAAAGTTAAACTTTTTTTGAAGATATGTATAAGGAAATTAAAACTGCAGTGATAAGAATATTACTTGTTATAATATGCAGAGACGGATAGTGCAATATTTTCATTTGACAAATTCAATTATTTGCAATATAGTCTATTAGACTAACAAAATACCATAGACCTACTAAAAATTAGAGATTATTTTATAAAATCGGTTGTTTATATTATTTTAAATGAGATAAAAATTTATTGCATAGAAGTTAATAATTATTGATACACATAAGATGTAGGTACCAATTTCTAAAATAGATTTTTTTGAGCGTATAGCGTGCCTTTTTACAATGTTACAGTATTATGCAACATTCTCAACCTAGTACTAATAATGAACCATCCATTATGTAAATATGTATTTTATTAGATTGTACTAGATAATTGTATTTGTTAATTTATTTTTAAATTAAATATTTATTTTTTGGATTGCATTTTTATGTCGTTTTATTACTTTTCAGCAGGTACTGCGACAATATCTGAATTGCTATCATATTTATGTATAGTATCATTAAAAAACTAACTTAGTTGAACTAATAGTGTAAGATCCCAATCTATGTCGTGGACCTCTTACTGTTTTTCTAATTTCTAATAGCCTGAAGCAAATTTTAGATGACAACCCCCATGGGTCGTGTTTCTTAATATATTTTTTGGTATAAAATATATATTTCGTCTGGAAAAAAATAGTTAAATCAACTACCATAGAGAAAATATTGTAAATGTTTTCTCTATAGTTTATCCATATGTACCATTAAAAATTCCTTTTTTGCCTTAATAAAATTAAATTTTCTTATTTGAATTGCACCACTTTATAAAGTAGGTACATAAAAATATGCCAATTTATACAAATGCAACAATCGTCTTATCTACAATAATTATTATTATACTAGCGGCTCACCCTCGCATCGCTCGGGTTCGCCACTAGAAAAAGAAAAATAAATTATCTCAACGGGAATCGTACATTTTTCCAGGATAAAAAGTAGCCTATATGGGTTATTCTGACGTATGAGCTATATTATTGTAAAGTTTCATTAAAATCGATTCAGTAGTTTTTTTTTGAAAGAGTAATAAACATCCATACAAACTCGCATTTATAATATTAATAGGATTTGTTTGCACTTTAAAATGTTCTATCATGTCTCATTTATTGTTACTATCACTACTAATCAACAAAGTAATTAGAGCTTTAATAAAAACTTAAAGAAAAAACGACTCCCGGACATTAAAAAGTAAAAAATAACTGAACGGGGTTTTTATTTCCAGACACCTAATCAGATACTTTCGAAGTCGGTGCCAGCCCACAATGCTTTAAGATATGAATATCTAATAGGTAAATATGATAAGGTAGGGTATGAACTTAGTTATAGTTAAAATTTTATACATACAATAATTGTGATGTATTTATACATATGGAAATATATTTACATTTCTTTTCATCGGCTGGCACCGATTTCTGTGATGTGTGTGTGCTGTGACATGACAAAATTATTTGGATTTCGTTTTGTGGTTTTTGAAACTTACAAACAAAAATATACTTTCAATTAACAGTAACTGTGAGACTTGTCCAAATTAGTTAAATGATTAGCTCAATTTAGTGAATGGATTACGTTTATGATACAAGCGTCGTCATTATTAGAAAACAAGATATTAGAAAACTTTAATACTTTGCCAGTTCACATGAGATGTGCTGCACTGAATTATACAAGTATTTTGTTTTGTTCCTAACCTATTAACTTCCAGAACCTAAACCAACAGGTTTTATAAGTTCACTAACGCAATGATATAAAGATGCAATTTTACACATATTAACGGATTAACGATTAACGTTAACTTGCGTTAATTCTTCGGAAATGTACCTAACGCTTTAACGTTTAACGAAGCTAACTTTTTTTGTAGCGGATTAACGATTAACGAAGTTAACTATTTGATTAACGATGCCCAGCTATGGTCTATTCCATACTAAGCGTTAAAACGTTCCGAGGGACGAACTCGAGCGAAGCGACCGTGAGCCGCTAGGTCAATAATATTTGTATTTTGTACTTATAATATAAGTGAAGTATTAATAAAACGAACGATTAATAATAGTGTTTATTTCAATGAATAATTAATCGTACATGTGGCTGTAGTACTCCTGGTACACCTGTATGTAGGTCTCCTTCTCGGAGGGCGTCATGCGCGCGATGACGTCGTCGTCGACGGCGGTGAGCGGCACGGGCTTGCCGTGCACCAGCACCGTGGGCGCGTTGTCGTCGTCCTCGGACTCGTCGCTCTCCATTTCCGCTGGAATTATTCGGTTTTATGTAATTACAATTTTTTTTAATGTATGTATGTATGTATGTATTAACACAGGATATAAGATATCTAAGTAATAATAAATTAATAATTTTTTTTAATTAGATACATATTTTGGTTACTTTAATAACGCTTAGTATACCTACCTATGTATATAATGAAGAAGATATTAATATATAAAAATATTTTTGGTTAGCAAGCTTATCATAAGCTCAAATGAAAATTAAATTTATATATATGAATAAAATATATCCTATAAAAATATTGTACTCAATTTTAAAAAATTACATCAGTAAAGGAAAAAGTAATAAAAGCAAATTTTCATAATTTTACAATTTCACTGAAGATTTAAATGTCAACTCTTACATTAGTTAATAAGCTCATACTGCATTCATATACATACATACTAGTGACGTAACGAATGTTCGATTTTTCACATTCGCGAATACGAATGCGAATGGTGACTTTTAAAGAAAACGCACGCAAAATGTTAAACAGACTGGTTTAAGATTTCGTATCGGCAATACTTAAACCGAACATAGCCGAGCCGATACAGTTTGAATGAACGAAGTTAGTCACATAAAGTACGTTCGAAAAGATTTGTTGTGATTTGAGGCTAGTTTAATATTATTGCACTTGTCAAATTTAACTAATACCTAGTCAAATTGACAAAGTGATATACAACACGAGTAAAGCATAGTTTTATTATCATTCCATATCCTTTTCTTCCTTATATAATTTCCTTTTTGTTTGTCAAATACATTCGCCAAGCATTCGCATCGTCTCTTGCGAATACGAATGCGAATGTCAAAAAATATGCGAATATTCGCGAATGCGAATATTCGTTACATCCCTAATACATACACTGTTTGCATTTTTGAGATGTTTATTCAGTTTCTAAATGGCCATGAAATTTCATTACTTTTGCATTTTACAATATTTCAAACGTCTTACATTTTTTATATAAACTCTACTTCTGTCGACTCAGCTACTCTAGAGAGCAACGCCTTCTATCCGCCATCCGAATCTCTCAAGAAAACTACGATTTAATAGTGCGAATAATATCTCTAATTGAAACCCGAATTCTGTCATTCATAATGAAACTAGTAAAAATAATAATTTAAGTAATTTCGCATAAAACCATCAACTTACCGACTGCGGCCATTTCATCTTTAAGCTTGTACGGGTCCTTTGATTCGTTATCGCTTGAATCCGAACTATCAGGCTCCGTTCCCTTCAGTGCGCTACTAGCGTTAGTACCTACAAATTAAACGTTTACAACTTTAGAAATTTTATAGCGAAAAAATAAATGGCGCTATGGCCGTTTTATGTAATGTATATAGAATGATATCAAAATATAATTTAAAAAATAATAAACACAATCAGTGGCGTAGCGTACGGGGGGCGGTGGGGGCCGCGGCCCCAGGCGGCATATTTAAAGTGGCGGCAAAATTTCACAATAAATATTGTGTACCAACATGAAATAGAGAAAATTAATTATTTGTCACAAAAATCACTACCAACATTCAATTCTACCGGGTTATTGCTAAGTAATTTTCATTGAAATGAAATAAATAGGAAAAATGAATAGGAATTCTAATCATGCCGCCCCCTATATAAGCTACTGGACTAAGATTACGAAAGACTTTTTACTTTTGAAATATAACGGTGCGAAAAAATTTAAAAAAACTTGACAAAGAAGAACTGCTTATTTTTATTATACAGTGAGATTATAACATCATTGTTATTACTTACTAAATTATAAGATCTCATATGTAAATAAATGGCTCAAACGAAATCTTTAAAATTTTGACATCATCATCATCTTTCGTCCATTTAATTTTACTCGGAAGTTCAGTCATTTTATTCGAAGACTAATAATAAATAATTTAAAAAAAAAAACCTTTCCGTCCTGGGTGAATCTTCATACGCAAAAGGCGTGAAAAGTGGAAAACATGCAAAATTATAACACACAGTTACATTTATTTAGTTATTTTAGTGTGATAAGAAGTAGGTAGTTATAGTTATTATTAAACAAAAAGCAAACTTTTTGCATCATTTTTGCAATTACTGATCGGTTATTTTTCCACGATTAACTTTGGTTAGTATAAAATTGAAAATATATATTTTTGAGAATATTCTGTGTTCGAGTCCAAGTTTAGACCAGATATAATAATTCGTTTTTTCTGTGAAGAAATTGTCAGTAACATCCCGAAGTTGGGAAGTTGACAATGCTTCACCTTACCTCAAAGAACGCCTCAGAGAGATCGTTTTTTATGGAACTCTTTTTCCGTGCCATTATTTGAGATTTTTTATTTTAATTCAGGCTAAATGAGCCCATCGTTGCAACTTTTAGGAGCTTTGAGAGCAGTTGTGCAGTTGCATAAGTTGGTACTGCGCTCTCAGGTCCTCTTTGTGTAGAATGCTGGCATTTTTGGTGTAGTATGCCAGAGGGAGATTTCCTCCTTTTCTCACGATGTTCTCAGGTGATGTTGGTTTGAGATCCTAACATTATTGGTGTAGGTTGCCAGCTTCCCGATTGGTTTCTTTGGCTTCCTATGCTGACACATTTGGTTTAAGATGTTAGCGTTCTGATTAACTCTTCGTCTTACCATCTTTAGTCATTGTAGTATATTATAGCCCTATTTAAAGGGTTCGGTTCTTCCTTCTTCCAACTTTTCTAATCGCACGAGACCGTGCTTCACATTATAGAGCGCCATGTGATTGGCGGCGTTGCTCCATGGTTTGTTGTCCCTAATGTATTCTGATGTTGTAATGCTTTCAGCAAACCCTCTGTTTCCAAGTTCGAAAGGCTTGTCTGATATTTCACATGTTGCAATGTGCGTTTTCCCAGTTTCTCTCACAATCGCTATATATAGGCGTTATGCATGTGGTATCTGGTTTCTTTGGTTGGTGAGAGGTTTGGTGTAATAATCTGTCCCGTGTCGGCTCCTGTCCTATTTGTCTTCCTTGTAGTTTTCACTTTTAGCTTCACCAGGCTTATTGGTGTTTGGGGCCTTTTTGTGGCTTTGTTCACGTCCCGCTTCGTAAGTCTACTGTGATCACCATGGCAGGCATTTTCTGTTGCAGGCGTTCTGCGCTACTTTTCTCACGTCACTAGGATATGTTTCTGGGGATTCCCCTGATCATATGCGTAGCAGACTGCCGATAGTATAAGCTGATGTAAATTATTTTCGTGTACGGCAGTTCGTTACGATGAATGAATTATATATTAATGGTAAATGTTCGACCTAATTCTTTAATTTCTATCCACAAGTCACAACCTTTGCTAGATGCCGTTACAAGGTCTAGTTTAACCTTTTCACCATTCCATCAGACAGCAGATAACATGGTATAATTCAAGCATATTGTACTCTCATATTATAATCTTACAAACTTCTTGAAGCACATGTGATTTACAGTTTCTTCTTTGATCGTTGTCATTTAATTACCAAACAATTTGTGATCCCGAACCTGTAGCATTATAGATTTTAACTTCTTGACTTGGAATAGCAAAAGCATCGGGCCTTATTGTTAAATAATTAATCCATAATAAACTGAATTCTCACTTGATCTGGTCGAATCGCTTGCCAAGTTATTAATAGGAAATGGTCCCGATTTATTGGCCTTAAATTAATTGCCCAAAGAAGATGGCGGCGAATTTGACTTCGGCCCCCGGCGGCATAAGTGCACGCTACGCCACTGAACACAATAAATTCACTACAATAGCTCCAGGGACGATTGGGGAGGTTGAGTAACTTAAAAAATCGGACAAGTACGACTTTAACTCGCATACCGAGGGTATGAAACATTAAAATAAGTTTCTAATCGCAAAAAAAATGTGATAGAACTACAAATTTACGGTTTTCGGATTTTTCCCTTTACTTGACTTTACTTCTTGCCAAATTTCATGATTTTAGGACAAAAGTAGCCCATAGGTTTTGATTCCCTTGCGAATGTCAAAATGTGCGGCATAATTTGCATAGGTATTAGTATATCAATAGCTTTTTTTTAAATTAATCATTCCATTGCTACATAAACAAGAACAAACCAACAAACAAATAATATACAATATATAACATAAATAAGGGTACAACATAATAAACACGTACTAGTGTTCTGTTTCTCATGCGCCAGCAGCACGGACATGATGTCGTCCGTCTTCTCCTTGCCGGTGGTCTTCGTGGAGGCCGCGTTGCTCGCCGCCTTCTCTAGCGCCGCGTCTGTTGAGTGCACGCTGTCGCCCTGGAACACATGTACGTATATATGACTTGATGATTGATTCATTTGGATCTGAAGGCTTAGACAAGTGGCAAACGCTCCATATCGATTCTCTTTCGATAAACGCTAACGCCTTGGCAATTTCGATAACAATTTGGTAGCCAAACGTACAAGGACTTGTCGAACGCTCAGTCTCTTCGATCTTTCGACAACAATCGAACGTAGTCATGGTTTTGTTTGTGAACCTCATCTTGACATTGTGAAATGCACTAAAATTTAAACGTATACGAGCAACACATAGGATTTTTAGGATTTCTTTATTAAAAGTTCACTAATTATAAGGATTATTTCGCCTAGCAGTCTTTGCTACAATAACAATAAATACAATAATATATATTTGTCAGACAATGACAACGGTTACCATGGCAACAATTAGTCATAATAGCTTTTATTTAATTTATGCACATTCATCCCATTGTAATGAATATTATTTTTTATAAGTAATAAGTTTATTTTTTTTTTACCAATCTAAAAGTTATTTTACATTTTATTTAACATATATTATTTAACATATTATTCAGTGATTCGCCATTTTGTAGCGTTATCTCCAAGGTATTGGCGTACGATAGGTGTCGTACGCTAGCAGCCGAATTGGTTTGTCAAAAGTGCCACTTGTCTTCAATTTCTATGGAGATAAATGTACTACCCTGACGTTTCATTTCATCGAATAGATTAGATCAACATTTGGCTGCCAATTACAAATGCGATACGTTGAGTCAAATTTGAAGTCGTAAACATATGTCAGTCCCATACATTGATTACTCTATTCTACTAGCATTTATGCCACTTGTCTAAGTTTTCTGTTTAACGTTCTACTGCTCGACATTATAAACCTTTCAAATTTTTAATACAAAACACTAAAAATAAAGCCAATACTCAGCTTTAGACCAATGAAGGTTTTTTTTTTAAATATATTAGATAACTAGATTTACAGTAAAACTATATATATAACCATATAGGATAAAACGTAGCTTATAACCTTAAAGATCGAAATTAATTGTTTAAAGAGGCTTTCATCTGTGATTTTTTTCAATAACACTGTATTAATATGACAGCACCATTTTTGACACAAATTTCTTGACAGAAAATCCAATAACTATGTTTAACCCGGGACTCAAATTCTGAACCTCCGAATCTGCAATTCATGCAAGCCACTAGACAATGAGACGATTATATACCATCATGGTCTATACATTACCTGGTCATTATTAACAATGGTGCTCTCCACCATCCATACGGGTCGTTCTTTACGCAAAGCGTTAGGATCCACCGCATTATCGTTGTCTCCGATGGTGATGTCCACACGAGTCTCTTCCACTGCGAGGCCTTGGCTACGCGTGGCCTCGCCCGACCACTGCTCGCCCGGTAGACGGTTGCCAAGTTGTTTTGTGTTCAAACTGCATGGAATATATTTAATATTGACCTTATAGGTATAATATTTTTAATGGTTGTTGGGATTGGGATTCTAAGATAAAAGCTCATCACGATGGTTCCAAATAACCTATTAATCTGATGGTTGTTCCTACTAATGATGGGAATTTGATTTGATTTGATTGATTTGATATTAAGATGTGCCTTTAGCGAAATGATTTTTTATTAACATTAGGTATAGGTGTTTATAACAAGTTACATTTCAAATGTTTGGAAACTACATAATATTGTGAGTTAAACGTTTTGACATACAAAGCCATTTATTGTTTAGTACCTTCTTTATAGGAAAAACGACCGTTGGGTACCACTATTGGCTAAGCTCTACGATATGAAAATTAAAAATGAGAATAAATTATAAAAATGGTTTATCGAACTGTTTTATAAAATGATATAATCTAAAGTATTAAACATTAAACATTGAAAAGACAAAGAATAATAATATCGCTAACCCTCTAATGGTGTTGATATCGACTGGTTCTGGTTCTAATATTTCGGGTGCCAGTTTGATGCCTTCCACTTCCCTTAACAATATGTACAGTGTTTCCAGCTGTTCGTTGAATTTAGCTAATAACAATCTGGAATCCTTCTTCGGAAGCGCTGATTGGTCCTCTTCTACGACTTGGTTGCAAAACGTACATCGGAATTCTTGGGTCATCATATCGTATAATTGATCCGCCTTAAATATAAAAATCATATATTAGTAGTATCGTATTATTACAAATGTGAAATTGCGTAGGTTTATTTGTCCTTCTTTCACGCCGAAACGAAGCAATTGGTTAATGCGATTTTCTATATGGATATAATTAGAGGGCTGGAGAGTGACATAAGCTATTACTAAGCTATATTTTATAGCGGAATTTATTACCACGGTCCACGGGAAAACGTTTTTCTGTAGGAGGTGTTCTGTAAGAAATGTATTTCTGTATGAAGATGACATAGGTTATAGGTATGTTACTACTCCCCAAGGGATGAACCCGAGCCAAGCTTAGGGTGTGTAGCGGTGAAGCATAATATCCTACTTACACTGTAAAGTTATAACAAATTTATATTTAGTTTTTTACCTCAAGATCTGTAAATGTCTTACTGCATGCCGGACACTTAAAACTGGCTCGACTTGTAGCATCGCGTTCTTCCGTTTCCATGCGCTTGCGCATCAAGTCCAACTTGTACTTTACCACATTCACGAAAGTTTTGTAGTTTATGAAATAATAATTTACTTTCTGCGCTTTGCCATCAAGACCTATAAATAATTAAATTTCAATAGGTTAATAATCCACAAAGCGGGTTCAAATCCCGGGTTTCGCACCTCTGATATTTTCATGTGCGAATCATTTCTAACATGATTATCACTTGCCTTACGGTGAAGGAAAACATCGTGAGGAAACCTGCATGTCTGAGAGAACCTAGCAAGTTTTCGAAAAACATGTGAAGTCCGCCAATCCGCACTTGGCCAGCGTGGTGGACTATGGCCTGATCCCCCTTGTATTGAAGGGAGGCCCGTGCCCAGCAGTGGGACGTTAAAAAGGGCTGAATACACAGGTTAATAATACTTAGTATTTTGGTGAATAAACGTAACAATTTCTTCGGTCTTAACTTTTGAATTTTCTTAAATGTAACTAAATTTTTACTATTTAAAATATGTTAATAATTATAAGTTACCAACTTACCAGTTTCCATTTTTAATCGGACTTGAATAAATTTGTCATTTTTTAAAGTTGCTATTCTTGCTCTTAACATTTTTCGTTCAAATTTTAGCAATTCGCAAATATCATCTTCTTTCATACCTGTGAAAGTTTTCGTAATTTAATCAAGAAATCTTTATTTAACAAATAAGAATTTTATTTTCTTTTTATTATTTGCACATACAGGGATTTCTAACCAGCATGTCCACGATTAAGGCATCCTCAATAGTATAAAAGCCTCTTACAACGAGCCTCGCAAGTTGTTTCAAACTGCTGGGCACTTCAGTCACCAGTCGTTCCTCAGTCATAATAACTGAAAAAGCAAAATATTATTTTAACGTTGACACGCAAACTTATACTTTTATTAGTCATTCGATTCTTATTGATAAATCTAAACGAAATGAATAATGATAATCGATTTATTATCATCCATAATTCATCAACATTGGTATTTACTTATTAGATATTCTATCTAAATATCTATATATACATAAAAGCGAAATACTAGGTACTAACTGATTAATGTTACTTTAACTTTAAACATGGACAGGTAAATTCCTCCTAGGTTGGTAGATGTCCGCTGAGAAAGTATTTTTGGAAATTCAAAGCCTGAGGGGGTTAAAAGGTTGTTTGAAAATCCGTTGTTTTTACAGTTATTAAAATTTGAAATTTTAGGCATTACATCGCTGGGGGCTTAAAATATGAGACGACTTGTATATCGATATTTCGTTTGTTGATGGAAGTAACCTAAGCTAAGAAAGTATTTCACGAAAATCAAAAAAGGGTTAATGAAAAAGGGGTTTGGAATTTTTATACTAATACATAGCAGAAGAGTTTTTTTGTTAAGTTGTGTAAACTGTAAAGAGGAAAAATATGTGCGTATATAGGTAATTGAAAACGCTGAACCTATTTTAATAATGGATTTATTAATAGAAACAGTAGCTACATTATTCAAAACTCTAAATATGTATTACTAGTCTTACTGGCATATTAATTAGTAATATTTTCAGGATTTTTTTCTCTAAATAGGTAGGTAGTTGAAAAGAAACTATAGATTTATTGAGTACCTATCTGTGTAGGTAATATAATTTTTTTTTATTAACAAAGGTAAATTCGAGGCTTAAAATATTTGAAACTACCGATATTAATATCTTATTACCAACTAGCGACTCACCCGTTTTAACGGTTAGTATGAACAATGGTACAATAGGTAAGTATTATAAATCTCTTACTTGAGAAATGATTGATTCTCCATTTTCAGCCCCTTATATATGTTATGATTTCCGAGATGAAAACTATATATGACATAGGTCATTTCCAGGGTCTCAAACTATTTCTATGCCAAATTTCATCTAAATCGGTTCAGCGGATTAAACGTGAAAAGGTGATGGACGGACAGACAGACAAAGTTGCTTTCGCATTTAATATTAGTATGGATATATAAAGCTGGCTTTTTTTTGTGGTACTGGTTTATCATCATCGGCTTGAGCATAACGTTGATAAGTCAGTCAGTGAGTCACGACATTGCCTTTAATGTATGAGAAAAAAAGTTATTGGGTGTGTAAATTACAGTAAGGTAAGGACTCAAGGAGATAGACATGTACTATTGCAGACTTTTCTGTAGACCTTTTTAAGGCCTACAATTTTCTAGTACATTGTTTTGATTTACCTATCTCTTAAGGTTTAGTCAGAGTTAGCCATATAAATTTTTAAGGACGACTCGATAGAACCAGCGTTTGTATTTCCCCGAAGGAATGAAAAGTTTTCTTGTAGTAAAAGGTATTATAAATGTTGACCTGAATAATAAGTTATCACTGCAGTTTAGTTAAAATCGATTCAGTACTTTTTGCGTAAAATGCGCACATCAATTTGATTAAGTTACCTAGTTTTATTATATGTATACATAAGAATAGGTATTGCGAATTTATCTTAGGAAATAGATATTATATACTATTGCGGATTATTCTGTAGGTCTTGAAAAGCCTTGAAAATTTTTTAGTACCTACATTATTTTGATGGTTTAGCCAGCAGCAGGTTTCTAAGGACAACTCGAAAAAACCGGTTATTGTGTTTTCCCATGGGAAAGATTTTTCTAAAGTAAAAGGTATCCTGATTGTTGACCCGTGTAATAAGTTTTCACTTAACCAAATTTCGTTGAAATTGGTTCATTACTTTTTGCATGAAACGCGCACAAACACAGACAAAAATAATAATAACTATTGTTTTGAGGTCTATATTGTGTACATAATACGTTACAGTCATTGTTCTTAAAAAATATTTCATGTGCAGATTTCGCTAAGTTACTGCTTTATCTATACCTACTACCTACCTATATAATATTATAAATGTGAAAGTTTGTGAGTAAGGATGTTTGTTACTCTTTCACGCCAGAACGGCTGCACGGATCTAGATGAAATTTGGCACAGAGATAAATTATAGTCTGGAATAACACATAGGCTACTTTTTATCCCGAAAAAAATATGGTTCCCATGGGATAGGTTTGTTTTAGTTTTTCTAGAAGCGAAGCCGAGCGAAGCGAGGGTGAGCCGTTAGTTATAGGATATAAAATACGAAAAAAATCTTGAAATCCTTATAGTCTAGATCACAAGTTGAAAATTAGAAATAAAAAATGTGTTTAAACCATTTTTCAGCACGTAAATAAGGGCAAATGTTATAAACCAATAAATCTATACTATAATAAAGCAGTAACTTAGCGAAATCTGTACATGAAATATTTTTTAAAAACAATGACTGTAACGTAGGGTAAAACACCCGGTAGTCAGCCCCGCACCAGTACTCAGCCTTTAGAAACATTATTTCCATATAAATAGTGTTGAAATTTGTTTACATCTTTAAAATAACGTTTAATCGAATCCTTGTTTCCTTATTGACTAATACGCACGCCTAGGAAACAATAGCACGTCAGGTTGACGAGCTACAATCGTTCATTTGCACTGCCGCCAAAGACATGACTAAACGAGTCGCTGTAATAATTTTTTTCTTAAGAAAACGTGTTCGAGTTTTCGGTTAGTTTTTGTGTGTATTTGCTGTTATTTGCGGTTGATTTTTATACTGTATTACAATAAAATGTTTACTTTGTGATAAAATTAACTATTACATGCATTTTATTAGTTTAATATGTTGTAATTTAGGTGGCCGACTACTGAGTTTCGAATTTTTAAGCTAGATCCAGTGCTCAGCCATAAGCGGCTGACTACTGGTTTTTAGTGATTTTCTTATATGTAGTTGAAATTAACGGAGCGAATAGTCCCAATTTTGCTCATTACTTTGGGTTTATCTCTTATAAGACGAAAAGTGTATTTTACCAGTAGTCAGCCGCGTACAAATGTGATTGTACGTCAGGGGCCGACCAATGGGTGTACAAATCCAGTAGTCAGCCGTTAGTCCTGTTGCACAAAATAGCACCTTAAAGCTTTTTTAATTAGGGTCAAATGTATGCACGGTTATTTTAGAATGAAAAACTTTTTTTTAAAATTCATCATGTCGAAAAGACCAATGCACCAATACAAAGAAGAGCAATTAACACAAGCTATGGCGACGATTAAAAATGGGATGAAGATTAGAGAAGCCAGTCTAGTTTTTGGCGTTCCGCGAGGGACGCTACAAGATCGACTACATTTAAAGGTTCCAGAAATACCCGGTACAATGGGACCAGACTCAGTGCTGACCAAAAAAGAAGAAACTGCCTAGAAAGACTGGTGCATAGCGTTAGCGAAATGTGACTTACCTTTAAAATGTGATCATCTCCTTAATACCGTCCATAATATTATTTCAGAAGAAAATAGGCCGAACTTAGTCTTTCCATATGTAAGACCAAAGACCAAAAGACGTTATTAACAGTGTGTCTGCGGGATGGTTGTTAGGAAAGCCAGAAACTGGTTGGATGAAATCAGATATATTTTACGATTATATTAACAAGAAGAGACACAAAATATGCAATACGCATTAAATCAAAGTCCAAAAAATATAAATAAACACAATAAATATTTTGTTCAATGTTGTTGTAAAATAAAAAATCTATAGCCCATTTTAAATAAGCATTTGACCTTGCCTTGTGCATTGAAAGCAACATAAAAGATAAAATCAATTAATAGAATAGGCTATTTCTTACGAAGAGTGGAGACAATTTGAGAAGCAAAAAGAAGAAGTGAAGGAACAGAAAAAGAAAAATACATTGATTAACAAAATGAAAAGATTAGAAGCTAAGGCAAAAAAAGAAGAAGAAAGGCAAAAAAAGAAAGAAGAATTACAAAAACGGAAAGCGGAAAAGCTGTTGAATTCCAAAAATAGTTAAAAGACGAAGAAAAATACGACAAGTATAATAAACAGAATAAAATGCAAAAACTGTGAAGAGGAATTGACCAGCGACACAGAAATAAATGACTTAAAGAATATTGGATGTGACAATTGTCCGGTATCATTTGAAATGTACTGAATTCGCTGGGGACTTATATGAAAATATATATAATAAAAAAAATCTATGCTAAATATGCAAGAATAAGTGAGAGGCTGACTACAGGGTAAGGCATGGCTGACTTGTGGATAAATGAGGCTGACTACTGGTAAAAAGTGCCATAATTTGTTTAATGTTGATGTTTTCTATAATTCTGTTATAAATATAATGTTTTGTTAATTTCTATAGTAAATTTAATAAACAATCGTTCGGAGAATAATAGTCGTTTTTATTCATAGTATTTAATATTTAAAATACAGTTGAATCAAATTTTAGTCCTCACTAAAAGGCTGACTACTGGGTGTTTTACCCTATTATGTATACGATATAGACCCCAAAACAATAGTTATTAATTTTTTTGTCTGTTTGTCTTTTTGTCTGTTTGTCTGTTTGTCTGTACGCGTTTCACGCAAAAAGTAATGAACCGATTTCAACGAAATTTTGTGAACTGATAACTTATTACTCGGGTCAACATTTAGGATAACTTTTACTTTTGGAAAATCTTTGTTTCCCGCGGGAAATCGCAATAACTGGTTTTATCGAGTCCTCCTTAGGAACCCTCCGCTGGCTAAACCTAAAGACATACATCAAAACAATGTACTAAAAAATTGTAGATCTTGAAAAGGCCAACAGAAATATCTACAACAGTATATGTCTATCTCTCAAGGTACACTCGCAATACCTATTCTTATCTATACCTATAGCAAAACTAACTTAGTTAAATCGATGTGCGCGTTTCACACAAAAAGTACTGAACCGATTTCAATTAAATTTTGTATAGTGATAGCTTATCACTCGAGTCAACATTTAGGATACCTTTTACTACAGGCACATTTTTCGTTCCCGCGGGAAAACGCAATGACTGGTTTTATCGAGTCGTCCTTAGAAGTTTATATGGCTAACGCTGGCTGAACCTTAAGAGATAAATCAAAACAATGTACTAGAAAATTGTAGGTCTTAAAAAGTTCGCAATATTATATGTCTATCACCTAAGGTACACTCGCAATTACTATTTTTATTCACTACTCGCGACTCACAGGCTGACTTATCAACGTTTAGCTCAGTTCAGCAGTGAAACGTAACTAGGGACGAACCCGAGCGAAGCGAGGGTGAGTCGCTAGTATAAAATAAGAATGTATTTACCTACTATTTCGTTTTTCGCTAGTAATTTAAAAACTATTCATAATTCAGAAAACAAAGATCCTTAAAGAGAAGGAATCTATACAGATAAATAAAATTGAAGTGTCTGTTTGTAATATCAAAATAACAGCTCTAAACTAAATGCATATGTAATTATATACGGTACCTTTAAGAAAAACACAATTTTTAAAATTTTTGTATGTCTGTTTGATCCGGCTAATCTCTAAAACGGCTGGACCATTTTTAACGGGACTCTCACTGGCAGATAGCTGATATTATAAGGAGTAATTTAGGCTACTTTTATTTTAGAAAAAGCATTAGGGTTTCGCTTAAAAAAATTAAAACGTACCTAGGGACGACGCGATTCAATAAGTTTCGACTCCCGGAACTATACCTCGATTTATAATTTTAATTTAACGCTGAAGATAGGGCTTCAAGCGGCCGATGAGGTGTGCGCGCACCGCCTCTAAAGCGAGGACATCATGTAATATAGTTTTTCTTACAGTATCAAAAAACAATTTAAAAATTTGAATAAATTATGGTGCATTGTAAACACTTCAGAGAATTTAGTTCCGTTGGAAAAAGTTTTTAAGTTCATTTTTCGAAAAGTTAGGCGATTGATTTTATAATTAACAAAATTTTGTCAGACCTTCGTTGTCATTGAAGACAACAAAAAATAATTAAATTATATTGCTATATTTAATTATAATACTTATTAGAAAAACACAGTTAAAAATTGAATTATTTAATCTTAACGATAAATATTAACATAACTTAATAAATTAAATGTATAATGTCTCATAAAATACATAATTTCAAAATACTAATCAAAGTAAATAGTTAAGATTATCTAAAATAAATCTAATAAAAAATTATCTGGCAGTGTGTGGCAGCTCAAGACTTGTCGTTGAAAATTTGGATGGCTTTTCTATTGTTTGTGCATTTTTCCAAAAATGACATCATTCATTTTGTAAAATTGAACTTAGATAATTTAAAAATATTCGATACTAATGAAGTCAGATAGAGAGATATCAATTTCACATAATCGTTTCTTAATACAATTAAAGTTTATGTAAATAAACTATAAATAATTGAGCATCTTGTGAGGATGTTAAAATTACACTTTATTCAACATTATTTTTTGTTCATTTAAAAGAAATATGTTATGGTTATTTCTTGTTTAGATGAGCTTTAGAAATTAATATTATGTAGTTTAAAAAATTCATTTAAAATTGGCACAATATGTATACTAGTGCATACAGATCACTGTATTTGTTTTGGCCAAAGTAGATAAAATTTATATATGATATAATAAAATCAATTTTAAAAACAGCTCTTAAGTAATTACACATTTTTTAGCAATATGTTACTTGCAATATTAGTTACATGAGACGATAAACACAATAAGAAAAGTAATATGTATGACATAAACAAATTTTTCACATTATCATTCATAATCATAATGAACAAATTTATTCATGTTCCTTTAGAACAAATAAATCAAATTCAGTCTTGTTATACTAAAACTGTTGGATATAAAAATATCTACAAATTATAATTAGTCTAGAAATTTGTTTTTATGCATATTTTAATGTCATCTTTAATTACTATCTTAAAATCAATAGCTAAACTAGGGGATGGTCCAAGTAGGCATAAATTTTTTCCAACATTAACTGTGCAAAACATATCTGAAACTAGTACACTATAAATTTGTCATGTTCTATTAATAATCGATTTCTAAATCAGAAGATCAAAAGAATCAATATATGTCATTAAATTCACACAATAAATACTTATTTTTACATAGGTACATAATATTTAAGGAGTTTCTACCTAAGTGATTTATTTACAGCTAGGGCAAGACAATTTTTACAAAATTAAACGGTAATTATTGACAAAATATTTCTTCATAATATAACATCTAATTTTGATAAAATTAGTTATCAACATTAAGTGGAGTTTGTTCTTTCAAGTATCATTTGAATATTGTCCAAGGTTTGATATATGATTCTAAAATTTGGACGATCACTGGGATGATGATTCCAGCACTGTTTCATCAAATCATAAACACATCTAGGTGTATTGTCAGGACAAGCAAGAACATTGCCATCTTTTAAAAATCTTACAACTTCTTCATGTGTCATACCAAAATAGGGTTGTAAGGCAAAGGAAAATATTTCCCAAAGGCACACACCATATGCCCATACATCAGATTCTAGAGTATATTTATTATATAAAATGCTTTCTAATGGCATCCATCTTACAGGAATAGCATCATGCTCATCGCCTTTATAATAATCTTGTAAGTATATTTTATGTGATAATCCAAAATCAGCAATTTTAACAACCATATCATCATTTATTAGGCAGTTTCTAGTAGCTAAGTCACGATGTACAAATTTTCTATCAGATAGATAAACCATTCCAGAAGCAATTTGCCTAGAAATGTGAAGAAGATCTAAGTGACTTAGTGGAGCAACAAGAAGTCTTAAGTCCTCTCTATTTTCTACTACTGGTGGATAATTTGGTGCTGTACTGCAAGCTCTTAAATACTCATTCAAATCCCCCTTGCCCATAAATTCAAACAACAAACACATTGGACGTCCTATAGCACATACACCTAATAATTTGACAATATTTGGATGATCGAAGTCAGCTAATAAACAAGCCTCTCTTTCAAAATCCAATTGTAAGTCATGAGATGCTTCATCTTTTAGCATTTTTACTGCAACTAAGGTAAACTCTTCATCTGGAACTAGACCGGGTGCTTTTGCTTGAAATACTCTTCCAAATGCACCTTGACCTAAGTCTCGAATATAAATAATATTATTTCTAGGAAATTCGAGTTTTTCCAGCTTAGGATTTAGCTGTGCACCTGTTGTATGATAAGCTAAATTGCTTGGGAGTTTATCTAAATCAATATCCACATTTTGCAGATTTCTGCGACTAGAGATATTACACTTAGAGTAATGGTTCTTTAAAAAGTAATGACACAGAAGAGCAATTGATGCTATGCCTAAAACGCATCCAAGGCCAGTAACAGAAAGTATTAAAACAAATGTTGGGGTAAAATAATTTTCCATTACAATTGTACCACTTGTATTATCAAAATCGTCGGTAAAATTAGCACACATGGGGATGTCACAGAGTTCCCATCTTACATTTGGGTTCATTGTATAGCACCAAGGCTTCCGCTCTTCTCCTCCCGCATTTCTACAGTAATTGGAAGCATTTTGAACTTCAGGAAATACTAAAGGTGGTCTTGTATGTTGATGTGGATGCTGTGATTCCCAGGCTTGACATGCAAGCCCAGTCTCAGTAACATTCATAGTACCTTGGTAATATTGTCCATTACCACGGACACATGCAGTCGTAACTTGACTGTAATCCATATCAGTGATACCTGCGTTATTGCATGTTACTTGAGTTCCTTTACCAGCAAATTTCGGTAGCTTTTCACATTCAGGAAAACGAAAATGACCCCTCGATTCAAAATATACACCTCGCCGCTTTTGTTCTTCTATAACAATCCAATCATTGTAACAGAACTGCATTTTAACAGCCATACAATCTTCGTAGCATAGTGGCAAAGCATAATATCCTACTCCATCTTTGTCAATGCATTTTGGAAAAGCATAAGCACATAGAAGTTTTTCAGCTTTACTACGACAAGGTTCTTTTAAAGCTGCTATCATTTCTTTCCATAATCCAGTAGTAATTTTTTCATTTTCCAATCCACCGGTATGATTATACCACACGTACCCAGTAGAATAATGTTTGCAAATTTGTCCATTGTATGGACCACAATAAAGATGCACAGAATTAATTGAAAGAAGCACAATAAATATTTTACAATACACGTTCATTGTTATAAGAGAGTTAGTGTTTCGTTGTATAATGTATAAAAGGGTTGCATTTTACTTTAAATGATATTTACAAAATGCTGAAAACATGATATTCAGTACACAATGGCCGACGCATTATTTATTATTGATTTTAGCTAAATTTTCACGTAAAGTAAACCGCACAGTAGAGAAACACAAGTATGAAGTAGGTAAAATAATGATACATACAGTGTTACTAGATTAAGATTTTCATAGAATCGGGAAGAATTTTGTCTTTTTCTCCCGCCAGATGTCGCGATCACTATAGCGCTCAGTATATTATCGTAAAGCTTTATATCGTAGTTAGTTTTCATTTTATTTAAAATTTTAATACTAAAATTTCAAATTTTGCAGTGCGAGAATGCAATGAAAATGGATATCATTCGTCCCAAAAAAAAAAACAAGAGCTTCATACAAATTTTCATCCCCCATTTTACTCCCGTATGGGATTGAATTTAGAAAAATGCTAAAACATATATTTATTTAATTGTATTGAAGAGCATTAATACAAAGTTTCAAGTAATTCTGATCATAAATAATTCTTTGCCCATATAAACTTTATTACCCCCTTCTATCCCTTTACGTGATGCATTTGGAAAAAACCTAATAAATATATTTCTTTTTTTTTATCTTAAAGCTAAACACCACTTTCTGTGTGTTTCACATTAAGAATGACAGAGTTTCATATAATTTTTAATCCCCTATTTTACCCACTTAGGGTATAAATTTCGAAAAATCCTTTCTTATCTGATGCCTACATTATATTAGCAATACGTCCTCCGAATTTGACGTTTCTACGACCAGCGGTTTAGGCCGTGTTGAACCATCAGTCACTCAGGACCATCGCAGGATGCACCTGTCCTTCTCCATTCTTTCTTCAGTTGGTCTAACTTCCAGGTACAATATATTGCACAGGTAAGATGCGAACACAATAGAAGCCAAAAAACCAGGTATAAGAGATATCACAATAAATTACTTAACCTCAGACTGAATACACGTGGCTCCCTCCTTTCGAGAAATCTTTCCCATTAAATTACGTTTTAAATAATTTACTAAATATGATATTCATTAATTAAATTACATTCTTACACGTAATTAGTTTCTTATTTATGTTTATAGACCTAATTTCTACTAATGTTTAGAATATAAACAGAAGATAGAAATATTTTATAAGTAGCGGCTCACCCTCACTTCGCTCGGGTTCGCCTCTAGACAAAACAAAACTATCTCACGGGAACTCTTTCGGGACAAAAAGTAGCCTATTTATTATTCTGGTCTATGAACTATATTATTGTAGTTTCATTAAAATCCAATCAGTAGTTTTTTTGCACTAAGCTGTATAAGTTACTATAGTTTTTTAACTATTCCACGGGAACTCTTTGATTTTCCGGGATGAAAAGTATCTAAAATGTTGACCGGGGATATAAGGTACCACCATGCAAAATTTAATTTAAATCGGTCCAACAGTTTCGGAGATTAGCCCGTACAAACAGACAAACAGAGAGAAATAAAAATTTGAAATAAATCTGGATTTGCTCTATTTCTCTTCTGACATCCCCCTGACTCGGTTTTAGCATTTTTTTTATGTACAGACATTCGACCTCTACAGTTTTATTACATGTATAGATTTGAAAGAAGCTACATGCTGTGTACATTTTTTAATATGGCAATTCAAATATTGTGTTTAAGGCCGGCCGCACATGTACGGAATTCCGATTCGGTTTCCTGATTCGTAATTCAGATTCGGAGACCCGAATGCATGCCTTACATACAAATTGTTCGACTAGGCGCATACGTTCGTACATTTTCCGTTCGGAAAAAAAACCTGACGTTCGTTTCGGAAACAAACCGTGCGTTCGGGTATTCAGAACGGAAAAAGCCGAATGACGTCATCCCGAATGCAGCGCTTGCATTAATTTTTGCTGATCCGCCGCACACGCACGGAAATTTTCCGTCAGAATAGGGATGTAGGCAGTGAAAAAAAATATCAATATATCGATGTATTGATATTTATTAAAATATCAATATTGACCTCGATATCCCAAGGAAAAAATATCTATATATCGACCAAATTTTCATAGATTTTTAGTTTTAAAATACTAATGTATTTAATACTTTCTTAGATTTACGCGAATATTTGATAATAGTAATGGGTAGGGTAGGCACTGTTTGTAACAAGTATTTAACGGCTTTGAAACGTCTACAATTAAAATAATGTATTTAGTTCAGTCTGGCTCAATGAAAGATAATACTATTTTTTATATAACATGCACATTATTTTATTGCATGAGAATTTTAATAAAAACGAAGTTATTTTTAAGTATTAGTTTACTAGATTATAAAAAACATAGTAGTCATAGACAATACAGTAATTTTTTTTTCCGTTCGTTCCTATCTTTTACGGCTTTATAAATTCTGTTAAATATTCCGCTAATAAATTAAAAAAAAAAAACGTTTTTGATACGGTTTTCGATATTGAATATTTTGTCGATCGATGAATATCGATGAATCGATATATCGATGTATTGGATCGAAATATATATATATATATATATATATAGCTTTTATTGAGCTAGATTGAACTAAATACATTATTATTTTGAAACCGAAAATCTAGGAAAATTTGACCAATATAGTGTTATTTTTTCCTCGTGATATCGAGGTCGATATTGATATTTTAATAAATATAGATATTTTAATAAAAATATATACGTCGATATATCGATATTTTATTTCACTGCCAACATCACTACTCTACCTACTGCCAGTAGTAAAATTCCTAATACAAAAAACCTAACGTCTACGCTAGTCTTCCGGAATTCCGAATCAGGAATTCCGAATCAGGAATTCCGAATCAGGATTCCGTACATGTGCGGCCGGCCTTATAGTTGGCAGTACGAATCGGCAAAACGAGAAATGTCAAAATATTCCATACAATTGATAAACTGATGTTTTATAATTAAATTATAATTAAATACCTGTTAATGGCTGCAATAGAGAAAGTGAAGGTCGTCGTCCTCGGAGATTCTGGTAAATTAAGTGTCACTTAATCAGTTTTTTCACTTTTCGCTCATTTTTTTCATCAATAAGTCAAAAAAATCACTGGATAACACAACTAACGTTTGCCAACATTTTTGCGCCATGACAGTTCTCGTTTGTATAGGTTAGACAACATAAAAGTTTTATAATTGGCGGGAAAATATAATTTTCTTTTTCATTATTTTTATGGTATTGCGTATATAATTATAACGTATGAATTTAATTCCAACTATTTAAAAAAAAGTATTTGTAGCAGTTTTATTTTGATTTTTTGTTACCGAGCTATCTTTTGAATTATTTACAAGAAGCATGTTAACGAGAGAGCCTGAATCGGGAATCCTGATACACATGTATGTACATACATAATACATTCATACTATGTACATGCATGTTTGCTAAAAATAGAAAAAAAATGTTTTATTTTAATTGATTCACTTAAATATAAAAAAGAATTAAGGTGAAGTTAATTAGTATATGTTTTTAAATGTTTATTAAGTGTACGACGATAATTACTGGTAATTGTGATCAATGGTTTTCAGGCGTCGGCAAGACTTCATTGACTTATTTAATTGCTCATAATAAACCTTTGCTGTCACCGGGATGGACGGTCGGATGTTCAGTGGAAGTAAAACTACATAGATACAAGGAGGGGACACAGGCGCAAAATACATTCTTCGTAGAACTTTGGGATGTAGGCGGCTCTAACAACCACAGAAATACTAGAAATGTGTTTTATCAACCGACTCACGGTAATATACTAAAATATTCAGAAATAACTATTATATCATTAAGTAAATCTAGGAAAAGTATAAGAATTTTCTTTGTAAGGGTTCACTATTTTTACTATGTTAATGGATATTTTTATATTTTTAGGAATAATTTTGGTGCATGACTTGACTAATAGAAAAAGTCAAATTAATTTACAAAAATGGTTGTCGGAAATTTTGAACCAAGATAGTACCAACCCCAACTACCAATATATGGACGTGGATCCAGAACAATTTCTAGGCTCTACTCAAGTCAGTACGAAATAAGTTTTTTTAATTATATTTTTTATTGTCCTCTTAATTCGATAAAATTCTTTTTGTTACGAATTTTGAAACTTAAATTGTTTGTTAGCTAAAAAGTAATATCAAATCCATTTAAAATGTTCATTTTATTGACACCATGTATAAATTTTACTTTTACATTATTTTATTTCTATGAAAAACATAGTTAACTATCTATATATACACACATATATATACACTATTACATATTAATATAGTATATTATATACATTATACACAATTATATATTACATATTGTGTGTAATTTAGTATATATACATAATTAAAAACACATTCATATTGATACCGGCTAACATGGCTGGACTTACACAAGTGAGGGCTCAGATATGAATCAGTATTGAAGGCTCTTAGAATATTCGAATAAGTAGTTTGACCAATATTTTTTTAGATTTCCAAATTTTGTATTTTGCAAACATAACGTCTAGAAACTTGTTGTGGGGGCCCCGGAGCCTAATTCACATGAATATGACCCCCTACAGACACAAATAAATAATAAATAAAACTTCATACAATAATGCAACGATGGGTACTCTATTAGGTACATAGCGCGAGGGTGTGTGCGTGACAGATCACCGATTCGTTCACGTACGTGTTGACCGTTGACGAAACCGGTTCTTGAAAAGAAAACGCAAAACTTACTTCTCTGATAGTGGAGTGGACGGTGGTAGCAATCCCTTGGTTGATGTGATTGACTTCGGTAGGCCTGCTGACTGCTGTCGGGGAATCGTGGTAGCATAAATGATTCTGCGACGCCCCATTAAGACTGGGATGGTTCCGTTGGATTTTAGGGGGTAGTACTGGCTTTTTTAGCCGTTGAGTTGCACACATCGACCTGTATGTATGCAGGTCGTACGCGTAAATACATTTCACAATGTTAAAAAATATATTAATTATTAAAATAAAATTTATCGTATTTTAGGTCCCCATACTCGTAATTGGCACTAAGTACGATTTAGCTGAAGAAAAACAAAGGAAGAATCAATACCGGCGGCTCGCTAGCAGCATCGCAGAGCAATGCGGGGCAGATGAAATATTTGTCAACTGTTACCAGGCGAGGTATTTTATTTTGACTGTTAAAAACATAATAGTTCTAGAGATTAGCCCATTTAAATAAACAATATACATAACTTTAAAAAATTAGTACAGATCAGACTAAAAATTCAGCCTTCTTTTTAACTTTCCACTGCCGAGCATGTCTTCCACTGAATGTGCGGGGGAGCAGGCTATTCATCACACTGGCCAAGTGTAGCTTGGTGGAGTTAATGTTTTGCGAAAACTAGTCAGGTTATCTTAGAAATGTTGCGAAAAATGGCAACAAGCTAAAACACTACAGTGGTATTACTGTTAGCTATCCAACGGCATAAAGGAGGAACCCGTTACGGGTTGGTTGATTTTGGTACTTTCATGGGCTTGATCCATACCAAATGACTATTAACTGATTGTGAGAAAAAGTCGCAGCGGATAGAATACTTACAAGTTTTTACGACAGGGTATTGTTGAACAGAAGCGATCCACAGGCGGATCTCTGGTCACCATTATAATAAATAAGGCTAATATTTTCTTCATTCAGAGATCATTATGAGCTTACCTACAAAAAATTATGTTTTGCCAAAAGAAATTTCTGTGCGATCTTTATTATTAGGTACTTATATTTTTTGTAAGGAGCTAGAACGATTCATGTTTTGTTTTTTAAAGTTTTCGTGTAGTTAAGTTATTTAATAAACATCAAATAATAACTAATCTTTAAATATTTAATAAAAAATCATTTGAAACTTGTACCAATATAACTGGCTTTTTAATCTATGTTGGTATTTTTTTTATTTTCAGATCTTTAGCGCCGGGTACAAGTAACTCTGTTAAATTAACAAGATTTTTTGATAAGGTAATAATTATTAATTTTGAACCAATTAAAAAAAATGTTTGGCCGCGATTTTAATATTCGTAAAATTTCTGATCTTATATCGTGTTGAATCTTATTCATTCGTGAATGATGATTCATTTGAATGTAAGTATACACATATGAATCATCATTCACATTCCAAAAGTCATTCATTAATGTATGATTAGTATAATCTATCTCTGTGCCAAATTTCATCCAAATCCGTTCAGCCGTTCTGGCGTGGAAGAGTAACAAACATACATACATACATTCTTACAAACTTTCGCGTTTATAATATTAGTAGGATAATGATAAATAACTGACCTGACCGAAATTACTGAACTCTCCGATGACTGAGTTATATTTTCGCCGTAAGAAATACTATATATTTGAACTGTTTTAAATTAAAACAATAATTAGGTAACGAATGTTTAAAAGGAATTTAGTTAAATTAGCCGAAGGAATTTAGTTGACATCAAATTATTACTAGATGGCGTGGTTTTCATTATAATGAGATCCAGTACAAAAAAAAATCGTTCTGGTCACACGCATATGCGTCGATCACCTTCAGACTTAAACATATGAACGCTTGTTCCGTTTATCCTATTTAAAACAAGCACACTTCGTTAAATACTCACTTATGTGTGTTAATCACGTCTATTTATCCGTTTTTTTTACTAAGAATTTAAACTATTTATAGCCATATAGACTGACCTAGAATACCTATATAAAATTTTCCTTATTTATTAAAGAAAGTAAATGATCTCTGGCAAAATCGAAAATGGTAGCATTGATAGCAAAATTACGCTACCATATTTGACTTTGACATTTTGTTTAGTGGACTATATAATTTAGTCTGAGTATTTAACCATAGTCAAAGAGAGCGGACTGAGCGTTGAGCCAGAGTGAGTGAGAAAAATAGCGGAAAGGCGCGACAGAGACAAAACGAATATGCGGCCAGAAGTCTTCTGTATTAATTAAAATACGATTAATGAAAATAGATATTTATAACTATTTTACATTACATTATAATATAATTTATGATATTATATATTTTTTACATTCCATTTATAAATTCAAATTGGAATAAAAGACAGGTACCTATTAGCGGCACGTTCGCTTTCTCTCTTTCTGTGGTGGTCAATTTCATGAGAGTATCGCTCAGTCCATTCTCTAGTATGTATGAAACACAGTCTCTCTCGGTACTGGGTAGGTGATCGAGCGGCGCTACTACCCGCGCGCGAGCCCGTGCGCCGAGCGCCGGCGCGCGCCGCCCGCGCTGCTGGCCACGCCGCTGCGCGCGCCGCCCGCGCCGCACGCGCCTCACGCGCCCCACTCGCACTACATGAGCCCGCGCTTCTACCACATGGACTGACCAAGTATTGTATCTTATTCAATTCTTTGTTAAACGACTATACTTTAGTGTACTGTGCTAGGAGTGCCTTTTGCCATGAAATCATAGAAGGCTAAAATGATTGCTGATTATGTATGTTCGTAAAAAAATCGTATGTGTTATAAAGTTATTATAAATAATATTATTATTGATACAATTTATACTTATTTATGTACTTCCAATGAGGGTTAACATAGTAACATACAAACGTTTTATATTTTACTAGCGATTTACCCTCGCTTCGCTCGGGTGCGCCTCTAGGTATGATTTTGTCCACAATTTCATGAGTTTTAATTTTTTTGCGTCGAAACCGGATCCTTTCTCTAAAAGAAAAGTAGTTACTCCCTATAACACTAGCTATCTGCCTGTGAAAGTTCCGTCAAAATCGGTCCAGCCGTTTCGAAGATTAGCCAGAACAAACAGACAACATTTTTAAAATCATTTTTTTCTTATTAGTACCGTACATACTTTCATATGCATTTAATTAAAAAATGTTATTTTAACATTATATACTATATGTACTGTATAGATGTATAGATGATGTAATTTATATATTAAGGTGCTAAATAAACTTAATGTTTATAAGTTAGAATTACTTTCTATTTATTACATCAAATCTAAAACGCTAATTTATTAAATATATAAATAAATTAAGTAGTATATGTACTTAAAATATTTGTCATAATATATTTGTTTTAAAATAATAAATAAAATAAAATTAAGTAAGGCCTCTATTATTGTTATATTATATTATGTAATAATGTCCTCTAGACTGAGTACAGTCACAGCGGCTGATCTTACTAAGACTTGCCAAATGTTCTGGTTTCGAGTCCAAGGTCGGGCCACTTGTGCTCTATAATAGCTCCCGCGTAGTTGGCTGGTATACATATATCAGGCCGTCAATACAAGAACAGCCGTGGGTTAGGTTGTTCTTGTTTCTTGTTTTTTTAAGTACTACACAGTATTCTAAATGTAGTAAAGTTTAATTTACAAAAAACCTGGGTGCAGTTTTATTTATAAATAAAAAATGTCGCAAAAAATTGTTTTTCCTTTTAATTTTTTCAACTTCTTAAAAACGCATAAATAGCCTAAGCCACTCAGTGTACTTGCATTCCATTGCTGCCGTATGGCTTAGACTGAATGAGATGCGATCGTAGGCAGTAATGTATCGTGAATAAAATTTTGAATCATAATAACAGCGGTAGAAAAATTACACACGATTTGACCTAATCCTCAAATGTCTTTCAAAAATTTTGAAAATATGTATAATACAAAAATGTCCTAACCCACATTTATTTTTGAAAAATAGTTATAAGATGTCTATAACAAATTTACTTTAAAAGAGAATAAGCTAAAAACGCAAAAAACTTTAGAAACTCAAGTTAGCGCTAAATGAAAAACTAGAAATAAGTTTTATAATATATTAAAATATTTAACAGCCTTTTCTCCAAAGTAGCTGTCAGTGGGTTAGGCTACTTTTGCGCTGACGGCCTCATGTACAATGTACATACATACATCTGTCTGAAGGACATTATTATTGTTTGTTATGGTAAAATTTATTTGTCTATGTAATATTTTTCTATATTATACTTTTTCCCCATTTTACTTAATTAATTTCCACATTGTCATTGTATAGATTAAGACTTATTAATTATTTTTAAGCACATTTTGCTGTCGTCAAAATTAAAATTAGCACATTCCATTTTTAAATTCTGTAATTAAATATACGAAAGGTTAATAAAAAATAAATGTATAGTAAACTTTTTTATTTCTTTTGTACATAATAATCACATACACACATATATATATATATATATATATATATATATATATATATATATATATGTACATAATATGATGCCTTACAAAGCCCATACGCGTACATAGTCGACTTGTAGAGAGGCGTCTTGTCCATCGTTTTGGTTTAGGTTCCAAGTCGGCAGCCAGGAATTCCTACCATTCCAGAAGTCAGTCGCAGCCTATAAATATAAAATGAACAATAACATACATAATATATTATATCTATTGGGGTTCAGTAGCCATAAGGCAAAAACGGAACTTCTATAGTTTCGCATATCTGTCTGTCCGTATGTCACAAACATTTCACTCGAAGATATAGATATATGATACTTCATATATAACGTAAATTTAGAGCGTAAGTGTCTCGTGTGATGTGAACTTCTAGATAGTAAATGAATAAATAAATATGTTGGAACATTAACACACAGCACCATCTAGTTTCAAGGTAAGCTACGGGGCTTGTGTTATGGATACCAGATAGTTGACACATTACACATAATATATAGCTTGAAATACATACATATTATAAATATAAACACCCATGACTAGAGTGCAAATATTCGTGCTGACCACACAAATGAATGCCCCCAGCGGGACTCGAACTTGCGACCGCTGTCACAGCAAGTAGGGCCACTACAAACTGTGTCAAACGAGTCGTCGAATGAATTAATAAAAGTAAAAAAAAGATGAAGATGGCACACCATAGTGTAACTAAGGGATGAAAAAATAATTTATTTTTATAAATTATTTGAATAATTTATTAAAATAATAAATTTACTTACCGTTGGAGAGCCGTTCCACCATGGCTTAGGTGTAGGATTTGTTACTCCGTCAGGGAAAAAGCCGTTAGTTCCGCCTACAGCCAAGTTTATGATGAGATAAAACTGAAAAATAATAGTTATATTGTTATCTAAATATATAATGACGTACAGGTATATAAATCAGAAAATTATATTTTTAAAAGACGTAGCTTGAATAAAGCTCTTGATATGAGGTAGCAAAGTTGTATGTATTAACCTTTTGATCAAACGGCGCCATCTTAGACCCATATCGCCAAGGGTTAAGTATATTAGGGTCACTGTTAAAACCGCCATACTCCCAAAATCCACCATCGCCCGGGGAAACGCGTCCTAGTTCCACGTCATCAATGCTAAATGATAAAAATTCTGCGAAAATAAGTTTATCGTTTAATTCTTCTAGATATTATTTATCTAAATATAAACTATTAATCCAGTTGCCGTACGATTAATATATAAGTACCTCGACGACCGAGCTTCGCTCGGAGTTCTTTTTTGTTAGGTATATCGTATTTTTTGAATAAAAAAAAAGTAAAAACAACAAAAGTAAAAACTTTGTATCCGACCGGGATTCGAACCTGCGCCTTGGTCGCTTGACCACGATGCTTATGCTCGAGCGTAAATGCAAAAGAAAACCCCATGAAAAACATAAGATAACCTAGATCGGATGTTCGTCCCCGAAAACCCCCACATAACACAGCGAAATCGTTAGAGCCGATTCCGAGATCGCCGGTAAAAATAAATAAATAAATATACAAGAATTGCTCGTTTAAATATATTAGATTATTTGTTCAGATTCAATTTTCAATCACTTGAGTTTTACGTTATTGACAAATTTGAAATTTGAATTGATTAAATAGATTACTGGACTAATAAATATATATAATTAGTCAAGCAGCTGGATTAATAAAAATATATTATTCGTACATATAATTATATGTCCGCTACTTTACTTATTTTTTTATTTCAAATTTAGAGTATCTGGATGAAAGATTATTTATATGTAAGTTTTAATTTTCGATTATGTGACAGCCGACTTGGATAACGTAGATTGAGAAGGCTAAAGGCCTTCTTAACTTTAGGCTAAAGGCCTTAGCCTTCTCGTTGGGATTTTTTTTTGTTTCAGACCCAGAACCCCCAATATCATAATTGCTTTGTGTTATTTAAGATTCAGTGACAGTTTCTACACGAAAATTATAGGTGTTGGGTATTATCAGAAGAATTGGAAGTGTCAAACGTATTTTTTTTTGATGACACGCTCTAATTTTTGAAAGAATGAGAACAAGATAAATATTATATTTTCGAAAGCTCTAAATTAAAGATGGCGGTCCTAGATTTGTAACTACTAAATACCCATACTTTTTAAAACAGTCCAGTAACTGAATAATTAAAAATATATTTGTCGTACAGTAACAGTATTAATAATAATAATACATTATTCGTACAGTTACTGTATCAATAGGGCCAGCCATTATTTATAGAGAATGGTGTATTCTTTTATTTAAAAAAGGTTTTATAAAATTTGATAAATCTCAAATAACAGGATCTACCTCTAACTAGTATATTTTAGATATTAAATTAGTTAATTTTACAATATTAATTAATTTACAATAAACATTTTTGTAATACCGGCTTTGGTCTAAACTGATTTTCGGTGTGCTCCTATAGTATGGAACAAACTTCCTAAACTTATTCAGAAAATCCCTCTATTGCATCTTTTAACTAATAACTCATAAATATCAAGTAAAAGAACATTTTCTATCTCAAGTAACTTAGTAATCATTAATATTATATTATTATTATTAATTATATGTATTGTATGTATGTATATTGTGTAGTATAAAATATATTATGTATTATAATTAATATTGTTATCTATGTATTTCATATACTTGTATGTTTGTGTAATTTATTATACTAAGATTATATTATGGAGTATATAATTTTTATATAAACTGTGATATTCTTTTCTTTTTCACTTTTATGCTCCGCTAAATGACAATCTTTCTCACTCCCCCTAGGTTGACTGGAAGAGATCTCTATTAGAGATAAATCCACCTTTGCCTTCAATTTTCTCTTAATATAACATATGTTTTTTATGTGCAATGAAGAATATACTAATTTAAAAATGTTTATCTGTAGTAATGTACATAAAATTATTTCACAAAATTTTTATTACAAATTATAACATTTACCTGGTGTCCATTCAAGTTGGTAACGATGGAAGTCACTATCGTAGCCGTTAGTATTTCTCCTAATCCAATGAGCTTTTTCCCAACCGTTCAGTTCGTAGAAGGGCCCGTAATGTAGGGTAGAGCCAGCCTCCTGTGTACCGATGTGCTCACCATTTAACAACATGTTCTTATTACCGCGGGATTCGACCAGGTCTATTTCACCAGAAGACGGCCATGAGCCATATACATTGTAAGCAGGCATGAGCCAAATTGCTGTGGATATAGAATCGCTTTATTACTTTTTTTTGTAATATTATAGATATCCATTTTAATTTTTACTTAACTTAACTTGAATATATTAACGTATAATGCCTATATGCTCAATGGCTAAATTGAAAAATATATCTGTGTGCTAAAGGCTATTTTGTAAGAAATATTGTTTTAGAAGATAGGCTATTTGACTGTTGGAGAATCATTGCAATCTATATTTTTTTTATGAAACAAAAGGAAAAAGAATAATAATTTTAGTTTCTTTTTAACATTTGGCGGTAAACACATGACGTTCAGTAAAAATTGTAATAATTTAATTCAATGAAGAACATTTTTTTTTAATTTTAATTAAATTTTCTTTGTTACCCCGTTAATCCTAAAATTCTAATAATAAATAAATATTTACCCTAAAATTGGCTAGGAAACAGTATAATTAAAATGAATTAATTGAATACCTGGCCACAGCCAATCACCAGCGGGCATCTTGGCGCGGACTTCAACACGTCCATAACGGAAACTAAAGGAGTTTACGGTACGGATACGAGCGCTCTTTACAGGATTCAATATATGCGTTGGAGTGCCCACGCGCTCGCAGCCATAAAATTGTGGATTTGTACATCTAATAAAACAGATATTATAATATGTGTAATTATTTAAAATATATCACTAACGACTCACTTTCGCTTCGCTCAGGTTCGTCCCTAGGTACGTTTTAAGGGTTAGTATGGAATTGATAGATTATATATTAATTATATATGCATAGGTATTGTAGGTTGTATTGTATTATTACGTGTTTTCCCATGGATATGAGATAATCTCTCGCGGTAAAAAGTAGCCTATATCACTCTGGAAAGTGACATAGGCAACTTTTTACTATCTCCACACAAAAAATCATACCAATCAGTCACTGTTTCGACGTGAAAGAGGGACAAACAAACAAACACACTTTTACATTTATAATATTACCAGTGTGGATCTCAATTTTTACCTATACAATCCAATATTCATATAGATCTCTTATAAATTATGTTTAAATATTTCCTTTGTGGTTGTCGTAATCTAGGTAGGTACATCAAACAAAACTGTCGTTGCTTTAATAATTTAGCGACAATATATTTTAGCGACAATTGTTAAAATGCCACTTTAATAATAATTAATAACAGATATTAAAAGCGTAGGTAATGTTTTATGCTCACGTAGCAGATGGGAGATAAGTACCTAGATATTATCATAACTACTTTACTACATTTCATATTTAATAGATCTATTTAATGATAACAAATAATATTGATTTTATCTATATTTGTGGATTACCACAATGTACAAGCAGTAGCTTATTTTGTATTGGTAGAAAGGTTTTTATTTAGACTGTTTTACAACCTGTCAGCAGGAGCTCCCCCTTCAATATTTAAGCGACCACTTGAGAGAAAGGCGCTTCCGTACTGGTCTTCGGTAAGTGATGGACGAATGAATAATCGTCCACTATGAGTAAACGAGTTTGTTCGATTGTTGCTATAGTACTGGAACTCCCAGTTCTGTTAAAACATATAAGTTATATTGTACAGTAATAAAATTCAAGCTTCAGGATATATCTAAGTAGATAGAGTTAGGCAGAGAAAATTGAATCATTGTTCGGGAACGGCCCGTCGTTCGTTCAATCGGGTTAGGCGAAGAAAATGAGACAGGTAATACAAAATTTATGGCTGGCTGATCTAATAGCTAATATTTAAGGATTATGGAGATCTGGTTTCGAGTACGGGTTTATGTTTAAAATCTTATTGGGTTCTGCTAAAAACATCTCCATTACAACTAAGAGCTTGATTATATTATCTTATCGAGATATCTGGAGGTGATTATTATAGTTACTCGTACAGCAAAAACATATTTGCAATTAGTTTCAATCCGAGTTATCAACAAGTCTATATTTATTTAGTTTGGTCATAATTTTTGTGTGACGCGATGAATGCATAGCAATAGGTTTCTAATTAAATCTAGCATTATGCGCATATATTAAGCGATAGTTGCGTATTACAATCAGTACCGAGAAGTATTTGTAACCGTGTTTACCCTATTCTACACGACATTGGCGAAGTAAATTATGCCAAAATGGCACGCCTGTAAGCCACAACAAAGAATTGAAATACGACGTTGACGCGTTGCAGCTGAACTCACGAAAAAGCTTGCCTTATATAACAAATGCAGACACGTTTATATTAAAAAAAGGTATCAGGTATAATTTGTAGTCATAAACAAACAATTTTCATCGTCAAAAGTGCAATGTGAATATAATGCAAGTATGTGCTGCTGTAACAAGTGACGTATTAGGTATTATAATTGAATGAATGTCTGCATTTCGAACACTTTATACTATTAATATTATTGACAAACGAAAAGTTAAAAGTAATAAGGGACTGACTTGGAAAACGAAGAGTGCTGAAAGTGTTTTTTTAAAAATGGACTCTACCCACAGAGAGAATAATATATAGAAGATATAAGATTTATGATGTAATTTGTTATAGGTAAATATTTAATAGCGGTCTATGTTATGATGGGATACACTGGTCAAGCTACATGGTGAAGATGTTGGTCAGTTTAAAAATAATATTAACAAAGTATGAAACTACTTTATAAATTTGAATGTGTTTAGATTGAACAGCATGATAACATGTGTTTTTTTTTCACTTTAATGAAGTAGCTTGCGAATGCGTATTCGATTTTCGGAACTCACATACCGCTGTTTTCTTTGACATGCTGTTAATGCAAATAATAACTAAACGTATTTAATATAAGTAGTTACTAGGCTTTATATAATTCACCCAGGGTATTATCAATGGAGGTATAAATTATTTAGAAGAAAAGCATTAGAATTAAACGTATTACTTACACCACCACCGGCTAAAGTGTTTTCATGTTGCCATTTCTCAAGATCGAACTCATCAAAATCGTCCGAAAATATCAAGGCTCCGGAGCAGACGGTAACAGGGGCGTGTGTACCGCTCACAGTGGTCACACTAGGTGAGCAGGCCGAGCCAAGTGTAGCTAAGGCCAAGGCCCCCAATAAAGAATACCACATTTTGCTAGAAATAAATATGTTATGCTAAACTTTACTACTTTATCCAGCAAGCAACTAGCAAATATAACAAACACAAATTCAAAGCCGTTCTGTCGTATCTTTAAAAAACCAGTAGGTGTAGTAAATACACCGTGAACACATTATTCAATTGAGAACAAGGGAATGGAAGTGTCTATTTAACGTTAATAACAAAGTATATAACATATAACATAGGTATTTCCATTTCAAGAGAAACTATTCACATTTAATATTTGCAAATACTTATAATATAACAAAAAAATACAGATAGGTACATTTGTCTGAGCTCAGCCGAGCAACTAACTGGTTTTATGTTAGTACTTGAACACTGATTGGCTTGTATTTTTAATTTGATTGGGGTCACATCTATTCATTAAATGAGTCTTCAGAAGAATAACAATTTAGAATAATAAAAACTTACCAGGTAGTCACAAAATGGAACTTGTAAGATACGACATCCGATTTACTTTTATATACCACGAGTATTGATAAAGAGTGAAGATTGTCGATATATTATTGATTTTATCTTATTGCCGAGATAAGTCAATTACGAATTGATGTAGGGGCTTTAGATCTTAAATTTATTAAAAAAAATACTTTTGAAGTATATTTTATTTATAATTTTTAATAGATTAAATGTTTAACAAATGCTTTAGAGCTATTTTTTAATGCTTATTTATTTGTACTCAATTATTTATCCTGTTATGTTCTTTGGTTAATTGTTTCATACCAATTTACATACCCTTAGTAGTGGTAATTTTAATAGCATGGTCACTATACATTTTTGACGTTCGAGCGTCCTTTTTGGAAAGCCTTATAAATACCCACCTATCTACATACTTTGTACAGGAAATACGCTAATCCTAAATAATGTAGAATATAATTTAAGAATAAGTAAATCCCCTACTCTCAATATTCTTTTGCTTACGATATAACTATTATATATTTTTGTGTTATTGAAAGTTAAAGATTTACTGTATAATAATTAGATAAAGCTTCACCAGGCTTCACCCGTGACTCTATTTTAATTAAATAAAAACCACTTAGTACTTAATTTTTTGCTTATATAATAGTGCTCGAAACGAAGATTTTTATCTGTATTTTTAAATTAATTCGATAACTATGCTATCAAACTACTATTATAAAAGCGAAAGTTTGTATGTGTGTGAGGGTGTATTTGTTACTCCTTCACATCGAAACGGTTGGACGGACTCGGATGAGTACACAGATTATGAGCTATCTGTATATCCATTGTGAAAGTGTGTTTGTTTGTTTATTTGTTTGTCCTTCTTTCACGTTGAAACAGAGTGACGGATTGGCGTGATTTTTTGTGTGGACATTTTACCGTGGAAGATTATCTCATTCCCACGAGAAAACACGTTATAATACAACCCAAAAAAATATTTACGATCAGAATTACTTGAAACTTGGTATTAATTCTCTTCAATACAAATAAATCAATACGTGTTTTAGCATTTTTCGTAATTCATCCCATAAGAGGTTAAAATAGGTGAGGAAAGTTTGTGTAAGCATACCTTTTTAGCGTTTTCTTTGTAGTTTTAGCGCAAGCGAAGCCGCGGGTTCTGCTAGTATTATTATAAATACAAAAAGCATCTAGAGACGCACGCGGGTAAGTTGCTGTTCACAAGTTGTGCCCAACAATTTTTTATTGAACAGCTATTATTTAGAGGCCATTACACAATTAAAGTTTTTAGATCCACTAGATTCTATAGATTTATGTTCTTGTGCATGTACTTATAAGTAGATTGAAGGATGTATAAATCTGACATAACTACATATAAATTATGAGAAATAATGAAACATAAATTATGGGCTTTATATAGCAGCATAATCGACCTATAAATATTCATAATACTTTGTACGCGTACTTACATTTATATAAAGCCGCTTTTAAAAAATATTCCTATTGTCAGCAATTTTTCTTAATTTTTTTTCAATTATTTGTCACTTGATAAGTAATCACATAACTTTTGACAACTAACGATGAGATGGAAAATTTTACAAGTGATAAATAGCATATATGTAATTTATAAGTAAAAGCGAAAACGTTGCAATGGATTTATGGTAACAATTATTGTCCTATAATAATATAATAATCATTGTCCTATAATAATATTATAAAATATTCCTATTGTCAGCAATTTTTCTTCAATTTTTTTCAATTATTTGTCACTTGATAAGTAATCACATAACTTATGACAACTAACGATGAGATGGAAAATTGAGTAAAGAAAAGTTATAAGTAGCATATATGTAATTTATAAGTAAAGCGAAAACGTTGCAATGGATTTATGGTAACAATTAGCAGAAGCCGCGGCTTCGCCCGCGATCAAACTTTATTACTTGCAAAAATAAGGAAAACAAATTTCATTTTAGCGATCGTAACTCAAAATATCCAGTATCTTAAAAGATATTACGCGTATACCTATTCTGTAAATAAATGTACACTTTAGGTATTTAGCAAGCTCCACTACCCGTATTTTTTTTACATTTTTCTACTCTCCATCTTTTCAAAGTTAGAGGAAGAGAACGCAATGATACAATCGCACACAATGTTTACGACTTTAGAATCATGTAACTCGGCTAATATGGATTTTTTTAACTAACATACTAACAGGCTAACATCTACGTTATTTTTAAAGACCCAATGCTATGTACACCTAAAGCTTACAGTCTCCCTCCTTCTCCTTCTTTTTTAAGTTACATATATAAATTGCCATTCTTATTTTGCTGTAGCTTTTTGCACGCGGCTACGCTTGCGTGGACTGAAAAATTTGCTCAGTTTTAATTTCCATTGAATTTATTTGTTGTCGTATCGAATTTTTAATGTTATGTCTACAGTAAAACTCTAGATTCACTTAAGTTAGTCTACACTAAAAAACCAACCACAAATATACCACATTGATGGATGTTTTGTCTAGTTCTGGGTTCTGCTAAAATGTACCTGTGAGAAGCAATCCTCTCTTAAGCCTACGTCTGCTACTTTTAAGGACTGGTCCTGAGATGTACATATAAAAGGTCATTGCAAAGCAAACTTTAAGAAGGAATTACAATAAACTAAATTCAAAGGCGTAGTCAGAAGTTATCAGTGGTATTAGAGGTATGAATTCTGATTGCCCCCGAACACATCCAGCAAACACAGTAGCAACTATAATCATACTAATATTATAAATGTGAAGTATTGTGGGTATGGATGTATGGATGTATGTTTGTTACTCTTTCACGGCTGAACGGTTCTGGATGAAATTTGGCACAGAGATAGATTATAGTCTGGAATAATTCATAGGCTACTTTTTTATCCCGGAAAAATGTACTATTTCCGTGGAATAGGTTTGTTTTTGTTTTCCTAGAAGCGAAGCGAGAGTGAGCCGCTAATGTTTAATGAATTACTCACAGTCTAATCTCGTTACATAGCTTAGGCGACTTTTTTATTGCAGATGTGCCAACCTGCAGAAGCAGGATATAGATAGCAGGATACTTTCTAGCTAGGTTCTCTCTCTCGCGCTCTAGGTCTGTTATAGTTGTCGCTGCTGTGGCAAGCCGAAAAGTTATATGAGTTAGTCATGTTACTCTATTTAAATATATTCAACAACTCCAACTTCACCGCCCAGTTTTACCCACTTAGGAGTTGAATTTAATAAAAATCTACAATACATGTTTATTTAATTGTATTGAAGAGCATTAATACCAAGTCTGATCATAAACAATTTTTTCCTCATATAAATAGCACAACCCCCGTTTACCCTTTTAAGGGGTGAATTTCGAAAAACAAATGATATTTGTATTGTTTTAGTAATCATTTTAAAGATAAATGGGTCGTTCTTCTTTTCTTGCGACAATGAATTGGTGTTTCTCAGTTTTTTGAGTTTTTCAAGTAACAATATTTTGATTTCACTGTTAGATATTTTTGCAAATGCATTTAATTTTTATTTGGATCATTTAATCTTTATTTTCATGCCCGTAATGTTGTTTGTTTTGTGGCGATTTTCGAGAAAACACCGTGACAGAGTGGTTCATTTTCGGTAGGACATCATTATGAATTACTACTCTGTCACGGTATTTAATGAAAAATAAACACAGGCAAAAAAACTATTGGCTACAGAAAGTTAAAGATTATTTAGTATTAAAAGGTATAAAGCGATGAGGATGTAAATTCGAACAATGAATACATAATAATTTATACTCTAATATGACACAAAATGAGGTGAGGGATAGATCATTGTCGCTAGAAAAGAAGAACGACCCAAATACCATTTTCTGTGCATAAATTACAGAGTTTCATATAAACTTTCGTCCTCTATTTGACAGCCTTATAGGATGAATTTCAAAAATGCTAAAATACGTATTTATTTAATTGTATTGAAGAGTATTAATACCAAATTTCAAGTAATTCTGATCATAAATAATTGTTTGCTCATATAAACTTTATGACCCCCTTTTACCCTCTTCAGGGATGAATTTCGAAAAAAATCTAATACATATATTTCTAATTTTTCATTTTAAAGCTAAATACCACTTTCTGTGCATTTCGCGTTAAGAATAATAGAGTTTCATACAATCTTATATCACCTGTTTAACCCCCTTAGGGGATAAATTTCGAAAAATCCTTTCTTAGCGGATGCCTACATTGTATAAGGAATATGTCTTCGAAATTTCACGTTTCTACGACCAGCGGTTTGGGCTGTGCGTTGATTGATCTGTCAGTCAGAACAAAGCATTTTATGTAATTATTGTCCTATATACACATGCATTACGGTAATCTTCTGATGATATTTAGTGATTTTTAGCTATCTACTAAATACATACACCCCTTTTTAAGCATATTTGCTCATATGAAGAAGTATGAGTTTTGGCATATGGGTTATAGTTTAAATAGAGAAGGACTGCAGAAAGCTAGAAAAGCTACCTGTGTAACAAAAAAACCTCAATAGCGTTCAATGAATCATTGATAGCGGGGCGATAACTAGTATTTGTAAAATACTTATCATGTATATACAAATATAATAAAGCTGAAGAGTTTGTTTGTTTGGTTGAACGCGCTTATCTCAGGAACTACTAATCCGATTTGAAAAATTCGTTTTGCATGGACAGCCCGTCAGCTGAGGAAGGCTATATAGGCTATATATCATCCCGAAAAAATGTACGGTTCCCATGGGATTTTAGTCTAGGGACGAACCCGAAGCGAAGCGAGGGTGAGTCGCTAGTAGTCATATAATTTTGTTTTGCAACGGTCTCAAATTCTCTTCTCGAATTTTCTGAACTATCCATTTCTTCGGTTATATGAACCTATACTATGAAGTTATGAACTACCTATTGTAGGCGTTGGGTGCTTTTCTTATATCTACATCATTTACACTACAATATTTGTAGTAATTTAAATAAAATCTTAACTTTCAGATGTTCGTAAAAAGTAATTTATTTGCCAGAAAATACTGGCCTATTGCAACGCGATTCGCTTCTTTATTTGGAGTGGCCCAAAACTATGGCAATATAAAGTGTGCACCAGAAATTCTCACATGTCAAATTATTTGTCAGCGCAGTATTACTTCAATTCAACAAGAGTTTTCAAAGAATTTCAGATCATTTGGATATAGGCAACATTCAAAAGATTCATTCAAACTATTGGATTCAAAGCGTCACTTGAACTTTTTTAACGCCCCAAAGAGATCTTTTATATTCGGACGTAATAGAGACTTACCTAAGAAACGAAAGAAACATATTCCTAAACTTATATTAGTACAAAATCCTTTTACTTGGTTGATGAACAAAATTGATTTTGGTGTGTTAAGATACGTTTGGGATCCAGATTTCCAAGAGAAAGAATTTAAATTTGGTACAAAACAGGTAATTACAAATCTGGAAAGTGTGTGAACTTAGCTAACTTAATGTTGTTTTTGTTCTACCTAGTAATCATTATTTATTCAAATGAGTCATATGTGTTGTGTAATAATTTTCCTGTAATTTATATTATTGTCATTGGGGAAATCAATTTACGTATTGTATTTGTAAATCAGGCACCATGCGTAACAGAGTCAATTAACTCTACAGGCAATATCTCGGGTGACTCAAGTTATAAGCGATGGTCAGTACAGTGAGCTAAATGGATTGCTTACAAAAGCTGCCCGTTTAAGTTTACTACGTGAATTAGATCGTAACTGGGGTTTAAAACAGCGAGCATTGCTTGCACTTAAACACGAGGACATTCAGATATCTTCGCCACGCAAAGTTTATTTTATACGGATAGGTGGTATGTTTCCTTTCATATGTATTTGATTAATATTAAGAGACTACGAAGATGTTTGCCATGCAACTCTATTTATCAAATCGGTCAAATAGAGAGTTATTATACCTGCTTGAGTTTTACTATCAATAACTTTAGTCAAATGATTTTTTTATTTTAAACTAGCGACTCACCCTCGCTTCGCTCGGGTTCGTCTCTAGGTTGATTCCCCATACAAACCTGCATCCCCATTTTCACCCCCTTAAGGGTTGATTTCTGGAATAAAAACTATCCTATCTCCTTTCCAGAGTCTCAAACTGTATTCTTACCAAATTTCATCTAAATCGGTCCAGTAATTTCGGAGCTTATTCGGTACAAACAAACAAACAAAAAAATCTTTCCACTTTATAATATTAGTATAGATTATTATAAATACAATAAGCACCTAGCGACGCACCAAAGTAAAGCGAGGGTTGCTAATTAGATTTCTAACTTTAAAATCATTATACCAGCCTTAGAAGTGAAATGTTTATTTAAACATCTACTTAATACATATTATATTATGTACGACTCACCCTCGCTTCGCTCGGGTTCGTCCCTAGTTACGTTTTACTGCTGAACTGAGCTAAACGTTGATAAGTCAGTCTGTGAGTCGCGAGTAGTGAATAAAAATAGTAATTGCGAATGTACCTTAGGTAATAGACGTATAATATTGCGAACTTCCCTGTATAACTTTTTAAGACCTACAATTTTCTAGTACATTGTTTTGATGTATCTCTTAAGGTTCAGCCACCGTTAGCCATAGAAATTTCTAAGGACGACTCGATAGAACCAGTCATTGCGTTTTCCCGCGGGAACGAAAAATGTGCCTGTAGTAAAAGGTATCCTAAATGTTGACTCGAGTGATAAGCTATCACTATACAAAATTTAATTGAAATCGGTTCAGTACTTTTTGCGTGAAACGCGCACATCGATTTAACTAAGTTAGTTTTGTTATAGGTATAGATAAGAATAGGTATTGCGAGTGTACCTTAAGAGATAGACATATACTGTTGTAGATATTTCTGTTGGCCTTTTCAAGATCTACAATTTTTAAGTAAATTGTTTTGTTGTATGTCTTTAGGTTTAGCCAGCGGAGGGTTCCTAAGGAGGACTCGATAAAACCAGTTATTGCGATTTCCCGCGGGAAACAAAGATTTTTCTAAAGTAAAAGGTATCCTAAATGTTGACCCGAGTAATAAGTTATCAGTTCACAAAATTTCGTTGAAATCGGTTCATTACTTTTTGCGTGAAACGCGTACAGACAAACAGACAAACAGACAAACAGACAAACAGACAAACAGACAAAAAAATTTATAACTATTGTTTTGGGGTCTATATCGTATACATAATACGTTACAGTCATTGTTTTTAAAAAATATTTCATGTACAGATTTCGCTAAGTTACTGCTTTATTATAGTATAGATAACGTACTCGTATAAGAAAACAGTAATATCATTTAATAAAAATAGTTATAGCGAGTGTACTTTAGGAGATAGACATATACTGTTGAGAACTTTTCTGTAGAACTTTTTAAGACCTACAATTTTCTAGTACATTGTTTTGATGTATCTCTTAAGGTTCAGCCACCGTTAGCCATAGAAATTTCTAAGGACGACTCGATAGAACCAGTCATTGCGTTTTCCCGCGGGAACGAAAAATGTGCCTGTAGTAAAAGGTATCCTAAATGTTGACTCGAGTGATAAGCTATCACTATACAAAATTTAATTGAAATCGGTTCAGTACTTTTTGCGTGAAACGCGCACATCGATTTAACTAAGTTAGTTTTGTTATAGGTATAGATAAGAATAGGTATTGCGAGTGTACCTTAAGAGATAGACATATACTGTTGTAGATATTTCTGTTGGCCTTTTCAAGATCTACAATTTTTAAGTAAATTGTTTTGATGTATGTCTTTAGGTTTAGCCAGCGGAGGGTTCCTAAGGAGGACTCGATAAAACCAGTTATTGCGATTTCCCGCGGGAAACAAAGATTTTTCTAAAGTAAAAGGTATCCTAAATGTTGACCCGAGTAATAAGTTATCAGTTCACAAAATTTCGTTGAAATCGGTTCATTACTTTTTGCGTGAAACGCGTACAGACAAACAGACAAACAGACAAACAGACAAACAGACAAACAGACAAACAGACAAAAAAATTTATAACTATTGTTTTGGGGTCTATATCGTATACATAATACGTTACAGTCATTGTTTTTAAAAAATATTTCATGTACAGATTTCGCTAAGTTACTGCTTTATTATAGTATAGATAACGTACTCGTATAAGAAAACAGTAATATCATTTAATAAAAATAGTTATAGCGAGTGTACTTTAGGAGATAGACATATACTGTTGAGAACTTTTCTGTAGAACTTTTTAAGACCTACAATTTTCTAGTACATTGTTTTGATGTATCTCTTAAGGTTCAGCCACCGTTAGCCATAGAAATTTCTAAGGACGACTCGATAGAACCAGTCATTGCGTTTTCCCGCGGGAACGAAAAATGTGCCTGTAGTAAAAGGTATCCTAAATGTTGACTCGAGTGATAAGCTATCACTATACAAAATTTAATTGAAATCGGTTCAGTACTTTTTGCGTGAAACGCGCACATCGATTTAACTAAGTTAGTTTTGTTATAGGTATAGATAAGAATAGGTATTGCGAGTGTACCTTAAGAGATAGACATATACTGTTGTAGATATTTCTGTTGGCCTTTTCAAGATCTACAATTTTTAAGTAAATTGTTTTGATGTATGTCTTTAGGTTTAGCCAGCGGAGGGTTCCTAAGGAGGACTCGATAAAACCAGTTATTGCGATTTCCCGCGGGAAACAAAGATTTTTCTAAAGTAAAAGGTATCCTAAATGTTGACCCGAGTAATAAGTTATCAGTTCACAAAATTTCGTTGAAATCGGTTCATTACTTTTTGCGTGAAACGCGTACAGACAAACAGACAAACAGACAAACAGACAAACAGACAAACAGACAAAAAAATTTATAACTATTGTTTTGGGGTCTATATCGTATACATAATACGTTACAGTCATTGTTTTTAAAAAATATTTCATGTACAGATTTCGCTAAGTTACTGCTTTATTATAGTATAGATAACGTACTCGTATAAGAAAACAGTAATATCATTTAATAAAAATAGTTATAGCGAGTGTACTTTAGGAGATAGACATATACTGTTGAGAACTTTTCTGTAGAACTTTTTAAGACCTACAATTTTCTAGTACATTGTTTTGATGTATCTCTTAAGGTTCAGCCACCGTTAGCCATAGAAATTTCTAAGGACGACTCGATAGAACCAGTCATTGCGTTTTCCCGCGGGAACGAAAAATGTGCCTGTAGTAAAAGGTATCCTAAATGTTGACTCGAGTGATAAGCTATCACTATACAAAATTTAATTGAAATCGGTTCAGTACTTTTTGCGTGAAACGCGCACATCGATTTAACTAAGTTAGTTTTGTTATAGGTATAGATAAGAATAGGTATTGCGAGTGTACCTTAAGAGATAGACATATACTGTTGTAGATATTTCTGTTGGCCTTTTCAAGATCTACAATTTTTAAGTAAATTGTTTTGATGTATGTCTTTAGGTTTAGCCAGCGGAGGGTTCCTAAGGAGGACTCGATAAAACCAGTTATTGCGATTTCCCGCGGGAAACAAAGATTTTTCTAAAGTAAAAGGTATCCTAAATGTTGACCCGAGTAATAAGTTATCAGTTCACAAAATTTCGTTGAAATCGGTTCATTACTTTTTGCGTGAAACGCGTACAGACAAACAGACAAACAGACAAACAGACAAACAGACAAACAGACAAAAAAATTTATAACTATTGTTTTGGGGTCTATATCGTATACATAATACGTTACAGTCATTGTTTTTAAAAAATATTTCATGTACAGATTTCGCTAAGTTACTGCTTTATTATAGTATAGACTAGCGACCATCCTCGCTTCGCTCGGGTTCGCCTCTAGAAAAACAAAAACAAATCTATCTCTCGGGAACCGTATATTTTTCCTAGATAAAAAGTAGCCTATGTGTTAATCAGACTATAATCTAACTCTGTGCCAAATTTCATCCAGATCCGTTCAGCCGTTCTGACGTGAAAGAGTAACAAACATCCATACTCACAAACTTTCACATTTATAATATTAGTAAAGATGTTTATACAGGCAGATTTGATAAGATATAAAATAAAAATACTGATTCGATTGTAAGATAAAAAAGTAATAAGTGTTTATTAAAGCAGCGCCAACTAATAATTAAAAACTTATTTTTACAGAACTAAATGTGTTTATTTTCGTTTACATCTACTTAATAGTTAAAGTACCTAGTAATTGCGAGACCGGGAATAATTAAAACTGAATTTTACAATACAAAAGTTTTAGTGGTCTGGCCTGATAAAATAAAACTCGAAGAACCACAACTCGACTTGCTAACGGCGGAAAGCCAAGAATGCAAATATTAGGTTCCTTTTTTCGCACAAGCGAAATAGTGTAAAATGTTTTTATATCTTTTACATTTTACGGCAATATAAATTGCTTTTTTATATGTTCTTAATAAACAATTAAATTTTTAAAGACGATATAAAAAGAAAAAAATACCGTGACTTATTCAGTTATTCATTTGTTCATTTTCAGATAAAAAGTTTTGTGATGTAGATATGGCATTCTTAGCGTTGAAATGGACTCCTATAAACAGCATCGAAGCGCTGTTATTTACAGAAATATTTGCTCGTTTCCATCGTGAGTACACTCCACACTGCATACCCGAATGGACTATAGCTTACTTTAAAGTAACACGATTTGAAGTCTTGCGACGATAAATTACTACATATTTTGTAGCATAAATTTGATATTCTAAATTTTTGAAAAATAAAATAAGACTAGTACAACAAAATAAGTGATTTATTTATAAAAAGTATATAACATATTATAAAAACTTTTTTTTTTATTTATTTTTTTATATGATTTATAAATTTAAAAGTAATTTATATGGATCTTCGAGATATTCTTTAACTTGGTTTGAGAATCGTGCCATTGTAACTCCATCAATCACTCTATGGTCGGCTGACCAGCTCACGGATAATATATGAGCTTTCACAACATTACCTTCAGAGTCAAATCTCGGCAATACCTAGAAACATCAAAATAACACATGTTTATTTTTTATATACCATATTATATATATTATGAAACCCTCGGTGTAGGTATAAAACAGCTTCGTAGTTGGAACGTTTTTTATAATAATTAATATTAGAATATTGGAAGTTTCAGTGTCCTACAACTTAACATGAAACCAATCGATAAAGTTTTAAAATAGTATACAAATGACAATCTGTATACTGAATGTTATTAAGTAAATAAATGTTAGTATATAAAAATAGCTAACGAATTTTGCTATAAAGAAGCAAATTAAATAAGCTTATAATATATTATAGTATTTCTCCTAGAGAAAGAATACATACATACAAAAGAATATATTATTATGTTTATTTTATTCCCAAAAATTATAGAATAATTTAACTAATACATATGTATGTCTGTATAAAATTTCCCTTATTCTTTAAAGAAAGTAAACGATTTGTCTGGCAAAATTGAGAATAGTAGTATAAACCATGGATGACAAATAAAGGTATAAACAACAAATCACGCTACTATTTTTGACTTTTACATTTATTTCGGCGGATTCTGTTTATTTAATTCTTTCATCTAAGATTAGAGGTTAGAATAGAAACTTATAACTAACCTGAATTCTCCCGAGAGCACCAATTGAGACTTGGGGCGGAAATATCACCGGCTTCGTATAGGTACCTCCAACCTAAAATATTAATTTATACGTATAGCAAATTCTTCATCTAAATATATAATAAATAGTATATCCTCATAGATACTAATAAATATGTAGATTTATAAACTTACAATGCCAATATTTGATATAGTGAACGTTCCACCCGTTAGTTCGACAAGACCAAGTTGACCTTTTGACCCTTTCTCTTGCAAAGTGTTCAATTCTCTGGCTATTTCAATTATACTTTTCATTTGAATATTCTGTGAAGATAGATATGATTAATTGCGTAAATATAAAACAAATCAAAGTAATATTAAAAATGGGAAGGATTGTGAGTGTGTGCGTCTGTTACTTCACACTTTAACGGTTCAACAGGCATGAATGCTTGGGATTGAGATAGCTTATATCTTTATTACTGCGTTACTACTTAATACTTACTATATAGGCTACTTTTTATCGACGAATGTACCAGGCGAGCGAAGCGAAAAATAGTTTTTGATATATTTAAAAAGAACAAACTTTAATAGGTACCTAAGTACTTTCATTTTCTTATGACATTTTGATTAACTAGCTATGAAAAGTTTATTTATTTAAGCTATTTTATTTATAGGTATAATAATACTTTAACAAATGTTATTAGTAACCATAAATGATTATACTTATACTGTAAAAGATATCATATATTCTGGCAATGAGGTGTGGTTTGCTCTCGGTAGGTACATTTTAACGGTTAGTATAGAATAGATAGACTGTAAATTATATGATATATATAGCCAATAGCCTTCCTTAATAAACGGGCTATCTAATGCAAAAATAATATTTCAAATTGGATTACTAGTTCCTGAGATTAGCGACAAACAAATAAACAAACAACCTCTGCCTCTTTATAATATTAGTGTAGATAAATTATTTTTAATGTACGTAGGATATAGGTATTTTATACGTCTTGATGCGTGCAATTTTATAAATAATTTTATAAATAAATGAGTAATATGCATGCCTCTGGAGGCTATGATGTTTTGGAACTACATTAAGAGATTTTTAAATAGTTACAAAGTTCATTTTTGAACCATCAGTAAAATACGTAGTATAAAATAAAGGGAATATAATTTAAGGTAAGTATAGATTATTTCAGTTTACTTTGTTTAAGGACTTATTTTTTATTTTGAATATTTATTTCAGTATGTATATATTTCTTTATTTAATATAAAAATTAATAACAAATCAATAGACAATGCCGTGTTTTGAAATATTTATTTTCTATTCCTGATAAGACCTTACGATCTGAAGTGTGAACACAAAAAAAAACTATATAAGTACTATTTAGGTTGTAGATACCTAACTTGTTTTTATTGTTCAGCTGAACAAAGAAGGCAAAGCGTAGGTTGAACATAAAAAAAGCAGTCATGAGGACTGCGACAGAAGTGAAAACTTAAAACTATAAACAATAAGTTGATATTTATGGATATTCAAATTAAATGTTTGATCTTAAATTAAATTTTGTAAATTAAAACTGTTTACATTTATTTGATTTTGACGTCTATCTAAGTGTTAGCGTGACCATGCCGATGACGACTTACATGAATTTATTCTCCATCTAAACCTGCCTATAGAAATTTCACTTCAATAAAATAGGCGCCCTTTTACATGTAATCAGAGAGTCATCCTTTTAAATGTAATCGGATTTAATGTTAAATACTATTTCGTACCTTAATTACAGGAACAACTAAACCATTAGGCGTGGCCATAGCAACACCAATATTATGACTAGCTTTATAAATTATATTTTCGCAATTATCATCTAGGCTACTATTTAGTATAGGAAACAGCTTCAAACTTTCGGATGCTGCTTTTATTATAATGGGCATATAGGTTAGTTTGACTCCTTCTTTCATAGCCAGTTCTTTAAGATTATTTCTTGATTGTACCAATTTCGTTACATCGTATTCATCACTGAATACAAAAAGAGGTATTTTCTGGAAAACAAAATTTATGAATTATAAAAAGTTATTTTAAAATATTCAAAGACAAATTTCATATATTCATATTTCATACTAGCGACCGTCCCTAGGTACGTTTTCACGGTTAGCCATGTTTATACATATATACATAGTAGCTTGCTATTCTTAAGATATTCATTAAAATTATATAGTGTTTTACCCTCGCTTTGCTCGGGTGCGTACGCCGTACGCGGATTTTGTTCACAATTTCATGGGTTTTAATTTTTTTTCTCAGAACCCTGATTCTTTTTCTAAAATAAAAGTAGCTTAAGTTACTCCTTATAACATCAGTAACACCAGTGAAAGTCCCGTCAAAATCGGTCCAGCCGTTTCGGAGATTAGCCGGAACAAACAGACAGACAGACAGACAAAAATTGTAAAAAATGTTGTTTTGATATATGTACCGTGTATACATCGATATGCATTTAGTCAAAAGCGGTTATTTTAATATTACAAACAGACACTCCAATTTTATTTATCTGTATAGATATAGATAATTATGAATTTCAAATAAAATTTATAAACATTTTATAAAAAATGTCTCTCCTAGATTTATGGAGCTTAATTTTTAAGACGTTTTCATTTGTATCTTACCATAGCTTCTGTCATAGATTTGACCATAGCTTTTGTAAATCCTGAAACCGGTACCACTTTGTCGTCTAAAAGAATTTCGGTTCTCGCGGCAGGTGTCGCCGCCGGTGTAGATGTAACTTCTGCTGATAATTCTCGATCTGGCACGACATTAGACTTATCTGCACTTATATTAAGATGGGACAATACGTCTTCTTTCAGAACTCTTCCATTTCTTCCTGTAGCGTTTACCGTGCTTAAATCTACCTTGAGAAAAAAAACATATTTATCAATAATTAATAAGTTTTAAATTTTACATATCAAAATATAATATGAATAAGCAAAAGCAAATAAATGAGTACCAAATCTATTTCGCGCTCATTGTTGTCTCTAGACAACGGTCCCAAATTCTTATGAAAAGTTTTGGGCCTTAAAAGAAATTATGAAAAGTGATGTGTCATTAAATTTTAGCTAGCAAAACTTCTAAGTTCACACATAGAACCAAATGAAAAGTAAATCAGTCTAAGAAGTATGGAGAGTGAATAGATTGTTAAAAATATTAAGAAAAATGCCTCGTAAAATTATGGAAAAAAGACAAAGCTAATTACTGATGCTCTATTATAAAAAACAGAACGGGTGGGCTGGCTATGTAGCTCAGCTAATAAATAGTCCATAGACTCACAGACTGATATCTGGAAAGGGGCCCATTAGGCACTAAGAAAGGGAGATAAATCAAATCACCGGTGGGCAAATAACAGACGATGAGTTGAAACAGGAATACACGGGTAATACGTACACTTGGAAATCTCTAGAGGAGGCATATTCACCTTCGATTAATGAAGCCTTCTTGGTAGTTGATTAAATGCAGTGTTATGGTCTAATAGGTATACTTCGTAATTTATAAATAATTTATCATATTTTGTAAATTCTTAGTAAGATACAAATATACATACTGTATATTATGTGTATATGTGTAAGACCTTTTCACTTAGAGATTTCTTTTAATCCATTTGATTTAATGTGCAAAAATTATGTCATACGATTTGATCTTTTCTTTACATATTCTGAAAGTAGACTGTTCCTGATAAGAAAATATATTTATGAAAGAAAAAAAACTACAATTAATACTACTTGTGAAATGCCAAGCTTTGGTCTACCTAGGATTTCCGTTCAATATGAGACATTTTAACATCGATCAAAAAAGTATTAGATACATAATCAGCGACAAAAAATGTCCTCACCGAATGAGCGCTCATTTGAACATTTGAGCGCGCTTTTAATTTTTTTTAAATGCTATCATTCAAGTAGCCCTATAATTAAAGGAATTCATCCTAAGTTGGATGTTAAATTAATCAAGTTATTGAGCTTACATTGCGTAACCTTTATATTAATCGTTCCTCTTTTTATTTCCGAATTTGATGTTTAAGAATAACTTTTGTTTTAAGAATGCTAAATAAATGTAAAATCCTTATATAAAATCCAAAAATGTCGCTCTAGCATGGTAGATAATAAGTTATGTTTTTTGGATTATTAAAATGTCAAAGTAAAGTAAGTATAGATATATTTCCTAACTTTATATTGTGCTGCGATTCTTCTAACGGCTGGCGTAGTCAATACTTTTATTCTTTGACTTTCTCTTTTTCCTATTGCAGGGATAATTTTAGTTGTTTCTTCATCTTCCTCTCCTGAAGAAGTTTCTGTAAATATATGAAGGTTTTGAAATAGTTAAGAACAAATCTGTATATCTGTACAATAACGAAATTACCTTCATCTCCAGAACCTTCACATTCAATATCGACTAGAGGTTGTCCAACTAAAGCAGTTTCGTCTACTTTATGATAAAGTCGTGTGACCACCCCATCATATCGACTAGTAATTGTCACTGCAGCTTTATCGCTTTGAACTTCACATATATTGTCAAATTGCTGAACTTTATCTCCAACTTTAACGAACCTGAACAAAATGAAATTGTTTATAATAACAGTCACATTTAAAATAACAGATGTCACGTATTTTTAAATCCGTCTAGTATGAAGAACAAATTCGTCGCTTGTTACCCACAACCGCATCTGGTACCTCAGAGTTCATTATTTAAAAGGGGATTGAATTCACTTTTGGATGACGTCAAAACTACAGCTACATCAAATATATTTTTTTAATAGTTGGTTTTCTGAGTGACATAAATGTCGCTGACATAGCGTATGATTCGCCACTATAGAACAGCGGAACACTAAAACGCGAATGAGATAAGTTATATGTAGGTGCAAACAGAAAGAGTATATCTACCCCAAAGAAAACAAAAGTAATAGGTAATAAGAAGTGGGTATCTCAACATAGTGTTGGGATGGCGGTCTTATACGGGTACATGTGTAATACTAATTCTACTAATTTACTAAGTCGGCCTCAACTTGTGTTGTAACTAGCCAGAAATATAAATCACGGAATATATCATCGGAAAGATAGGGTTATGGGATACGCAAAGGTACCCCAAAGTCCGCCGCTGAGCGAGCAAGGAGGTTCTGAGAGCGTCGCAAAGCTGCCGAGATGCGCTTAGTAGACAATGCCTTATGTTTCTTTTGTTGTCCAATATTAATCGATAGAAATTTATATACAAATACACAGACACTGCGTATAATATTAAGTGTCAGTATTGTATTAAAACAATTAGAACAAAGTCAATTTTGTTTTTATACCAATCTTTAACACTAAAAGAAACTAGAAGAAACCAGACGTTTTACGTTAAACTAACGGCGGTGTGCCCCGACACAGCCCCACCCGACTTCTTTTCCAATCAAACCTAAGTGTTATACAATATACATGTTACACAGATGTTAAAATAATATCAAGTGACATACGTATGTCGTATACTTAGTTTAAATATTTATAACTTACCATTCCTTGATAACAACTTCTCTTATTCCCTCTCCTATATCAGATAAATTAAACGCTACGGTTTTATAAACGTTACTTGTGGTATGTAACCATTTTGAATTTAAATAATTCCCTGTTTTGATTTTTATGCTTATATGAGAATTCTTCCATGGTGTATGGTGTATTTTCTAAAAAATAAAAAAAAGAAGTGATTTGCTAGTTTTACTTAATTAAGATACACAAGATAGGTAAAATGCAAATTATAAATTGGCTAACAAAAATAATCTCATCAAAAACGATAGTTCTTAAAAAAAAGTCGACTGCGTAAAAAGCGTTTTATATTAGCTGCGGGTTTTACTGCGTGTATACAATACGTATATTGTCTCCGACTGCATAATACTATGTTTTTAGTTCGCTTTTTACGCAGTCGGGTTTTTTATTTTTGTAAATATTTTTTTATTTACAACTTTTACTTTTAATTAATAGCATGGTGCAGGTGACATTAAACAACCCCTTCCTTGTTACTAATAACGAATATTCATATTCTTGATTTACAAACATGGTCTAATATTTATTTCCTAAATGTTATAAGCGTAAGGTACTAAAACATTGATAAATGTAGTAAATCACAACATTGGGAAGGCCTACGCGATTTTTTCATGAATAAGATGAGCATTATACCTGAGAAAAGGAGGGGGTTTCTTATCATTGTATTATCACGATTTTGTATAGTTTATTATTGATATTTTCGTATTATTATTTTTTTTAGGTCAAATCCTAATCCGACTGGGCTAGTGACTGTGTTACAAACATCCATCCATCCAAACTTTCACATTTACGAGTATAATATTAATATGGATTTATTTATGGGATTATTAATTTTGTCATGAATTATTTCGTTGTTGTAATTCTTGGGACTAGCGTATAGAATAATAATAGGCACTGTAAGTCAAGAGTTATTGGAAATTTATGGTAGGAAATTCTTATTACGCAAATTCCATGTAATATTACTATGATTTGGCCAGTCTCTTAGACTCTGAAAGAATTGTGTATGCTGTTGTTTCTTATATTTAACTGTAGACAGTTAAATATATATTTTTTTGAGTAAAAAATATCCATCTTATTTAAATGTAATCAATTTTATGGATATTTGTCAGTATTCTCATAATAATTTTACAGAACAATTATTATAATTATTTATCGTTTAGCATTAAAAAATAACCTCAATTTAGTTATCATTATTTTTTCTGTATTTTAAAAATAATCAAAAGTTATTAATTTTTAAGTAGACATTTCAATTTATTTATATGGTTTGCTAGCGATTTTTACATTATTTCGAATAATACCTATAACAGAATGGAAAACTAGTTTCACCAATTAAAATAAAATTAGTAAAATAGCATAGATACAGGCAATATTTATTACACTATATATTTATAAAATAAAAATATTTAGGCTACTTTGTAAAACGAAGAATAATTAAGGATCTCAAATAGTAATTAATGCCTCAGTGATAACGCCACTTTGGTTTGTGTTTGATAAGATTTAGACAAGTTCTTATCTTATAGAAATTAATATACATCTAGCGGTAGGTAAATTTTTTATATACCTACATATTATCTTAATAACAATATGTTAAATATTATATCGATAACGTTAAAAGATCCTAAGTTATTTACTTATGAGTTTATTATTTGAATGTTTAAATGCATGGTTATAGATAAGAGTTTCTGATGTTGTACTCCTACTAGCATGTTATTAGACACTAGTATGTTAATTTATAACTTTATACAGGCAGGCAAGCAAGTAGAGACAACGCATTTATTGTACAAATGTGTACTAATACATTATACGTACTATTAAAATAAATATTTTATACTAAATTCTGACGATTTTTTAATCGGTTATGCCTAGGTAAATTAATTTTTAGTTTGAGAAACAAACATTTTTGTAAAAAAATAACTTACAGTGTGCGTAGTGAACCAGAGCTTATTATATTTATTAAAAATCCTTAAATTCATTAACTTTCTTGTAGCTAGAGCCATTTTTATTCACCAACGTAAATATATATATTTTTTAAATAAAGAACATGACGGCCACACTGTTCTGGCAGTACGAACACAACTGAATCTTATCGAATACATTATCAGCGGGTCGCAACATTGATTAACATTTTTAAACATAATCGTACAATAACATTTATACATACACTCGAAGTTTAATGCTTCGTTTCTTCATACGTCAGCTTAGAGTGAAAGGTCAAGGTTGATATCATTTCTTTAATACAGTATTTTGGTATTTTCGTTTAGCTATATTTATGCATTAAATAAATTATGAGTGTTAGTACTTACGAATATATTTGATTTTACGAATTACTAATATATTTGATTGATTTATCCTCTGTCCTCATCTATGAATTACTTGTGGCATATTTTTCTTAAAAATATAGTAACTAAATATTTTTGTTTAAAAATTAAAACTTTACTTACTCTTTTTAGGATAATAGGAATATGAAATAATATGCATAATAAGCAATTGTTTTTATTAAAGACATAATAAACATGTTAATAAAGTGAATAAATACAATAATATATATAATCGATAACGGTAATGTAATGCACGACAAGACGCGGGAGCAACCCATGATAATCAGATTGCGAGTACACAATACTTTTTAACCGACGACTTCTATCCTAAATAGCTAACGTGTATCACAGAGGCGCTCTGCCAATATCTGCTATAGTTGCACTGTCTGTCAGTTTACCTGAACGAACCGTGTACGACAGCGCTCAACATAAGTTGTAGACAGAATTTGTTTAGCTAACACTATCCCAAAACACAATAAGCACAGATACTAAATAATTACCATACAATAGTCACTTTAGTTAATTCCGAAAATTAACATGGACAATTAATAATAATAATAAAGTAAAATAAATGCACCTAAACACTTGCATTTAATTTCCTACGCAGAAGTCTATGTATATGTGGATATTTATCACATCGTAACTGCCTATAACACATATCTAACTATTATGAAGAATATACAAAATTTATATTTTACATTCATTACAAAATCAATATAGGTAGGTACTAATAATATAACCTCAGACTAAAAAATTATATAGACGTCCAAAAAAAAGTCTAACATAAGTCAAAAGAATAAAGATGCGTTATTTTACTATTTCCAATGTCGCCGTAGAGATTGTTAGTTGTTTATTTACAATTTTTGGGAAGTAAATATGAATAATAATGAACAATAATGAATAATAAAAATAATAAGTCCAATATTATATTGTTTTGAATATTTAATTATTAGCTCCTTCTCTTTATTTTAATTGATTTTAATTTGTTTTCTTTACTAAAATAAAACCCTTATTTATTAACATTTATTTACTTATCAAAGTAAAGAGTATTGTATTAATATTTGTTTGTTGTTTTAACATATTTTACGGATAATAATGTTTGCTTATTCATTTTAAATTTTTGTAGGTAAAAACAGATTTTTAATGTTTTTTTAAATATATTTTTTAAAACCTATTTGTACGAAAAAAAAATTCAAACATAAAATTCAATTAATAAAATCTATTTAAAATATTATTTTTTCGGGAGATTATATCAACATCTGGAAACTCTACTAATACATTGGCATTTTTGCTTGACTTCCTGTTTACAGTTTAGTGCTATGACACTGGGTCTATATTATTCCTTAGTCTGAGTAGTTTATTTACATAATGTTACAAATTATATTGGAACTTTTTTTTTTATTTCAAGTAATATTTGTTCTATTTCGATGTCTATGGTAAATAAGGTCTAAGGTAAATCTAAATGAGGCTTAAATTATTGAGATGACAATTAAGTTATACATGTTTAAGTTTAAATAAATACAAACAACTACTAACTTATCTAGGTATGTGTAGACATCTTCTTATTACCCTCCATACTATAAAAACAAATGAAACGTATGTGTTCCTACAAAACTTTATCTGCTAAGTTTTAGCTAAAATTATAGGTACTAAAATATTGCAGGACCTTGCTTAATTTTTATTTAACATGTATTATATTTAGTGTATTTTAACAAATATATTTATTTGAATTTTCAATTAGTTAACATATCTTAATTGGTTTGGAAGTACAGTCAAATAACTTTAATCACAACGCATTTGAAATATAGAAAATTGAATACTACAACAATTGATAACAGTGGAAGACTTCATTTAAATTATTCGTTATTACCTCTTTATCTTTCAAGTACTCTGGTTATTTTATAAGGTTTTGATTTCCAATATTTTATTACTTTACAGTTATATAGAAGTTTATAGTTATTGTGATACGATAAGGCAAATTAGCAAGGAAGATTTACTTAGATAGGTATTAGCAATTTGTTACAGAATTATCTATAGTATTTGATTATACTTCGAAGTCGTCAAAACATAATGTTGACTCGTGCAAAATAATAATGGCACATAAAAAACTAAAATGATCACTAACAAATTCTACATAATATTAAGTATATTAGATTAAATATGATTGTAACGAATTTAAGAAAATCTGTCGCATTTATTATTTTATTAGATTTTATTTTGTATCTAGGTGTTTATCAAAATTTCACTAGCCTTTTCCAATGTCATTTTATTACATTATAAAAGCAAGGCCTACCTTTGTTATAATATAAAACGTGAACATTGAGAACAGTGCGAATTCACTATCCAGCCTTATATGTATAGTTTAGAAGCCAATAACACCGTTTACATGGAGCTTATTTATGCGTAAACAACATTAAATGTATCACAATACCGCACTTATCTCTTGTTGTTCTATTACATCAGTGATTCTCGTACGACCATGTATTTGTAAATTTAAACATAACGGTACACATTGTTCCGCCATATTAGACGAGTGTCTAACGAGACAAGAGAAGACATAGAACGATATGTATTTGCAAAAAACGCCGTATGATAAGGACAATCAAATAGAAGAATGTTTACATTTCTGTTACGTAGACTTTAGCGTATAAGATATTTACCTTTGTACTTTTGTCGTTATTATACGGTGTTCGTTTCTGGTGTCGAGCGTTGAACCGTAGTTCGACAAGGCTTACACGTAAATATGAACACTATTTGTCCAACTAGTCTGAAACCGTACAGTTAGGAAGCAACAACAACAACTAAACACCGACGTGATATATTACGTTGATGTGAAATGACATCTAATAAGAAGAGCTAAACGTGTAACTCATTGAGTGTGATAATATGATTGTGTATAGTGAACATTTATCAAAAGCACAGCTGTCAAAATTTAAAACGAATTGAGTGTCTTATGATTATAAAATATACATAATATTGATTGTGCAGTTCTGATTATAGGTTAAAATTGATAGAGTAGTGCTTCTTCTCTCAATATTATCTTAATTTTTATACCGTTAACAGTATTTACTTTTCTCCATCTTTAAAATTCGGATTCCATAGCAATAGAGTTTCAAATTATTCCGTAAAGACTCGTTTTAAACATTAACCTATATTTTAGGGATATGAGAAACGACTCTTTACGAACTATATAATATAACATTCAGAAAAATATTGTAACACGCCCGTATTCAACATTTAGTACATATTAATGACTGTTTTTTGTTTAGACACTTATAAAAACAGCTCAGTCTGATTTTATTTTATTATTTCCTATAATAAAGTAACATAGACTTGCAAGTTCGAAATATTCAACGAGTTTCGTTGTAAACAATACATCCAAAACTTTTTTGATGAATAAAATAAGCATGAATTTATCAGAATTCTAAATATGATATTTATGCGGAAGTTACTTGCCTTTAGTTTAATACCGTATAAATTTCATATTGATATTAATTTTATTGAAATATTTATCCTGTGGTCTGTATCTCGCTATTAGAGCTAAAGTATTGGAATTACTTCTTTAACTAGTATGTTATGATATTATGTTTTATTTTTTATTATCACAAATATACATTTTAATTTAAGACGTTTCTAAAAATCGAATTTATTGTTCTTTGAGATACATATTTTATTACTCATACATATGCTATTAAACATTTAAGTCATCCAGAGGACCTTTTTCACCAAAATATTTTTTTATTTGACTATAAACAAATTTGATAAGATTGCTATTCAATTTTGCAAGTAAAAAAAATGTTTTGAAATAATTTTTAAGTTTATTCAATTATAATAGATACTAATAATTATAATAATAAAGAAATCGTTACATAGTCATATAATTTTATTTTGTCATTTTTACTACTTTTGCTCAATAGCAAGTACAGATAAACCCTTTGGATAAATACGAATCAATATCAATAATATATAATATTTTATATTTTGTAAAACATATAAAATCTCTCTCTAAGTAGTCACTTACATTATTATTATGAGCGATATTAGCGTTTAACTTCTAAATAATGATAATAATTTCTGCCTAAAAAAACCGAATTTGAATAAATAAAAAAATGAATCCAGTACTGAGTATGAAATTATTGAACGTGATGTTAGGATTAGGATTAAGTGATATAATTTAGGGATTTTCAACTTTGTCGTGCGAAATAAGACAAATAATAATACCTACTTAGCCATAATAGGTCCTAACTAGTTCAGTTAACATTTAAACCGTTGTTTTTTGAAAAAGAAGGGAAAATTTCATATTGAAGAAGCGAGACGTCAGTATATTTTCTTTATTTAGAAAGTTGCTTTGAAATCGCTAAGGAATTCTGGGTTCAGAATAGAGGTGTTAAGTCGACAAATATTTTGCTAGTCATTCTAAGCCAACAATTAGCAGCGTTTAGCTGCTTAAACAAAGGCAATCACCTCGGCTTTGTAATAAAACTAATATATAAAAAAAAAACATTATCACAATGGTAATTATAATTAAAAATTAGAAAGTCAAATGATAATAAAATGGAGCGCACTTTAAAAGTGACTAATATTAAAAAATATGAAGGATGATAACGAGTACAATTAATATTAATTTTAAAATGTAAATGACCTTCAAAAGTAAATATTTTTAATGTAATCTCAGTGTTATACTGTTGTGCTATTGCAATTTTTATATAATTATTATCATAAACTTAAGTAATATTTTTCAAATACATTCACGATCCCTTGCTCATAATTTAATAGCATATAATTTTTGATTGTTCTACTTTACAGATCGTAATCAGTCATTTTCTAAAGCGAAAATTTTGAATACTGTAACGAAATTTCAAGAGCGTTGAGCTTTACGCAAAAAAAAACACATAAAAATACATTTAATCTAACTAAGTCTACTTTTCACACATTAATTACATTTTATTTTATTATTTAACACTGTTATTGCACAATTCTTGGTTCATTTCACAAGTCACTTTTTCACTTCCATTTTGTGAGCACTTAGTGTTTCACATTAGAGCGAACGAAACTAGTCAATATATGAAGCTCATTTTTTTCTATAAAAAATACCCTACGTAAAACATAGTCACATCTAAAAATAACCATTGTTGAAAAGAGAGTTGATTATAGCGATAAACCTCATATTCGAAAATTAAAAGAATACTAAAACTAACACGTGCGTTTCACATTTTCATAGTACTCAGTTACTTTTTAGAAGCGTCTTTGTACTACGAAGGGTGCGAAATTAACAAATCTAATAGCAGAGATTTGAGGGTGCGTACTTACTGGCAAAATTGTAAGAATACTATAGAATTTTTTTTAATAATTTCTTTAAGTAATTTCGATTTGAAAAAGAAATAATAATTTGTAATTGGTGTTATTTTAAATATTGTAAAATGTAAAATATCCATACAACTAATGATTTCGATTTTAATGTTGTTGTAGTAGTAAATAATAACTTTATTATAATTATGTAGGATAACTCTGTATAAAATTAGATCAGATAACTTTACAGTCGATAGGACTTTAATTGCAATGATACAATTTGTTACTAACAAAATAAAATAAACAACCAAAATAGCCAATCTGTACGCACCATAAGATCTCATTACTAGAAGTCAGTAGTATTTATCGTTCGCTCGTTCTCTCGTCAAGGGAAGTGGGGCGTAGGCGTGGGAGATATGCAGGGGGGCCCAACCAGCGGCACCAGCTCGGGCTGGGGCCGCGGCCCGCGTCACAGTGGCTCCACTGGGCTTTCCGCGAACTTTACTTCACGGCTTCGTCGGAACGAAGTGCGTCGTGGTGGACTACGCCGGGCGGGCTGCAAGCTAGCGGATGACGCCTGTGCCAGTAGCCGTGGCGGGGGTATCACGCTACGTCCAAATGGTGAATTTCGGAGGAACTGGCGTGCTACTACTGGTTGCCAGTATGAACTCCCTGTAATAAATATAGTTAATGTTTTATTCGCCTAAGTTATTAAAATAAATGTATACACTTCTGTTTATATAAAGCTTGCTGTAGTTCAGTATGAATACAAGATTAGATTAAATGGATCATATGGATTTAATAAGTAACTTTTCCGTTTAGCTATGTATATCGTACGCTACGAAACTTTTTCGTTATATGAACATTAAATTCGTATGGTTTTCACAATTTTTGTTTGAATTTGTTAATATGTAAGCGCCGTATTTAGCAAACTATGTCACTTTTCATATTTACCTTTTGTATGTACGGATGTGGATCGTGTACGCCACGCAAGGCTACGTAGCCGACCGCGTGCGCCTTCATGCACCGCGTCTACACTGGCCGAGCGCGTGAGATGTGCTGGCGCACCTTCCGCATCTGCACTCACCCCTGCGCCTAGGCCTTCACTTACAGAATACAACTTGTGCGTTATATCTTTACCTGTAATCATAGTTACATACTTATTATGTAAGCCTGTCAACTTATTATGCAATGTGTTGAAACAAATATTATTGAGATCAATGAAATGACTGTGTCAGGATTCAGCTTTCACTGTGTTCAGATTCTTGTTTGGTTCAAATTATTTTATTTCAATATGATTTTATATTCAAAAAAGTTAACAAACAAAATTTTAAAAAACTTATATTTTTAAAAATAACTATGTGATATAACCTTAGATGTTATTTTTTTTAAAGTATCCATTATATCCATCCATAACAATTTTTAGTTTTCTTATAATAATGCAAAGAGCAGGGTAAATAATCCAGGTAAACTTTTTTATCGTGCCTCACTACATAGTAGAGTGTAGTAAACTAAACCATATTTCAAGCATTAAATTTATGAAACTCTATTATTTTATTTTAGTATTTTATTCAAGAATGAAAGTACGTTAATTGTGTAAGGAAATTGCTACACGTTCAGCGTTCCAAGGAAAAAAGCGTTCTTACATAACAATACCTATTTTAGACATGCAAAAAAGTCTTTATAGATTTATTTAATAATTATTGTATTGTAATTTTATTGTGTATGCTTTTAATTTCTGTGCTGTATTAAGTGTGGCAATACAAATATAAATATTAAAACATTGTTTAACCAACATTAGAGAAAGCCAGACTTTCTGTGTGGCATGAAAAGGTACAGAAGGTGCAAGTATTTTGAAAGGTGGACTGACCTATGAGACAGTCGAGTACAACCTTGAGGGCAGGGCGGTGACGCAGTACCCGTTCTAGACGCATGCGCGGCCAACACACGCACGTGCACACCTCCTCCGCCACCACTGTCACCTGCAAACCGCGGATGGAAATGCATTAAAGTCCCTCCTGACATTGCCAATGGTGAATGCCCTGTTATCGATGGTCGATTATAATGCATGTTTTCGTAGAATATTTAGTAATGTCTTATTAGTTATTACAGGGATATGCAATGCTTGTTATAATTACATATTATTTTTATGTATCCTAAAAATGTACTAAAAATTGCTGAATATTATTGCTTTACTCTTACGGAATAGGTAGAGCGAACTATATATAAAACTAGTTATAGCTAATTAAATCCATATAATAAAGTAGTATTTAAATTTTACAGTGATATATTGTTAGCTAAAATCCAAATGCATTATTATTTCGACATTATTCCAATTATTTCCTGAGATAAATCGTCCATCACAGCCTCAATACATTATTCATGTCTCACTCTGAATTATTGAAGTTAAACGTGCGAAGAATCTTAATGAGTTTTGTCATTACCTCTTCACTACACGTTGAATGATTTTTTTAATTAAATTTGATAGTATTATCCTACTTTGTCATATTTGAATATAGAAGATAATCATAATCCTTTGCTTCCAATATGAAAATTTTGTTATCTGTTGATATATTTTTAATAACATGGTTTTTATGCATTATCTCTTAGATAAGTAATCATTCTTCTAGAACGAAGTATAAGAGGAGATTGGAAAACAAAATGAAGGATTCTAGTTTATACATTAATATTTTTTTTATAAAAAGGAGTCATGAGAACTGTCGACAGAAGTTAAAACTTAAAACTATAAACAAACAGTTGTTATTATTGGATATTCAAATTAATTGTTTGGTCTTAAATTAAAATTAGTAAATTAAAACTGTTTACATTTATCTGATTTTGACATTCTATCGGCACTTTGAGTGTAAGCGATAACACGTCACGTCACCATGTCGATGACGACTTACATGAATTTACTTCCGATTCAAATTTGCCTATAGAAGTTTAGACTTCAAACATTGCGCGTTAATAATAATAATTGACCACTAATTCATTTTTTTTCATAGCTAGTCGATATTACATTAAAATATAAAGATAATGTTTGTCTTGATTTGGGTAAACAGTGAGTAAAATGAAGAAAAAAGTGCCGTAGAGTTTTGTAAATATACGTCTTACTTTTTCTACTACTTCGTACTTCGCTAAGTTAAAATATTATAAAAAACATAATTCCTTTAATTTTATGAGGCATCTCATTTCATGGTGTTTCACGTAATTTTTTACATTTTAAAGTAGAAAAAGGAAAAACATGTGGAAAGCAAAACATAAAATACTACTTACCTGAAAGACGTCGTCCGAGAGGTCACGGTTCGCCTCCCACTCGGGCGAGTCGACGAACTGGTAAGGCTGGATATAATGTAGATGAGTTTCGTCGCAACTCACTCGCATCCTTAGGAAAAAGAAAACAATTTATATCCTTTGATGTATTCGTACCTTCATAGTAAAATTGCAGCATTAAATTATGATTGTGTAGGTAAGTTGAAAATTTTTACTAGTCTTTGTTCGCGGCTTCCTCCGCTTAACCGATTCATTGCGGGTGACACCTTAGGGGTGTCATACATTTCTTTCCTGTGTGGCGTGTGACACCCGAGCGGTGCCATAATTCAATTCGTCGAAACTATGTTAAAATGACATTTTTAAAGGTTTTCGCTAAATAAATCTATCATTATTTTATCACACAGATCATGCCTGTACTGTTCGTTTCAGGATTTAGTGTGAATAGAAAATTTTCAGGGGTTAAAAACCTTCTCACTGTTCCGAATACATTTCTTTCACGTGTGGCGGATGACACCCGAGCGGCGTCATCATAATCCAATCCGTTGAAACTCTGTTAATCGTAGAATAACGTATGGAATTGAACATTTTACCCGTTTTGCATAGTTTTATACCCGACTGCGACGAAGCCGAGAAAGGCTATGATTATGATGTATGATTTGATGTTTCCTCGTAGCTACGGAACAGATAAAGTGTTTTCTATAATGTATTTTCTATAATATATATATCGATATTGATCGGTAGATTCTTCTTTGGTGACGGGAATGTCCATGTGTAAATTAAAATAACAAAATACTGGGTGCTATCTTTTAGGCTTTAAATCTTTTTTATCAAAATGAAGGGGTCTCAAAGAAAATTTATGTTATTTTTATATTCAAAATAATTATGTTTAAAAGCAACTTGTAATAGTACAATCTATATTTTCTTAATTTCTGTGCATGTCCCAATATCTTTCATTTTCTTTTTTTTTAGGAAGAACATACTCTTCATATGATTGAGAGTTCTGTTCCAAAGTACACTGCGTTTCGTCTTCGTCACTCTGCGATTCAGGGATGTTTGGGCGTTTTCGATTCAATTCAAAAAATAGTAACAATTCTTTAAGCTATAAAAAATATAAAGTCGCAGTGTATTACAAAATCTATACTAATATCCATACTAATATTATAAATGCAAAAGTAACTCTGTCTGTCTGTTTCCTTTTCACACTTAATCCGCTGAACTGATTTAGACGAAATTTGGTATGGAGATAGTTTGAGATCTCGGGAAGGACATAGGATAATTTTTACCCCGGAAATCATCCCTTAAGAAGGTGAAAAGGGGGGTGGAACTTTGTATGGGAAATTAATCATTTCTCAACTAAGAGATATAAAACTCATCATACCTATGTATGATATATGTATATAGACTATATAGTCTATGTATTCCATACTAACCGTCATAAGGTATCTAGGGCCGAACTCGAGCGAAATAATAGACGTCATCTCAATAGCTAAACTCAATACTTTCAAACTTTTCTTGGGAATTTTAGTTGCCAATATTGCACCAAGTATATAAAAAAAACTTTGCAACACCAATTTCAGAACATATTTTAAAATATATTCTTAAGCTATTTAAATTGTATAGTCAAAGAAAAAAGAATACCAAATGTTTACAATATCTGATTCAAAATAGTCATTTCAAGTAAATAACGTATCTAAACACAAGGAACTCACTCTAAACGAATTAACAAACTGCTTAGGTCTGATATTAGATGCTGACTGAACGAAATCAAGTGTAAATAAGCCAAAAAAAGAAAAAAAAAGCACAAAGTTTTCATATATGGCTGAAGGCACCGTAGGGGTGTCATTTTAACGTATGGCGCGTGACGCCCTAGAGGTGTCATGAAAAATTTGTTCGCCGCCACGGGCCGTAGTTCGTAAAAAAGGCCGTCGCAATGAATCGGTTAAATAGATACGCTAAAATATACTCCGTACTTCATTTCATAATTATACCAATTTCAACAGCGTCGAAATTGATGCCCTGCAGCGTCCTCTATTGGCGAGTTATAGCCAAAAACATAACAAATAACTTTTCCATTTAAAAATATTTATATGAGTCAAAAGGTATCAGCATTCGGTGAAAAACTTTCGTAAATTGGCGGTTTTGTGAATACAAGCGAACATTTTTATTTATACAGATAAGTATAAAATATTAGGTAGACGTATTACTCCGGATAAATTCTTAAGAGTTTAGGGTCAAGACATAAAATGCTGAACAGAACTCACCTCGCGTTTTATTGTATAATAAAAAATATATTATCTTGTACTTACTCAATTTCAAGGTATTCTCAAAAGAGAACTAAATTCGTGCCATATACATTATAAACGAAAGATCTTAAGTAATCATGCGTTTGTTACAATAATATTTTATTTAGTAAAGTGCAATATATGATCTATTATTAAAGTTGCGCAATATAAGCAGCCATTCCGTTACATAAATATGTAAGTAACATGTGTGATATACATCCCCACACTAAATAAAACAAATAGTTGGCGGGCTCGAGCAGCGGCATCAAGATTCAAGACAGCGCCGAACGAACTTATAGCAAAATGGATTTTGACCGCGATCCGACTTGCGTGGGTGAAGGAAATTGCTTGCTTTGCCTGTTATAACTAACGTGCAGCAAAATGCAGCGTGCTACATCTCCACCAATATTCCATACTTAATTGTTCTTTATTCTACAAAATATTTAAAAAACATATAATCAACTTTTGCGCCTCAGAATTTGATATGAGTTTGGTTGTAAAATATTGTGTTCGTACCATTTGCTAATACAGGGGACCTGTTTGCAGATACTCCCAAACGGGTAGGGCAACAAGAACCAAGCCCAAACTACCATACTTCTGTGTACTACTTACCACTAATTAAATTTTACAAAACTATAACTTAATATACTAGTCTATATACAATATATACTATTCTATTGAAACGCTCCTAATGGTGCAAACTACTTGTATTGGATCAAGATTCGCCTGTAATATTGCTACGTTCATCGAGTATTTAATCAAAAACATTTTTTATATACATAATACAATAATAAAAGGGACAATATGTTTTGACCGGGGTGCCTATTAAAATGTGCCCGCTAGTATGTTTAATTAAATTAATAATAATTGACTTTTTGGAACAAAATCGATTCACTTGTTCTTAAATATCATGGTTATACACATGTTCAAAAAAATATTGTTCGGCGAAAATATCCTGACAGTATATTTATTGTAGTTAAAGATAAATAACTGTTACGTTTTTTCTCTAAAAATAAACAAATATTTCCTTTCTAATATTACATTTTTTTCTTAGATACCTAGAAATTTGAATAGTAAAACGAATCATTTATATCCACATAGTTTGAGTGATTACATACTTTCCTTTCAATAATATCGACAATCTTTCGTCTGCCGGAGTGACTTCCTCGAGCGCGTATGCTTCTCCCGGCTCGAGCTTCACGATTCGCGCTTCCCGAGTTAGCTCCTGAAAGTGCTTCTTATTCACTTTCAGAGGCTTGAACAGTTTCAGGTACAAATCAGTCAGCTCTAATGACAACGCCGGTGGAAGAAACCTGAGAAAATGTAGCTTAAAACAGAACACGAAACTAAGCCTGAGACGCTTAAAACCCCGATAAAATTCACCGCTCTTAATAACTATATGCATAATAAATATGTACTTAAAGAGTGTAAGCTAATAGAAATATTTGCAGTCATCACTAAAATGAGTAGATAGAGAACTATATTAAATCTAATGTAACTATACAAGGTCACTAAATTTGGTAAGCTAGATTTTTAAAGGATCTACAATCCTTTAAAAATACAAACCTAGCTTTTGTAAGGTAAGTTGTAACTAAAAGAATAATAATAATAATCAATCGTGTAAAATAGAGTCTATAATTCTAATAAATTATTGCGTAAATATGCTTTTACTTATTATTAATAGGTATCTAATATGTGAATGAATATAGATAATAATGCCAGGATTACCTTATAATTAAGAAGACAGTGTGAATAGAATTGACGAGGACCAGTGCAAGGTTCCAGGCTAGAACATCGGGCGCGCAAACTTCGGCGCCCGCCCACATGCCCATCAACACAGCGCCCGCCGCGGCCAGCGCGCGTAGTACCAGAATGCTCTGTTTGAAACTCTTCGGTGCAAGGAACGCGATCGCGAAGCACAAATTTGCTGCCTACATCGAGTGGAATAATTGGATCAAATATTGGATCATAAAAAACATGAAACGAATTTGAATGCAGCTATGCTATTAAATTGTTAGATATGTGTATATAGACTGTATATATGTTATGTATTATGTAACTGCTTCAGTGGTCTAGTAGGTAACATGTATGACTACAGATCAGAAGGTTCTGGGTTCGAGTCCCAGGTCGGGCAATAAGCAACAGGAATAGACACTGCACTTGTGTTTGCACGCCGTTTCTGAAATCGGTCGACGGTCAGGAGGAGGACATTACTTTTATAGACAACTAGCTTACCTGAAAGAGATCCTGCTGAGCGCTAGTCCATTTCGCGCAGAACCAGTGGTTATCGTGGTCGTCCGTGGCGTTGGCGTTGAGCAGTTCGTAGTCGGTGTCGAAGGTGGCGTTGATGCGGGAGAGGTTGTACGCTAGCGTGGCGTTGAGCCAGGGCGCGGCGGTCGCGGATGCGGGGGGCGCGGGCGCCATGCTGCGCTCGCGCGCCGCCGCCCGCGCGCCACCGCCGCCGCCCGCGCGCTCGGCCCGCTCCTTGCCGCCGCTCGCGCGCTTCTCACCCGACACTAGACGATTCAGTTGGGCTCGCGCTTTCAGTATTACTAACTCCATCACCACTCCCTGTCCCACCTCGTCTCGTTCGCGACTCCACCCTACCTGCAACAATATTTGTTTCGATAACTTCGTGCTATATACATATTTACTTTCAATATACCTAGCAAATCGGACTACTATACTATATATGCGAAAGTTTATTATTAAATATACCTATTTGTTACTCCTTCACATTCAAACGACTGGATGGATTTGATCATTTGAATAACATTTAATAAACAGAAGGACTATGACCATGAGGCATGAGTACCTAAGGCATTGGCTACTATTAGGCACCTAAACACGCACCCAAGCAAGAGTAATTCGCTAGATGTAAGTAAATACGTTAATTCAAATCTTTACTTGAATTTTACGATTCTACTATCTAGTATTTAAATAATAATTTCAAAGAAACCAGTAACAACTTGAATCAGTCTTTGATAAGGTACGCGCTAATCGCTATTCTACCAGAGCGACTACCTTAAAATATATGGTTAAGGAAATCTCTGCAATTAAATTCATTTCATGAGCGCGCTAGTTTAAATAAAATTGCTTGAACGACTTTGAATTGGAGGCTTTACGACTTTAGCGTCTATATATTTCAATAAACTGAAAGATAGAAGATGAGATTTTTAGTAAGGTAAGGTAGCTAAGTATTTAAAAAAATACAGTATGTACAAGTTATTAAAAGACTTTAAAAGTTAGTAAAACTGGCAATAAAATTAAATCGCTGCATTAACACGAGTAGTAGTATTCTGTGTATAATATCTAAATTATACCTACTTAATAAATTAAATTAATTATATTGCGTTTTACGTATACAAAATAATAAATTTTAATTGACGGAGTTTATTAAGTTTCTCCTTTTGTTTCTACTAGTATTTCCTTCTTTGGAAAAAAGGAACGATTACCATAAAACATAGATATAAATGCGCACTGTATCTTTACAATCTACGTAATATATGATTCTAAATTTAAATAGCTAATCTAATAACACTAAGCCGAGTCAAGGGTTGAATAGATTGTAACTGTGTAGCCTTGATTCCAATCTGTCATTGTTTCCGCAAATGTATATCAGAGGTGTAACAAAAGAGGCATTCATGTGTGCTGATTAGAAGTCACGAATGCAATAGCTGTTAAAGTTTCCATTTAAAAAGTAAAATGTGTCAACTTGGTTATATTTTCAAATATTTTATCATTTTAGTCATAAAATGTAACATAAAAAAGAAATCTGATTTTATACCTGTATCGATCCAAAAGGAACGAATGTATCATACACTAGAGCAAGATGCATTCGATGGCTCTTTGAAACTTTATTTTTTTACAAATTAATACACCTGATAAATTATTTGATTTAGAAAATAAATAGGATATACCATTTTAATTATTATTATTTTTTAACAGTTAATTTAGAATCTGGCATGCTATGGAATTTAGATGCGATGCGATTGCGATGAAGGTTTCAGGACCTTTTTATATAAAAAGATATATGTACCTAATATAAACAAAGTCGGGTTTGTTACAACACTTATTTTTATGATCTTTGTTTTGTTGGATTTGTCTTCAGCCCGAATAGCAGAATAACTATTAAAAAATCGAAAAAAAAAACACAAAAAAAAGAAACTATTCCATACTAAGCGTCAAAACGTACCTAGGGAAGAATCTGATCGAAGCGAGGGTCAGTCGCTAGTATAAAATAAGATAGTCCTTTTTATACAAATTGATGTGCAATGCATGGTAAACTTTATCCATTTGTCAACTTTTAAACCATCCACTACAAAGTAAATTTAAGTTTCTATTTGAAAACAATATTAAAGTTGGCGGCATGCCTCTGTATTTATTTTATGCATGTAACGTCGTGACTCGTGACATACAAAATATGTATTTAGATATAATAATGTAAATATATAAAGGTTTGTGGAACATCAAAGACATATTGTTTTCAATCTAGCTAAGAAAATACACGGATCGGATATTTTACGAATCTATACAATTATTTATTTACTTTGTATTTAAATTATTATTTAAATACGTGAATTTAGTTTTTATGGAAATGTATGAAGATACCTAGACAAAGTTTTGATAATCCATCATGTTTTTAATTTTTGGTTGGCGATATTTAGTAAACCATAATCAATTAGCGAAATATTATTATGTTAAATTAATGCTTTATGTAAATTTAGTTAGTAAGCCTTTATAATAAATAAATAAAATAAATTCATTTTAAAATGTAAAATGAGAAGATGAGATTTTCGGTAAAAATAAAAACAGTATGTACAAGTTTAATTCAATTGAACTATATCAACTAATTTAAAATGTACAAGTTTAATTAAAAAAGTTAAGGTTAGTAAAACTGTCTCTAACTAGGTACTATAACGGTAATTCTACTGGCATAAAATCTATAAAAGAGCTGAAATATTTCACTACAAATAAAATGATATTTAAACAAATGTTACTTGTTATCGAAATATCTTATGAAGTTCATTGATTTTGGGCCTAATAATTTGATAGCAAAAATTCGATTTCAAGGCAAAAATTTTGTTACTAATAGAGATAATTTAATTTAATCAGAATTTACTATAAATAAAATGATATTATTTAAATAATGTAGTTTGATAACGAAAATCCTTCTAATATCGAAGAACTCAAATAAGTATGGAGAACAATGTATGTAGGTCACAAGATGTTTGCGAGTATTATCCGGAACACTTCCGCACACATTAAGTCATCAAACGACGGGAAAGTCGCCCCTATATCGCGAGCTACATACTGTAACAAACCACATTTGCATTAAATTGCATTACTTCCACACGTCATATCGTTGACACGACATAGCAGTTGGACTAGACTTTTGGTAAACTTCACTTTTACTGCACATGTACAGTGAGGCGTGTTTTATATAGAAACAAGCAATAAACTTAAGTACACCATTTTATTGCTCGACAGTCGTAGACTGAATGATTGCTGAAAAACCTTTGCAGTTTCAAACTTACGTAAAGAAATAGAGACGTGTCACGTTATTTATGTCGATAATAAAGCTGCGATAACGCTATCGTGTTTAAGTCGACGGCTCGTGTTATATAATTGCATTAAAGCGTTTCTAAGTGCAAGAAGAAAATTCAATATACTTTTAATATAAAGATTTTTTAATATTATGTATATTAAAAATATTTATACAAAGCTAAATTTAAATCTACATACATCTATATATGTACATAGTTTAAAACAGGATCGCTGGGTTTTGATACAGTTTTCTCTAATAGAAAGAGCGATAACCGAGGAAGGTTTATATATAATTATAATGTAAATGTAAATATTATGTATAAAATGACTGAGTCTAGATGGTGGCCTTGCAAAAAAAAAAGTTTTCGTACGATTACTGGCTAACGCTGGCTAATCCTTTAGAAATCATCAAAACAATGTACTAAAAAATTGTAGATCTTTAAAAGGGTTATAAAAGAATCTAACTCCTAAGGTATGCTCATAATAACTTTTAAGACGTACCTACCTAGGGACGCACCCGAGCGAAGTAAGGGTAAAGTCGCTGGTCTATACTTATAATAAAGCAGTAACTTAGCGAAATCTGTTACGTATTGTATACCTACAGAATATAGATATTAAAACAATATTTGTTGAAATTATTATCAGCCTGTCAGGTGTGTGTGGTGAGATATCTGTATGCATTTAGCGCAAAAAGCAGGTACTAAACGAATTTTAACTAAATTTTATGAAGTGATAACATATTACACGGTTTAATAATACATATGTTGCACAAAATGACTGAGCCGAGACGGTGTTTTGTCAAAAAAACTGTTTTTTACGGTAACACTGGCTAAATATTAAAAAATACATCAAAACAATCTACTAAAAAATTGTAGATTTAAAATAGACCCACAGAAAAGTCTAATTTTAAAGTACCATTTTAATTGCGTATTATGGAAAGCTACTAAAGATAGGCACATGTAATCTATATATAAATATATATATATATATGTATATATATATATATATATATACATATATATATATATATATATATATATATATATATATACACATACAGGGTGGAACAAATCGATGGGACAGGGAAGAAAAGTACCTTAAATATTGAAGTTATCAAGATTTACTCAAAGGAAACATTTCTTTATTTTTAAAAATAATAAAAACTGGATTTAATTTTTTTTACAAAAAGCTTACCTGAACCGGGAATCGAACAAAATAAAAATGCAAAAAAGGACACCGTCACTATTTTATCGAATTAATCGATAGGGTCTATGGTAAGGATAAAATCTCTCGAACAAATATTGCGTCTTAGAATTAAATAAAACGATGAAATCTTTCAAATTATACATATCGACTCTAACATCGTGGAACAAAAGCATAAGACATGGAAGAAAAGTGTTTTAAACACCGAAAATATCAAGTTTCACTCCAAAGAAACATTATTTTATTTTTAAGAGATATGATAAACTGCATTTAATTTTTTTTTAAAAGAGGTGACCCGAACCGGTAATCGAACCAACGAAATATGCAAAAAGGTACACCGTCACTGTTTTATCGAATTAGTAGATAGAGAGGATGAAATGTTTCGAACGAAAATTGTATGTTACAATTGAAGAAAATGATGAAATCTTACAATTTATACATACACGTCGACTCTAATTAACATTGTGGAACAAACGCGTAGAAAGTGGAAAACACTTTTCTTCAATTTTCTACAATTTTCGTCGATAAAATAGTAACGGTGTACCTTTTTGCATTTTTCGCTGGTTCGATTACCGGTTCAGGTCTTCTTTTAAAAAAAATTAATTCCAGTTTATCATATTTTTAAAAATAAAATAATGTTTCTTTGGAGTGAAACTTGATATTTTCAGTGTTTAAAACACTTTTCCTCCATGTCTTATGTTTTTATTGCACGATGTTAGAGTCGATATGTATAGTTTGTAAGATTTCATCGTTTTCTTTAATTCTAAGACGCAATGTTTGTTCGAGAAATTTTATCCTTACCATAGACCCTATCGATTAATTTGATAAAATAGTGACGGTGTCCTTTTTTGCGTTTTTATTTTGTTCGATTCCCGGTTCAGGTAAGCTTTTTTTAAAAAAAATTAAATGCAGTTATTATTATTTTTAAAAATAAAGAAATGTTTCCTTTGAGTAAATCTTGATAACTTCAATATTTAAGGTACTTTTCTTCCATGTCCCATCGATTTGTTCCACTCTGTATATAAAATGCTTTGTCCTGACTGACTGATCGATCAACGCACAGCCTAAACCGCTGGTCGTAGAAACGTGAAATTTGGAGGACATATTCCTTATACAATGTAGGCATCCGCTAAGAAAAGATTTTTCAAAATTCATCCCCTAACAGGGTACAATAGGGGATAAAAGATTGTATGAAACTCTGTCATTCGTAACGCGAAATGTACGGAAAGTGGTGTTTAGTATTAAGGTAAAAAATAAGAAATATGTGTATTAGATTTTTTTCGAAATTCATCCCCTAAAAGGGTAAAAGGGGGTAATAAAGTTTGTATGGGCAAACGATTATTTATGATCAGAATAACTTGAAACTTGGTATTAATGCAATTGCATACAATTAAATAAATACGTATTTTAGCATTTTTTGAATTTCATTTCATAAGAATGTCAAATAGGGGATAAAAGTTTGTTTGAAACTCTGTAATTGATGCACGGAAAATAGTATTTACCTATAAAATGAAAATTAAAACAATACAAATATAATTTTTTTTCGAAATTCATTCCTTAAAAGGGTAAAAAGGGGTTGTGCTGTTTATATGAGGAAAAAATTGTTTCTGATCAGAATTACTTGAAACTTGGTATTAATGCTCTTCAATACAATTAAATAAACATGAATTGTAGTTTTTTTAAAAATTCAAAATAAAAAATATATTTAAATAGAGTAACATAGCTCAAGTTCTCTGTAAGTGCACACTTACTGTGGGGGATATAAAGTAGAGTAAATTTATTTACGGAATATACGCTTAACATATTATACATATTTTTGCAAGTAATAAAGTATGTATTGCGAAAAAGTTTATTTTTTCGTAGTTTGATCGCGGGCGAAGCCGCGGGTTCTGCTAGTATTCTATATTCCGCGTACTTAAAAATCTAATGATCACTTGTTTTAAATATTATGTGTGTATGTAAGTTGAGTTATTAGGTACGTACGTACGTAGCTGAGTATATTAGGTACGATTGTTAATGGGTATAGAATTACAGATTGACCGCGAAAGGTATTGATGGGCTGTGTGAAAGAGGATATGTGTATGACAGTTCTATGTGCTGAGATGATGAAATAGAAGAAGGAAACATGATGTGCCCTCGCTTCGCTCGAATGCATACCAACCGTAGCCTATATGTTAGCACAGGTCGTAGTCTATATCCCCCCGATATAAAAGAGATAGTCGACGATATACCTACCTGTATTCAAAGCAATTCCGTTAAATTACAACATTGAATAGATAACCAGTCTATAAACTATTGTACCCATTACTGATGATACTACGCGATAACGAAATTATATTTTGAAAAAGTGAAAGCAATAAAGCGTATAATGATATTGATAACTACTAAAAAGGTTTTTTTTGGGGGATGAAATATTTTCGGGAAGTATCAATTTAGACTATGGAACTTGGGACTAGAAACTTTTAAATACTTATCAGTTATCATACAAACACATTACACGTAGCAAGACTCACAACAAGGTTAAAACATGTACTATGAATCCGGTTTCCGACTGCATAATATTATTTTCCTTCATTAACTTGTTCCCTTCATTTTTACCTTTTAATTTATTTAACTACCCTTAAATTTTCGTAATTGGACTTCTCAACTCAACCCTTTCAGTTAGCAAATTTTATTATTGGTGGAGTCAATTCAACTGATTAACAATAAAACTTTCTTTAGGTTAAAAAAAATTATGTTTTATAAAACTTCAAATGAGTATAAAATCCAATACTCAGCCTTAAATAAAACGCAAAACTCCTCTTTCTCTTTCCGTTTAAAAATAGTAATTATAGTCGTACACTACGTACCTATATTTAAAATTCTTTTGCCTATCATACCAATGACATTAAGCTGTCAAAATTGGGTTACATATCCTGACATGGCAATGAAGTGGGTAATTATCAAGATATTGACCGGTTTCGATTAGTAGTTATATTGTGACTTTTCATTATTACGATGCAAATGTGTCTCAAAATTGTTTATTTTTACGATTCTATCATCATTGTGATTTAAAAACGTAAATTATTGATTATGGACTTTGTTCATTTTATCTTAATTTAAAAAAGCAGAATCTGTTTCGTTGCTCTTGTTTTTTATAAAAAAAAAATTACTACTTTTAAAATTATTTGAAAAAGAAAAAATTACTGAAGTAGATGTGTTAAGTTTTTTTTTAAAAAAATAACGCTTAACTACGACTCGAATGAAGATGCTAAGTTACTTGAACAAATGAATGAAATAATATATTTGGAAAGTACGTTTAACATGAATAGAACACGTGGAGCGGATGCGGAAAGACGTATCGTTGCTTGCCGGTAACAGAGTCAATGGAGCTCTGGTTGGATGAAACGAAAGGCTCTGAGAAAAATCGCGCTTGACACAGCGCAGTGTTGGTACCTATCCACGTTCCAATATTTATTTTGAAAGTGACTATTACTCCAGTTATTGTACGACTAATATATAATTATTTGTCCAGATTCAATTTTCAAACACTGAGTTTTACGTTTTTGACAAATTTGAAATTGTCGGAGTGTCCATTCGTCCTTTAATAGGACGAATAAAAAATAATTAATTGTCCTTTATAAAATATGTAAATTATAAGGCAGGATGAATAGACTAATATAGAAGTAGCTCGGCTCAGCTCGGTAGGTTAAGGATATTTTTTTTTGTAAACAAACTCCTGCACTTAAAAACACTTTTAACACTTTAAAATTCTTGAACTTAAAAGTCGTTGGGATTTAAAAACTTGAATTGTTTAAATAGATAACTGGACTAATAAATGTATATAATTAGTCCAGTAACTCGATTAATGAAAATATAGTATTCGTACACTTGCTGTACGATATGACTATTAATCCAGTATCCATAGAATTATTTGTCCAGCTACTCTTAATTTTCGATTATGTGACAGGTCCGACTTAAATAACGTAGGTTGAGGAACAAAGAGTAGGTTGGATAAGATGATTCAAGAATGGGGAAGATTTCTCGAAAGGCTGGCGCTACACGTAGGTCATAGTCCGAGGCTAAGCAATTTTAAGTTATTATGATATTACTTGTATACCTGGTTTTTTGCTTCTATAATGAAGATAGACCAGCTGAAGGAAGAATTGAGAAGAACAGGTGCATCCTGTGACGATCCTGACTGACTGATGGATCAACACACAGGTTGAGGCAGTGGTAGCCCAGTGGTAAAGCGCTCACTTGAGAAACCGAGTGAAGCGGGTTCAAATCCCGGGTCTCGCACCTTTGATATTTTCATGTGCCTATAATTCCTAACATGATTACCACTTACATTATGGTGAAGCAAAACATCATGAGGAAACCTGCATGTCTGAGAGAACCAAGCAAGTTTTCGAAAGACATGTGAAGTTTGCCAATCCGCACTTGGCCTGCGTGGTGGACTATGGCCTGATCCCCCTCGTATTGAAGGGAGGCCCGTGCCCAGCTGTGGGACGTGAAATAGGGTTGAATACGAGGGGGTAAAATGGAGGGAGAAAGTTCGTATGAAATTCTATAATTAATTTGTAAAAAAGTACAAAAAATAAAAAAATATATTCATCTGTAGACGATTTAAAATCACTTTCTGTAAAATGATGTCCACATAGCATTAAATATAAAGATTGTGATTTCACCAATTTTTGTCGTCTTATTGATTCAGCCCACAATTTCTTCAGTTTTTGTCTTTTGGAAACAAATGATATCCATTTTCTTTGTATCCTGGCACTGCACAATTTGTTATTTTATTTTAATATACTGAAGGCTATAGTGATCGTGATATCTGGTGGGAGAAAAAGGCAAAATTCTTCCCCATTTGTTTTTTTTGCGACACGCTCCAATTTTTGAAAGAATGAGAATAAGATAAATGTAATATATATATATATATATATATATATATATATATATATATATATATATAGTGTCTCTTACAGAAGCTCTAAATTAAAGATGGCGGACCTAGATAGGTAAATACCCATACTTTTTATAAAAGTCCAGTAGCTGGATAAATATATATTATTAGTCGTACAGTAACTGTATTGTTAATAATAATAAATTATTCGTACAGTTACGGAATCAGTGGGGCCAGCCATTTATTTAACCTTAAAATTATTCACCTTATGATAATAATAATATACTCCTGACCGATTTTGGTCACGGCAGCCAATCTCACTAAGATCAGCCAGATACGCAGGAGATATTATAGTGCACAAGTATACGCACAGACAGAAGTGCACTCTCTACACCTTTTACTCTCAAAGTCCGGTGAGATGATATTTCGACACGATAGATGAGAGTTAAATCGCAGGACCGACGGCTTTACGTGCTCTTCGAGGTGCGGGGGTGCAACACCCCTAACTTCCCAACTTCGGACTACTACTGAGAATATCTTAACAGAAAAATTCAGTAATAAAACTTGGCCATACCAGGTACTCGAACCCAGGACCTCCGGATGCCAGGCAGCCGTACATGCTAGCCACTACACCATCGAGGCAGTAAAAATGTAGGAAAACTTCTATATACCTACAATAGTATGAGGAGCGAATGCAATGCGAAGTAGGTGGGTGACATATCGGAGAAATTTTGAATATCAAATCCCAATATTAATAATATCACAGATCATATAATACTATACTAGTAATAATACTAAAAGAAGGTCAGATACGAAGTCTGTGGACCCTCGACGGGATTGTATAAACATAATAGTGTCTGTAAAAGATGCAAAAATAGTAGAGATTATAGCACTTAGCACTCCTCTCTGGCAACCCCGCAATTGATATAGCGTGAAGTTAAGTAATAAGAAGACAAATTCTTGACAGCAAATGGTTCCTTTGAGATAGAAATGAAATATATTATACATTACTTGTTACCTAAGTTATATTTTTGACTTGAAAAAAATTGTAAAATAGGTACCTAATATTTAGTTTAGAGCCAAATGGAGTAATGAAACCCTTACAATTCGACTCACTAAACTTGGCCCCCCAGGATTTTTTTATTTCTTATTTTTGAATTTTATTTTTACATATCGTTTGTTCTTGATTGTTCGCCATAAATAACTGTTTGTTCGTAAACTGTTTATTTATAAATAAATAAACAAAAATGTACCCTCAAAATAGCCCCCTCAATTGAAATTTATTATTTTTCTTGTTACTAGGTGTCTTTAAATATTCATTAATGTTTGTTCGTTCTATCGTTAAAGTGCCTATTTTTGGTTTAATTAACAATTTTCATTTGGCCCCCAGGTTTAAATTTTATTCATCATAAACAATTGTTTGTTCGTAAATTATTTATTTATAAATAATAAATTAAAAATATAACCTAAAAATAGCCCAATCAATCGATATTCGCGGGATCGGTGCACGCATACGGCGCAATGGTGAGGTGAGGATCTCTAAAACTGTTATGTACGGGTATGATACGCTGTTGATACGTTCTAGTGGGCGTAATAGTCCGTGCCATGCTAGTTTCCGTGCCTGATACGTTCATAGCACGGTCATGGTATGAGACGGTGTGGGCAGACTAATTTAAAGTAGTAGTTTCCTAAAGAACATGTTAATATTTTAATGTGTAAGTTAGAAAAAAATAATCTCTATTTCTTTGTTTAGGTATATTCTATAAAGTTCGTTGTTATTTTATATTCTTTAAAAATATTTCGTTTATTTACTTAATTACATACTGACTACAACATACAACTCGTGCTCTACCTACCTAACGATAGTTGTTTAAGTACTATATTATGTGTATTCTGTCTTTAAATCAGTTTAAATAAATCAAATAAATAAACCATATTATGAACGTAAATAAATAAAATAAAATCAATATGCTTAGCTTTAATTTATTTCGTTTACATAACTAGAAATGGAATGACCATTCCTAGTTTTGTAAATGAGATAACCAACCATTGAACCATTCATAAAACGTTTCAGCTAAATTACCTGTGCAAAAAAGACATTGACATGCCAGGAAAGGCATGCAAGATTTAATTAAAGATTTTAGGGGTGATACCTATTGATAAGAAATTAATTTTATAGAAAAGAAAAAAATCATAAGTAAATAAGCGATTAGAAACAAAGCAAGCCATAAAATACATTTTGAAATGGCTAAAGATATATAATTAAAAAATAATATATGGGTTGTTCTATAAACTAAGGACAAATCTAAGCCTGATTTCGGCCAAATTTTTTTTGTACATTCTAGTACGAATTCTATATATAACTCGTCTTGAACAAGACCTTTAATTAAATTAATTATTAATTTTGAACAATTTAACTTTGAACAATTTAATTTAATAAATTTGAACTTTATACAATTAAAGTTCTAATTATATTGGGTCTCAATTTCACAGGATCCTGAAGCCAGGTTCTTGAGAATTCCTAAGGAATATTAATAAAACACACAGATTTAAATCATTCAACAAAAATTAAGTAAAACTGAGCCTTCGTGTACGCAATTTACATACATATGAAAACGCTAAATTTGCTCATATTATTTATTTCGCAAGAAAAATCCTTACCAGGATTCTGAGAAATTGACTAATCACGACGCTATTTTTTCTGTGAATTATGTCAGGCTGACTAAACCTCACGTTAAATACTAAAAGATATGTGGTGAGCTTTGTCTCCTTTGTAGATACAATTCACCTTGTAACAACATAAAAATAAATAGCAACTTCGCTCAACGTACAAGATATGGAATTTTCGCTTATTTTATATCTAGCAGGGTCCTGAGACAAAACACTGAGGTAAAAAAAAAATTATACTTTCTTGGGCAATTACGATAAGAGAAAATTTTCCAATCAAGCAAAAGTAATAAAGTTTTTAAATTTGGATTTAATTGATGGCATTAATATTGTAATAAATAATTCACATACACTTTTTGATTAAATTTTGTTCGAGGGATATTCCAGGTTGCTGGGAACTTGGCACTTTAAATAGTAATTTCGTTAAGAAAATCGTTTTTAGTGGGCAACTAAAAGTAGGTGAAAATAATAGTATGTTATACAAATAAATTAGTTTTAACATTTTTCATGATATTTAAGCTGAGACGCTGAAAATTGTTTAATTTTTAGGATAACCAATATAATGTGGATTATTTTATAAATCTTCCTATTGGCGGCAAATTTTATTGAGATTAACTACCTGCGCAGAAGATGTTATAGTGTGCAAATATGCACGCAAACACAAGTGCACTTTATATTCTTTTTACTCAAACTCTGGCGGAACGACAACTCAATACGATCAGTGAGAGGTCAGGCGCAGGATCGACGGCATAATATGCTCTCCGAGAGCTGAGGTGAGCCACCGCCCACTTCCCAACTCCGGGCTATTAACTGACAATTTTTTAACAGAAAAACGCAATAATTAAACTTAGTCCGGCCTGAAACTCGAACTCAGGACCTCCGGATATACAGCCGTACACGCTAGCCATAGACCACCAAGGCAGATATAAAATAATATATGTATACGGCAATATTAAAATTATTAAAAGATGAAATTACAAAAATCATATCCAAAAAGTAGTACATATTTGTTATACACATAGCGGAAAGTTATGTTATACTAGTACACATGGTGATGTTTCACCCCCGTGACTCGCAGAGCACGTAAAGCCGTCGGTCCCTGCGCCTTAACTCTCACCGGTCGTGTCAAGTAGTCGTCCCCCACCGGAGTATGAGAGTGACAGGAACAAAAGGGTGCACTTGAGTCTGCGCGTACACCGACACACGCGCTGTACTATAATATCTCCTGCGCAGTTGCCTAGTCTCAATGAATTGGCCGCCATGGCCGGAATCGGTCAGGAGGACATTATTATTATACACATAGCATACATCATTGCGTCTCTAATTAAAGGCTTAAAAGAGAGAAGAGAATAACAAATTTAGGAAGACCATAAGAGAGAAAAACTTTTTGAGAAGTTAAGATAAGACATTTATAGATTTTATGAATATGATAATATTAATAGGAAATCCGGGACGATAAAAATAATAAAATATTATATGACTATAAATAAAACTTAGAACCAAAACAAAATCTAATACAAGAAATAATAAAAAAACCTGTAAAAGGTATTTTAAGACGAATCTGTAAGGTTCGTTATTTATACTATTTATACTTTAGTCAACAGTTCCAATTTAAGGTTACTTTATCAGGCGTGAACCACAGGAAGGCATACGCGTGCAAATTCCACACAAATATACAATGAATTACAAAATTTACCATTCGATTACTATGTATTAGATAGGTAAATGTAGATGTTAAAGAAAAAGGCAGCAGAGAAGTATATTATTATTTATTTACCAAATTAGTAACTTAATCTCCATAAATAACAGATGAAGAAGTTGTCACTTTGTGACAGATGGAGATAAAAAAACAGTTATACAAAATTGTATCTAAAAAAGAACATCATTAAATAAATATGTTCAGACTAATGCAGATTTTAACAAAAGCTACTATATTATGAGTTTCTATTCATTTCGAAATATTTAGGCGTTCGACAAATTCGTTTTAGCTCTCACGTAGAAACGTTCATTCGAGACAATTTAGAAATTACAGAAGATAAGTTGTACAAAAAAATAGTTACACAAGTAGACGTGGAGTTTTGGATAGGAATTTGTAAGAAGTTTTTGGAACATTAAGAGTAGGTTTAGTATTTCTCACATAAGAGAAGCCGACAATAAATGAAACTCTACATAAGAAACTTAACTCTATAAAAGAGGAAAAAACATAATTTAAAACATTACGAAAAAGATTTCGACGAATGTTTCAATATATTCTGGATTCCTAGTTATTGTTATTATTGAGCAAGCTCCTTCTATTTAATAGTAGGTATATGAATAAATTACAATTTATAAGTATTTTGATTGATTAGTAGTATGTACTCAAGATACTGATATAAATTAGATAAAAATGTCAATATGACAGTAAATTTATGTGTAACAAATATGGAAGATATGTAGGTAGGGGAGATGAGTGTAATACGACCCCTCGAGGTAAAATGATTCCCCACCATATACGAATAACTACTAACGACATCTATCCAAATTCGCAATAAACGTCATCCCCGCAACCCCGCCAGTAGCCTCTCCGATTGTCATGGCGGTGTGAGCACTTTGCGTGGTTTTATTAGAAAAAAAGTAAAAAACGTGCTTCTAATCTAAGGTAAGCCTCTTTTTCGAGTTTCATTACTTTCTGCATGTTAAGGTTTATTGAAATGTTGTTTTATTGGCGGATTCCATTAATGTTCAGCTATATTTAAGTAATGTTTGAATACCGCACGTTGTATTTGAAAGTTATATTTTGATCGATGTCTTGAAATTTGATGTTTGAGGTGAAATGATCCCTCTTCGTGTGAATAAAACGATCCCTGGAATCATATTACCCCATTAGTATTCTTAAAATCTTTTATTTAACTTGCAATGTATGTCTGTATGTATATATGTACCTAAATATGTGTGTATTTATGTATGTATGTTTATTAAGGACAAACCTTACATGTGACCCCAATTTGAACATTAAATTTAACCCACTTCCCGGTGTCCGATTAAGCTGAAATTTTGCATACTTATGTAAGTCCGGTGACAAAGCAATATTATGATACCATGAAGCTGATCTGATGGTGGAGCCAGGGTGTAGAGACTGGAACTACTTGACAGCAAATGGTAGGACAGTTGAATTTGGGCTAGTAAGTTTTTTTTATCATGAGCAATTTCCATTACACATGTAATGAAGATGAAGTCAAAAGATTGAACTGGAAGTAGTCCGCTTTTATATCATATTTTATTTCATATTATTATATTGTATAATAATGTAATAAACTGATGGGTTTGATTTAATTTAAAGTTTATTTTCTTCTTTTTAGAGCATTTAAATAAAAGCTTGTTTATAAAAATTGCTTTTTTACTTTTTATTCTTACAGATCATGCCACGACCTTACAAACGTAAAACCACTCGCCAAAATTGACCTGAGGAACAAATGCGAAAGGCTCTGGATGCCGTCAAAGATGGTCTTAATTGTTTTTTTTAATTATTAAAAAGAGTTTATTTTTTTATTTATATTTTGTTACTTATATAAACCTTAAAATGTTTGTTACAGTTGTTTAACGTTTAATTTTGTTGATTTAGTAATAAAAAAATGATCTCCAATATAACTCAAGACTTAAAATGTTATGTATAACACGCTTAAATATTTTTGTTGCTTTAAGCAATACATATGATTAAAATAAATAACTGGCTGTTTCATTTTGTTAATATTAAATATTGTAGGGTATAAAATGATCCCTGGGATCATTTTAACCCATCCCAGGGATCGTTTTATACACATGTATGTATAAAACGATCCCTTATTAAATTTTTAAAAGATATGACGAAACTAATAAATCACATACATATCATCACAAATAAGTATGCAGATACAAAGACAATTAAATTCACTATCCTTAACAATTTAAATCTTGTATTTTTGTCTTAAACTTTGAACCAAGTAAAGATTTTCCCTTAAGGGGATCATTTTGCACGCATCTCCACTACATATAAACTATCTGAGATATTAGAATAACATTATGTGAATATACTTCTATGTATCTCTATTATAATATTTTTGTTATATTTATTTATATCATATATTTATTTTTATAATATCATATTAATATAATTTTAGCGGAAATAGAACTATTTATTCATTGGATAAAAAGTTCGCTATGCCCATCTCTGTACTGCAAGCTATCTTTATGCCCATCAAGATTCGTTCAGCGCTTTGGCTGTAAAATGGGTTACCTAAGTCGGACGAAGAAGTAAACAAGATTTAATCTTTTTTCTAACTGCTACTTCTACTGGTTGCAAAAAACCTCGCTTATCAGAATTAAACTTATCTATTATAAAAAAAGAAAATAAAAATCATGCTAATATTATAGGTAAATTAATGTATTTTTATTCTTTATGTATGTATTTTTTATAATTAATGAATTTATTTATATAATACTATTGGTCCAACAGACTTGATTGCGAATAAAATTTATTAATAACTTGACCTCTGGACACTTTTTGTGATTTTTAGAGTTTTGTATCCCAAAAGGAAAAAAGGAACCCTTATAGGATCACTTTGTTGTCCTCATGTCTGTATGTCTGTCCGCCTGTATGTTTGTATGTCTATCTTTCTGTGAAAACCCTTTTTCTCTGGAACGCATGAAGGTATCAAGTTGAAATTAATACCAAATACTCAGGGATTGCAGATCAGCTGTGAAAAAAATCAAACTTCTAAGTCAACGCAATTAAAAGATATGGAGGTTTTCGCCATATATTTTGGCACTTACAAGGGAATCAAAACCGGGTAGGTACTTCCCGTTGATATAAAATCATGAAATTTGGCAAAAAGCAATATCTTATAGCAAAAATAAAGAGAAGACCCCGAAAGCCGTAAATTGTGCCCCAAAATGATGTAACCATCGTAATTTTTTTTTCCCATTATAAATTTATTTTAATACTTCATGCTACGGAATCCTCAGTATGCGAGTCAGATTCGCAATTGTCCGATTTTTTTATTTCTAAGCACTAAAATCCAACAAGTCATTCAGAAGTTACATGATCTCTACAATATAATATACCAACGATTATAAACACGAAAATTTATTCTACGAGTAGATGTTCGATAAACAATCCCTTCACATCTCATAACTTTAAGTATATTTCGATAATAGCTATGTATAGGTACACTGTGATAAAATTTTAAAGAAGAAAAAAAGGCGTTTTCTTTTTATTTTAAATATATAATAAGATATTATAATTCAAGAGTAAAGAAAAATATAAAGTTAGACTGAAATAAATTCTAAGTACTAAACAACTCGAGCGAGCACTGCACAACACCCGCAAGCTACGAGTTCCTATCAGATGGAAATTTCCTATTGAAACAAATTTTTATTTCAGTGCCTACGGGTTTAAATTTATTCTTTTACGTGTAGGCTAACTCTGGCTCCTAGTGATGGAAATACGGAAGCATATGGCTTCCCTATAAAATGATTTAACTATTATCAAATTATTTATCAAAAAATACGAAAAACAAATTTTTGGTTTTGATTCAATTTTCATGTAAAATTCATATGTCAACTATGTAATTAACACAATTTGAATAGTTAGGGATAGTTTCAGATTGTGTATTGTACGTGATTTAAAACATTTTAAACTTTGTCTTTTTCCCTAAAACTACATATTTACTAAGTACTATCAATATATATATATTAATATCAATATATATACAGGGTGGATTTTTGAGACGGGACAGTAAGGGCAGGTACCTTAAATACTATAGTTACAGGAAAACGTTCCTAGGAGACCATCCATAATTTTTTGAGATATTCTGAACTGCATTCACAGATTTTGGAAAAAATGTACAGTCAGCGAGAAAAATGCTAAAACTCGAAAAAAAATTTTTTTTATGTCAATCGATCCTATTTCATGTAGGGATCAAAAGACTCTATGGGGCCATTTAAGGTTTGAGTACTAGAAATGACAGAAATCGCCAAAATCTTTTCCCATACATTTTGTACTGAAAAACGTTAATCAACTCGAAATATTCTTTGTTACCAAACAGTCCTATTTTTTAATGTGATCAAAAAACTCTTTGAGGCCAACTGAAGTTTGAGTACAGAAACTACTGAAAGTCACAATTTTTCTAGTTTTTGTTAAGCCGGTCTCGTGGCATACTGTACCTAGAAGCAAAAGTACCTACCTAAGTAGAAAATCATAATTGCATCGATAAATAAAAATAAAATAAAATTATATCAACTAAACGTGTATTTTTAAACACGATATCCATACAAATTCATTCGTTTTTGTACTGAGCAAGTAGCAGTCGATAATTTACTTGTATGAATATCGTGTTTAAAAATACTCGTTTATTTGATATAATTTTATTTTGTTTTTATTTTTTGTCGATGAAATTATGATTTTCTACTTAGGCAGATACTTTTGCTTCTAGGTACAGTATGCCACGAGACCGGCTTAACAAAAACTAGAAAAATTGTGACTTACCGTAGTTTCTGTACTGAAACTTCAGTTGGCCTCAAAGAGTCTTTTGGTCACATTAAAGAATAGGACCGTTTGGCAACAAATAATATTTCGAGTTGATTAAACGTTTTTCAGTACAAAATGTATGGGAAAAGATTTTGGCGATTTCTGTCATTTCTAGTACTCTAACCTTAAATGGCCCCATAGAGTCTTTTGATCCCTACATGAAATAGGATCGATTGACATAAAAACATTTTTTTTCGAGTTTTAGCATTTTTCTCGCTGACTGTACGTTTTTTCCAAAATCTGTGAATGCAGTTCAGAATATCTCAAAAAATTATGGATGGTCTCCTAGGAACGTTTTCCTGTAACTATAGTATTTAAGGTACCTGCCCTTACTGTCCCGTCTCAAAAATCCACCCTGTATATATATATATATATATATATATATATATATATATACATATATATATATATATATATATATATATATATATATATATAAAATAAATACAGTAAACAATGTATCTAAAAACAAAAGTGTGTACAAAAGGCGGTCTTATCGCTAATTAGCGATTTCTTCCAGACAGCCATTGCGTTAGGAAATACGGTAATATGGTGTGGTAGTGTAAATATAATATACAATACATACCTATACAATACGTACCTAATACTTAGAAATTATTATCTCTCAACTATACTAATACATATTTAAATAATTAATATAAATGTTGCACAATGTCGACTTCTTTTTATATTTTTAATGATTTGGAACGTTTTATGCGAACAGGAAACTATTCCAGAGTTGGGTTTCTTATATAGAATAGGAGTGCTCAAAGATTTTTTCTTAAATGTACAAATATTCGTACCATCAAATCCTCTAACCATCTTAATCTACTTGCATGAGTTCCTAGAAATTCAAACATCTCCTTTAAATAAGGCGGATATTTTGGATTAAACGATACACACTACAAAAGAGAGAGAATGTGTAGAATCCGGCGGCAGCGGATTGGGAGCCACTTGAGTTTCTTTCGAAATTCAGAAATGTTGTAATATTTACGCCAATTAAATATGAATCGATTTGCAAGATTTCGGAGTCCCTAAGTTTATTTAGATGGTCCTCGATCAGATAAATATAGCATGCATTCGAATAATCGAGAATCAGAAGGTGAAGAGAAATTGCTAACATAATTTTGGTAGGAATGGGAATTATAGAACTAAGACGCCACAAAGAACCTGATTTAAGAAATAATTTCGTACTAACTTCTTTCATTTCTCCTGACCAAGATAAAGTTTGATCTATGTGAACACCAAGGTCTTTAACTGTTGAACAATAAGGTATTACAGCTCCATTATACTCTATCGAAGGTAAGTTCAAGCCTTCAACCCTTGCTATCAGGCTTGGGCTACCGATAATTATCACCTATGATTTACCAGAATTAACGTTAAACCCGTTAACTGCCTTGATGGCTAGCAAGTACGGCTGCACATCCGGAGGTCCTAGGTTCGAGTCCCGGATCGGGCCAAGTTTAGTTATTGAGCCTTTCTGTTAAGGAAGTAACAGTAACAGTCCGGAGTTGGGAAGTTGGCGGTTATTCACCCCCGTGCCTCGAAAAGCACGTAAAGCCGTCGGTCTCACTCGTCGTATCAAGGAGTCGTCCCACCAGCGTGACAGGAATAGAGGGTGCACTTGTGTTGCGCGCATAGTTGTGCACAAAAATATCTCCTGTGCAGGTAGCTAATCTCAATGAGATTGACCGCCGTGACCGAAATCACTTCTCTCCTTAATTCCATATAGTTTGCTCCAGTTATAATTATTATTCATCGTGTTCATGGTAATGCTCAAATTTCCCAATGTTGAATGGCGGTAAACCTGAATATTGTCTGTATACATGTGATAGGAAGATGAAATGTATAGAGCAATAGAGTTTATAAAAAAATGCAAAGAAATTAAAAAAATGTCAATCTACTGGATCTATATAATATTTGAATAAAAACTTTAATTAAAAAAATATAATTACATATTATAAATAATATTTAATTACATCTATAAAATTATAATAATAGCATTGTGTTTTTAGTTAGCGAATTTCAGCCTGCGGCCATTGGTCTTAAAATTTTATTTACCTCTTATAAAATAGTCTTTTTCTTTTTATAAAACCATTAAATGGTGTTTTTTGCTGAACAGATAATTCTTCATCCGAAACGTTCTGGCCGGTACGGCGGTCTTATTTAAAATTAAATTGGCATGAAATTATACCACATTTGTCGCGAGAAACGTGAATGCACTTACCCATGTATTATAACAGAAGTAAGTAGATGTGCATTCGTAATAAACTGTAGCTGTGTTCGCATTCATTTTAGCTTAGTCATACATACCGAGGGTAAGTTGCTGGCACTGCCACTAGGCGACAGATTGTCGCGACCGCGCCTCCACGACCTACCAATATCTTCTTATATATCAACGTAATGCGCTCAATCACGTTCCTTGCCATTATGAATAGACGGACGGACTATTTTGTTCATTTCCTTATTTTCTTTTCTTTCAGATATTAAAATAACAAGGAAATACACGTCATAGCAGGCACGTTACTTTTAACATATTACAGCTTTTTAAATCGAACAAAATAATTCCACTAAATGTGGAGGCCAGAATCTCATTTTGTAAGCAAAACATTATGCAAACAGTCCTCGTATGAATTTCCGCTTAAGAACGTTCAAAAAATATCTACCAAGGACTGGCAGTTGCATACTTACATCACAAAAACTTTTCTGTTTGTTTCTTTTGCTAATTTTTTTAACATATAGAAGGAGTATTTAGCTAGTTAATAATTTTTATTGGAATTTAAACTTTCAATATATTCTTAAAACTTTTAATTATTTATTTTATTTTTACCGAATGAAAATGATATCTTTTTATTATATCATGGTTATATTTGTAAACGAGGTAAAAACTAAATTTGTCAAAGAATCCATGTCATTAAGAAAAACTGAATAACTTAAACAAGATGGACAAGTAAAAGGATGGTGTATGTTTGTTACAGAAGTTGTTCTCTAAGACTATATGTATATGAACTAAAAACGTGGCAGGCAAAGAGGTCAAGTAAAACTTTTAGCGAATTTTAGTTCAAAAGTTATTGACATCATCTTGTGGTTCTACGTGCCATTGACGAAGTAAATTGTGTCCAACTGGCACTCCTAGAAGCTACGAAATAAAAGAATTCAATTGAATCATCTTGTGGAAAGTTACAGCAAAGCTTTTTGGCACACGTCGTTAAGTTATACATGTTCATTATTTACTTTCTAGTAATATTTATTTATGTATTTTTTTCTAAACAGAACAAAAATATACTTTGATGGGGTATAATATCGAACTGCGGTACTGAGAAGAGAGTAAAAAAGCCTAATAGTAATTATTCTGCGCGTTCCCGACCCTTGTTTTTTGAAGTTGATATATAATGTTTACATATATAACTATACAGAAATATTAATATTTAATTGTATATGAAGCGATTTTAAACTATTTGTCATTAAGAAGTAGAAACGGAATGTACCCGGTGTTTTATGAAAAACTTTCCGTCGGTTATAAAATATGCTTTTACAACGAAGGTAAGTGCCATAATTAAAACGTATTAAAATATTTAATAACGCAAATAATTATACTTATGTCGATGAGTTTAAAGATCTCATTTTTCATAATTGTAGGTTTTGTTATTACTAATTATTGAAGACTTTCAACGATAATAAATAATAATTAAATATGAATATATTTCAATCCCAAAATTACTGTTCAAAATTTATAGCATACTAGCGTCCAACCCTTGCTTCGCTCGGATTGTCCCTAGTAAAAAAGGATAGCAAACCTATTCCACGAGAACGGTACATTTTTTCCGGGATAAAAATCCTATGTGCTATTTCAGACTACAATCTATCTCTGTACCAAATTTCATCCAGATCTGTACAGCCGTTCTGGTGTGAAAGAGTACCAAACCTATCCCACGGGAACCGTACATTTTTCCGGGATAAAAAGTAGCATATGTGTTATTCCAGACTACAATCTATCTCTGTACCAAATTTTATTAAGATCTCTTCAGCCGTTCTGGCGTGAAAGAGTAACAAACATCTATATATACATACTTAATAACTTTCACATTTATAATATTAGTATGGAAGATGCAACTTTCTATTTTACTATGTGTTTCATTTTAATATAATGATATCAAATATATACTCATAAATTAATTTAAAACTAAACCACGAAAAAGCTATCTTGTATCGATATGCTAATTGGAATAAACATGAGCTACTTTATACAAAATTAGATTTCTTCAAAAACTTTCTTTATATGTATATAAATATATTATATTTTTATTTAGTTTATCTATTTTACATATCCGATTTGATGAAAAAAGTTAGAATGTTTTTATATGTGTACTCGTAGAGAAAGGTATGAGATTGATGACGACAGCCGGAGCTTATCGACTGGAAGATAATGTTGTATACCCAATATTGCGTGACGAATCAAGAAGTGAAAACGCACGAAGTCTCGACTTATTTCCTTGCAACGAATAAACCTTGTTTGTTCGACTTCGGTTATGTATGTATATCTAAAACAATATCACGTTGTATCGTGTCTCGTGGCTAGGACTCTATTGACGATTATGTTTCTATTTATAGTTATTTTGGACCGGTCTATACGGCGCATGTTGTTTATATTTATCCAGTTCAATTTCTCTTATAATGCCTAGAAGTTTAATTTATTGGCAGTTATATTTATGTATTTAAAGAGAAGTAAGACTTCAATGAGTTCGCATTTAAGTTACACGTTTTAAATGTTAGACGATGGTTAAAAATTATATCATCAGAGTTAACTTAAAAACCCAGATTTCATTTTAGGATGCAAGAAATATGAACGTCACATGGCAACACTTGTTATATTTTCGGTAAATATGCAAAAAAATAATATTATGTGCATATCAATTCACTTCAAGAGTTCTAAATTAATTGAGAATTATAATAGAAAAATATTGATAATAATAAAAAAGTTTTTAGTGGAACCGATGAGATATTTTCTTAAATATTTGTTTATATGCATAAAATATTATTTCAGTATAATATTATATGTTATATGTAATATCATCTCTATCGTAGGCATAGACTGATGGTATTACATCATGTAACAACAAATACAGGATCGACATCTACGAGTTCACGGACCGTAGCGCAGTCTACGAACTCTACGAAGCTTACGTAGCCCATACCTAATCGGCGGTAAAAGGTCATGTCCATCTAAGGATTTTTTTATCGACCCCGAGATGGCAGCGTCTTTAACCAGCCTGAGATGCGAGGCCGCTCACCTGAGCAGCCGAGAGAGCGTCTCGTCCCGCCCACTTGTGGCGGCGAATCTAGCAGGGCGTCGGTCACGGAACGTCCGCATATCTTGCACTTTCATGCCGTACCATCATAAAGCACCACAACAAGAGCAAGCCAAACTCGCGAGTCGCATAGTAGAACTCGAGTGATAACGGACACGCAAACGGCCAAGGCGCTTGGCGGGTGAGGCGCACTACTGACTGCCTCCGCTCCGACACGCCGTCCGGCCGCGACACGGGCGCGGCCCGACCACGCACGCGCGTCCTCCTGCCCCGTCACCCTCTCTCCGCGCCCTTACTCACATCTCGCTACTACCTACTTAGATATTATCAATAAAATTATTGTACGTAAACTCGTCCTTTAACAGTCTAACCGCAACATATTAAATTCTACAACCGAATTGTCGCCATAACCTAAACTCGCTAAAAATATTACTTTAAGATATAAAGCTATTATAATATAAAAGAGTCGTATAAATAACTGTTTAAACGGAAGTGTTGTTACAACGTAAAAAGTATATTTGATCTCTGTAAATGAATCAGTGTCAGTTGACTGGTAGAATTGACACAATTATCGAGTCCGGCACGGATCCAGAAATTTTTGGGTATCAAGATAAATACACAAATCACATGGTTCAGTGGTGACACAACGAAGGTTTTTCTTTATAATTGATGAATATTATTGTATACTATGTGCTCATATTTTGTAAGTAATTATACATTAATTGCAGAAAATTGTACGATTTATTTGTATCAAAAACACCTTTTTTTTTTGATTCTGCAGTTTTTTAGCTTTTATATTAAACACAAAGACTAAATAAAATATATAATTTATGCGTGCCAAAGTTTTATTATTTTTATTAGAATATGGACTTACTAAGTAAAATATTCGTATGTAATCTAAATGCCATTTATTATTTAATTTTGGGGGAATAGTATATTTTATTTATGAGGGCTTGAAATACCGGCCTCTGCGATTGAATGTATAACTGCGTGACGATTAGCGCCTGGCAACGGTCCAGCTGTGGACGGGACCTTGCACTGACTCAGCCTTACCGTCTCCGGACTAAGTAGCAGATACTAAACAATTAAAATCTCATAAGAGGCGTGTCGCAGATAAATAAATTAAACGAATAAAAATTTCACTGGCGTTGAATGGTGGTTGAATAACAAAGTACCTAGATAATATTTATCATTATTAAAATTTATGTCTTAAGTGGAGTAATAAGCTATTGATATTAGTATATATAGATATGATATTAGTATTTTTATACTTACATTTATCATCATATTAATATTATACGAGTAAAGGCGAAAATTTGTGAGAATGTGTGGATGTTTGTTACTCTGTCACGCAAAAACTGCTGAATAGTTTTTAAGGAAACTTTACAATAATATAGCTCATACATCAGAATAACACATAGGCTACTTTTTATCCCGGAAAATGTACGCTTCCCCTAGGATTTTGGTTTTAGGTTTTCTTGAGGCGAACCCGAGCGAACTGAGGGTAAGGCGCTAGTGTTTAATAATAATAAAAAAACCTGTGTGTGTACATAATTACGCACTTGAGAAGTTATACTTCTTTAGCGTAACAGAACAAAAATAGCTAAAGATTTCATTTCACTCTCTGTTAAAGGAATGCAGTTAACTTCATCATGTCGCTTTCACCTTATTTCATCATGTCGATTTTTGGCTGTCGGTGTGCGCGCGCATCGTAAAAATTTTACTCTCATAGTTTTTTTCTAAACGTGCCAAAAGAAGTATTACTTTCAATAAGTAAAACAATTGTTATATTCTAAAACAGTTAGACGATAAAAAGATGTTCATACGCCTACTACTAGTACCTATACCTATGTAAGTATACGTAAGTATACTAAACTGCAACGAAGTAAGTTTCCGTGATCATATCTATCTGTTTCTAAAAATAAACTTTAAATTTACGATGCAAGATGCTATAGAATTTATAATTAATTGTTGTAAGACACATGTTTCGCTACTTGGGAAAATAGCTTTAGTAGTGAAATATAAGCTGACCAGTTAGCTTATTGATTAGCTTGTGCTTTATTTAAAACTTTTTGTGACTAGCGCTATAGGCCATCTGATAACGTTTGAAACGTTAAATCGCATAAAGCTTAAGAATAGCGAGTGTGGATAAGACGGCATCGCTGATGCCAGTGCGGGCTGACCAGCCTTGACCACCTCGTGGCTCGGCTTGATGTGATTCTTATCTTTCACCTATTGCTACGACCTCTTGAATTGTAGGCCATTATTATGTTGTTTTAAGGGGTTTAGATAATTCAAAAAATGTCTCGTAAGCAGGACTTGAATAGTAGCTGACTTTTGTATTGGATAGTTAATTGTGATTATTTTTCGTGATTTTCGTGAAACTAAGTATGTATATTCTTATAGTTTAAAAATATATATTTATGAAGCATAATAGCTACCCTATATATAAAGTTTACACGATATGCTCAAACAATTATAAAAAAAGTCATTGTCTATTCTTATGTCTATGTCTAATATCCAAAACAACTGAACCTATTTTAATGGTAGGTACTTTAACTAGCGGTAAAGAATTCGGGTAAGAGCTTAAAAGTAGAGAGGGTATATTTTATAGTCATCACAAGCGAGTGAAGTCGCGAAAATAAATTATCATATACCTACATAATAATATGTTAGATATATGTATATCGAAAAATAGAAGAATAATATAGGTGGCACTCAATACTTGTAACTGATGGATAAACAAAAAAATTATGCGCACATAAACTTGTGGGGTATCTTTAGATAGCTCTTTAAAAATGAGATAGATGTTTCTAAACGACTTTTTTATTTAGTCCCTAAGTCGTAAACATTGAGTAAGTAGGGCGGCTCTAAATACTTACTACCTAGGTCCTACTCAATATCCATGATATGGGTAGTTTTTACATACGTGTTACCTTATATTCGACTAATCACTAATATCTTCTTCATGCTATACGCAAGTTATGTTTTTATATTGTAAGATCAATATGTTTCACTCTTATAAAAACTTGCTTTACTGGTAAAAACAAGCCAAGTTCTCAAAATCTCTACATGTCCTTATCTCGGAAAGAAGAGGGTAAAAGCCATTCTTACGTAATATTTGATAAGTCTAAATATGCGATTTCTATCAGAATGATGGATATTTGTGAAACACCTCTGAGATCTATTTTCTCTTTTCTAATGTACAATTTCAAAAATAAAAACTTTGATTTACGTCATATTATGAGTTTTAGTGCAATTGATCCTTTTCTAAAACCAGATAAAATCTTACGTAAGAAGAGGGAGGGGGAGTCCAAGAAATTTTATGTGCTCTTACATAGGGGTAGGAGGAGTCAAAAATGGCAAAAATTGTCCTTTCGTAATTAATGAATGGGCACTAAAATAAAGTTTTTAAATAATTTCAATACCTTGTCATGGCAGCTGCGCTGCGCTTGGATTGATGCTACACTATAAATTGTTGTACCGATTTAGATAAAGTTAGGTAAAAATATAGATCGTGTCCTGAATAACATAATAGGTACCTACCATATCAGTTATAAGTTTCAGTAAGATTCAAAATAGACATTTTATTATATTTTTAATAACACTTAAAAAAGTACTAAATACTAACTTAATATGTGTTTTATTATGTCATTTGTTAACCCAGACTTGGTTGGTATAACGTTATAATGTTAATATATTTATTTTATTTAGTTATATTTTTTTATTATTAGCATTTACGTTTAAAAACCATAAAAGGATTTTTTATGGTTGTTTTTATAATTTTTATATAACTAATACTAAACGAATAAAGGAAAAATTGCAAAATTACTTAAAGTTTGAAACAACAGCTTTTCTACTTGAAAGTTGTTTACTGATTAGAAAACTTTGATCTAGGCCGACATGACTGTAAAGCTTAAATTGATCATTACAAAGAAGGTTGGCTTTCTCACAATCAACAAAATTTTCTTAACATTAATAGTCCATAAGAAAATAAAGTACCGTATAAGTAATAATGATATTTTTCGTTAGCGTAATTACTACATTCAATCAAGGATGTACACAAATGATCTATGCAAGTCATAACTAAACTTACCAAAAGCTTCATATGCAAATTGCCACACACCACCAAAACCATACTCCTACTACAAGAGATCATAAATTATTATGAACATTTGCAACAAAGCTTGAGGCACGCTGACCTGCACACGTGTAATTAATTTCGAGAGCGTTTGAAACTTTGTCACTAATATGTGCAACTACGTCATAACTTGAATCTCAATTGAATCATTGTAATATGTATAATACAGATAGAAGATAAATGTGGATACAAGATTTTTCTTAGAAATACTGATTGGTTCTATGGTTATATATTCTTATTTTTAATTAATCTATTTAACAAATTCTTTACAATTAAAAAAAATTATACATAAATTATAGTACTAGCGAGTCACCCTCGCTTCGCTCGGGTTCGCCTCTAGACTAACAAAAACAAATCTATCCCACGGGAGTATGAACTATATTATTGTAAAGTTTTATTAAAATCCAATAAGTAGTTTGTGTGTACTAAATTGTATAAGTTACTATAGTTTTTTAACTATCTCACAGGAACTCTTTAATTTTCCGGGATGAAAAGTATCTAAAATGGTGACCGGGGATGTAAGGTACCACCGTGCACAATTTCATTTAAATCGGTCTAACAGTTTCGGAGATCCGTACAAATAGACAAACAAACAGATAAACAAAAAAAATTGAAAAAAAATCTAGATTTGTTCTTTTTCTTTTCTTACATCCCCCTGACTCGGTGTTTAGCATTTTTTTTTCTATGTACAGACATTCGACCTCTACAATTTTATTATATGTACAGATTATAGAGTGATTTTTGAAGTATGCAAGGATGATGAATTCAAGTCCGAACTTATATTATGGAATATCAAATACTAAATAAAGGTTTTTACCTTGTGTACAGATGATAAAAACTGAAACTGTATTTTATAAAAAAAAATCATAGATGGAAAGTAGGTACATCTGCGCTTCTTGAAAAAAATATTTCTATTCAAATACTTTACAAATGCATACATTAAAGTTAATGAAAAAAATAAACGATTCAAGATAATCTTACAGAATAGTTTCAGTTTGATTAAGCTTTAAAGTATAACTACGAGATATTTATTTTTAATAAACATATAATTATTAATAAATAAATCATCCCAAGCATTTTTTTTGATATTTCGTATTTTAGGAGTATTCATCTGGTTATTTCATTTTATTCTATCTTAAGTTAATATATATAAGTGAATTTCGTTGTAAGCGTGAAGTAACGGCTTCGACTGAAAGGTTATTGTTAATCCAGCTTTTGTATCTTGAATAGGTACGCGTAACGTGCCGATGTTGACAGACTTAGATTGCTTCACTAGTGCATAACTAATTACATTCTCCTGCCGCATACACTACGCTACTATATCAAGTAAATTTAAGATAGGTATATTAAACAAAAATATAACGATATTTTGTATTGATGGACTTTAAATCTACACATATAATAAAATTGTAACTAACCCGAGTCTGTACGTTAAATATTTTTTTTTTGAAAATCTTATTGAAATAGTCATTATTATCGATACAGAGGCCGAATCTATAGTTTTTAGAATTTTTGCCTGTCTGTCTATCTGTTACTGCATCAAATTTGGTATGATGATAGCTGGTTATCTGGGTCAACATATAGAATACTTTTTACTGCGGGAAAATGTCTCATCTCTGAGAAATCTACACTAAACATTAAAATTTATTACTATAACATTTTCTTTACTACCTATTTTCTTAATCAAAATTCAAATTTAATTTTTATAAACCTTTAAAGGTAAATTAGACATGCCTACCATATCTTAAATTGAAAATTGGTAAATGATTAACTTCATGGCGACTTCTTTTAATGTAGGTAGTGCAAGCTGGTCATCGCCCGCGTCATTATTCACAATGTCTGGGAAACCTTCCGACAGCGAAATAATGTTGTACCTACGACATGGAAAAATATCCAGTAGGTTCTCAAACACGACAAAGATCTGTAAAGGTGATATCGTTGCTGGCTTACTAGAAATTAATATCACCTTTAAAGATTAAATACTTAAACAACATGACACATTTTTTGAGTTGAGCTATAAGAATTTGAAAGAACTCCGTCATTATATTTCTATACTAGGTAGGTATAGGATAAGAATCATGGTAAAATATTAGACTAAGGTTTTTAAATTATTATTATTTATTATTATGTATATACTCGTACATATTATTTTTTAAAACTTTCATGTTACAATTTAGTAGATCATTTATTAATTTGTTTAATAAATCTGGTTTTAATACTAATGGATATTGCATATTGCATCATCCAAATCCCCTACGAATACATTGCATCCCACAAACCCGATATTTTTAATTACACTTCCAAACAGTTGTGATTGTAATCCGTTAAAGAGTATTAGCACTGCAAAATATTTTAAATATAATTCGGGAATAAATATATTCTATATTTTTTGAAGTTATACTTTTTTCGGGACGTTTGGAAAAGTTATGAGTAAAATTTTTACGACGCGTCATACCATACCATGAAGAATGCCTACGAAAGACTTTCAAACGGCTCTTATCTCTCATTAACTAGTTTTGGCGTGAAACATCTTTAAAATCACACTGAAACGTATGGAGTATCCCATTTTTTCCTTTCCTTAACTTAAATTTAAATGAAAACTAACAAGTTGTAGCACAGAGTGACGGAAAGATAGACTAAGTAATAACAATAAATCAATATGTTTGGCACATCTAAAAGTTGGTACTTAATAATACATAAAGGTAATTTTAAGGTATGTATACGTGTACTGCGTACATAGCGTAATGGATAGTGAGCGGATAACTCAATCGGTTCCACTTGATTGATTGGTTCCACGCCCGTACTGAAGGCTGACGCGCACTCTATTTTAGCTATGGGTAGCCTGATGTTATTAATAAAGGCCATTCCCAATTATTGTTATTAAGCTACGTGTTATTACATCTAATTGCACTTCAAGTGTATACTTAATTGTTGTTTGATTATACATTTTAAAATTAAATTTCATAAAACACTATGTAGAATCATATATATATTATTTATATATAAATGTAGGGATTGTATTTTTATTGTCAGGAAAATTTCTTAATAAACTTACTGGTAACTCTTTCACATATAAGTTCTAATAAAATGAATGTAACAGCCATGTTGCTACTTGCTTTATAGTTTTATTTGTTCCACAATCGCGTTCACAATGACTCTACGAATAGCCATGGTATTTGCATAGAAATAGATTGAAAAGGCTCTGTTCGGCTATTATGTAATTTTTCTTTACATTAAATATCACGCAAAAGCTATTCGAAACTTCTATATTGTGAAAGATAAAAAATACATTTTCTGCAATTCAGAAATTTTATAAGTTTTATGTGTTTATATCATCATAAGCGCTAAAATGTAATTATATTGTACTTCACATAAGTACCTACATTTTTGTAATCATAAAATGTTGTTTTAAAATGATTCTAAACATTTTAAATGAAACTAAATATTATGTGTAAAGTGGGTGGAATAAAAACAATTTTTTTCGGCATTTATTCTTTATTTATCGTATGACTAGTATTTATTTCAAGCAAGCAAAAATGCACTTATAAACTAGATTATTTCTTTAAAAAAACATTTGATCTTCAATAGTCAACTATAGATTGAATTTATTTATTTTAGTGCCTTTAAATGTGTACCTGAGAAGCATAACACTGTCACTCCGTTTTTTACGAGTTTGTGTTTTTTACAGTATGTATATTATTTAATGCGTCCTTTTCTATAATGGCATAACACTGTTTGTAGCAAAATAACTATCTATTTAATACTATAGATAGTTAATTTTGCTAAAAAACAGTATTATGCCACTATAGAAAATGATACATACAATAGTATACGTAAAAAACGGAGTTACAGTGTTATGCTTTCCAAGTACAGATATTAGAATTCGGTTTACGTTTATTAATAAGAGAATCTAGCAAAAGTTAATGTAGATCAACTCTTAATATTTTAGAAATAACATTATGATCAATGATAGGTATAATATACATACAACATAGGCATACCAAAATCCAAAAGCAATAGTAGGTACAAAATATTTTTTAACCGATAAATACAAACTTGACTCTATTGTTTTAAATTTGTTATAAATAAACTATCACATGATGACTTATATACAATTGCGATTGTTGTAGTCTAAGATCAGAAGTAATGTCATCTTTCACTCTCTACTTACCGTTAGAAAGTATTTTATTAAACATAATGCCTATTTAAACAAATACCTCGCAGGATATCTAATGAAAAATTGTCAATTTACTGAAAATAATGTAATAGTTTGTTTTATTCATTTGCCACTAGCGACTCACCCTCGCTGCGCTCGGGTTCGTCCATGCTTGCTGTTGCTTCCCAATGCAAACTGTCATCCCCATTTTCACCACCTTAAGGAATGATTTCCGGAAAAAAAAACAATTCTATGTCTTTCCCAGGGTCTCAAAATATTTTCTTACCAAAGTTCATCTAAATCGGTTTAGTAGTTTCGGAGCCTATTCAGTACAAACAAACAAATCTTTTTAGTATAGATTACTTTCGATATCACAAATCCGTATGAATATGTCGCTAATCTGTCCTTCATCATGTATTTTACCTTGCTAGTTTTCTGAACTTTAAAGTCTGGTAAGCCTGGTTGTTTGTGAGCCACCTAATTTCATTACTTATTCATTCAATTAATTTTTGTATACTCAATTAATGCAAGATTTATTAGGCAACTAATATGTTAAACAAAATATAAAAAAAATAACTATAAGCAGGCTTGAAGATATTTCACTAGACAACTCATATAAATACATTTATTTATATACGATGTTTAATACAATATGGTTTTAATCCAGTAAGCAGATGGACGAGGGTCAAATTTATTCCAGATCTTGCACTATATGCACAGTTTCATCTTCATCCGATCAATGTCTGAGATCATCATCAGTTTCCACCGCTTCGCAGCTATGATACTTCGAGGATGTGTCTGGGCAGCTATCGGCTATAGAAAGCTCGTCAGAAGAACCGGTAGGCGCTTCATTGCTCGCGAGTGGTATCAACTCCTCATCCCCATCAGGATAAGAACTAGCTACTCCATTACGCTTTGCTATATTCACGCCAGTATTATCGCTCTCCTTTGTCCAGTAACCTGATAAATTACTGATAATTCCATATATTACATAACACAAATACCCAAAAAATTTTGTGCAATAGAAAATGTAAGACTGAAAAGTATTTAAAAACGCTAAATACTTTTACTTTATGCAATCCTTAGTAAGCCTTTCTCGTGAAATTCAATTTAGGTTAGCTATAGTACGAACGAACTACGAACTATGTCAAGTGATTTTTCTCTCAGTGTCAATGGAATTAACAAGACCATAATTTAGTTTTCACTTACGCAAATTTTGTTATGGCTGATAGCCAACGTTAAGCTTATTGCAATTACGTTATTAAGGCTTGCTCGTGTTATTCTTGGACACTGAAAAACCTTTTACATAAGTTGAAGAAAAAAAAATTGGTAATGACTAAATATTGTTATAGAAATAGTATACGCGTATATATATAAAAGATGTATTGTTATAAAAATATATCTACATAGTTACAAGCAACTTGATTAACCGGGCAGTATTAATATAGACCGATCATTGTGAATAATGACCAAGAGCGTCGATTAAATTGATAAATTTATTACTTCGGCCGGCCCATATTAATAATGTCCGACAGCCCGTGCTCCATTAAAAAAAATCAAGTTTTGAGATAGCTTGAATTTCTCACTTGGACCGGGCAGTATGCATAGTTCCCTATATATCGCCGGGCAATGTCATAGATATATTATATGATATTATAGTATATTTTATGGTACAAAAATAAATTTAAAAAATCGGTCGTGCCGTGCGACGTGCGTGAGGCGCGCGTGGAGGGGGGAGGGGGAGGGGAGCGCACGCAGTGACGTGTTACTTCGCAGTGATCCTGTATCACTGCGATCCAACTTTCTTTGCAATTCAAAATGTCACAAAAGCTCGTCTTGCAAGAATAAATAAATAAATAATTCTAATCTTGATAAAATTCTTGCACAATCCTAATATTTCAAATATTTCAATTAATTTTTTCTACATTTTAAACTATTGATCATAAGTTATATTTTTATCAAAATAAAAGTAAGGTAACTTACTGATGTAATTAAGTTTAATTGTTTAACTTATTTTGAACTACTATGCTGAATTGTTTTTTTTTGTACCTTTCAATAAAAATTATGTAAGTTTAATTTCATGTAGTAAACAAAAACACTACATTTCATCTTTTGTTATGTAATTATATTGCCTTAGATAGTGTAGTCATTATTCGTACTGACCGGGAAAAGTGATTCATCATTTGATTAAACTCACATTGCCCACGTGATGCGGGCGTTACACATACAGACCAGTCATTATTATTTATTCATCATCATTCATTCTCATTGGTCATTTTATAGACTTCTCAAGTTGCCCGTAACAACTAAAATTTACATATATACAAAACATGAACAAATTTTTCAAGCAATCTATATTATATGACTATAACCATATCCATGCCTATATTTTTTATATATACAGCTATTTTCTATATCATTAGTACTCACTTGGCCTTTTCTCTGGGGGTACCGGCTGTACGGTAGTCGGAGGCGGTGGTTTGTTTGCAGATCGCAATCTCCTTGGACTTCTGGCGAGAGCATGCGATATACTCGGCAATCGTATATCTAAATGAGCACCCCTCTCAGTAACTATCTTACTATTCATTGCGTACAATTTTGTTGTGATATCGCGTGCGATTAATGTCGTTACTACGCTCGCTAGATACGGCTCTTTTACAAATAAGTACTCTAATGAACTGCGCTGCCAGTATACGTAGCGACATGATGATGCAGCTACTATTGAAACCTGTTAAACGTAATACTTTGTTAGATTTACGCGAATATTTGACATTTTAAATAAAACCATCTTTTCGTTTTATATTTTTTAGCGAATTTGTTTTCATTTTTGGTTCCCGACGTTTCGAATGCTTTACAGCAAACACGGCAAAATGGACACAGGAGAGAATAACGTTCTTGAAGTCTCAAAATTGTTATATAATTAATTTTTAATGTTATAAATTCGCGAAAATAACCAAAAAGATATTTTTGTTTCACCTGTTAAACGATCGATTCATGGATTAACATATACATGGATGAATACATGGAGGTATTTATAATAATTAGTGAGGTGTTATGACTAATTAGGTAATATCAATTAAGTGACGCTTCATTAGAGCACATCAACGTTTGTGGTTTGGGAGATATTAACTAACCACTTGCTATTGTTTTAGGTTTAAGCTATTTCCATTTATCTAATATATTATACAATATCCACTCCAGGATCATTTCTAAGAAATTAATTGTTAACTGAACCATCGGTGTTCCCGCGTCCCTCAACACGATATAAATGTTCATCTTAAATACTTAGGGCCCTGATAGGTTTAACAATCACAATACTGTCACTTTTTGTATCAGTATGATAAGCGGAATAAAAATAAACATAAAAAGTTCTTTTAATATGCTACTGTGCTAGTTATCTGTGCATGTAATTGATGAGTTTATTTTTCTTATCATCAGACTCCGTGGTACCCTATTATTATATTGTGTTCAAAAGTATAAAATATATATACAATTTTAGCAAAACAAAAAATTTTAAAAAACGGATTCCAAATTATGAATCGGATATCCGTATTATTAATATTATAAATGTTAAGGTTTGTGGATGTTTATTACTCTTTCACGCCAGAACAGCTGAACGGATCTGGATGAAATTTGGTACAGAGATAGATTATAGTTTGGAATAACATATAGGCTACTTTTTATCCCGGAAAAATGTACGGTTCCCGTGGGATAGGTTTGCTTTTGTTTTCCTAGAGCCGGAACGGAATCCGAGCGAAGCGAGAGTAAGCCGCTAGTACAGTATATATACGAACAAAAAAGTTAAATAAAAGCTTGTAATTAAGTCTAAATAAAAAGTTTATACTTTGCTATTTCTTTAAAATCCAATAAAAACGTTGACCAATTATGAAAAAAATAATCACTAAGGAATTATTTCTTTAATATTCCAAAAAATGTATTCTCGTCGTCGTCTAATTATTATTTACATTCTTAGGATACAAAATTATAATGAATAAGTAGGAGTGAAGGGACTCTATGCTTATTACTTATAATCTATACTATAATAAAGCAGTAACTTAGCGAAATCTGTACATGAAATATTTTTTAAAAACAATGACTGTAACGTATTATGTATACGATATAGACCCCAAAACAATAGTTATTAATTTTTTTGTCTGTTTGTCTGTTTGTCTCTTTGTCTGTACGCGTTTCACGCAAAAAGTAATGAACCGATTACAACGAAATTTGGTGAAGTGATAAATTATTACCCGGGTCAACATTTAGGATACTCTTTATTTCAGAAAAATCTTTCTTTCCCAAGGGCAATCGCAATAATTGATTTTATCGAGTCCTCCTTAGAAACCTTCCGCTGGCTAAACCTTAAGACATACGTCAAAACAATATACTAAAAAATTGTAGGTCTTAAAAAGGTCAATAGAAAAATCTACAACAGTGTATGTCTATCCCTTAAGGTACACTCGCAATACCTATTCTTATCTATACCTATAATAAAACTAACTTAGTCAAATCGATGTGCACGTTTCACGCAAAAAGTACTGAACCGATTTTAACAAAATTTTGCATAGTGATAGCTTATCACTCGGGTCAACATTTAGGATACCTTTTACTACGGGCACATTTTTCGTTCCCGCGGGAAAACGCAATGACTGGTTCTATCGAGTCGTCCTTAGAAATTTCTATGGCTAACGGTGGCTGAACCTTAAGAGATACATCAAAACAATGTACTAGAAAATTGTAGGTCTTAAAAAGTTATACTGGGAAGTTTGCAATATTATACGTCTACCACCTAAGGTACATTCGCAATTACTATTTTTATTCACTACTCGCGACTCACAGACTGACTTATCAACTTTAGCTCAGTTCAGCAGTAAAACGTAACTAGAGACGAACCCGAGCGAAGCGAGGGTGAGTCGCTAGTATATAATATTTATAAACCTGATATTTGCTAGGTGCCTGCTACAATCTCGTAAGTCATCCAATAATTTCCAAGAATTTTTCTGTTTGTTAATCGTGTAAGCAATTTGCTATTCGTAATTACTTGCCTACCAAATATAACCTCCTATTTAGATTAAGTTTAAGATATCGTATAACAAAAAATATAAGGTTAAAGTTTTCGATGTTAAACAAAATAGCTTATGTTTGTTTCGCGAAAATTTTTGTTGTGCATCGATAAATAATTGCTAAGCAAATGCTTACAGTAAATTGCTTTGGCTATATAGTTCATGGTAAACAAGCAATTTCACAGGTACGTAATAAGTCGATGTCGGACATAGTCGAAAGTGTTTAGAGTTCATCGATATTTAACCCAGTTTCTTGCATTTATAGGCACTTTGCCTTTTATATAGCTGTATTAGACAACAATTAGGTCACCGGAATAGGGTGGGCTTCGCGAAATCTTACCGTGACGTATGCGCTTAATTGATAATAAAAGCCATTTTATTACTCGTTAACACATATAAATTGACAGCTTTTAGAATTCATTTTCATATATAAATGATTTTCCCGTACGATAAGGGGTAAAATATATTATTTTAATAGAGTAGCCTCCTATGGTACTAAATAATACCTAGTGTAGAACGTACATTATTATAAAAAAATGTGCTCTACCATATTTATCGAAGTAAATAAAACATTCATAGTAATTATATTTTATCACATGCCTAGAATGTATAAAAATTGCATTGAAAGTGGAATGAATGTACGGGCTATTACATACAAAATATAAATAATTGTACTGTATTTTTAATGCGTATTCTAATCGATAGCGGGACATGACATCATCTGTAGGAAGCCTGTACTTTTTACGTTTAAACGACACCATGTAAGTAGGTTAAGTTATAAAACGCTCCCAGGTTTTATGTGCAAAGCCATCATTTATAATATTGCCTGAGAACGGACTTCGTCCATAAGGAGTAATAGCAGTAGAGTTTTCCATTATTTAACTCCCTAGAGGTTTCAACTTGAACATGGCAAACTTATATACCGCTATACTTTATGTATATTGTATATATGAACAATATATCATTGTTAATATGCGTTTTTACCCTAGCAGTATAGAATTAATGTTTACAAATTCATTTTTATAACAAACTAGCGACTCACCCTCGCTTTACTCGGGTTCATCCCTAGGTTACTTCCCCATACAAACTTTCATCCCCATTTTCACCCCCTTAAGGGATGATTTTTGGAATAAAAACTATCCTATGTTCTTTCCAGGGTCTCAACCTATCTTCTTACTTTCTAAATCGGTTCAGAAGTTTCGGAGCCTACTAAGTACAAACAAACAAACAAATCATTCCTCTTTATAATATTAGTATAGATAGAAACTACCTAACTTGCGTGTAGACATAATACCTATATTGATTAAAATAGCCACTTAAGTCATGAACCTAATTAGTCATACAGTTTATAGAAATACTAAGTATTGAAGCATTAAAAGGATTAATTACTACAGAACTATTTTAGCTTACTACAGAAATTTTTAACATTTGAGTACAATAATCTTATACATGGATGATCTATATAGGCGTTATGGACCTTTGTCAATTGCGTTGCACGTAACATTTTACTTTAAAGGTCAGGCAGGCGAAAGGCAAAAGAATTTTTAGCTAGAAAAAAGATCAAAGTCGACTACTACAGTAACCTTTTGCTTTAAATCCTTTTTTTGTGGCTTTTGAGCGTGGCAGTTGGGCAGTTTGCTACGCCAATGCCGCATACAATGGAAACGACACGACAAAGATTGACCGGTAGACCTTTTCAGTAAAACGATGCAGAGATTTTGTTGTAACAGTAAATCAAACTGTTCACTTAATTTGTAATTTATACATATAGAAAAAATTTAAAATATTTTAGTAAAAGTTACGTCTCGCTTTGAAGTTTATCTTCATAAATACAGTATAAACATATACATACATACCCGTTCTATACTAATGTAATAAAGCTGAAGAAATTGTTACTTTCTGGAACTACTAGCCCGATTTCCAGTAAGGTTCTTTTTTTGAATTTTATAGCCTAGTATACATAATAATACTACACAATAATACTTGTTCAAACTTATAATAAATATTACGCACTAAATATTAAAAATTACTTTTACACTAATAAAGTGTGTCGTTCGTGTAGACTGTAGTACGAGTATAATGTCATTATTCCACAAGTCTGTTTGTACCGGTAGCGGCAACGAAACATTAAAAAGGTTTAACAAGTGATAAGCTTATCAAAGCGCTACGTTAACTTCCTATCTAGATAGATGTACACAGCAGTTCCGTGACTCGATAAAGGAAAACGCTCTACCTAAACCACTGATGATAGAGACTAGAACAAAATAGGTCATATAAAAAGTTCTTATACTAAAATCTTAATTTATAGTCCAAAGTAACTTCTGCCTTCGAATTAAGCTACTTGTTTAATCTGTTTAATCCTCCACCACTAGCTTTATTTGGGAACACGTAGATAGGACATATTGGAAGTAGTATATTTAGATGTAAGTTTGAACATATCTAATTTATATTCATACTACAGTATTACTTGTTCTATAAAAAATCTTGAATTTTAATACTGTAAGCCAATTTATAATACTTTAGTATAACATCTTAACAAAAAATTTTCAAAAAAGTAAAGTTATGATTGCCGTAAGCATAATTTATGTGTGGCCGTAAGCATTTGCATAGCTTAATATTCATACTTTACGTTAAATATAGGCATACTATTATATTGATTAGAAGCCAGCAAAATTACTTGTAATTTAAATAATTTACCTATTATGATAAAATAACAACTACAAATGTATATTGATAAACACTTGTTGTACCTACATATTTTAATTAGTTTATTTATGTATCATTTAATTTGCCAACGTAAAAAATTAGTGTTATTTTTATCTGTGTTTAATGAGTTTTAATGAATAAAGGGATATAAATAAAAGGGCTGGAAGAATCTATTAAATTCAAAAAATCCACTTTTAGAAGTGAAATTATTATCTTCAAAAGCCTTTGAATTTTCCTATAAAATTAGTTAAGGAAATATTTTTTAAAGTTTATATAAAGTAATAGCAGGTTTTTTGTATAATATGATAAATAAATACTATGTACCTTTGAAAAATCACTTTTTTAACGTTTACCATATTAGTAGACTTTTGGAAACACTATGCAAAATATGAATGTGAAAGAAAATAAATTAATATATCAATTTTTTACGATTATATTTCTCACCTTAAATTTTTCGTCGATTGTAGCTCTACTAGATTCAAATTCAGGAGAATCCAGAAACTCACAAGGCAAAATTGGATGTAAAAATTGATGTCCGCTCATTACGTTCACCTGTTGATTTAAAAATATTAAATTATATGTCACGATCAACTATAAAATATACTATAAACTACCGAATTACCCTCGCTTCGCTAGGGTGCATCCCTAGGTACATTTTATACAGGCAAAAATTGTGAGCGTACCTTAGGCGATAGATACATGCTATCACGGACTTTTCTGTAGGTCTTTTTAAAATCTATAATTTTCTAGTACATTGTTTTGATTTATCTCTAAAGGTTAAGCCAGCGTTAGCCATATAATCGTACGAGCACAGTTTTTTTGACAAAACACCGTCTAGGCTTCGATCAATTTGTACTTGCAAATTATACACATAAAGCTTACTCGTTGATTTTTTCTTTCTATTAGTGAAAACCTTATCAAAATCCATTACGTTTAACGAAATTAAACTTTATTCAATTAGACTTATTACAAACACTTTTGAATCGTTCATAATCGTGATTTAGAAGAAGTAAGCGGAGAAACAGAAAGACCTAGATAGCGCCATTGCTTTATACTATTGTATTGAGCCTAACGTTACATTTAATGGTTGTATGCACTCCGGAGTAGATGCGGCCGAAGCCTTTGCAAATTTCTTTACAAATGTATTCCTATCTGAAGTGTCAAAGTTAAGTGTGGATGAGGCGTGTCTGAATGATGATAAGTTACACGGTACTATCATATCCATTCCAAAGTTTTCAAATATGGCATTGATAAACTCAAGATCAATAGCTCAACTGGGCCAGACAACTTGCCGGCAGGCGTTATGAAAATGTGTAAAAAATATCTTAGCCTCCCTCTTTGTCATATATTTAATTGACGACACGTTTGGCTCAGTGTGTAGTGACCCTACTTGTTGTGCCAGCGGTCGTGGGTTCGAGTCCCACTGGGGGCATTCATTTGTGTGATTAGCACGAATGACTGTACTCCAGTCATGGGTGTTTATATTTATAATATTATGTATATATTTAAAGTTACATATATGTCGTGTATCAACTATCTGGTATCCATAACACAGGCCTCGTAGCTTACCATGGCACTAGATGGTGCTTTGTGCTAATATCCCAAGATATTTATTTATTTATTTAATTTAATTTTAAAGACAGGACAATATCCTTCCCAATGGAAACTGACACGAGTCACTCCGATACTTAAGAAAACCGATACGTCTACCGAGGAACTTCGGCCCATAGTTATTCTCTCAACGCCGGCCAAGGTATTCGAAAGAATCGTGCATAGAGAAATTAGTAGACAAATCAGTAATTTATTATGTGACGAACAGCGTGGTTTCTGGACTAAAAAGTTCGTAATTCCAACTTATTAACAGCTATTGATTACAAATCGTCCTGTCTGGATAGAGGTCATCAAGCAGACGGTCTTTATTTTGATTACCGCAAAACTTTTAGCAGAGTGAATAATGATATTCTTCTCAGCAAGCTCAATGCTATCGGTTTGTTTCCCCAGCTTCTTTACTTAATCTCTGACTATCTCCGTGATCGTCAGCAATTCGTTCGGTATGATATGTTTAAGTCAAAACCATATCATACGAGATCGGGTGTAAGTCAGGGCTCTATCTTGGGACCCTTATTCTTCTTAATAAACGATCTTCCGAAATGTATAAAATATGTGGAATGTCTATTACATGCTGATGATCTCAAACTTAAAAAAAAAAGGAGACGTTGATGCTCTGGATCTTTATGCTCAACTGTGTCGTATTCATGCCCCAATTACTAATAGCCTTCTGCCCCGAAAAAATGTACGATGTACTATACTAAAATTGCGACTAAACTAAGTAATCAAATAATATATATTAGTGATGTAACGAATGTTCGATTTTTCACATTCGCGAATGCGAATGCGAATGCGAATATTCATTTCCAATATTCGCGAATACGAATGCGAATGCGAATGTTGACTTTCAAACAAAGCGCGCGCAAAATGTTAGACAGGTTTACAGGTTGAATGAACGAAGTTAGTCACATAAAGGTTGTATAGTATTATCGCATTTGTCAAATTTTACTAATACCTAGTCAAATTGTTAAAGTAATATAGAAACATGAGTAAAGCACAGTTGTATTTTCATTCCATATCCATTCATTCCTTATATAATTTCCTTTTTGTTTGTCAAATACATTCGCCAAGCATTCGCATCGTTTCTTGCGAATACGAATGCGAATGCGAATATGAAAATCCGTTACATCACTAATATATATATATATATATATATATATATATACATATATACATATATACATATATACATATATATATATATATATATATATATATATATCTTTAAAAATAATTTCTAATTTATATTTAACTTAATCGACATAATATAATTTAGAGGCCTGTAAGCCTGAATCTAATCTATAATACCTTTAAACGAGCAATTCTTGTATATTTATTTATATATACAGGCGATCTCGGAAACGGCTCTAATGATTTAGCTTAAATTTGGTATGTGGGTTTTCGAAGGCGAAAAATCGATCTAGATTAGTCTTATGTTTGGGAAAACGCATGTTTTCGAGTTTTCATGCTGTTTTCCTTCGCATTATTCCACGCAAAATACGGTCGCTAATTTCGCACGCTCGAGCGTAAGCATCGTGGTGAAGCGGCCAAGGCAAGATTGACAATCACAGGTGTCCGGGTTCGATTCCCGGTCGGATACAAAGTTTTTACTTTTGTTTTTTTTGTTATTAAGCCAAATTAAAAAGAAATTTGTACTTTTGGCCAATAACTCCGAGCGAAGCTCGGTCGCCCAGGTACTTTATTATTATGAATAAAAACTTTTACGTACTAAAAAACAAAATTGTTAATCTTTGCGCAATTTATTAGCTGATATAGCTCACTGTGATCACATTAGTATTATCTATTTACCAACAGCCCGAGCCCACAAAATATAGAGACACATTTTTAAACGTATAAAAAGCACGTTCCCGTCGTTAGGCATTTTGCTAGTCATAACCATTACCGGGCGTTAGGAACATATGAGATTTATGCTATCACTATTATTGTTTTAAAAAATTAGCTACGATAAGATATAAGTCTCTCGTATAGCAAAAGTAGTTCGTAACGTCAACCTACATATTATATATCTAATTCGTTTTAACGTCTCACTACTGGGCACCAGCTGCCCTTCAATGCGAGGCATTGGCAAAGTGTAAGTTGGTATACTTCAAATGTCTTTCGAAAACTTTGCTAGGATAGGTTTAAAAACACATTATTTCCAAAAAAGGATATAGTTCACTTAATATTAGGAAAATTATATAATAAAGAGGTTCTCTCAGTCACGTAGGTTTCTTCGCGATATTTTTCTTTACCGTATGGCGAATAGTACCTAATCATGTTGAAAACGATTTGCACAGGAGAATATCAGAGGTACGAGATACGGGATTTGAACCCGCTTCACTAAGTTGCTCAAGCGAGCGCGTAACCACTGAATTACCTATTCCTCTAGAGGTGGTTACCTTTATTATACTTATATTAAAAGACGAGTAGAAATACCGATAGAAATATAGTCAGTGAACTATGAGAAGATTTTAAAATTTTCCCTATTAATTTCAATTTATAGCTACATAGGTAGTTTTATTTCTCATCTACGTAACGTGATTTCAAATCTGGCAGCCCTGACCGCAATAGGTGTACATCGCAAACATTGGCACGTGTACCAGCAAAAATTGTTTTAAATTTCCCCACTGGTAACGATCTGTGAAACAAGCCTGCAATTTGCATAATTCTTAACCGTAACAGTGGCTTCACTTAAGTGATTCCACCAAGATAACGGTAATGCTAATTCGTAAATACTTAATCAACAAGTACCTACGTTGAGAGCTTGTTCATTTTTCATCAAGTTTTCCTTTCTTCCATGAAAGTAAAGTTTATGTAAAAATAGTGTATTCAGTAAACATACTGACTCTATTTAATAGCAAGCTTTAAAAAAAACTGATATCGTGTTTCAAATGGCCTTTTTAAGTCGCAACTTTAAATTTAAAACAATTACGTTAACGAGCTTTTTGACTGATATTTGAATTAAACTTTTGAATATGCAATTCAATGTAATTTTAAATTGTTAATGTAATTTTAATTTACAATTTAAATAACTTTTTCATAAATACGTAACAATTTTTATCCCTCATTATACATGGCTAACTTACTTTTGTCACGATTTTTAAACCGTAAGTAATAAATATATTTGAAACTGATATTATACAGATACCTTACCTGGAATTACTATGTCTTTTAGATTTATGATTCTTATTGATGAATAAAACTTGACTTAAGGCAAATAGCTTGGGGTCCGATACCTCGGAAAGCTATTAAAAATGCTTGAAACTCTAAAATATAGAAGGATTTAAAATATAAGCGACTTGAAGACCTTTAAACTTTGTGTTCATAAAATTAAATATTCACATAACTTATGGCTTTGGCTTCGTGCACAAAATGAAACCTGTATTTTAGTACATACATAGATAGAAAATTACGTATATATATATGGGGCTGTCCGTTATTTACTCAGATCATATAATCATGTGTAAATTTTCAGATTTTTTTACTTTTACGGCAAAGTCATTATTATTTCGAATTTATTATTACTAATTATTACTAAATATAGACAATTCTGGTGGTGTTAGATTAAAAAAATGTGATGTGTAAAATAATATACTTTGCTTTATTTATTTATAACACGCATGACGCAGTCAACTAATTTTAATTGAATTTCAGAAATTTTTGTATAAATTTATGAAATTTCCTTTTAATACAGTAAGTGACTCAAAATTTACCCTTACAAGCAGTCTCGCCACCACACGGATTTTTTATTCACGCAAGCGCGTACATATCAAGTTTAGTGTTCAACTTTCACCTTAAATATGTTCTTTTAAAAAAGAGAAAAACTATAAGATACCTTTTTTGTAGAGCGTTCAATTTTCTATAAGATTATGTGACTCATTGCTGCATGTCCACTTGTTCGAAAAAAAAATAATTGTAAAAAGTGGCAAAATCCCATGTAATTGGGAAATGTACGTGTTTAGGCCAAGGTTTATGATGAATATTAAGGGATTATTTTGGTCTGACTTTTTTTCAGATGATAAACTAAAAAAATCTACTTGGTAAATAACGGACACCCCCAATATTAACTATATATATATATATATATATATATATATATATATATATATATATATATATATATATATATATAGTTAATATTATATTTTAATACATAATAGAATATTCAAAAAAATATATGATATATGATGATAATATAATATATTATGTCATCTGCGGGAACACATACCTTTCCGGATAACAATAATCCAAGTCGATCAGTCTTGGTAAGGTTTTGCATAGCGTAAGCTTCACCCGCATGTAAGGACATAACGTGAGCGAAGTCAGGGGACACCATACGTTTGAATTGTAGTCTGGTCACCTATTGAATATTTCTTTAGGATACAATGAACTTAGTTAAACGTTGCATATGTCTGATTAGCATTGTCTATTGTGTCGGAAGTCGCTGGTTCAGTCCCGAAACAAGACGTTTTTATTTTCAACACAAATATTTTTCGTACGGTACTCCATGTTACAAAAAAATATATAAAAATATACGATTTCTATCTCGATAGGTTCGTCAGTTTTAATGATGAGTTTTTTGGTTTGTCCTTTTATACTACAAGTACGAAATGATTTGACATTCTTTTTTACTTGAAAAAGCTTGTGATATGATACATATATGATAATATAATGACATGATTTGATAATGACATAGACTACTTATTTACAGTTAATGGAGTATTCGTAGGATATTACTTTGCTTGAAAAAAAATACTAAGGCGTGTCTGAGTAAGTAATGGCTTGTTACTATGCCCGATTCTCTCTTTAATATTATTTAATCAATAAAAGCTTTTTTTTATTTTCTGGGATGGTTTATATAAACGTATTAAACATTGTTTACAATAAAGATATTGATTCGATAATAACCGAGACGCAAACATTATAAGTTTCTGTGTTTGTGTAGAATATTAATATTAAAAGAAACTTACAGCAGCGAGAATAAGCTCTAACAATTCGTAATCAAAGTTAATCAACTACGTACTTAAGTGAGCTCAATTATATTATTTCTAAGTATGATATTTATATTTTTAAAATGTTCAATTATTACTCATAATGAATGATAAAATATGTACCTACATAATAATATAATGCTCAATAGTAAACTATTGAGCATTATATTATAATGTAACTATTAAAACTAATAAAGCTAAACTAAACTATTAAAAATGTAGTTAGAAACGAACGAAACTATGAAAATAATAAGAAAAAAAACATCATTTTTTACCAACTGCGACAAAGCGCAAAGGAAGGTTTTCGTGTTTGGTCTCTATGTACATATATGTGAAAATATGAATGTATGTATCGTCGTACAATCTTATGTTCCCTCGTAATTATTAAACGGATTATTTGATTTTGATGACTCATACGTCGTTAAATTCGTCTTGATAACGTGAGTGTCAATGGAACGGTATGTGGGTGTTACTAAACATGAAAATGGCTAATTTCAGACGCAATTTCGTGTGGAAAAATGAAAATTGAAAAATAAAATTTTACTCAAACCTAGTGTGGGATGCAAAATAAGGTTGATTACAAAAATATATACAGCTTATGTGTTTAAAAGTAATTTAGGACTAAGGAATAGGAAATGAAGATGAAGGAAGGAAATGAAGAAATAGGAAATGTGTAACTGGCCAAAACTAAAAAGCTGTGAATAAAAAAAGCAATCATGAGGAACGCCGACAGAAGTGAAAACTTAACACTATAAACAAACAGTTGTTATTTTTGGATATTCAACTTAATTGTTTGTTCTTAAATTAAAATTTGTAAATTAAAACTGTTTACATTTATCTGGTTTTGACATCTATCGGCATTCGGCACCCTTGAATTTTAGCGTTAACATGTCACGTGACCATATCGATGACGACTTACATGATTTATTCCCCATCCAAACCTGCCTATAGAAGTTTTCACTTCAAAAATATTAATTTATAAAAATAAAAAGGGAGTCAGAGTCATACATACTTACACGTAACAAGCTAGCATAAATATGTATATCTCTGACTGTATAATACTATATTCCTTCGCCAAATAATTCCCATCTTTTTAGTTCGCTTTTTATGCAGTCGCAGTGCCGGATTTACCTATGACGGGGCCCCAAGCAATTTCAGGTTTTTGGGGCCCTCATTCTGACATTAACCCCCCCCCCCCCCCCCCCCCCGAATATTTCAAAATAATAAATAACCAGTTAATTTTGCAAAATCAATATATTATTCAGTTTACTTATAATTTACTAACTAAAAAATAAATTACAACTTTTTCCTACTTTTCTCAGTCGCAAATTGATGAATGACATCATCAAAGTCAAGTTTTTGAAGCTTGTCTTTTTCGATAAACAGTAAGCCTAAATCACTCACTTTTTCTTGGCACATCGACGAGCGTAAATAATTTTTTTCAAATTTGCGAATATGTTTTCAAAATTTTGCAAATTTTGGGGCCCCTGTCCAAGCGGGGCCCCAAGCAATTGCTTCCTTTGCTTCCCGGTAAATCCGCCACTGTGCAGTCGGTTTTTTTTTATTTTTATAATATATATATATATATATATTTATGGAAATAACTTGATACCTTACCTTAAATGGTTCAAACAGTGTGTGGTAAACCTCTTCAAGTTCCGGGTCAAATTTGACTGGTCTCATTTCGTATACTAAATAGACTACTTGAGCTAAATTCAAGAATACGAATCCAAAATTCCAGGAAAAGGCGTCCGGTGAACATATGACGTGCCAAGCCCAGACAGAGTACAACATAAAACCTGTCGCCAATTATGTAAATGTAAATAAATTATGTAAATTATAAACTATAAAGTATTTTAATTAATTTAAATTTAGTTTTATATGTAGGTACTGTAAAATTTCCAATACTAACTAACACTACACTGGTATACAATATTTTCTTAATTTGAACTGTTACCTTTTATTCAAGGTACTCTATATATTATGTAATGTAGGTATGATTTGAAAAGAATAATTTTATGAAACTTACTAAAAATCAAAATAGTATGCATCCACAGTTGGCCTTTTTTTGTGCTCGGAGCGCAATATGCTGCTACAAATAGCATATTTGAAAGCTGTGTACAAAAATATAGTGAAAAATATTTATTCTTTTATATGTAACGCTATATAAATATATACCACCAATACAGAGGCATACTAGACACTATTGTTACCTGAAATAGTGGATGCTGGGGAACTCTCCATAAAGGACACCAAGGCCAGTACCATGGTCCTGAAGAATTTTTCGTAAATAAAAATTTAAAATATATATAACTCTAGAAGAAAGTATTAGTATAAATATTTTATTCTGTACCTGACGGCATGGTGTAATTAACGGAACTGAAATCTTGTTGTAGTGTTCCATTTTCTCCTGGCCATGTAAAATTATACTGTCCTATTTCCAAATATTCACTTTTCACATCTGATAAACCTCTATGAGACATATTAAAATTTTAGTAATAACAATAAAATGAAAAATATTTCCCTTTATACTTATTTTAATTATTTTTATTTCATTCGCGCCAAAATCGATACAATAACAAGATACCGTCAAAAACCTAATTCATACACAGCACACATTGCCCAATGTTTACGCAATATCCGCTTTTCCAAGATATATTTTCTAATGTTCGTATAAAACAACTACTGCCATCTATATTATATTAGAGTAAGTATTTAGTCTATGGCGTAAGATATCCCAACAAGCAAGTGGTATCATGAAAATTACTGTAGAGTATAATTTACAGACATGACGTATATAATAATTAGTTTTACGTGATGGTAAATTAAAATATTATAGTAATAAATATAGAAAAAGTATTGTTTCTATATGGAATTATAAAATTGGTATTGCCCAAACGAAAATTGGATACTAAATTTTATCGAGATTTCGAGATGGCAATTCTGAATTCATAGTTCCTTCACTCAATGATCAATCACTCTTAGAAGGTGTGATGTGATCTTGTTTTAAAAGATCTAATTTCTTATTATTTGCAATGAGGTAGCATTGGTGAACAGTGTAGTATTAATAACATCTAATTATTATGCCTTAATTCTTCGTGTTAAATAAATAAATTTACCGGGATGCTGAACATGAATAATGCTTTAGTTCCAAATGGTGAGTTTCATTCTATTCTTTCAAATTACACTTTAATCTTGTGAGTCACTTTATTTTTGGGTTTTATTCTATTCTTTTTACTATTAACACTTTATATACCACAATTCACTTAAGCTTGCAATTGTTAAAAATACCGACAAAATGTTATTTGAAAATTTTAGTCCAAAAACTGAAGTACATATTATGTTAAAGGGTTATAATTATTTTTTTACTAAATTGACAAATTTGTTTAAATTCAAATAAAGGTAATTACTTGTACAATTTTTATATTGACTAGTAAAATGAAATAAAATGGGAAACATACCAAAACATTATTTTTACAGCATTTATTTATTTTCATTCTTAATTATATTGGTGTCAGAATATATGTTCTAGTTATTCTTTACTTCATTATTTATTATAATTTAGGCAAGAGATATATTTTCATATAATTTTATGAAATTGCTATCATTTTTTCCTAATCACTAGGTTTTTATTAACATTGGTCACTACAATATTAACATCCATCTTTGCAAATTTCATTGTATTATATTTACTGTATTTTATTTAAGCACAATGGGGATGATATAATATAGCACTATATGTAAGGCAAAAAGGAACACAACACAATAACTTGTAACACCACAATAATAATATTGGATGCATCTTATATTTCTACTACTTTTTTGAGAATATTAGAATAGTGCTAAAATCCAAAAAAATAAATGAATACATTTATATCTGTTTATATGTTAAGATTAATTTTTAATATTCAAATAAAAAATTAACATGTTTCTGTTGCTAATATATTATGAATGATTTGACCACTACAATATTAATTGTTCGTTTTATTGGTAGTTAGAATCGGTGATTACTGAAGTTCACCCATGATTATGATTCATAAACAATGTAGGTCATTCCAGTTAAGAGCAACAGTAAAGGGATCCATTTGATTGTTATTTTATCAGAATGAGATGCATGAAATTAATGTTCATTCAACTTATGTCTTCCTTAATTAATATAATAGTAATAATAAGTAAAATGGTAACAATTTAAAATTTTCAAATTCCATTATAGATGAGTTCTATTGATTTCTATACTAAAGGTAACTTGATTATATTGAAATATTTTCCATAATGTTAAAAATACATTGTAGCACTTACTCATAATTACCTATTTAAAAGAACAATCACCAATATAGTAAATAACACTTATATTAATATAATATTACACAATATTTATTTATTGTTATTCAATCCTTATTTATTAATTCACCTTTTCTTATGCTGGGGATACTGTTGGGATAAAGATTAACACATTAGCTTCAATTTTAAGAACTTAGTGTTGATCTTTATTTTGTGTGATGATGGCATAATGTGTTTGCACAAATTGCATAAATAATATTTTAATATTATATTTATTGCTTCAGGAGCTTTATTTTGCTTATGTTTGTCTATTTTTTTTTATTTTTTTTTATTTATTTTTTTTATTATATATAATTAAACTATTATGTGTTTATTCAAAGAAATTATTTCAACTTATATAAAATTATTAATTATGATATACATTCAGAATAAGAAATAATATAGAGTACCTGGGCGACTGAGCTTCGTTCGGAGTTCTTTTTTGTTATATTGTATTTTTTAGATGATAATCTATATAATTTAAAGAGTAAAACGTAAACTGATAAAATAAAATTTTCATTCTTAATTTTGCTTAAAAACAAAAAAAAAAAAAGAAATTAAAAACTTGAATAAATATAAAAAAAAAACACAAGTAAAAACTCTGTGTACGACCGGTATTCGAACCCGTACACCTATGATTGTCAATCTTGCGCCTTGGCCGCTTGACCACGATGCTTATGAACGAGTATGCGAAATTAGCAACCATATTTTGCGAAAGAAAACCGCATGAGAACTCGAAAATGCGTTTTTTCCCAGACATGAGAATAAATCCTTAATTCTACATCGAATTTTCGCCCTCGAAAACCCCCACATACCAAATTTCTGCGAAATCGTTTGAGCCGTTTCCGAGATCCCCGGTATAAATATACAAGAATTGGTCGTTTAAAAGTATTAGATAGATTAGATAATAATAATAATGTCCTCCTGACCGATTCCGGCCACGGCGGCCAATCTCATTGAGACTAGCCAACTGCGCAGGAGATATTATAGTGCACAAATATACGCGCAGACACAAGTGCACTCTCTATTCCTGTCACTCTCATACTCCGGTGGGACGACTACTCGACACGACCAGTGAGAGTTAAGGCGCAGGACCGACGGCTTTACGTGCTCTCCGAGGCACGGGGGTGAAACACCGCCAACTTCCCAACTCCGGGCTGTTACTGAGGCTTACTATACAGAAAGACTCAATAACCAAACTTGGCCCGACCCGGGACTCGAACCCAGGACCTCTGGGTGTGCAGCCGTACATGCTAGCCACTACACCACCGAGGCAGTCAGATAGATTAGATATAGTCTCATAGAATGAGTCATGAAGCCAAATAATAATGATTTAAAATAGATATATACGTAAGGATACAAATATTAATACAATGTTCATTACTCTCATCTGTACATACAATAAAATTCTAACTCAGTCAAATCTGTACCTATATTAAATATTTTTTGGAATTTTTTGAAATAGTCATTATTAAGCTATAGCTTTTAGAATTTTTGTCTGTCTGTCCGTATCCGGCAACGCATCACAAGAAAACTATGACAGATTTTGACGAAATTTGGTGTGATGATAACTGGTTATCCAGGTCAACATATAGGATACTTCTTACTGCGGGAAAATATCTCATCTCGGGATGTACCCGAGTGGAGGGAGGATGAGTTGCTAGTACGTAAATAAATGTTAATAAATAAAAATAATTTACGGATTTTATTATAACAAAGAAAAAATAAATAAGCAAATATTGCGCTATCTGTCTTTCAATGGAAAGAGAAAATAACGAATAATACCTATATAAAATTTTCTTTATTACTTGAAGAAAGTGTATGGCAAAATTGAGAATAGTAGCATAAGTAGCAAAACACGCTACTATTTTGGGCTTTAACATTTTTTTGGTGGGCTCTGTCTATATAATTCTTTATTCTGAGGATATACACAAGAAGTTTGCACTCTACTGAGATGTCATTAGATTCTCTAATATATTTAAACGAGCAATTTTTGTATATTTATACCTTTATTTATTTATACCGGCGATCTCGGAAACGGCTCTAAGGCATAAACATCGTGGTCAAGCGACCAAGGTGCAAGATTAACAATCATAGGTGTGTCCGAGTTCGAATCTCGATCGGATACAAAGTTTTACTTTTTTTTTTGTATATATTCAAGTTTTTAATTTTTTTTATCTGAAAAATACGATATAACAAAAAAGAACTCTGAGCGAATCCCGGTCGCCCAGATAATTAACATTAACCATGAAAGAATATTTTTATAAAGTATAAATGCTTTTTCACATATCGATTTTTTCTTAGGCTTATTAGATGTTTTATTTGCAATTAAATAGTTCAGTAAAATTAATTTGAAAATGAAATACCTTCATTGATAGCTTATCGGATTTAAGCACTACTTGTATTCAAGCATCACTTGTAGATTATTTCTTTTAATCTAATAAAGTTTTAAATAAATGCTCAAATAAATAATTTGTGCTTCAACATAATTTGCTTTAAATTGCATCTTTACTTCTTTAACAAGTTTTGATACCAGTTACTAGAATAGCCTGCCCAATATTTAAACAAATTAAAATTTAAGTATTTTAAAACAAATATTTAATTAATATAACAAGTAATGGTTTACATATTTATCACCTACAAAAATCGTATAATCGATGTTTCTAATATTTTAGTACATAAAAGAATTATAAGTTTTTACTTATAATTAAATACTTATGTATAATAAGGCTACAATTATTATTAAGAAAATCACAAAAATATTAATGAATCTGTTGTCTAGCATACAAATGTTTAACTCAAACATCTTCAAGTGTGTTTAATTTTTTTTAGTTAGCCTAACTAAACAAGATAATAAACTGAGCAAAGCAAACACGGTGTATGCTCTCGCCACACCCAACAGTTATCCCCAGTGAGGTATGCAGATAGCCTCCTTTATTTTACAGATGAATATGAAGTTATTGGTGAAGCCCAATGGCAGATATTGGAAAACAACGCCGACGATCAGGTCATCAAGATTTATGGCTACAAGTACTCTAAATTTCATGCGATCATTTTTCATATTATTTGCATAATACTATGTGGGATACCATACTTCGTCTTAGCATACTACCCTACATTGAATCGCTTCAAATACGTAAGATGCAGTTTGAAAATGGCTGAGGAAGTTTGTGGTAAGTTAATAATATCCAATTAAATTTAAATATTTGCATCTTTAATATATTAATATCTAACTAATTGTATTTCTATAGTAATGGACGGCGAGGGCTCTTTCCACATTGAAACCGTAAGGGAACTAGACCTGAGCCTCTCCAACCAGCGGGAGAATAAGCTACGTTATTTCGTATACCAGCACAGCCGGTATATTTGGCTAAATGAATATGGAGCCTTCATCAACGTATTGACGTTAAACGAAAAAGTTACCATCAATTTGTTATTGGAAAATATGTCAGGCATCAATAAGAGGCAACAAAATGAATTGTAAGTAACTAAACATTTAACTTTCTATAACGATGTTTTTAAATGTTCTATTTTTCTGACGCATTGTATAGATATCTTATTACATCTTTATATTACATTCTCTTATTTTGAAACATGTCTCATAATTCAATATAAATTTGTAATTTTCATTTATTAATCCTATTAATATTATTAATATTATAAATGTGAAAGTATGTGAGGATGGATGGATGTTTTTTACTCTTTCACGCAAAAAAAGCTGAACGGATCTAAATGAAATTTGGCACAGATATAGATTATAATCTGGAATAGCACATAGATTACTATTTATCCCGGAAAAATGTACGGTTCCCGTGGGATACATTTGTTTTTGTCTAGGGACGATCACGAAGTGAAGCGAGGGTGAGTCACTAGTAATATAAATGTGAAAGTTTGTGTGTTGATGTTTGTTACCCTTTTACGCTAGAACGGCTGAACGGATCTGGATGGAATTTGGGACAGAGATAGATTATAGTCTGGAATGGCACTTTATCGCCGAAAAATTTTCGGTTCCCGTGGGATAGATGTATTTTTGTCCCAGGACAAGCCCGAGTGAAGAGAGGGTGAGTCGCTAGTTTCTAATGTTTATTTTATTTAATTTTAGGATTAAATTGTATGGAGGAAATTCTGTGGAAGTAGAGGTGAAAAGCTACTGGACATTATTTGTGAACGAAGTGTTCAATCCGTTCTATCTATTCCAAGTATTCTCTATAATTCTATGGTCGTTGGACGAATATTATCAGTATGCGACATGCGTTTTCCTTCTTTCTACCGGCTCGTGCATGATGGCGCTATATCAAACTAAACAGGTAAATACCTTTAAGATGGTTTTCCCATTTGATAAAGGAAAATTGTTTTGTTATAGATTTCCTTATTTGATTTTTGTAAGCAATTCTTATCACTTTTGAAAATTCTCTTAAAAAAAATGAGTTACGTCCGATCATCATACATTAGACATTATCACTTCTCTGTATCGATAGTTTCGAACCTCTTGGTAATAATATATGCTATATTATTATTTCTTTGAATTTCTTCTAATTTTTTTTTTATTTCTGATAATAATAAATAACCAGTGAAAAAAGTTCAAATTTCTTTTTCATTTCTGTTTGAACTTGTAATTTTGAGCTTGTGAATTATTCCAATTCGCGACCTAAATCCTTTACACAATATTATTAATATACACGAACAGACAACTCTAAAAACTCTTTATGAATAATACTTCAACACGAACAAAAGCTTTCTTATATGATATTACATTCACGGAACAACGGATTGGTGTGATTTTTGAGTCATAAATTTTATTACAGTTAATAAACTGGCTATTGCGAGCTATTAGTATCACTATTATCCCCAATTCAATGGCATTATATATTTTATTAACTAAAAGGCAGTAGTAGCCCAGTGATAACGCGATGATAACAAACTTGCTTGAAAAAGCAAGTAGAGCGAGTTCAAATCCCGGATCTCGTATTTCTTGAACATGATTATAACAATTTCACGAACACGAAATACTCGCCAACCTGCAAGAGAAGATAACATTTTTTTAAGAAAACACATCTTTTGAAGTAACTTAACCAGCAACCTAATTACTAACTAGCCATCGTGATGGATCTCCCTCGTATTGAAGGGAAGCCCCGGTGGCGACTTTATTAGTGACTGGGCAGTGAGTATACTACTTGAACTTGTATACTTAACCAATTTGTATAAAAACGGATAATTTTCCTCAAACAGATGAGCATCAACCTGCACAACATGGCGGGTTCGACGAGCACGTACACAGTGACAGTGCTGCGGCCGACGCGCATCGGGCGCGAGGAGTGCGTGGTGAGCGCCGGCCGCCTCGTGCCCGGCGACGTGCTGGTGCTGCCGCCCGACGGCTGCGTCATGCCCTGCGACGCCATGCTGCTCACTGGCACGTGTATTGTCAACGAGTCGATGCTTACTGGTCAGTTGATGTTTATATACCACAGATTATATACTAGTAAACGCTTCTATAAAAAGAAATCGGAGAGCTTTAATATTTTTTTTTGTTTTCTTATGTAGACCGTAGATGATGTATGTTTTTCCTAAAATATGTAGAATGTAGCAAAATTCGTCCTGCATTTAATGTAACTAATAACGCATATTTCAAAATTTCACTTTCGTTAACTTAGACTATTTTTTAAACATATAATTTGCCTTTTGGGGATCTATTTTTTTCCTTTGTCTATTTTACACAACCTTTTATAATAAATTGATACTACATATTACACTATCTATCGACATTTATTTGACTTACTAAATTTTCTTTGTTCTGGATGAGATCCCATGGCTATGTCAACATAGTATCCATACAGAAGGCGTCTATTGATTTTAACATAAAATGAAAGACTAATAAAAAAAAACAATTTTCATGGCGAACTGTTTCGACGTTAATGTACTATAGTGCCAAGCGACAGTTATACCCGTCAACCCTAAGGCTTTTTCCCAGTTGTCATATTAATTATGTCGAGACGTTTTCGTTAGACGACTGTATGGATTAGTAGACAGTGATTATACTTCACTTACATCATGTTCTAGCAATTAATGTAATATGTATTTGAGCGTTTTAGGATGGGGACCTTGATCTGTATATTTAAACTTTAGTTGTGTATGTGTGCGTACGTGCGTGTGTACGTGTGTGTGTACATGTGTACATGCGTGTGTGCATGTGTGTGTGTATTTGTTGCTCCTTAAAATTATGGAGAATACATAGATACTATTAGGCACCTAGGGACGCCACCAAGCGAAGTGAGGGATACACACGAGGTAACTATAGTTTATATAACACATAAGAACATACACTACATTTCTCTAAGTTAAGTAAGTTTTAGCTAAGTCAATAAAATAAAAACCAGAATACAAGTAAAAAGAAAATTGATAATAATAAAGTATTAATTAGCCGTGCCCCGACGCGACAACGCTCATCATAAAAATTTTAATAGGTACTTTTGATAAAGTTAGCTTTACCTTGTAGAGTTTTTTTTGTACTGGAGGCTACTTCAAATTCTTAATTTTATTTTTACTTGCTGCAAGTATAACTATGTGTATGTATGTCTCCAACTGCGTAATACTGTTTTATTTCGTCAACTTGATTCTATCTTTTTAGTCCTCTTTTTACGCAGTTGGTTTTTTTTGTATTTTTTTTTAATATAGGCCTATGCTTATCTACCCAGTTTTTAGTAAACATTTCGTTACGCCTAGAATATTAGTAGTAACAATTTGAGTTCTTGATAGAGGAAAAACCTGGGGTAGAGCGTTTTTATAAACATTTACGGAGTATTGTTATAAATCCAAGTGGCAAGTTCACCTATTGAATAAACATTGCCTTCATTGGATTGTTACTTAATGCGTTTAAAGTTATTTTTTTTATTATTTATTACCAACATTTTTCTTTTACTTAAGACATAAGCTTTGGCTTTACATTATAATCCTTCCGGGGTAGACAAGACACAGTGAACCACCGCCTTTCTTTTTCTTTAAAAGAGTATACACAATCTAACTCGAACAAGGCAGGCTTAAGACTACTCAGTAATGAGGAAGATATTATGAATAAGCATGCGTATGAACTTATCCTGAAAAAAATTGTAGTGATCACGAAATAAAGTTCGCTTCCTCTTGTATGTATAAATATAAATTTTATAACAATTTACATAGTATAGTACTTTCGTTTTAACATTTGTGAGGTCAAAAATAAATTTGATTTTAATATGCTGTGGTTTTTTTTCCTTTAGAAGAATTGTCTGTCTCGGTCTTATTAACCAAACATTAGAACGTAATGAGTTATATTATGTAAATCGTATGTTACTTTAACTCAAATTCAAGGAGATTCTAGAGTATATGCCTAATTCTTGAAGTAAGTTATGATGGTAGCATATAACATTATGAATAATTAGTTTTCTTTCTATTATACATATTACATAGATCTGTTATTGAAATTGTTGCTATTATCTTTATGATTCAATATCAGATTCGATTATCAGATTAGATATTAAGTAACCCCGAGCCCAAAATATATGTATGCTGTATGTATGACTACCGTTTCAGCTTGATTTAGATTAATAAAGTAGATTTAAACATGTCCCCAACCGAGACTTGAATACAGTATCCATAAACATACGTTTCAGGCGAAAGTGTACCCGTCATGAAAGGCCCACCTTGCGTCTCCCCAGAAGCTTACTCAACAGATTCGCATAAGAGGCACACTCTCTTTGCAGGAACACACGTGATTCAAACTAGGTTCTATGGAAACAATCAGGTACTTAATAAACTACTAAATAATATGTACTATTAATAACCCGCGTCAATAAATTTTAATAGAATCACAAGTGCTACTCACATTATGTATGGAGAGCATAGTTTTTTTTTTACATATTTATATTGTGTAGTGTATACTACTGATTGTGATCACATGCCATTATTGATAACATGTTTTTATTTTCAGCATAATATTAGGTACTTCGTAGATTGTAACAATTCTTTTTTACTATTATTGATCCATAATATTTTATGTATTATCAAAAATATATTTTTAATATTATTGTAAGAATATATTGCGATGCCTTATCATAAGGTCATTTAAATAATATAAAACTATTATTTTATGCTATCACGTAATTACTTAAGAAAATATTGAATTAAATTAAATATTGACGCGGGTTATACGATCAAGCGAAAAAGTTAGTTTATGTAGTCCTTTATAAGTGACATTTATTTCAGGTGTTGGCTAAAGTAGTTCGCACCGGTTTTTATACTGCTAAAGGAGAGTTGATTAAAAGTATTTTGTTCCCGAAACAATTCGATTTTCAATTCTACAAGGACGCTGTCAAATTCGTTATATTCATGTTCTGCATTGCTGCTATAGGAATGGGATACTCGATTTGGCTGTACTTAGACAGAGGTGTAAGTATTTTTTAATAGATACACCAATAAAGTAGTATATTTACATAAGAAAAATTATTATTATTGTACAATAGGAGAAATTACTAAGAACAGTTTAAGCGTTTTAGTCCATTGAAAGTTAACTGTTTAAAATAGGGTCACACAAATAAATTAAATCAACAAAAATAGACACTCATTAAAAGAAAATCACTTGTTTGTTCATATAATAAACAAGTAAAAGCTTACAATGGTATTAAATTCGAACTGAATTATGATCAAATTCATTACTTATTAAATATTTTACTTAAATTTAAATAGCAATGACTAGCTGAATATTTTAAAGTTTAATGTTATAATAAAAATAATATTTGTGTATTTTTTTGCATTTCTTATTTAGCGAATAGAACGACGTTCAAAAGATAGATAATAATAGAAAAAACATATTACAGAGTCTAGTGGGAACAATAGTGTTACGCACATTGGACATCATAACAATAGTGGTGCCGCCGGCGCTGCCCGCCGCCATGACGGCCGGCATCGTGTACAGCCAGCAGCGGCTCAGGCGCAACAAGATATTCTGCGTGTCCCCGCCCAGGATCATCATCTGTGGCAAGCTGCAGGTCATGTGCTTCGATAAGGTACGCATTTTGTAATCCTACTGATTGGACTACTATTAATGCTTGCGGGGTGTCTGTGTGCATGCGTGCGTGTGTCTGTGCTTGCGGGCGTTTGTGTGTGTGTGTAGGCTATTGTTAGGCATCTAAAAATGAACCCTAGCTTAGGGAGGATATGTCACTATTATTTAATAGAAAGTTTGAAGGAATGGATAATAAAGTAGGCAGTAAGTAAACTAAGTTAGTATAGTCGCTTTCTACAGTGTGAAGAGATGTTTTTTCTTTTTTTTTTCTTTTTACTGCGGTGTGTTTAGAACTAATTTATCTTGAAATACAGAATTTTTGCTTTAATTGTCATTAATACAAATTATTATTCATTTAGAATTAGTTTATTAACAAGTCGTTAAAAATATGAATTTGGCATAAGGAGTTTATCCATTGCTTAGTCAATTTTTTTTAACAAGAAATCAAATAGCCAATATTTTCTTTATGTGCTGCATAATATACTTTCAGCAACTAATTAAATATGTGTCAAATGCTTTTATATACGACTAGCGACATCCATCTTACGCTCTCGACACATCGATTAAAGTTATTATGATTTGATTACTATCGTAACCGCATCTTTATTGGAATAAAAAACATTCTATATAACTGGTCACTGGCGAACACTCCCTACTTCCAAACTAACAAATTTTACCTTTTTATAATATTAATGTAGGTTATTTATCTTAGAAAATAGTAGCAATTCGTTTCTTCATTGACAGACGGGAACACTAACTGAGGATGGATTAGATTTATACGCAGTCATACCTCATGAGACCGGAGAGAAATTCGGTCGTTGTGTCGACAACATAGCTTCCCTGCCACTAAAGAGTCCACTAGTACAAGCGCTGGCCTCCTGCCATTCGCTAACAAGCATACAAGGTCAATTAAAAGGCGATCCTTTAGACTTGAAAATGTTTGAATTCACTCAATGGGTATGTATTATTATATTACTTTTATTGAACACTAATTGCTAAAGTGGGACTTTCCAAGTGGACGGGACAATTATATTGATCAATTCGTTTTGTTGATTGTATATCTATACTTAATATTATAAATCTGAAGAGTTTGTTTGTTTGTTTGGTTGAACGCGCTAATCTCATGAACTACTAATCCGATTTGAAAAATTCTTTTTGCATTAGATAGCCCGTTAACTGAGGATGGCTATAGGCTATATTATATTATCCCGGAAAAATGTACGGTTCCCGTGGGATAGGTTTGTTTTTGTCTAGAGACGAACCCGAAGCGAAGCGAGGGTGGGTCGCTAGTCTATTAATATTAGATGACACTAAATAAATTTGTTTTTGCTAAATTTCGGTGCTAATTTAGTGTTTCTATTGATGTCCAGACTGTGTTCATAAACTAACGTGCTGCTTTCGGATCCCCCATCATCGGGTCGGATCTTCTATCTTAATGGGACCTTGCAAGATCGCCTACGCACTCAAAGAAGTAACAGGAGCCACCCGTATTTATTATCAGACAATATTTTAATATATATCTAAATTACTAGCGGACGTGCAGGAAGACGACTTGCTATATACCTCGTTTGGTTGGGAAAGAAAAAAATTCTGGGTCTCAACAATAGCGCCATACAAGTGACCCCATATAAAAGCTCATCAAAATCGGTTAAGCCGTTTGTTAAGGAGGAGACGAGTACGAACACTTTTTTTAATATAAAGATTATGCACGATAAATATTTTAGTAAATGATGAAATAATAATGCTTCATTTGTATACAGGAATTAGAAGAGCCAGGTCCAGAGAACACAAGATACGATAACTTAACTCCGGCCATAGTGAAACCGGCACCTACTCATAATGTAGACATGCAAAATTTAGATAATTACGATCCTTTCATTATGGAAATGCCTTATGAGGTGAGCTCAAAAATATCAAATTATTGTATTAATAAATTAATACAAAATAAATGCTATTATGATATCTTAGCACTTAAAGTGAAGTGGAATATAATTAAATATGAGGATAATAAAACTTTTACATTGTTTTTATTTATTTTTTTATTATGGAATTAACCACATGCAACGAACCACCACTTAAAGTTACTTACATGCTACTAATATTAATTCGAATGTTTGTGAACAGGTATTTCGCGTTTATTTATATTTTCTTCGTGTTTTTCGTCTTTTAAACGACACATGAGCGAAATTCACAATGAAATTAACTCATATGTTCGAGTAACATATACTAATATGCGTACTTATTGAAAGAGAATATCATAAGACCTTGTTTTATATACATATATGATTACAGATCGGTTTGCTGCGTAGATTCCACTTCTCGTCGTCCCAACAGTCCATGGGCGTCATCGCACGAGTGCTCGGACAAGCGCAGATGGTGTACTATGTGAAGGGAGCACCGGAGAAGGTAATTTCAAGAAAAATTATATATCTAATCGATTTTTATATGGTTTTGATGCTATCATGTTACTATATTTTTGAAAAAGAAATGACATCGTATATTAACTAAAAAGACATAAAAACTTAAAAACACTTAATCACATTATTAGAAATTCTTTCATCTTCTGGGTTGGTTTATTTTAAAATGTTAATGGTAACCCTTGTGGCATAATCTATTCATAAGAAAACTAAAAAAAAAAAACTGTTCTCAATGTGCCAAGATGCCGCGTTAAATATCCAAAGTATAAAAAACAAACCATTCGATTACCTCATATTTTTTTAACTCATTCAGATATTACCAGTAAATTATTAAAAGTATATAAACATAATACATATAAACATTAAATATCTAAGGTTGCAGGAATGTGCAACCCAGCAACGTTACCGGACAACTTCAGCTCAGTACTTAATGAATACACTTCAAACGGCTTCCGAGTCATTGGCCTCGCGTACAAGAGACTGGAGAGAAAGATGAAATGGGTGGACGCTCAGAAGCTGAAAAGAGAGACTATTGAATGTGATATGACGTTTCTAGGCTTTCTAGTCATGCAAAATAGCCTAAAACCCGAAACAGCACAAGTTATTAAGGAATTGCACGCGGCTAATATGAGACAGATTATGGTTACTGGTAATTATGTTTTTTTATTATTATTATTATTATTCTTAGATATTTGTAATAATAGTTCAATTAAATTCCCCATTTGAGTTGATAGACTTAGTATAAGGTTTTAAAACCTGATAATTGACTATCAGAATATCCATCACTACTTTGATTAGCACTTCTACTTATAATGACGACTGTATAATTAGGTATATTAAAGGTAAGGCATAATCTAGGAATAAAAAGGAGAAATGAGGGCGTTTTTCAATTTTAAAATCTTGATCCCCAAAGTCACATTTATCAGAATTATCTATTGAGAGTTTTAAAATTCATTAAAAACTAACGACTTACCCTCGGTTTTAATATTTTTGAGAGAAACACTAATTCTTTTTCTAAAATTAAAGTAGCCTAAGTCACTCCTTATAACATTAGCTATCTGCCAGTGTAAGTCCCGTCAATATCAGTCCAGTCGTTTCGGAGATTAGCCGGAACAAACAGACAGACAAAAAATTTAAAAATTGTGTTTTTCGTGTAAGTACCTTAAATAATTTCATATGCATTTAGTAAAAAGCTGTTATTTTAACATTACAAATAGACACTTCAGCATCTGTATAGTTAGAGTGTGATATAGGTATAATAATGGCATAATAAGCATCATAGGCGCATTTAAATAACCAAGTAGTATGAAATACGAATACACCATTTTTTTTTCTTAGGTGATAATATAATGACAGCGATGTCTGTGGCGCGCGGGTGTTTCATGGTCCAGCCGCACCAGAAAGTGGTCCTCATCACTGCCAACCAACAGACCGGGGACCAGCGACCTACTCTTAATATGGAGGTAGATTTGTACATAGTATTCATTTTTTATTTTATTATATTTTTTTTATTTATAAAAACTAATATATAATATGTAGATTACTCTTAGAGCATAAGTTAATACTAAAAATTATAGTAGATATTTCACATCATAATGATAGCTGCTAGTCTTTAAACTTATTTATATAGACTTTTATTACCCATATTTACAGGAGGGACATTGGCAATTTTATAATAATAATAATAATTATTGAATCTCTATCAGGTGGTCGGTGAAGGTGGTCCCCCAAAGCTGCCAATAGATGCATATGTACTGGCTATGGAGGGCAAAACTTGGGCCGCCATGCGCACACATTACCCTGAGTTCCTTCCAACTGTTATCAAAAAAGGTATTGATATAAGGTTTAAAACAAAGTTTATTTAGAAATACATATTTCATTGTCTACCCTCAAAACAGCGGCATTAGGTCTTACATATCAACTTAGTATGTAGATAACAGTAAATTAATGATCACAAGCAAAAATATTTGTGTTCGATATTTAAATTCAGCCTGGTTAAGAAAAAGCAAAGCATATTGTTCGTTTCGGCTAGTAATCTAGGAAAGTTACATATAGATATAATTGATGAACATATAAAGAAGAAAATAATAGTTATGATGCTATTTGCGAAATTATAAAAAATCTAAAAATTTTCGTTATTTATATACGTTGCGAAGGGCATCTAGTAACTCAACATTATTTATTGATAAACGCGAAAACCAATCAATACAACTAATTTTACAATACAATGTATCCCCAGGCATGATCTAACTAAAATTAGTTGTAAAATTCCAGTATAACGTATTAATTAATCCCAAGGCATGATCTTCGGTCGGTTCGGGCCGGACCAGAAGACGCAGCTGGTGACGGCACTGCAGGCCGCCGGCCTCATAGTGGGCATGTGCGGCGACGGCGCCAACGACTGCGGCGCGCTCAAGGCCGCGCATGTCGGCATATCGCTCTCTGAGGCCGATGCTTCTGGTAACTTCTTGTCTATATTATTACCAAGTTTAGTTATTGAGTCTTTCTGTTAAGTAAGCCTCCGTAACAATCCGGAGTTGGGAAGTTGGCGGTGTTTCACCCCCGTGCCTCGGAGAGCACGTAAAGCCGTCGGTCCTGCGCCTTAACTCTCACCGGTCGTGTCGAGTAGTCGTCCCACCGGAGTATGAGAGTGACAGGAATAGAGAGTGCACTTGTGTCTGCGCGTACACTTGTGCAGTATAATATCTCCTGTGCAGTTGGCTAGTCTCAATGAGATTGGCCGCCGTGGCCGGAATCAGTCAGGAGAACTTATATATTATAATATCGTCACTGCCTCGGTGGTCTAGTGGCCAGCATGTCCGGCTGCAGATCCGGAAGTCCCTGGGTTCGAGTCCCGATCGAGCCAAGTTTAGTTATTGTTCTTTAGTGAAGAATAAATTCTAATGAGGAAAATAATGTGTCTAAATAAAGCCATTCCTAAAAAAATGTGTACGTGTAACTTTAATGCGCGGTTGAAGTAAAATTTCTTTGGTGCTTTGGTGCTTTCTTTGAAAAGTATAAATATAATAATTTTATAAAATTATAAGTAATAAATATTCATTTTTATAAAGTATGTAATCATTATTATAAGATTATTAATAATAAATATATATTTTAATAAATAATAATTATTATAAAAATATAAATATATATAATATTTTTCCAATGTATTAAGTCTAACCCCTCAGTCACGCCAAAAAAAGTTTTACTTCAAAAATATTGTCATTTATAGTCCTCTTAATTCCAGTGGCTGCGCCATTCACGTCGCAGGAACAAAATATACGCTGTGTGAAACTGTTAGCGCTTGAGGGGCGGTGCGCCCTCAGTACATCCTTCGCTATCTTCAAATACATGGCTCTGTATTCCCTTATACAGTTCTTCTCTATTCTTATACTTTACAATGTAAGTATTTACGGATTAAACTATTTTCTGTATTTTTTTTGCTGCTTAGTTTTTGAAGTAAGCTGGTAAACGCGTTATGAAAGTGTAAATCGGGCGTGGCGAACGTTTGTTGCCATGGTAACCGTTGTTATTGTCTGACAAATGATATATAGTATTATATTTTTTCCTTAAATGATATTTTATAAGTATATGATTGTAATATGCCTAATATGCGTTATAATTAGTATCTCACATATCCTAAATATTTAAAACTTACATTGAATTTCATAAAGAGTACCGATAACCTACAGAAGTTTTACTTTGTGCGCTCATGCTTCTGCTTCTTTCATGTGGAGTCTGACAAAAAAGTAAACATGTACAATTACTTCCAATCCAATTCCAGTTCTACTCGATCCTCGGCAACAACCAGTTCCTGTACATCGACCTGGTGCTGACCACGCTGCTGGCGCTGTCGCTGGGCCGCGCGTCGCCCGGCCCCGTGCTCACGCGCCAGTCGCCGCCCGTGTCGCTGGTGGCGCTCGCCTCCATCCTGCCGCTGGTCATGCAGGTGCTGCTGGTGCTGGTCATGCAGCTCGCCTCCGTACACTTGCTGCAGAGCCAAGAATGGTTGGTACTTATTGTTTAGCAGAATGTAACTGCCTCGTTGTAAGTAATTTTGCGAATAGTAGACCTCGCGAGCACAAACTGTTTTTTGTGGAGCTATTCCGCTCATCACGCCGATGATCCTTATCAGATCAGAAGCGAGGTTGAGCCGCTAGTTTACTACTATAATACTAAATCTTATACGTTATCTTGGTTCTATCACTTGGAAGAGTCAAAGCACCATCAATACGAATGAACAGCTTAGTTAAAAATTGTCACTTGTTTTTGTTTATATTAAAATAAGTTTGTTGTTTTTTCACCCTGTAACGGTGAGCAAATTTGAATACATATATACAATACAAAAAAAAAACAATTTTAATTTCTTTCCATAGCAAGGTGTCCTTTAGTACATACAGTAGAAACTCGATTATCCGGCCTTCAGTTATACGAATCGCGATTATCCGGACTACCAACCGCGACCAATTATATACAAGTCGAATTTATGCAAGCGCTAAAGGCTCACCCTCGTTTCACTCGGGTTCGCTTCTAAACAAACAAAAACAAATCTATCCCACGGGAGCCGTACATTTCTCCGGGATATAAAGTAGCCTATTTGTTATTCTGATGTATGAACTATGTTTTTGTAAAGTTTCATTAAAATCCAATTAGTTTCTCAGTTAACTAAGTTTAAAGTTATTGTTTTAGTTAGCAATTGTTTCAAGAAAAAACTCGCTTTTCATCATACATTCGATTATCCGGATCTAAGATCGAATGCCTAAGGACAACAATTAGTTCGTTTAATCGAGTTTCTACTGTACAGTATACATAAATAAAGTGTTATACACATAAAGTGCTAAATTAATGTCTTTTTTTCTAGGTTTAAACCAGTAGAGGGTGGACCAAATGTGGAACAAGTGAGGTGTTGGGAGAATACAGTTATATTTATTATTACTTCATTCCAGTATTTAATTATGGCATGTGTTTATGCCAAGGGATGGCCCTTCCGCCAACCGTTTTGTGCTAACTGTAAGTATGTTGTCACTATTTTTTAATAAGTATAAAAATAATGATAAATAATATTAATGTATATAAATATTACTCTTAATACACTTTATTTTATAGCCCTTAAATACAAATTTGTTTGCCGCCATTTTATAGTTTTGTACCATTTATTAATTTCAATATATTAGTATAAACATAATAGTAGTAGCAAAGTATGAAGACTGACAAAGTAAAATTTGCTTTTATTAGTAACACTAAAAATTCTGGCTCTAAAATCCGATTTTAACATATTGGGCTTGTCAAATCAAACAAAATGAAAACTACTGGGCCAAAATATGTAAAATTTTTATGGGACCAAATGGCAACTATTCCGCATCAAACTAAAAAAGAATCACGTATATCGGATCATAAATCTCAGCGTAAACGGTATACATGCATAAAAAAAACCAATCGAATTGGGTACCTCCTCCTTTTTGAAGTCGGTTAAAAAACCCTATAAAAACAGAAAATGTGAAAACTCATATCAAAATTTAGAATCTTGTTCTATTAAATAGACAAAAAATACTAATGAAAACTATTAATAAAACATTCTTCAAAATATTACACCATAACAATTATAACGTTCTTAATGTAAACATGAATGATTCTAACAATTTTAATCATTTTAGATTACATGGTGGTGACATTAGTGACTCAGGCTGTATTTGTGACGGTGCTTTTACTCTGCCCATGGGAATGGCTGGCCGATTTCATGGAAGTTGAAGTTATGAAGGTGGAAGAAAGTGAACAGAATATATTTAGAGTGTATTTGCTGCTCATTCCTGTGCTGCATTTAATACTGGCTATAGCTATCGAGGTATGTGTGGCAATATTTTTTTTTATTTTTTAGATATTTAGTTATTAATGTACTATAAAAAGTAGTTAGCTAGTAATATAAAAAATTAAAGTATTTGTTAATTAATGTAGCTTTTTAAATATTATATGCATTGTACATACTATAATTCGAACATCGGGGCGTGATAGACGCACAACATACACACATCGCAGCAGGCCACTAAACCATCTCTTACCTCTCCACTATACTCCAACTCTGCTGTTATCAAAAGAGACATTCTCTTTTTCGATTACATGTAGTTATTGCACTTTAGAGGATCAATGTAAATATTTTTATTTTAAGTAATAAATTAATTAACGTATTAATAATATTATGTTAACGATTAGGTTCGCATAACAAAAAACAAACATACAAACATATTATATATACACCTGTACGGCATGCGACAGTTTCGGTCGGTGACGGAAAGGTCTAGTGGGTAGTAGAGTCTCATACTTTTCAATACAAAGAATATTTTTTCGCCTGACACGGTCATGGTATGAGACGGTGTAGTGGGCAGACTCCTTTAAGTTCTCATCTTAAATTAAGAAACTGGAGAGTCGGTTGTTAGAGCGTTGCTATAATATAAAGTGAGTCCACAATTTGACGCTATGACAATAAAAGATCTCCTATGAAATTCTTATCCCTGCTAATATTATAAATGTGAGAGTGTCTTTGTTTATTTGTTTGTTTGTCCTTCTTTTACGTCTAAACAGAGTGACGGATTGGCGTGATTTCTTGTGTAGAGATAGTTGAAGGGGTGGAGAGTGACATAGGCTACATTTTACCGTTGGTGATTATCTCGTTCCCACGGAAAACACGTTATAATACAACCCACAACAACTCAGCTCACCTATGTATATAATATATGGTCTATCTATTCCATACTAACTGTTAAAATAAAAATGTGAAATCACTAATTTAATTAAATTTTCAGGCAACATTATCCGACCAAGAGCGTTTCGCAAGTCTGTTCCGGTTCCTTCGTAGGAGATGCTCGGATAAAGATAAAGAAGAAGTCGCCGGCGACGCAGCCTGTCCGCTGTGGCCGCAGCACTCGCCCTCCCACGTATGCTGACGGCCACACAATTTCACTCAAACTTATATGTATATAGCCTTCATATTGGTTCGATAATGACTGAAGTGACAGTGTTAGTGAATGTTGGACGTTATAATGCCAATTAAGTTAGCTTAGAGTGTAAAGGTTCTTATATTTTGTTTATTTATTATTTTTTAAGCGGCAACAGCAGCTTTAGTTCAGGCATTAAATGAAATTATAATTATGTTATGAATTAACATAAAAATCTTAAATTCTGTACTTAGTTAATATTTTTTTACAGACCAGTTGTTTACTTTTTGTTTGTTTAAAAAAGTTTATACCTTTACACTATAAACTTACACTATTATATAATAGTCAAAGACTTGCATTAGTTATATATATAATTACTCATTAAGAATTTTGTGAGTGCTGTATGTGGAATAAACAAATTTTAAATTCTATATGTAATTTATACTGTGTGAAATGAAACAACTATTTAATATGAAGAAATTAGACCTAAAGGTATGTATCAATATATTTTATAAAATAAAAGAATTCGTGAATTTCAATAGGTTTTAACATTTTAAATAAAAGTATCTTTTTATCGGAGTTTTCGTGGATTTATTTAACACTACTAGCAATCTAAATTAACATTTTAACTTTTTAAATTACATATAAAACAATAATATTGTTTAAATAATTAATTAATATTTTTTATTTTCTTTATGGTTATACATATAATAATAGCAACATTAAATAATATGTATTATCAATTATTAAAGTTTTTCTTAATTGTAATAATTATAATACTTATTAAAAAATTTAAAATGTTTAGAATTAAAATCAACAAGTAAGGTACTTTGGTGTCATTTTTGATTTTTTTGAAATCATTTTGTAAATTTGTTGGTAGGCCCTGTCTGTAACAAGTATATAATGACCTTTGTGACGTTTAAAACCTTCGTCTCTCCCGTGACCATGATTGCTGTAAAGCATTCGATTTGTCGGGAACCAAAAATCTAAATAAATCCGCGAAAAAATCCGAAAAAATAGTTTTATTTAAAATGTCAAATATTCGCGTAAATCTAAGAAGGTTTAACAATCAAATGAAATCCGAAATTATTTTTATTTAAAGTTCTATTTGAGGACTCAGTCAATTAGACGTGATTATAATTTTTATAGAAACTGTTTCTAAATATTTCTTGGTATATAGGGTCGTAACTCGTAGGGATAAACACAGGTTGATAAAAACTACCTTTCTATGCTAAACAAAATTTTACCCCAAAAATAATTTATCTCAGCTGGTTCGGTTTGAATACACTTAATGCTTTTGAATTTATCATAAGTCAGACAACTTTTCGAAGTGTTTACTTAGAATAATAATATTTAGGCTAACATATAGAAAATAAGCCACCAATTATAATTAATGGAATTACTTAAATGTGTGTGTTTAAATAATAATAATTAAAGCAGTTTTATTTAATCGGAATTAGTAAATAAAGGTTGTATACCTAAAAAATATTATTTTCATTAAAAACAATTATTTTTAAATGCCAAATATATACAGATGAATTTTGTCTGAGTGACCACTCTGTCCTGTCATTAGACGTTATATTATTATAGTCAATAAATATATATACGTAAAATATTACAATGTAATGTGGGTGAGAGGTACCTAAGGCTGTGTTGTTTTGCTTCTCACTCATCACCTTAATATTTCAAATTATTCCTATGTTGATACTTGAAAATCCAATGGCTTATGGAACAAGGGAGTGTCAAAATGCTTCTTACAAGTATCTTAGAGATATGTACTTATTACTTTATTTTGTCAAGCTTTCATATAAATATCATTTTTGTTTTATTTAAATAATAAAAATATCAACAATTCTATTGTTAAGTATTTATGTATTTAAGTGTACATGTGATTTTCTTTTATTACATAAAATATCATATACTAGCAGATCCCGCGGTTTCGCTTGCGCTAAAATTGCAAAAAAAAAGTCTTTGGCTTTATGCTTATGGCTTAATAATGTATGGAAGTCTGCCCGATTTGTTGACGTTTATGATCGCTGCTCCGCTCCCTTGGCTAGTAACATGATGATATTATATAGCCTATAGCCTTTTTCAATAAACGGGTTATCTAATGCAAAAAGAATTTTACAAATCGTATTAACAGTTCCTGAGATTAGCGCGTTTAAACAAACTCTGTCTCTTTATAATATTAGTACAGATTGCAACTGATTATTGACATTGCATATGCATATATGTAATACAATATTCATTGTGCATAGAATTTATACATATTCAGCCCTTTTTAACGGCATTGCTGAGCACGGGCCTCCCTTCAATGCGAGGGTGATCAGGCCACAGTCCACCACGCTGGCCAAGTGCGGGGCGGACTTCATGTCTTTCGAAAACTTGCTAGGTTCTCTCAAATATGCAGGTTTCCTCACGATATTTTCCTTCACCGTAACACAAGTGGTAATCATGTTGGAAAAGATTCGCACATGAAAATTTCAGAGGTGATTTAGGTAGATTCCTAAGCGGGTGCGTTACCAATGGGCTACCACTGCCTTTATATCGCATAGAATTTCTATACAAAAAACCTTACCCTGCAGATTATGTAATATGAAAATACCCTAAAATGATCATGTCCTCTTTTTTAAATCTATGTCATATCAACATCAATTTTTTTAAAGTTTTATAAAAAAGAAACTGAAAACGTTACCTTTCATAGTATTCAATTAAAATGTATACATTTATTATTTTATTAGCAAATATAATTTGTTATTTTTATGTATAAAATTATTCTTTTTATTTTTGTTAAATATTTATTTCTTTGTACATATTATTTTTGCCCACGCTTGAACTGTGCTCATCATAGTACTTATTATAATGTTTTAAATTTAAATTAATATCTGAATTCATTGTGATTAGTTTTACTACTTAATTAGTATTAAGTAGCAAAATTATAAATGGAGTCTACCTAGTACCTACTATGTAATTTAATTACAAGAATATGTTAATGTAATTAAATTGTACCAATAATAAAGAGCACAATCTTTTTAATAATAACATACTAAAAAATTATAATCCATGTCAATTTTTGTTTTTTTTTTATGATCTAATTTTTATTTAACGTATTATACTTTTGGAATACCATTATTATGGTTATGGTGTGTTTTAGAATATTTTATAGAAACATTGCCAAACGAAAATATTATAGTTTGGGGAAGTTTTTATACAATGTAACAATTTTGTTTAGTTTGTTTTTACTATAACCAGTTTGATTACAATGATGTAGAAAGGAACGGCGTTATACAAATATTTAGGAGTAGATTTTAATAACGAGAAATCACTAAATAGTAGATGTTTGGCAAAATGTAATATTGTTTTATTTTTTAGCAATTCAAAATAAACACTGTCGGTGACATTAAAGTACTTATGTGTAGATACTTAACTTCACAAAATAACAACGTTAAAAGCAATATTGGCTCAAACTTATCTTAAGTCAGTACTTAATTTTTTTTTTAAAACATCCCCCCTTCGTGATAATTTGCAAAAGTGTGAGTGATTTGTTAATTTAGTTTTATATTCCATGCAATATGTATGCAAACGTTTAACAATTTAGTATTTAATGGCTATGCTTCATTCCTAAATGTGTAGTAATTAGTTGTTTTCTTAGTTTTTTGGTAACTCGATCAATCGATAAGAAATCGTACAGTAGAAATATTTCTAAAACTTTTTAATGATTGAACTGCATTATTGTGAACGTTTTCGACTCTTGTTATTGTATGTTTATATTTCTCGAATATTTTGGAACTTGTTGACTGTATTGTCATGGTAATGTAGTTCGATTCAATGTTTACCTAATATTGAGACACTTTTAGATGGATGTGACCAAACGTAAGAAATAAACACTTCTAATTTCAAAATAGTTTTTTATTTAGTTTTAAACATTTTTCCCTTATATATTAATTTTATTGCTATTTTATAGCATTTAATTTGATTGATTAATCACACCACAAAAATAAATTAAGGAATAAATTATGTGTTTACAAAATATTTATTAACTTTAGCAAGAATATATTTTAATGGCTACGGGAGATACTCTGAGTAGCCCGGCGGTGGGGAGTACTGAGGCGGTTGAATGTCCTTGACCTTCAGTTTCATAGGCATTTCGACTGGGCTCATCGGGGGTTCTTTCCACCTAGTTTAAACATAAAATTATATTTTAGCTATATTTCTTTTCACACTTAACACCCAATATCTAAGTTATCCTGTCCTGAGCAAAGTTTTAAAGCAAAAAAATTGTATGATCAATACTGACATAGGCTATACATCAAAGACCTAGATAATCGACCACTAAAGTCGTTAAACGGTTATTATTCTGAGCCATTTGCATTTTTTCACCGTTTAGAGACACAGATGGCGAGAAAAGAATTATATCAATTTTGAAACTTTCATTTTTTTTCATAGAAATATTTTGAAAAGGTAATATTGAGCAAAAAATATTTACCAAGGTACTAAGCTTAGGTTGTGCGGTGGTTTTGGCTTAGAGAGTCGCTCAGTGCGCTCTTGTATCAGCATTTCTTTGTCGCGCACCGCGGAGCAACATGTACGTAGAGTGAAATAGTAAATAAGTTCAACTCCCGATAGCAGGGAAAAACCAAGGAACAATCCAGCTATACCGCCAAAGGACACTAAAAAACGTGTAGGAATAAGAAGTTATACTTCTTTGGCGAAAAAGAACAAAAATAGCTAAAGATTTCATCCCGTATATCACGTAACTCTCTGTTTGTAAAAGGAATTATAAATTAATAAAATAAATAAGGTATATTACAATTATATATTTATAGAATATTATTTAAGAAAAGAATATATTATTATATATCATTAGTCAGACAATAACAACAGTTACCATGGCAACAAACAGCAGCTAACTTCATCATGTCGCTTTTTGGCTGTCGGTATGCACGCGCATCATAAAAGAAGTATAACTTCAATAAACAAGTACATTAAAGTAATTACTAATTATAATATATTACGTATGGACTCTACTTATAAATAAAATGTATATAAATAGCGTGATTTAATTTGACTTCGAGATCTATATTATAATAAGTATATTTTCTAACATTTAGCGAAATATTTTTTAAAAGAAATACCTACTGTAAAAAATGTACAACACAGCAGGGTGCATAAGGTCATTCCTGTTTTGTTTTGTTCGCAGGCATATCGCATAATTTGTCATATAAACGGCGACGCCTGTTTGTAAACGATTGCTGTTATCATTAGCGTAACTAGGGATTTTGTCTAGGGGGTAGCCGTACAACTAAACTAACCAAAGTCATTTATAAGAGATCATAACAGTTTATTCGCTCTCCTTTTTACCAGGTTACGTCTTTCTTAACTTCTTAGTAAAGTTGACAATCTAATCTAAATCTCACGTATAGCTGAACTTTTCTCGCGTGGTAAGTCTAGCATTCCATACTTGCAAACTGTGACAGAATCGAGAAATGAGAAACGATTTTGATAATATGGATTTTGAATACATTAATTATACGAGGATAAGTATTGAATCTTTAGTTAAAAAGCGACTAACCAGTTAGTAATTCTTCAATACTGCCGAGGGTGGGCAAAGAAGTTTCTAGGGTGGGCATTGCCTACCCTTGCTTTCCACCTAGCTTCGCCTATGGCTGTTATTTAAAATGACTTAGGCGAACTGTAGATAGGTGGTAATAGATCACAGTACGCCGCCCCTTTTTTGTATATACGTATTTCGTATATACTCGTAGTGTCATATATCACAGTTCAATAGGCAATATAGGACCATGGAAATCTTACCTAATATGTCAGTGTGGCCATTCAATTATGGATATTTTTTATAATTTACTAATTTAGACGTTATTTTAACAAGTTCGGAGAGTGAGACGCTTTGATCTAAACCATTTTATTTTTTCTTGTTTTACGTTGGATTATTCCAATGCCCAAGATTAAGTTGCAAAAGCTGTTATATAGTACCCAATAAAATTTAAACAATCACCGTTTCGACATACCACAAACCACTATCAAAAATTTTGTAGGGAGAAAGATTGGACGTCTCGTCAAAACGAAGCTACTCGTGAAGTTTCAATTTCATATTAGGTAATCAATAATCATTAAGAAAAAAGGGCGGCGTACCTCAGTACCTCATAGTCCTCAGACTATAAGGTTTTTTGGGTTTAAAAAAACAGTGTGCCTGCAAACATTTACAAACAGCCGGCATCGTTGGTATACTAACGAATTTTACAATACAACATTACAACATGAGTAGATAAAATTATTACAATTTAAAGTTTCTTACCTAAAAGATCCACCCATCCAAAAAGCACCTCTCGCTTATATCGCACCATCGGCCAAGATACGAACTCAATTTCTAAGGAATTTGTCGCTGCCGAGCCTTTGCTAGTACTAGACAGCAAAAAATCAGCGAAGTAGTCAATATAAAAAGTCATGATTCATGAATAAAAGTAGTTACTTAAGCTAAGTAAGTAGGCACTTACTCAATATCTGTAAGTTTTTCAACTTCATAAACAGTGTGGGAGCATCCTAATTCACAAAAACAATGAGTGATATCAGTGATCGCGGCCACATGTTTAGCGATGCATTCTAACTCCTTCACTGTGCAATATCTATAGCCTTCTGCAAAAAAATAACTAAATCAAAAAAGATACTACAACATACACTTAAAAAACAATACAATTAAAGCTTATTACATTAACAATAACTACTAAGTACACTAAGAATGGAAGCATAATAAATGCAGTTTAAATGCGATCTAACTAATAGCGCGAGGTTGGCTTATTCTAAAGAAAAAGTTCAATAAATAACACCGGCACACAAAAAAAGTGTTTTCTGTACATGTGACCAGGTCCACCTACCTAGTACCTACATGTATTTTGACGCGCTGAATCTGAATCTGAGGTCCGTTTGGTACACCCTCAAAATTTTGAGTAAATTGCGTAAAACATAAAAAATTGTAGTTATGAAAATGAAAAAAAAAGTATATTGAACACGACTATATATGTTTCTTATATATTTTGATGCACTAAATCCAAGTTTAGAATCTAATAATCTTGATCATTGATAAATTTATCAAAAATCCTAAAAAAATGCATATAAAGAAAAGGTAGGAAACGACCTTCATCGATTTCAAACTATTCTTCGTTTGTATCGAACTCTTTTGTCTTCGAATGACCTTCGCAGCGGTTTCCATTTTTCTTTCATATTTTCTCTCGATATTTCTCTTTTTAGCGTCCAGCAAAAATGTGCATGTTAACATTCCAATTTCCTTGATACCGACTCTCGACGATTCCATCAAAACATAAGTGACATTTCACTTATGTTTTGATGGAATCGTTCTCCTTGTTCTTCATTGTAGTCTTCAGACTTTCAGAAAAGTATTCGAGGCGAGAATGAACAAAGTGCAATGTAAGGTTCATTAAATAACAAAAAATTTTCAAATTTTCCAGCAACTCTTCAACTAGTCTTGTAATTCTTACTCTTCTTATTTCCCATAAAGTTTTATGAAACATTTTTAAAACTTAGCCAAGGTGCTTTCTCACTGTTGTTCATTTTTCAATGAAATTTTCGTCCTCAAATAGACTCCGAATTTGTAGTCCATCGAAAATTCCTTCTTTAGTAAAACAATTAATAATATTTATGAGGATCAATCAATGGTATTCGTATAACATTGTGAGTACCTGGATCAAAGTCTGTTCAATACTATTTCAATAATACTTTATTTTATTCAATACTACGAGTATCTGTAAATTTTTGTAAGTCTTTTTTCATAACTGCAATTTTTTGCAATTTTATTCGGTTTTCCCAAATTACCCGAAATTTTAAGGGTGTTTGAGCCAAACGGACCTCATTCAACGTGTCGAAATACCTACATGTAGGTACGGGTCTGGTCAAATGTTCAGAAAATTTTTTTATTTGTGTGCCGGTGTAATTCGTAGGCGTAAGGTTAACCTTTGATTAAATATTCTCATTAAGCGACTTAAAATGAAGATGCTATATTATATGTGTATTCAGCCCTTTTTTAACACCCCAGTGCTAGGCACGGACCTCCCTTCAATACGAGGACGATCAGACCAAATAAAAAATTAGTCAAAATAATTTGAATGATAGAAAATATGTAAAAAAGTAATAGCAAAGACTAAAAGACTAAAATAATCCAGTTCTAAACAATAAAGAGCACATACTGATAGCAGGATAAAAATGCGGTACACATTTGCAAAATGACCGACATCGCTGCATTCGACATTGCCGCATACAAGCCGAATATGTGTAAATATTGGACGTTTCTAGAATCTGCTCATCTTCGAAAACGCAACGCCGTTGGCGTACCGAAAGCTGGCGGGCATCCTCTGTAGTGTATGTATGTTTAACTGAAAAAGAAACTTTTTCTACGCGACGATCCCAAGAATGCTGAGCGCTTTGTTCTAAACCAGCCATTTCTTCTGAAGAATGTATATAAATCTGCAATTTATCTATATGTAAATCGTTTTCGAAAACATGACGTAAAAGTATATTAAGTCAACACAGTTAAATACATACGTCTATGGTGGTGTCGTTTCGAAACGAATTAAACAAGAAGGACCACTTATCGTCGGTTTCGTGAATAAACGCCACTGCGAAAGCCTCAGGTTGACCCTGCCTAAACAAAAAGAAACGAACGCCAATTAATACTAAAAACTCTTCAAAACTATTAATTGTTAACGTTTTTGTGTATTGTGATATAATTTGAATAGTACCTAAGACTTGAAACTTCATAAAATATATCTAGTAAGTGTAAGTGTTATATTTCTTTTTTTTTATTATTGTTAGATAGGGTTGCGCTTGACGACAATCAACGCTGAGAAGCACTGATGAGGTCTAGGTTGGAGCGCGCTTGCCTAGAAGATGCCTATTCACTCTTGCCTTGAAGGTACTTATATTATAGGTTGCAGGAAACACGGATGCTGGAAGGGTGTTCCACACCTTAGCAGTTCGTTTCAGTAACGTAGAACTAAAGCGTTTCGTGCGAGTTGGTTAGATTTCTACCACGTAAGGATGTCAGCGCTCACGACTTCCTGCAGTTCTGCGGTAAAACGGTGAAAGAGGCACAAGGTTGTGAAGTTCCTGCGAGCACTCCCCAAAGTAAATCCGATAAAAGATCGATAGACAGGCGACATTGCGTCGATGCTGGCGACCTAATATACGGCAGGCGCGGCGATTTATTGAGTCTAATGCATCGAGTTGGTACTTGGCAGAGCCATCCCAGAAGTGGCAGCAGTACTCCATAGCTGAGCGCACCTGAGCCTGATAGAGAGTCAGTCGCTGTTCAGGCGTGAAGTACCGTTTCACCTTATTCAGGATACCAAGTTTTTTCGCTGCTGTTTTGGCCTTTGACTCGATGCATTTCCCAAAATTGAGATTGGGTGAGATGTCTATGCCCAAAAGCTCAATATGGTCACTGATCGGGATGGATACACTTTGGAAAGTGGGAGCCAAGGTAAAGGGGTTCCTTTTTGCGATGAATAAGCACGCATGTGTTTTGTTGGCATTAAACTTAACTAAATTGGCGTCACCCCAATCGGACACCTCCTTCAGAGTTGAGTCAATGCGATAAATATTAATAATAATACACACATATTGTTGTTTAGCAATATTAATCATTTCATTTCGTTACTTACCAAGGCCAAGTTTTTTCAGCATGTCGAGAATTAAAGGCATAACAGAACCCCATTTCCGTAAACACTGGTGATAGTAAATCAGAACACTCTTCAGAATCGCCTTTCCATTCGCAATCATACAATACACTTTCTGAATGCGATACAATCTAAAAAAAAGTGTGTGTGTGTACTTAAGTACGCACGTAAGAAGTTATACTTCTTTGGCGCTACAGAACAAAAATAACTAAAAATTTCATCCCGTATGTCACAACTCTCTGTTTGGAACAGGAATGCAGCTAACTTCATCATGTCGCTTTCAGCTAACTTCATCATTTCACTTTTTGGCTGTCGGTGTGCGCAATTTTACTCTTCTCTCTTCTTTCAAACAATTTTACTCTCATAATTTTTCCCAAACGTGCCAAAAGAAGTATAACTTCAAAAATCATAGGGCTTACTTTTCAAATTTATTAGGCCAATAATTAATCCAAATGATTAGCAAATATATATCCATTATGAAAATTTGAATTTGAAAGTAAAATATAAATTCTCACGCTAAAAACTGCATCTTTAGGTTTCAATGCTGGTTCAGGGCCGTCATTCTGACTTCGACCTACGAGGTCGGGCTTTGTAGTAAATTCAGACGCCCTTGCAGCTATGGATTTATAGCTGAGAGTTGCCAACCATCGTAGCATATCTTCAGCTTTTGCAGGAGGTTCAGAACCCCAAATACTACACACAATACATAATGTAAATAAGTTTATAAAGTTGTAATTTTAACAAAATATAATAAATAGTCATATTCTTGAACGTACTTTTCAATATATTCTTGAAGGAGTTCTTCGTCTACAGGATCGCGGTCACACATTGTGACGGCCGGAAAAGGAACATCCCAGTTATGAAAATCAGTATCTAAGCCTATAGAACAATTAAATTAAAAAAAATATATACATCTATAACACATATTTATATAAAATTAGTGTAAAGTATAAATTACATAATGTCTGCAATTTAAAATATTACCTGTAATCGTTGGATTAGTTTGAAATTTTTCCCATAGACTTACAATAATAATACAGGTAGCAACGGCTCCTATGGCTGTGAAACTGAACCACATAAACCTACGACAAGAACATTACACAATTAAGTTTATTATCACCTTGCACTCAACTTTAACAGAGTAGAATATTGTAATGAAACACTCACTTTTCACAAAACGGTCGTTCTTTCTCTGTAATGTAACGAACACCGTGTAACGTAGATTTGTTAAAGAACTCAGTAGTTTGATGTCGCAAGCTGGCTGCCAATAATGATAATGGCCCGACATCGTCCGTTTGAGGCTTAGGACTCGTTTTCTCAAACCATTTATTACTTTTTTTAAGTTTTCGAGTACCATACTTCGGAGGATTTGTGGGTTGAACTTTCATTATACTTTTTCTACCCATTCATATTTTTAATGTGGAACAAACGACTGATCGATAGAGCACTGTTGTTGTGAATCACGAAAACTTAGATTGTATCTACATTATCGATCTGCGAGTATATTACATTACACTTAATGACCGACTTAATGTTTTTATTTATGACGACGAATAGGGTATTTACTGGCTGAACTGCTTGCTGGATTCAATTTTACGTGCAAAATACAAGGAAAACAATAATTAATTAATTGTTATATCTTTACTTCTAAATTCTAATAAAATTGTAGAGGGGTGGGGATAAGTACGACCAACCTGTAAGTACCAACTTACATTCAATATCTTCAAAATCCTTATGCAAATAATCTTTATTTTCAATATAGACAACACCACCTAATATGACATTTTTTTTAATTTCGTGTTAATTCTTGAATTTAACGAAAACTTAATTGGTATGATAATTACTAATAATAAATAGTCTAGTTATTATTTATTGTAATTTTTTACTTGGACATTAAAGGAAATTTCTAAAAGAACCAGAAAGATATTTTTATAGAATATCTTTCCATGTACGGTCGTACGATATCATTATCGATATTGATACAAAATGTTATGCTAGTTACTTAGTCGTAAATAAAAAATAAAACAACCGACTGCTAGACACTAATTACTAAAGTAAAAAATAACTGAACGGGGTTTTCATTTACTACAGATCCTAATCAGATACTTTCAAAGTCGATAGTTGAAATTTCAAGTTGATATGACAATTGGAAGTAGGTTTAAGACTAATTAGATCTGTTAATATACTTCAAATTATTATTTTTTTATATTCTCAAAAACAGTATTCTCTATATCACAGAAAGTTTTATGAGACCACTTGGGGACCTATCTTAATCGAATACAGTTTAAAGTAGCAAAATAAGTCAAGCCGTCTCTGAGAAATTGGTGAATATATATTAAAAAGCGTACGAGTACAGACGAACATAGAACCTCCTCCATTTTAGAAGTCGGTTAAATAATATTAGTGACCTTTTTCCAGGAATTCAAAGCATTTATCTACTAACTCTAAAAGTACACGCTTAAAGGTTACTAATTTTTGGTTTCTTGAGTCAATATGGAAAATATTGAAAAAATTGAAATATTATATTATTAAGAGTAATTTATTAAATCACAGAGCGCTCATGCTATTAATATTTTTCTTGGGGCTACTGGGCTCTCCAAAACTGACATTCGCTGGCATTAGAGGTTCTATTTTGATATCCAAATCTTGAAGAGCATCATCAAGTATTTTTATTTTTCCTAATAATTTCTCCGCCTGTAGATTATAACCTGGCTCAAGCATTTTTCCGCTAGGATTCAACTTAAATAGATATTCTGCCTGTAAAAGAGATATTTTGTATTCGTAAAAATAGCTAATAAACCAGGGCGGAAGCCTTTAAAAATGGTAAAAAGTGAAAAAAAAATATAGTAGGATGAAACCCATTGGAAAAGGAAGTGGAAGTCGGGAGGTAGAAGGGGGGAGGTTTTAAGAGTAAAAAACGGTTTATCTCGATTTCCGCCAAAACTACAAGTCCTATGAAAAAAAGTTAAATGGCAAAGTTGTAGGTAATAAAAAAGATCTACAACTTTTGAATTTACACTTTTTTCACATAACCTCAAAATTTATGTGGAAAATTCAAATAACCAAGTTTTTGGTTTTTTATTTATATCTTTTACAAACCTTTTTTCTCTCACGAAATTTGGTGCAAACTTACCCTTTTTATGTCCCAAACACACTGTAATTTTTTTGATTTAAAACATTTATTTTTTCATTTTATTTTGAGCTAATATCGGAAAAGTACCCTAATTTTCAATCGAAAATTCTCACGTCAAAATATCTGCTTTTTTAAAAAAGTCGGTGGGCTTGAAATCTCTACTTTCTGATGGTGTAAAAAAAATATATTTTATAAAGTAGACAATAATTGAGCGTCTCCTTGACGTATTGTTTACGAAACCTATCTCGCAGCGTCAGTTACATTCTTACACGTGACCTTCTATATTGGCAATATTCTTGATATGTGTATTGTGTATTGCATCTACTCTCATCTTATATTTTCGCACCCCTACTATAGTATAGGTAACTATAGTAATTTCATTGGGGGGTGATATTGATTTTATTTTTATTCGGTACTGCTTTGCCCACTCATGTACAAATGTATGTCTATTAATTAGACCGCAGAAATAATACAACGGTCACTTAATATAGGAGGATGTAAAATATTGAGCTTAAGCTATTTTATTGGAGTTTTCCAACCGATATTCATGGAAAATAATAACGAATAAAATTACATAATCTAACTGTACTTCATAGGGCTTCATCTAAGGTTTAGAATTATGTTACTCACAAGGAAATCGATAGGGTCTTCCGGCCGTAATTTAGCAACTTCTAGCAGTGCATTTGTAAGAGTTGGGAAAATATTATTTACTAGATAATTTCTCATCGGTTCACCAGACGCTGCTAAAGCGGCCTCCTCTTCCTCCCGTATTACAGAGTACAGTTCGGACTGAAACAAATAGGTATTTAACGGAAGATAATTAACAAAAATAATATCACACGAAAAATAAGAGAGCTAAATAAAGTATATCTGTGTTCTTTACCCAATATTCCATTTTTTCTTCACGTTCTTCCTTCATTTTCTTTTCCAGCTCTCTTTTCGATTTCTCTTCTCTTGCTCTAAGAGTTTCTCTTTCTTGTTTTTCTTCTTTTTCGGCGGCTTCAATTTTAGCTGCACAGTTGATACATTATTACAATTATCTTAAAATTTTATAATCCGATCACATGATAATATTAGTAACTATCTATTTCGTTAAATTTATGTATTTGCTTATAAAAGAAACGTACCGATAAGTTTTTCATATCGACATGGTCTACCCATTCGCAAAGCAACTGCTGAGTAGGCGGTTTTCATTCCGTAATCCTCATGTTCTTTTACATTCACAACTAATGGATGTATGTCAAGTTCATCAAAGAAATTAAGAGGTGTAATATCGCGTGCATCACCCGCTCTAAATTCACTGAGACGTTTTAGAACAGCTTCCTCATCCATTCGAGAATCATCCTCAGGCTGACGCATTGCTTTCTCACATATAAAATCATCAGTAGCTTCCAATGAAACTACTATGTCTGTGAACATATCCGTGTATAGATTTCAATTAACAAAAAACACATTACTATCTAAATATCTATTATATGATAAAATTAATTCGAACATATTACAGTTGAATTTCCAAAAGTCACTACTTATTAGCGTTATAATGTCCTTCCGACAGATTTCGGCCATGGCGGCCAATCTCTTAGAGACTAGCCATCTGCGCAGGAGATGTTATAGTGCACAAGTGTACACGCAAACACATAGTGCACTATATATTATTACTACGATTCCTCTCTCATACTCCGGTGGGACGACTACTCGACACGACCGGTGAGAGTTAAGGCGCAGGGCTGTTACTGAGACTTACTAAACCAGAAACACTCAATAACTATACTTAGCCCGACCCGGGACTCCAACCCAGGACTTCCGGATGTGCAGCCGATAATTAGAAATTTCATCTAACCGCCTCGAACTTCTCAAAAATACGAATTTCATATTGTGTGAGACATTGTACATAGGTTTATTTTTTCGCTTATTATATTTTTCTGCCTTATAATTATTAATTGTAAAAATTAACTCTAAATCACAATATATAAATAAAACGTTTAATACAGACGAAATTTAGAGAATTCTTATCTCCGAAGTCCGAACTATGGATTAATAGCACAGCAACTGTTATTTCATATTAAAAAAAATAAATCACCTGGTAACAATTTACGAAGAATATTACTATATAAATCCACGTCCTCATCAAATTGTTCTTCTTCGTTTTCTTCATCTAAATCAGAATCTTGTTCTTCACCCTTTTCAAATACTAAAAATGAAAATGAATATAAGTATATATATGTAGATAAAAATAAAAAAATGAAATTCTAATAAATATAAAATATTTAAGAAATAACTTACATATTGAACACTGCGCGAGATTTGTAGGGAATCCGTCGAGCACCCATCCTCTATTCAAAGCTTCACGACTTAAAAGATTTTGTCTTAGATATCTGATGTAAAAAATACATATATTATTAATATTATTTTTATTTAATGTAATACGTAAGTAATCATCAATTTTAAGGACATGATATGGTGGATAAGGATTGGGTAAAATCTATGGATAGATACTTTAAATTCTAATATACCTATAGGGATACTTTTATAGTGACTTTATGATCGGGAATCTGCTCCTCACTAATATATAGAAAGGCTTATTTTTCTTTAATTATATAGTAATTTATACGTTAGTGGATTCGCTTGAGTTACAATATTTTGAACAAAACAGATTATTTAGTTAGATATTTGTAAGACTTGTTGTGTAGGTACATACGATAAATTTTCCTCATCGCTCAAAGGCCTTCCCGACTTCAACAACGAAAAGGTTTGTTTAGCCAGCTCTTGTTCTTCTTCACCAGTATCATCTACTTCTGAATCGACAACCTCATTTTCCTCTCCGACTGGCGATATTAACGCGGTTTCACCCACTTCCCAATGATTTATACGCCAAGTCTAATAATATGTATTATATTTTTTAATGTATTAACATTGTGCTGTATTTTACTATAGCTCTAGGATTTACTCTCTTTTTATATATTATAATTAGGATAATAAAATAATATAGCAGGATTCATAATATTATTTTAGCATCGAAGCTCCCTCATGTCTTCACTAGTTTGTGAGATTCGCGAAGTAATCTGTTCTCAACTGGCATTAGCCATTAACGAGAATATTGAACTATTATATATTAAAATAACTGCCTCGGTGGTGTAGTGGCTAGCATGTACGGCTGCACATCCTGAGGTCCTGGGTTCGACTCCCGGGTCGGGCCAAGTTTAGTTATTGAGTCTTTCTGTATAGTAAGCCTCAGTAACAGCCCGGAGTTGGGAAGTTGGCGGTGTTTCACCCCCGTGCCTCGGAGAGCACGTAAAGCCGTCGGTCCTGCGCCTTAACTCTCACCGGTCGTGTCGAGTAGCCGTCCCACCGGAGTATGAGAGTGACAGGAATAGAGAGTGCACTTGTGTCTGCGCGTACATTTGTGCACTATAATATCTCCTGCGCAGTTGGCTAGTCTCAGTTGGCCGCCGTGGCCGGAATCGGTCAGGAGGACATTATTATATATTAAAATATTGTTTTAGTTGTTATACAATTAATGTACTGCAATTTGTACTAGAAACAGATTGAACTTTCAATATTTTAACTGAAATACAAAAATACTGCTTTTTCTGAAATAACGCTTAATTCATTGCAGTGTTCACCTAGTTCATAAGATGTCTAAACTTTGTGCATTGTATTTGTGCAGATATTTTAATTAGTTATTCTTAATAGTCATTGTACAAAAATGAACATTATAGAAAGTTAACTATTTTATTTTATACTAACGACTCACCCTCGGTCCGCTCGGATTCGCTCCTCATTACTTTTTAACGTTTAGTATAATTTCTCAGAGATGAGATATGTTCACGCAGTGAAAAGTCTCCCATATGATGATCCAGATAACCATCTATCATCATACCAAATTTCATCAAAATCGGTCCAGTGGTTTTCTCGTGATGCGTTCCCAGACAAACAGGCGGACAGACAAAAATTCTAAAAACTATAGATTCGTCCTCTATCCGTAATATCAATAATAATGACTATTTCAATAAGATTATTCAAAAAATATTTAACGTACGGATTCGACTCAGAATTTTATTAAGGCATAGATTTCACTTACACCACAATGTGGGTACTTTTATAGCTTCATTGATTCGATTATTTTATTCAAAGTTATAGTATAGGTCATAACTAACCAAATCTTCTAGCAGATCTTCAGCTACATTATCCGGTGAAATATAAACAAGTCCGTACGCTTCGCAGATAAGTTTGCATAACGTCGTCTTTCCCACGAGTGGAGGTCCATACACAATTATCTTAAAATTTTATAATCCGATCACCAACTGTTTAGTTTTTATATAATCTTAAATTATTTTAAATATGACGATCGCTTAATATTTAAAACTGTATAATGTATATATTCCCATATTTCTTTTTATTTTTATAATATCATTCAATCAATATTATAAAGCTGAAATGATTTTTGTTTGTTTGAATGCTTCTTATCTCTGGAACTATCGGTTAGATTTAAAAAATCCTTTTTTCATAGAGTCCGTTCTAAGGATCGAAACAATTAAATGTGTAAAGTAAGCCAGTGGATAAAAGTAAAAAATATAGATAGTACCTATATGATATGCATGTTCTTTTACACAATTTCACCGGCATTGATTGAAACATTGAGGCATCAAGAGATAATAAAGATACCTACTTGTAGTATTTTCTTATTAATAATATATTAATAATAAGGTTTCTAATAAACTTGACGTTGTAATAAACACTTTAATTACCTTAAAAGGTTTCAATGCTCTTTCTTTTTTAAATTGTTTCATCAGAATCGGAACATTTTCTGTAAATGACAATTCAGACGTCCATTGTAATCCCATTGTTTCAACTATAAATGTCGGTTCCATGAAAAGATTTAGTGTCATCAAATCGAATATTCTTTGCTACAATAAAGTTATTAGAGTAAAGTTTAGTAACCCATTAAATTTTAATGCCTGCCTATTATTTTTACTGATTGCTTTCTATTTAAGGCGAATAAAGGTTATACGTACGTCAATTTCTGGTATAAGAAAGGCATCCTCTTCAGGAATACATTTAAACATTCCAGAACCGATTAGTCGACCCAGAGGTTTTATAATCTACGAAAAATATAATGATTTTACATAAATTAATCGGAGTACAATTATAATTGCGAAATAATATGGGTATATTTTTTATTTCTTCACGTTCACACGACTGGTCGGATTTGGATGAATAACAGATTATGACCTGGAATAACATACAGTTGCAAGTGTCTATGAAGTAATAAAACTTAAATAGCTTATTAGTGCGCATGAAGTTAAAAAGAGACAGAGAAGGTTATAATGATAGATATGGCACAAATTGGTAAAAAATGTATTGGATTGTACATACATAGTACATACATAGTACATATGTATGTAGCCTATCCATGACAATGTATGTACACATATCTAAATGTATGTAAAAAAATTGCAGGTACCACTTATCCAGAGGCATGTTTTCGTTATCTATGATAAAAAAGCTAAAAGCCCTTATCCATGCCCAAACTCTAATCATATACAGATATTTTTTTATCGAAATACTTTCATTAGTTAAAAACTTTTATATTATCTATAATATCTATTTTTTATAAAATTGCTAAGGAAATAACCTCTCTCTGCTTAGTAACATTCTGTTCAACTGCAAGAATGTAGAGTTTCTTAGGAAAGTCCGAGACCAAATTATAAATTATCCTGTAAGGAAATCAAGATATTGAAATTCTAATTACATTGCTATGCCACTTGTTTTATCAGCTTTTATAAGTTACTTACATCAATCTCACTCGTATTAAACATGCAAAAGTTTGTATTTGTGTCTGTACGTTAATAATTAATTATTATTTCACGCCGATGATATATAAACGTAATTCTACTTAGATATTAATATTTTATATTAAATTTAATTTTATAAGTATAACGCTTTTCCAGAAACATATTAGGTATACTTTAAAATTTTAATAAAGAAGAAACTAAACTATGTATTTAACCTATTTTCGTAACACATTTTTTATATAAATTCTCGCACCCACTTAAATAAAAACTATATGCCCTGTATTCTTCCCCAGAAAGAAATTTAATTCCCAGCCTTTCATCAAGATCGCGCTAGCAATTTCTCCATGAGAACACAGGTGTATAGCTACAGTAGAGTCAGTTAATTAAATCCAATACGAGTTAGAGTATAAATAAATACCAAAACTACCTACCTACAACTTACCTATAGGTATAGTTTCTAAATAAATTGGATTATCTTATTAAACTGTGTATCGGAATACTTTTATAAATGCGAAAGTTTACATGTGTGTGTAGGTTTGATACACCTCTAAATGAAACAGCTGGACGTATTTGGATAAAATTTAGTATGCGAATAAAGTATGACCTGGAGGAACACATAGGATACTGTTGGTAATATAATTTTCCAGGAGGTGGCGCTGACTGTAGATATAAGTATAATATTACAAATTCATTTGTACGAAATAACATAGTGATAAACTAACCGTGCCAAATCTTGAATATTAATAAGAGGAATAACATTTCCACCGCGACCGAAAATCGGCAGCAGACGCTCGCATTCCCAAGCCTTTTGGAACCAATAAAATAAGACATCTTCGCGCCCCCCATAAGTTACTCCAGCCGTTACTACTATAGCTCTGGCATGAAAAAGAAAAGAGTACTTTTAATACTAAAAAACAATAAAAATGTCTTCTTCAATAATTTCGACCACGACTAATTTCATTGAGACTGGAGATGTTATAATGCAGGCGTGTGTGCGCAGACGCAAATGAAGAGTTCATTTGCTATTTCTATTCCTTTCTCGCTTAGACTTTGGTCAGAGGATGCTATCAAACTCTGAAACTCAGTGTCAAGTGAGAGTTCGGGACCTACAGGTTCTGCGGGCTCAGGCTTCACGCCTTCTCCGACTACCTAACCCCAACTCTACTATCCAGCGGGCAGGCAAATTTTAATGAAACTTTTATCATCCAGTTTGAAGTAAAAATAATGACAAATAATTGATTGAAATAAAATCAAAGAAGGTTAAGATAATAATATATAGGGAGTAACATAGACAACCAGACCACCCACAACCTTTACTATAACCACTACAACTTACCACTATGCACTAACGTAATTACCATAAAATACAATATTAACCTTTTAAAATAAAATTTTAATAGTAGAAAAAATAATATAAATTGAATGCAATACGTAAGTATTAAATTTTCTATGTTTCAGTCATAATAAATAGGCTTATAAGGACAAAGTAACGGATTAAGGTCAGCTTCGTTCCTCATGAGTAAGACTTGAATAAAACATTACAGATAGTGGAAACTCCATTATACTTACCGAATTTGCGATTTATATTTTCTAGCAATACCAATAACCTCGTTTTCGACGTCGTAATGCATTTTGTAGTTAGGATGTGGCTTTCTTTTCCTAAAATCTGTCTCTATGAAAGGCATGTCAGGAGTATCCTTAAAAATTATACCAAATAAATAACAATACTTTTATTAATTGTAAGTTAATACGAAATTTTACTTCATAATTTCTCGAAATTAGTTTCCTATTATATAGAATATCATTATTTTAAAACCTAACAATTGATCAATTAATAAAAATAGGTACAACAGAAGCTATGACTCAATATATATATTTTTATTTTGTATTTGTAACTTTTTTACACAAATAATAAAAAATATAATTTGTTTTTACCTACGCAATGAAGCGTAATCGTTAGTAAAAACATTTACCGGGTCTAATGGTTTGGTAACGGCCCAAGTCATTACGGTAGATATTAAAATCAGGTAACGCCTTTTAGCTTCGTCTAAGTCTTCGTCATCACCATGAGATCCGAGAGAAACTTGTTTATCTAACAAATCTTTTAATACTGCAAAAAATATACTTTTACATAGCTAAGTTAATAAATAAATAAATAAGTTGCTTTTTTGAATAAAAGTACATGTGGGATTCCCACATGGCTATTAAGGATTTATATACCTATGTAGGTACGACTATATTAATGATGCTTTATAGTAAGCATGCGACTATAGCTTCATAAAATTCGACGCTATGTATTATCGTTTGTAGTTTGTACTGTATGTAAAAGCAGCAATATAAAAAACCTTAAGAAACACAAACAGCACCCAATTCTACCTTTTGCATTTTTTATCAATTGTATACAAGCTGTTGTATAAAAGTTGTTTTCAAGCAGCTATGATGGAACCAAAGAAGGAGAAAGGAATGGAGTCAATGAAACTGGCGTCTAGAATGAATGTACTAATGGACGGACGGAATCCTTAAAGCTTTATTTTACATATTTTTTGCGATAAACAATAAATTTATCGCGTCATACCCGCCCGAGTTGTGGACTATTCATGATATTAATGATAATATAGGAATGTAAACGATGTAACTAACTTACTCTATATACTATGTTGCTAACATAGTATAAATTCAATCGATATTATAAATATTTAAATTCTAAAATATATTCGTTCTACACACATAACTATCCTTCACCTTTAGCACGCTATTCCATCTATTCAAGTATTAGAAGTGACATTTTAACGTATCAAATAACAAATACTTTATCTTTTAGTATTTCTTGTAAAAAGTTTAAACTAAAATCTATGAAAAAACATTAATCACGTTTTTACGTAACTAGCTTCAGACCCCTTACATTGCATGTAGTCCATAGCAATTTTTAATTCTCTTCTATCATAACTTATATCGAATATAACCGTTCCACAGGCGAGCATTTGGGGCAGACAATCGTCTTTTGAAACTATCCGGGCTACGTTGTCCAAAGCTTTAACCTTGGGGTCCGTAACGGTACCTAAGAGCAAGCAGGTTTTATGCAAAATTTGTATACATTAGTATCATACTTAGATATGCTAAACTGGTCAAACAACATCACTCAAGACAATACATTAACATTTAAGAAGTAAAAGAAACTTTAAACAAATCCTTCGTTACGTAGAACATGTTCTTTAAAAATATTAAAATAATAATCAAATCAAAAGGACCATTAAATAGTTATTAATAATGTGCAATTACCAATACCAAGCAGATATTATAATATGTTATTGAAATTACAGTTTTACCTATTATTTCGTAAGGTTGGACTGGTGCTGAAGGCGACATTACATCGCCTTCTCCAAGCATCGTTTGTGACGAATGTTTATTAGATTCTGTCGCATTTTGCTCCAACACATTAGACATTTCTTTCAAAATGTATTCGCCGTTATATGAATCCAAATTATTAATAAAGTAACGTTTAGAAGAGAACTGGAAATCATAGTTAGACGACGACCTTTCCGAAGACATTTTGATATGTCGGATCAATTTATATGACTAAAAAACAGCAAAAGATAAGTCACATTCGATAGGTAGCAAGAAATTTTCAATTTTTTTATTGTCCGATTGAAATAGACAGTACGCATGCCACATATAGACCATGGAGGCTAGGTACTACTCTACATGGATAAAATGAATGGGACTTTAATAAAGTTGAATAGTTATGTCAAATGTTATAAGTAATGAAATGAAACAAATTTTATTTGATTTATTATATATTTATATTTTATATAGTATTCTAAAACTTAAGAAAATAGAAATGGGTACAACATGCGTTAAATAAAAAAAGGTAAATTGTAATAACAATGTCTTAAAACAGAGTTTATTAATAAACTGCATAAATTACTTGATTAATAATAATAATTTACTAAAAATTCAGTTTGTTAATCAAATAAATTATACTTTTTTAAAAGGCTTAAAAAAATTATGATTTGACAAAATTGTTAATAGATTAGATAAACGAGTATATGTAACTGGCATAGCTACAAAAATCTCTTACTGGCTATAAAAAGATGTATTAATTAGTGTTACGTTAAAAATATATTTCTTTTATTAGTTACGTATCATTAAGGCAATTTTGTTTTTTATCAATAGACATCGCAGAATAAACCAAGCTTAGATTAAGTACAATAATAAAGTAAATAGCTTGTATAGAATATTAATCCTTAAAATACGAACAGGACGGTTGTAATACGATATGTACCATAAGCCAATAACTTACATTTCTATATTCCGAGCACCATCGCATTTTATGACTGAACAAGTATGAATACTTGAATAGGCACAAAGCATTGTATACAAACTTTAAAATTCTACAATTCCATTACATAATTTTATTACAATAATAACACTATATTCAAGGGAAATTTTAAAAAACATACTATTCACAATACTGAAAATGTAATAATATTTTATATAGAAGTAGGATGCACTAGGTGTTTATGTTACTAAATTTCAAATGAAATTGTCAGTCTCAGTATAAAGTAGATCATGTAGTAAGTCTTCAATCTGACTATTATAAGACGCATCGATCGAAATTTTTATTAATATTTTATTCAAAAATATCACATTAATTTTTAAATAAAAATATGCTGTTTATTTTTTTATAATTCAATTTTAAACATGAATCTATGGCACCTATGTTCTATGAATTCTAATAATACTGGTTATAATAAACTATTGTACTGTGTGATTTTAGCGTATAACATTTAAAATATATTTAAGGACGGTTAAATATAAGTATACCTTTCGGTAATACTAGAAAATAAACTTGGAAATTTTTGCTTTTTGTTAAAATATTACACTAGACGATTTGGACGTCGCGTCGTCTTAAATCAATTAATTAAATCTAGCAATTTTATTATGGACAAAGTAATTTCCCATTCGAGTAAAGCAATTGGAATGACAAGATCTTTTATTAAGTAAAATGCTAAGTACAGAAATTTGATGATTTTTTTTCCTATAGAGGCATACAATATATCAGCACCAATATAATATTATATATGCAAACTCAATAAAAAAGAATAAATCACCTTAACATAAGCCAATATAAATGTGGCAGCCATAAAGACCTTACTCGGTCTAAGTGAAGTCAGTATTGCATATTATTATTTAATATTTATACTAAACCAAAAAAAAATATCAATATTTCATATAGTCTATATAATTTCACGTTTTCATAATTAACATTAATTATAATTAATGCTTCAAGTTCTTATATGTTAAGCAAAATATTTTAGTTATGAACAAATATCTTGAATTCATGTTATGGTATGAATCAAAACATTTGACTATAAATATGTACTAATTTCTTAAACTATTTTGTAAAAATATTTTTAATAATATAGGCGTTTTTATGGAATGTCATGTTTTTGTTAATCTTTTAAGTATCTCTACAATAAAGGCACGTGCGATTAGGATTCGCTATGAAGACATATATATGTAGGCGTAATTTTATAATGGGAAATGAAGCATCTCGCTTTTGGTTTCCTCCGAAACTTAAAAGTGAAATGAAAAGAAAATACAAATGTATTGGAATAATTCTAAAACATTTAAATACCGATTAAATTTAATATTTATAAGGCACTATGTCACGTTCCGATTGTTGACACCTGAAATTACTTAGTAATTTCAGAGCACCTCACGTTATTTTTTTAGGTTTTTATCTAATTCATCTATTTAAATGTGCTTTATATCATTTCAATAACTTTTGTTGATGCAGATTATTTATATATATTCGTAAAATAACCGCCTAATTACTTTACTATAACAGCAATAATCCATTTTTTTAATAACTTGTTCAAATTGTCATGGTAATTTTAATTTAACTCGTAATAACTTTTATTTTAGTAGGAAAAATCCTAAAGTTGAGTTGTGATTACAGATTTACGATGGATTATTGTTATTTCTTTTTCTCCAATTCCAGAAGGAGAACTTGGCTCAGAACTGACCAACCACGGTGAGAGAGATGAAATCGGTTGAGGTTTAGGAATTATTTCTTCCTTCCTCTCGACCGGTTTTGGTGAAGCCAATTTTGTCTGGGTACGCGGCGGCTCAACGACAACAATAGAAACATACTGAGAATTATTAGAATTTGTTTCGTTTATTATTTTAGGTGAAGGAGTAGATGGTATAGACAAGTTTATATTCGATGATTCGTTGATAATTTTGACTTCGTTTTCTCTCGCTTTAAGGATGTTATTACATTTAAGCTGTCCTGGAGGCAAATTTTTATTCGATAGTAAATAGCATTTAGTCTGATTGTTTGGCACTTCGTTGTCAACGGAATCCAATTGGTCTTTTTTCACTTCATTTTTAGAGTCATCATTGTTCAATTTTTCTTTGACTAAGCTCATCAAAAGATCGTTCAGTGGATTAAACTCTGCTACAGGTGAACAGTTGCAAGGTGGCTTGTTAATAACGAGTTGAGTTAAATTATTTTTCTTGTCTTCAGCTTTGTCTGCTTTAAATAGAAATTTATTGCTGATCGCGTCTTCCTTCGATATCGTGGCCTCTTCTTGAGTTTCATCATTGACAAGTTTTTTGGATGAAGATTCGCTTACTTCAATTGTCTTATCAGGTTCCAACAAAGTAGACTTTAGAGATTTCGCGCTACTCTTCCGAGACAAAGTGTCAAGTCCAGTTTCAACGGCCGATGCGGTAGCCTCCGCTGAGGTACTGGGTTCTGGTTGTGGAGTTTCGGGTTTTGCTACTACTGTACTTTGTTTTTCTCTTTCTCTAAGCACGTGACTCTGCCTTCGAGCAAAACGTTGACTCGGTCGTCGTTCGAACTGAACTGTGCGACGTGCACGATTTTGTTGCGTTGTTTGATATTCTGTTTTTCCTGAATATTGAAATCTGGATCCCATCCTAAAGAAGTTTTGCCTTGCAGATGGACCTTTGACTGGGGCTCGTAAGCGGAAGAAAGTGTGATGTTCTACAGCACATTTCCAAAGATGTTTACAGGCTTTTTCATTGTGTAATCGAAATACGAAAGTATGTTCTTGTTCACGGCCTTGATCATCATCTTCGACAACAACTAATGTCAATTTTTTCTTTTTAAAATCTAATTTGCTTATTTTAGGCCAGAAAAATAAGCCAATTTTCTGTGGTCCTTCAAATACAAGAATTCCTGTGGGCGTTAACCCTAAATGATATTCACACCCATCTTTGCCTAATACAATGTGCATATCAACACCATACATTTCCAGCCACTTTGCTTTGTTTAAATAATTTACTTCAGCTTGAGCAGGAGTGAGACCCTTATATTTTTTATATTCTTCAAGTATTTCTATTTCCATTTCTTCTGTTTGATTTGGTACAAATCGGAACTCAGACACAGTTGCTGGTGTGTGTATTGACTCGTCAAAATCACCCAATTCCGATTGTAAAGCTAGAGCTGCTAACTCCACAGCTGTTGAATGTGGGCATTCTAGCTTACTCTCCAAAATATCTTTTTTCAATTGTAAAAAGAACTGATATCTAGTTAATTCTTCTCTTAAATTGTTTGGTTCAGATGAATAAAATTTTACCTTAAGTCTTAAAGTATAAGGTGGACCAATTTTAACTTGTTTTTTAATCGTTTTTGTTGGATCCAACCAATGTTTCACATTATTTGTATCAGTAAATTGCAAGCCAAAGTAATCCTTTTCAATTAAATCTAATGAATAAAACACTTGCTCATAAAGATCGCCAGCACTAGCTTTTTTTGATAAATTTATGGATAAATCAGTATCATCAAGTAACATTACCTTACATTGTATCAAATTTTTGTTTGTGGAAGCTTTTTGATTTTGTTTGTTTCGCGTCTGGCTTGAAGATCTGCCCCGTCTACTTAAAAATCGTAACATTGTTGATACTTGTCAAACCTGTATAACAAATAAGTTATTATTTAAAACAATAATTATTATATTATAGAGAAGCTACCTATTAACTTTTTTAGTAATGTAAGTTCTATAGAATTGTATTGCACTTGTACTTTGAATATAATATATAAGACACAATATGGTCAAATATAGTGACCACTTCAAAAAACATTACTTACAATGGAACTATAGCTTATTAAATTATTACGAACTATTTAGGTAATTAAATAAGATATTATATGTTCATAGATTTAATTAAAAGGCCATGAATTTTATATAAAAATTACTATGATTACTTGCTGCGATTAACTTTTAAAGTTTTGCTATCATATTAATATTAAAAATACAAATGTTCAAGATTGACTCACTAAATCTTTAATGTTTTTATATATATACAGCAAATCCCAGATTAATTATCTTAGAATACAAAAAAAAAATCCTATATTGGCAGAAATGCTTTTTTTTTAACCTAACTACTAAGTGAGCAGAACCGAGGAGAGATAAATCATAAAAATGAAACATATATTCTTAAATTATAATTGTTAGTATTGATTGCCGAAGTATTATATTTCAACATGTGTTATACGATTCATGATTATGATTTCCCAATGCTTTGTTTTATTATGGTTTTTATATAACTTAGCAAAATTAGTCATACATGGTTTATTATAAATACAAGTAATAAGTTATATATATATAAAACAAAATAAATTCACGAAATAATCCGGAAAGATAGTTTTAATTAAAATGCCTATATCAACATCTTACTAATGATGCTTTTAGAGAGAATAACAGCAATAAATATTTAAAACTAATGATTATAATCTATTTATTCCATACTAACCGTTAAAACATATCTTTATACCCAAGCAAAAAGGGGGTGAATCATTAGTTTTAAATATATATAATTATATATTATGTAATGTAGGTATATATTTATGTATATACATAGGTATGATGAGCTATTAAAGGTTGGATTATAATGTATTTTCTCATGGGAATGAGATAATCTTCCGCAGTAAAGAGTAGTCTATGTCATTCTCTAACTACCTTCACATAAAAATCACGCCAATCCGTCCCTCTTTTTTGATGTAAAAGAAGGACAAACAGACAAACAAAATAAAAAAAAAAGAGAAAGTGTCAAATCTACAAATGCAATCAATTATATAGTTTATATTAATTTTAAGGTTGCCTTCTTATTATAAAGTAGTAGTAAGGAAAAAGAAAAACATGATTTTTACGTTTTTCATATGAATTTTCTCCAATTTTTCTCTTCATAAAAACCTTCCTCACACTTCAACAAATATTTGATGATGGTAATAATGATACAATATAGTATAAATAAGAAAATCAGATTCAAAATTTTATTTTTTTACTATTGGCTATTTGTTTACAAATAAAGATATAAATATATGTGCCATGGCTTAAGTCATGGCATAGCATGGCTGACATCTGGGGTGGTTCTTAGTAATGTGATCTTTAAAAAAAATACATATACACTGTAAATGAATAGAGGCTTTCATTTTTTTTCTTTGAATATCACAACCAGACTGATGTTTCTACCAATTGGGTTTAATCTAAAGTTCATTGCCTTCCCAATCTCCTAGTATATGGCACTGCTCCCTTGAAGTGTTAGTACTTACTTGAAGCAAAAGGAAAGATTTTAAATATTTGGTCTTTAAAGGTCTACTAAGGTAATAAACTTAGTGGGGAAAAATAATATCCTTAGACAGATGCAAAACTTTAACCTTTATTAAGTTAAAAGTGGGCAAGTTAGGAATTAATATAATTTAATTAATCTTGCAAGTAGCTACAACACCTCTTCATTGTTAATTTAATTCTGAATTTAAAATCATTTACAACAATTTGATATAATTTTTATTACTAACATATATAAGCTTGCAAAATTTCCAAAACCTATACATATAATAAAATTGTAACTAAGCTGAATCTGTACATTAAATATTTTTTGGAAAATCTTATTGAAATAGACATTATTATTAATACCAGAGGCCAAATCTATAGTTTTTAGAATATTTGTCTGTCTGTCTGTCATTCTGTTTGTCTGTTACCACATCACAGAAAAACCACTGGAGGGATTTTGATGAAATTTGGTATGGTCATAGCTGGTTATCCAGGTCAACATACAGGATACTTTTTACTGCAGAAAAATATCTCATCTCTGAGAAATTTATACTAAACGTGAAAACGTAAGTAGGGACGAACCCGAGCGCAGCAAGAGTGAGACGCTAGTATAAAATAATTTAAAGCCAAATTTCGAAAAGTTAAGAGAAAACTAAAATAATGGTACATTTAAACTTTTTATGTAGGTAATATAAAAATGTATATAATATTGATTATATATAGAAATAAAAACTACTTAATTGTATACCATGTTTTATGTAGCTATGAAATATAATATACGTTGATTTTAACCTGTAGCATAGAACAAAATAGGGCGCAGGACGTTTAAACGATAAACATAAATAAACGTCTTCGTGTTTTTTTTAATGAAAAATGTAAATAATGTTACAAAAATAAAATATATTAGGACTACATACCACAATGGTATAAATGACTTAAAATTCCATGCGTAGTTTCAAGCTTCCAAGAACATTCGATTACTGTAGAATATCACGATACAAAAAAAGTTAAGTTCACATTAAGCACCACTTCACTATTTTACAGACACAAAAAGCAGCAAATTAAGTAATTTTTACTTGGATTACTATTTCGAATATTTTGTTATAAGTTCATGAAATAGATATAATACAAAAACAATATTATCTCATAAAATTAAACAAAACACTACTAAGTAACACTGATTGCAGCTGCAACTTTTGCGAATCGACACTGGTCAAATCAAGTATCAACAGTGTTGCAAAAGAGAAAAATAAAAAAACGTTAAATTTGCTATTTAAAAATCGGGAGATTTTAATTTAAATTCCATCGGCTTAATTAGTTTTAAAACTAAAGATAAACAAATCATAAAATAGGTACTTTTAGATATCGTTCGTTCTCGTTTCAAATTTTTTTGCAATCAAAATAATGTCATTATAAATTAAACTAAATTTTAATAGAGAATTATATAACTGTGCAATAAGCTGCTGTTTATTATGAAATAGTAAACATTCATTTATACCCTTGAGAACAATTTATGATTTAAATTATAATGTAAATATATGATATTGCAATCTGGCTACTGTAAAGAACCCAAAACAACAGACTTAAAAAACAGTTTTAGAAATGTAATGAAGTTGATAACCTTACAATATTTAAGACCCCGGCAACAAATACGACTAACATAATGTTTATTCGGTTTATCCATATACCGGTGTTAACTTGTAGTTACTAGCTAAGAAACACATTAGCTTTGATTTAATTAATTAGTTGCCTGGTTAATTTCTAAGACATCAATTGTTAACTAGCACACCGGTTTGCCCGCGCCTCTCGACAGGTTAAATGTTATTTGTTTGCCGTTTTATATTCTTTGGTAATTAAAAAACAAGTGGATATGTGCCTAGTCCTAGCCGTTTTAGTTTCTGTTGTTTATGATTCCATAACCTTACCTATTTTCCAATTTGATTTATAAATACGTACGTTACGTTTTAAAACTAATATAGATTTCTCAGAGATGAGATATTTTCCCGCAGTAAAAAGGATTCTATATGCTGATCCGGATATTCAGCTATCATCACACCAAATTTCATCAAAATCTGTTCAGTGGTTTTCTCGTGATGCGGTGACAGAAAGACAGACAAAAATTCCAAAAACTACAGATTAGGCTTCTGTATCGATAATAATGATTAATGACTATTTCAATAAGATTTTGCAAAAAATATTTAATGTACAGATTGGACCTAGTTATAATTTTAATATTTGTATAGATTATTTTACATAAGTTGAACATCAAAAAATCGGGAGACATGATCGCTAAATCGGTATATCGGGAGACAATAACCAAAATCAGTAGTTCTCCCGATAAATTGGGAACTTTTACACCGCTGCAAATCAACTATGAAGTATGAAGTGGTCAGCTTATCTGTTGTCTCTTTTCCTCTTATTCTGATGACGTCAGTTGCGAGATATGTCACGTTTTACAGTTTTACTTTACAGTTTACAGCCACATCTTGCAAGTTGCAAAAATAACTTGTTAGTTTTTTATGTTAATCTATTTTCTGATAATTTATTTAATATCATCTTAGTTTTATCAACAAAAATAAAATTGAAGTAATATTACTAACTTTGAATTAAGATGTAATATTAAACATGCATTTATTCGCGAGTTTATTTTAAAACCTAGGATCTAAAACATAAATAAAATTATTTGCTCTCATCAAAGTGCCACTCACTCACTTTAAAATAAAATTTGAGCAAAAAAAATATTATTTTGTACTAGCGACTCACCTCGCTTTGCTCGGGTTCGTCCCAAGGTACGTTTTAACGGTTAATATGGATATTTCACGGTAACTGTACATTTTTCCGGGATAAAAAGTAATCTATGTGCTATTCCAGACTATAATCTATCTCTGTGTCAAATTTCATCCAGACCTATTCAACCATTCTGGCGACTGGCGTGATTGAGTAATGCTGGGTACACACCGACCCAACCACAGATATAGATGTATATAGATAACGCAAATGCATGTACTTCGCGTGTCCGAACCCCGACCAAGCGTCCAGGTTGGTCGCCGCCAACTTCAGTCCGTGCGCGTCCATTGTTACAGCCAGACGGCCGCAAAAACTAAAAAAATGCCTCGTTGCGTGATAATTAACTGCAATAGCCCAAAAATTTCGAGCACCCAAAGGCAGGAACATATTTCCTATCACAGGTAAGTTATTTTAAAATTATATTATGCGTAAATTCATATTAAAACTGTTTTTTAAGTATTCCAAGCTGTGTGCGAGTCCCAGAATACATATAACTATAAATTAACGTTAAGTAAGCGGTATTCACATTACATTGCCGCGTTTGCTTTGGACGTTTGATCTGACGTTGTGTGTTAGGAGACGATGAATATCGGAACAAGCGATACTGTCGCGCATCGCTTCGACTTCGTGATACAGGCAATTTGTCATTCTTCTGTCAAATCTAGCGACTAGTGTTGTTCGTTCTACAACATATATCAATAATCGATATCGGACAGACATATTATAAAAAAAAAACAAATTAGTAGATAAAACAAGCTCATGCATCACCTAATTTTAAACGACAGCTTTAAAAAAAGGAGGGTAATATTTTTAAGGTTCATGTATTCAATGTGTTTTTGTTTATCCTTTCAACATATACGAGTATGTTTATATATTTAATGTGTTTATAAATTTCTATTGTGTTTAAAAATTGTTTTTTTAGTTTCCCACATGATCCAATCATAAAAGAAAAATGGATTGCGGCCACGGGACGGAAAGACTGGTTCCCGACTAAACACAGTACTATTTGTTCTATACATTTTGAAAATATTAGTTTCATTGAAGGAAAAAAGTTAAATATATGTGTATGAGCGAAACGATCACGGCGGCGGCTCCAACTGAATCGTAGCGAGGCGGAGGGGAATCGGCGGCATCGATGTCTTTGAATCAGTTTGGATTTTCCGTCACTAAATTTCGGCTGTGACGTCACAGTAGGTGTTAAAAAGTCGGCACGCTTGGTTTCAATGCAAATCGTGATACTTGCGTTATCTATTACATCTATATCTGTGGACCCAACGAACGCCAATGAATGGGTTTTGTTGGTCCTGCTTGGACGACTTATGCTGGGTACAGACCGACCCAACGAACGCCAACGAAGAATATTCAGTGTTGGCTACCGCACGTATGTTATACTGGGTACACACCGACCCAACGAACGCCAACGAATGGGTTTCGTTGGCCCTGTTTGGACGACTTAGCGAACGCCAACGATCGTCCGTTGGCGTGTGTCTGCGATCCGAAGCGTGGCGGTAACATCAAAGGAATCGTCCCATGCTGGGTACACACCGACTCAACGAACGCCAACGATGGATATTTAGTGTTGGCTACAGTAAGTTCGTTGGCCTTCGAAGATACGTCCAAATACATTTAGTGGTCGAGCAAACGATCGTTGGCACCAGATTCCGGCTTGCATTCACAATTTGGTCATGGACGACGACGAAATAATTATAATTGCTAGTTTTATATACCTTAACGAGTTAGCAAGGACAAGAAAAATTAAACGAAAACGGAGATGGTGGACAACCACATATTTTAAGAATAGAAATGTGTATCGCAATTAAAAATATTAGCAATTTCTGCCCAGCAGTCACTTCTCTTCATTTTTAATTTATATTAATTATTAGTAGGGTCCCAAAGACTCGAGGCTTTTCTTTGTATAGATTGATAAACAAAAACATGTCATAATACTTTCTTAGATTTACGCGAATATTTGACATTTAAATAAACTTATCTTTTCTGTTTTTCGCGGATTTATTTTAATTTTTGGTTCCCGACGTTTTGATTGCTTTATAGCAATCATGGTCACGGGAGAGACTAAGGTGTTAGATGTCTCAAAGGTATTATATAGTTGTTACAGACAGCCTACCTACAAAATAACAAAATGAATTTAAAAAACTTGAACATTGGCACCAAAGTATCTTACAATATTTGTTACTTTTAATTTTAAACATTTTTATAATTTTAATTACTTTTATACTTGAATATGGAACATTATTTATATAATTTTAGATGTTATTATTATAATTATTACAATTTTTTGAAAATTTATTGTTTAATAATCTATATTTAGTGATGCCTACTGCCTTACTATAAAGAAAAAATAAAATATTAATTATTTAAGCCACATTATTGTTCTATGTGTAATTTAAGAAGTTAAAATTAAATAAGAATTACATTTGCAAATGAAAAATATTAATTTGAAATACTAATTTGAATTACTGTTATTTTGATCCGCACAGTAAGAACTTACTACAACTAACTGTCTGTTTTGTTTAGATTTATTATTTGATTTTATTATATTTATAACAGGATCCCACGACAATGGTAGTACCCAGCCATCTTCCCTATTTAAATTTGGATGTTTTTTAATTTCTATGGCTTCCCGAATCATTCTAAGGCGATATCTGTTTTCTTTCGAGAGGATTTGGGGTTATATCCTGTCGGTGTGTACCCAGCATAATAATGGGACGATTCCTCTGATGTTACCGCCACGCTTCGGATCGCAGAAACACGCCAGCGAACGATCGTTGGCCTTCGCTAAGTCGTCCAAACAGGGCCAACGAATGGGTTTCGTACTTACAGACTGAATGTAAATAAATCATACGTGTAGCACCCTCCTTTTAAAAAACCTTCCCCATTATTATTGCCATTGAAATGTATTTTATTTTATCTGTATACTATATTTTATCTATCGTATGTCTTTCACATAGAGTAAAATATATCTATAGTCTATAATCTATAGATTATAGAAAAATCTTTCTTTCTGAAAAATTGTGTCTCATCTCATTCAGAAGACACGAATAATTCTTCAAAAATTAAAAACTTTCGTTTTGCTCTGTAGTAAATATAAAAGCTGAAAAACAAATTTTCAGTCGAAAAAACGTAAGTATCTCTAATATTGCTACGTGGAATTATTGCTTTGTATTGTATATCAAACAGGAAAGTAAGGTTATATATGACAAGTCGACAACTTGTTATTTAGGCGATGGCGACTTCAGAATGTAATCGATGTACCTTTAATTTTTGTAATAAAACTTTTACTAATTATTATAATAATTCATAGAGATTAATATTTTAACGTAAATTGAAATCTAGTATAATCTTCATTAATTATTAACAAATTTAGATGCCAGTTGCTGATGAAATTCAGTCCTCATGGGCAGATGAAGTTGAAATTGATCAAGGAGCTCTACCCCCACCTTCTGAAGTAGTTGAAAATGGACTTAAAATTGTAACAGAATATAAATATGATAATGATAATAAAAAAGTTAAGATTGTTCGCACATATAAGATAGAAAAAAGGGTTGTATCAAAGGTAATTAATTAGTCCTGTACATTTTATTAAATATTTTATAAGTAGCTTTATTTCCTATTTTACAAATTGTCAATACTATTTACTATGTTGTATGTTTTAGAGCATTGCTAAACGTAAAACATGGAATAAGTTCGGCGATTCTGCTAATGATAAACCTGGACCGAATCCTGCTACTACTAATGTGTCTGAAGATGTCTATATGCAATTTATTACCAGTAAGGAGGAAGCACAACGTCCAGATGAAGGTGATTTAGAGGCACTTAAGGTACTGTTCAGAATTTTACTTTTTGTAATACGATTTTAAAATGGAAAAAAAAAATTTTACATATGACATTAGAAAAATAAAATTGATCAAAGCAACTCATTTATGCTTGCTTAATGTGTCTTTGCTATATGTATTTGCTGATCTGATGTGTTTTATGAAAATTTACACCATAAAGTCATAAATGAAGAAGGATATTTGTATGAAATTTTTTTCATGTTTATTAATCTATGTAAAACAATATAATTATTTCCTTAGGCCAGACCAACTAAGGTTCTCTTCAAGTGTCGTACTTGCCATGGAGAGCATTGGACCACAAGCTGTCCATTCCAACACACTGAGCTTGCTCAAGCAAAGGCTAGTGAAGCCGCTAAAGCTGCAGGTATATTATTGCCTCCTTTGTATAAATGTTATTTGTACTTTAATTAATAAATTAATAGTTCTTTCTTTTCTAATTACATTGTTTTTTAAACAAAATAACAATTAGTTAAAAAAGTTTGCAGAGGAATAATTTAAAAAAGGAATAATAGGATAGGGTGGTATTTTAAAGGAAATATTAAATATTACAGAAGCAAAAGCTGCAACTTCGAACAAATATGTTGCACCTAATTTGCGAGAAGGAGCAGTTCGTAGACCTGGCCATGAACCCCCAGGTGCAAGAAGAGATGATTTGGCTGCCATTCGTATTTCAAACCTTAGTAACTTTGCTGTAGAAGCTGATCTTGACGACTTGGTTAGAGGCTTTGGACCTGTACATAAGCTATATCTGGCAAAGGAAAAGGTATAGTTTTTAATTATTTAATGAAATTTAAGTAAATATGTATCTTAATTGAATATTATAAATTTATTTAGTTTGTGAAATTAAAGTATCTTTTATTAGTAATATGTATTTCAAAATAGGTTTTTATTATAAAATTAGCGACTCATGCTCACTTCGCTCGTGTTTGTCCCTAGGTATGTTTTCATGGTTCGCTATGTTTATTCATAAATAGTAGCTTGCTACTCCTAATACATTCATTTAAATTATATAGCGATTTACCCTCGCTGCGTTCGGGTGCGTACACCATACGCGGATTTTATTCACAATTTCATGGGTTTTAATTTTTTTTCCCGGAACCCTGATTCTTTTTCTAAAATAAAAGTAGCCTTAGTTACTCCTTATAACATCAGCTATCTGTCAGTGGAAGTCCCGTCAAAATCCGTACAGCCATTTCGGAGTTTAGCCAGAACAAACAGACAGACAAAACTTTTAAAATTGTTTTTTCCTTATAAGTACCATAAAAACTTTCACATGCATTTAGTAAAAAGCTGTTATTTTGACATTACAAACAGACACTTTAATTTTATTTATCTATATATATATAAAAAAATTGATAAGTTTATTTACTTAATCTGATTAAGAATAGAGTTAAATATACTATATAATTATTATTGTATTGAGCAAAGATTGGCAAAAACTATGTTGTAATTTTACTTTTTTTTGGTGTGTAATTTAGCTATGCTTATCTTACAGACAGATATTTTATGTGTTTTTTTTTTTATTTCAGAGCACTGGTCAATGCAAAGGATTTGCTTATGTTCATTTCAAGTTTCGAGCTGATGCTGCTAAAGCTATTCAAACCTTGAATGGCTATGGTTATGATCATTTAATTTTGAATGTAGAATGGTCCAAACCACCCCAAAATAACTGATGTATTGTTATTATAAAACAAGAAATAAGTTGTCACACTACAGATTTTTGAATAAAACTGAATAATCCAAGTATTTTGTTTTATTTGAATAATCATGCTTGTAGTTAGTTTCATATTTACCATAGGTAAAAGTCTATTAAAAGTAAGGAATGTATATGTGAATGTGATAATTCAGCAGAGTAAAACGGATATCTTAGCTAATATATAAAATTTTATTAGCACCTTCAAGATGGTTTTGTTCTATTATGTTGAATGATGATGTTGAAAATAATCGTTTGTATGTCGCATCTATGTGTAAGATATTTAAATCTGCGTCTAGTATTAAGTCCCATATTAACATATTAACAGTTAAATTATATAATATCATACAATTTATATAATCTTTATATATTATAACGTGAAGAGAAAATTATAAACTAAATATGAAACGGATAATAATTTAGGGTGTTAACACACTAATCGATCGATGGCATAGATTAGTCGATGTCGATCGATAATTCGATAGGTTCTATCACATCAATGGATCGATGGTAGAATGGATTAATCGACGTCGATCGAGCTGCTTGATTATTCGAAAACCCAACCTCTCCCTATTAGCCGGATACCGGACATCCGGCGAGATGTAAAGCCGGACGCGGGATGGTGACTACTGACTATTGATTAACGAAAATAAATTCCCTGCTCAATTAGTTTGCGATCCTTAGAATGGAGAAATTTCCTAAGTCAGAAAAACAAAACTAAAACATTGGTGGTTTTCTTTTTGTGCTATGACAAAAAACAAAATAGTTACTAAAAAAAGTCGTGTAATCGAGTGAGAAAAATCGTTTCCTCGACAAGTGACGTAGGAATTCCTAATTGTATTCATGTATTGTTTGTATTGTATTGTTATATTATTTTTATTTTATTTATTTTTATATTAGAAATAACTTTGTCATTTCTAAGATATCTTTAAAATATCAACCTTTTTAAAAGTTAGGTTCGAATTTCTTTTATAAAAAAAATGGTGGTCGGTTAACTCGAAGCGCTCATACTTGCCAATATTTGCCAGATTGTTAACCGACTTAAAAAAGGAAGAGGTTCTCAATTCGATTGGTATTTTTTTATGTATGTATACCGATTACGCTAAAATTTATGATCCGATTTACGTGATTCTTCTTTAGTTTGATGCGGAATAGTTGCCATTTGGTCCCATTCATTTTGTTTGATTTGACAAGCCCAATACGTTAGAATCGGATTTTAGAGCCAGAATTTTTAGTGTTACTAATAAAAGCGAATTTTAGTTTGTCAGTCTTCATACTTTGCTACTACTATTATGTCTACACTAAAACGGGAAATATAAAAACTTTTTAAGAAAAAAATAAAAACCGACTTCAAAAAAAGCACTAAAAAGTAAAAAATAACTGATTGGTAGTTTTCATTTACTACAGATATCTAATCAGATATTTTCGAAGTCGGTGCCAGCCGATACAAATCAAAGCACACCGACTTTTTTTTAACTTTCAGCACTTTCCTTGCACTTGTCGATTTTGTGTTATTTTGGAATAACACACAGGGGACACAGATATATTTCCTAGGAAAAAGTATAGTTTTTAAATATCACACTGTGTGTGGAACGGAACTGTGGAACGGGGAAGTTATGAGTTTTGTCATAAAGTTTATACGGAGCACTGTAGAAAGCTAAAATTGATTGACGTGCTTTTTCTTGCGTAGTTCATTTTAAATGTATATCCTCTACTTCTCAAAGCTTAAAGGTACTTAAATAGCCTATAAAATTCATCAATTTTATACTAATATAAGAACTTTTTGATAAGATGAATTGGTTTATCTAGAACACTTAATTTTTTTTAACAATTATCATCATGGGATACTGAAAATGAGAAAATTGATTAGTTATACAATTAGCGTTTAGAACTCTTCCTCTATATAGTGGAAAGTCATGGACATAAAACTGTTTTGATATTTATGAATTGTTGGCCCTATACAAGAAAAGTAGCTATGCCCGTGGTTTTAGGAATAGAACAGGTACTAAAAAACAGGAGATAAAAAAACTTGTTTATAGGAATAATTTAATTAAGCATTTAAAAACACGAAATCACAACATCCAACATACATCCAAATTTATATCAGAAAATAATTTAGTTTAAGCTATGTCAATAATATCTATAATATATATACACATACAGTAAGCAGAAAAAGTTTGTGTTTATCATGTGTTATATCAAAACAATTCATGGAAAAACTAAATAACAATGTGCATTAGAAGGGCATATTTTCATCATCACTATTAGGACTATATGTATCATCAGGTAAGCGAACCTCACCACAAAACATGAGCTCTACATAATTAAAATAATCTATAGCAATATTTGTGAGCATGGCTCCAGTTGTAACACCAAGGACTGTTCCCAGGATAGGTTTTTGTCCTATAGAACTTCTTAATATTGCCCATAAGAAAATGGACCCAAGGGGCCATAAACAACCACCTAGAAAAGCCCAAGAGAATCGTCTTGCTGGTGCTGCAGCCGCAATGTGAGGGCGAGCCCATAGCCATAGTCCAGCACCTCCCCCAGCAGAAAGAAATAATACATCAGTTATATCTCGACGGGGAAATAACCTGAAAATAATGCTGTCATAAATATTTTGAAATTCAATTATAAATATTAAATATGTAATGTTATGTGTATTTATACTAAAAATATTAATTTTATTATATATAATGTAATAAAATGAGCTTTTTAATGACAAGTAATTATTATTATACAAATTGAATTTATGAATTTGGCCTGTATGGTATTTTATAAAGGCTGATTCTAATAGGATTTTCATAAATAGAAAAATACTTTTAAGAAAATGATATGCAAATAAGTACTTTATCTTATCCACATGGATCTAATTTGTGTAATTAGGGTGAGTCTGTGAATACAGCCAGGTGTTCAGTTAGGACTTGCGTGAAACAAGGATTAAGAGATTGGAGAACAGAAGATAGCTTGTAGTATAAAGAATAATTTTATATAGATAATCCATATACGAAGCACGAATCTACATACCTCACCATTAAATGTGGGTTCATCACACCTACAGACAGAGTTGTGTAACTAACGAGACCTTGCATTGGTAAATAGTAAAACAAAACATTTTCTTTCGTGAGCGGCGGTATTCTTACTTGATTGATAGATTTATTTACTGTGTCCACTGTCTTAGAAACTGTTGCCGGTACGAAAGTAAATTGTTGTTTTAGGTTGTGGTAAATTTTCTCCAAAATATCCATCTTGTCTTGTATTTTTCAGAGCTCAAATTTAATTAAACTTGAAACCAGTTTAGTAATGTTACGTAGCTAAGCATTATTTGGCAAGTGATAATCTATATGACGTTATTTAAACTATAATTTCACAATAACCAATATACATATTATATCGCTAGCAAATACAAATAGCAATAAGTTCAATGATCAATCAAAAACTTCTCACAAGTCACAACTCACAGGTGTCAAAAGATAGGGATGTCCAATTCAGATATCAATAATAATAAAAAGCATACGTAAATCGATTATATTTAATGTTACAACAACTTACTTTTTACCATAGACGTTTTCTAGGTTTTTATTTTTACCGATACTATTCCTTCCTTTCTTTATTAAAATAATGCAAGATTAATTTATGAGTCTTGATGAAATTTAAATTCTGTACCTAACTAGGACGAACTGTATATATACATATACTTAAAAAATTCTATTAAGCTACATAAAATTATTTCTTTATTACTACCATAAAAAGTAATTTATTCAATAATTTATAAATTATCTTAGTTTTGTTGTTATACTAGCAGAACCCGCGGCTACGCCCACGTTCAATCTAAAAAAAAAACTGTTTGGCTTTCTGTTAATACAGCGATGGTGACATGTGGTGGTAGGAGAGTAAAAAATACTTTACGACACATTCTCATACCTACTAAATATACATTAAAAAAAAAAAACATTAAAATCGGTCGAACCGTTTCGGAGGAATGCGACCACAAACACTGTGACATGAGATTTTTCTATAGATAGTAGATTTTATTATTTAGTTTCAGGCGTTTCAGCACACGTCAAACGTAAGTGTCAACTGTCAAGTTTCAAATATGACAAGAATCAAGATAAAAAAATAAATACTTAATATGTAATTAGTTATTTATTAATTTATATGCCTTAATTCTTATTATGTCTATATACATATTTATTGATATTCTTAAGTTTGTGATTTGCGTGTAATTCTGTAATATCTATAAAAAAATATGATGAAATTAAAAACTATTTACGCTATCTTTAAGAAATATTCAGACCTTTTTGTTAATAATAATTTGCAGAGGTCTAAGCGTAACTACTCATGTATTCTGGGAATAGAAACGTCGTGCGACGACACTGGATGTGCTCTTATTAATGAAAGTGGACATTTATTAGCAGAGTCATTACATTCGCAAAATTTGGTACATTTGCGTAATGGTGGTATCATCCCTGATGTTGCTCAAGATCTTCATAGAAAACATATTGAGCCTACAGTACATGAAACATTGAAGGCAGCTGACTTAACCATATCTGATGTAACTGCAATCGCTGTTACATTAGAACCAGGACTTCCATTAAGTCTTGCAATAGGTATGAAATATGCAAAGCACTTAGCAAGGAAATATAATAAGCCCATTATACCTATTCATCATATGCAAGCACATGCTTTAGTTGCAAGAATGCAACATGATATTTCATTCCCTTATTTAACCTTACTTATATCTGGAGGACATTGTTTACTTGTTGTAGTTCAAGACGTTGATAAATTTCAGTTATTAGGTGAAAGTGTGGATTGTGCACCAGGAGAAGTTTTTGACAAAGTAGCTAGAAGAATGAAGCTACGTAATATACCAGAATATTCACAAATGTGTGGAGGCCAAGCTGTTGAGGTAGCAGCATCAAAAGCAAAAAATCCACATATGTTTAAACTACCTCTCCCATTAACAGAATATAAAGATTGTAATTTTAGTTTTAATGGAATAAAAACATCAGCACTTTATCATCTTTTAAAGAAAGAAAGAGACCACAATATAAAAGCAGACAAAGTAATTCCAGAAGTCTATGATTTATGTGCAGCTACATTAATATCTGTTTCTCGACATTTGGTCCATAGAACTCAAAGAGCTATGGAGTTTTGTGATAGAAACAATTTGATACCAGCTGATAATAAACAGTTAGTAGTTTCTGGTGGAGTAGCATGTAACAACTATATTTTTAATACCTTAACAATGCTATGTAATGAATTCAATTACAAAATTTTAAGGCCTAAGCCAAAGTTATGTACAGATAATGGAATTATGATTGCTTGGAATGGTCTAGAAAAATGGATGAGAAACATAGATATAGTTACAGACTTGAGTAGTTTAGATATAAGAGCTATAAGTCCTATAGGTGAAAACCTTGTCGACAAAGTTATTGAAGCAAGAATACGAATAAAAATAGTAAAATTAAAGATGACATTATAAAAATACTTTTTTTTTTAATTTTAAACCTAACAAAAAAATATTTAATGATTTATTTGTTGTAATTTTTTTATTTTTTTTAATAATATTAATATTCTTATGATATATTTTGTTTAACCTAAATACTTTACAAAATAACATTTTTAATTCTTATCTTTTGATGTCCTCATATAAAGTATTGCAAATTATCAGAAAAAAATGGCTACCTGCTTCTTTTACACAAAAATATTAACAAGGTGTAAACTGTTCTGTAAACTTAGAATACCTAATTATTACAAAAATCAGGTCTAAGTACCCGACTGCGCAACACAAATGAAGATAATGTGTTTATCAGTCTATGTATGTATGTATATATGTTTATTCCTATATGGCGTTCTAGGGACCAAACGCGTGGCCGATGTTGATGATTGATACGTCGTTAGATTCGCCTTGATAACGCGAGTGACATAGGCTATATAAAAACAGGTAGAAATAAAATGGCGGGTTTCAGACGCTAATTTGGGTCTAAAAAAAATTTCTAAACCAATCGAGTGGGGTAAGATCAAAATAAAGGTTTTTAAGAGGATCGCCTCTATACAAAAATATATACAACTTATATGTTTAAAAGTAATTAGGATAAAAAATTGCTTAATATTATTTCAAATGTCTAATTGGTAAAACCTAAAAAGCTGTAAATAAAAAAAATATATTATAAAAATAAAAACCCGACTGCATAAAAGCTAATTAAAAAGATGATTGACGAAGTAATATAGTAGGTATTATGAAGTCGGAGACATATGTATGTACATCTCGCGGCAAGGATGAAACTTGTATCTCCGACTGCATAATACCTATATACGACCTGTGATAATACTAGGTATATTCCTTCGTCAATTTGTTTTCATTATAAACAGTCGTGTTTTTTATTTTTATAATATACTAGCAGAACCCGCGGCTTCGCCCGCGATCAAACTACGAAAAAAATAAACTTACATACTTTATTACTTGCAAAAATAACTTCAAGTAAATTTTATTATTTCTTAAAGATATAAGGAAAACAAATTTAATTTTAGCGATCGTAACTCAAAATATCCAGTATCTTAAAAGACGTTAAACGTATATTCTGTAAATAAATTTACATTTTAGGTATTTAGCAAGGGCTAATATGGGTTTTTTTTAACTAACATACTAACAGGCTAACATCTACGTTATTTTGAAAGACCAAATGTTATGTACACTTGAAGCTTACAGTCTCCCTCCTTCTCCTTCTTTTTTAAGTTACATATATAAAGTGCCATTCTTATTTTGCTGTAACTTTTTCCCAGCGGCTACGCTTACGTGGACTGAAAAATTTGCTCATTTAATTTCCATTGAATTTAAATATTGTCATATCGAATTTTTAAAATTATGTCTAGAGTAAAACTCTACATTCACTTAATTTAGTCTACACTAAAAAAACCAAGCACAAATATACCACATTGATGGATGTGTTCTGTTTAGTTATGGTTCTCTGGGTTCTGCTAAAATGTCTCTGTGAGAAGCAATCCTCTCTTAAGTCTATGACTGCTACTTTTAAGGACTGACCCTGCGATATATAAAAGGTCATTGTAAAGCAATCTTTAAGAAAGAATTACTATAGATTAAATTCAAAGGCGTGGTCAGAAGTTATCAGTGGTATTCGAGGTATGAATTCTGATTCCCCCCGAGCACTTCCAACAAATACAGTGGGCAGTGGCCACTATAATTTTTAATAAATTACTCACAGTCTAATCCCGTTACATAGTTTAGGCAACTTTTTTATTGCAAATATGCCAACCTTCGGAAGGAGGATATAGATAGCAGGATATTCTCTAGCTAGGTTCTCTCTCTCGCGCTATAGGTTTGTTATAGTTGTCGCTGCTTTGGTCAGACAAAAAGTTATACATAATCTTCCTTTGGATTCGGAATAATTTCCGTTATCTACTTTATATCCCACACAGTAAGTGTGCACTTACAGAGAACTTGAGCCATGTTACTCTATTTAAATATATTCAACAACTCAAAATTCACCACCGAGTTTTACTCACTTAGGGGCTGAATTAAAAAAAAATCTACAATACATGTTTGTTTAATTGTATTAAAGAGCATTAATACCAAGTTTCAAGTAATTCTGATCATAAGCAATTTTTTCTCATATAAACAACACATCTCCCTTTTACTTTTTTAAGGAATGAATTTCAAAAAAAATGATATGTGTGTTGTTTTAGTTTTCATTCTAAAGGTAATAACCATTTTCCGTGCTTCAATTACAGAGTTTCATGCAAACTTTTATCCCCTATTTGACGGCCTTATGGGATGAATTTCAAAAAATGCTAAAATACGTATTTATTTAATTACATTGAAGAACATTAATACCAAGTTTCAAGTAATTCTGATCATAAATAATTGTTTACCCATATATACTTTATCACCCCCTTTTACCCTCTTAAAGGATAAATTTTGAAAAAAATCTAATACATATATTTCTAATTTTTCATCTTAAAGCTAAGTACCACTTTCTATGCATTTCGCGTTAGGAATGACAGAGTTTCATACAATCTTAAATCACCTATTTTACCCCCTTAGGAGATGAATTTCGAAAAACCCTTTCTTAGCGGATGCCTACATTGTATAAAGAATATGTCCTACAAATTTCACGTTTCTACGACCAGCGGTTTAGGCTGTGCGTTGATCGATCAGTCAGTCAGTCAGGACAAAGCATTTTATGTATATATAGATATATATATTTTTTTATACTTGTTCTTGAATGAGAAATACTGTGCGTGTTTTATGTAATTTTTTTTTTAATTTCATATAAATTATGTAGAGATATTATATTATTATTTATAAAAATAAAAAATCCGACTGCGTAAAAAAGGAACTAAAAAGATGAAAACAAGTTCACGAAGGAATATAGTATTATACAGTCGAAGACATACATATGTACATATTTTATAATAGCTGCGTGCTAAATAAATATATATACATATGTACATACATACACTCGAAAAACATAACCTTCTTTCTGCCGCAGTCAGGTAATTAAAACCTTAATAAATTATGCTTTTGATCATAAGAACTATAACATATATATTACAACAATAAGTTATTGTCTAATTTGCTTTAATGTTTTTATGATTCAATGAAAAAAAGGAAATTTTTTAGGATACGCAGTTTCTAAGTGTTACATTTTTTCATCTGTAGTATGGAACTCTAAAAACAATGGAATATACCTACCTATATATACATAAGACATCATCGAAAGGTGGAAAGCATTCAATACATTACAACTTCAAAAACAAGACAATGATAAGTAAAAATAGAATTTACTATTTAGTAGCTAAATGCTCACATAAATATGTAATTTATACCTGGCGTGTCTACATCTTCAGCTGTTTTTATACCTTTTTGCTTTATATGTGCATCTCATTTTTCTACGACGATATTTTGTAATTTGAACTGAAGCTCAGTAAGGCGAGACAGGCCAAGCGTAGCGTGCTTGCTTTGTGTTTTGTGAAACTTAATAGAGAAATGCTAAAAACTTTTCATCTAAGAAACTTATCGAAGGTCAATGTACAATGGACTAAGAGAAAACAAGCGAGTAGTCAAAATTTCTCGCAAGATGAAGCTAAAAATTCTTGTACTATAATGAGTTATGACGATATTCCCGGACCTAAAGTATATCCAGGCATTGGCACATTATACAAGTATTGGCCGTTTATTGGTAAGAGCTTCTTTTAATCGGATCCTCAAACAAAAGTTGTTTAAACTCACAAAAAAATGAAAGGAACTTTTTCATTTTAAAATAATAGAAGCATAGTGTGCTGTTTGTTATTCTTATACGGGATTTTGGGATTTTATATATGTTGTATCTCACACTATTGGTCTGAGGGTATTTATTATTCTGTAACTTTAAATTACATCAATAGCTGGTAAAAGTAGAAAAATACCCTTGAATAACTTTTGTGGATACATATTTATATATCTTTATTCACTGCAGAAGTTTATACAAAAATGTACCTAAACGTACGTATAGTGTAAATGGTATATACCTACTATTGTTAATGTGAAAGAAATTATATGCGAACAGGTGAATATCATTCAGATGCATTAGATAAGGCTGCATGGCTTAATTGGCGTAAGTATGGCGGATTAGTAAAAGAAGTGCCCTTGGTCAAATTGCTTCATATCTACGAACCCGATTTAATAGAAATAGTATTACGACAAAAGGAACGATATCCTGCAAGAAGAAGTCACATTGCAATGTTGCATTATCGCCTGAACAAGAAACATGTTTATAATACCGGCGGACTTTTATCGACGTAAGATTTGTAATTCAATACTATTTTAGTATAGCGAATCATCCTTACCCATACTACACCCTGTGCCATAATAATAATAATAATAATGTTCTCCTGACCGATTCCGGCCACGGCGGCCAATCTCAATGAGACTAGCCAACTGCGCAGGAGATATTATAGTGCACAAATGTACGCGCAGACACAAGTGCACTCTCTATTCCTGTCACTCTCATACTCCGGTGGGACGACTACTCGACACGACCGGTGAGAGTTAAGGCGCAGGACCGACGGCTTTACGTGCTCTCCGAGGCACGGGGGTGAAACACCGCCAACTTCCCAACTCCGGGCTGTTACTGAGGCTTACTATACAGATAGACTCAATAACTAAACTTGGCCCGACCCGGGACTCGAACCCAGGACCTCAGGATGTGCAGCCGTACATGCTAGCCACTACACCACCGAGGCAGTTGCCTGTGCCATATAAACTCATTAAAAAAATCTGTTTTCCCTGGGGACGTCATAGAAATACATAACAATGTTAAAGATATGATTTATTAAAATGACGATTACATACCTATCCCGATTCAAGAAACCTTAAACATTTGTGAAGATTTTTGAAGAGCATATCAATTATTTTTCAGACGAAAAGTATTTTAATTATTTGTTTATATATTTGAAAGTTTGTCAAATCTTTGGTATGGGGTAAAAATCTTTCAGTGGGCTCAATACGAGGTAGATATTTTTATATTATAAATATTTACTTCAATTTTATTTATGAGTTCGTCTTGATATACTCTTATGGTATTGCCAGATATATATTTGATTCTAAAATACCCTTACTATTTCCCCAGAAATTTCAGGTTCTATCCTCGTACGAGGGAAAAGTTTGTAATGTCTTTATTGCAGATGTGATAGCAATAAATAATACGGTCGTAGTATATTATCCACACTGTAGACGCTCACGCGGATTAATCGCCGACTTCAATGGAAATGCTATCAAATGCAAGAGTGTCAATAAATGGCAAAAATACCAATACTCATAGCAAACTTTTGAACGTTTTAGGGCACAGTAGTGCCACCTTGTGGCAAGTTACAGTTATACTCATTACTCATCAACACATTCAAACTGTTTCTTAATCTATAGGTACTAATATTATAAAGCAGAGTTTGTTTGTTTGTTCGTTCTTTCGTTCGTGTGTTTGTTTGTTTGAACGTGCTAATCTCACTCTGGGATAGATTTATTTTTGTCTAGGAACGAACCCGAAGCGAAGCGAGGGTGAGTCGCTAGTCGTCATATAAAAGTACGTAACTATGACCGTCTCGTGTGCCTCACCTGCGCACACCAAGACGACTCTTACGTTTGCACTGTCTACGCTCCTTTAGTAGACAACTGTATTGATTAGTAGACTGTGGTACCTCCCAATAGAGGGAAGTTGTAAATAGATGTTTTATTCTGTAATTGGTTAGATATATAATTTTAATTAGATTTAGAATTAGACCCTAGAAAATTTTAAATATTAAATTTATTGTTTAACTATACATTTAGAAATGGCCCTGATTGGTGGCGCCTTAGGAGCACCTTTCAGAAAAAAATTTCAAATCCATTAAATGCAAAACAATATGTAGAGGAAGCTGATATCGTTACAAGAAAGTTCGTGCAATGGATTATAGAACGACAAACAAGTCATCATGAAAATTTTTTAACTTATTTAAATCGTTTATATTTAGAAGGTAGGCATGTTCTTCTTATTTTATTTTCTTATTCGTAAAAAATAAAAAAACGGGATAAGCTAAATATATAATAATTTGTTTGTAATTCACACTAGCGTGAGAATTACATCTACTGTACTTTATGTATAGGTAAATAGTGTTTTCCCGCTCCGATCAAGTTTATTTAGGTATATATTACTATATCTTTATAAATTATACCCTATTATATCCTATGTGTTACTCTAATGTATAAGCTAAGTGTAGCTGTGATAAGGAAACTCTACGTTTAGATCCGTTTCTAATCGAAAAGTTTCATGAAAAATCTAGTAGTTGTTTAAAACACTAATAAGGTCTAATAACAAGGACTTAAAGAAAAATCCATCCATATATTCATACGTCGATTTTCATATACATATTTTAAACACGGTTGGTTTTTAAATAAAACTATCTTTTCGGATTATTTCGCGGATTTATTTTGATTTTTGGTTCCCGACGTTTCGAATGCTTTACAGCAATCATGGTCACGGGAGAGACTAAGGTATTAGACATCTCAAAAGCGTTATATACTTGTTACAGACAGTGCCTACCCACAAATTTACAAAAATGATTTTGAAAATTCAAAAATGGCACCAGAGTACCTTACAATATTTGTTGATTTTAATTCTAAACATATTAAAAATATTAAAAAGTTTAATAAGTATTATAATTAAATATTATTTGTTTAATTTTAGCTGTTATTATTATAAATATTACAATATTTTAAAAACTTTAAGAATTAATAATGTAATATTATTTAGTGTTGCTATTACTATAATATGCCTAACCACAAAGAAAATCAAAATATTAATTATTTATTAAATACTAATTATTTATTAAAGTATTATTATTGTTTTATATGTAATTTAGAAAATTAAATTTTAATTTTGATTTCTAATGTAATTTTAAGATAGAATATTAAGCAACACGGTTGGTTTATTTTTATTTTTGTATACAATTTAAGCGTAAAAAGTGAGATCTTTTAAGTTCAAATCAATAAACATAATATTTAATTTCAGTAATAGGAGTAATTGCTTTTGATGAGCATTTCGACAGCTTTTCGACGCACGAACAAAGCCCTCAAGCTCGAAGTAGTAAAGTGATCAAAGCCGCTATTGAATCAAACAGCGGTATTTTTAAGTTAGATAAAGGAATACTATGGAGATATTTTAAAACACCACTTTACAAAAAGCTAGCTGATTCTCAAGAATATTTAGAAAAGTAAGTATTTACTCTAATTTACGAATATTTTTAACGAACTTTTTAACGAAAATTTTGTATTATGATGGATTTTTATTTATCTAATTATTCCTTCTAGAATATCTATGGATATACTATTGAATAAAATCAGTTTCTATGAAAAGGAACAATCCGTAGGCGACAAATCATTATTAGACTCATTTCTGCATTTGCCTGATGTTGATATAAAAGATATACTGGGAATGATGGTAGATATGTTGATGGCTTCAGTAGACACGGTATGAAAGACATCACAACGTTTATTTTACACATTATTTTAAGATTTTAATTAATTACCTCATTTTAGACGTCATATACAACAAGTTTCGCTTTATACCACTTGGCTCGCAATCAATATTGTCAAAACAAGATATATGAGGAAGTATCGTCGCTTTTACCAAACAAAGACTCTGAAATCACTGCTGAAATTTTGTCTAAAGCAGTGTATGTGAGAAGCTGTGTTAAGGAAACTCTACGATTAAATCCTGTTTCTATAGGAGTGGGTCGAGTTTTACAAAATGATATCGTACTAAAAGGATATTTGATTCCTAAAGACGTAAGTTAATATTAATGATCTGCCTAATGGCCTAGAATAAAAGATTTATGGACTAAATATTATGTCAACACCCTGCAATGCTTTGCTGTGGCTCAGTCTGGTTATAGGTATAAAAACTGAACTAAAAAGATAAGACAGGATGGGAACAAGTTGACGAATGAACACAGTATTATGGAGTCGGTCTTATAAAACATTTGTAAACATACATTTTTTATCCATGTTGCAAGTCTTGCTACGTCAACTTGTTTGTTTTTTATATTTCGCTTTTAACGTGGTCGGGTTTTTATTTCTTTTATTATTTTTTTTTTAATTTGGCTAGTTAATTTTTTTTTTAACAATTGCTACTCTAAATTATTTTTAAATATATTTGTAATCGTCTCTTAAAAACCTTCATTTTAATACGCTACGAGGTTTGGAAGATTTTTTTTTCTTTTGTTTTTAAATAATATCCACGTGACATTCTACACTCCATTCTATGACACTCATGTTATCAAAACGAATCTAACGACGTATGAATAATCAAAATGAATTTGGTTGTTTAGTAATTATGAGGGAACATAGGGAGGGACATGCATACAGATCAAATACATAATTCTCCTTTGGTTTTGCCGCTGTTGGGTAAAATGAAAGTAAGATCAAAACACGCGAATTTTCACAAGACACAAATATTCATGTGTAGCAATTTTCATGACGATTATTTGAACGGTGTAGAAGTTTAATATGTACTGTAGAGCCACCAAGTGGTAAGTTATATCAAAATGGACAGCATACAAATTACAGGCTTTCTCCATGTAAAAAAATATATATTTACACTATGGATTTATAGTTTACTGCGTTTTTTTTTAGTATAATTATGATATAATTAAGTAAACTTTAATATTGTGAATTTACTTAAATGACCGAAAGGTGTTATCATCTCCGGATAACTTCTATGATAATAATAGATCATATTTTATTTAAAATGTTACAGACAGTGGTAGTTACACAGAATATGGTAGCTTCTCGCTTACCGCAATATGTTAAAGATCCTTTACAATTTAAACCAGAAAGATGGATTCGTGATTCTGAACACTATGAAAATATCCATCCTTTTTTAAGCTTGCCCTTTGGATTTGGCCCTCGTTCGTGCATAGCCAGAAGACTTGCTGAGCAAAATATGTGCATCACGATAATACGGGTATAATTGTTTCTTATGTTATTGGAATGGAAAGTGAAAGTACCTAATGAAAAGGAGGGGATCGTCTAAAGAAATTTTATTATTATTTAATATTTATGGTTAAAGAAATCTTCATTAAGTAGACTTGATTAGACATGACTAGAATGGTCGTCTTTTTAAACTTATAGTTACATCTTTTGGGACGTTTGGAAAAAATTATATGAGTAAAATTTTTACGATGCGCGCGCACACCGACAGCCAAAAAGCGACATGGAGAAGTTAGCTGCGAACTATTTGTTGTCATGGTAACCGTTGTTATAGTCTGACAAATGATATTTAATATTATATTCTTTCCTTAAATGATATTCTATAAATATGTGGTATGCCAAATATCCCTTATTTAATTATTTCATTAATTTATCAATCCTTTTAAAAGAGAGAGTTGTGACATACAGGATGAAATCTTTAGCTATTTTTGTTCTGTTATGCCAAAGAAGTATAACTTCTTACGTGCGTACATTAAGAACACACACACGTTTTTTTTTCTATCTTATTTTAACGTGTATGAAGTTTTAGGCTTGACTAGTGTATGTATATAAGTGAAGAGATTGTTTTGTGTTTGTTCAAACATGCTAATCTCGGGAACTACTACTCAGCTTTAAAACATTAATTTTTGAACGTGCTATCGTTATGCGTCCCTTAGGAGTGGGGCAACCATGCATAGTGTTGAATAAAAGTAGAATAAAAAATATTTAAAAAGATATTTAAAGAGAAAATATTATGTCCTATTTTCTTTTATGTTTCAGCTAATTAGACAGTTTAAATTAGGCTGGATTGGCGGTGACCTTGGAGTAAGAACTTTTCTGATAAATATGCCCGATAAGCCGATATCATTATCGTTCACATCAAGATTTACATAAAGCTTATTATATTAATTGTTATTTAGAACAAATATCGTAAATAAAAACATATTTTTATAACTTGGTTTATTTATTTTATATATTTATTTTAACACTAACATAGCAAAACTGGTCTTACTGGAATTCCAGTGTAGAAAGAGGTACACCGTCAATAGTTTCCCTGTTTATTGCGATATTTGGCAATACACGTTCCAATAAAATATTATGCACGCAGTCTACACTCTTTTCATTTTCTATATGCAGTCTTTCTATTAACATTTTGGAAAGACGACCATGATTAGGATTTATTAAAAATTTACGATTTGACTTATCGAGCGGGAATTTTGAAACTTTAACACATGGTAAAAACCGTGTACTTATTAGATCCTCTCGGAAAGGCATGATTGTTTTGATGGGTCTTTTAAATGGGATTCTAAGAGGTATTCTCGTTAACAACGGACGTATGAAAGCTTTGTTTTCTACTAGATGCTCGAAATTAGTAACATCTGAGTAGAGAGGCTGAGCTAGGTTTGGACAAGGGACAGGTATTTCATTGCCGTCACTATCAATAGTTCGTGTACACAGAGGTATGCGACGTACTAGCTTATTAGTAAAAATTTGAATAGGTAGTTCTGGCATATTTAAAGGAGTTAATGTTGGTGGTTCCGGAATTATAATATGTTCTTCGTCGATGATTACCTTTTCAGCTAAATCTTCGATTATTACTTCTGGTTCTTCCACAACTACTTGTGGGAGTACGGGCATTTTAAATGGAGGTAATATCGGTGCTTCAGGGATTTCTGGTAATTTCTTGTTAGTTATTTCTTCTACTGATACTGATGCATTCTCATCTTCTTTGGATATTATTTCAATCGATGGAGGCATAGGATTTTCTGAAACAACCAATTCTTTTTCCTCCTTTATTTCTGGTTGATGTGAAATGTAAGGATTGCTCTTAATAATTGACCCGAATAAGACTTGTGGCTTGAAAAAAAGATTGTTTCCTTGATGCACAAATTGTGATAAAAATGGGGAGGAACTTTGTGGTGATGCTTGCATCTCAAGTTCTCTAGTGTGTTTCTCATCTTTAAATCTGACACCCATACCGCCACTTTGTGGCTGTGGGAGATTTGAAGATATCCTATTGAAGTCATCGATGTCGTCTGGTATGGACTTGCATGGTAATATAGTGGTTGCAACTATAAACATGAATACCCTTAGTCCCTTCTGGAAAAAGACATAATAAAGAAGAATAATATATAATTAAATAGAATACATTCGTTATTGTAAATATTTTAAGATTATGAAATTATAGATATAGTGTTTGAAATAATAAAATCTTACCATCTTGCTTTCTCGATCGGTTGTTATGAATTGGTATAAAATTTATGTAGTTCCTTTGATTTATACTAATCGTGTACCTATGTGAACATTAGAAACCAGTCTAAAGATATTTCGTCACATTATTGTAATTTTAGGGTTCCGTACCTCAAAAGGTAAAAAAAGGAACCGTTATAAAATCACTTTCTTGTCCGTCTGTCCGTGTGTCACCACCGATTTTCTCAGGAACGGGTGGACTTAGCAAGGTGAAATTTATACCAGATACTGAGGTCTATAGTCTCTATTAGGTGTATAAAAATCAAGGTCCTGAGTCAAAACGATAAAAAGATATGAGCAAATTTAGATTTTCGCAAACACTTGTAAGTAGGTACCAAAGTTTACCTTAATTTTCAACTTTTTTTATTTTTTGAAACTTTCCCTTTACTTGTGCTGTAAGACCTTGCTTTTTCTAAACTAAGCTTTAACTAAAATTAACAATTCTAGGTCAACCGGAAGTACCCTATAGGTTTTGGGTCGAAATCCTATATGGTAGTTCCCGTTGACCTAGAATCATGAAATTTAGTAAAAAGCAAGGTCTTACAGCACAAATAAAGGAAAAATTCCAAAAAATAAAAAAAGTTGAAAATTAAAAGTTCCGTACATCTGTAAACAGATTTCCTACCTTGTACGGAACCGTCGGTGGGCGAGTCCGACTCGCACTTGCCCGGATTTTTTTTACAACATATGTCATGCAGTATTAATTACTAATTAGAGTTCATTACTATTAAAATTCTATGTTAATTGTTCTGTTACGTAATTTGACATATAAGTGTCATCATATCACCGAGTAGAAATACAATCATATCGGTATCATTCTTCGTGACATTGGTAAAGTAATCTGTGCGCAACTGGCACGCTTTGAAGCCATAACGAGAAAATTGAATTGACTCGAATCATATCAGCGTTCATCTCTCTTTAATTAGTATGAATAAGATGATAAGTTGCAATATTTGTAGTTGATTATTCCTTACAAATTGTAATATTTTGTTCGGGGCGGCCGCCGTCTGAGCCAACAACCCAACAAAAAACCACTAGTGAAACATTTCAAATACTTTAAGTGACAAAATTTAATCCACTATAAAGCAAAATATTACAATTTAAAACAAATGATTAAAAAACTTATGTTATGATACACAAATGATTAAAATGCTAATAACCCTTTTTTAGGTTTCGCCGCGGTCGGGTAAAAAGGTGATTTAACAAATGAAGACATATTGTAACTTATGAGTTTTACATTACCTGAATAGTATTGATGTTAAGAAGATGTTGATATGATTCTTTGTTCGATCATAGTTGCAAATTATTTCGTAACAAAATGATTAGATAGATTTAATGTAATTATGTGATTACGGTTTTTGTTTTCAAAATTTTAGTCATATACTTAGTGGTTTCAGAAACAATGAAAGGAAAATGCCTCGTTTTGTTAACATTCAATATGTGTAATGATGCTCTTCATGAAAAATTAAAAAAAAAATCAATACTACATTAAACTAAAGTAGGCACTTTTTGATATATATATATATATATATATATATATATAATGTTAAAAAAAGTATATATCTTATTATATAAAAGGCAAAGGTGATTGACTGATGTATCAACGCACAGGCCAAACCCTTAAGGCTAGCAAATTGAAATTTTGCACACGTATTCCTCATATGACGAAGGCATCCACTAAGGAAGGATTTTTCAAAATTCAACCCCCAAGGGGGTGAAATAGGGGATAAAAGTTTGTATGAAACTTTTTATTCCTTGGACATATTTGCATGAAATTTCGTATGAATTGAGTACGGTAAAAATAATAAGTTACGTATTTCAGCGTTTTCTCAAATTCAACCCCTAAGAGGGTGAAATGGGGGATAAAAGTTTGTATGAAACTTTTTATTCCTTGGACATATTTGCATGAAATTTCGTATTTTTTGTAGTCGATCGCGAGCGAAGCCGCAGGTTCTGCTAGTTTATATATAAGTATTGAGCCCTTATCTCACTACTGGGCATAGGTGTCCCTTCAATGCGAAGAGATTAGGCCTTGACCACTACACTGTCCAAGTGCAGTTTGACGGATTCTACAAATGTTTTTTGAAAACTCTATTAGATCCTCAAACTTACAGGTTTATTCGCGATGTTTTCCTTAAGATAAATGTTAAAAAATTTGAACCCGCTTCAATTGTCTCCAAGCGAGCGCGTTACTTGGTTTACTGAACCACTGCTTTAATACATTTAGCTAGGCATAACTTTTAAACCGTTAAAAAAACTTATTTCAATAATTTACACATACCTAAATACATTAATGCTGTATATTAGTTCGTATAGCGAAAGTTATCAAAAACTAAATAAATATATAATATTTTCCGCTTGATAAAGTCGACTAACATTATTCAAGGACTTTAAACCCTAATCAGAAGGTGATGTCATTTTAACCGTTTGTCGACGTTTGAATTGGCCACCATATGCGGTGGTATCGCATTATGCCAGATTCATACAAACATCGAGTTTAAATAGCTTCTTTTATCGCCATGAAATAAAAATGTCAGTTACTATAGTTAAACATATTATGTAATTTTATATTAATTCTTACTTTGTATACTACTCAGCTTTCTATTTATTACAATAATACTATTAAGTATTTAGTATACATATGTACATAATAATCTATACTTAATATTATAAAGCTGAAGAGTTTGTTTGATTGTTTGTTTGTTTGGTTGAACGCGCTAATCTCAGGAACTACTAATTCAATTTGAAAAATTCTTTTTGCATTAGATAGCCCGTTAACTGAGGAAGGCTATAGGCTATATATCATCCCGGAAAAATGTACAGTTCCCGTGGGATAAATATGTTTTTGTCTATCGACGAACCCGAAGCGAAGCGAGGGTGAGTCGCTAGTATATATATATATATATATATATATATATATATATATACTTTTTTTAACACGCTTTGAATAGTTTTACCTGTGTCTATCTATGTAAAAAGGCAGTGGTAGCCCAGTGGTAACGCGCTCGCTTGGGAAACCGAGTGAAGCGGGTTCAAATCCCGGGTCTCGCACCTCTGATATTTTCATGTGCGAATCATTTCTAACATGATTACCACTTGCCTTACGGTGAAGGAAAACATCGTGAGGAAACCTGCATGTCTGAGAAAACCTAGCAAGTTTTCGAAAGACGTGTGAAGTCCGCCAACCCGCACTTGGCCGGCGTGGTGGACTATGGCCTGATCCCCCTCGTATTGAAGGGAGGCCCGTGCCCAGCAGTGGGACATTAAAAAGGGCTGATACATACATACATACATCTATGTAACGGAATCTTTGAATGCGATTTTCACCCACTTCAAAACTTTCAGATTGAATTGAAACTTTGCACATTTAACAAGGACCGATGACATTACAATAATTTATTAGAAAAGAAGATAATTTCAAAAAAAAAACACGCGTTTATCAAAATAAAAAAATGAAAAATAAATTATAATTTAAAAGAGTAAAAAACACCTTTTAATGATGAACCGAACTAAAGAGTAAAAATAATTTTTAGTATAAGAATTAAGTAATTAACAAGAAAATTGATGTTATTGCGAAAAAAGTGTGGTTTGTTCGATATCAGTTTTTATAAATACTCCATTGGTACGATTTCTAAAAGTAGAGTTAGTATAAAAATATTGTACAAAGCACCCCACGCTTTTTTAACTTTTTAGTTCGGCTCATCATTAAAGCGTGTTTCTTAGTTTTTATTTTATTTTAAGGTTATTGGTATGAGTGTTAGTACTTAAAGTAGCAAGGAATACCTATTTATATAGGTACGTTACATTACTATATGTTTATTACTTATAGTTTATACATACTGTACATGCTTTTTTGTCGAGAAATAAAAATACTACATAGGGACTCCTCAATTCAAAGATAAGCTCACTGTTCCTATTGCTATTATTGTCCACGGCAAATCAACGTGACAAAAGACATGTGAGACACGTGTAATCAATGCTAATATTATAAATAGGTAAAGTTTTGTAAGTAGATAATAAATTCTTTCACTAATAGGAAACTGTATTACTGCCGAGTGCTATAGACTATTTTGTATTTCGACATAAATGTGTTTACTGTTAGTAATCAATAATATTACTGTTAATTGAAATCGAAAAAATGGCCTATGAGTTAAGCACTTTATCAGCTATTGTTTGGCATCTACAGACTCATCCGAGGGAAGCAAGGGTAAGTTGCTACTTGCTAGTAGTTATACACATGACGCTGACGACACGTTTGGCTTAATTTGTAGTGACCCTATACCCATAATACCCATAAGTATACCCTACTTGCTGTGCCAGCGGTCGCGGGTTTGAGTCCCGCTGGAGGCATTCATTTGTGTGATGAGCACGAATGTACTCTAGTCATGGGTGTTTATTTTTAGAATATGTATGTATTAAAGTTACAAATGTGTAGTTTATCAACTATCTGGTATCCATAACATAAACCTCGTAGCTAACTATGGAACTAGATGGTGATGTGTGTTAATGTCCCAATAAAAACGTATAGTGTAAATGTATATAATTTGGAGTACACCGGAGTATGTCCCACCGGAGTATGAGAGTGATAGGAATAGAGAGTGCACTTGTGTCTGCGCGTACACTTGTGCACTATAATATCTCCTGCGCAGTTGGTTAGTCTCAATGAGACTGGCCGCCGTGGCCGGAATCGTTCAGGAGGACATCATCAGTTTTTCAATTTGGAGTATTTTTTTTAAACCTTATTTGGAAGAGAACCTCCAAATGTTAAGATTATTTTATAACTTTGCTTTATATTCTTTGTATTATAATTATTACTTTTTTTAAAATCCGAAATATTCAACAGTAATTAATAAACGATTAAAAAATGAGCTGCTTTATTAATGATAACGTCAACTAGTACCGCCTAATAGGTTAATCAATTGGGCAGAGGAAGGGAGATGCGCCGACAACATATAAAAGATGGCATTTTGTAAAGCACGTCAGTTGGATTAATTGAAATTTAAGGTGAGTGCTCAGTACTAAATAATTTCCGAGGCACATTTATTTATAAGATATAAGATAAAACTAAAATTTTAATTTTCAGATGTATATTCTTGGAGCTCTTTGTTTAGTAGCGGCAGCTGTTGCCTTACCGGTGCTTCCTGACCCTCCAACTTTACCGGACTATGTAGTGAAAGTTGAAGAATATAAACTACATACAAATTCGCAAAAAGTAGCAGAAGGTGTTGATGTGAAAGGAAAAGAGGATCAAAAAGACGAAAATAAAGAAAACAAAGAACAGAAAGAAGACAAAGTAAATGTTTTAAAAACTGTACCAAGTCCTCCAGAATTACCACCAATGGAGTTAATATTTGAAAATATAAAAAATCCTGAGAACGTACCAAAGGAGACTGAAGGTGTACCGAAGGAGGCTGAAGAAATTGTAAGTGAAGCTGAAAACTCTGAACCTAAAGAAGAAGAGGCCAAAGAAGAAAATGAAGTAGAAATTAAAGTTGAAGATAATGAAAAACCTGCGGTACTTTCAAGACCAACTATTTTTGGGTGGAATATTCCAATGCCTCCTTTCCTTAACAATATAGTTTCATCTATGCCGTCTTTTCCAATCTCAATTCCATATTTTTCAAATATTAGTTGGCCTTTCAAATTACCATCTTTTTTCCGTCAGCCCAGAATCAATTACCCAGGTTACGTTGTTCTAGAACAAATGTAAGATTCTATCTCTTTTTATTTTTGAGTGTATCTGTAATAAAATAGTTTAAAAATTTCATTTGTCTTTATTTTATAATCATTATTTATTGTATTAAACATTTTTATGTGTTGTTTTGCATGCCTTACACTATATGTACAGTATGTATTTTTAAAAATATTAGCCAATATTAAAGTACAAAAGTGTTTCTTAAATAATACTTTAATACTATGAAAAAGTGGATATAATAAAGTTATTTAACAGGAGATAATTCGAACTTCTCGCCAAAAACTATGGAGTAATTTTATTCTATAATTTTATCTATATATTTTAGTAAAATAATACTCTCACACTTGTAGAGAAATAAGTAATACAACATTATATTATAGCTAATTTTTGTCTGCGGTTCCTTCGCGGTCCGTGGACACCTCAATCAAATAAAAATATTCTTTATTGAAATAAACTTTTACAAGCATCTTTAAATCGTCAATGTTACATTTAATTAATTGTCAATATTGAAAGTCTGTCAGGAAATATAAACAAAAAGTTTTTTAACTAACCAGTGAGCTAACCAGTAGCGGCGCTAGACCACATGTGGACGTCGGCGAAATTAGGTTTGCGAGGCCTCCTACATTGCCCAGTAAAGAAAACGTTAAATTAAAGTTAAATTAATGTATGAGTACCTAAACGAGTTTTATTGCTAATCAAAAAATGACAAAAATTACACAAATAAAAATTAAAAGAAATTAAAAAATTAAAAGAGTCGAACTTTTCGGCTTTTGGCCTCACTGAACTGTCTAGGAACTATATAGGAACTTTTCATAGCTAACAGTAGCCGCTATTTCAGCTTCAGCTCAATTGATAGTACCTACTGATAGCGCAGATAGTCTCTCTTGACTCATCGTGCTTCTCAAGTAAGTCTTGATCAATTTTAACTTTGAGAAGCTTCTCTCAGCGGAAGCTGTACTGACGGGAACTGTAAGCATGATTCTAATGGTAATATAAACATTTAGCTATATTTCTTCTAAATTATTTTCTAAAATGTACTGAATCAGTTGTTTCGCGTCGTTAACAGAGTCTAGTGAATTCATTTTTAGAAGCTGGAGTTCTCCATATAGTTCGAAAGGCTGTATGTCGCTGTTTTCGCCTTTCCGAAGTATAGTACCTAAATCATTACAGTACTTAAGAAGATCCTCTTTTGATATGGATTTTAAATAACTGATATCATAAATAAAACTAAATTGTTCAAAATATTCATTGAGAGCTTTAAATCGACATTTGCGAGGCCCCCATAGGCGCGAGGCCGTCGGCGGTCGCCGACGTCGCCGACGCCTAGCGCCGCCACTGGAGCTAACTTAAAATAAAAACTTAAAAAAATAAAAACCGACTTAAAAAAACACTAGAAAGTGAAAAAAATATCTGAATGGTAGTCTTCATTTACTATAGATACCTAATCAGATATTTTCGAAGTCGGTGTGCTTTGATTTGTATCGGCTGGCATTGATAGCGGTTGGCTTTATAGTGTTTTTTGTGAAGTTGGTTTTCATTATTTTTTTAAGTTTTTATTTTCCATTTGTAGTATAGATATAGTACATAGTAGCAAAATAAGATTAAAGTATTTTAAAAATTCAGGAGGTGAAAAATCAATCATACTCATACCTACTCACTAATAACCTTTCACGATAATAATGTCAACGTAATAAATATATTATTATTATAAAAAAAAAAAAAAAACCGACTGCATAAAAGCTAACTAAAAGGAGGAAAACAAGTTCACGAAGGAATTATAGTATTACCTATGCAGCATGCATATTTTGCAGTAAATTGCTTTTAAGCATATATAAGTTGTATATATTTTTATTTTTTAAGTATTTTTAAGTAGAAAAATTAGTGAGAATAGTTGTCGACCAACTTTAAATCATTATATATCATAAACTGTTATTTAAAATGAAAAATGATGAAAGAAACCTAAAAATTAATTTTAATAAAAAAATGTGGTTATAATTATTATTATTTTAAGTAATACAGGGATGTTATATCTTTTTGGTATCCTTGTTGCCCTTTAATTTGATACCCATATTGCAGAAAAAGAAGACTAATGATATTTAGCAGCCAAAGTTTTAAGACTTACTAAATAAAAGATTTATTCCTATGTTAGTGTAAAATAAAATAATATTATAATATTAAAAGGTGTTTTCAGAACGTAGAAGTAAAATATTAGTTACTGGGAGATGTTTAAAGTTAATACTTTTGAGGCGTACCGAAGAGAGGTACTAGGAGGTACTAATTAAATAGGTATCTAATAGGTAGCTAGATTGTTTAAAATAATGTATCTATTTCTTCAAGGCAGAATAAATAGATATATTATGCTGCAAGTATGCTAAAACATTAAAATCTATAATAATATAAAGGTGTAATTATTAAACTTATATAAAAATAGCGAAATATTATTATGTTAAATTAATGCTTTATGTAAATTTAGTTAGTAAGCCTTTATAATAAATAAATAAATAATTGAGGCATCAACACTTTAATTCCTATTAATTCCTTTAATTAAGGTATTTATTAAAATTGTATTATACTAGCAGAACCCGTGGCTCCGCCCGCGATCAAACTACGAAAAAAATAAACTTTTTCGCAATACATACATTATTACTTGCAAAATTAAATTCGAGTAAGTTTTATTATTTCTTAAAGATATATGGAAAACAAATTAAATTTTAGCGATCGTAACTCAAAATATCCAGTATCTTAAAAGATGTCAAGCATATATTCTGTAAATAAATGTACACTTTAGGTATTCAGCAAGCTTCACTACCTGTGTTTTTTGCACATTTTTCTACTCCATCTTTCCTGAGTCAGAGGAAGAGAGTAGGAGAGAATGATACAATCGCATGCAATGTTGACGACTTTAGAATCATGTAACTCGGCTAATATGGGTTTTTTAACTAACATACTAACAGGCTAACATCTACGTTATTTTTAAAGACCCAGTGCTATGCACACCTGAAGCTTAGTCTCCCTCCTTCTCATTCTTTTTTAAGTTACACATATAAAGTGCCATTCTTATTATGCTTGATATGTTGTCATATAGAATTTTTAATATTACTAGCAGAACCCGCGGCTTCGCCCGCGATCAAACTACATAATTTTCCTTTGGATTCAGAATAATTTTCGTTCTCTACTTTATATCCCACACAGTAAGTGTGCACTTACGGAGAACTTGACTTATTTTACTCTATTTAAATATATTCAACAACTCCTAACTTCACCGCCCAGTTTTACCCACTTAGGGGCTGAATTTAAAAAAAAAAACTAAAATATATGTTTATTTAATTGTATTGAAGAGTATTAATACCAAGTTTGAAGTAATTTTGATCATAAACATTTTTTTCCTCATATAAACAGCATAACCCCCTTTTACCCTTTTAAGGGATGAATTTAAAAAAAAAAGATATTTGTATTGTTTTATTTTTCATTTCAAAGGTAAATACCATTTTCCGTGCGTCAATTACAGAATTTCGTACAAAAATTTCTTCCCCCATTTTACCCCCTTATGGAATGAATTTCGAAAAATGCTAAAATACGTATTTATTTAATTGTATTAAAGAGCATTAATACCAAGTTTTAAGTAATTCTGAGCATAAATAATTCTTTGCCCATATAAACTTTATCACCCCTTTTTACCCTCTTACGGGATGAATTTAGAAAAAAATCGAATACAGATATTTCTAATTTTTCATTTTAAAGCTAAATACCACTTTCTGTGCATTTCGCGTTAAGAATGACAGAGTTTCATACAATCTTATATCACCTATTTTACCCCCTTAGGGGATGAATTTCGAAAAACCCTTTCTTAGCGGATGCCTACATTATATAAGGAATATGTCCTCCAGATTTCACGTTTCTACGACCAGCGGTTTAGGCTGTGCGTTGATCGATCAGTCAGTCAGTCAGGACAAAGCATTTTATGTATATATAGATGTCTAGAGTAAAACTCTAGATTCGCTTAACTTAGTCTACGCTAAAAAAACCAACCACAAATATACCACACTGATGAATTTTCTGTCTAGTTCTGGGTTCTGTTAAAATGTCCTTGTGAGAAGCTCTCATCTCTCAAATCTACGCCTGCTACTTTTAAATACTGGCCCTAAGATATATTAATGATTATTTCAAAGCGAACTTTAATAAGGAATTACAATAGATTAAATTCAAAGGCGTATTCAGAAGTTATCAGTGGTATTCGAGGTGTAAATTCTGATTCCCTCCGAGCACATGAAGCAAACACAGTGACCACTATAATGTTTAATGAATTACTCAAAGTCTACTCCCGTTACATAGCTTAGGCGACTTTTTTATTGCAAATGTGCCAACCTTCAGAAGGAGGATATAGATATTAGATAGCAGGATACTCTCTAGCTAGGTTCGCTCTCTCGCGCTCTAGGTCTGTTATAGTTGTCGCTGCTGTGGCCAGCCGAAAAGTTATACATAATTTTCCTTTGGATTAAGAATAATTTTCGTTCTCTACTTTATATTCCATACAGTAAGTGTGCACTTACAGAGAACTTGGGCCATGTTACTCTGTTTAAATATATTGAACAACTCAAAGTTCAACGCCCAGTTTTACCCACTTATGGGCTGAATTTAAAAAAAATCTACACTGCATGTTTGTTTAATTGTATAAAAGTGCATTAATACCAAGTTTCAAGTAATTCTGATCATAAACAATTTTTTCCTCATTTAAACAGCATAACCCCCTTTTAAGGGATGGATTTCGAAAAAGAAATGATATTTGTATTGTTTTAGTTTTGATTTTATAGGTAAATACTATTTTTCGTGCATCAACTACAGAGTTTCATACAAACTTTCATCCCCCATTTTACCCCCTTGTGGAATGAATTTCGAAAAATGCTAAAACACGTATTTATTTAATTGTATTGAAGAGCATTAATGCTAAGTTTCAAGTAATTCTGATAATAAATAATTGTTTGCCCATATAAACTTTATCACCCCCTTTTACCCTTTTAAGGGATGAATTTCGAAAAAAATCGTATACATATATTACTAATTTATCATTTTAGAGCTAAATACCACTTTCCGTGCATTTCGCGTTAAGAATGACAGTGTTTCGTACAATCTTTTATCCCCTATTTTACCCCTTTAGGGGATGAATTTCGAAAAATCTTTTCTTAGCGGATGCCTACAATATATAAAGAATATGTCCTCCAAATTTCACGTTTCTACGACCAGCGGTTTAGGCTATGCGTTGATCGATCAGTCAGTCAGTCAGGACAAAGCATTTTATGTAAGTTGGGTGGACCGTGGAAGGCCACTCTAACAAATAAACAGTTATAATTCTTTTATTTATTGGATAAATGAAACAAACAAATTATTAAGTGACACTTTGTTCTTTAATGTAACTTATGAAACATTTTATTTTATTGTAAATTCTTACTTATTAAATTTAAGTTTTATTGAACCCTTCCAAAATGGCCTTGCAAGAAAAAGGGCTCCGGCCTTACAAGGAACCATTGGCTTTCCTTGGAACTCTACCGATATTTTAACTAAAATTGAAATAAAATCATATAGCTTTTTTTTAATACAACAGCGAATCCTTATATATGAATTCAGATAAAAAAAATAAAGAAAATAATAGGTTATTTACTTGAAATTTATCGTTTTGCTGCGAGCGCATATTAGAATTTTAACGTCGTCGAAAGAAGTCAACAAAGCGAGGGACCGTATTGACAAACTAGCAGCGCCAGCGACTTGCCGCCGCGTCTGTGTTCTTAAGTTCGATGGGTGCTAGTCTGGGTAGAAAGAATTTGTCATCGGATGGCAATAACTACGACTTTTTAATAATTGGCCTTACAAGGAGCATGGCCTTCTATGGTCCACCCATCTTATATATAGATAAGACTATGTCTTATCGTTAGATTTACGCGAATATTTGACAAATTAAACTATTTTTTCTGAGAAGTTCTTTACCGTGACTATGTTGTTTGTAAAGCATTTAACCGATTCGTTGCGGGTGACACCTTAGGGGTGTCATACATTTCTTTCCTGTGTGGCGTGTGACACCCGAGCGGTGTCATAATTCAATCCGTCGAAACTATGTTAAAATGACATTTTTAAAGGTTTTCGCTAAATAAATCTATCATTATTTTATCACACAGATCATGCCTGTACTGTTCGTTTCAGGATTTAGTGTGAATAGAAAACTTTCAGGGGTTAAAAACCTTCTCATTGTTCCGAATACATTTTTTTCACGTGTGGCGGATGACACCCGAGCGGCGTCATCATAATCCAATCCGTTGAAACTGTTAATCGTAGAATAACGTATGGAACTGAACATTTTACCCGTTTTGCATAGTTTTATACCCGACTGCGACGAAGCCGAGAAAGGCTATGATTATGATGTATGATTTGATGTTTTCTCGTAGCTACGGAACGGATAAAGTGTTTTCTATAATGTATTTTCTATAATATATATATCGATATTGATCGGTAGATTCTTCTTTGGTGACGGGAATGTCCATGTGTAAATTAAAATAACAAAATACCGGGAGCTATCTTTTAGGCTTTAAATCTTTTTTATCAAAATGAAGGGGTCTCAAATAAATTTGTTATTTTTATATTATTATATATTTATATAATAATATAATATATTTATATTATTATATATATATTTTATATAATTATGTTTAAAAGCAACTTGTAATAGTACAATCTATATTTTCTTAATTTCTGTGCATATCCCAATATCTTTCATTTTCTTTTTTTTTTAGGAAGAACATACTCTTCATATGATTGAGAGTTCTGTTCCAAAGTACACTGCGTTTCGTCTTCGTCACTCTGCGATTCAGGGATATATAGGCGTTTTCGATTCAATACAAAAAATTGTAACAATTCTATAAGCTATAAAAATATAAAGTCGCAGTGTATTACAAAATCCATACTAATATTATAAATGCGAAAGTAACTCTGTCTGTCTGTCTCCTTTTCACGCTTAATCCGCTGAACTGATTTAGACGAAATTTGGTATGGAGATAGTTTGAGATCCCGGGAAGGACATCGTCATCTCAATAGCTAAACTCAATACTTTTAAACTTTTCTTGGGAATTTTAGTTGCCAATATTGCACCAAGTATATAAAAAAACTTTGCAACACCAATTTCAGAACATATTTTAAAATATATTCTTAAGCTATTTAAATTGTATAGTCAAAGAAAAAAGAATACCAAATGTTTACAATATCTGATTCAAAATAGTCATTTCAAGTAAATCACGTATCTAAACACAAGGAACTCACTCTAAACGAATTAACAAACTGTTTAGGTCTGATATTAGATGCTGACTGAACGAAATCAAGTGTAAATAAGCCAAAAAAAGAAAAAAAAGCACAAAGTTTTCATATATGGCTGAAGGCACCGTAGGGGTGTCATTTTAACGTATGGCGCGTGACGCCCTAGAGGTGTCATGAAAAATTTGTTCGCCGCCACGGGCTGTAGTTCGTAAAAAAGGCCGTCGCAATGAATCGGTTAAAAGGCTTAATTGGTTTTCAAAATTTTGAAATTCAAAATAAACCTAGAAGAAATCCGATCTGAATCATGTTTTTAAAAAGTTTGTTTTTCATTTTTCATTTGAGTTTAAGTACGACTAACAAACGTAGAAAAACAAATCTACGGGAACCGTATATTTTTCCGGGATAAAAACTATTTCTCATTAAAGGATATGTGTAACAATGTATTATTTAAAATAATAACATTATTTTAATTATTTGGAGTGTCTTACTCGGCAAGTCTTTTAGTTACAGTTTTTTCTTTTAATGAATATTACATAAAAATTATGTACATGACTGTAATAAGAATCTAGAAACTATTTATCAAACTGACATAACGTAAGATAGTCATTGTCAGCTTTATTAATAGAAAAATAATTGATTTAAATTACCGTATCTGGATTCGTTCATAATTCATTAGATATAAGGTAAGCATTATTTTTTTAATTTAATGTAAACATTATCTTTTAAATTTAAATAAAAACCACGATTGCTGTAAACCATTCGAAACATCATGAACCAAAAATCAATATTCTCGAAAATGTAATTGTAAGGTACAAGGACAAGAAAACAATTTTTTTTTGAAATCTTTATTTCATATATTCATTTTAGTGATAAAATACGAGGAGGGCAAGTACTATTTACCGAATCCATCAAACCATGGTGACAATGTGGGGACTGACGGAGGAGTTTTAGCTAATTCGTTCACAGGAGATGCAGTGTTTGGTTCAATTATTGTAGATACTTGTGGTAAGATTACGTCCTGACGAATTCCTGTAGGTTTCTCATTTGCGTTTTTGATATCATCCCAGCTAAACTTGTGATGTCCTCTAGTAGGTGTACTATGACGTCCTCTATTAGGTATATCATGATGGTAATTTCGTTTGCTGTCGGTTATAGAATCTGATACATAAGACGCAGATGGAGCAAACCTGATTTTTTCGCTTTCCTTTAAATATTGAGATTCACGTGGAGGATTTTGAACATTGTGATGTTCTGTCCACTGAACGGTTGGCGTTGCAGTAGTTTGATGTTGCGCTACAACTATGGGGTTGTTTTTGAACGGAGCTAAATGATACTGAGGGGGAACCTCGTTACGTCGTCTTGAAAACCCGAATTTAGGAGGAGGTGGCACCGAAGAAACTTGTGGCTCGTTCCAACTTTGCCTGTTTATCTCATTTGTGGGATTTACATTTGGATATACGTGCTGTGCTTTGCTGTCCACCTTCATAGAAAATATTGAGCGAGGTGTGGTAGTAGTAGGCCGCGAGTGGAAATATCTACCGACGTCTTCTTCTCTAACTTCCACTTGTGGAGGCTGATCACGTCTTGTTTGTTCAAAATTATAAGTAAATTTTGACTCTGGTTTCACTTTCATATCTTGATTAAATATATCATCAAAATAATCCATAGAGGAATACGTCTGAGAATCTTGGCTTCCACCACGGGGTTGATATTGGCCATTGTAGTTTCTAAAATCAGCACCCAAAGCTGAAGTTGCGGATATAAATAAAATGACAAAGGGTATCATGGTTCCTGAAAGTTATATTAGTAATTAGTAAAGACAATAAAAGTTACATTTTTATGCAATAATTCACGAATATACTGAAGATTTATATCAATTTAATGTCAATTCTGTACCTTACCTTGAATAGAGAAGGCTCTTTCTAATGAAAAATAGTTTTCTGAACGTATATATATAATGATTTTAACTGACTTAAATTACCTAAACTTGATCTATTACTATTATAGTAATGTGCACATTAATTAACTAATTTTATTTATGCAATATATAACTACATCGAACTGTATATAATCATTATTAAAGTATATCAGCAATTAATAGTTTTGTGTAATATGAGTTAAAGTTTACTAAACATCATTAACCACTTATCATAACGAAATTATAAATCATATTCTGATATATCAAGTTATTTTTCTATTGCCAATTGCTTTTTAAGGATAGATATCTAATATTTTCTGTTTTAAATATGTATAACATTTATTTAGGTACCTAATTAAAATGTCACGTTTTGCAAATTACATTTTATAATCGAATATTTTTTTTTATATTATGTATTATATAGTATTTTTATATAACTATAGATTTAAAGTCAATTGTACAAATATTTTTGTATCATGCTACCTATAAAGTCCTGTTTTTTGGTTTTAAAAAAAAACATGATAATATCGAGAAGTGAAATGAGAAGCTATTACAATTATAAACATTATAAATAATAATACAATTATAAAACTTATTTATACTTAATAAAATAATAATACAATTATAAAACTTATTTGTGTTTATCTCTTTTTTTTTGTAACGTACAAACGTAAGTATATTATGTTTGTGTTATTATTTTGCTAATAATGTTACTGCATAATATATGTCTTAAATATACTGTAGTTTAGAATATGTCATTTTAAACAAATACCTACTTAAAAATATAGTTTTATTTTATTTTTTTAATTCCATTTATACTCGTATGTGGCTTACAACTGAAATAAAACGAAGGAGTAAACTTTTTAAGCATTTATTATTTTAATTGAAGCTTTTGCAATAGATGTTAATGATATGAATTAAAATAAACAAAAAATGTTATTTCTATATTTTCTATTGTTAAATTTGTTGTGCACTTAAAATTTGTGTTGGAGTAACTAAAATAATAATATAAGTATATGTAGCTTATTACATTTAACTAGATAAATAAGGTTCTTAAATATATCCCATTTTAAAGTTGTAGCAACGAGATGTCATTATTATTTTCAAAATATCTAAGTTCTTTTTATAAAATGACAAATCATTGGCTGCAACAGAGTATATATGTACATATGTAGGTACAATCACCAAGCTTAATATTTATATACATAAATTATAATATAAAATAAATTATAAATAGAACGTAACGTTTTCAAAAGCGTAGTATTGTCGGAAAACATTCAATTTCCAACATACAAAAAGCTACTTTTCCATATAAAGTAAAGAGAACTTGATCATGTTGCGCCTACACTAACTCATTAGCAAGAACATGCTTATGCGACAAAGCGTGTCAAGTTCATTGCTCCTTCCATAGAAGCTTATTTCCTTTTTGGTATCTTAGTTCGAATTTCAACAGAATATTATAGTAATATTTTGACATCGTACATTCTAACGTAATAGACTCTCTGAGCTGTTATTTTTTTCTAAAATGCAAAGATGTATAAATATTAAATAATTTATAATCTGTTTAAAATAAACGTATACCATTTGTTTCTGTTCAATTCATGGCACTTGAATTATAAATAAAGTATGATTTCCAGTTTTCCACCGTAGTCTTATTTATTGCTAAACTACACTTTGTTATATTGAGATATTGTCAATATTACTATAACTTATTTTAAACAATTATATGGCTAAGAGGTTTCGTTCGAAGATCAATCGTTTTGTCTCTATCAATTCATTTATGATTTTTTAACTAAAAATACTGATTAACAGGTGGTAACTTCAGCACATACATAAATCTATCCAACTATAACCAATTTAATTTACTTCACAGGCCTTGGATCGTAAGGAGTCGCATCGTGTCCTACGTATCTATTGTTTTTACGTATTTGGAATCCTTGTCCTGGTGAAGTATTGTAATATATTACTCGTCGAATTCCGAAGGGATCTATATATCCAAAACTACCAGTTCGATCATCTGCATTATCAGTTTCTTCTTCATGATACTGTTTCGGAAGATAATAACGGAACCCATTTCTTCTAAATGCGACCCCGTCATATCCTGGGAATTGAGGTGTATAACCATCACCGACACGGATTCCAGGCCTTCTTGTCCATTCATCAGCGTGTCTGTACGAATTGGGGTTATAAATGTCGTACCTTCCTCGAAGGGAGCTGTCGCTAGCGTAATAACCATCTATTGCGTTTGTATTTGACAAATCGTAATCGTAAGGGTTTGGTGAAGGTGAAGCTTCATCTGCTGTAATAGGGGTTACTGTGGGTCTTAAGTCATATGTTGTTGATGAGTCAATCGAATTCGGTGATACTTCGACTCTAGGTGTTGAGGTAGAATAAGTATAGGTACGAGGCGGTGGCGTAATGGAAACCTCGGATGGAAACTGACTACTTGGACTTTGTGTAGAAGAATGAGGCAGTGGAGATGAAGTTGTTGTGGTAAATCGTGGAGTACCCCGAGGCGGATGCGGTGCCGGTGCTGGTGTAATGTTGAAACCGGAATCTGTAGGAGCCGTTTTTGCTATTTTAAGCGATTCCTGAAATTAAAAAAATATTATTATTAAAAAATTGTTTCTTAAGAATGCTTTTAACTTGAAAAAAAGAGTAATGGGTACATACGCCTATAGATCGATTCTCTCCTACGTAAACAGTTTTGGATTTATAAATTCTATATCCTTGGCCATCTGCTATATAGTCTTGTAGCCTTAAGTATCCATCGGCACTCACCCAACCTGAGGTTCCTGGAATTAAAGTATTAAAAGTTTGGTAGGTGTACCATGATTCATAAATTTTGGCATCATTGGTATGACTTAAGTGAACTGACTCGTAGACGTAGGCGTAAATCTGACGATAAATAGTTTAACAGTTAACTTATATTTAAGTTTGATGTACGTTCACAAATCTGTCTGGAGTATTTATAAATTAGTCTATGTAAGAAATTAATAAATATGAGAATTTTAAGATCCGGACCTAATTTCGATTATAAGTACTATAAACATAATTAACAAAAATCTTATGTTGCTTATTTTTCTTTCCATTAATTTGTATAGGGAACAAAAGGCTATTTGTAAGTAATTACCAACTACAGAGCCATCTTTGAGTCGCCGCTCCTTACGGTACTGCCCATTGTGTGTCTGGTAAAGGAAATAACGGTCGTCGTCTTCGTCTGTTTGTATATGGAACTGATCAGGATCTTGCTGAGCACTGTAGCCGTCTAATGCAGCTAGAGCACTGTATGCGCACATCTGGAATAGAGAAAAAAGAAGATACCTAAATATAAGTCCTAATTTAAATGATCAAAGAATAACAGAATTATAAGAAACAATCAAAATAAGTGATAGTATATTAAATAAATATTTAATGTGTATTTGTTTAAATTAAGGCTAATTTAAAATAAACGTACACTTGACATTAGTTGTGAGTTAATAAAATTATTTTGAAACACAGTATTTTTTATAGCCTTTTTTAGTATTGTTTTTGTAAATATTAATATTCAACGAGCGTGGGATCCTAAGATTGTGTTTAATGAAGTAACATTAGTGATGTCAAGGATGCAAAATTCCAGTAGTTTTGTTAATAAACGACCAGGAGAATCAAATACGATAAATATATAATGAAGCAAATTTATATTTATATGTATAACCTTTTTGTGGGTGCAGTCTTCCCGCGATGTGCATTATCCGTAAAGTCGAGCAATAGGTATGTGGAAAAACAATAGTGGACTACGATTTAGATGCACGGAACCAGTACTTTTAGGAACAATAGCCAAAGTGCTAAGTAGGTTTGAAGGTCGTCATTACGTAAAAAAATCTATTCTAAAGTATATAAATAGGTTTATATATTTCAATTACGTAACTAAAATTTTGAACACAGTAAAGGAAAGTTTTATAACATATACATTTTATTATGTAAAAATATTTTTATAATATGTATAACTTTGAGACGTAGTTTTTTGTGACAGCTAATGAATTAATAAGATTTTTTCTTATCATGCCTCATATTTCATACCGCATTGTTTTACTTAAAACCGTAAGATAGCAAAAACGTTATTCTTATAAGTAATTTAAAAAGAATTCTATTTTGCCTGTTATCGTGGGTTTTTCTACTTCAAACAATAAGCCATGAGCTAAGTTTTCAATTTTCAATTAGTCACTTACGAGGAAGTGTCTAACACCAATGCTCATAGATGCTAACTGTAGCCTTATACATGACTAGTGCCATAGAATAATAATACAGAGTGTTCATCAGCATAAAAATACGAGGCTGCTGTTGTCGTAACCTCGGGAACAAACGTGGGCCGATAACTAAGGACCTACGCGGAAACATGTGTGCATGACAGATTAGTTGACTGAATCTTCAAATGCTTACGTAAAACCAATAACACAACGTAATTGTAATATAGTGCTGGTGGGTGTATAGAAAGGATACTGTCAATCGTCAGGTAGAAAAGTAGCTTCTATTAGAATGCCCAATTTTTGTACGGGCTGTTTAAAATCGGGTAAGATCGACTCGCAGTTCGGACCTGCGCACCGATGATTCTGTAAAATTATTATTTTTTGTGATGTAACTACAAATTTACGATTTTCGGATTTTTCCCTTTACTTGTGCTATAAGACATTGACTTCTTGCAAAGTTTCATGATTCTAGGTCAACGGGGAGTACCCTATAGGTTTTCATTCCCTTGCGAGTGTCAAAATATGCGGCATAAAAGACCATATTTGTTATGTTGGGATAGTAGACCTCCACGGGTTCCAGAGAAAAAAGTCTTGACAGACAAAAAGACCGACAGACAAACGGACAACGAAGTGATCTGATTGAGGTACGCAACCCAAAAATAATATGATCATCTTACTTTTTAGCCCACTTAAAAGAAGGAGAGAGGAGGAGAAAATAGTTACTTTTAGGCGAAGTTCTTGTTTAGTAAAACATAATTGTTGGTTAAGATGAAAACTCTGACATTTGCGATCAAGCTCGCCCTGTTCTTTAATCCACAGAAAGTTGAAAATAGAACGAATTCACTACTTTCTCTTTTCCTATCTAGTGAGGAGTATAGCGTCAGGTTATATTATCACACAGTTCTTAAGTGGATTTTCTACACATTACATAATATAGTTTGTTATAATTGAACTTCTAATAGCGAGGAACTTTGTTTGTATGTCTGTGTCTGTATGTTTATTATTCCTTCACGCTAAAACGTCTCGACATACGGTTTGCAATAGACTATGACCTGGAGTAACACATGAGTTACTGTTAAGCACCTAAGGACGCACCTGAGCAAAGCAGGCGTAAGTTGCTAGTATATAATATGAGTAATTTAGTCCAAAAATTTCAATCAACAAACAAAAAACAAATTTTATAGTTAAATAAATTACCATGACGACATACACATGACGTTAGACAGTGATTAAGATAGGCTTAATAGGTATAGATCTCAAATCAGCACAATGCAATAAAAATAAAACGCAAATAGTGAGTCATGTCAAAGGCGTTTGCTTTACTTAAAGCAACGAGGTAATAATTGTTGTTTGGAATGCAAATATTTTGATCCTATTATATGAAATCGAGGGTACACACAATTAAAATAAAACAACTAAAGAAATCTATACTAATATTATAAAGCTGAAGAGTTTGTTTGTTTGGTTGAACGGGTTAATCTCAGGAACTACTAATCTGATTTGAAAAATTCTTCCTGTATTAGATAGTCCGTTAACTGAGGAAGGCTATAGGATATATAATCTCGGAAAAATGTACGGTTCCCGTGGGATAGATTTATTTTTGTCTAGGGACAAACCCGAAGCGAAGCGAGGGTGAGTTGCTAGTAGTTAATATAATATACCTAACAGTTTAGTAGGTACTATTATCATATAGTATGACTACCTATGGTATTCCTTTTATTGAAGACTAACGACTTACCCTCGCTTCGATCGAGCTCGTCCCTAGGTAAGTTTTAACGGTTAGTGATTCCCATACAAAATAAACAGTTCTGAACTTTTCGATTTTCCAGCTTTATTTTTTGGAGTTTCCCTATTTTTTTTTAAATTTAAATCACCCCTGACACACTCCTAACGAAACAAAAATGAATTATGCAAACCGGTCTAGCCATTTTTAAGTTTTACCGAGACAAACGTACAGCAATTGATTTCTATATATACATATATAGATTTTATTATAATATGTATAGACATTTTTGTAATATTTTTGACAGCAAATCTTTAACTTTTATTTACAATAAGTACATAAAAAATATTTAATTATATTTTAATTTTGTAATTTAAATGAAGTTTTGTACGTATGGAACACGTGGAAAGATAGGGGCACATCGCTCCTGACAAATTTTTTATTACGGCAGCTAATTAAGATGAAGATCAGCCATCTGGAACCTGGCTGAAATACTGTGCCACATTGTGGACAAACGTATGGATTTTAATAGTAGGAAATTAAAAAATGACCCGTTTAGCGGCTCAAACTTATGGTCTGCAGTCATAAAAACAAGCGGATATAAAAAGGAGTTATGAAACACATATTACAATGCACTTAGATATATAAGTCTAGGAGTTCGATCTGGGTGGGTTGATTTGAATCCGCTAAGTTTAACAACTTTATATACATAGATAAGAGTTATTGTCTTAAAATAAAGCCAACAAGGAGATTATATAAGAATTAAGAACTCTTCAGGGCGTTCTTCCCTTAAACTTTTGCTCAAGTTCCTTAATATAGTACATAATATTAGATGAAATAGATAACCTAATTACTAATATCCTAAAATATTTCTACAGAGCGTGTGTTCATTTATTTAATTTAATTATATACTATAGATAAATCTAACAACTTTAGCTTTACTTAGCTTTACTTATATTACATAATGATATACATAACTTTAAAATTGTATATTCGTTTAATCGTGTAATTGTCACTCAAGAATACTTAGCAGTGAAATTGGACCGGAAGTCAGATTATGTCATGAGCCAACCATGGTATTGTTTCGAAACTGATATAATGGACACGTGGATTATATTCAATAATTAGTGAGTGTCCCTTTTAAGGTCCTTGTACCTGTTGTTGTCTTGTGTAATCCACGCTTGAATTTATGGTAAAGCACTATTCATTGTGACTCACCAACGGATTTAAGTGAACAATACTGTGTACATGCCGCATGTTATTCTATGGCAGAAATGAGGTCCAATTGTTTTATTTGCTGCCCGAAATGGTGGAATGTTTAGATTGTTTATGTATTTCGTTAATTTTGTTTGAATCCCTATTATTTTGTATATATTAGTCTTTATTTGCTTAGCACATATAACATATATAATTTGTCAAAAAGGCTATGGAATAGAACTATGAAAACTTTCAATAAGGGAACAATGCGCCTAAATTAAATCGTTTCTTTTCGTTATTCAAACACCTTGAAGTTATTATTTGTAAAATATTATTTATGTACGTAAAGTAGTACATATAATTTCTTCGACTTCGAAACGGATTGTTTGCTTTAAGTATGGTAACTATGTATGTATTTTTAATTAGTAACTATTATTTCTATCAAGTCAATTTATTAGGTATTTTAGAGAAGAATAAATGAAGGGATTTGTGCAATTGAATTTGATTTGTAATAGATCCATAGTCAAAGTAAATCTGTCAATTAACCTTTTCACGCTTCAACTGCTGGAAAGATTGCGATAAAATTTAGCAAGGACATAAATCGCATCCTGGGGATGGACATAGGCTACTTTTGATCCTCGCCCCAGTTACCAAAATTAGTTGTTTATATTTAAAAAAATTAACAAAACACATCCTATATCTTATCTATGTATAATATTTTGCAATTAGGAAGCTTGTCACAGTAATGTGAGATAGAAGAATGATATTTATTACAATTATACGAAAATTATGCACAGAGCGTGAAAATACCTGACATGGAAATATGCGGCATAGTTTTATACTTAGATTTAACAAAAAATTAAAACAAATAATTATGGACTATATTCTATTCTATGTGATAGAAAGTACAGATTAAATAAAAAAATAAAATACCTGTAATTCTAGTATAATTATAATATAATTGTCATTTATGAATTCTAAAAACTTAATTAGTATGTTCATTTGATTCTTCGTAATGTCATAAGTCATAACTAAGGGTCATTAAGGTTATTTAAAAGTAAGACTTTCAATCAATGTAGCATCAGTTAGCAGTTCACAGTTGTTCTGAATTCATCTGACCATAAAAAAAAATAAAAATGAAATTGGTGAGTTAACATTATTATATTTTACAATTTACTTTTATTTATTTAATTTAAAATGTATTGATTAATATTTGTTATATTATAAGATATTTTATAAATAATTCTTATTATTGTTTGCAGTTTTTGGTAAGCTTGTGCATCATTGCTGCGGTGTCTGCTGTGCCAGTTGCCAAAGATGCCAGAGATTTACATGCGATTCGAGCTCTTCCAGCTCTCGAGCATGAGGAGGTGCATGATGAATTCGGACAGTACGCACTGCGTTACGTAACTGCTGAAGGCATTGTTGTGTCCGAACGCGGCCGCCTTGTTCCTTCTCTCGATGGTTCTGATTACGTACTCGTCATTGAAGGTGAAGTTTCTTACATCGGAGATGATGGCAAGACCTATGTCACCAAATTCAGCGCCGGGCTTGATGGCGTTAAGGTTGAGGGCAACCACTTACCTAAAGCTCCTGAACCAGTTGTAGAATAAAATATTAACATTAACATATACTGTCATTGTTTCACTTATACATTATCATTAAGAATTTACAAAGTTGAGACTAATATTAGCAAATGCCAAGAATCATGTTTACTTAAGGAGCACCGATGACCATAAATGGACATCAAATAGAGCTTCGTCTATTATGGGCGATATAATGAGTTTCTATGAGCATTATTTTAAGTTTATTTCTTCACTGCTTTTAGTAATATCCTTAGTAGTTATTTGTTTAATGTAAATTCACTAACCTTTATGCAAACAATGATCCGATAAGTCATGTACTCGAGGCACGAGCATCAGATAGGGTTAGGGTACCGTTAAACATGCATAGAATTTCTCTCATGTTCTACAGATATATGGACGCTAACTTCCGCGTAGATGTTATAGTTTTTATGTGTGAAATATTTAACAACTATGTATTATTATAAATAATTTTAATAATTTTTTTTCAATCAAAAAGTCATCATCATAATATAGTAGCTTGCTAATGACTGTCGTGATATTTGATTTGTGGTTAGTGGGCGTCTAATAATAATTATGTAGTTGTTATGGACTATTACGATAGGTACACAGTTAATTCTAAATACATGAGGTTCCAGATTCAATGGACTTAGTATGGTCCTTCGAGCTTGTGGGCGCCACCCACATTGTGTGGGTTCATAAAATGCGCAAATCCGCATTGCACGCACAAATGTTACCTTGTAGGTCTTGTTTATCTATTTCAATATGCTATATAAGTAAATCAAATTGTTTCTACATATTTTTATTACATATTTAATTGACCGTTGAAAAGTTGTTGCCTTTTAAAAATTAAAGTATACATTTTTATAAATGAAATTATACTGTTTTACCTCGGTTCACTTTAATAAATGTTTTGTTAATATAAGATCAGTTTTTCCAAAAATTAAAGCAGCCTGATATTATATTGATATACTAGCAGAACCCGCGGCTTCGCCCGCGATCAAGCTTTATTACATGCAAAAATAAGGAAAACAAATTTCATTTTAGCGATCGTAACTCTAAATATCCAGTATCTTAAAAGATGTTACGCGTACATTCTGTAAATAAATTTACACTTTAGGTTTTTAGCAAGCTCTACTACCTGTTTTTTTTCGAAAAAAATATTATATTTTTATTGTTTTAGTTGTCATTTTGAAGGTAAATATTAGACTTGCAACGAATATTCGGCTACTATTCGGTATTCGGCCTATTCGGCTACATTTATGCTATTCGGCCGAATACCGAATATCTAGATACTATTCGGCCGAATACCGAATACTTCAGTAATATGTTTTGCTGTAATCAGATAATAATAGGAATATGCGTGTGATTAAAAGAAAGGTGAAATATATTTTTTTATAATCTTTATTGCTTTTGATTTAAGCCTTTAGTAATATTGTTTAACGTAATTTCTTTTTGATTAAGAAAATAATTATTGAAGAGTTCAAAAACAGGTGGGAAATTCAAAGTAGTTGAAACGCAACGCCATCGGTCAGACCGAACATGCCGTCGAAGTATTATCATAACAGAGCAAGTAGCGATTTTGTCGTTTACCAATTGAGTCGTCATTTCTGTGTATATCATACTGTGACGTCACGCTACAAGCGCGAAATGGCGAATATTTAAAGTATCCGTAACGGTATGATATTAAAAAAAGAAAAGGTAAATTTTAGTTTTTTTGGAGCTAGCTGGATATATTGTTTTTTTTTACAATTATATAACGATGTAAGCTATTATATAAAAAAATCATGCATATTCCCTATTGGAAAAATTAAAATATTGATTTATTTTATAATAATATATTTCTCTTATAATTATTAAAGTAGTAATAGGTACATAATCACCTTCTTTCCTTCTTTATTACAAAAATTAACAAAAAAAAACTATCAAATAAATGTCTATGCACTTGCATCGTTATAATTAAACTTTAAAAGTGGAAGATTATGATGCAAAAAAAAATTCTGCATTTTCAAGCAGTAGGTTACTTCTAGATAATCCCAGATTCAGAGAAAAGTTGCTCAGAATAAATACTACTTCCTGGTACCAAACAAGAAACAAACACGTAGATACAAGTTTTCCCGCCACGTACTGGCCGAATACTTTTGCCTAATATTCGGCTATTCGGCCAGAGTGCTCACCGAATATTCGGTATTCGGTGTATGGCCGAATAAACTATTCGTTGCAAGTCTAGTAAATATCATTTTCCGTGCATCAATTACAAAGTTTCATACAAACTTTCATCCCCTATTTGACAGCCTTATAGGATAAATTTCAAAAAATTCTGAAATACGTATTCATTTAATTGTATTCAAGAGTATTAATACCAAGTTTCAAGTAATTCTGATAATAAATAATTGTTTGCCCATATAAACTTTATCACCTTCTTTTACCCTCTTAAGGGATAAAATTCAAAAAAAATCTAATACATATATTTATAATTTTTCATCTTAAAGCTAAATACCACTTTCTGTGCATTTCACGTTAAGAATGACAGAGTTTCATACAATCTTACATCACCTATTTTACCCCCTTAGGGGATGAATTTAGGAAAATCCTTTCTTAGCGGATGCCTACATTGTATAAGGAGTATGTCCTCCAAATTTCATGTTTCTACGACCAGCGGTTTAGGCTGTGCGTTGATCGATCAGTCAGTCAGGACAAAACATTTTATGTATATACTAGCAGAACCCGCGGCTTCGCCCGCGATCAAACTACGAAAAAAATAAACTTTTTCGCAATACATACTTTATTATTTGCAAAAATAAGTTCATGTAAGTTTTATTATTTCTTTTTTTCCCGTTACATAGCTTAGGTGACTTTTTCATTACAGTTGTGCCAACCTTCAGAAGGAAGATATAATTAACAGGATGCTCTCTAGCTAGGTTTTCTCTCTGTCACGCTCTAGGTCTATTATAATTGTCACTGCTGTGGCCAGCCGAGATATTATACATAATTTCCCTTTGGGTTTGGAATAATCTCCGTTCTCTATTTTATACCCTTTTATATCCACACAGTAAGTGTACACTTACGGAGAACTTGACCTATGTTACTCTATTTAAATATATTCAACAACTCCAATTTCACCGCTCAGCTTTACCCACTTAGGGACTGAATTAAAAAAAATCCAAAATACATGTTTATTTAATTGTATTGAAGAGCATTAATACCAAGTTTCAAGTAATTTTGATCATAAATAATTTTTTTCTCATATAAACAGCACGACCCCTTTTTACCCTTTAAAGGGATGAATTTCGAAAAAAAAAATGATATTTGTATTGTTTTATTTTTCATTTCGATGGCAAATACCACTTTCCGTGCATCATTTACAGAATTTCATACAAACTTTAAACCCTTCTTTTGCCCCCTTATGGAATGAATTTCGAAAAATGCTAAAACACGTATTTATTTAATTGTATTGAAGAGCATTAATACCAATTTTCAAGTAATTCTGATCATAAATAATTGTTTGTCCATAAAACTTTATCATCCCATTTTACCCTTTAAAGGGATTAATTCCGAAAAAAATCTAATACATATATTTTTTATTTTTTATCTTAAAGTTAAATACCACTTTTCGTGCATTTCGCGTTAAGAATGACAGAGTTTCATACAATCTTTAATCCCCTATTTTACCCCCTTAGGGGGTGAATTTCGAAAAATCCTTTCTTAGCGGATGCCTACATTGTATAAGGAATATGTCCTCCAAATTTCACGTTTCTACGACCAGCGGTTTAGGCTGTGCGTTGATCGATCAGTCAGTCAGTCAGGACAAAGTATTTTATGTATATATAGATAATAGATGTATATAGATTTACATGTACCTATAAGTCAAAAGTAATAAAGATATTTACATTACTGATATCTTTGTTATGAAATAAATCAATATGTGTCAGATATTACTCATACATAAAACAAGCGTAAACAAAACACTTGTAAAAATTTACAAAAGCAACGGAATAATAAAGAGTGTAAAAGTCATATTATAGTGAATGTTAGCGTTTCTAGTCGTAAACCTAAACAATTATAAATTTTGCAATTGATCCGTTGAGAAAATTAATTGAAATTTCTAATTGAATGGAAAATAATATATTTTTTAACAATGCGATAGATAAAAATGAAAATGAGTTTATCGGTTAGTATTCTATTCTAAACAATATATAGGTAAATAAAAATCCCCGGAAACATCGAAAGTGATGCACGCTGTAAGCCGCGGAGGTTCTCACGCGATGAAAGCAGCCTGACGTAATCGTGCGTCGAGCAAGGTTGCCAACCTTTTACAGGTATGCGTAACCCAAATGAAATGGTTTACGTGGGAAGTAATTCTAATTGGAACAATAATATTTTAAGGAAAAATAAAAATTCCGGATTTTTATTACGTATTTCGTAAACAGACAAAACAAATTGCACATTTCTATTTACCTAACTATAAAATTAATCTTAGCGTCACATTTAATTCAAATTATTAAATATAAATATATATATGTTAGGACACCATACACATACACCATACAGGAGCACCATAGTTCCATGGTAAGCTACGAGGCTTATGTTACGGATACCAGATAATTGATACACTACACATAAATAACTTTAAATATGTACATTGTACATACATATTATAAATATAAACACCCATGACTGGAGTACAAACATTCATGTTCATCACACAAATGAATGCCCCCAGTGGGGCTAGAACCCCCGATCACTGGCACAGCAAGTAGGGTCACTACAAACTGAGCCAAACGTGTCATCAAATTGTTAATATATATATATATATATATATAATTAAAAAAAATATTCGGTCTTCTCTTCTCAGTAGTTTACTGTTATGGAGTAGGTATAGAGAAACTAATAGCATATCACGAAAATGTGCTATTAGAGATATATATTTAGTGCTTCAATTAGATATACTGGGAAAATATTTATATGATTAATACAAATATTCACCTTCGCGGAAATCGAACCCAATATTATGTTTGAGGTCACACTGAAATGTAGTAGGCAGTATCAATCATAGATATGTATATGCCACCTGGAGCTACGACTGCCGAACGCCGACACTTTAAGGTCAGATTAACATTAACATTAAAATTGTTCAATACTTCTTATATAGTTACATTTTTAGGTCAATACATACTCTGGCCGGTTTTGAAACGCCTTTTAATCATAATATCAGTTTTTCGTTAAGTCTACCTTCATACAAAATTAATGTCGTTCTCAATTGCTTTTTTGCGAAACGTGCCAAATATCAGTAAACTTTAAATTAGATATTGCAAGTATGGATTTGATTTTGATATTGGACATTGTACATAGTTGTAATATAAATTAAGCGATGATGACCCTGGTTTTCATTACATTATTAAATTTAGATAATTTAATACTACTTTAGTTTAACTTATTGTCAGCCAAGAGTGATTCTATCATTTTTAACCGACTTCAAAAAGGAGGAGGTCCTCAATTCGATTGATATTTTTTTTGTATTTTATATACAGACCACGTGAACGGTCACGTGAGAAAATAACGTGAGCAAATTCAACACGTCCGATCGGAAGTCAATCGCCTAAACGGCAGATGTTACACCATTTTTTGCACAACATACGCTTTGGCATGTATCGATATATTTATTTATATGTACATACATACATACTTTCTAATGGCATTTGTTTTAAAGTACTTGTTTTTTGAATTCAGTTGTTTTTTTATTCAATATACTTTTAAATATAGGCATATGACTTTAAATTAAAGTAGTAAAATGTAAAATAGAAGTTTTGACTTGGTGTTGTTGTTTTTTTGCTTTTATTAAATGTATGCGATTTTATTTGTAAGGAAAGAAAATTCTAATAGAGTTCGGTATTTTTAGTGCTTTTTCTTTGCTGCTTATTCTTAAATGATCATTCATAGACTTTGCTTTCTGCCGTATAGAAACACTGCTATAGTTCTAGTAGTAGTAATATTGTTATATCGCTGTTTACCTTGATATTAAGAAATGCGATATTAGGTAGTTATTTAGAAAACCTATATAAATAATTCAGACCTTACGTGATAGAAGCCTCGGGCGAAAGTTAGTATGCAATGATTTCACCAAAATGGGTTTCTTATTCCACCGTATAAGGTATTCAGTTTACTTGTCACATTTTTATATTTTATGCATACAAAGGTCTGATCGAATTCTCGTAAAACAAAGCTAAATATTGTCTTTGCATTCCTTTGCGTATTCTGCATATAACTTTACACGTAATAGATTTTACTGACTGATTCTATATTTGTTCTTATCACTAATGGGTGTATGCATTTATGATATATGGTTAGAGCATTTAAGTGTACGAACGACTCTTGTCGTTTGATATCAATATAAAAAATAATAATTTAAAACTACCATCCTTACAATTACTATTTATTATAGTGATATATTATGGTATGTTGTTAAACGCTACTAAGGACATGCGTATATGCATGGTTATTGGTTAATTTTAAAAGAAGTTATATATAATATTGCGCTGAAAGGTGCAAGATTTATGCCTGTATTACATATTTTTGTGGAGAGACTCTACATATTTCAGTTGCAGCAACGAATATTAATAATCGTAATCAATGGTAAATGAAGAAATAATTTGATATAATTTGTTTGTACACTTCGCAAGGCAAAGAGTGTATTTTGAAAAGAAAAATTAAAACATTACATAATGTAATTAATATTTAGCGATTTTGCTATGGATAAATATGTTTTCTGTTTGTGTTGCGTTCGTGCATTCATTATTGAGCAAATGTTACGATTGTGATATATTGCAATTTATATTGACACGTGGCATATTAAAACTTGTTAACAATTTTATTTATAAGGATTCAATTTTTTGCCAACTTTGATAAACAGCCTAGACAAGTGGCATAAACGCTAGTAGAATAGAGTAATCAATGTATGGGACTGACATATGTTTACGACTTCAAATTTGACTCAACGTATCGCATTTGTAATTGGCTAATTGACTAATTGTTGTCATGGTAACCGTTGTCATTGTCTGACAAATATATATTATTGTATTTATTGTTATTGTAGAAAAGACTGCTAGGCGAAATAATCCTTATAATTAGTGAATTTTTGATAAAAAAAATCCTAAAAATCCTATGTGTTGCTCGTATACGTTTAAATTTTAGTGCATTTCACAATGTCAAGATGAGGTTCACAAACAAAACCATGACTACATCCAAATTGTTATGGAAGTTGCCAAGGCGTTAGCGTTTATCGAAGAAGAATCGATATGGAGCGTTTGCCACTTGTCTAAGCCAGCAGGGTGTGTTAAAATGTATAAACATTTATCTAGACGTATATTAACATAAATTTTACACTCACATCTGGTATGTTTTAATAATAACCATTAGAATTAGCGGAGGACTAGTTCGTAAATTTGCAACGGTAATAAAGTTTCCTACCGCCTATATGATTCCTTCCTAGTTTCTATTGAACTGTTAGACGCTATTAGACGTACGTAGAATGTGAAATCTGGCATCCTGCGATGCTAGCTGCGGAAACTTGCCATGTTAGGGAAACTTGTGAAGGATAGTCTGTGTAGGTATTACCGATTGCCTACTGGTCACTTTCACCCACGCGGGAAGACACCACAACACCGTAGGTGACTCAAACTTCGCCGCATTTACGTAAGCACTCGTGACCTGCTTAGATAAATATATTTGTATAAATAACTCAAAAATCTGCACTCCACTCGATATTATAAATACGAAAGTGTGTCTGCTTGGTTTTTTCTCATTTTAATGAATAAGTTTCTTTTTCGATTTTAAAAGCAGAATAGGTTGATATCGGTCCTTAATTTTTGAAATGTGAAGGATGTACGCATATGATAGTTTTATAGGGGTCTAAGACATGGATGGAATTATTATTTTGTAAACGATGTAGTTGTTTTGATTAATATTGCTATTAATATATTTTACTTTTAAACGTATGTATAAAGTTGCGTTACATATAACCCAACACCATTATGAGAAAAATGGTTTCTTAAATAAATTTAAATTTGTAATTGAGTATTTGTACATACATTTATCAATTATACCATAACGGAGTAAAAAGTAACACAGTCGACAGTCGACATGCGACGCTTTTGGTAACTGTTGCATGAATAAATATCACTAGATTTTAACGCAAAGTACGCAACTTTTTATATATCGAAATTTATTTCAATTCATTGCGATTTCAAGATGATGTGATATATTAAGTTTTCCCAATATTTAGCCCCGTTCCAAATTTTAAATGTTACAACTATTTAGAAATATCGATCAAAGATTTTGATAATAGTAACAATGTATGTTAGTAACTCAAGTGTTTATGGCGTAAGCCAAACAGTGTTGAGTTTCTTAAATTTCTACTGTCAAATGATTTAAATTTAAGGTTTATGATATATCCTGTCATTAGTTTCTGTGATATGATCATAGCAGTTGCGGTTGTCGATTCAATCTTTGCATGGCATGAATTTAAGAGACCTTAATATTATATTATTTTGTTAAAGTCAGGTCATACTGTCGTTAATTATTATGATCTCTCTTTACGCTTCATGGAATAGCAAGATAAAAACGTCTTATTAGTTTTACATATAAGTGAATATTTATATCAATTTTCTAATATTATGTAATTAAATTTAATTTTTAAATCTTCTTATCCCTCAATTTATACAATAATACTGCGTGCTGTGATTACCTATAAAAAGCAATACAATTATACTTATAATTTATTATGTAAATTATTATTATTAAAATTATTGTAATTTCTTTTGGTAACCCAAATAAATAAATATTTAAACTGTCTTTTATATATTATTAACTTGCGATACACCCTCGCTTCGCTCGGGTTCCTCCCTAGTCCCCGAAATAAGAAAAAATTCTATCCCACAGGAACCGTACATTTTTCTGGAATAAAAAGTAACCTATGTGCTATTATAACTGTAATATAATATCAGAAAGAGTAACAAACATTCATCCATCCATCCTCACAAACTTTCACATTTATAACATTAGTATGGATTTATGGGATTATAGGTTTTAAATATTAACTTATTCTTCAATTTGAATACATATGAACATTTCCTTATGACATGCTTATATTAAAAGTATTCAAGTAATTGAGAAAGAACATAACCAAAATGGTAGTTTTTGAAGAGTTTTCATTGCGGTAATGCATCAGTATTGTATTGACAATATTAAATATTAAAATAAAGTAGATTCATAATTGTTTGATCTATTTAATAGCTCGGTGATTTTACTTTTTTGTCTAAATAAAACGACATTGATTACCAAGACTGATATTCACACTTTTAAGTAAAGCCTTGAATTACTCAGTCAGGCAGATTTTAAGCAAGGTTTAGAGGTGTATTGTCTCGCTGACAACGCTAGCCTCTATTGCGGTCGTATAACCGATAGCATTGTTATATGAATATATTTATTTACTTAAAGCAAATGTCTCATAATTTTAAAATCCAAATTAAATGCATGACACATTCGTATTGATGTCCTTAATTTTAGCTCTTGACCTAAAAAGATGGAATTTCGAATTTACTATCTAAATATTATTTTTACTTTTCTAATAGATACATATATATGAGTATATTAGCATATGTAATTTTAATGTAGTAGTGTTATAATTTTAACAATAATAATAAAATTTGCTTTTTTGACACTAAAAACGGACTACTAAAATGTACATTCATAAAGAAAAATAACGGTACTGATTTTATTTAATTTATACTTTTTATAAAAATTAATCCAACTATTACAGAATTCCTGTACTTAAAATTGAATTGAATTAAACATAACTTTTTTTAATTCGAGTAATAAAGTAATAATAATAAAACGATTATATAAGATCATATTATGAGACTACTAAGTGCCATACTTCCGTAAAATTACTCTTTACTTTTTACGTTATCATTACATTATTTATAATTTATATAATGCACATATAATTTATTAACTACATCATCTTAATTTATAATTAATTTATTTATGAGGTTATAACATAAGTAGAGCAGTTTAAAATTATAATATTCAAAAGACTTAAAATTATTAGACCAGTGTACATTAATGAAGTGTCATGATAGAAAGAGATAAATATTATGTAGGTTTGTGCTTCGTCCTATTATTGTCATAACAAACCAAGAACAGAATATTTTTATTGAATATTAATTAACTAAAACGATGTTTTACGCAAACATTAATCAAAAAAGTACGCAAATAATCGTTTTTGGCTTTTCACTTCCATGGTTTTTAGACACAAATTATATATACCCAATACCCATATTATATTAAAGTTTTACTAATAAAAAAAAAAGTTTTTGAGGGTTGCTTGATATAGTGTAGACCCCAATTTTGCTACTACATAAAGTTATCTCCTTTTGATCGATAAAAAGTCAAAAATAAATAAATAAATCGATATAAAGGTCGATCCTTTATATCGATCAATTATTTTTGACTTTTTATATCAATAAAAGTATAAGAGAGAAAAGCAATAAGTAATAATGCGAACGGCTAGGCAATAATGTCAATACAATTATTTTGCGCTACGGCTAATTATTTGAATTAAAAACATTCGATGTGTTTTAGTTTTATTATTCTATACTAATATTATAAAGAGGAAAGATTTATTTTTTGTTTGTTGGTTTGTACCGAATAGGCTCCGAAACTACTGAACCGATTTAGATGAAATTTGGTAAGAAGATAGTTTGAGACCCTGGGAAGGACATAAGACACTTTTTATCCTAGAAATCATCCTTTAAGGGAGTGAAAATGGGGATGAAAGTTTGAATGGGGAAGCAATCGGTAATATTAAGGATTTTATAGAAAACTACTACAAACGAGTTAAGTCACTGGGTGTTTTTATTAGTTTACATTTTATTATCTATTTTCGCGACTTAATAATAATGTGCGAACGTAATTGAATTGTTATTTTGTGTGTAGCATAAGTAAGTATATGGCATTATCAATCTTTACGTAAAAAGCTAATTATAGATTTTAATATTCCTAACTAGGACATATTATAATTGGTATGTTATCAATAATTAATACCTACAGAGATTACAGAAATAAAACATTCATCTGTTTTAATTGTTACAGGCACATGGCTTTCTATCTATTTAACACACATTTGTGAAAGGTTTTTAGTATTAAAATAATATGAAATATAATTGCTATATTTATTCGTTTGTATGTTTTTTTACCGTTTGACACTTTAATACCGTAAACTACTATGTACATAAGTACATGCAGAAATCCAAAAGGAAAATCCAGGGTCCATTAGAATCCCCCTTATGATCTCATCTATATAGATGGATTATATTGTTTTGTTTATACCTTACATACACCTTATATTTACATAGGTACATTGAAACAATAGTGATAAAAATATAGAGCTTAAAATACGAATGAACGAAACCAAAGGGAACAATAGAAGAAGTTATTCACAATGTTAGATTCTGTCTTTATACGAAGAATAAGTATTATAATACATCTATGTACATAGATAGTACCTACTGTTATACGTGGGTAATTTTGGTGACGACCTCGTATTAATAATACGAGTAATCTATTGTAAGCACTGTAGTTGGGCCTTTGAATATGGGTACTATACGTTTAGCCAAGGTAAATAAAAAGAGATAAATTACGAGAAAAATGACTAACGTTTGCTCGTGGCTCCGCCTGCGTTATTTTATGTATCAATGACGACATTATTTTATTATGTTTGATGACACGTTTGGCTCAGTTTGTAGTGATTCCACTTGCTGTGCCAGCGGTCGCGGGTTCAAACTTCGAGCCCCGCTGGGGGTATTCATTTATGTGATGAGCTCGAATGTTTGTACTCTAGTCATGGGTGTTTATATTTATAATATGTAAGTATATAAAGTTATATATGTGTGATGATGATGATGATGATCGATCCTGGCCGATTTCGGCCACAGCGACTTGGATCTGCGCTCATTATTGAGAGCTTCGCTGGTGTGCTCTCCAGTGACTGACAAAGCCAATTTTTGCAGTGAATGTTCGTCCACATTCACTGCAAGTCAGCACTCCTCCCACATAAGTATATTGGATGGCCGCAGGTGGGCGGGCCTTTAGCTCTTCTCGTTTAGCGTCGAGCTCTTCTTTACGCCGTCTTTCAAACTCGCTCACCTTTTCCCTTACAGTTCGCCTCCATTGTGTCCTATCCGCTGCCATAGCCTCCCAGTGTGATTGATGTAAGTCACACCTCTTCATGTGGCGTTTCAGCACATCTTTGTACCGCAGAAATTGGCCACCCTGCTTACGCTTGCCATCCTGCAGTTCTGAGTAGAAGATGCGCTTTGCTACTCTAGCTTCAGACATTCGGGAGACATGACCAGCCCATCGCAGCTGTCGGTGCATCAGATAAGCCTCAATACCGCTAACATTAGCTCGTCTGAGTACTTCCGTATTACGAACACGGTCCGACCACCGAATGTTCAGAATTTCGCGTAGGCATTTCAGGTGGAATCTATCCAAGGTCCGAATATGCACGCGGTATAGGCACCATGTCTCCGAGGCATAAAGGAGACCTGGCAGAACTATTGCCATGTACACCGCTACTTTTGTAGAGAGCTTTATGTCATGCGAGCGGAACACCTTGGCACGAAGTCTACCAAAAGCTGCAGCAGCTGTTCCTATCCGGCTGTTAACTTCGTTATTAAGAAGGCACCTGGATGTTATGGTGCTTCCAAGATACTTAAATTGCTTTACCTGCTTAAGCGAGACGTCTCCGAGTCTAATGTCAACTGGGGCACTGTTTAAAGTATCAAGTGCCATGACTTCGGTCTTCTTGACATTTATCTTCAGGCCAAATCTGTCACATGCCTGCAGCAGTCTCGACATAAGCCTCTGTAGCCCATCTGTGGATTCCGCTACAAAACACAAGTCATCTGCGTACATCATCAAATATGTGTAGTGTCTCCACTATCTGGTATCCGTAACACAAGCCTCGTAGCTTACCATGGAACTAGATGGTGCTGTGTGTTAATGTCCCAACATCGTTCTGCTCCTAAGAGCCATAGCATGATAAACATTTACCGAGGAATGTTATAAGCTATCTAACATTAGTTACGAAATAAAAAAAAATTAAATCAAACTAATAATAATATAACATATTAGAACGTTTCTCGTGTATTTTATCTTTCGTTTTTTTGTATACTACGCAATATATTTTCCTAAAATGTAAAATGGATTTTAATGATACTTTATGTAATTAATAGGATATAAGAATGGAAGGAAAGGCGAGGCTAGTAGGAGGATTCTGTTATACCGGAGTATAAAGTACCCGATGCCACTCTTCGCACCAGTTTTTTATCTCTTTGCCAAAACATCTCATCAATTCGTTCACTCGGATGCTGCGTGAAAGAAGGACGAACACACTTTAACACTTAAACGTCTATCATTTTTAAACTTGTGTACTAATTTTATACACAATTTCATTAGTTTGATTCATATATTTTTCTACGTATTTTGAATAAATAATATACATGTTGACTTGGCAACAGGAATACCAAGTTATAAAATGCAGCATAACTGACAATAAATATAGGCAGCATTAGTCTAGAAGCATTATTGCCGTACCGGCGCCATATTTAACTAGCGTTGGTTTCTTGCAATTCAATCAGAACCTACTTCTTGAAATACATATATTTAATTCGAGGTACCTATTAGTTTATATTTTTCCTTATAAAAACTACTACCACTTGTTTGTTACTAAGACGCAGCTTTATAATAGCAATTAAAAATTAAGATTAAAGTGTCCACTGTCCATCTATGATTTCTAAATATGTGTCATACATATAAAATACTGTAATTCTCTCTAAGTTCCGCTATCTCTTTTAAGAAATAAATTATAAGGCGACTAAAGACGCAGGCAAAAGATAGCAAGTAATGAGATGGTGATAAGAATGAGTTACGTACGTAGTGTAATTATAAAAGCTTCATTACAATGAATACATGAATGTATATAATATCATGTATGATCACTATGTATTGTTTGAGAAGCGTTTTCTCTTCGGCTTGCGGCCCCAGCAAATATAAGGAATCTTTATAATGACGGATTTATTTGTTATTTTAGAGAATATTTCTGTTAAAATAGGTATATAATTGTTCAATTATTATTATTGTAATATATGTTCTAATTATTTCAAACGTAAAAATAATTTTAAGCTGATCTGTGCACTTGTACAGCCTTGGTGCCAATTTGGACTTAGCTTGTATAAATAAATGTTTCTTACTTGGAACGCCTTGCGAAATATGACCTAAATAGTTTCTGTTAGATATAACTTATATAATGTAGAGTTCCACAACATATGATATAAAACAGTATTGTGGAAATAAAGTAATTTTTGTAAAAATAGGTGCGCCCGTAGGTACCTGAGTATGTTCTTCCAGTCATAGCCTATCTGTATACTAAATTTCATACAAATTCGTTCAGAAATTTCATCGTGAATAAGTAACAAATATACTCACACTCGTACAAACTTTCGTATCTATAATAGCCGTCTAATATACATATAGCACCAGCTTTCAAAAAGTATGCCTGTATTTTAATGGAAAAAGATTCTAAAATCACAAATATTGAATTTCGTATGCCAAATAAGATGTAATTGAGATGTCAAAATCTTTCTAAGTGGAGCGTTGCGAATAGAGCACGTTGTGTCGGCAATAAGCAATTTAAGTAAGATGTTACAGGGAGCTAACTACGAAGAGTTCTAGCGTATAGTATGCAGTAAAAAATGGAAAAAGGTATCTTTAAGTATTTTATTTTATTTTCATTTCTTGTTAATGGTTTACAAGCTAAATGTTACATTGATATTTCGTTATCAATATAATTCAATTCAGTCAATCATTCGTTATCATTTCACTATAAATATGTATAATCATTTTATTTTTCTATTTAAAAAATACTTATTAGTAAGTTGAAAGTTCAAAACGTATTGTATTTCTGACATTCTATGTGAACAAGAGTCAGCTTTAAAATTCGAGCCAATGTTTGGTGTGTTTTAGTTTTTTATTAACACATATTACTCTTTATAAAGTAATAAAATTTTAACATTTAGTTATAATTTATCATTATGAGCAGCTTTAATTCATAATGATACGACTATTTTGAATTCAAGAGCAAGTTTTACATTTCACAAATTCGCTTCACAGAACGTTGACATTGGATTATATCTTTACGTGCGTAACCACATCTGTTATATTGTAGATAGATAAAAAAGCCATGATGTTTATTTCATGGATAAGCTAGATCATATTTTTATTTTCCCACAATAATAGTAAGTTTTTTAAAGCAAATAATTATAAAAAGTAACATTACAGATGTAATACAGAGTAAAATATTGCAGTAGACTAAAGTATTTGGTTAAATTTTGACTAAATTAATAAAAGATTGTATTGCATTATATGTAGAATCGTAATCGCTATAAATAATTAAGTTGAGCAATTTCCTTTACGGACTTGCAGGGTTTTATTTCTTAGCAATAGGTAATCTATATATGTATATACATAAAATGCTTTGTCCTGACTGACTGATCGATCAACGCACAGCCTAAACCGCTGGTCGTAGAAACGTGAAATTTGGAAGACATATTCCTCATACAATGTAGGTATCCGCTAAGAAAGGATTTTTATAAATTCACCCCCTAAGGGGGTCAAATAGGGGATAAAAGATTGTATGAAACTCTGTTATTCTTATCGCGAAATGCACGAAAAGTGGTAGTTAGCTTTAAAACAAAAAATAAGAAATAAATGTATTATATTTTTTTCTAAATTCATCCCTTAAAAGGGTAAAAAGGGGTGATAAAGTTTATATGAGAAAACGATCATATTTTATGATCACAATTACTTGAAACTTGGTATTAATGCTCTTCAATACAATTAAATAAATATATGTTTTAGCATTTTTCGAAATTCATTCCATAAGGGGGTAAAATAGGGAGGAAATTTTTGTATGAAATTCTGTAATTGATGCACGGAAAGTAGTATTTACTTTTGAAATGAAAAATAAAACAATACAAATATTTTTTTTTCAAAATTTACCCCTTAAAAGGGTAAAAGGGGGTTGTGCTATTTATATGAGGAAAAAAAATTATTATCAAAATTAGTTGAAACTTGGTATTAATGCTTTTCAATACAATTAAACAAACATGTGTTTTAGATTGTTTTTTAAATTCAGCCCCTAAGTGGGTAAAACTGGGCGGTGAAGTTGAAGTTGTTGAATATATTTAAGCAGAGTAACATTAGTCAAATTCTCCGTAAGTGCACACTTTCTGTGTGGATATGAAGTAGAGAACGGAAATTATTCCAAGCCCAATGGAAAATTATGTATAACTGCTCGGCTGGCCACAGCAGTGACAACTATAATAGATCTAGAGATCTATATCTTTGAGAACACGAAATCTTATACGAACTTTTTTTTTGCAAATAATAAAGTATGCGTAGCGAAAAAGTTTATTTTAACCGTAATTTGATCGCGGGCGAAGCCGCGGGTCCTGCTAGTATTATATAAATCTGTAATTTTGAAAGCAGGTCATACTAATAAATACCATTGATTCAGGTTTCTTATATTAGTGGGTGTATCCTAAGAGGCAGCGTGAGAGCGGTCGGCTATCGGCTGAGTCAAGTCATAGCTCACGTCTATATGTTCCGTTTAGGGTTGTGTCACATTATGCTGCTTAATATATATTGTTTGTACATTGTAATATTTGAACTATTTTAAGTGTAAAACTTGTTTTTTATAAATTATATATTATGAAGTTTTGAATTGTTTGATTTATTTAAACAAAATTATAACAATTTCTTTATTTGGAAACAAATGTTAAACAGTCGAAATATTTTTATTTCTTAAAATAAACCACTCTGTGTTTTATTATGACGATAAAAATATATATCTATACTTAATATTATAAAACTGAAGAGTTGGTTTGTTTGTTTGTTTGTTTGTTTGTTTGGTTGAACGCGCTAATCTCAGGAACAGGAAAAAATCTTTTTGCACTAGATAGCCCGTTAACTGAGGAAGGCTATAGGCTATATATCATCCCAGAAAAATGTACGGTTCCCGTGGGATAGATTTTTTTTGTCTAGGGACGAACCCGAAGCGACGCGAGGGTGAGTCGCTAGTAGCTTATAATTACATTTCCTAAATAAAATACTAACTTACCATTTAATACTTCTTTATTAGTTTGCGTTTAAAACAAAAAAAAAACATTGTCATGTACGCTGATGTAATGATAAAACAACTTGGTAAATTACGTGCTAAATTATGTTATGTAATTGAAGTGAATCTTAATTGAGTTTTAGAAAACATTTTGTATGAGAAATGATTTAATCTAGTTTACTATAATAACAAGCAATTATACAATTTTGGTATTTAGATCATTTGATTTTTAAGTGTAAGTGTGGTGATTTTGATTACAAAACGAATTAATTAACATGAGTATGTGAGTACCATACAAATAAAAACAAAATTAAGAAATATAATAGGAAAAGCTCTTATACTGTTTTCCTCTAAGTACATTTTTTTTCGTTGTGATAATAGTTTAATTATATGAGAAATGTTTTCTCAAACCTAGTCACATATTACGAAATACTATCAAAACATCACAAAATTATTATTTATATTTTTTTTTGTAAATCAATTTACTAGACACTGAAATAATTTAGGTTCTTATTCTTATTCATTATAACAAAAGTTTTCAGCAACGTTCCATCATTTTTAAGTAATCTTATATAATATTTACCATTTATTGTAAGTTAAATTTTAAAAGGTAAGGTCAGCCCTATGTGAAATGCTTCGAGATTACGTAATTTGCAGGTTAGTGGCTCGATAAGTTGCTCCACATTCGCTTTGTCTTACCTGCAAACTGGCCACTGCTTACTCGTTTTCTTATCCCGTAAACCAACTCGTTATAAATCAGTTCATAAATATGAAATCATTACAGTTACATAATTTTATTTTTACTTCCCTTTTAAAATAAAAATATATCAATATTTTTATATAAATATATGTATTATAAGTTATAAGAATAATCTTTGATTATATTAGTATAGTGCTTTAAAGGTGGTACAGAGCTATTTTATATGTAATTTCAACGCTATTTAAATCATCTAAATAGTAAATATAAAATAAAATACAATAAAAATAGAAAACACGACTATAAAGAATAAGTACCTACAGGAATCCATACTAATATTATAAATGTGAAAGTTTGTGAGGATGGATGGATGGATGTTGTTTGACTCTTTCACGCCAGAACGGTTAAACGGATCTGAATGAAATTTGGCACAGAGATAGATTATAGTCTGGAATAACACGTAGGTTACTTTTAATTCTAGAAAAATGTACGGTTCCGTGGGATAGCGAAGCGAGAGCGAGTCGCTAGTTTGAAATAAATGTCAGAAAATAATATAACTAGTGTAACTGTCGTCGATTATTTAGTGTTATAGCGTCAGATAATATCATCGGGTACCATTATTTTATTCGTTATGTTAACAATCTCAGCAAGAATGCGCATTGTGTGCCAAACACATTGCTACTTCCGAACGTTGAGAGCATTCGGTGCAAGGTTCCTGTCACGCTATTGTTTAAAATCTGTTCACTGATACGGTAACAAGTATAGCTGGAAATGAAGGTTATTGTGCTATTGATCGGTTGTTAGTAATGAAGCTCGCTATTGTCCCTTAGTGTGTGCTATTCAATGTACAGCGTACATCTATTTTGTGACTATATGTATATCAAGCGCCATTGTTTGTAATATTGACTGGGAAATTAGGCAATCTAGCTAGTTGAAATATGTAATAGGTATTTGCGAATTGTGAACATTTATTTTTTTATTGAAGTCGTCAGTTTAATGGCATACATATTAAAATATCTTGCATTACGATACCATTTTTATATATAAAAGCAGTTGTTAATATTGCGACTAGCTCAAGGTTTATAGCGGAATAAAGTAATTTCTGTTAAGAAATTTACAGACCGTAAGAGGATATTATCAAAATACTCGCTATGTATTCGCAATGTATCAAATATTATTATCATATAAAAATATAAATAGAAGTCGTCTAATGTTGACGTAATTGACGTAAGGTTGCGACATTAAAAATAAGTCTGGTCTTGTATGTAGGTAACGTTGGAACTTCGTCCACTTTCACTGACAGGGTGATTGCATGAAAGTAAAGTGTATCTGGGACCGGCACTCGTTGATTCGAGAATTCGTGACGTAAATTGTATAAAGTCGTTTGTTTACTGTAGCCGGACGTAGCCTACTAACATGTTTGTTTTTTTTAACAGACTTCAAAAATGAGGAGATGCCAGCCGATACAAATCAAAGCACACCGACTTTGAAAATATATGATTAGGTATCTATAATAAATGAAAACTACTAATCAGTTATTTTTTACTTTTTAGTGCTTTTTATGAAGTCGGTTTTTATTTTTTTCTTAAAAAGTTTTTTTAATATTTATTTTTATAAACATCTATCTAGCAATGTGCAGCTTTTTTTAATTAAAAAAAATAGATTAGTTGTTTAATACACTGATTTTTACGATGTCAATAATTAATATTTATTAATTATTTATATTAGTAATTATTTACATTAATTTAGAATTTGCTAAAATTTAAAATACTTTCTTGAACATAAAATTTTATTACATTTTAAATTAATTAGATTTATCAAGATCTAATAGAGTTATTTTAAAATATAAATAAGATTTTATTGATTAAGTTAAGACGTTTATATCTCTTTCTGACCTAATTAGTTATTAGGGAGTGTAATCACTAAACGTATTACGTATTAGTTACGCAACGTACTCGTATCTTATGCATAATCAAGTTATGGATCATATAAGTTATCCGCTTACATATTTGTAAGTGATTCAAAGCATGTCATGTATTAATATTCATATATATGAATAAAATTGCCGGCGTATGACGCCGTCCACCATGCATCAAACATTGCTATTTATATCGATTGTTTACATGCAAATGAAAATTATATTTTATTAGCGATTTACCCTTGCTTCGTTCATGTGTGTTCATAGGTACGTTTTAAATATACGTATAAAAATAATTATTGTGAGATAGAAACATGCTATTGGGGACTTGTCTGTAGACCTTTTTAAGACCTACAATTTTCTAGTATATTGTTTTGATGTATCTCTTAAGAATAAGCCAGTCTTAGCCATGTATGTACAGACAAAAATATCAATAACTATTGTTTTGGGGTCTATATTCTGTATAAAATACATAACAATCATTGTTTTTAAAAATATTTCATGTACAGATTTCGTTTTCACAGGTTTTTATGTATAGATAACAAGTAGGTACCTACCTACTTCTTATTGATCAAATAAATTGTTATTATTGATATAATAATTGCGAAAGGGTGTACATTTGTTATTTTTTTCTTACATCCATAGAGATAGATTATGTGCTTCAATTTTAGAATATGGGCTCATGAGCTACTTATTACCAAATCAAGTTATTCGAGCAGGTATGTGTATAGTGTATATTAATGATATTAGGATGAAAAATAAAAATACAAAAATAAAGCATAATAAAAATTATTAGGAACTTAGCCAATCGCGTGCGTTATAAACGTTTATGGCTCTCCCATATAATTCTTTACAGATTTGCTGTTTTTTGGCATAATAACATCGATATACTTTACCACCAGGCGGTTCATATCTCGCGACTCTACGCGTAGGTGCTATATCTCCGCTGTATCCACACCAAGAGTCAACGCACTTATAACTCAATGTTACTAAGTTACCACCTGTTTTCAGAAGTATCTTTTTATCAATATCCATAGATTCCTTCAATTTTAAGCCATCGGGGTAAGGCACATATTTATCATGATCACAATTAATTAGCTTCGCTTCACTCTGTTCACATATGAATTCCTCTTGGGACAAAACATTTGATTCGTTTGGCCTCGCTATGTTCCCAATATCTACCAATTTGGTGTGTGAATCAACTTCGTCCTTGTTATGGCATACTCGCCCACCGTCGGAATATGCTAAGCAATCGATCAAATAAAACAATTTATTGGGCAAGTTATTCGATAGGAATAATAGTTTGTCTACATTTTTGTAATTATAATACTTTAGATAATCACACTTATAATTTTTTGGTGTTTCTAGATAGCAATAATGGAGTGACGAATTTGATGTAGCTATTTGTGTTATAGAGTGTACTTGTACATATTTACATTCATACGTAGAACAGTTAAAAAATATAATATTTCTAATATTTGGTAAGTAAGGTTCGCAAATCGGTATATTGTTATCGATATTCTTTCGTCGACTCGTCCCAGTATTAGCTATTGTTTTGCATATTGGAATATTATCCTGTAACATTTATACATGTTTGTTAGCAAAATTCAAATTTGATTAAAAAAGTATGTATTAAAATCAAGATGTGTTTTTAACTTATTTAATACTAGCGACTCACCCTCGCTTCGCTTCGGGTTCGTCCCTAGACAAAAACAAATCAATCCCACGGGAACCGTCCATTTTTCCGGGATGATATATAGTCTATAGCCTTCCTCACTTAACGGGCTATCTAATACAAAAAGAATTTTTCAAATCGGATTAGTAGTTCTTAAGATTAGCGCGTTCAACCAAACAAACTAACAAACAAACTTTTCAGCTTTATAATATTAGTATAGATAAGTAACCAGTGTGCAAACCATACTATGGCAAGTTATATTTTAATAATTTAAGCTCAGTGATGTTTATTTTATATTTAAATTTTATTCATAATGTGTTTTTATTAAAAAAGAAAACAAATATAGTTATGTAAATAATTTGCATAAGAATTTGTTACGTTTAGCACTTGTTCTGTGCATATCTTAAAAAAGCGAAACGAAAGGAAAACACTTTGATCCACCAAAACGAGATTTAAAATGACAGATTTATTCATGGTGAAAAATAGGCTCAGAATAAAATATCGATAAATAGCTAATTTCAAACATGTCTTTGTGTTATTTGTTTTAGAGATGAAAATTTTTAACGGCAAATATTTTTTTTTCAAATTTTACTATCTATATATATAAAAATCAATGTTTGTATGGCTGTACTCTATGCCTCCTAAACCATTCATCCCATTGTGATGAAACTTTGGTGAGTGAGTCTGAGTACACTCGTAAAATTTTGCGGCCCAAAAAATTTTTTTTCTTTGTATATTTATCCTCCATGAGTTCTTAAAATATTCTTTGCCAGGGATGCACTCAAGCGAAGCGAAGTCGCTAATTTATTCATAAAAATTGCATGTTTATTAATTACCTCATCAAGTACACATACAACATCCTTATTGTAACGCTGAAAATATAAAATTATTGATGATGAATATTGTAGAATTAATAGTTTAATGTATCAATTAAAGCGTTTCCATTTGAGATGTTATATTTTTCCAAGAAAAACTTAAATGTTTCTCAGTAGGCGTAGTCATTTAAAAAAATTCCTAAACACCATGATTGCAACTTGTTATACAACCTACATAATGTTATACGCTAAATTAAGTAATAGTCTCCAAAACCACCTATCATCTATTAGTAAATATTTTTGGCTTATTAATATTAGACCTTTTGGTTAAACCTCTAGTTCTTTATATCTTTACATTTTGCTAGCGACTCACCCTGATTCCGCTCGGGTTCATCCCTACTTACGTTTTAACATTTAGTATAGATTTCTCAGAGATGAGATATTTTCCCGCAGTAAAATGTATCCTATATGTTGACCCGGATAACCAGCTATCATCATACCAAATTTCATCAAAATCCCTCTAGTGGTTTTTCCGTGATACGGTAACAGACAGACAGACAGACAGACAAAAATTCTAAAAACTATAGATTCGGCCTCTGTATCGATAATAATGTCTATTTCAAAAAGATTTTCCAAAAAATATTTAATGTACAGATTCGGCTAGTTATAATTTTATTATATGTATAGATAACTCTTTCTTATTAATTTATTTAAAACAATAATATACTATATTTATCTATTCTTAATTTCTTAACTTTAATACTCATCATATAAAATTATTTTTGAATCAAAAATACATATCTCTTTAACTTTTGTTATATAACTTTTGTTACAGAGATATATTTTCTGAAACTCTGTTTAATACTTAGTACCTGGCGACCGAGCTTCGCTCGGAGTTCTTTTTTAAAATATATTATTTTTTAGATAACAAAAAAACTAAAAACTTGAATAAATACAAAAAAAAGTAAAACTTTGTATCCGATCGAGATTCGAACTCGGGCAACCTATGATTGTTAATCTTGCACCTTGGTCGCTTAACCAGGATGCTTATGTCTGAGTGTAAGAAATTATCGACCATATTTTGCGTAGAATAATGCAAAAGAAAATCGCATGAAAACTCGAAAACACGCGTTTTCCCAGACATGTGACTAATCTAGATCGATTTTTCGCCCCCGAAAGCCCCCACGTACCAAATTTCAGCGAAATCGTTAGAGCCGTTTCCGAGATCGCTAGTATAAATAAATAAAGATATAAAGATATAAATATACAAGAATTGCTCGTTTAAATATATTAGATATTTTGTAAGTAAATAAAGTTTTGGTCTAGTCAAATCTTGTAGAATATATAATCTTATGTATAATAGTAAATAACATATAAATGTGTTTTTAGGAAATATATTTTATAACAATACTTAAATATGTTACTTATATAATTCAATCAGCTTACCGCGTACACGTCTAATAAAACACAGTAGATGACTAAACATAAAAAAGTGAAATTCATGTCTCCAACATTACATCATGCGTGCAAAATAAATTGTAATAGAAAAATAAGAAATCGACGAACAATAAAAGTTTTAGTGTGAATCGCTTCATTGCGAAGTTATTAAAAGTTAATCGTAAATATAATTTCGAAAATGAATAACAGACGATAAACCTTCAGCAAATGGATGTACAGTAGAATGACTTTGTGATTAGACTTATCCGTTTAAGCCGCTTGTTTCCTTAATATATTATACTATTGCATATTTTCCTCTAATTAATATCAAAACTTAGCTAATTAGCAAATTTCTATAAAAGGCCCGATCTATGGTAGAGTGAAACAGAAGGTGACAATTTATGGATGGCTTATATACGAGTACATTTAGCAAAAATACATACCAGCAGAAGAAGCTCTTGTTTATACATTGTTCATCACAACTGTGGATACTGGATAACAAAAGATCTGAAAAGATGAATTAGTATATTAATTTGTTGAAGTATATGCATAGATTTTAATTCAAATGTAATTAAAAAAAAATAACCGACTTTAAAAAAGGAGAGTTATGTATTCAGCCCATGCTTTCGTATGTATTACTATCGGTGAAGATCTAATGAATAAGATGCTAAGATGACAATGAAACTCTATAATAGAAGTAAATTATCTATCATTCAAAACATTTGTTATTGGTAGTTGTTATTTTACCATAAATCTATTCGTTTAGGGTCCAATAACTTGTAGGCGGTGAATTGAAATTCTTTAACGTATTTATATATTTTTATGATATATGAATAATCCTATAAATATGTTGATGATCTAATAATGAAATCGGAAGTTTTGTGACGCAACCGCTTGACAGATGGAAGTGTACCAAATTGAGTCAATAGGACTGGTGGCGGCAGCTTTGAAAAGTAGCTGCACCATATTGATTAGTCTAAGGCTTGATGGTAACTCTAGTAATGAACAATGTAACACATTAATGTATTTATGATTATATTATATTATATATAATATTAATGAAGGTTCAAATGCAACCACGATCAAAAGATTGTTTGCGTTTGAATGAAATTAATCGATCGATTCCGATACACTTACCAAATAATGTTCAATCAAAATATTTTTGTTCTTTAAAAAATGACGCTTTTAATTTATTTATATAAATACTAGGAAGACAGATATAGGAGGATAGGATTTTAAGGCACCATCGTTTCGCAAAATGGCTTGTTTGATTTAAAGATTCCATTTTAGCACTTTAAGCAATTTTAAACTTCCTTTTTTCGTATTTACTTTTTTTATTTAATTACATTATTGCTTATTAAATGACCTATAAAATTTATTGATTAGATTAATAAGTATTAAAACAGTATTTTCTATCATGAAAAAAAAGTTATATTTGAGGGCGCTGCGTGGGTAAGAGGACTCAAAGTCCTCGTTTGTCTTTCGTTATACTTATGGTACCTTAAGTCACAGTATATATCTTTACTGTGCTTAAGTGTTGTGCTAGAATATATTATATTATTGCTTTTAATAGTAATCCATAGTAGTGGCAGTATGAGACAGTCACATTGTCTTTATAATGAAACTGTTGATCATGTGCTATTATTGTTGCCTTTATCGCAAGAGTCACGGTCATGTTAGATTATAACCTTCATGAGAATTAGTTTCAGTTGATTTCTCGACAGGAACTCGTTAAAAATATATTAATATTCAAGTATAATCACTAGTCAATAAAGTAAGAACTATCTTACAATTGATAAAGAAATGTGTATAAAAAAATATATTTTTGTTTAAAAATAATTAGATTCTTTAAAAACAAGCCCTGATGAATGATATATAATATTAAATGCCAAGTATTCGGAGCTAAAGTGAGACTCTTTATGTTTAGACAAACTTCTAATATTTATTATTGTTAGGTATTATTATCTCTCAGTTTGACTACATTTCCTACTATACTAATAAAAATATAAAATTTCCACTTTGCTGGCGGCATAAAATTATTATTTCAAACGATACAATACACTTTGCAATACGTAGTTGCAATTGAGCTATAATATTTTGTTTTAATACATACATAGACTGTGTTGAATTTACATCTAATAAAAATTACTTAAGCTTGCAAGCCCAGTGCTTTTGCTCTAGTTCCGACAAGGTTACGAGTAGGCGTTTGTACGTAACTGCGTTCACGATATATTATGCTCGTACGTATGTACCAGTATGTACCTATTGCTGTATCGTCAAGACATGAAATATTTGTGACATTGAAAATGTAGGTGAGTATGATGGTCGTGGCATGACCGTGCATCGGCTAGCAAAATCAACATGGCAATTTATTGTAATATATTATGTTACTCTAAGAGATATACATGTCCTTTTATGGTATCTTGAAATTTAAATTAATAATAATTACCATATCATAGTTGTAAATAACCATAATATCGAGAAAAAAACACTATGATTATATCAAGTTTGCGTTTTACGGTCATAAATCCTTTACTTTTATTGAGATTCCATGATTAATTCAAACACCTATATAAAAAGGTTTTTTTTACTGCCTTGATTGTTCTTTTTATTACATTATCTTTATTTGATAATTGAGCATATATTAAGTATATTTTTGTGTTAGTGAGAAAGAAGTCACAAGAATATTTTGTGATAGAAAATATACATTTTTTTAGACAACGTTTTACTTTTACTGATTACTAATGAAACTAAAATTTATTACGGTAAAGCATATTTATAGAAAGTGAGGCACACAATGGAACATTGAACGATAGTGAAAATGCTATCGTCCTGTGAATACCAATGCGATATTTAATGACGTGTATGAAATAATAGCGAACATATGTAATAGTACTATAATATATATCGAAATGATCGAAGTTTGTTTTTATTATTTTTATTTTAGTTTGTTTGAGGAAACTTACGACTTTATGTGATAATAAACATGAAATATTTATTAGGTAGATATAAAAGGTGTGATACAAAAGTAGAAATCCTTCTTTATATAAATGGAACGATTTCTAAAAGTTCTATGAAAATCAGTTCAGCCATCAAAACGCAGATTTACAGATGTGAGCAGATGAAAAGACAAAAATGTATAAGCCCTTATTATGTATATCACGATTTAGATATAGATTTTTATTGTAAACTATTTTAAAATGTCTAGTTAGATAAGTAATTCAAGTAATATAGTACGAGTATTCTTCTAACAAAGTTTGTATTGTACATGCAAGTACGATGAACACCGACAAGACGTGCGATTAAGTAACGTTAATAACATTTTAAAGTGAAATTACTTCCAACTTGTATTATAAATTTTAAATAGCCACTTAATCACTTAACATTTACAGCGGTTTGTACTTTTGTTCATTTTCTTATGAAACTGCACCTTTACGGTCTTCTATCAGAGTGTTATTTAATTTTAAGACGAACTTATTAAAATGTATTATTATAATAAATCCTCTTTTGAGTAATTTATTATAATTCAAGTCATTTATCTATTGATCAATGTTCCTATCATATGAATCATTCCACTGTAGAAAGAGTAAGTAACGCGGATAAGTAACCAGATAGCAGGGAAAAGCGTTAGTTGCGGCTTACTAGGTTTAAATTAACTATATGATACCGTTTATTAAATTTGTTTCTACAACTTGAAAAGTGTATATCGTAAAATTGCTCTACATTTTAAGAAGATATGTATTTACATTTTCATTTTGTTCTAATAATTGTGACTTTGCAATGTGTAATGAAGAAAAGTTATTTTATAAAGAAGAATACTATTTTGTGCTAAATAATGTCTACTGTTAGTAAAAAAGACCAATTAAAAGACCTTATAGTCTCATTAAGTAATTATAAGCAAAGGATAAATATGTTTATTTACAAGTTTACACATTTGTTCTGTAAATACATAAATGTCAATTATTCCTAATCATTAATTTTATTGTGACATAAAATTACATACCTATAGTTACATACTTATTACGTCATTATTACATAGTTATTGGGACCTTCAGTTTGCAAGGTCGGGCTGCAAATTTCATAAATAAATAATTTTCTGTCTGAAATAAAAATATTTTTGCAGATGTATTGGTATTTATACATACGAGTATAATAAAACTGTAGAGGTCGAATGTCTGTACATAGAAAAAAAAATGCTAAAAACCGAGTCAGGTGGATGTAAGAAAAGAAATAGAACAAATCCACATTTTTTTATTTTTTTTGTTTCTCTGTCTGTTTGTCTGTTTGTACGGACTAATCTCCGACAATCTTGGACCGATTTAAATGAAATTTTACATGGTGGTACCTTATATCCCCGGTCAACATTTTAGAAACCTTTCTTCTCCGAAAATTCAAGAGTTCCCGTGGGATAGTTGAAAATTATAGTAACTTATACAGCTTAGTACACAACAACATATGCATCTAATTTAGTAAAATATAGCATGCTTATATATTATATTGGCGATAAAACAATGTGTATTATAAAATTTATAAATCCCATTAAAACGACGGGTTCCCGAGGGAAAGTAAAACATTGCAAAAACAGTCTCTAGCATAGCGTCTTTTAAACTAAATTAATTGTATGTGACGGACGTCATTTGACTTAAAGCAAAGCCTACTTTTTAACCCGGAAAAATGTACGGTTCCTGTGGGATAGGTTTGTTTTTGTTTTCCAGAGGCAAACCCAAACGAAGCGAGGGTGAGCCGCTAGTTATTTATATTTTTGTCGCTTCACGCTATGCTTGTGATGTGTTGTAAGAAAGATTGATTTCTTTTTATATTTTTGTCTATCCTATCAAAATTTACACCTAATTTAATCTACGTCTATGTTAATTTACAAATAAAATCGAAGTGTCTTACTGGTTTAAAAACGGATATATATTGGGCCCGTACACATATATTGGGCCCATGCTATTATTTTCGCTCCACGCATAATTCCTTCTTCACCTTGCCTTTGATTTTACCTGTCTATCTGCTTGTATTCGGTATTTTCCAGAAAGCTCTTAAGCTTCAACGGAAATTTCGTCGGCGAGGAGAAATGATTTTGAGAAAAGGGAGATACATATCTTGTTTTTCATTATCTGACAGCCTTGTTTGAAATAAATGAGTCCTGCATGCGTGACAAATAATAGAAATATCTAACTTACTTCGTTAAGAGGTTTGGCTACATTATTAAAATATTTTATTAGTATTTTATGGGGTCAAATGAAAGACTTAAGTTGACATCATCCTTAGTATTTTTCGAACTTCTAACAGGTTTTAGGAGTCCTTGTAAATTTTGTAAGAGATTTGTGCGATTCCCGTGGAAAAAAGACTTAGTTTTTTAATTATTTCGATATTAAATATTGGAAATATTGTGGGCGATGAACTGATTTAAAGAATGCAGTGATCTCGTTTCTCGTTTTAGGACATAATGTGTACGTTGACTTCTCGTAGATGACATAATAGGCCAAAGTTGTATTATATCCGAGCAGAACATTCCATTTTGGTAATCTTCGAAGGAATGTACCGTTTAGAATATCCTTAAGTTTTAGACTAAAGAATTTTTAGAATTTAAATAGTGACACACGATTGTCAATATATGGTTTACATTTTCTTTACAATACAATAAGATATAGTATAATATTTTCTCATGCGTCGCAATCATCGCCTGAGGAAAATATCCACTTTTACTGAAGGGAATAGGGATAATATATGTAGATTGTAACGATATCCAACCTCAATATACGAATATCTGTATATTATAAATATGTAGTTTGATAACTCTATGTAAAAAAAATCTTTGTTTTTAAAAAGATTAAATGAAAAATGTAAGTAACTAAGGAATATTTATATTAGTTATAAATCAATCAGCTTACAAAATAATGTTTATCTATAAAATTTATAACGTTTAATATAGTACTTATTTGAAAATAGAAACAAACACATAAACCAAGTCACATGCAGAAAATAATGCTAAAATATTTGCCTAGAATATAATTTGTACTTCTTCTGATTATATATATAGGTAATAAAATGAAATAAAAATGCTTCTAACACAGTCTTTTTGGTTAAGAATAGAAATGATATAAGCATTAATATATGTAATGCGAAAGACTAACCTTCAACTTGCATGTGTGGACTACATTATAGTAACGCTATAAATTCTGCTTAATTTGAGTTATAAAATATATCGTTATATAGAGCGGAAATTGAAAATTTCCTTATATTACGTACATACATGCTTAAATAATCAATGTAATAACGTGGTTATCAACTTCCTAACGGATGTGAATTTTACATTAAAGTGATTTGTGAATAATTACCCTTACGTCTTTGTTACTTAGAAAGATACCGTATAGGCTACATATAAGTTGAGAAAGTAAATGGACAAGCATATGTAGTTAGTGATCAATTTTGAACTAATAACATAACCGGTATATTTTAACGGTTAGTATGGATAGATAGACTATATATATATAGGCACAAAATGAACAATTCTGAAATTTTCAATTTTCCAGCTGTTTTCCCTATTTTTTTTATACTTAAACCACCCATGACACACCTCCAACAAAACAATAAAAGAATTATTCAAATCGGTCCAGTCGTTTTTGAATTTAAACGACACTAACGAATGGCAATTGATTTTTATATATAAGATAATACTATAATTTATTGAGTATACTAACATGATTTTTCTATGAAAAAAATAATAATAATTCAAAACTACATTGGTAAATCAAAGTGATTTTTTTATATTTTAATCGCAACAGTAATAACAAAAGTTGCATCTGTATACAAATTATAGGTGATTATATAGAAGATGTAAATAGATTGTATTACTTAAAATTATTTTAATTTGTCTACGTTTTATCTTGTAATTAAAATGACTTTGATAAAAACAGGAGATTAACATACAATAAACTATAAGTCTTTTTTATGGTTGTGTTTGGTAATTAGGATTTGGGCAAGTACGTTCTGCTGTGGTTAATTAGCTCATTAGCTTTTTGTAAAGATGAGCAACCAAGCGAAACGGTAAAGCGTGTGTCACGCTGTACCGATTCTACTTAAGTATTAACGAGATGTCGTAGTGACCTACATTCTATTCGAATTTTAAGAGGATACCTACTACCTACATAATATCAAATACAGATGTTAAATAAAAAAAAAACCTTATTTTTTTATAAGCGTAGGGAATAAAGGGATTTTAACCCAAAAATATACTAGCTGAAGAATGAACTTTAGTTAATAATTATATATTATTGCTGTTGCTAATTGGGATGTATGTACATACATATTACTTAATAAAAAATTGCTACAAAGTAGAAAAAACTTACTAATTATAAATTTTCAAACTAATTGTTATTATACTTGTACCAGCTATTGTTTTGAATTAATTAGTACACCTAGATACAAAATTCTTTGGAGTTTTTTTTGCTTCTTACTTTAATGCAAACTGGCAGGTATAATTAGACTCTATATATTTCAGAAGAGATTAAACATGGCTGAAGCATGAAGGCTGTAGTTTTTTGGCCATATATAAGTAACATGTTTATTATTCGAATACAATGGATTTTGAATTAAAGATCAGTATTACTAGTTTAAATTAATATGATTAAAAATAACAGTCTATGTTATTTGTGGTTTTAAAGGTCAATTTTGTTTATGATAAGTAGTTAATAGTAGTATCATTTATATCAAAACTATTTTTAATTCACTGCAATCTATTTTTATTATAAAGTTTTTTGAAAGTAGAATTCTATTTTCGAATTAATAACATATATGTTATTATAGGTACTGTTTCAAATTGCTTTGTTTTGAAAAATTTAAATAACATTCTGATTTATTAATAGCTAAATGTTAAAATGTTAATAATAGACATTTTTAGTTCAATACCAACAGTTAATAATTATTTAGTATTTGAAGTGAAACTTTTTTAGAATCGTCCTGATTTGAAACTCAATGAAACGGAAATGCGGCACGAGAAAGAGACAAACACATAAATATATAGGATTAAGCCAGCGAGAGAATGAGATAGAATACATTACGCAGGAAGTCAAAAATAATACTGAATAATATGTTATTATGTAATATATGTTAAATAAAATGTAAAATAACTTTTAAACTTGGTAAAAAAAAAAAACTAAACTTATTACTTATAATACAAATGAATATTTATTACTGTGGGATGAATTGTTATAAACTAAATAAAAGCTATTATGACTAATTGTTGCCATGGTAACCGATTTTATAATTATCTGACAAATATATAAAATTATATTCTTTCCGTATACGATATTCTATAAATATATGATTGTAATATATTTAATTATTAATTCGATTTAATTTAATTGCGATATTTGTCAAAGAAGTTTGTTTCACATGAATTGCATACACACACCCTTTTAATTTTTTACTTATATACAAAGTAACAACTTTGAAAGTAGTATTCTATTTTTGAATGAAGACATTAACCCCATTCAAATTTTATTTGAGCGGTTGTTTTTCAAAAATGTTAAATACCAGTCTGCTTTATTAACAGGTAACTAAATATTAAATATCTTTATGCGAACAATTCTAATGATAGATACCTATTTTTAGTTAAATGCGAAATATTTTTAAGTTATTTTACAAACTACTTTAAAAGTAGTATTCTATTTTTGACTTACGAATCAAAATGTTTGTTTTAGAAAAGTTAAATATCATTCTGATTTATTAATAGCTAAATGTTAACTTTGCAAAAAGTAATGTTAATAATAGATGTTCTTAGTTCCATACCAGTATTTTTTAGATTTTCACTTATTACAAAGTACCAACTTTAAAAGGAGTGTTCTATTTTTCAATAATAACATTTACAGCACTAAAAGAATTTGTAAGGTTGTTTTTTGAAAAGTTAAATATCAATCTACTTTCTTAATCTATATAGATAAATAAAATGGAAGCGTCTGTTTGTAATGTCAAAATAACGGCTTTTTACTAAATGCTTATGAAATTATATACGGTACTTATAAGAAAAACACAATTTAAAAAAAAATGTCTGTCTGTATGTTTGTTCCGGCTAATCTCTGAAACGACTGGACTGATTTTAACGGGACTTGCACTGACAGATAGCTGATGTAATAAGGAGTAACTTAGGTTACTTTTATTTTAGAAAAAGAATTAGGATTCTGCTCAAAAAAATTGAAACGTGTCTAGGGACGCACCCGAGCGAAGCGAAGGTAAGTCGATAATAGAAAATATGTTACTCATAAGTAGTTTTAATGATATATATTTTAATTAATAAAAATATAGGTATTTAATATTTAACAACTTCAAATTGCTTGTAAAGATTGTATTTTTAATAAGATAAATATATAATCAAAGGTAATTGATTACGTCAGTAGATTTCGGTTTTGTAATCACATTTGTAGGCACGGTAGTAACTTTAAGGATAAAGAAAGCTATTTAATTATATTTACTATTAGGGTAATTTTACTTAGTTTGGTGCCAGTAAATTTTTTTTTCAATGTGAAAGAGATCAGGTAATAGTCCACCACGCTGACAAGATTTTCCGATTTTTTTTCGATAATTAACTTTTTAATGTTGATATTTTTCAAGAAAACAAAGAGAGTATTATACAGTAGCGCACTAAAAATCGGTCTCATCGGTCTCTTAATAGTGGCTTATGATGGGTTCCACCCCTCAGCACTATCTATTGATGTGTTTATCTCTAGCAAAGTAAAGATATCTTTACTGTATCTCTAGGCTCTATGGTCAGAGCAGCTCGATGGTACTAAAGTATTGTATTATCAACTATAAATAGGTTAAAATTGTTAAAATAGATTAGATTTAATACTTGTTACTTGTTTTTCTTATTTTTTAAAATGGTATTTTTCACATTGAAGTAAAATTAATTATGAGATAGCTTCACACTCTACTTTAAAAGAATTTAATCTTGCGAAATAAGTCCGTTGAAATTTCGCCTTTTTCTTTGTCCTTTTTTTAAAAACGACTTCCTTTATTAATAGTCAAATTTTATTAAGTTTATAAAATGTTACATAAATCATAGCATTATTTATGTATTATTTTATCCATAAAGATTTTTTAATACGAATTATCTTAACACATTTCTTATTCCAGCAAGTCTGTTTTTAATTAAATAAGTACAATTTACATTACGCAGCTTTTATTGCACAAAGAAATGTAAAGATTTTTTGTAATGTCTGTTATATTTGTATTTGAGTTTCTTATGTAAATTTTTATGTTGTAATAATTCCATAATATTCACATTAACTTAAAGAATTAATGAAGTTTTTAATTTGCAAAAATGAAATATCAGTTATCAGTAAACTCATATATTTGAACGATTTTTTATTCTTTCATACAATAGTAATTAATATTAGGGATATTATTTCTAGGAAAGTAAATTGTCTTTTTCCATGGGATGAAACTCTACGTAAATTTCAAGTCCTTTATCTACTTTGAAATACAATTTTTCTTTCCAGCTGTCAGTTTGTTTCCTTTATAATAATTATTATTTTCTAAGCATTCTTGAAAAGTGAATAAACCTGCTAAAGTAACAAAAAGATCTTTTACTTTTAATTAAGCGTTAACTTTTTTCTTTATTTTATGATTGAAGAAAAAATATGGATAAAGGTTTTCTGTGTGATTTTGAGATAATTTTTTTATGTGACTTGGCTTAAATAAGGCTTGTTGTTACAAAGTAAGATCTGCATAAAAATAAACATACGTTTAATCCTAGGATATGAGAAGTTAAGTAGAAGATGAAAGTTTTGTATAGTACCTACTTAGCGTACTAATCTTAGAAAATCCAATTAAATCAAAATTAACCAATTAATTATTAACTCCTCAGTCAAACAGTTGGAAATCAAGGGCGTGTGTTTCTATAAAATTTACAATATAATATTTTTTTTACAGTTACAGTACATTTCATTTTTTATTGCAAATATTTAAATGTATATAGCAATTATAGTACTTCTCCATATGCTTCAGATAGATATTTGACTTTAGTGCTTTTGCATAAATTAACAAAAAATGTGAAGCTTTTGTGGTATTTTATCATAATTTATCAGAAGATTTGAGCTTCTTTAATACTAGCGGCTCACCCTCGCTTCGCTCGAGTTCGCCTCTAGAAAAACAAGAACAAACTTATCCCACGAGAACCGTACATTTCTCCGGAATAAAAAGTAGCCTTTGCCTTAGGTCAAAATGACGTCCGTCACATACAATTGATTTAGTAGGAAAGAGGCTATGCTAGACACTATTTTTGTAATGTACTACTTTCCCGCGGGAACCCGTCACTTTTATGGGATTTATAAATTTCATAATACACATTGTTCGACCGGAAATATAAGGTATCAGTATGCCAAATTTTACTAAATTAGGTGCATCAGTTGTTGTGTACTATTCTGTATAAGTTACTATAGTTTTTTAACTATCCCACGAGAACTTTTTAATTTTCCGAAATGAAAAGTATCTAAAAGGTTGACCAGGAAAATAAGGTATCACCATAAAAACTTTCAATTAAATCGGTTTAACAGTTTCGGAGATTAGCCTGTACAAACAGACAGAGAAACAAAAAAATTTGAAAAAAATCTGGATTTGTTCTATTTCTCTTCTTATCCCCCTGACTCGGTTTTTAGCTTTTTTTTCTATGTACAGACATTCGACCCTTACAATTTTATTATATGTATAGATATGTAGTGTGCAATGGTGCTCCACTAAATGTAGTCTTAGATTATATAAAAAAATTAATTATTTTTAACATGAACATTAAGAATTCAAGTAGGTACAGCTGTACTTCGTTTAAGTAAATAACTAGATCAATTTTGTTGTAATATAATGATAAACAATTTATTTAAATATAGTATAGCTGGCTTATAAGCTTTCTTCAGTTAAATAAAAAAAATAAAGACTATGAATTCTTTCATAATAGAAAATAAACATAATGCTATGTATATGCTAATGCTGCTTATATACATATATATGCTAATATATTTATATGGTATTATTCGTTAGTAAATTATTGAGGTATTTTTGCCCTCATTGTTTACTTTTTGTAAGAAGGGAACTCTTGCAAGGGCGTATGTATTATGTATATATTTTTTTATTTATTTATTATTTTCAGTACCCACCTGTGAGCGTCTTCAAGTTGATTATAATTACTTCCTTCAAATATGATTAGAGATAGTGTTTTATATTAATATTCACGGGGGGTTTGTTTTATTTAAATTTTACGAAAGTAGAACTAACACTGCTTTTGTAAACTAACAAAGAATATTCACAGCATGTTAAAGAGAATCGCTACAAAGGGAAATGAGGTGTGTCCTCAATACTTCCATTTAAACGAATTTTTAGAACAAAAAGATTAGGAGACAAAACGTCGCGTTCGCGATCGCATCGGGCTCGGAGTTTGGCTAATAGACGCGTGTTGCGCACGCGCCGACTCTCTTGATACTGCTTGCTATTTACCGCCAAAAACATGTGGAGATAGTATCCGTAGGCGAATCAAATTCATTCACTATTACGATGTTATACAATGCATTGTAGATGCAGTTTATTATGTATTAATCTATAAAACCTGTTTCTAATGGAACTAGCTATATAAGCTTTTAAAGTATAAGCTTTTAGATGAATCCCTGTACGTAACTACATAATACGTATATTTTGTGGATACATTTGAAAATTTCTTTGCTCTAATATTTCTTCATTAAATTATTCAAATATAAAAATGTGGTAGCCCAGTGGTAACGCGCTCGCTTGGGAAACCGAGTGAAGCGGGTTCAAATCCCGGGTCTCGCACCTCTGATATTTTCATGTGCGAATCATTTCTAACATGATTACCACTTGCCTTGCGGTGAAGGAAAACATCGTGAGGAAACCTGCATGTCTGAGAAAACTTAGCAAGTTTTCGAAAGACATTTGAAGTCCGCCAATCCGCACTTGGCCAGCGTGGTGGACTATGGCCTGATTCCCCTTGTATCGAAGGGAGGCCCGTGCCCAGCAGTGGGACTTTAAAAAAGAGCTGAATACAATACAACAACAAAAAATTATTTCGATGTACCAGGTTAACATGTAGGTAATTTCGCGCCCATAATGTATACCTACATATATGTTAAAAGCATTCTGCTGCTCAATTACTTGGTAAAAAAAAACAACAAATGAAAGGTTATACTTTCGTATTTATAATATTATATAATTAAGTATTCTAATCTATATAATAATTAAGTAATATCTTGTGATTCGTTATTCTAGTGGGAATAGTAAGTTTGGTTTGATTGCCAGGTACGTCCAAAATATAACCATTTACTTCTGAGATCTCATTAGTCACCGGCATGACTTCCACTAAAATATGCGTATGAGGATAATACTTGATTTGTACTTGCACACAAACTTATGCACTATAATTTTTCCGCGGCTATACTTGGTCACCATTAACTAGTTAGGAAATAAAAGTAATGTTTTAATAGTATAAAAATACATAAATGCAAGATAACAGTTTGTACCCCTTTTTAAGTATATTGTGCTTAAGAAGGAGTGTGAGTTTTGATATATCTAATAACACAGATGACAGAATACTATACTAGTACAGATGCCCCATCCCATACAAAGAAATTGGATCGTTAACCTCCAAATTGTCGAAATGGTTTATTTTATAAATATATATAGACTAAAATTTTTAATTAAACAATTTGACTTGACAGTGAACTTTATAAATTTTATACTAACTATAGGTAAAGAGTTTATTATTTGTTTGTTTGATCGTGCTAATATAGAACAGGCTAGATCTACAGGTTCAATTAAAAAAAAAACTTTTTTCATTTTATAGTCTACTAGCGACTCACGCTATCTTCGCTCGCATTCATCCCTAGGTACGTTTTCACGGTTAGCTATGTTTATACATAAATAGTAGCTTGCTACTCCTAACATATTTATTTAAATTAAATAGCGATTTACCCTAGCTTCGCTCGGGTGAGTATGCCGTACGCGGATTTTGTTCACAATTTCATGGGTTTTAATTTTTTTTTAAATAAAAGTAGCCTAAGTTACTCCTTACAACATCAACTATCTGCCAGTGAAAGTCCCGTCAAAATCGGTTCAACCGATTCGGAGATTAGCCGGAACAAACAGACAAACAGACAGACAGACTGACAGACAGACAGATCAAAATTTAAAAAAAAAATTTCTTATAAGTACCTACTATATAAACTTTTAAATACATTTAGTAAAAAGCTGTTATTTTGACTTTACAAACAGACACTTCAATTTTATTTATCTGTATAGATTAACTGAGTGAGGATATCAGTTGACCTAGTAACATTGACAAATTAAACTCAGTAACTCAAATCGACCATGAGCGTTCACTAGAAATTATTACTGCTTCAGAAATAGGTAAAAACTAAACTATTAGAACTAGATCATAATAACTATCTACCTAGACCGGTTAATAAGGCAAAACTTAAATTTTGTAGGAGTTGAGTACTTTTTAGCTTTAATATCACATCCATCTTAGACTTGTTGATATACCATATTATCAGTAGAATGATTGAATTTCAAAAGTACATAATATATTTTGTGGCATTCAGCCCGTCATAAGCTGTCGAAAGTCAAATATCGATCTGATCTGATTAATCAAAGTCTTTTTTAGGTTGCTTTGACAAATCTAATGCGTGGTGCTTTTTTGACTCGATAGGTAAAAACTAACACGTGAAAAATTCACCTGTGCAACATTATGGGATTTGAGAAGGCGTTGGTGACCTTTGAGAGCCTCATATTATAGCGCTTAAGAGAAATTTTAGTAGGAAGATCTTTCCAGAACTTGCGCATGCGAGGCAGAAATTAACATGAGCATGCATTTAGGATGTGTGGGTGGTATTCAACCCTACAGTGCGAACGCGAAACGCGATAGTGGCACCAGATGAAAAATGTTCAAACAATTCTTAATGTTTTACTAAAGGTGGTTTTTAATGAAACTTACACGTACAAAAAATACAATAAATGTTTTATTTCTGTCTATTTAAAAGAATAATATACATATACATATATACATATACATATATACATATACATATATACATATACATATATACATATATGATTAACTAATCCGCTGACTAAAGTCGCCATCTTTGTAGTAAAATATGTAACTACGCTTAATTGAAAGCATAATAATTGTGAGTTAAGCAGTCACTAAACAGTTTTTATAAACTGAAGTAGATGGCGTTGATTTTATTTTATTCATGAGTATTTCTACTTTATAATTTTATGGGTAGACATATACAAGAAAAAGTCATAAGTCGTAAAAATTTATTTTATAGCTTTGCTAATGGACATAAATGTTGATGTTTGCCAAAAAAACTAATATTAAAAATATTCTATTAATATTAATTTTATTCTTATAACTTAAATATTTTTGTTAAAATGAATGACTAACTATTTCCCATAGGCCTTTGTCCTTCTCATGGCTTTGATTTTATATTGTACGCGTAAAGGTAATGCGTGTGTACTAGTGACCCGCCCTGGCTTCGCTCAGGTACAAACTGATATAAATACTTGTATAAACATATCTAGTGTTGAAATATCAATTTTATAATTGATAAAAATCTTCTCTTTATAATCTCTTTATAGTTATTAGATCTTTATACTCGTAATTTGTGTTCGTTTCGTATAAAAAGAATATTGTAAGATTACGATAAATTGATTTGTTTTAGTATATAATTTTACTCTTACGTATTCAAGTCAATTCAAGTCTGTTGTTAATGGCTTGAAAACGTGCCAGATGAGCACAGATTATTTCGGCAATGTCACGTAAAATGGAGAAGATGCGAAGGAGTTTGGTCGATAAAATAAGATATTATATATAACTAGCAGCTCACCCTCTCTTCGCTCGGGTTCGCCTCTAGACAAACAAAAACAAATCTATCCCAAGGGAACCGTAAATTTTTCCGGAATAAAAAGTAGCCTATTTGTTATTCTGATGTATGAACTCTATTATTGTAAAGTTTCATTAAAATCCAATCAGTAGTTTTTGTGTACTAAGCTGTATAAGTTACTATAGTTTTTTAACTATTCCACGGGAACTCTTATAATATTCCGGGATGAAAAGTATCTAAGATATTGACCGGGGATATAAGGTACCTACCACCGTACAAAATTTCAATGAAATCAGTCTAACAGTTTCGGAGATTAACCCATACAAACAGACAAACAGACAGAGAAACAAAAAAATTGAAAAAATCTGGATTTGTTCTATTTCTTTTTTTACATCCCCCTGACTCGGTTTTTAGCATTTTTTTTATACAGACATTCGACCGCTACAGTTTTATTATATGTATAGATATAGATTACTATACTAGAAATAATTATAATAATATGTAAAAAAGGGTGTAAATCCTTTGTGAATTTTGGTCCTACATCAAAAGACAGCACAATTACATACATATATTAAAACTTTATTTAAAAAGAAGTTGTTAGCAAATTGTAATTTAATTCTATTAAACTTAATATACATAGTTACACAGAGGACTAAACACAGTTACCATTAATGGGACGGGAGACTTGTAGAGGAAGGATATAATAGATATGGGAGAGGAGTCTAGGACAGCTAAAAAGAATATGACAGATAGTACCTTCGTCAAGGCCACGTTCAAACAGGTAATGATCCCTGACCTTGATCCTCTACGTATCGTTTAATTAAAATCAAAAATAATCTATATAAATAAAAATGAATTACCGAAATGTATGTACGCGCATAACTTCCGATCGACTGCACCAAATTGGATAATTCTTTTTTTTGTATTTGTTGTTTTCAGGACAAGCTTAGTATAGAAAAAAAAAATAATGTATATATTTTACTAAAATAAGATTTTTTTTTAAATCTCATGATATGACAAGTGAGTGAGATAGTGAAAGTTTGTGTGGGAAAGCAAGCTAGGGATAAACCCGAACGAAGCGAGGGTGAGTCGCTAGTAGATTTATAAATCTACATATACTGAAATTATTTTCTGGTTATATCTGTCTTGATACTCAGAATTTTCAAATATGTTTTACTAGCGACTCATCCTCGCTTCGTCCGTAGTCGAAAAGAATTCTGTCCCTCTAACCCCACATTTTTCCGGGATGATATAAGTCTAGCCTTTCTGAATAAACGGGCTATCTAATGCAAAAAGAATTTATCAAATCGGATTAGTAGTTTCTGAGATCAGCGCGTTCAAACAAACAAACAAACTTCAAATACTTTGTAATATTAATATAGACAATAGACATGTAGATATATTTAAATGAAACAATAACGTATTCAAATTTGTGTGAGCCAATGTTCTTTTGTTTAGCTGAATAATTTTTAAGTATAATTATTGCTTAAATAAATTATTTTAAATAATATGTATATAATATTTTGTGTTTTAAATAAAACTATCTTTTCACATTTTTCCGCGAATTTATTTAGGTTTTTAGTTCCCAATTTTTTGAGTATTTTACAACAATAATATTCACGGTAGAGACTAAGGTTTTATTAGTCTCAAAAGTTATATAATATGTAATTGTTACAGACGGTATTCCACAAAATTATACACTAATTTGGAAGAAAAAAAAACATGGTACCGAGGTACCTTACAATACTTGTTAATATTAATTTTAAACATTTTAATAATTTAAATAAGTTATATAATTGAATATTAAATATTATTTAATTTTGGTTACTAATATTATTATAATCCTGGCAATTTAAAATTATTAAGTATAAAAGTTATTATTATATGAGTTAAAATAAAGTATAAAAGAAAGTCAAATATTCTGAGTCTAAGAAAATATTAATATTTTGAGTATTAAATAAAAGTAGTTATGTAGTTACATTTTATTTGGTAGCTTAATATATATGGCAGTGTTTATTTTCTTATAACAATTGCAGTTAGTTAAAGCTAACTTATAACAATTTATCTTATAAATTATAAAGAATGTTGTTCTTCCATTCATATTTATATACGAGCATTCGTTCAATAAATTTCAAAACTATTTAATTTCCTTTCATTTAAAAATTATAATACTTCATTTACTATATTTAATATGGTTGCTTTTATTCTAACGTCTTCTTGATTCTACTGGATAATAAAGCCATTTGAATTCATATCCTTTAAGACCATATTTTTCATCTCTTTCTGTTTCAGGTTTGGGAACTTCATCGGATAATATATCTAAAACTTCCTGTGTTATTCTTGGGCGAAATCCATTCTCGTCTGCTACATAATCAACCCTAGTTCTTATACCGTTTCTGCCAGTTACAAAGTAATATCCGACTTTTGTACCACTAGAATAGCCTTCTTCGTGATGACCATGAAATCCAACAGTATAATTAAAAGTATACAAAAGTTGAGTCATATCATTTTTGTTCAAACCTTTTGGGAGACCATCCTTTTCACCAGGTTTCTTATGGTAAATGTCTGTGTTCTTATCAACTAATTCCATTTGAGCTGCAATCAGAACTGGTTTTGCAGGACCGGCCTCATTTGTATTGAAAAATTGATCTGGATTTGCAGATTGTAAAACATCATTAAAGCTTTTTGGATGTCGATATCCATCTATATTGCTTTGTGGTTGTTGGGCAAAATTTTGACCGTTATTATTGTATTCTGGTAAGTTAGCATTCTTTTGACTATTCAGTGAATTAGGCAGGCCTGAATTGGGAACCTGTAAATAATTTGGTGGAATACCAGCTTTTTTATTATTTGGAACATTATATTCTTGTGGATAAGTTTGTCCGTTTTGTGAATTTTGTACATTGCTATTTCCTACAGAAAAAGTTTGACCTGGGCCTAAATTTTGTACATTTTCTTGCCCTGGATTTAAATTTTGTTGGTAGCTTTGATCTCTACCAGTATTTTGGAAATAAGTGTGTTGATATTGTTGTTCTTCATTAATTGATGTCCTTGTCCTGTTTACTTGATTGAATTGTTCATTACCTCTTACTGAATATTGCTTTTCATAAATTGATTGATTTGCTTCACTTTTATCGGTATGTGCCTGCTGAGTAAATACCGATCCTAAAGAAGGATAGTTTTGTCTTGGTTGTTGGGGACTAAATTGATTTTTACCATATGGATTATTTATACCGAGTTCAGATTGTGCAAAGTTATTTGGTGAAAGTTGTTGAGCTTTTGTTTCAGTCACCAATTGTGGAACAACTGTCGTAGTAGTTGGTACACTACAATGAGAGCAAGATCTTGCAGGGCCATTATTCTCTGGTTTAACCTGTGGTATTTCATTAGGAGAAGGTTTGAATGAAGCTCCTTGGGACACCGATAACGGTATAGAATGACCTTGTCTCGCACCAGCTGAAGGAACCGGACGTTCTATTGGATCTTGTTTATTAAAAGGTTGACTTTGCTTATAAGAAGTCACCGATCCTTGATTTGCACTAGTTCCAGGAGCTGTAGGATCTATAAAGAAAGCGAATATTATGTTATACTTTTCTTAAATCAATTAATCAATTTTATTTTTAAAAAAGATTACAAGAAGAAATAATAACTATTGTGAGGAAGAAATGAATGAGTAATTTTGAAATTAACAGTTTTAACGTGGGATTAAAATTATTTTTTCTTACATGGCTTCACTCGTATGTTTTTCATAGATAATATTTTAAAATTTCCATTTTCATCTGTGGCATATACTGTGACATGATAAACACCATCAGCTGTAATGAATCCGAACTCTCCCATAATTATTCCATTTTCATCTGAAAAATAATAAGAAAATAATTTATGTAATTATTTCAATATTTGCTGCTATACATTTATTCTAAATTATTAATTTAGATTAATCTATACTAATATTATAAAGAGGTAAAGCGTGTGAGTGTGTGAGTTTGTGACGTTGTAGGAGGTAATCTCTGGATCTACTGAACCGATTTAGATGAAATTTGAAGAAGATATGTAGTTTGAGACCCTGGGAAGGACATAGGATGTTTTTTATCCCGGAAGTGATCCCTTAACGGGTGAAAATGGGGATGAAAGTTTGTATGGGGAATCAAGCTAGAGACTAACCCGAGCGAAGCGAGCGTGAGTCGCTTATTGTAAATAATCGTCTTTGCCTAAAATAATCTTGCAAATATTTAATTTTACAATTTTTCCTTATAAAACATGTTATTCTTGCTATGAATGTTTTATTGATTGTACATGGCCTCAGCAGCCATCAACTCTGAAAATCTATATAATAACTTTTCAAACGCGTTGTAATTTGTTTTCTTAACTTTACGTCTTTTAAAACACATACTTTGCTTAGAAATATTGCACCCACAAATTGTGATCTCATTTTCACGTATAAATAGGTATTAGTTAACGTTAACACGACTTTATACGAGCACACTGCACACAGCAATGTTTTTAATTTAGATTCAATTTACAACATTACTACTAATAATAATAAAAATAATTTGATGACCTTTTAAAATATAAGTGCCGTGTTAAACTTTCACAAAAATGTTTTGAAAATTATTATTAATCGACTTTGAAAAATAATTATTCAAACATAAATGTATTAATCAAAAATTTAAAAAATAATGAACGTTTTTGAAGTTATACTTCTTTTGGGACATTTGTAAAAAAATATGAGAGTAAAATTTTTACGATGTGTACGCACACCGTCAGCCAATAAGCGAAATGATGAAGTTAGCTGAAAGCGACATGATGAAGTAAGCTGATAAATGTTTGTTGCCATGGTAATCGTTGTTATTGTCTGATAAATGATATATACCTAACATTATATTCTTTCCTTAAATGATATTGATATTCTATAAATATATGATTATAATATGCCTAATATGCCTTATTTAGTTATTTTATTAATTTATAATTCCTTTTACAAACAGAGAGTTGTGACATACGGGATGAAATTTTTTGCTATTTTTGTTTTGTTACACTAAAGAACTGTAACTTCTTACGTGCGTAACATAAGTACACATACATGTTTTTTTTATTAATTAAACATTACCTTTCTTCTCATGTCTATGTTGCTCTCCTTCAATTGTAAAACCAAATTCGTAAGGTCTATTTTCATCTGTGTATTTGTCAGCACCATGTGCTTGAAAATAGCAGCTTATTACGTTCAAAAAAATAAAGATTATTTTTAATGTATTCATCTGAAAAAATACAAAAGTTATGTTATTTTTATTTGTCTATCCGTTCTATTTTTACTATTTATTTCAAAAGATAACCCATGTTAAACATCTTGCATGCTCTAATTTATAGTCTGGTATCAGTGATTCATGAGTAGTCCAGTCAAAATAGAAATCTCAATTTATTACAATTCGCGCGATTGTCAGTTTTTCTTGCATAAAAACTGCAGTCAAAATTGTTCTGGTAGACAAAACAATTTTGACTGAATTGAAATCGCTATATCTCATAACTGAAAGAAAAAAAAGTATTATTACAATTTTCGTAGACAATTGCATGATCGACAACTTTTGTCTGACCTGTGTTTTTACGATAACCGTTTACAAGATAAACGCAAAAAACCGACATTGGCGTCGTTTTACCTTGACTAATTGTTTTAGCATACATAGTTTCGGTGGAGATTTTTAATATTTTATTTATAAATTATAATAGAGTGCCAAAGACGTATTGAAATTTTTAGCTTTATGCGAGATATTGACAATTTATTACAATTTTTTGGTTTATTTGGATTGAGTTATTTTTTGCATGTAACTTAAGTTACATATGAATAGGTATAACATAACTACACAACATAACATAAGTACATTATATACATTTTCGATAGAAGTTTCGTAAGATGGAAATGAAATAAATTTTTACTCAATATTAAAAAATATATCACATAATAAAAACATTAGTAATTTTTTTACAAGATACGATAAAGAAGCAAAAATATTACAAAGGTTTAAATTCACGTAATCAGTAAAGAATTAAACGTTACCTCGACAAGTGACACACATCATCATTCCTTATTACCGCGTATTCTATGTGAGTATAGAGCCGAGCACATTTGGTATATTTCGTACAATTATATGTTTAAATATATGCTCAGTGAATGAAAGAAGTGACAATTTACTAAAAATTGATATTTGCTAAACAAGAAAAGGATTCGGGTGCGATGACATCACAAGATTGAGCGACCAGGAAATTCTAAAATGCAATATTATTCTCAATTTTTGAGATATTATCTCAACATGAAATTTATAGTGAAATTTGGTATAGGAATGGGTGAATTTTTAAACAAAAGATACGTTAAAAAAAAAGGTTATGCAATTTTCGTTTGCTATGAACAATACTTTTGATTTTAAATAACTTAGTTTGACAAAAGTGCTATATTCACATAGTCATTATACAATATACGTATATTTATTCCATAAAGAGATGTTCATATATAAATAAATGATCATTACAATTCAAATTAAATTTGCAAATTATTAGAAAATTGATTCGCCTCTAGCAATATAGACATACATACAAATGTGTGTTTAAAAATTGCCTAGTTCTTTCATTGGAACGTTATAAATACTTTAGTTATGCAATATCTGCCATCTAATTCCGTCATCTATCTATATAAAAATCAATTGCTGTTCGTTAGTCGCGCTAAAACTCAATAACGGCTGGGTCGATTTGAATAATTCTTTTTTTTGTTTTGTTGGGGGTGTATCAGGGTGGTTTAAACACAAAAAAAATTTAGCGAAATCAAAAAAAAAAAAAAAAAACAGCCGGAAAATCAAAGAGTTCTGAACTGTTTATTTTGTATGGGAATCACTAACCGCTAAAAGCTGTGAGTCGCTAGTATGTACGTAAAAATCAATTGCCGTTCGTTAGTCTCGCTAAAACTGAAAAACGGCTGGACCGATTTGAATGTTTTTTTTTGTTTTGTTAGGGATGTATGAGGGGTGGTTCAAGTATAGAAAAAAAATAGGGAAAAACCGAAAAAAAAACTGCTGGAAAATCGAAAACTTCAAAACTCTGTAATTCGTTCCTATACATGTATAATATTATATAGGATATCTATTCCATACTAACCGTTAAAACGTACCTAGGGGTGAACCCGAGCAAAGCGAGAGTGAGTCGCTAGTATAAAATAATAATAAAAATCTGCCATCTATTTAATATTTTTATATGTATTACTTATGGTTGTATCACGAGGCTTAATTAAACGAATAAAATTATTCTCCAGTTGTTTCCTCAAAATCAATAGTAATCGTTGATATTTGTATAGTAGAAAAAAGACGTTCCATTCAATTTTAGAAAAATGATCAAGTGCTAATATGATTCATATTCATAAAACTTGAATAAATTTAAAATAGCGTAGTTTGAATTGGTCGTGAAGATTTTAAATATAAAATTGGGTAATTGCGAAGATTTGTGAATGATGATGAATGGGTTCTGTATATTAATTGCTGAGTAGTTTCAGAGACAAGGGAGAAAAGGGGCATTTTGTAACATCTCTTATCTAAGTAGTTTTGTAAAACCAAAAAATAAAAAAAACGTATTGTAAAAAAGCTGATATTATTTCTTTACTGAAATCTAAATTCATTTATGTATGCTACAAATTTTTCTATGTTGTTGTTACATCATAACTGCAGTATATTGATGTATAAACCAAGATTAAACGTTTTTGTTTATGATTCTGTAAAAAGGCTGTGACAGACACATACTTTAGTGATAACATAAAGAGTACGGTACCCTAAAAATAATATTGAATGATTTTTTAAGATTTATCATTTACATAATGCTATATAACCAATATTTTGTCGATAACCGGATATTTGAACATAATGGTACAAGGCTTGGTTTAAAAAAAAGCGATAAATTCACATATACATTCGGGTTGTATTGAAAATTTGATTTAAAGAATATTTATATATGTATTATTAGGTATCGTCCCAAATGTTACTAAACTTTTAAAGTCTTAGGCGATATAAAAAAGAAAAAAAATAGAAATAATATCAAGATCATATCAAGATATAAAAAAGTAAGACAATGATTTTAAAATGAACCAGTTACAAAGAAAAGTTTCCAGTAACTACGAATTAAGTAGTCTGGCGAGTGATTTAATTATTATTAATAATGAATTTTTTGCAGCATAATATAATCAGGGCTACAAACGGATAATAAAAAAAAATCCTCCGACTGTGATGAACTGTCACAGTTTCTATATATATACATATATATAGTATCAGGCCATAGTCCACCATGCTGGCCAAGTGCGGATTGGCGGATATACATATATATGTATATATATATATACAACACTCTTATAACTCGAGAACTGCTGGACCGATTTTTATGATCTTTGTTTTGTTGGATTTGTTTTCATCCAGAATAGCAGAATAACTAAAAAATCGAAAAAAAAAAACTATTCCATACTAAGCGTCAAAACGTACCTTGGACGAATCTGAGCGAAGCGAGAGTGAGTCGCTAGTATATAATAAAAAAATAAACCTATCCTAAAATTGTCAATGTACAGAAGGAAAGGATAAAATCATCAAAGCAAGTAAAGATATTTTTAGTAGTTTTTTTTTATTATGAGTGTTTATAGAAACAAAATATAGATACTGATAAAAAATACAAGCCTAACCTACAGTCATTCTAAACTTAAATTAAAAAATATGGCTGGATTATATAATCATAGATACATCTATATATACATAAAATGCTTTGTCCTGACTGACTGACTGATCGATCAACGCACAGCCTAAACCGCTGGTCGTAGAAACGTGAAATTTGGTAGACATATTCCTTATACAATGTAGGCATCCGCTAAGAAAGGAATTTTTCGAAATTCATCCCCTGAGGAAGTAAAATAGGGTATAAAAGATTGTATGGAACTCTATCATTCTAAACGCGAAATGCACGGAAAGTAGTATTTAGCTTTAAGGTAAAAAATAAGAAATATATGTATTAGATTTTTTCGAAATTCATCCCTTAAAAGGGTTAAAAGGGGTCATAAAGTTTATATGGGCAAACAATTATTTATGATCAGAATTACTTGAAACTTAGTGTTAATGCTCTTCAATACAATTAAATAAATACGTATTTTAGCATTTTTTGAAATTCATCCCATAAGGCTGTCAAATAGGGGATGAAAGTTTGTATGAAATTCTGTAATTGATGCACGGAAAGTGGCGTTTACCTTTAAAATGAAAACTAAAACAATACAAATATCAATTTTTTTCGAAATTAAACCCTTAAAAGGATAATAGGCGGTTCTGCTGTTTATATAAGGAAAAAATTGTTTATGATCAGAATTACTTGAAACTTGGTATTAATACTCTTCAATACAATTAAATAAAGGTATTGTAGATTTTTTTTAATTCAGCCCTTAAGTGGGTAAAAAGTGTTGAATATATTGAAATAGAGTAACGTGGGCGATAAAGTAGAGTAAATTTATTTACAGAATATACGCTTAACATCTTATACATATTTTGCAAGTAATAAGGTATGTATTACGAAAAAGTTGATTTTTTTCGTAGTTTGATCGCGGGCGAAGCCGCGGGTTCTGCTAGTTATTTATTAAATTACTAAAAAAACGGTTATTCATAGCGGTTTAAGAAACTCTACACGAACCACCAATGTAATATAACAACATAAATATATTATACCTACATAGAATGTAATTGCAAATATTCAATTTGCAATGGTAGCCACCTGTCCTTCGAGAATCTCAATGTTTGCGTCTTTTTGCGTTAAATCATCGTAAGCTTACACTCTTAGCCACAAAAGATTTTTTTTGGAAAAACCTTCACGAGTTATTGCTGGTACCATGTTAATATTACTCATAGTTTTTATATAATATAAATTCAAAAGTAAGAATTATATTTTTTGGATAAAGACGTACAATCTAATTGAGTACGTCCTCTTTTTAAGTTCTACGAATCAAAGTTTAACTTTCCCATGCGTATCTTGCCCATGGGAATATTTTTGTTTCCCGATGATGAAGAGTATTTAAATACGATATAAGTATTAATCGATTCTTATGAAGTTTTGTTTACCAAATTATATTTTACTTTACATTTATTATTAAAATTATTGTAGCCAAATTCTCTACCTGCCAGATTTTTTTAAATATCAGAAAATAACAACCAATAAAGGAATACCTGTTTATTTTAAGATATGTAAGTTAAAACATACTTTAAAAATATTAAAATCGTAAAAACAATTTTTATTACTAAAGCGAAAAAAAATGCGTAGTAAAAATTATAATATGAAACTTAAAGGAAAAGATTTATCATCTATACATATAATAACATTCTAATTGAGTTGAATCTGTACATAAAATTTTTTTTTGAAGATCTTATTGATATAGTCATTACTTTCATTACAGAGGCCGAATCTTTACTTTTTAGAATTTTCGTCTGTCTGTCTGGGAAAGCATCACGAGAAAACCACTGGACGGATTTTGATGAAATTTTTTATGATGATAGCTGTTTATCCAGGTCAACATATAAGATAGTTTTTACTATGGGAAAATATCTCATCTCTAAGAAATCTATAATAACCGTTATGTATAATCCGTCAAACAATTTATAAACGAATATATTATTATATCTTACAAATGATTAGAATATTCATAAAAACACGAGTCCAATATAAATAAAAACTTAACGCGAATTCGGAAAATAATTTGGTATTAAAGTGATTTTTATGGGCGGATTGTTTCCGTATTACGCATTTGTACATTTACGATGTAAGTTAACTGACAGTTGTTGTAAAATAAATAAATAAACCTTATGGTTATTGATTTTGATATTTCAATTATAAATTAATATCTTATATTTTTATTATTTTAAACAATCGAGTTGTATTAAGCGTTTTGACATTAAAATGAATTTAAATACGTACTTGCATACTAATTATGCTATAATTATAGTAACATATAGAAATTAAAATTACTTTAATTTTAATTGCGAATATCTCGAAATTGAATAGTTTGTATTAAAATAATGTGTTTTTATTAGAAGTGTTAAATTAAAAAAAAAAACACCGATACTGAGCTAGGATGAGCTTATATTTCAAAGTGAGTAATTTAATTAATAATTTACTATATCACCAGTTAGATCATTGTAATTTTTAGAATTGTACTTGAAATTGAAAATTTGTACAGTAACGTGCTTATGACCTTAATTTAGACAAACGAAAAATTTAAGTTGAATCTAATGACATAAAGCTACATTAAACTTTATCAGCAAATATGAATATTTAATACAGATTTTACGTTAAACTGGGTCTACCAGATAGATTCATGTGACTACCAGAGCAGATATAAAATAAGTAAACTATTCAGTGTCATTATGTAATATATTATGCAAATATTCCATATTTATTAAAATAGTAAACACTTGTCATGGTGTAATGTGTCCAGAAATCTAAATCTGCCTAATCACATCATGGATATGACATAATGTTTGCCTAACATGCTAAGCGCTGTATTATTTTTGGTAAATGTTTTAAAATTGATATAATTATGAAATGTATATTCTTTTTTTCTTAAACATTTTTAAAATTTATTTCTTACAAAATTCCTAAAAAATGCAGTATATAACAATGAAAGATTTAATTTATGGAATTTATTGTTTATTTACTTACTTTTTTAATTCTGCATATGGGAGGATACGGTACGTTGCGCAAAAGATCACACAAGACTGTCGATTCTTTCGACAACGTAATTTATTAATACGTTGCCATAGAGTAGACAAATAAGTCAACCAGATATTATTTTTCAATATTTTTTATCGTTTATACATTTTTAATATAATGTACTTATGGGTTTCAAAAGTATCTGATTTTTCATATATGTAAAAAGTATGTTTGTATGTAAAAATATAATAATGTTTTTTATTGGTAAAATATAATATATTTTTTAATGGCCTCTTAGAGACAGAGTACAATATAAACGAAATAAATATGTCACATCTGTTATTTGTTTACGTGCCTATTAAGATTCTTTAATCGATTCAGAATTATTGTTGTATCTTATATTATACTAACGATTCACCCTCGCTTTGCTCGGGTTCGTCCCTGGATACGTTATGATAAGTTAATGTGGGAGGCGGCCCACCTCGGTGGGCGGTGTACCATGCGGGTTGCTCCTAGTACTCCCCTGATAGCAGAGTGGACTGTGGAGCAACCCCATGGTTGTTGTGGTCTGCTTCGGCAGACCTATCGTCGGGGCGTCGTGGTTGAGTGCGTAAGCAATCCTGCGACGCTCCATTAAAACAGGGGAGGTTCCGTTGGGTTTTAGTGGGTAGTAATGGCTTTGTCTTTGTTAAAAAAATAACATGGGAATGAGATAATCCTTCATAGGCGATTAAAAGTAGCCTATTTCACTCTCCAGTCCTTCAATTATCTCCACACAAAAAAATCACCCTAATCCGTCACTCTGTTTCGACGTACAGGAAGGACAAACAAACAAACATACTTTCACATTTACAATATTAGTATGGATATGGATTTATTACTAACAATAAAATATTGTATGTATACATACATTGAACTCGACATTTAACTATTACTAATAATGAGATACTTAACACATTTTTAACCTTTAAGGAAATGTTTTGAGATGATTCCTTTAATTTATTTTTCTTGGTTCAAAAGATTAAGAGGTTATGTTTAGATATTGTTAAATTATTACTGATTTATTTTATTTTAGATTAGTGATTGCAATCCGGCGTCATTTTCAGTCTGGTCGGATCCGGCCGGATTGATCAAATCAGGATGATTTTCGCTTTTCGGTTCAAAATGAACTGTTAGTAAGTTAATCAAGTGTGATTGTACTTAATATAGGTAGTTTATAAAAAACAAAACATATATAAAAACAACTTTGACGCCTTGGTGACTTTGGATGGCCACGACAGACTTCCATCGCCTTTGCCGCACCCACCACATTTCGATAGCTCTTATAAAAGTATTTCATTATGGATTATCTTGAATTGATTATAGAAGAGGAAGAAGATGATGACCTTTCAATTCGATACTATCTCAGTGTAGAAAAGGCCTCCACTCATCCAATTTTCATCAAAAAGTCGAAATAATGAAGGTTTCTACAATGTTATTAATTATAAAACAATATAAAAAATAAATTATAAAGCAATGGATGCCGAGACACCAGTGTAATTAAAATTTCATCATCTTCTTCAGTAAACGCCTCAACAGATGCCATTTTATGATTTTTTATTGAAAATACCTCAAAATACATGTGTGCGGCGGCGACCCTGCGAACATGAGCGCTGCAGTAACGCTAGGGTCTAACGTCACAGTCGCAGCGACACTGACACGGCGTCAGTGACGCTGCGCTCGAATGTCGTTCCCTACATTTACATAATGCATTAATCTGCAGCCCTGTCGCGACGTCACTGACGCTACTGACGCTTGCACTATGTAAATTTAGGGAACGACATTCGAGTGCAGCGTCACTGACGGAAATACTTTTAAAAGAGTTATCGAGATGTGGTGGGCGCGGCAAACGCGATACGATGATGGACGTCTGTCGTGGCCATCCAAAGTCACCAAGGCGTCACTGATACCAGTCAACTATAAACGCCGCATTATTGACGCTTGTTTCGAAAGCCTACCTTTAACAAGGTCGAATCTGTTCTGTACAGGGCTTCTACATGCAACATCTCTATTATTTTGCCAAAAATTGCGAGCACCGGATCCGGTCGCCGGATCTGGTATGTTGGTACCGGATCCGGTGAACGTTTAATGATGCCGGATCCGCCGGATTACCGGATCCGTTTTTCCGGATTGCAATCCCTATTTTAGATATAAACAATTTAAAACAAAAACAAGCTGGATTTTTGTTTTATGTATATTTTGGTCAGTTTTGAGATTTATTTACCTTACTTGTGAAATGATTGATTCACCATACAAACTTCCACCTCCCGTTTCGTAAGAGATGATTTCCAGGGACCCAAACAATCTCCGATGCAACACAAGAAAAACAATACCTTCTTTCGATATTGGATAATTAGAGCAACGATAATAAAGCGAAGGAACCCTCAGCTTACGGTGAAACATTATAAATGAAATGAAAAATCCATACTAATACTATAAATATGAAAGTAACTCTGTCTGTCTGTTACCTTTTCACGCGTAATCCGCTGAACCAATTTAGATGAAATTTGGCAAGGACATAAATTGCATTCTAGTGCCGCCCCTTGAGATACCTTTGATTCCCGCCTCCCTTACCACATAAGCGAAACCGCGGGCAGAAACTAGTTGTTATATAAATATTCACCCCTAATTGGTGTTATAACTTTTAAGTGAATTTGAAGATCGCAACTTTTCATTTTCGTTTTTATTTGTTACGCGATATCTTTGCGAAATGTATATCGATTTTTATGATTCTTATTCATAATAAAAAGAGACGAAAATATTTACAAATTAAGAACAAGGACATACAATTACAATTACATTACATCAAATTAAATACAAGAATAGGGTAAAATACACGACAAACAATAATAAAATTTACATACTTATTTTTTTACTAATGAAATAATAGTGTCTAAAAGTTTGTACTTATTTTAATAAACACTTTCTGTAGCTAAGAGAATAGATAATAATTGTACGAAAATTTCTCTTGACATGGTGTTACTAATTACTATAGATAGGGAGTTCGTTGTACGATAATTGATGTAATGTGATATGATTATATTACTATAGTAAATAAATATATTTTACATTTATTTTTATTTTATAATCATATCGTAGTACATCCAATGTATCGTAGTGATATCCAATGTAGGTATTTATATTGTTAGTGTTCTCAGGAAATTACATCTTCTTTAGTATTAATACCTAATAGCTTTAATAGTAAAACTGCTAGCAATATATGAAAATACATTTAATTCTGGTCACATCATTATTTAATACAATTTTGAGATCCCTGTAATATATTTTTTTACTATAGTTACACACGGATACGCACACGCACGCACGAACGCACGCACACACGCATGCTCGCACGCACGCATTTGCATTAATAATAGTAGTCTGGTTACAAAAATTATGCCATCATTTAAAAAAAAAACTTCGTTTAACCGTGGTCAAAACGAAGGTAATGCTTCTTTTTATAGAGGTCTAATTTTTATAGCGACGGCTGTGTTTATTATAATTAAATTCTAACCAATCATTAAAGGTCAACATCAAGTGTTAAGTATTTACTTTACAATTACCACAACGATCAAGGCAAAAGGCTATGAATTGAAGTTACCAAAACTGTTTATTTTTATAAACGCATTAGATATTTGTTTATCATTGAGAAGGTTGCATATAAATGTGATAAATAGACTGGAATCTGTAATGATTTATGAATATCTGAGTCTTTCTAACATCGATTGTGTAAAAAAACTGGTTAGTACACAGTCTAGGAAGTAGTCTAGCGTTAACAGGTATTAAAATACTATTATAATCATGTTTAAACATAGACGATAGTAAAATAAAGCTCAAGAGATCATTTGTTATTTTGCTAGTTGATACGCGCATACCTTGTAACTCAGTATTACTACTATATATGATCTGGGGTATTACAATATTTTGAATTTCGACTTTAAACATAACAATTTAATTCCTTTTGTTATATTATAAGATAATTTAAAATTAATTACCCATACGAACTTACAATATTTTTCTTTGCAATACATCCACATTTTTCTTCCTATTCATTCCATAATAGAAAGTGTATGAAGTGTGAGAGTACGTCTGTAAAGATATCTGTACGTCAGATAGATATTTTTTGTTAGTTTCATGGTTCTCTGGAACTACATGAGTATAGAGAGAAATTTGGAGAATTCTTCTGCATTTAATAGCTTATTTACTGAGGAAGGTATCCAAAACACACTACGACCCTTAGTGGATCAATTTTATTTATATGTATGTACGAGTATGTAAATAAATAATGCTGCGGGCAAATGCTAGTGCATATATCTTCTATACATATAATAAAATTGTAATATAGCCGAATCTGTACATTAAATATTTTTTGGAAAATCTTATTGAAATAGACTTTATTGTGGGATATAAAAGCCAAATCTATAGTTTTTAGAATTTTTGTCTGTCTGTCTGTTTGTTACCGTATCACGGGAATACCACTGAACAGATATTGATGAAATTTTGTATGATGATAGCTGGTTATCCGGGTCAACATATAGGATACTTTTAACTGTGGGAAAATATCTCATCTCTGAGCTAAACATTAAACGGAACTAGGGACGAACCCGAGCGGAGCGAGGGTGAGTTGCTAGTACTACTATATAAATGCAAAAGTTTGGATGGATGGATGTTTGTTACTCAATCACGCCAGAACGGATTTGACATTTGGCATAGAGATAGATTATAATCTGGAATTGTTATTACATATACCTACTACTTTTTATCCCAGAAAAACGTACGGTTTCGGTGGGATAGATTTGTTTTTGTTTTTCACTAAGAACGAAAGCGAGCGAAGCGATGATACCTATGTCTGAGAAGACTTTAATTTTTTTCTAAATAATACTAATACTGCCTCGGTGGTGTAGTGGCTAGCTTGTACGGCTGTACACCCGGAGGTCCTGGGTTCGAGTCCCGGGTCGGGCCAAGTTTAGTTATTGAGTCTTTCTGTCTAGTAAGCCTCAGTAGCAGCCCGGAGCTGGGAAGTTGGCGGTGTTTTACCCCCGTGCCTCGGAGAGCACGTAAAGCCGTCGGTCCTGCGCCTTAACTCTCACCGGTCGTGTTGAATAGTCGTCCCACCGGAGTATGAGATTGACAGGAATAGAGAGTGCACTTGTGTCTGCGCGTACACTTGTGCACTATAATATCTCCTGCACAGTTGGCTAGTCTCAATGAGATTGGCCGCCGTGGCCGGAATCGGTCAGGAAGACATCATCACTAATAATAATACAAAATATTGATGGTAGTAAAGGACAAAGTTCTGATTTTGCTATGTTAATTCTACTAGGATACCTTTATGTGGCAAATAGTGATAGATATAAAATTTGTGTATATCATGTTATTATGTAGTTAAAGGAACTAAGTCCTTCGCTTGATATAAATAACAGTTAATGAATTATTTCATTATTTGCGCATATAGATTTATGATGTAGGCATACAAAACGACATTTAAATGTTTCCTAGTACATATTATCATCATATACTCGTACATTAATTACAAGTGCGACTTATGATGTTCATCGAAATGAATCAAGCGAATGATCTTTACACCTTACACACTTATATACTTGTTTATTTTATAGAAAAAACTGCATTGGCAATTTTTGCTTAAAATGTTTTAAGCATATTTGATAAAATAGTGATTAAGTATTTTATCATGAAACTAATGAATAACATAGTAAAATATTGTGCATATTTATTTATCGCGCAAGAGGTTTATTTTAACTGTTAGAGAATGACATAATTTGTGTAAGAAACATGCAGTTCAGGAACTGTAGACCGTCACGAACATTGTCAGTGTCATCACGAATACATTTAAATAAGTAAACAGAGATAATAATTTTATTCAGTATTTATTAATCGATGTTATCGTTATTGAATTTTAATTTTTCAATTTCAAATAAGCACTATTAATAACTAGTTATGATCCAATAATCGGTGTGAAATTGTTTATTTGGCAGAAAATAATTTTAATAAAGCAATAGTGAAGCTTTTTTAATTTTAGTACGTCTGTCTGCCTGTCAGTATATCTGTACGTTTGTCTGTATGTAACAGCCGTTTTACTTGGAGACTATTGGTTTTACTCGGATACTATACAGCGTAGAATGTAGATGTTTTATTGGAACCTTGCGGTTGTCAACAATGGTGAATTCAAATTATAAAAATTAAATAATACTTTTGAGAAATATATACTATTTTTGAGAAATACTATGAAGTACGAAATTATTTTTGATTTCAATAAAATATGTTGATATTTTATTAGGTAAATTACTTGTATTCATGGGTAATCGATGTAAAATGGATTTATAGCTAAAACCCTAACACTATAAGTTTTATTGTCACGTATTAAATTAATAACCGTTAAATATTTTTTTTAAAAAACCCCAACCAAATAACCTATTCATTGAGGCCATTTCAATGAGCCTAAATACGATATATCTGTAGTATTTTAGTATAGAGTTGATTATCTTGCAGATTCCAGATGACGCTGCAGCATGCATAGGCGGTATACCATAATATGTATATATTGCAATGTTATAATCAGTAATGGGATACCAAGTTTCGAATCGATCTGTGAAAGTTGTTCATATCATTTTATCGTCTAGAAAAGAGCCGATAGGCTGCAAACGGCTGAGCAGATTTTCTTGATTTATAGCTAAGAACACTCTTGATCAAGTCACCTTTCCAACAAAAAAAATCTAAATTAAAATCGGTTTATCCAGATTGGATATTAAATCGATAAATTTTTTTTTATACTATAAAGTAATTATTGACAAAAATATTTTTGAAATATATAAATGGAAAATAAAAATATTATAGCAATGTTACTCTTACCATAAATTGCTTAATACAATAAACGGGCATTCACTTTAGGATAAAGCAAGCTTTCATGATTCTCCTCCTCATATACTGCCAAAAATAGTTTTATTACTGTGGATTCAATGAATATATTGATCGGCTCTTTTAGAATACATTTTCTAAAGTGAAAATGTGAGATACATGTTGTTTTTAGAAATATTTTTTATGTTAAATTAAAATGATGTAACTTGGCGCCTGGCTAGGATGTACATAATTTGATCAATAGACACTATTGCCTTCTTAATTTAGCATGTCTAAGAATAAGTAAGGCAGACAAAATTAACATTTTACGTTCTTGCAGGATATAAAAAGATGTAATATAATCTCTCGTCAATACATAATGTCTCCAGACTTCTTTTTTTAATGCTCATAAATTTGTTGGTATTATTAAAGGTTTAAAAAATTGTCTAGTAGCTTAATAGGTATTATGCATTTAATAATTTCACAAACAAGAATTATTTAAAATTATTTCTAAGTTATTACAATGGTCTTTCACAATCATTATTATTAAAAATAATATGTACTTATTTTAGTAACTTATGGCAGTAATCAGATTTCCCAAAGTATTTAAAGTAATATTCTGAAAATTATTATTTAATTTACTTTGTACCAAAAAACAAAAAACACGTTATTTTGGATACGAGAAAGGTTTAGTTTAAAACCTCACCACGTATCAGGGCGGAGGAGGGAGTTAAAGAGTTGCTAAAAAACGTCACGTGATTAATGGACGACCCCTTAGCCGAAAAAGGAAAATTACTTAATTTTCTAAAATCTATAATAATATTATAAATGTGAAAGTAATTCTTTTTGTCTCTTTTTACTTTACACCTTAACTGCTAAATTAAGTAGGTATTATAAAATATCTTATTATATAAAATTTTTGGGCGAGTAGGGCGAGCGTCTAAAACTAGTGTTTTATAAATATTAATCATCGTGATTTTTTTATTTAGTAGGATTGTCTATTCGTTGTGTTAGCAGTTAGACACTACAAGAAAATACCTACCATTAGTAGACTGACGGGTGATATCAACCATAGAACATGTGTACGGCTTTTACCAGTACGCCTTATGTTACGTCATCGCAGAAGGGACCATAGTTATAAAATGTGGTTGTCCTATGCTTTATAGGAAAGCTTTAGCTTTATACTGGTTACGAAGGTTTCTACATCGCTAAAGATGGCAAAGCGTATGTTATCATATAATATATACTGTACCATATATCTCTATGGGTTTGATGGTTACAATGCACAGGGAAATCATTTTTTCTAAAGCCGTTAAATCCCAGTTAGATCCAAATTCTCAAGTTATTATTACTTAAAAAACAAATAAACATTACTAAAGTTATCAATTCTTTTTTCATTTTATGTAAGTCAATTATATATTATTCAAGTAAACATATTTGCTTAGATAGTATTGACGAAAAAGCTTTATACATATAAAAGACATCAACGAGTTTCTACAGTTGTTATGTATATAATTTATATAAACATAACATTCTTTTAATTAAATTTCAACGCTTATATAAACTATACTATAAAATAACAGATTAATATGTGAAAAAAGATCACAAATCACACATCCCGTCCCTTTTATATTTTATTTTTCTTATGTATTATTTTATTAGATTTTTTGGAAAAACTTCGACATTATTAAGAAAACTATTTTTTTATACAGGATTGTGTTTTGTAAAAGCAAATTACTTCCTCCCCAAACCCGTCGCTCAAAATGGTGTAACTTTTTACCAAACAATATGTGGACCGTATAGAATAATTTGAAGCGGGAGGGAAACTTTTACTTTGGATGTTGAGGTTAGGCTGTTTTTTAGAGTAATTGCACTGTGCTACATACATACGTGTCGAATGGATAACCTCCTGTTTTTTTTTTTAAAAAAACATTATAATATTATATTTTACTTTTGGTGTCGTATATTTTTGAATAATAATAAAATCGCATACTTAGAATGCATATTGAAGGTCAAAGGTTGGTGTTAAAAACATGAATTGTTTAACGTTACTCGTAGAGCCTTCACTACATGGATTGACATTTTGTTGTTTACGAAATATTTGCAATGTGAAATTTCTAAGACTAATGCATTACAGTTAAAGTGTAAATAGTCTCATTGAATGCTGCTTTTAGTATGTGATTGCAATGTTTAGAATTGTTTTCTTATATGAATAGGGAATATTCATGAAATTAATTTTACAAATTATATTTTTTCCTTTCGTTTTTACGCGTTAATACATATTATATTAATACTTTAATATAATTGACAATTATGTTTTGTCATAGGTAATAACTATAACCCATAGTTTTAATAATGTACTATGATCATGACTTTGATTATTAAACAATAAAAATATATAAGCAGTACCCAACAAATGTTTATCTTCAAACAGACGCATTTAGTGATCAAAAATAATCATCCTTATATACAGAGTTATTTATCGTTGGAATCACTGAGAGTGATCGTGTACATCTGAACGTGAAGGAGTGTCATCGAATTGACTTGATATTTTTATTATTTTGAATTATAGATAAAATAATATCTGATTAGTGGCAAATAGTGAAATTATTAATAAATTCTTTGGTTCAATGACAAATAAGATAATTACTATTTCTTGACCCCTTAGTTTGCGTATTCACTTGAGTCATAAGTATGTTACGTAAAGACCAAAATAAAGTCTTGACTAGCTAGGTTATTTATAATTGTCGCTTATACATTTACATATGTATGTATAAATGATGTATTCATCTCGTAAAGTAAAGGTTCAATTGATGACATACTGACTTTTAAATATCTGAAACCATCGGCAGTATATGTGCAGGCATAATATACTTCGACCTTTTCATTAAGACATAAACATTGTTTTATAGATACATATTGTATTTTTAAAGGTCATTTTTAAATAACAGCAAACGTCTTACATTTTAATTAACTAAGTATCAAGTCTCCAGTTTATTTTAGGTAGTTGTTTTTATAAGATCATTTGATGTGGTATTACTCTACACTCTCCCTTATATTCAGTTTTTATTTAAATATCATAATTTATTTTAAATAAAACTATCTTTTCAGATTTTTTCGCGGATTTGTTTTGATTTTTGGTTCCCGACATTTCGATTGCTTTACAGCAATTATGGTCACGGGAGAGGCTAAGGTGTTAGATGTCTCAAAGGTATTATATAGTTGTTACAGACAGCCTACCCACAAAATAACAAAATGAATTCAAAAAACTTGAAAATTGGCACCATAGTACCTTACAATATTTGTTAATATTAATTTTAAACATTTTTATAATTTTAATTACTTTTGCTGTAAAGCAATCGAAACGTCGAGAACCAAAAATCAAAATAAATCCGCTAAAAAAATCCGAAAAGATAGTTTTATTTACAATTTTAAATATTCGCGTAATTCTAAGAAAGTATTATCATAATTTATTTCATTTACCACATAGTCATTTTATTTTGATAAATATTGCCCTATTATAGATATACTGGTTTTATGTTTATTTATTATTCAAACAAGTACGTCAGAGGATAAACGTGATGATGACATACTATAATGTTTAACTAAACTCGTCCTGACTTCGTCCACACGCAGTGATATATTATGCACAAACAAATACCTACTTAAGTCCGAGTATTTATTATAGTAATTGATAGTATTTGGTATATGCAGATATTGGGAGTAATAATTCTCAAAGTATGTAATACAACTTCAGTGCTATTTGTCTTATCGTGCTGCGGTCTTCAAAATCTTCATAACCTCATCAAAGTGTCATCGTTATTGGACGAATGCTTAAGAATTGTATACGATTCATACAAATAGATCTAATTTTATATCTATAAATTCTTAATGAATGAATTGAATACTTTAAAACAAAGATGGTTAATTTTTTATTAAACTATACAGGATTAAGTAAAAGCAAGGATTCGTTTTATAAAGTTTATGTATATTTTATAGAGTGTATGTTTAGATATATTTGTCTCTATGTATTTTACTTTTCTTATATAAGAATTACTGTTTTACGTAACTTGTCCTTATGCCGTGATGTTCTATTGTTCACACTTCTATGTACATAAATAATGTTCGCTGACATTTATCCGTTATTTATATGATGTAAATCAGATAATACATAATATTGATGTATATTTTTTACGTAATATTTAATTTGTTTAAAGATTGATGAATTTTGAGTGAACATTATTATAGAAAAATGATGATGCTTAGTATTAATAATGCATAGTAAATCAAAACCTAATAAAAATTACAATACGTAATATTTAAAATTATAATAGTGTAGAAATATAATAGAAATTACTTTTAAGCTTACGATATAAATAAAATAGTAAATAAGTTTTAAAGATTACAACGTAACTTATTTACTTAGGTTATTCCGCTTCAACTATTAAAGTTTATTAGCCGATCAAAGTTCAAGTCGATATATCACGTATTATTACTTAAAATATTAATAGATTTCATACGTTTAAAATGCAGGGACACAAAATGAAAACATAAATTATTATGAAATATTTATTTTAAGAAGTTTTGTTACAAGAAGTAAAAATACAAAAGATATCCTATGGCACTAGTAAGATAAAGTGATTCTCATCCATGCTTGTGCGATACGCATTGTTTGAGATCGAGTATTTTGTTATTTTTAACGGTTAAGTTAATACAGAATCTCTGGTACGCACCAAAATAACTATTTACACGTCATGGGCTATACCAGTATATTGAAGAGTTTACTTTTGTCCCAGGGAGGTTTTAGGTTGGAAACCTTCAGGGCCAGCGGTGAATTGGACAGAGTAGTGCTTGCCATCTGGAGCAACGTACGAATACTGGCCAGTCACAGTGAGGGCAGCATTTTCTGACTGTGGGTTATCGAGTTTGCCCTGCTCTTGTCTTGATGTACCATCACTAGTCTCATATCTGTAATAAAAGAAGGTAATTTAGTTAATTGAAATGTAAAAGTAGAAGACTTTTTGAGTTTTATACAAAATATATTTATAGATTTGATATAAATATTTATTTAAATTAAATACACGTCACAATTTTCAAAATGAGTAAATACTTTATATGTTACAAGACGCGAATAATAATAGTTTTAAGAGAATCTACAAAATATGAACAGAGTCGTCCTCGGTGCTATAAATACGAGAGTTCAAACGTGATGTTCTCAAAGTTCAAAGAGAGCATCTTCGTCTATGCGAAATCCCTTGAATAACGGTGACATATATACGGTTAATGTCATATTGTTAGTTGCTTAACAAAAAAAAAATGATAGCGTTTTTATTTTTAGTTTTTATTTTATGTTTGATAATCGTGTGATTTATTATTATTGAAATGTATGGTTAATTTTGAATTACGTTAAATGATCAAAAGTTACGTAATAAACAATTCAAACAAAAATTGTTTAAAAAATCAAATTATAAATAGAATAACAGTTAAATAATAAATTTTAATTCTATATTATAAATTTGTACTCCGTCTTTCATTAATATTTATTGTGGTTATAAAATGATTCAAATATCAAAACCACCACCTTAAAAATATCACAGCATTTTTATTTATACTTTTAGTCAAATTGCAAAATTGATACTCCTATTTCCAACAAAAAGTACATTATTTATAACTAATTTATTTGTTTGTTTGAGAAATGATAATAACTTACACTCAATTTAACTTCATAGCACTATTAAGTTCATGCAGTCGTTTGTTTTTACTTTAAGTTACATTATATTTTTTGTATTGACCTTTGTAGATATGTAATTAGCTATTCATTTTTGAGCCAAGTAATTTCATATATAATCATTGAGACTTTTAGTTACAAGGATATTCAGTAATCATTATTACTACAAATATTATGAATGCAAAAGTGTGTTTGTTGATTTGTTCTCCGTTCACATCAGCAATAGAGCTAACGATAGACGCGATTTTTGTATAGAGATAGTGCATAGGCCAATGATATAGGTTATTTTTCATCTTCGTTCATTTTTAATTGTTGTTACGTAATATGAGTTCGTTGAAAAAGTTACTTATTGACTTTATCTTTATAATGCGGTCAATGTATTGGTACAATATGCTGAGAGAATACGGATACCACCATACGAGTTTCATTCGTAGTGACTTCTGTTTGTACGGCTCATATATGCAAGTATCTTTGTACGTATTTCTCACAACCTAAAGACCTAACTAGCATTACTAAATAATATACATACATATTTCAATATTGATTAAAAGTTATTATGCAGGTGTATTAACTACGTAATGTCATTTGTTTGGAAACATTTCGCCTATTTCGAATAATTGTGATTATTTATAATTTCCAGTTATATTCATGATTTTAAATGTAGTGTAATACTTATATATTACTTAAATTATATTTCAACCTAAAAATGACAACAGTAGTAGTATAGTAGGCAAGTTTTATCAATATCGTAATAAAACTTGTACCTACTAGTTATATGGTTTGATAATCGTTGTTTTATTCCAATAAATAGATGCAATTTAAATAATCGTCATAAATATTATGTTAATTATTGAGCTTTTATGTTTTTGTTAGTCGTTAAGTATTTCAATACTAATTAGTATTCTAACTAATATTTTTAATGTGATAATGTGATTATGATATTCTTTTTTTATGCAGAAACGAAGATATGAGTCGTCGTGATTGTTGCTTAAAGATAATTTAAGGGCTCGAGATATACGCTATTTTTTGAACGAGTTCGTAAAGAAAGAAGGTGGTCAGTTGTATGTTGGTATGTATGTACGTGTTGTGATATCTTCATGAATAGTGATTTTCGTAATTTTTCTTTTAAAAGAAGTCCACATCTAAGGGTGGAAGGTGGAATTAATTAATGTGATGAGAGTGATTTTGAAGTCGGTGTATCTTCATTATTAAAAAGCCATTTTTAGTTTACAATAAAGTGACAAAAGTATCTTATAATAGTTGGGTTTCCTGTTATTGTTTAAAATGATGTAGAGGTACTGTGTGTGCTTTACACTCGTATACGAGTATATTGTGTAAACTTTGATGACCGTTGTATTGGTCCTCACAGAATAATGAAACAAAAACAGTAGTGTAACTACGTATGTTTTTGGTTATAGCTAATTTATTTGTTTATTGACATAAATATATTTTTTTTCTTATTGTATATATATAGACTTTTTTTTAAATAGTATATTAAGGTAGTATGTAAATAGTATTTGTTATATGTATAATGTTTTACTTGCACTTTATTTCCCGGCTATCATTTTTTCCTACAGCAATGAGTTAGCTTGAAGAGGTCTTTTTTAGAGATTACCTTTGCAAACTATTTTTTATATTTTAATTTCTGTATTATTTGAAGTGTAAGATAAACTATAATAATAATATATGTGTAATGGTAAAATTTATTAAGCATTTTTAAGTTCTTACGCGAAGCTGTAGCCGTCCGGTTGCACGTCACTGTCGAACCGCAGGATCTGTACATCCTGTGGATTTTGCGGAGCTCCTGCGCATAGAGCAGCCAGTACGCAAACGACTGTTACCTGTAGGATTGTTATATACTTTAATTATGTATTCCTAGAAAATAAACATAAATAAATATTGTTTTTTGTATGGTATCCACGTTAATTTCTTCTAAACGAAATACTTAATGTGCTAACAGAGTATTACTATTTTTCCTTGTTATTATCTATTTAAAGTAGGTAACCGCTTAGCTTTATGAGTAATTGTTGTGACTAATTTAAGCATCTGTGGGACACCACGTAAAACCTGCGACATACTTTCACAACCGTAAAACGCGGGTTTAAATTAAAATCTGTAAAAGATAACCTTTGAACTTTACTATTATTAAAATAAAAAAAGTATTAGAAACTCACGTATTTGAGCATGATGCTTAGTATTCCTCGTGAACACAAACTAACGAATGAGTAACTAGTGTATGATCGTCCGTTTTATATGCATTCTGAAGTGCAGCATTTGCAGAAGGCTGACATCATACGAGGATGGCACACGATACCACTCTCTGAAGACGTCTCAGTTTTTTTATGAACTCAACCCGAGCTAAGAGCATGCCTGTTAGCATAGTACGTAATGGTTATTTAATTTGTAGGTTAACGTTAAGGTATCTAATTAAGGTTCTTTCTTCTTCTTATAATAAATTAAAATGTTTAGATTTTATGATTTTGTTAACTTTGATAATTTTGTAATTGATAATCTTTGCTGGATAGCAAGGAAATACGCTTAACAATTGTTTTCAATTTTATGAATTTTCTGATTATAAAAGACTAGCAGATCCCGCGGCTTCGCCCGCGATCAAACTTTATTACTTGCAAAAATAAGAAAAACAAATTTCATTTTAGCGATCGTAACTCAAAATATCCAATATCTTAAAAGATATTACGCGTATATTTAGCAAGCTCCGCTACCTGTATTTTTTGCAGATTTTTCTACTCTCCGTCTCTCCAAAGTTAGAGGAAGAGAATACAATGATACAATCGCATACAATGTTTACGATTTAGAGTCATGTTACTCGGTTAATATGGGTTTTTTAACTAACATACTAAGAGGCTAACATCTACGTTATTTTTAAAGACCCAAAGCTATGTACACCTGAAGCTTACAGTCTCCCTCCTTCTCCGTTTTTTTAAGTTACATATATAAATTGCCATTCTTATTTTGCTGTAGCTACTGTAGCCAGCCGAAAAGTTGCATATAATTTTCCTTTGGATTCGGAATAATTTCTGTTCTCTACTTTATATCCTACACAGTAAGTGTGCACTTACGGAAGACTTGAGTCATGTTACTCTATTTAAATATATTCAACAACTCCAACTTCACCGTCCAGTTTTACCCACTTAGGGGCTGAATTAAAAAAAAAAACTACAATCCATGTTTATTTAATTGTATTGAAGAGCATTAATACCAAGTTTTATGTTATTCTGATTATAAACAACTTTTTCCTCATATAAACAGCACAACCCCCCTTTACCCTTTCAAGGGATGAATTTTGAAAAAAATGAAATTTGTATTGTTTTAGTTGTTATTTTAAAGGTACATACCATTTTCCGTGCATTAATTACAGAGTTTCATACAAACTTTATCCCCTATTTGACCGCCTTATAGGATGAATTTCAAAAATTTTTAAAATACGTATTTATTTAATTGTATTGAAGAGCATTAATACCAAGTTTCAAGTAATTCTGATCATAAATAATTGTTTGCCCATATAAACTTTATCACCCCTTTTTACCCTCTTAAGGGATGAATTCCGAAAAAAATCTAATACATATATTTCTAATTTTTCATCTAAAAACTAAATACCACTTTCTGTGCATTTCGCGTTAAGAATAACAGAGTTTCATACAATCTTATATCACCTATTTTACTCCCTTAGGAGATGAATTTCGAAAAATCCTTTCTTAGCGGATGCCTACGTTGTATAAGGAATATGTCCTCTAAATTTCATGTTTATACGACCAGCGGTTTAGGCTGTGCGTTGATCGATCAGTCAGTCAGGACAAAGCATTTTATGTATATATAGATTAATATGCGGAATAGTTAAAGAGTCATATTTCCTTACGTCGCGTCATGTCGGCTCCCCGTGGTCTATTTTTATAGACACTGCTGGTAGCTGTACCTAAAGCCAAGGTCTTTTTTTTAAATGTATAAATAATTGTATGTGTTATTATTTGATAAAATGTATATTATAATAACTCTTAAAGTATGAAAATTTGTATTTGTGTCCTGTTCACCTTTTCTGCATAATAACAAAAGAACAATTAACTAAAGAATCGGTCTCTTACATCAACAGGTTGTGCTTATTTTAGTTACTTATGGTCGCATATGAACCTCATTACAAAGTGGTAAAAGTAACCTGTGCTATTTCTTCAGCCCTTAAAAGTCTTTTAATCATATAAAGATATTCATAAACCCGTTGCTCTTTTGTTCTATGAAAGAAACTAACTTATAAACACATATTTTCATATTTATAATGAAATAGCGGCTCACCCTCGCTTCGCTCGGGTTCTTCACTATGTATATCATATATATGTATACTTAAATATGATAGGTGTGATAAAAACTGGCCTATGTAACTTTGCAGCCCTTCAAGTATATCCACACAAAAAATCACGCCAATCCGTCACTCTGTTTTGACGTGAAAGAAAGAAAGACAAACAAACACATTTTTACATTTATAATATTACTAGCGACTAATGACTATCGACTAGCCACTAGCGACTAGCGACTCACCCTAGCTTCGCTCGGGTTCGTGCCTAGGTACGTTTAACGGTTAGTGATTCATATACAAAATAAACAGCTCTGAACTTTTCGATTTTCCAGCAGTTTTTCCTATTTTTTTTATATTTAAATCACCCCTGACACACCCCCAATAAAACAAAAAAAGAATTATTTAAATTGGTCCAGCCGTTTTTGAGTTTTAGCGGGACTAACGAACGGCAATTGATTTTTATATATTAAGAACTTGGATACCTAAATATTGACGTATGGTTGGTTACGCCACATGTATCATCTCGTTATTTTAGTAATAGATTTGCTAAAAGCTGTTAACATTCATTAAGATTTAAATAATTTAACTTTTAAATAAGGGAATGGTTTATTTTAAATATTACTTTAAGTATTTACCCTTATGCATAGCTTAGAGTGAGATGTGTTCTATTTTTTTTTGTTTGCATGTTTAAATGCTTGCTAAAAGCAAATGAATAATAGGGTAATATGAATTTCAATAATTGCCTACGTTTATGACTAGCTAGAGAAGATAGAGAAAAAGAGAAATTTAAAGAAATAATTTACAAATTGTTCTTATGCATTATTATTATTGTTATAACACATATTATAAGACTGAAGTGTCTTCAAAAACTATTTATGTAACCTAGCATTTTCCGTAAAATGTATAATAATAAAATTTAAAGTCGTACGATGCGAGATAGTACATTAAATAATTTCTTTGAACAGTGAAATAACTTTATAAGATCTATGGTTTGTCTATAAGCTATTAAAAAATTACATAGACTGTCCTCTATTTTTAGGAGAAAATTAAGTGTCTAAGCACCTCGACGTTGTCGGAGGAAGTATTACACACTTTTTATATTTTATTCCATTTTATCATATTAATGCCAACACTAATATAATAAAATGGAATGTTATATCTCGTATAACTTCTAAATAATGGATGCTTTTTCCGAATTCTTTAAAAATTTTCAAATTTAAATTATGCCTAAACTCTCCTGCTAAGATGTAATAATAATATGTAAGATGTATAATTTGGCATGCTGTGTTACCTCCTATAGTTAGTTATGTTACTAGTATAGTTATATGATCTGTGGTAATATTAACTAAAACTGTATTGCATGTCTTTAATAGTGTTGTAACGAGTGCTGGTGAACTTTGTTAAATAAATAAATATGTACTTGCCTTGTTGTTCTACAGGCTAATTTGTATGGTTGCGGATATTGGGGCTTGAGTCTCGGATATGGTATACATATAAGTGATTTTAGTAACAGCACAGACTTTAGAAAATTGGTTATTTGTTCTCTTGTCTTTCTGTGTCTTTGAAACTGATTAAATGAAATCGTTATTTGTGTGATTTATCTCTCTTTGGTCATGTGGAATTGAATTATAATCTAACTATGAAAGTTACGGCAGAATAGTAAATTCGCATGAGTTTGTGACTTGATACGCATTTTTTAGGAGTACGGCTAATCTCAGTGAGGTGTTTTTGCAGGAGGACATTATTAATATATTTATTTTATTTTATAGAATAATATAATAGCTGTGAACAATTAAGTGGTTATATATCGCGTAAAGTATCGACATCGTACACAGGTTATCGTACTCGTATTAAAACAAATTTATTTTTATGAAAAAAAAAATAAGTACCTAAGTATTACTTAAATAGTGATCATATTTAAATATCGTATTTTTTTAGTCTTTGTTATTCATTGTAATTTCAATAAGATAAGTAATACTTGTTCTTGTATTATGACACGAACCTATAGAGTTCATAGAATCATGCCATAGAATCTTTAAGTTCATGATTTCGGTTTCTTTTTACTCAGATTAGATTTTGTTGTTGATAATGAAATACTTTATACTCATTTTAATTATTTGATATTTATCCCTTTATTCTAGTGTTCATTTTTCACACCCATACAGATAAGGTACTATTTAGTGGTATAGCTACTGCTAAAAAAGATATATTGCAGTATTCAAATGTAAATCTTAAATATATTAAGAGTGAAAATTAATATATTCATGTAACTACATGAATGAGTTACTTTGGCAATAAATCCTTAATATTATACATTTAGTTATAAATTGATAATAATAATAATCACGTATATAGTCATTTAATCATTAAATATAATGAAAATATACATAAAATTCTCATGACCGAAATCGCCGATACCGATTTCGGTCTCGGCGATTAATACACTTGTTTGGCCAAACACCTGTGCATTATCTATTCGATTCAGCCTCAAAGCCCGATGGAGTGACAAATCGACACGATCAGTGACGAATCAGGCGGAAAGCTCCACGTGCCCTTCGAGCTACTCTGAAAGTCTCCGACGTGCTCTGACACTATCTTCCTATTTCTATGCTTAAGAATTTCTGTCAGAAAAGCTCAATATAACTATACCGTGACTGTGACTCGAACCCAGGACCTCCGAATCTCCGTATAAGCAAACAAGTAACCAAAGAGTCAGTTATGAAGTTTTGTAATAAACATGAACATTACTGAATTGCAAGGAAATATTAATTTAGGAACTTTTTCATTTTAGCTATTACAAAAATTTTAATCAAATACAATCGTACAATAACAATCAAGTATGTATAGGTCTAGTATTTATTTTTATTCGTACGCAGCCTTGACCTTTTTACGGCTCATAGTTTATTTGTTAAGAGCTTCGTTCCGAGACATCAAATGCAACCATCGTTAAAAAAAGATAAATGTTAATTTCTGATATAAAAAATATGTAAGTGAGATAAACCTATAGCAATGAGATGAATTATTTATATTTAAATAATTTTATTTTAATCACTTAAAAATGAAGTGATTAATAAGTTAATATAATATTATTTGTGCATTATATGTATAGGTACTAAATTTTATCCATATCCAAACATATTTATTCATCCGACAGATATTTGTATCTATGTAATAATAATAATAATGTTCTCCTGACCGATTCCGGCCACGGCGGCCAATCTCATTGAGACTAGCCAACTGCGCAGGAGATATTATAGTGCACAAATGTACGCGCAGACACAAGTGCACTCTCTATTCCTGTCACTCTCATACTCCGGTGGGACGACCACTCGACACGACCGGTGAGAGTTAAGGCGCAGGACCGACGGCTTTACGTGCTCTCCGAGGCACGGGGGTGAAACACCGCCAACTTCCCAACTCCGGGCTGTTATTGAGGCTTACTATACAGAAAGACTCAATAACTAAACTTGGCCCGACCCGGGACTCGAACCCAGGACCTCAGGATGTGCAGCCGTACATGCTAGCCACTACACCACCGAGGCAGTTGATATCTATGTATAACGTATATGAACAAAATAATTGAGTGTTTGAGTGTTTTAAATTTATAGGCGCTTCATTTTCTTGGAAAATTCTTTTAAATTAGAATAAAATTGTCTGTCTAATTAATTATGAACACTTTTAATTTTTTCGCTTGTTCACTTTTTTTAAAGAAATTTCTATTTTCAAACTAAAATAACTCTCTTATGGACTTCGGCGCAGTCGGGTGAAAAAAAGGAATAGTAGGTAACTTTTTAACTAAAACATTAAAATCTACTTCATCACTCCAATAAAAATATAATAATTTTATCCGTACAATTATACATTTTTTCATTAGAATATAGGGTCAAACTTGAGATAGTATAGTGGTTTACATTAAACATTACATAAAAAAAGGACCTTTACACAAAAAAATGTGTCTCAAATAGCAAACGAGTGAAATGGGTTTATTTCCCGAATTTGAACTTATGTGTTTCATGTGCAAATTTCAGTTTCAAAATGATTACCACTTGCTATAACGGTAAAGGAAGATATCGTAGTACCTATGTCTGCGAGGACCTAACTTGTTTTCGAAAGACGTGAGAAGTATGCTAACACGCATTTGGCCAGCGTGATAGACTTTGTCTTCGCTCCCTTGCATTGCTCCATAAAAGCACATTATTACATTGTCAACGACTCTACATGGAGTATCCATGTATTCCTTTTAGGTCATCAAAGGATATCAAGTGGTTGAAAAATTAATTACAGTTACATTTTGCCTCCTCAATGGAGTGTTTTATTAGCTTTACAAGCAAAAATTTATGTATCTATATAGACTATAGCTGTTACTGCTTATCGTTAGGCAGTCGGTATATTTAGTAATCTTTGTAACATAAAAAGTCGAACAATTCTGACACTGAGGGTTTCTTAGCATGAAACATAAAATGCATGCTTGGTTTTAACTTACAAATTTGTTTAGTTACATCTATACTAATATTGTAAATGTGAAAGTTTGTGAGTATGGATGAATGGATGTATGTTTGTTATTCTTTCACGCTAGAACGGCTGATTGGATCTGGATGAAATTTGACACAGCGATAGATTATAGTCTGGAATAACATATAAGCTATTTTTATCTCGGAAAAATGTACGGTTCCCGTTGAATAGGTTTGTTTTTGTTTTGCCAGAGGCGAACCCGAGCGAAGCGAGGGTGAGCCGCTAGTTTACAATATTTATTTTATAGATATGTAAGTTTGTATTTCATACTATAACTGTGAACACCAAAATCAATTTTGCAGCCGAACGTGCGAAACTTATTACTCAACGTATCTTCTTCAAGATAATTTTTAAATGTGAACAAAATGTCACTGATAAACATCATCTGAATTTTAAAACATATCCGAAGAAATCCCACACGCTTATGTAGACTTCTGATATTAAAATATTTTTCATTTCTCAACTCAAATATAAGGTGGCAAGAGTCATACAAATCTTTCATATACTTTAATATATGTATTTATGTATAACTTTTATTAATGATATGAGCATAGCATAAATTCTACACAGATTTGTTGGTGAAGAGTACTGCTTATAATGACCTCCCGACCGACTTCGGCCACGACGGCCAGTCTCATTGAGACTAGCCAACTGCGCATGAGATATTATAGTGAAGCGCGAGTGTCGATGTACGCGCAGACTCAAGTGCACCCTCTATTCCTGTCACTTTCATACTCCGGTGAGACGACTACACGACGCGACCGGTGAGGGTCTGGCGATTTTACGTGCTCTCCGAGGCACAAGGGTGAAACACCACCAACTTCCCAACTGCGGGTTGTCACTGAGACTTACTAAACAAAAAGACTCAATAACTAAACTTGGCCCGACCCGTGACTCGAACCCATAGAGAGAATGTGCAGCCGTACTTGCTAGCCACTACACCATCTAGGCAGTCAAAGCATTGCTTATAATAATTATATGGTTCCCATATATGTATGTATATCTTAAACCAGCACTAATAGATAAAGATTTGTCCATTGCGATTGTGGAAGGCTACTAAAATTAAATAAACATTGTATACGACACATTTGAGCCTTTAAGTTTTTGGCTCATCATTCATTTATATTTACTTTAAAATTATTTATAGCAGTACCTAAAGAAATGTCATAGACCTCAGAAATAATTAGTTATTGAGAAATTTTAACAGGTGTATCTACGTATAATTTTGTTGAGGCTAAAATCTTTATGGGAAGTTTATGATTATTAGAAACTAATTTACAATATCTTGCAGCCCATCATACATCCTCCATAGAATATGATGACGCAAACATACGAGCTACTATAAAAGTACATATTAAATATTACTGTATGGTATATTCCATGAGGTATATAATATTATGTAGTATTATTTTAATATTATTTCTGTTACAAAGTTACGATGTCTTAACATTTTTACTATTTATTTGAAGTTATAATATATACATTGTTCATTCGGTAAAACATGTGTTTAATATTTTATTTACATAAGAGCATTTATGGTTTTAAAAAGCCAGATATGTGTTGGAAGGTTTGAGGAGATTCTTAAAAATTCTGAAACTTTGTTTTTAAGTGGGTTAAACTTTGCACGACCGATCCGTGCTGCCAGTACGTAATTTATACAATTGACAAATCTTCGTACATTTTGTAGGTCTTCTTAAGTAAATTGTATGCATGATTGTGATTAACACCTCTGGTGTCAAAGAAGTCTCGAAACGCATTGTCAATATAAAAATGATATTTATAGCCCAGGCTGAGACTTCAGAATATAAACGCTCGGAATTCGCTCAGCTGACCACACTTAGCTTCAGATTATCCCATCAAAATGATGAAAATTGTAAGTTTTCTTTTGTTTGTTAATATAAATATTTACCAGTTTCTTTTATTTAAAAGTTCATTTAGAAAAATTAAAATAAAATATGCCTATTTACTACAAAATATATGCAATAAAACAGCAATTTTACGTTCTTGTAAATTATAGTTCAAATTAAGCTAGGTAGGAGTAGCTTTGGGAAATTACATAAGTATAGAACATTAACATCTTATTTCTCAGGAAAATTTACTTACAACAAAAGTTGGTCTTTTGACTATTTAAGGTTACGTCTTTCAAAATTAATGACATTTTCTGGTAACAATATGTTATAATTATTTTTCAGACACTTTTCGCTTTGGCTGCTATCGCTCTTGTTGCTGCATTGCCTCAAGACCAGCCGCAGGCGCAACCTGTCCAAATAGTTAAGCAAGATTCTGAAATAAACATCAATGGATACAATTTTGAGTAAGTATAAAAATATATATTTTACAATCACAATCAAATCACAATTTAAAAAAAATAAAAATGTGACTTATTACGATTTTTTTAATATTGAACTTAACATAGCATGTTAATAAACCTGAAGGTATATTTATTAACACCAGAGAATAACAACGTAAACAAACCGCATATGTGTGTATTTTTTTTATTTTAACATCAATACGATAATACCTTGTGCATTAAAATGTTAACGCATTTAACATGTAACTCGTTCATTATAAAGGGTGAATTATTATAGCATTAAGTATTAGTAAATTTTAAATAACTACCTATCTTCGTACGAGGTCATTCAAAATAAAACTTTACGTAACAATGTATTATTTTCCATTAAGATATCAGGTCAGTGACAAAGTTTGAGCCGATGTTTGCTTTATTATATCATACTACTGTTATTTCAAGGTAAAACCTATAATAATATATAAAGTTAAAGATTTTGTATATTTTTTGTTTGTTTGAACGTGCTAATCTGTGAAACTACCAAATCGATTTGAACATTTTTTATTATATACTTATAAGGGAATTCTATAGATTATTTAATCTCATGACACGATCCTTAAGAGCGATGCAATTAAATAATATGAACGTAATAAGTGAAATAGCCGCTGGTAAATACTAGTTTATAAAAAATTTTATGTTACAGATATGAAACAAGCGATGGAACTTCAAGACAAGAGCAAGGTGAATACAAGAACGACACTGAGCAACAAGGACTATCTGTTAAAGGGAGCTACAGATATATTGCACCTGATGGTCAACAAATTTCAGTGACTTTCTTAGCTGACAAAAATGGTTACCAACCCTCCGAGACCACTGGCGAAGACAAACCAGCGCAAGCCTAGCCTTTAGGACTATGAACCACCGCATAACTATATAAGCTAACACCAAAAATAATTCAAAGTTATTCTCACACTTAATAGACGTACAACTACATGTATATAGGAAATCTTTTACAATTCTTGAATAAACAATATACATATAAGTTCACTATATTCTTTTATTTTAATTACATCACGAAATACAATTACAAAAAGAGGTAAAAATAAAAACTGAGATGTTTTGTTTTAATGCTCTTTTGGCATCTAAATCAGACTTTGTTACGTCGAACTTGAATTTGTTTAATTTCGAAATATCAAGGCATGCGTGTATGTGTTTGGATGGCTAAACATGGATAACAATCTTGTTATAAAAATAATATGATAATTTATTGTAGTTACTTGAAAATAAATTTATTATTGATTTACATACTTGTATTGTATCATAAATTAAATAAATGTACATATATTTATTTTATATTAACTATTTAGCTTTATTCTAAGGTTCTATTTATTTTATATAAAAGTGAAGTTGACTTATTTTTAGTTTCAAACTCATAGTTTTCCATTTTTTATAGAAAGTTATAATAATTTGATAAAATGCATATATTTGCCAAAAAACTATGTATAGAAAATTTTTAATATTATAAATGTATTAAAAAAATCTCGAGGTATTTGTGTAATCAGTGCCGGATTCAACCTTAGCGCTGCCCCTGGGCAATGTAAGAAATGCCGCCCCGTTATCCAAATTTTGCATAAAATGGATAAAGTTCCGATAAAGTTCTATTTTTTTAATTTTTGATAAATGCAAAAAATATTTAATGTTTTTAATTATTCATTTTTTGGGAAATAAAAAAGACATTTTTGATAACGCGGAGATTTTTTTTTATTTATCCTTCGAATTTTGCCTCCCCTAAAAATTTGCTGCCCTGGGCACTAGCCGCGAGTACTCCTAGTGTAAATCCAGCGCTGTGTGTAATGAATATATTGTACCGTCAGGAGTTTGAGGTCAGGAAATAAGTACAATAGGTACCTTTTTCAATATCAATTTAATATTTTAATATTTATTTAACTTAATAATAAATACGGTAATCATCATTTATCTGTGAAAATAACTATTACTCATGTTTTTACCGTATTAAATCAAATTACCTACTTCTTTTCATTAAAGACAGAAAAATAAAGGGCGTCCGCGCGATAGGAGATGAATGTTATTTCAATAAGCGGTTGTTACATAGGCATTTTAATAAAGTATAATAATCAATAGCACAATTATTAGTTTAAAAATATTTAAGGAAGAATAATTATCAATAGTGAATTATTTTTAAATTGCCATGATAATGGTAGTAGAGCTAATGTCTACGATTTATGACATCAAAACAACTTATATCCTATATGGTAGCAGATATTATGTAAAATTTAAGTTATAGTTGATTTTTTGCCAAACTGGAGTTAAGAGGAGAACTAACACGCCAAAAAAACGAGATTCGCAAAGTTGACCTGACGGAGATTTGGATAAGTGCCGGACTTAGAAACAACGGAGCCTGAAAAACTCCAGGGGTATATAAAATTATCTCAGTTTCTCGAAGCTGGAGGTAGATACATTACATCGGAGGTGTACAGCAGACGTGTAGTGGTAGACCACGAAGATTGATCACTGTTGAGCCATGTGTAGGTTGATGTCGTGAATGGTGTTTTTCAAAAATTCGATTACTTTCATTTTGTTGAGCAGGCTGGGTACCAATGACGGCTTCCATTTCTCATTTCCCTAAGAATACCCTTAAGTACTATGTTGGAAAAGATGTGGTATAAAAATTGACTGTCAATCTACTGCATATTTTCGATTTGTTGATGACAACAGAAACTTTGCAGAATTTAATCGCGATGATAAACTGCAAAAGCCATTCTTCAAGAAGTATGGATCTAGGTATAACGGTAATAATAATGTCCTTCTGACCGATTCCGGCCACAGCGGCCAATCTCATTGAGACTAGCCAACTGCGCAGGAGATATTATAGTGCACAATTGTACGCGCAGACACAAGTGCACTCTCTATTCCTGTCACTCTCATACTCCGGTGGGACGACTATTCGACACGACCGGTGAGAGTTAAGGCGCAGGACCGACGGCTTTACGTGCTCTCCGAGGCACGGGGGTGAAACACCGCCAACTTCCCAACTCCGGGCTGTTACTGAGGCTTACTATACAGAAAGACTCAATAACTAAACTTGGCCCGACCCGGGACTCGAACCCAGGACCTCTGGGTGTGCAGCCGTACATGCTAGCCACTACACCACCGAGGCAGTCTACATACCATGTATACTTGAATGCAGAGGTCATGAATGATGTTGTGAAACCCCCTCGATGTGCGTTCACTTTATCGTGGTGGGCGGGCTCATTAGCATCCGGTGATCCAGCCGGGAAGGAAGTCAAGAAACGCTTTGAGAGGCAGAGAGGTACTTTTCTGATAGCAGACTGAACCGTGGAAGCAACCCCTTGGTTGCTGTGGTCTGCTTCAGCAGACCTGCTGTCGAGGCTTCGCGGTTGAGTGCGTAAGCGATTCTGCGATGTTCTATTACGATGTAGGGAGTTCTGTTGGGTTTTAGTGAAGTTATACAGACACACATACAATATATATTTTGACTAAAAAAAATCTCCTCTAAAAGAACTTTGAGAATGAGTCCGAACGAAGTATACGCTACTAGATTAACTAGACTAGGTTTTTCGAAAGCTTCGTCATATAATGGTCTGTAGATTTGTGAGGCAGTACCTCAAAACTACGAGTAGCAGCTATATTTACTTATATATTAATATTATTATTATAGCTCAACAAAAAAAAACCAATCTATTTTTATTCTTTATCATTAAAATATATCGTTCATTTCTATTAAATACTATTATAGAAAGTTTCTTAAGGTTCTTTACTTTTTTTAAATAAATACTATAACATAAAAACAGCAAAATAGGTCCATAATATTATAAAAAAATTACGCGTGTTAAATAATGGTAGAGTTTTATAATAAACTAGCGACTCACCCTCACTTCGCTTGGGTTTGTACCTAGCTTGCTTCCCAATACAAACTTTCATCGCCAATTTCAAGGATGATTTCCAGGATAAAAAGTATCCTATATCCTTCCCAGAGTCTCAAACTATCTTCATCAAAATGGGTTCAGTAGATCCAGAGATTACCCCCTACAACCCCACAAATACACAAACTTTACCTCTTTATAATATTAGTATAAATAAGGAGTGTTTATACGACCTTTAATAGGACAAATAAAAAATAATTATTCATCTTTCATAAAATATACGTATATAAATTACATACAAGGAAGGAAGAATAGACTAATAAATAAGTAAGTAGAATAAGTAATTAGGCTCAGCTCGGCAGTTTGAGGTTATTTTTAGGGTTCCGTACCCAAAGAGTAAAACGGGACCCTATTACTAAGACTCCGCTGTCTGTCTGTCTGTCCGTCTGTCACTATGCTGTGAACCGTGATAGTTAGACAGGTGATTTTTTTTACAGATGATGTATTTCTGTTGCCGCTATAACAACAAATGTTTAAAAAAACAGAATAAAATAATTATTTAAGGGGGCTCCCATACAACAAACGTGATTTTTTACATACAACAAACGTGATTTTTTGCTCGATATTGATAACGGCAACAGGTAAACGCTTGAAATATTCACAGAATATTTAGTTATATATTCACTTTAAAAATAAATTAAAATAAAACAAATATTTAAGGGGGGCTCCCATACAACAGACATGATTTTTTTGTGGTTTTTATAGATAATGGTACGGAACGGTTTTTTTGCACACAGAAACTCTTGCACCTAAAATAACTTTTTAACCTTAAAAAAATCTTGAAATTAAAAATCGTTGGAATTTAAAAAAGTAAGTTCTTTAGCTTGATAGGTTAAGGTTATTCTTTTTTTTGGGTATAGAAACTTCTGTACATAAAAATCATTTATTTTACATTACAAAACAAAAAAAGTGCTAAATATTTGTACAAAACGACAACAGTTGGACGAATATTATTTTTTTTATTCATCCGATTATCATCGGACGAATAGCAACAGCCATATTTATTTACTTTTCATCCTATTAAAGTACGAATAATTATTTTTTATCCGTCTTTATTTTAAATACGAATAGCAACAGTCTAATAGATAATTATATTTTCTTAAATAACTATATCAATAATAATTAATTATATTTTCATTTAAAGAGGGAAATATATACTAGGATTGATGTTCAAAATATGTCTAAATGTTTTACTTCAACGAAATAATTTATTTTTTTAATATTAACTTACATACATAAACGATGTATTTGTAAAATAATTAGATTCAACTTGCAGTTTTACCCAATTGCAATTTTAAGTGAGAGAATAAGACAAAGATTAAAAAATAAATAAATCATTTAATTAAAAAAAATTTAATCTTTATAAATAAAAAGATATTCAATAAAATACCCAAAATTTATATTATAATTTTATTGGTTTTCTGGTGATGCGACGCGAATTTGTGGCTTAAAGCCTTTGTCATCTGCTGTGAAAGAGACGAGGTATTGCACGCCATCTGGAGCAGTGTATGAGTACGAACCTTTCACACCAATACCCTGGTAATCCCCCACAGTGATAAGTTTCGCTTCTTCTTGTCTCGACACCCCATCACTTGTCTTGAATCTATACATAAATATTTATTTATGGATAACTATTTATTAAAATACCATCATTTATGGTGAACTTTACGACCCTATACTCGATAAGTATATAAGTTGTCCTGCGCCTTAACTCTCACCGGTCGTGTCGAGTAGTCGTCCCACCGGAGTATGAGAGTGACAGGAATAGAGAGTGCACTTGTGTCTGCGCGTACATTTGTGCACTATAATATCTCCTGCGCAGTTGGCTAGTCTCAATGGGATTGGCCGCCGTGACCGGAATCGGTCAGGAGGACATTATTATTATTAAGTTGTACGACTGTGTAATAATGTATATTTGTAATGGTCCTGCTTAAAATTTCTAATGAAGTCTTTGAGTATAAGTTAAAGATCACTCTCTGTATCAACGTTTTTTTTTTAAATCAGACGGAATCAATCAGACCTTTTCCAGACCAATTCATTCATAGGTATTAAATATGATTACCACAAACCCTTCATAAAAATTTAACCTACCAGAGCAACATAGTCACCCAATTGACTCAGCTTTTTAAAATGACAATAAAAAAATCCCTTAATAATTTTTAAATAATTCTCATTCATAGTTAATATTTTATGATACATGTCAATGGTTGTACGAGTACGAGTATCTTAGAAAATTTTATCATTAATTTCTAAAATATGTAAGAAGTAAGCCTTGACTTTTGAACGTAAACATATTTTAAAGCAGTAAAATTGATTTCTAAATTATTATTGTATGCAGATATATACAAATACCTTGTTTTATGTTAACATAATAATGTTTTTTATGGAGCTTGGTTTATGCTATATGAATGAGTGCTAATTTGAATTTTCACATGTGCCTTTGCTGCATCGGAATAATAATTATTATACATATAATTATTTAAAATTTTGCTGATTAGTATAATTAATAAAGTAAAGAAAAAAAAAACATAACTATCCAGTGAACGAATACATAAATTACGTAAATAGGTATTGCATTTAGCCCTTTTTAACGTCCTACTGCTGGGCACGGGCCTCCCTTCAGTATGAGGGAGGCCATAGTCCAGCACGCTGGTCAAGTGCGGGTTGGCGGACTTCACATGTCTTTTGAAAACTTGCTAGGTTCTCTCAGACATGGAGGTTTCCTCACGATGTTTTCCTTCACCGCTAAGACAAGTGGTAATCGTGCTGGAAATGATTCGCTCATGAAAATATCAGAGGTGCAAGACCCGGGATTTGAACTCGCTTCACTCGGTTTCCCAAGCAAGTGTGTTATCACTGGGCTACCACTTCCTTATAGGTAAATAGGTATTACTTACTCGAAATTATATCCATTCGCATTAATATTTTTTGTTTCGGATAATATTTGTACAGGTTGTTTGTTTTCTTCTGCTGCTATCAACACCACCAGCACGGAAAAGAGAAAAACTTTCTGTAAATAATATTATATTTCTGTAAACAGTGTTATAAATTTTTTATTATTGACAAATTTGGCTGAAAAAATATTGGAATATTGAGGCAAAACTGAAAAGGGGTTAATTTGTAAGATTTCAAGCAAAATGATTCTGGTCTGGTCGGTTAGTTTTAAATATTTACACAAAACGTTACGCTAGTGATTATCAAATTGTTTCGCCAGTGAGTAGACACCTTTAGCTGCACTACACAGTGACTGTATGAAGTATAAAAGATATCATCGTTACTATCAACTACAATATATTAAAGAGTGTTAATGCATTGATAGTAGTGTAAAGTAAACAAAGTTAAAGCATAATTTATTATGTTTGTAATTTTGTATTATAGAATTAAGATTTATGAAATTTTAACTATATTTAGTGATATGTGTGAAAGTAACTAAACATACATACTTGGCTTATTAAACTGATGTTTATACTATTGATAAATAATTCTTACCAAAGCGAACATGATGTATAAATTTTCTGCTGTTGATACTAAGAGAATGATAAAAAGTGAATAAATACTGCTCTTAAATACATAGTTTGTTTGTTGAAGTTACAACAAATGTTCAAATATATTGAGAGTTAGTGTGTGTTAGTAAGAAAGGTGATAACATAAAAATTATGAAATGGCGTGTCATAAACTGCGTTAACATAGGCACGTACAAGGATTTCTGAAAATTAAACAATTTACTAAATAAATAAAGTAAGCTTTAATTGGTGACCTTTACGTATTTACAAAATCTGTATTATAGGTGTTAAATAAATGATGAGAATGAATGTAATGAGAAAAAAGTTATTGATAATGAAAAATATTGTAGTACTATTCATATTATCTACTAAATTTACTTTTATAAAGTAACCACAGATATAAAGCTTGATCTGTGATAGTTAAAAATTAATGAATTAAAACGTAAACATTTTAGATAAAAAAATAAAAAATAATTCTTACTTGTTTCTGAATCGAAATTGTAATCTCGTAAAATTTTCTCAAGATCTCAAGATATTGTTAGATCATTTTTATAAATTCATTTTTTTCATTCGGTATAACTCACGTGACTGTTTGTCTTTTACAATTTATTTTTAAATGTTTAGTTGCATAAGATTGAATTATGGTACAATATATTTATAGATGTATAAAGTTAAGTAGCCATGAATTATGATTTTGAGGGATAATTTTGGTAAAAAATTTTAGAAAATACATTCTTCAAGTACACCGTGTGACATAAAACAAAACAATTATAGATATAAAATAAAATTAGGAAAAATAGGTAATTTCCTCTATGAAATCTCCGAAGAAGTAGATATTAGCTATAATATATATTGATTAATGCACTTGTGTTGCGGGTGTCATTTAAATCTACATATATAAGTACCATTAATTTTTAATTAGTTCGATATTCGTATGAAATAAGCTGAAAAAGATAGAGAAGAGTGAATTCCGTTTTTTTTTCGGGTACATAAACTAATATAATGTGAATAAAATTATTGAATTAGGTGATCCGTTAGACGTTGCTCTGTTCCAATTTAAATAAAATTTATTTGAGTTCATACAATAAAATACGTTCAGTCTCCACATTACTCCCCAGTTTTCCGGGTAGCATGTTTTCTCCTAAGAAGCTTATTCGGACAATTACAATTATTTAAAAAAAAAAACAAATCATTTCAGCGGCTTTCCAATGAGACATTTAACAACTAACAGCATTTTATTATTATTTATTTTTATTATACATTTATTATACATTGTACTCAAACTTCAGTTGGCCTCAAAGAGTCTATTGATCACATTAAAAAATAGGACCGCTTGGCAACAAAAAATATTTCGAGTTGACTAAACGTTTTTCCGTACAAAATGTATAGGAAAAGATTTTGGCGATTTCTGTCATTTCTAGTACTCATACCTTAAATGGTCCCATAGAGTCTTTTGATTCCTACACGTAATAGCATCGATTGATATAAAATTTTTTTTTGGTATTTTAGGATTTTTCTCGCTGACTATAATTTTTTTCCAAAATCTGTGAATGCAGTTCAAAATATCTCAAAAAGTTATGGATGGTTTCCTAGGAACGTTTTCCTATAACTATAGCAGTTAAGGTACCTGCTCTTACTGTCCCGTCTCAAAAATCCACCCTGTATAGATCAGAATGTTATAAGACCACTATTTTTGAATTATGTAAACAAGTATAGATAGAAAAGCATGTATAAAATATAATAATATAACAAAAAAAAGATATCGTTTTTATTACTTTATTGACTTTTTTCCCTTGAAAATTAAAATCAATATTTAATAATAATTTAGTTTAATAAATAATTATATTAAGTACAATCAAATAAATTACGATATAATTTCTAGTCTTCGTTGTTTTAAGGTCTTTATGATATTTTCTTAATAATTGTTCTATAGCCTCTTCTTCCTGCCTTGTATGTCATCTCGTATAAGTGCCCCTTCTCGTTGTACCAGCGGACGGCCCCATGTACGTATAATGAGGCTTCACCTGAACCATTTTGCTGCATGGACCCTTGCTCTGTTCGAGAAGTGCCATCGCTTGAATTATAGCTGTAATAAAAAATAACTTTAGAATACTATTAACTTACTTAAAAACTAAAGTATTTATTGGATGTTAGAAGTTAATTTAATAAAATATAACTGTTGTACTGCTTTTTTCTCTTATTTTGTATTGCAATAAATTTTACTCTCGTTATTGATGTAATAATGTTAATGCTAATGATATTTTTTGTGTACGTTCGAGTGGGTCTCTGCAAGGTTTGAATTCACAAATGGACCCGGTAAGTGGCGCTGCAGTCGGTGTGTCACTAAATTTTCATGAAAGACACCATTTTTCGTGTAATAAATTCATTTAAATGGTTGATTAAAAAAATAAAATAATCAATAATTTTAATTAATTCGATGTGTGTATGTATGTTTCCTATAAACTCCAAAACAGCTGGAGCGATTTTGATGAAATTTTCAGGCAATCTTCAGATTAGCAAAGCGGGTGATCCTGTGAATTTTGTTAGCGATCGGAAGTTTGGACGCGGGCGAAGCCACGGGTACTGCTAGTTTCATATATAATTTGTTATTTTAGTTGTTTGTATATTTAAACATGTAGAAGACGTGTTTACTAACGTAATCACGAAAGACTAACACCTACTTGGATTATATCCAATAATGTACAAAGCACAACCTTAATAAGTATGCGACCGATAAAAGTTTACATACTCGTACGTCGTTTACGTACGTATATAGGTAATAATAAATAATACGGAATGGGAGGTTGTTCTGACTGTATATTGTTTTTTCTTTACAAATATTGTAAAGAAGTGAAGTTTACAGATTTGTATGTAAGTGATTAATACCGGATCTAATAATAATTTACTTAAAGTACGAAGTTATATTATTTCTGAGTCATATCGATCATTTTTTATCCCAATATGAAGCTATTTCTGTGATCTGCCTGATTGGTTTAACTGTTTTTTTTACTGTACCGGTTATTTTTTTATTTTTGGCTTAAATTATTAATTTAGTATTAATTGAAGTCAAAATTGCAATAAAAAATCGACTCGAATCATTCTTAAATATATTGATCTTAGTATCTTTATCCTTACTAGTGATCGCCGCGTGGTTGAAAATCAACCATAATTCATTAAGTTATATATTTATTGTCTTGTGTATATTACAATATTAATCTATTCTCAATTTGACCACAGACTTTAACAATAAATAAAAGACTATATATGCGCTTGTGTGTCAAGTACATGGTAGTGTGTGTAATGTTTTTTTTTATTGATTTAATGTATTTTTATGCATAATTTTTAAAAAATATTAGCATTCTGCACTCCTTCACTATATAAACTATAGGTGTGGGAAATTTCATACTCCTCCGTCTGCGCAATTTTCATAAGAAGGGGTACAAAGTTTTTGCTTCACGTATTAATATATAGATATCATACTTTAACATTCTTGTTATTCTATTTATACCTTAAAAAATGTCATTTGATAAAGAAAAAAAAACTATATCTATCGTTTTAAAAACTGCGAAGTTGACATCATCAATTTGCGATTTTCATTTAATGAGTATTTATCAACAGATAAATTTATCAACAGAAATGACTCATAGCTATTCAAATCTATTCATCATTTAGAATATACATAATTGGCGCTCAATATCTAAAATTCTAACTTTTTTTTTAAATAGTAAAAGAATATAGAATTTCGTCATTATTAATACTGAAATTCTTTAAAGATGACGAAGACAAAGGCTCTACATGTTTCGTTTTATTATGGTATAAATATAAATAAGGATTTTGTGCTAAGTTGAAATGGCACACTCATTATTGTTATATTTAATTCTATTCTTTTGGCATAAAAAGAAAGGTAGCCATTCTTTACGATTGAACAGTGTATATAAGATAATGTGCCGGGAATTCTACAAACAAAAATATTACGTATTTCAATACTTCAAAGCATTTTGCACAAACAAACATTTTAATTTACAACAACGTATTTATTGTATTATACTTAGATATTTGAAAAATATGTTGTATCTCTTTTTAATTTTGCGAGTTTTTATTTTATTTGACTTTGTCTTAACGAGATTTTTATTATAATAAACTATGATGTGAAATGAAAACACATGCCGACGCAACTAGTAATGCCAATTATATTCCAATTTGCCGCAACACTCGTCACGTTTTTCCAATCAACTGTCATATTATATCTAATTTGCCATATCCGTAAATAAGTGATGCGAAATATATACGAAAATGATATAAATTTAACTTTAGCGTGGGTTTAGTCTGAGTACCAAAATTTATCCAATCAGGTTTAGCGAATATGGTAAAGTAAGTAATGGGGGTGGAAAGTATTATGAATGGCGGCCTACATATATAATTGTTCTTTAAAAGGGCATTCGAAAACAATACGGGCGTTCAACTTATGAAAGACAAAAGATATTACTTAAGTACCAAGTTTTTGTTCACCGAGTCTATATTTTACATCGTCGCTTGACGTTCATTAAGCCTTATATGGCATGTAGTATTTAAAACTTTGACAGACAAGAAACAAGTGGTTGTATAAGATGAGCAATTTGGTAACAGTTTCATTTTTAAATTGTTTTTGTTGACTTTACAGTTATTTCAAGAAGTGCTGTAAATTTTCCACTGGTATCAAATGGCTCATTGTATAGCGTGTTATGAAACTTAAACAATGCGAGAATGTCACTGTCCTCGTATGTCACCAATTTTGAGCAGACAGGCCAAAACATGTCTCATTATCACCATCTATACAGATAAATAGAATTGAAGTGTTTGTTTGTAATATTAAAATAACCGCTTTTTACTAAATGCATATAGATGTATATACGGTACATATACCAAAACAATATTTTTTACAATTTTTGTCTGTCTGTCTGTCTGTTTGTTCCGGCTAATCTCTAAAGTGGCTGAACCGATTTTGACGGGACTTTCACTGGCAGATAGCTGATGTAATAAGGAGTAACTTAGGCTACTTTAATTTTAGAAAAAAATACGGTCCCACGAAAAAAAAAAAAACAAATCAATTAATTAATTTTGTTTTGGGAAGCAACTTAGGGACGAACCCGAGCGAAGCGAGGGTGAGTCGCTTGTATTTAATATAACAGTGACCCATTCTGTCTTTGCTAAGGTGTAAAGTCATTCTTAAATGGTGCTGTGACAGAACTTTTACGGGTTAATCAAAATTTCATTGCAATCAGATAAGTAGTATAGAAGTGGGTTAAGAGGAATAAAAAAATGTAAAAAAAGCAAAGTGGCAAAGATTTTTTATATAATAGATGAAGAACAGCTTATATGAAACATAAATGTTTTTATTAATAGATATTTAAAATAAAGCTTAGGTTTTACTCTCAACTCTCTCTCACTCTCTATCTAAAGAAACTCAGTGAAACGAATTGTGGTTTTCGTTGCATTGATTAAAAGATTTCTATTATATCTTTGCTACGAATACTAGTAGTTCCGCATATAATGATTTAATTAACTGAATTTCATGCTGTTGTTTCAATGGTTTTTGTATTTTTTGCATGTTTGTTTGTTTGATTTAGATTTTAATAAAATATCTTGAAGTTCACATGATTTTTTTTATAACAATGACATTAACATCTTTGTTTATCAATGTACTTGAACTTAACATGTAACCTTTAAAGTAATATAAAAAGCGACAAATACGTATATGAAAAACTAAACTTCCGTTAAAGGTATATATAAGCTTAATTGCATCCTATTGTAATTTTCGTTTACTAACAAAGCATTAAAATATTCAAAATATATATACTATGCAAATTCTTTAAGTAATTAAGTTTTAAAAATAAGTCAAACAAATTTTAAAGTGCTAATTGAATCATCGACGGCCAATTATGAAAATCGATCCATATTTAATTGTTTATACACACATCTATACTATTTGTTTTTATAATAACTAGAATTTTATTTATAATCAAAATACGGATGTGTGATCGAAACCTACTTTAGAATATTTGCTTTCGCCAATAATAATGTCACATCACGTATCAGCATAATCGGACTATTACCACGTACGGTCAGGTAATTGCTTGACGTAAGTACTTAAAAGCACATATAATACTTACATCGGCATATCGATTGGATGGATTTTGTAATTTGAAAACACAAAATAAACAACCTTTACATGTATTTAGAATATAGAAAGTTTATTGGACATTAAAATGATTTATTTCTACACTGCATTGGTACCGGACATGACATATTTAATTTTTTATACTGATTTATCGCGCATTAATATTCCTAATGCCTGACAGTTCATGTTTAGTTTATTATTTTATAATCTTATGCGGTTGCCGATCAAAGTAATTACCTAATGTTTTGAGAATTATCTACCTCGTATTAAAAGCATCCTTTTTAAAAGATTTATCACAGACTAATAAAATCAAATTCACACGTTTTTTGTGGATAATGCAGATAGATGTAACCTTTGTTCCAAAATATTTATGAGAAATTTGTTTAAAAATGTTTAATTGTAAGACAAAAATATTAAAATCACCATTTAGAGGTCAAAAAACCTAACAACGTTTCGAGACGGACATTTTTTTATGTGTGAACACACTTACTTACGTACATATGTATGCAACAAGAGTCAGGAACGTAGGAGGACAGGTTGTTGTCAAGTAATATCTCGATTAGAGATTTTAACAGCCAATTAAAACAATTAACCAGTGTAAAAACCAACGGTTATCAAGGAATTTTTATCATTTATCAACAAGTTTTAATTATTATACTATTTAGGCCAATTTATTTAAGCGCCAATTCCGCTCTTATTTTTTTAAAAGTAATTATATTGATGTCATATTTTTTGCTTTAAATGTAATTGAAAAAGTGGTTATTTTTAAAATTAATTTGTGTCAGTAGAGTTAAATAAGTTGTCGATTTCGACAAACATTTTTGTTTGATAAGAATCTGCAAAATCCAAATCAAATAATCAATGGAAGTCAAGTAGCCATTAAATTTTTGTTTGAATTAATAGTTAACTTAACTTACTTTCCAATGATTTGAAATAGAGACCCAAGGGACTCTGATGGGAACACAAGATAGAGAATTGAATATATTAAAAACTTTTAATTGCTCTACAACTGCTGCTGGGTAATTTGTAGTTAATAAATTATTTTTTAGAGAGCTGTTATATACATTGTACCTACTAGATAACCCATCAAAAACCATACTAATACGCCCCTAATGATGAATAGTTTAGGAATACATGGAGGATAAACATAGAAAAAGAAAAATTCTTTTATTTTAGGTCAGGACTCTTCGCGGACCTACGAAGAAAAAGTAATAAAAGTTTCATCACAATTGGATTAATGATTAAGGAACACAGAGAGTACAAAGAATATAATTAATAGATAATATGGAATAACTGCCTCGGCGGTGTAGTAGGTTCGAGTCCCGAGTCGGGCCAAGTTTAGTTATTGAGTCTTTCTATTTAATTAGTCTCAGTAACAGCCCGAGGTTGGGAAATTGGCGGTATTTCAACCCTGTGCCTTGAAGAGTACGTAAATCCGTCGGTTCTGCGTCTTAACTCTCACCGGTCGTGTTGAGTAGTCGTCTCACCGGAGTATGAGAGTATCAGGAATAGAGAGTGTACTTGTGTCTGTGCGTTCACGTGTGCACTATAATATCTCCTGTGCAGTTGGCTAGTCTCAATGAAATTGGCCTCCCTGACCGAAGTTGGTCGGGAGATCATTATTAATAATATGGAATTTAAGATATTTCGATTATTTAGTTTTTAAAAATATTACTTCGTAAGATTAAAGTTTGATACAGTTAAGTAAAACAGTAGTAAATTTTAACCTGTCGTATATATTTTCAGGAAAGGTTTTTTAAAATGACAACTTTATCTGCTAAATCTGAGAGATAACCATTTGTCTTTACGAGTAGTGACAGTTTTTACGCAATTAAGTTGTGCCATGACAGAAGGTATTTAGTTTAATGATATACCAAGTTTTCGAGTAAATTAACAGTCAAATTATAAATTAAAATATAATATATCACAAATTTTAAATAGAATCATACAGTAGTAGATTATTTTTGCATAAGCTATATATGTAATAAAATATGGTCAAGTTTAAGACTGTTTAGTTGGACTAGTGTTGTTCAGTGGTCGACATTCGAACATAGATTTTTTTATTGATAATTCTAAAGCTCGTCAATAGTTATTAACAAAAAAAAAAAAACTATTGACAAACTGAGGACAAAAAGGTACTGTTTTTTTTGCCTTTACATATTTCCTATATACAAAAAAACTAACATTTCCAAAAAATACTTTAAATATATAAATAAACTAAGTAAAAAGTCGTTGTTACTGATTTTGGTCTCAGACTAAATATTTTGAAGCCACAAGTTTATTTTGAAGTCAGAATATATCAATATACACGTGTTAATATAAAATCTATATAATTTTATTTGCCATATCACGTGTATTATATAAATCTATAGAAATGTTGATGGCCTCTAAGTGATAAAAAACACTATGAAATCATTTTTATTTAATCTGCATAATATTTTAATGGTTCCACAATTTTTTAACTCTATACTCTATGACTTCATGAGACGTGAGCAGTTGGTCGATAAATATAAAAAAATATAATTTTAAAAATTATTGTTTGTGTGTGCATCATGTGAAATTTGTTTAAACGTCAAAGAATAGGACATACATGCCTCTTATGGTCATCTGCACTTTCGGTCATAATGACCTAGAATTTGTTACACTTAAAACAAAGAGTAATAATTACTTATATATATATATATATAATATATATATATATATATATATATATATATATATATATATATATTAATAATATCTTATGTATTATAATAAATAAAATTATTATTTCTTTCGTAATTCGGCCTTCGTTTGTGGAAGTCACAAAAAAAAATATATTTAAATATACATGTATGAATATTAGAATAATTTTTAGTTACATCATCAAGTTTTTGTAAAATACCTCAAAGAAGAAAATAATAAAATAAAGTGCTTGTATAATACATTTCACGTTTTCCGGGGACGAAAGTCCGATAAGTACTTGGCGGTGGATCTCAATACCGTATTTTCACCATCATCATATCAGTACAACTACATGTATACACAATACACATACATACAAATACGTATAAATACACATTCATATCGTGTAAAAATAGAACCTGATAACTGCATAAATCATAAGCAGTCGAACATGATGGTGCCATGAATATTCCCAATGAATATTTATAATTTGTTAAAAACATATTAAAACTCTTTTACTAAGCGAGACGTTTGACTATTATATGAATTAAATTGTATATTATAAAAAGTACTTACTGAAATTTGTAGGAATTAGGCATATTTGCTGTTTCCATCTCATAATTTAAGACTTGATGGCGTGACTGGCTTTCGACACTAGGGCTAGCTCCTAATATTTCCACCAATGCCGAAACACCCATGACCTGAACATGTTCGTAAATTATACACCGGTACTTGAGATGTTTAGACAGATAATATTTTCACTATTAATGATAATTTAACGTTATCATAGGCATAACATAGGCAGAAGTCAGTTTAAATACCTTGGAAAAACAAAACAATTTTATTTAAGGCGCGGATGTTATGACAACATAATTATTTTTATAGGAAACCAGTTAGGATAGAAAAATAATAAAGAATTCGACCTTAACGACTTAGTAGCGTCTTTATTCTAATTGAGATTTGAGTTGAGTATAGAGTCAATAAAATTATTTTTATTTTACTATTTACCATCGAAAATATTAGAAAGATATTTGAAATAAAATTCTGGAGGTGTTGCTATTTGTGAAAATCGTTAACATAAACACGGATGACATACATTCATTGTGTTGGAAGTGATTAAACATTGAGCACTAGACAAGTGAGGTTTTTGCAACATGTCTTTAAAGATATAACGTAATCAGTGGGAAGGTCGTCAGAACTAAAGTTCAAAACATTGGTGTCAAATCATTAAATGTAATTGCAATTGAGTATCTATTTATTATAGCTACTTATAAATGCAAAGAATAATTACCAAAATTAACAGCATCTTGTGATCTCCGTTGAGAAGCAGGTGATTTCCTGGACAGGCTATACTCCGAATGTGTTAACGGTTTCGTAAGATCTCCTTATATATAAAGAGTCCCCGATGTGCGCGCTGGTCGGCCGTATACAGAACGCGAGTCAGGCTCGGCTTGAACTGAAACTGAGCCAATTCTAGCTGACCATTAACTTAAGATTGACACATGAATGGGCAGAGGATTTACCGCCTTCTTACGTCACAACTTATTGCGGTCTTCTCGTTACTAGCTAAATGTACATTTGAAATGAGCACTCATTCCCTATGAGAAACTTGTCTCATGTGCGGATTCCACACAATGTTACTTTCAAGTAAATTCATGTGTTTATAAATGTAAAACTAGTTTTGAGACTTTAGTATTTGACCAATTGTAAGTAAAATATTTTGTAAGATTACATCTGAAGATTGTACCACAATTTTATAGAACATTTTACATTGATTTTTTTTATTAAATTATCACATTACGTTATCCATTAATGGGCAAAAAAACTTGTCGTGGATAAGTATAAGTAAACATGCTTTTTTTCCAAATATATTCAAGTATTTTTTGATAAAATACATCACTTTTTACTGAGACAATATTTATTGATGGGATTAATTGTTGCTATTAATCAGAATGAAATTGTGAAAAAATCCTTAATAAGCAAAATAACGTTTAAAACGTTATTTGTAAATTGATACTTATATGATATTACATAACTATATGACATTATTATATATTTGTAGATAATTAATTCTTCAAACGGTTACAACATACTCGTTGTCGTTACTACATGTTAAATTCATCTCAGTATTTATCCAAATAGAAGGACGTCAGATAGTTTCTTATTTAACCACAATTTCGTGCTCAGAATTAAGAAATGCAACAGTACTTTCACAGAATGCTATAATGTTTGTAAGTACGCATTCCTTTTAAAACAAATGTGGGTAACTGGCCACTGTTATATATATGACTCATGCGCCGAAAGTAAGCATGTTTTGATACTGCTAACCTACACTTTACGGATTCCATTGACATAATCGCGTAAGGGACTCTATTAGTAGTTATTAAAGGAGCTTGAAGTAAAGATATTAATCAATACTAATATTTTAAATGTGAAAGTTTGTGAGTACGAATGTATGGATGTTTGTTACTCTTTCGTGCCAGAATGGCTGAACGTATCTGGATAAAATAAGGCACAAAGATAGATTATAGTCTGGAATAATATATAGGCTACTTTTTATCCCGGAAAAAAGTACTGTTCCCGTGAGATAGATTAGTATTTGTTTCTAGAGGCGAACCCGAGTTATCTATACATTTATTATATATGATAGCGCACAAAAAGCTTAATAAAACTTGACTGGAATTTATAAGCAGAATATTTTTATGGAATTGTGTGTTATTTCGATGCATTGGAATTTGTAATAGCAATTTTTAGAAGTTGTATCTTAGCTAATTTTGTAATTTATAGAGTTTGTTATGATTAATTTTATTACGAGTATATCAAGTCGTTTTCGTGAGCCTTAATTATAATTGTACATCTAGGGATCTCTATCTGCTGTACACATACTTAGTTTTGTAAATATATATACACCTATAAGGCTCAAGCCTTATTTAAAACTAGCGACTTATCCTTGTTTCGCTTGGGTGCCTCCATAAATACCCTAACAGTAGGTAAAGTATGTTACTCCACACATGTGTATAGTCTAATTTCACACAAATTCATCTTTGTTGAGCGTGAAGAAGTCTCGCATTTATTATCGTACTGTAACTAATGAGTGACCTTGGCCTGTGTTACTCCAGATCAGTGTATCTCTGTACATCCTAATCCGTCCAGCTTTTCGAAGTACATATAAACTTGCCTATTTACATAGTAGTCCGATAAGACATTTTTTGCCTGTATGAGAATAACGTTTTTATAAGGATAAAATCTTTTATAAGAAGTGATACGAGCTTTCGACAAAATGATTTTACCGGTTTCCAGAATTAGCGCATTTTAAAAAATAAACATATTGTAAAAATTAAAATATAGTAATTAGTAGTAGTGATTAATGTAATATTTAGAGATTTATTAAATACATATACAAATATAGCTAGATATATGTAGGTAATTAGGTGTATAATAAAATGACGTGGATCATTATACATATATTGTATTTGTATGTAGACTGTACCGGAACTGGCAAGCAACAATACCTAACTACTTTGCAATTATCTTATAATAAATTATATATATATATATATATATATATATATATATATATATATATATATATATCTACATGTGGTTAGCGTATTAATAGGCTCGACTGGTGTGCTGCTTTTTTATCTATTTATGTGTTACTCGTACTTCACATTAAACTTTGTAACAGAAGTACATGTAAATGAATGAAAGTAAGACCAAAACTAGTTGTACGTTAACATAGATGCAGCGTTATCAAAGTTTGAATTTTTATCAAATCAACACGTAGCTTTTCTTCGAATATTTCCTTATAACTGTCTTACTGTCAGATGCATTATTCTTAATTAACTGTATAACTGTTCACATTTCTCATTTCCTGTTAGATTTAAAAACCGAAACTACTAATTTAGTTAATCACAGTTTATAACTAATAGCATAGTCTTAGATCGACCAGACATGATTGATAGATTTTATGTTCCTACCACTGCCAGGATCAGAATGATTTCAAAGCTTACTGTAAAAAGAAATACATATCTGTGTGCATTTTTCATTTGTACACACTTGATTTGAATTTTGTCTGTCATTATCTTATTTTTAACCGATTTCAAAAGAGTTATTCGAATTTGTTGCTATTTTTGTGTATATATTCGAGATGTAATAGTCAATTGTGAATCGATGTTTATTACCTACTTTAAAATCGATAAATATAATCGCTTTAAGTAAATCAAAAGCTATATTGTAACTAATGATTTGTTTAATGTTCATGTTATTTTGGACCGACTTCAAAAAAGAAGAGATAGAATAAAATAAAATAGAATTAAATAGTTATTTATGGCTCTGTTTGTGTCAGTTGTTTTAATTAAAAAAATTATATAAAATTTATAATGACTCGTAAGTTTAGTTAAATTAAAAAAATAAATTATTATTATCTTGTGAATCTACTTTGGTCATATTATGTCGCTTATTCATATATGTATCCCATTCATATTTAAGGGAAGCCCGTGCCCAGCAGTGGAACATTAAAAATGAGATGAAGACATGTTTTTTGACGACACGTTTAGCTCAGTTTGTTTGACCCTACTTGCTATGCCAGCGGTCGCGGGTTCGAGTCCTGCTGGGGGCATTCATTTGTGTGATGAGCACGAACGTTTGTACTCCAGTCATGGGTGTTTATATTTATAATATGTATTTATTTAAAAACTTGTATATGTGTAGTGTATCAACTTTCTGGTATCCATAACAAAAGCTTCGTAGCTTACCATGGAACTAGATGGTGCTGTGTGTAATTAATGTCCCAACATATTTATGTTAGTTATTTAACAAACCTACAGACACCAATTAGATGGATATTATAATTTTAATTTATGTAATATCTGAACCTTTTAAGGATAAATAATTTTAGTTTTCGGAACGAAAGTTTTAAGAGATAATGTGAAACATTTGGCACAATGATTTCACCAGTTTCCGGAATTGGTTTTGTCATAATGTACGAAAAATAGGGGAAAGAATGAATTTTAATATATATACATTAACTTAAATGTTAAATACGTGATATTTTCATATAAATACGCGTAAGTATGGTCATTCGTGGTGAGTTTTACTGGTATTTTACTATTTACACTTTATGTTATATTAATTAGTTGTATTTTTATTTTTATCTGTATATATAAAAGGCAAAAGTGATTGACTGATGTATCAACACACAGGCCAAACCCTTAAGGCTAGAAAATTGAAATTTCTTACACGTATTCCTCATATGACGAAGGCATCCACTAAGGAAGAATTTTTCAAAATTCAACCCCCAAGGAGGTGAAAAAGAGGATAAAAGTTTGTATGAAACTTATTATTCCTTCGAAATATTTGCATGAAATTTCGTATTTTTCGTAGTTTGATCGCGAGCGAAGCCGCGGGTTCTGCCCGTTGTTAAATAAAAAAGAAAATTTTATTGAAAACGACCAAAGTTCTTGTCTCTCTATAAATCTTGACCCAAGTGCCTATGCACACAAAATATTTTTCTTTTGCTTTTTATGCATATCTTGCTAATATTATAAATGTGAAAGTCGAGATGGATGTTTGGATGTTTGTTTCTCAATCACGCCAAAACGGCTGAACGGATCTGGATAAAATTTGGCACAGAGATAGAATATAGTCTGGAAAATACATAGGCTTCATCCCGGGATTTACGGTTCCCGTGGGATAGATTCTTTTTTGTTTTTCTTGAGGCGACACCAAGCTAAGCGAGGGTGAGTCGCTAGTACGTATATACATATGTAAGACTTATATATTGTGTAATAGGTACGGATATAAGATAATAAAGAATTTACGCTGTATACGAAAGATCAATGAGTTCACGGATTAGGCTATAATTATTAATTAAACTTAATATTGAAGAGGCTATAAAAATATTTTTATGTTACATAGTAATCATAGCAAAATAATAGGCAAAGTTTATTATAATTCTGTAAACTAAGTAATAATTTAAGTAATAATTTTCAAGGATTTATTTTGATTGAACATTCATAAAATGTAAATGTTTTTGAAAATTTATGGTGTCTTTGATTCTGAAATATAACAAATTTGTTATATAATAATAATATAGTTATAAATACTATGCATCTTAGTAATATAATAATAATAATATACTTAATATTATTATTACAGTAACTACAGTTTTATTTGTAATTATATCTTCCTAGCTAGTAGCTACGCATGTGTGAAAGTTAGGTAAGTTATTTCCAGTGATAAACGTGTGAAATAAACAACACGCCGAACAAATTCTTCAGCTTTACAATATTAGTACAGATATTAATTTTACGGCTAGCGGATGTAAGCAGACAGTGCCCTATTAAAAGCGTCGCTTGATCGGAAAAAAAATCTGGATTTCGACATTAGCGCCTGGCTATATGTTAGCTATAGCTAAGAACCATCCTGATGACTATAGATTAGCCAGGATGGTTCTTAGGTATGGATGTACACATAGTAAAAAGTACATCAAAATCGGTCAAGTCGCTTAAAAGAAGTTGATTTACAAACACACGTACTAAATACATATATTTGTATAGGTATGTCACTTTTCGTGGATAAATCCCCAGATGCTCGATTTTAATGTTTATCGATTTATATGTAAAAAATATGTAGAAGTTATAATTAATATAAGATTGTAGAGAAATTGGCCTTATTTATATTTAACCAGAGGGTCTCGCTTTTAACTTTATTATGCCACTTTGAGCTTTCACCAAGACTAAAATAACATAAACGTTATCCTAAATTGTAATACATACGCTTGCTTTCAAAAGGATACCCAGTTTGCATTAAAATGAAAACAAAAACAAAATTTAAGGTAACGCAATACAAATATTTTAATATATTTTACGCGAACAATATAAGAAAATGTTATCATGTAACGAAATCTACAACATGTGACTTAAAATGTAAAATGCCTAAGTGAAAATAAATTTCGAGCAGTAATCTAATGCACAACTTAATGCACGTTTGAAAAAAAATGCTATTTTAGTCATTTTTGTTCTGTTATGCCAAAGAAGTATTACTTCGTGCATACATAAATACACACACACGTTTCTTTTTGTATGTATGTTTTGGTCTATAGGGGTTTTGTAGCCTGTGCGCATAGGTTCCTGTGACATCTTTGTTTTGATATGCTTCTACTATAGATTTATGTAAGTTAAGGTCTGACAGTCCTTCCCCTGCCTACGGACGGCCGGCAGGGACCCATCCATCCCTTACCTGCGTTCGGCCGACAGGGATCCATTCATCCCATGCCGGGGTTCCTCAGCGACAACAAAAAAGTATGTTTAGGTAGTAATCGACGTCAAATTTCTATATTTCATAGGCTTTTAGATAGTTTTTTTTGTGATTAAATGCTGAATTGTAATACATTTATAATATAATATATTGTACAAATATGTTCTAAATAAAACAAAGTGCGTGTATGTGCAATTTGCACATGGTAGAAGTGAAACTTACTATTATATATGTATTTGTCAGACAATAACAACGGTTACCATCGCAACATGGCAATGTATTCTATCCCATTTTTTCGCCGGCTTAATCTATACTAATATTATAAAGTAAAAGAGTTCGTTTGTTTGTTTCTTTTTAGTGTCGCATTTCCGTTTCATTTCCCTTTCATCGACTTTCAAATCACAACGATTCTAAAGAAGTTCCACTTTAAAAATGTCTGATACTATTATACTAAAACGTTTTGTATTAATAAATTATTGCCTCATACAATATTTTCAATAACCTACATTCAATAACTTACTAGGATAATACGTCGTTTATAATATTACTCTGCGTTTATTTCTTATGTTAAATAAAAACTTTTTAAAATAAAAACTTAAAAAAAAACGACTTCTAGGCACTGAAAAGTAAAAAATAACTAAACAGGGTTTAAAAATAACTAAACAGGGTTTAAAATCAGATGTTTTCGAAGTCGGTGCCAGCCAATACAAATCAAAGCACACCGACTTCGAAAATATCTGATTAGGTATCTATTCTAATGGAAAACCCCTGTTTAGTTATTTTTTACTTTTCAGTGCCTCGAAGTCGGTTTTTATTTTTCCATTTTTAGTGTAGACGTAATAAGCAAGTAATTTGTAAGAAGAAAGATTTTTAATAATAAGCCATTTATTTAAAAACCGCTTGACCGATTTCGATAAAATTTATATGGGACCACCGGGGCAGAATACAAAAGGGTTACAAAGGGGTTACAAGTGTAACAAAAAAAGAATTTTCCAAATCGGTTCAGGCGTCTTCGAGTAATCGGTGAACATACATAAAAAAAAGGTTCCGACGAATTGAGAACCTCCTTCTTTTTTGAAGTCGGTTAAAATATAGTAGTAATAGTAGCTTAAAATATAATATGATTTATATAATGTGAGATAATATTTCGATTTATTTTATTTTAAATATAATTTGAAATACAAATTCTTGTGTTATGTATTTGAATACATACGAAACGCACTTAACAGGTTTTAAGCATTTCACACAGGCCAGTATAAAAAACATTCGTTTCAATATCCAACAAAATTGAGAGATCCGTGTTGCAAATAAAAGCTATATTATTCATTTCTAAAAATATATTGAATAAAATGAAACAGTAATATAATCACATTATATATGTAGTACTAAATGTTATACCAACATTTATTATTGCACTAGCGGCTCACCCTCGCTTCGCTCGGGTTCGCCTCTAGACAAACAAAAACAAATCTATTCCACGAGAACCGTACATTTTTCCGGGATAAAAAGTAGCCTATTTGTTATTCTGATGTATGAACCACATTATTGTAAAGTTTCATTGAAATCCAATTAGTAATTTTTGTGTACTAAGCTGTACTATAATTTTTTAACTATCTCACGGGAACTCTTTAATTTTCCGGAATGAAAAGTATGTAAGATATTGACCGTGGATATAAGGTACCACCATGAGAAATTTCATTCAAATCGGTCCAACTCTCGACTCAACTCCTGACTCGGTTTTTAACATTTTTTTCTATGTACAGACATTCGACCTCTACAGTTTTATTATATGTATAGATATACGTTAGTAAGATTTATATCAGTCCTTCGTAATATCAACTTTGTCACAAGGTTGCGAGTGTAGAACGTTTTTATATCAAACAACACAGTTGAACCATAGTTAAGAATATTATTGTTAGGATAGCTGTCATGAAAAAGAAACCGATGTCAAATTGTATCTCGCAATTTTCAAACTATTATTATCGGAAAATTATTTATTTATTTACCGATAAAGGGGATGAAAATATCGAAAATCGAAATTATGTTACTTTGCGGAAATTAGTCTATGAAGTTTAATTTGGGAGTAATATGTTTATTATTTAACCGTTGGTTCCATATTTGCAAAACAATTTATCTCAGAAATAAAAAAGGAATAATGAATAGTAGTTTACATACAAGCTGTATAGCCTATTATCTGATTTTAACTTTAAATAATAATTATTGACTTTGATATTGGAATAATAAAACATTTTTTACCTTACAACTTTGGGGTGCCCATCTTTTTTTCATAATTTGACTTCATCATTATGTAGCAGATTATAAGATACATTATATCTACTTCTGCAGTTATTTATTGTCAAGTCTTTGACAAAAATTATGCCGTAGGAACAGATATACATACATGACGAATCTGTGCAGATTCTATTTTGGATTTTTTGCTACAATAAAAAAAAACATGCATTAAATCCGGGAAAAAACTGAAAAGATAGAAAAGGGCTACCCAAAATTCAGGCATTGTATAATATGTACGAGTATTTATCTAAACTTCTTTTAGAAAAAAAGTAAAGTAAGGTGATTTTAAAGTTTCAATTTGTTTAATTTATAAAAATGACTCCACCGATACTAATGTACATTTTTACATATTCTTAATTAATTTCCTGATCTATTTGGAGTTTGTAGAAAAAATTGGTATTGAGATATAGTTTATTTACTTAAAATTTATTATTTATTTAATACACGAATGATGTTGCAATCATAATGCAAATAAAGTAATCACGAAGAATTGCAGTCAAGATGTGATAATGATGAATAGTTAAGATACAAGTATGTGATGTGCGAATGCAAGTCCGGTTTAGTAACTTTTATATATAAATAATATGAAACATAATTTTAACTGCGGACATTCAAGGAATATACTGAAGAAGTCGTCAAATGCGAGTTAAACTTTTGTAACGGCAAGTTCTGGTTTTGTTGACGAAAGCAAATTTTTAAATAAGCAATGTATTGGTAACTTTGCTCAATTTAGATCATGTGGACGTGGTCATTGTTTTCAAGATTTTTGAGTACGGAAATATGTCATGTATATGCGTTGATATAAAAAGTTGATATAACGAAATTCTTGTTAATTTATATAGGTATCCAACTAAAACCAGCTGATGATTCCCATCCTCTTTTGCAGTTACTGGTACAAGTGTAATATTTAATTTAAAGTTAAATGTTTATAAATAGACATATTTTTCATAATTTCTCCCAAATCTGTTGAACCGGTTAAGGTGAGGAACACATTCACTCATTAGACGTAATAATAGTGTGATATACTTAATATTAGTGTGATAGTGATATTGTTAAATAAATAAATTTAAAGGTGTCTTTATTAACTAAATAAATAATATGTAAGTATCTTTATAAACACACTGGTTGTTCGTTTACTGGCCGTGCGTGGCGCTTGTGTTCTCTGTAATGTCGTCATTGAAAAAATAATGTTGTGTTCCATAATTGAAATAAATATTTGTTCAATTTATAAGAAGTCTTGCGCAATTTTATTGAAATGTAGCTGTAATACAATATATATTAGTATTATTATAATCTATACATACAAATGAATAAAATTGGAGTGTCTGTTTGTAATATTAAAATAACTGCTCTTTACTAAATGCATATGGATGTATACACGGTACATATACCAAAACAACATTTTTCACAATTTTTGTCTGTTTATCTGTCTGTTTGTTCCGGCTAATCTCTGAAACGGCTGGACCGATTTTGACGGGACTTTCACTGGCAGATAGCTGATGTTATAAGGAGTAAATTAGGCTACTTTTATTTAAGAAAAAAATAGGATCCCACGAAAATAATTAAAACCAGAAAAAAAAATAAAAAAATTGTTTCGGGAAGCAACCTAGGGACGAACCTGAGCGAAGCGAGGGTGAGTCGCTTGTTAGTTAAATATAATTTAGTGTAGTCTTAAAATTTATTAATTGAAATATCTTACGTTGAAGGCCGTAATAGCACCAATGGGCTTTTCACATGTTTGTTGCCTCCGAAATATATATATATATATATATATATATATATATATATATATATATATATATATATATATATATATATGGGAAAAAATTGTAAAACATGGAACACTAATATTTTTATTAATACAAACGTAGCATAAGTTTGTACTTTGGTGATTAAGTAACAATTTTTGAACTAGATAGACTGACAAAAGCTAAATGCACGTTTTTTCGTAAATTATAGTGTAGTTAAATACCTTTTAATTATTTTAGCGCCTGGTGTTTTGAATTTGTTATTTTTTCAAATAAAGTTTTTGTTCTAAATACATGTATCTATTTGAATTAGCAGAATTTATTCTCAATAAATTGCTACAGTTACTAAAATATTTGTTGATAAAAATTACAAATATTAATTTAAAAAACTGAAAGTTAAAAATATTAAAAATTAAATTATGGAACTTTTTTATTTTTCATACAGCTTTTAGTTTCCGACATAAACTACCATTGGATAATTAAATACTACCAATGGACTGTTTTGGAATAAAATCACTATCGTCGATACTTCGCCTGTAATTTTGAAATAATCAAGTTTTCACTATTTATTAGAAAATTCAAAGAACTTTCGAATCACTTAAATTTGCTCAACATACATACATGGGGGAAATATCCATCATTCATGTGTAAACATTGTGTAGCGGACCTCCACCCATCTCCCTCTAACTTTTAAATTAGGAGGTGGAAAATACTGAAAAATAGAAATATAATAGAGCTTCCGAAATACTTCCGGCGAAAAATTCCGTTCAGTAATTTCCGTGATATGACATATTATAAGTTCCACGTGTACAGCCGCAAAATCAATTTTGTTTCTCATGCATATAACAATACAAATTCATTTATGACTTAAACAAAATAAATATTGTAAATGGCTTTTTAACGCCTATTTAAAAATCTGATTCGGTTCTTAGATGTAACAAATTGCGTTATTATTTTACAAATTGAACTATTTACAATTCAAAAGTAACAGTGAAGAATGAGTTAGGAGGTCCATTTTTATGCTTTAATATATTGATAAATTCTTGTTAGAGTGAATAATATTATCATTCGTATATTATTAGTATTCGTATATTTTTTATCACTTCTTCTTTAATGTTTTTTTTTTTTTTTTTTTTTTTTAATCTCCGTTTAAAGAGCTTTGTCGCTTAATATGCAACTATGACGCTCTGTTACGTTTACAATGGTGTCTTAATTACATTTTATAATTATTTAACAACAACTTGTACTTACACTGTAGTATTATTAGTATTACTTGCATTTGTTACAGTTTTTGCTAACTTATAAATTAATCTTGCTACATTAGAAGAAGGATTTGATAATACAATATTTAAGCCTCCGGTCGTTAAAAAAATTGGATTATTTGTGAAACAAATTTGACGTTGCGCCTCATTCCGCACACATTCCATTAATATATGGAAAACATCTTCCACGCTCCCGCATTGCAAACAATTTGGTGTAGCAATTTTGCCCATTAAAAATGCAAATTTATTTAATGGAATGTGTCCAGAGCGAAGGCGCATAGCAAGAACTGTATCTTGTCTACTCAAACAGGTCCTGTCAATCCAAGGACGAATTATTGGTTCAGCCTGAATAGTCCTATACCAGATGCCTTTTTCTTTACACCTTTTATCAAAGAACTCTTTCCAGATATTGAAAACTTTTTTTTTAACCAAATAAAGACATTCTGTATAATATGGTGCAACTATCAATAAGTTTCCTTCATATGTCGCTTCTTTAGCCAATTTATCTACCATCTCATTTCCCATTATCTGAACATGAGACGGAACCCATTGCAAAATTATTTTTTTACCATCATTACTAAAGTTATGCATCAATTTCAATATCTCGTAAGCTACTGGTGTGCTTCTAATACTAGATGTACATCGAGCTATATGTTGAAGTGAACTCCTAGAATCAGAGAAAATTACAATTTTGGCGGTATTTATTGTCTGAACGTAGCATAACGCTTCCAAAATAGCCAATAGTTCAACATGCATAATTGAGATATGTCCATCAATCATAATTTTAATAAAATCTAAAGTTTGAAAATCTAAAAACGCAGCACCCCTTCGATCTTTTTGTATTGATCCGTCTGTAAAAATTTTATAAAAACCGTTAAATTCATCTTGAATATATTTTTCACATTTATTTTTCATTTCATTAACATTATATAACCTTTTAGAATTAAATTCATTACCAATATGTAATTTAATTAACTTCGATAAACTTATGTTACTAACCCAAGTGATTAATGAGAATAATTCAAGTTCTTTGCTACGATGCATGATAGTGTTTTTAAAAGCATCATGAATTACAGTTAACAATGGGATACGATTTCTTTTCCACAAAGCAAAAATATTAGACGAACTACACTCTTGAAGAATATTAATTAATATATTATCTTGAATGGAAAATGATTTGTACCAAAATTTACCAGCCAAGTAATATCTACGGCAACGAAGTGGTTGAATACTCAATTCCACCTCCATCACATGAGTAGGTGTGCTCCTAATAAACCCACCTATTATTCGTAAAGCCTGATTTTGAATCTTGTCCAATTTCTTTGAATGGCTTTCACTGCAATCATCAAAAAGGAAACTAGCATAATCCATGCGACTACGGATAATTGACAAATAAATTCGTCTTAAGTGTTTGGGATGAATTCCCCAACCAGATCCAGCCAAAACTTTAAAAATATTTAAAAATTTTGAAGTTTTTGCATAGATTTCATTAATATGTTTACCCCACCTTAGGGATCTGTCTAACCATAATCCTAAATATTTTACATGTTCCACAACTTCTAATGCTTTTTCATTTACAAACACTTTAATGGTCTTCCTGTTTTTACCCTTCTTAAAAAGGCAAATTTTACTTTTTGAAGAAGAGATATTCAACCCAAGTTGTTCTATTGCTTTTGAGAAAACATTGATAGCGACTTGCATTGTATTTGTGGCGTCTTCTATATTTTTACTTGTAGTATACAGCAGAAAATCATCAGCGAATTGTGAAACATTGACATTATGAAAAAGTTTACAGATATCTATAGTCGCAATATTAAAGAGAAGGGGGGATAAAGGATCTCCTTGGGCAATTCCTTGACTAGTTTTTCGAGTAACACTCAAATTATTAATTTTAATTTGTAAATATCTTTCTGTTAAAAAGTTCCAAATATAACTACAGATTAGGGGGCCTACACCTAATCTATTCAAATTTTGTAATAAATTAAAAGTATCAATGTTGTTGTAAGCATTTTCTAAATCAAGAAAGCATCCTAAAGTTACATCATTATAGCAAAATCCCATTTGTATTCTAGTGACAAGTATACTTAAACTATCTAAGCAGGAACGAGATTTCCTAAATCCTACCACATCCGACGAAAAACTATTATTTTTTTCTAAAAACCACTCTATCCTTTTATTTATAACCGAATTAAAAATTTTACATATGCAAGATATTAATGATATTGGCCTTATTGATGAAATATCTTGAATGTTACGTCCAGGTTTAGGTAAAGGAATAATCGAAATATTACGCCATTGTGAAGGAATCACCCCAAATGTTAAAATGTTATTAAATATATGAAGTAAAATCTTTTTAGCTGAATAGGGTAAATGTTTAATCATTGAAAATGAAATTGAATCACTACCTGGGGCAGTATCTGTATTTTTTATACAAGATTCTAATTCGTGTAATGTGATCATTGATTCCAACAATTCATTCCCAGGAGTAAATATAGGACGTTCACGACAAGCAAAATCGGGACATAAATTTTTTAGGAGCTCATTAATGAGTTCAATGTTGACATGTGATTTTGTAGTCTTGTAACCTTTAAACCACTTCATTTTAAACCATACCTCATGAGAAGAACAGTTCTCGTCAAGCGAAGAACAAAATTGATGCCACGACCTATTCTGAGCTACCCTTAAAAGTCTTTTAGCGTGTTTAATTTTTTCATAAAGAATTTCTAAATTTCGAGGTGTGGGATTGCGTCGAAAGTTTCTAAGAGCAATTCGACGGATAGCCACAGCTCTAGAAAGTTCAACAGACCAATAGGGTCGAGGAACAAATCTAGAATGTGGAATATTGCATATTTTAATAAAAGGGATAAATTTGTTCGCAGCCTCATTAATATAAAACATAAAAATATTGTAATCGTATTGAATATTATTTGTTAATGGAAAGTCACTAAACAATAGTTCTAAATAATTAAAATATCCCTTCCAATCTGCTAACTTGAAATTTCTTTTCTTTTCGAGATCAATATCGTAATGTAATGCAGAAGTGATTTTTATCATAAGGTGGTCACTTCCAAGTGACTCATTAGTAGCTACCCAATTAAAGTTTAATGAAATATCAGAGGATGCAAATGATAGATCCGGCGTAGATTCCCTTATATTAGAATTTATTAGTTGAAAACGTGTAGAGTTACCACTATTAAGCAGAATCAAATTAGATTGAACTAAGGCATTGAATATTTGATTCCCTCTATTATCAGTTTTATTAGACCAAGAACTGTGGTGACTATTAAAATCGCCCAATAATAATGATTTACTTTCAGCAAGAGAAAAAAGATATTCCCAGTCTGTTTGTACCGTGTTAATACTATTAGGGCAGTATATTGAGTATATATGATTAATTTGAGGACAATTTAAAATCTTAACACAAACTACTTCGATTCCTCCAGTTATTCCTTGAACGGCTTGTCTGTGAGCAGTTAGTGATTTGTGTGTTAAAATTGCTACACCCCCATAACCGTCATCCCTATCGAGTCTAAAAATATTATAATCCTTAATTTTAATAAAGGCATCTGGTTCAAACCAAGTCTCACATAAGACTGCGATGTGAACTTTTTCCTGGAACAAGACCTGTTCGAATGATTTTAATTTAGGCTTTAAGCTTCTACAATTCCATTGCAAGATATTTAATTTAATTATTTTACTAACCTTTCTATTCATCACTAAAATACTTAAAGAATTGTTTAACCATAGGTAAGCCAGAACAAAAATTTATAACTACTAAAGTTAGACATTCAATTAGTGTTTTAGCTATCTGTTTCAGCTTCGATGAAATTTTTAAATTATTATTAAAAATTATATTTTTTAGTTTATTAAGTAGATCTTGTATGAGTTTTTGATATTCTTCCCGTCGCTTATTTTCTTCTTCACTTGTTGTACAGGGAGTTTCATTTTTATTCTCTAAGTCTATATCAGAATCTGTAGAAAAATCAGCATAGACATCTTCAAAAATTTGTACCCGTTTCTTCTTTTTCTTAACACTTGGTTTTTTAACATTCTGAGACGGAGAGACTGCTTTATAATTTTCTTGGGGCATTCTTAAAACTTCTGAATATGACGGGGACGCATCTGTCGTACATGGCGGCATGTATACGTAATCCTTTGCTGAGGGAGTTGAATTCACTATATGAGTATCTGGGGATGGGTGTACATACATAGTAACTGCTTTTTTGTACGGGCAATTAAATTCTGACATAATTTCTCGTATTCTCTTTTCTTTTTTATATACACTGCAAATTTTATCTAATGCCATGTGATTTCCGGAGCAGTTCACGCATTTATATACTAATGTCTCGCAGTTAGGGTGGTTCTGAGTACATTTTGGACAAACAGGTTTATTTGATGGACACATCTTTTGTAAATGGCCAAACCTCCAACATCTAGAGCATTGCGTAACGGGAAAGACATACTGTTCTACTTTTACTCTAAGATCTAGTATGTAAATATATCCAGGAAGATTAGAACCCTTAAATCCAATTTTAACAGTATCACTAGGAATCCATTCTTTTTCGCATCGGCGATTTAATCTTTTAACTACAACTATTTCAAAATCACAAGAAATATTTTTTATTATTTCTTCTTCAGACAACTCTGTATCAATATTTTTAATTATACCAAATGATAAACCAACTTCCCAGCTTTTTTGAAATCTCCATCCCAATTTTATAAATTCCTCACACGCTATTAACTTTTCCGCATTAGATTCATGACTGAAACTTACGTTAATTTTATATGGGTTAATATATTTTACTTTTATAACATCCAAAATTTTTTGTTCGCGGAATAATTTTGCTAAAGTAAACGCCTTCGGTAACACATTCTTACTTGTAATGCAAACTTGTATAAAATCACTTTCTGAGCTATTCATTATTTTTGATTTTTTCTTCGCGTGATTTACCACTTGTTGCCACTCACCACCATTTTCCTCATCTCTTATTCGTTTTCTTCCCGAATCATCCATCGCCTCCTCATATAAATTTGTTTGTTCCTCAAATGTGTTTATTCCAATATTGCAGTAAGAATCCACTATGTTAACATCTGTATTTAGAATTAAGTCCTCAGCCATAGTCAATAAAGATCATTTTTGCTAGTTAAAATACGAACAGCGATAAGGCGCACTCGCACTAATCGTTTCTTAGAATTAAAGAATAGTTAATTACTCTAGCGATATGAATGCGTCGGGTTTGCACCGCTCGCAACTTAACACTTCTTTAATGTTTCTTAACGTAAATATGACATTGCTAATTTCTAGGTAAATTATACCAAATACAAAAACTAAAATTAAGATTTTATAGTACTTACTTGAATGCAAGAAATACAAGGCCTTTTTATTTATTTTTTATTTAGTTAGTACCTAACTGAAACTTGATTAAAAATTATATTAAAACTAAAAGAACTTACCTCTTTGGGCAGTAACAATGTGACCTGGATATTTTCAAGTCTGTGGTTTCTGAAATTTCGTTTTAATATCGTACGTTAAATAATAGTATTTTTAGCTTTCTTAATACAAATAATGAAACGTACAAATAAATCTTTTTCAAAAGTAGTTGCAACTGCTGGCTGGCACCAACTTCGTAAATATCTGATTAGGTATCTATAGTAAAAAAGAAAACCCCCGTTCAATTATTTTTTACGTTTTAGTATTTTTTTAAGTTGGTTTTTAATTTTTTTTAAATTACTTTTTTATTTTTTCTAAATTCGTAGAATCTTGCCCTTGCGTCAAAGACAACATACAACAAACAAAGAATACTATTCCGAAGAACGCTACCTGCAAATAATATAATTGCTTAGACATTAAAAATAAAGACATAACTTAGAAATATTTTTAATTTACCTTACCATTTTTTTTCATTTTAATTAAGGATTAAAAGATACACTAGATTTTTTTAAGTGAAACATGCAACACTTTAAATAATACTACTTATACAGGGTGGAACAAATCGATAGTACATGGAAGAAAAGTAATTTAAATATTGAAATTATCAAGTTTTATTCTCAGGAAATCTTCCTTTATTATAAAAAATAATAATAATTGTGTTTCATTTTTTTTTAAAAAAGCTTATCTGAACAGGTAATCGAACCAACTAAAAATGCAATAAAATGTACGTCACTATTTTATCAAACTGATTGATAGAATCTATCCCATGAAAAACATAAATGTAAAAATGGGAGCCAAGTTCAATATTAAGAATCAGCGTGGTTGCCAACTTCACTGACAAAAGAATTGAGATCTAAATGGGTGCCAAGTTCTGTAGATAATCCTAATTTTTTTCATAAGAATATACAACATTCTAAAATTTTAAAACACAATTTCTTGTTTTTTTTTCTGTTACAAAACTATTTGCTATTTAAAAATAGAACTTCTTGAATAGTCGAATTATTTACACAGAGTAAATAACTTAGGATAAATTGAAGTTCAAGATTTGACTTAACTCCAAATGGGTCGTGTAATATTACACACGGTGCTACTTGCCGGTTACTTTGACTTGAACATGACTGGACACGCTACCGCGTGTCTTGATGGTAAGGATAAAGTCTCTCGAACAAACATTGCATTTTAGTATTAAAGGAAACGAAAAATCTTACAATTTATACATATTGACTCTAACATCATGGAACGAAAACTCAGGACATGGAAGAAAAGTGGCTTAAAGACTGAAAATATCAAGTTTCACACATAGGAAACATTATTTTATTTTTTGAAGTGAAAACTTCTATAGGCAGGTTTGGATGGGGAGTAAATTCATGTAAGTCGACATCGACGTGGTCACGTGACGCGTTAACGCTAACACTCAGAGTGCCGATAGATGTCAAAACCAGATAAATGTAAACAGTTTCAATTTAAAAAAAAATAATTTAAGATCAAACAATTAATTTGAATGTCCAAAAATAACAAATGTTTGTTTATAGTTTTAACTTTTGTCGGGAGTCCTCATGACTGCTTTTCTTAAATAAGAATAACTGCATTTAATTTTTTTAAGAGAGTTGACCTAAACCGGTAATCGAACTTAGTTTTCATTAAATGTAAGTATACAATCTTTGTTCGAGATATTTTGTCCTTACCGTAGACTCTATCGATTAATTCGATAAACTAGTGACGGTGTACCTTTTTGCAATTTTATTTGATACGATTCCCGGTTCAGGTAAGCTTTTTTTTTTAAAAAAAAATCGGTTATTTTTTTTTAAATAAAGCAATGTTTCTGTTGAGAAAATTTTGATAAATTCAATATTTAAAATACTTTTCTTCCATGTCCCATCCATTTGTTCCACTCTGTATATGTATGTATAATAAATGTAAATATTATAATAGGTGCTTACATAATAATTTTTAAATTAAATCTAATCGAAATAAATTGAAAATTAAGTTTGGACTTCCTTATTCTGTAGTTATAAAACTAGTTTCATTATCCGGATTATATATATATATATATATATATATATATATATATATATATATATATATATATATTGATTTAACTTGATGCAAAAAACCTTTAAGAGTTAAAAAATATAAGAATTAATTATATTATTATGTAGTTTACTTATTCTTGTAGTATCGTAGTACTCGAAAATTGTCGTTGCATCTTTATGTTTGTTTGCCCTTCCGTCCATATCCCATTCCGTCTTAGTTACTTTCTTTGAGCGGTTTTTGACTACCTATATCTATAAGAAAAAACTTTAATGATTGGATGATGATTTCATTGGATGGTAATAACTGTTGTTAAATTGTAAAGAAATCTTTCAACATTTTGTTTCACGTTTCATTACTGTTTTCTTTATAGTATTGTACAAATTACAATAAACTATTTCAAGTAAAATCTTAATCAGATTTACATTCTAGATAGATATTAGGTGTGATGAACAAATTAACACACGTTTTGTAGTTTGTTGTTTAGTTTGTTTGTAATGTCTTTTTATGTACCTAAATCTATTAGTTTTTAGTTGGATGTTTTATTATAGATGGGATAATTAAATAGATGTTTATGGGCTTATATGTTCTTATAAGTTAATTTTAATAACATTTGATTTTAAAAAACTAAGCAATTTAAAAATGAACAAATAAAACTAAACAATAAAATATATAAATCATTAAAGTTTAAAACGCCTGTTTAAAAACTGATTCGGTTTTTCGATATAGCAAATTGCATTATTATTTTACGAATTGAGGTTCCATGGTGACACTACTCGTATTAGGATAAATTTTGTATAACTTTTTTTAACTAATTTTTAACTTTTTTTTGTATAACTTATTTTGAATAACTTTGTTTAAGAATAAAATCATCTATCGGAACATGGTTAGTAAAAATTGAGCTTATTATATATGTCCTTTTATACTATTTATATTCAGCTCTTTGTAACGCCCCTTTGCTGAGCATGGGCCTCCTTTCAAAACGAGGGAGATCAGGCCATAGTCCACTACGCCGCGTTAGCCCAGTGCGGGTTGGCGGAGTGCACATATCTTTCGAAAATTTGCTAGGTTTTATCAGACATGCAGGTTTCCTCACGATGTTTTCCTTCATCTTAAGATCAGATAAGTAATCATGTTGGCAATGATTCACGCATGAAAATATCAGAGGTGTGAGACCCGGGTTTTGAACCCGCTTCACTCGGTTTCCCAAGCAACCGCGTTATCACTGGGTTACTACTCCTTATACTATATAATTTATTTATTATTAAAGTTTTTAAAAGTGATTTAGGTGAAAGAATAAGTTAATAATATATTTAAAATTTCTTGATAATCATTATAAGTTTAAAAGTGACACATGATTTGTTTTTGTTTTCAATTAAATTATTAGAACACTAGAAACTCACCCTCGCTCCGCTCGGGTTCGTCCCTAGTTATGTTTTAATGTTTAGCTCAGAGATGAGAAATTTTCCCGCAGGAAAAAGTATCCTATATGTTGACCAGGATAACCAGCTATCATCATACCAAATTTCATTAAAATCCCTCCAATGGTTTTTCCATGATGCGGTCACAGACAGACAGACAAAAATTCTAAAAACTATACATTTGGCCTCTGTATCGATAATAACGTCTATTTCAATAAAATTTTCCCTATATCCTATATGTTGACCCGGATAACCAGCTATCATCATACCAAATTTCATCAAAATCTGTCCAGCGGTTTTCCCGTGATGCGGTAACAGACAGACAGACAGACAGACAAAAATTCTAAAAACTACTATAGATTTGGTTTCTGTATCCATAATAAAGTCTATTTCAATAAGATTTTCTAAAAAATATTTAATGTACAGATTCGGCTTAGTTACAATTTTATAATATGTATAGATAAATACAATTTAATGGCTTGAAAGAAATCCTTTAATTTTATACTCATAGTTCATTACAACTTTATTTTTTATTTTTATGCAATATTTTAATAATGTATGTATTGTAAAAGAAAAAGAGATATTAGATAAATAAAAATAAATTATGTAAAGTATATTTATTTGAGTCGAATTGTATAAGTTAAAAGTTTTTGTTGTTAAAAGAGAAATATTGTTCAGCTTGCGAAAATAAGAATTGTTTTAAATAATCAGGGAATTATTACATTTCTACTATGACGTATCTACGTTTTAGGTATAGTGTAATTTAATTACTCATCAGAGTAAAACCATCGATTACATTAAATTTATTATACATACATATACAGAGTGGAACAAATGGATGGGACATGGAAGAAAAGTATTTTAAATATTGAATTTATCAAGATTTTCTCAACAGAAACATTGCTTTATTTAAAAAAAAATAACCGATTTTTTTTTAAAAAAAAGCTTACCTGAACCGGGAATCGTATCAAATAAAATTGCAAAAAAGGACACCATCACTATTTTATCGAATTAATCAATAACAAAATAATGTTTTCCTTGAAACTTCTTTCGTTTTTAAAAAGATTTAGAAAATATCGGAAAAACAAACATATACAAGAAATAAAGAAAAATAAAAGGAGATGATCGAGATGTTTATATCGGTTTTACTTTCGCAGTATTTACAAAAAAAAAAAGAAATTGTATGTTAAAACTTGCCTTGCCTTAAATATAGGCATACTTAGATATTATGTGTACTTTAAATGAGGATTAATAATAATTATTGATATGAGGATTTTTTAGCTGGTTTGGCTTCACAAATTACATTTTTTTCCATTTACATATTATTGATGTATCGGTAAAGGAAAACATGGTGAGGAAACCGACATGTCTGAGAGAATATGGAAAGGTTTCGCAAGACACGTCTGACAAACCGCACTTGGGCAGCGTGGTAGACTATGGCTTGATCCTTCTTGTGTTGGGCTAAGCACATAAATACATCTTGGATATCTAAGGAAATTATAAAAGATTTTTACTTTTATAAAATAAATAGCTTATGTTGTGATGTTAGTTAGGATCGATATGTGCGAATTGTAAAATTTCACAGTTTTCATTAAATGTAAGATACAATGTTTGTTCGAGATATTTTGTCCTTATCATAGACTCTATCGATTAATTCGATAAAATAGTGACGGTGTACCTTTTTGCATTTTTAGTTGGTTCGATTACCTGTTCAGATAAGCTTTTTTTTTTAAAAAAATAAATGCAATTATTATTATTTTTTAAAATAAAGGAAGATTTCCTTAGAATAAAACTTGATAATTTCAATATTTAAATTACTTTTCTTCCATCTACTATCGATTTGTTCCATCCTGTATAAGTAGTATTATTTAAAGGGTTGCATGTTTCACTTAAAAAAATCTAGTGTATCTTTTAATCCTTAATTAAAATGAAAAAAAAAAATGGTAAGGTAAATTAAAAATATTTCTAAGTTATGTCTTTATTTTTAATGTCTAAGCAATTATATTATTTGCAGGTAGCGTTCTTCGGAATAGTATTCTTTGTTTGTTGTATGTTGTCTTTGACGCAAGGGCAAGATTCTACGAATTTAGAAAAAATAAAAAAGTAATTTAAAAAAAATTAAAAACCAGCTAAAAATACTAAAAAGTAAAAAATAACTGAACGGGGGTTTTCTTTTTTACTATAGATACCTAATCGGATATTTTCGAAGTTGGTGCCAGCCAGCAGTAGCAACTACTTTTGAAAAATAAAACAGATTTATTTGTATGTTTCATTATTTGTATTAAGAAAGCTAAAAATACTATTATTTAACGTACGATATTAAAACGAAATTTCAGAAACCACAGACTTGAAAATATCCAGGTCACATTATTACCGCCCAAAGAGTCAAGTTCTTTTAGTTTTAATATGATTGTTAACCAAGTTTCAGTTAGGTATTAACAAAATAAAAAAAATAAATAAAAAGGCCTTGTATTTCTTGAATTCAAGTAAGTACTACAAAATCTTAATTTCAGTTTTTGTATTTGGTATAATTTACCTAGAAATTAGCAATGTCATATTTACGTTAAGAAACATTAAAAAAGAAACTAATATACGAATGATAATATTATTCGCACTAGTATAATTATGAAATCAAAAGTTTGTGATGGAATATGTTTACTTCTTTATACTGTAACTGTAAGCCGCGGACAGAAACTATTGATAACTTTCTATCAAATATTTTCAGGTGCCGGAAACTGAGGAACGGATGTGATTCGCCAGTTATATCTGATAGCATAATTATTAATTAATTACAAGAAATTCAGCATTAATATTTACGTTATTTTACATAACATATTTAGTAGAAAAAAATAAATAAATAAGCCTATTCTTGTATATTTATTCTATGTATCTCGGAAATAGATTTGGATCAAATTTTGTATTTATATAAGTTTTTCCTTTTTAAGTGTATCTTTATAGGTGTCTTTTTCGAAGAAAAAATGGCGCCACAAATTTAATCTGAGCGGCATAAATAAATATTGTATTTAAAATAAACTATGCGTATTTTATGTGGTATCTTACATATAATTAATATTGATCTTTTTTTAAAACTATAGGCAACTCTCCCTGATTTACCATAATTATCCTTCACAAAAATAATTTGGACTAACATGTAATATTATATACAGTGCCAAGTAGTATCATTTTGTGTTTATAAATTAATAAGAAATAGAAAGGAATTTCCTTTTAATTTTTTTTCACATTATGGCATTTAAAATCGGCCATTTTGATTTTGATTTGATTTTAAAAATTTTATGCTTTCTATAACATTCGCGCCGTCATGACGAATCAAATGACGTGTCATTTTTCAAAATCGGTCCACGTGTTTGGTCTAAATATTGCCACAAACACACATACATACATAGGCTGATAAACACATTACTCTCCTTTGCGTCGCACAGTCGAGTAAAAATATGTATAGCTTATGTGTTAAAATAAAATACGATAAAACGTTTGTCAATAATTCTAAAAATGTCTGACTAAAACTGAAAAGCTGTAAATAAATTAATTAGCAAAAATAAAAATCACGAATACGTAAAAAGTGAACTAAAAAGATGATAAGTTGATGCAGGAATGCAGAAACGCTTTTAACGAAATCGGTTTTTTTTATTTTTAAAATTTATTTTTTATGTGACAACTATTTTACTCGGTTAATAAAGCTACTAAAGCTGATAAATAGACGGCGTAAGAAAAAGAATTAGACTCATGTGAACCGCCTAATATAACGCCTTTTAGTTGCTGAATATAATATCTAGGTGTAATTATCTCTTCAAAATAAGTATTTGTAAAAATTGTTTCCAAAGTGTAGAATCAGCTTTAAAGCAATTAAAGATTTTGCATATTACGTTATCATAAAAATGCTACTTATAGAACTAATTTTGTAAATGTTGAGACTTGTTTTTGTAACAAAGACCAATAAAATTTCCAATTTATTTCGATTAGATATAATTCAAAAGTTACTATATAAATAACTATTATTTTATTTACGTAACTAGTTTTGTTTAACTTGCAACGCTGCAAGTCTACTTAATTTTTTTTTTGCGTATTTTCTTATTAATCCTTTTCTACAATGGTAAAAATGGTAAGGGATTCCTTTGACTCGGATTTCGGGACAAAAAGTATTTCTGTACCATGTCATTATTATGTATTTGTCTAAGCATTTCATATTATTTATTTACAGGTAACAATTTTCGGAATAGTATTTTTTGTTTGTTGTACGTTGTCTTTGACTCAAGGGCAAAGTCCAAGGTATGAAGAGTATAGGAGGAGTATTCTCCCACATCATGGATATGAAGTTTTGTACGTATTTTAATATTTATATATTTAGAAATATGTATTCAGCCCTTTTTAAGTCCCACTGCTGGGCACTGGCTTCCCTTTCAATACGACGGGGATTAGACTAAAACCCACAACACTGGCTAAGTGCGGGTTGGCGGACTTGTCCATATCTTTCGAAAACTTGCTAGGTTTCTTCACGATGTTTTCCTTCATTTTTTGAGGAAGTTTATATATTTGTGTATGCTTATTACTCCTTCACACTGAAATGGCTGGACGAATTTGGATAAAATTTAGTATACAGGCTATTATCTGGACTGACACAGAATGACGTGAGAGTAAGTAGCTAGTTTTAAATAAAACGCAACTAGTTAAAAAAAAAAACAAAAGGAACAAAAAAAAATGGCATTGGATATTGTGATAATAAAATTTTAATCCAATAATAGCATTTTCTTATTAAGTAACAAGTGAGAAGTTTTTCAATTTATTGAAAATCGATTTTTTCAATTTCTTTTTTAAATTATATTTAGCAATTTTTTTCTTAAATTACTATTGAATATATAAGTTGTATATATTTTTGTGATCGCCTCTTAAAAACCCTTATTTTGATATCCCTCGCGATTGTTTGGAAGAATATTTTTAAAGACACAAATTGGCGCTTGAAATCCGCTATTTTTATTTAAAACTTTTTTTATATACTCTCGCGGTATCAAGACGAACCTAACGACGGCCTACTCGTTTGGTCTATAGAACGCCACAAAGGAACAAACAAACATACATACATACATACATCATACATACATACATACATAGATTGATAAACACATTACCGTTTGCGTCGCGCAGTCGGGTAAAAAGAACTTGTTAATCTATTAATAAAGTGAATCTTGTTGATCGGTAAATATTTTTGATTGAACTTAATATGTTTGAAGCTACGAAACTTAATGTGCACGAATTAGACTCGCAGTTGTGCGATTTTACTAGAAGCAGCACGACTGAATAAGTATAATAATGCTTTTAAGTATAAATAAAGACAAATTCTTTATTTGTTAGCCGTATGTATAAATTTTAACGGTTTAACGTTTTTTAACCCCCGATGCAAAAACGACGGGGTGTTAGAAGTTTGACGTAACGTGACTGTGGCATCTAGTTCCCGAACGGATGAACCGATTTTGATTTTGTTTTTTTTTTTCTTTGAAAGGTGAAGTCGGGAGTGTTCTTAGCTATGTTTGATGAAAATTGAACCAAGATGGTTGGGAGTTTTTTAAATTTTTAATTTAATTTATTTATAAATAAAATGAAATTTCAGATCCGACAGAAGCGAAAGTGACGGTTCAGGGCCCAACGAGGTAATTATCTTGTTTCTAATTAGTTAATAATTTAGGGCAGGTTAATGTACATATAATATGTAATGTAGGGTGGACTCGATTTTCCGCACTTAAACTCTAAATTGGTGCGATTTGCGTCCTGAATCCTGAATAAACTAGCCAGCCCAACTCCACCCAGAAGCGCAGAAGTTTCCTGGGAACTTCACAGGCTTCCCGGAGTGACCTTATTGATCCGAGGATTTCTTTTTGTTGATGAACCACTGCGTCGCAATCCAGGATTACGTGGGTGACTGATTCATAGAGGACAATCAGTCCCGCCGGTTATGAATAGGTGTTTGTTTAAGTGACAATAGCCCGTAATTTTCCATATCATTATTTTTAGGTTGGTTTTATTGAGACTGAGTAGAAGTTTTGTTAGTCGCAGATTTACTGCAGGCAGTGCTAGTTTAGACTGACTGCATTCTGTGGTTTGCGACCATCTAAGGTTCTGTAGATCTTTGGTGGATCGAGATTCTAACTTGAGAAAGGTAGGGGAAGAAGTGGGTACGGGCCGACCACTCTCATCTCAGATCCTCTCTTCGCAAGTTCATCTGCTGCATCGTTGCCTAAAGATCCACTGTGTCCCTTTATCCACTGGAGAGTAACTCGATTAGTCGAGAATATTACATCCAGGGCATGACACTCAATAATTAGTTTGCTGTTGGTCTGTTTGTGTTTTAGTGCCGCCGGTACGACATCGCTATCAGATAGGAATCTTATACAATAGTTTTCCAACCCCATCTGTACACTGCTTTTGCGGCTTCTGTTAGAGCGGCATATTCACATTGGAAAATCGTGCTGTATGTTCTTAGCGGTAAACGTATGTTGATATTGAAATCAAGAGAGTGTATTTTGGCTCCTGACCCATTATGAGTTTTTGAGCCATCAGTATATATACGTAACTAATTGGCATCTGACTGATCACATTCCTCTTTACTCAATTTTGTGTGATATTTTTTGTTGAAAATAAATTGGCTGGATATTCCATCACACAGGGCAGCTACCCGATAGCAGCCATTGCTGTTTTTCACTGTATGTATAGGTCTAGGGGTGAGATTTGTAAGGCTACCTCCAAAACTGCTGTGGGGGTTGATTTTATACATCCACTAGCAGCCGATAATGCCAGCCTTTGGAAGCGTCCCAATATAGTGACAGTGATCCGGGGTTCGGTTCTAGTCCATGAGACTAGGGCTCCGTAGGTTAGCAATGGTTTTATTATAGAGGTATACATCCATAATGTTATTTTCGAGAAAATACTCCACTTATTGCCTAGCACCTTTTTATATTGATAAAAGGCAATAGTTGATTTGTTTAGTTTGTAGTCAAGGTACCTATTCCAGAGCAATTTGTTGTCTAGAATCACGCCCAAGTACTTGACTTCATTTTTAAGTTTTAGTTCGTTGTTGAAGAATTTCGGGAGTCTGTAGGGAGAGCTCATGCTTAGTGTACCAATTCTTGATTATTCTGAAAGCTTTCCTCATGAGGTCACATAAAGGGATTTCAAAATTCCCAGATATTAAGATAGCTATATCATCAGTATACCCTACCGTGTATAGGTTGTCTGCTTTGACCTCTGTTATGAGCTCACTTACAACTAGGTGTGGAACAGTAGTGAAGATAGGACTCCTCCCTATGGACAGCCTCTACTCGCAATTCCCGTCGTCGTCGTCGAGAAGTCGTGAGCGCTGGCATCCTTACGTAGTAGCAATCCAACTAACTCGCACGAAACGCTTTAGTTCTACGTTTCTGAAACTAACTGCTAAGGTGTGGAACACCCTTCCAACATCCGTGTTTCCTGCCACCTATAATATAAGTACCTTCAAGGCAAGAGTGATTTGTCATCTTTTAGGCAAGCGCGCTCCAACCTCGACCTCATCAGTGCTTTCCAGATTTGATTGTCATCAAGCACTAAAGTAACTAAGCAAAAAAAACTACCCCATGTGCTGTTATTTACAGTAAACTGTATAGCTCGTTGTTTTAGCATGTTATTTATCCATTTGGTGTGGGTTGGGGCTATTCCATTTGGGCATAACGCGTGGTTTATGCTAGAAAAGTTCGTTTTATCAAAAACTCCTTCTATATCAATAAAGGTACCTAGAGTTGGTTGTTTCGATTTCAATGAATTTTCTATCCAAGATACCACATCGTGGAGCGATCATTCTGTTGATTTGTCTGCACTATAGGCATGTTGGTTTGGGTGTATGGATTTGGATAGGGATACCTGGTTTCTTATCTCTCGGTCCGCTAGCCTCTCCAATGTCTTTAAAATAAAGGAGGTGAGACTTATGGGTCTGAAAGATTTCGCTTGGGTTTAGTCCGTCCTACCTGGTTTTGGGATGGATTCAAAGGTATGTAACAGTATGCTATGCAGGCTTGAAACACCCTTTTACATTCACATATAAATTTGTAATCAATTTTTTTACAGGTGGCGGAGTCACAGATCGATTACACACAGTTCATAGGATAATGTATTCTTGATAAACATTTACATGCTTCAATAAAATCATGTACTTATAATGTTATTTTATTAGTCATAATTTATTGATATCATAGTATATAGTCATAATTCTTAAATTTAGAGAGAGAGAGAGAGAGAGAGGGGGAGGGAGGGAGAGAGAGAGAGAGAGAGGGAGAGGGAGAGAGAGGGAGAGAGAGAGAGAGAGAGGGGGGGGGGGGGGGGGGGAGAGAGAGAGAGAGAGAGAGATTATATAATAATAATAATATCCTCCTGACCGATTCCGGCCACGGCAGCCAACCTCATTGAGACTAGCCAACTGCGCAGGAGATATTATAGTGCACAAGTGTACGCGCAGACACAAGTGCACTCTCTAATCCTGTCACTCTCATACTCCGGTGGGACGACTACTCGACACGACCAGTGAGAGTTAAGGCGCAGGACCGACGGCTTTACGTGCTCTCCGAGGCACGGGCGTGAAACACCGCCAACTTCCCAACTCCGGGCTGTTACTGAGGCTTACTATACAGAAAGACTCAATAACTAAACTTGGCCCGACCCGGGACTCGAACCCAGGACCTCTGGGTGTGCAGCCGTACATGCTAGCCACTACACCACCGAGGCAGTCAAATATTATATAATATATAATAAAATATATATAAAAAACATTATACAATATACAATAACTTAAGTCTACGCAAAAAAAAAAAAATCGCGAGCAGGAAGTTAGAATTAATTTAAGAACTTTTCATTCCTTAATTTACTCCTTTACTGGATGAATTACAAAAAGTGCTAAAATGTGTGTTTATTCAATTGAAGATCATTAATACCAAGTTTCAAGAAATTCTGATCATATTTTTTCCCATATAAACAAGAGAAATCTCTGTTACCCTTTGGATGAATGTTGAAAAATGTGATATACGTGTTGTTTTATTTTTTATTTTAAAGGTAAATAAATATTTTTTTCCGTGCATTTCACATAAAAAAATTACAGAGATTCATAAAAAACCCCTTATTTTACCTCCTTTTAGGATGACTTTCAAAAAATGCTAAAGCGTGTAACTATTCAATTGTACCTATTGAAGAGTATTAATGCCTAGTTTCAAGTAATTCTGATAATAAATCATTTTTAAACTTTAGCACCCCCTTTTTCCCGTTTAAGGGATGAATTTCGATAATTCTGATATACGTATTGTTTTTTTTTATATAAAAGCTAAATACTATTTTTCATGCATTTCAAATTAAGAATGACATAGGATCATACAATTTTTCATCCCCTATTTTAATTGCAATTGCATTGATCCATCAGTCACTAAAAACAAAGCCTTTTACTTGTATTTATATTATAGACTAGCAGATCCCGCGGCTTCGCCCGCGATCAAACTTTATTACTTGCAAAAATAAGAAAAACTTTCATTTTAGCGATCGTAACTCAAAATATCCAATATCTTAAAAGATATTACGCGTATATTTAGCAAGCTCCGCTACCTGTATTTTTTGCAGATTTTTCTACTCTCCATCTCTCCAAAGTTAGAGGAAGAGAATACAATGATACAATCGCATACAATGTTTACGATTTAGAGTCATGTTACTCGGTTAATATGGGTTTTTTAACTAACATACTAAGAGGCTAACATCTACGTTATTTTTAAAGACCCAAAGCTATGTACACCTGAAGCTTACAGTCTCCCTCCTTCTCCGTTTTTTTAAGTTACATATATAAATTGCCATTCTTATTTTGCTGTAGCTACTGTAGCCAGCCGAAAAGTTGCATATAATTTTCCTTTGGATTCGGAATAATTTCTGTTCTCTACTTTATATCCTACACAGTAAGTGTGCACTTACGGAAGACTTGAGTCATGTTACTCTATTTAAATATATTCAACAACTCCAACTTCACCGTCCAGTTTTACCCACTTAGGGGCTGAATTAAAAAAAAAAACTACAATCCATGTTTATTTAATTGTATTGAAGAGCATTAATACCAAGTTTTATGTTATTCTGATTATAAACAACTTTTTCCTCATATAAACAGCACAACCCCCCTTTACCCTTTCAAGGGATGAATTTTGAAAAAAATGAAATTTGTATTGTTTTAGTTGTCATTTTAAAGGTACATACCATTTTCCGTGCATTAATTACAGAGTTTCATACAAACTTTATCTCCTATTTGACAGCCTTATAGGATGAATTTCAAAAATTTTTAAAATACTTATTTATTTAATTGTATTGAAGAGCATTAATACCAAGTTTCAAGTAATTCTGATCATAAATAATTGTTTGCCCATATAAACTTTATCACCCCTTTTTACCCTCTTAAGGGATGAATTCCGAAAAAAATCTAATACATATATTTCTAATTTTTCATCTCAAAACTAAATACCACTTTCTGTGCATTTCGCGTTAAGAATAACTGAGTTTCATATAATCTTATATCACCTATTTTACTCCCTTAGGGGATGAATTTCGAAAAATCCTTTCTTAGCGGATGCCTACGTTGTATAAGGAATATGTCCTCTAAATTTCATGTTTCTACGACCAGCGGTTTAGGCTGTGCGTTGATCGATCAGTCAGTCAGGACAAAGCATTTTATGTATATATAGATTATAGATTAATGTGCATTCTACGACACAAATTACGCATGACGGCTAAATGGACGGTGGAATGTAGAGGACTTATTAAATTTTTTATTTGAATTTTTTTTCATGTTACAATTTTCCATCATGGGTTTTTTCATTTGTTTTATTTATGGCCTTTTTAAAAATTTGAAAATTTTTGTAGCAAATGCAATACATTTATTTAAATATTAAACTTCCTTATTTGTTTCTTCCTTAGTTGAGTAGTAAAAAAAATATAATGCGTTTTGGAGAAACGTGTGTATACTGTAGTGCCACCTGGTGTTTCCCGTTTCCAAGAAAAATGGTAACAGACACACACACATACACACACACACACACACACACACACACACAAACATCTCTTACCCTGAACGCATATACCGTCTCCGTGACTGTCGCGGGTAAAAAACCAACGATGAAAATGAATTTTTATACTCGAAGTTGTTGCGTAAGATAATATCTACGAGTAATAAGTGTCCGCCACCCATGATATTCTACAAACATCATTTATTTAAAATAACTTTCAACTGGACTTTTGACATTTACATTGTTTGAATTACAAAAATATCAAACAGAATACGTAATATATTAATTACACAAAAAGTTGCTTTATTACTAAATAGCAGTCATCTTTTGCCAAAGTTATATTTAAAAAAGATTTTTTCATGGTATTAATTAATTTTACATAGTTCATGCCAAATCTGAAAAAAAAATACACGTAAACTAACCTTCTAGTTAAAAACCCTCATCCCTTAGTATAGTACCACCCACCTAGGTATGCGTATATGGATACGCGTATATTAAGGGTAAAGGTATATTAGGGGTTGAAAGTTCTTCACGCGGAATACCAATCTTCAAGTTTCAAAGTATAGTTATAAAACAAATAAAAAGTATAAGTATAATTATAAAATCAATCCAGCAGTGAGAATCAAGCAGATGGTTAGGTTAGGTTACTTTCGCATAAATAATATTACTATCAATAAGTAATGTAAAAATTAAAACGACACAACAATATTATTATATATATATTAGGTAGCAAGGTGAAACGGTGAAAATACTACTATAGAATACTATAGAACAAAATTAATTTACAAAAATAAAAAAAAATCGACTGAGTAAAAAGCAAACTAAAAAGATGAGAACAAGTAAACCAAGAAATATATTACGTATTATGCAGTTGGAGACATACACGTAGCAAGACTCGCAGCAAGTAACATGTACCTACACACACACATATATATATATATATATATATATATATATATATATATATATATATATATATATATATATATATATCTCCGACTGCATATAATAATATATATTTTTTTTATTTACAGTTTTTTAGTTTTGGTCAGTTAGACATTTTTGGTTTTATTTAACAATTTCTTAACATAAATTATTTTTAACATACAAGTTTTATATATTTTTATAATTCCCTCTTAAAAACCTGTATTGTGACACCCCACTTGATTGATTCGGACGAAAAAAATTGTTATGTACGTACGTACATACGCACATACATATATACATTTATACATACATACATACACACGCACGTACGTACGCACTTACGCACTCACGCACGCAAACGCGCATGCATGTACGCACGCACATGCATACACACACATACATACATATATACATATATACGTAAAGGTCAAATACATAACCCTCTTTGGGCTTCGCTGCAGTCGGGTAAAAATTAACAAATAACAATCATAGTAAGATAATAGTTTATTATAAAACGCTTATGAAAAGGAAAATATTTTATTAACCCATTATAGACTAGTGGTTCCAAATGGGATCATTTTTTTGTGTGCTTTAATTTTTCACTTTGCATGAACACGTGAGACGATATATGTACGCTAGTTGATAAAATCGGAGCTAGGAGGGGTGGCCTATAAGGTTTATAATCAAAATTGACAGTTATTCTTTTCAGTTGAGTGTAATTGATTGCAGAATTTAGTGTATCGAAAATTTCTCAAAAAAATTGACAAGCCTTTCAAGTTAGTACCTATATTTTTTTCGTTTTATAGCAAAACAATAATATTATTACAATTATGTGTTCTTTATAAGTGCTTGGATAGTGTGATTTAGTTTCATTAGCCCAGTTGAGTATAATATCAAAAATATTGTTTGTCAAAGTTCCTGGAACCGTATGGTACCTCTAGCCGCTCACCATGACTTTTCAATTTTTTACTTTTTATCCATACAAATTATGTAAAGTATATTATTTTGAATATTTATAAAAGGCTGAAGGCATATAATAAAAAAAAGTATATTTTACAAAATATAAGTTTTTTTCTGTAGTACATTCAACAAATCGTACTATCATTAATAAAAAACATAGTATAAAAATATATTTCACCAAAAACTGTTAAATATAATTCTTATTAATGAAGTCAATAAAAAATATAAATCATTACTCTACCACAATAAATATTATATAGAATTTTATTAATAGGCGTCTCCTTGGCCGTCGCGGGTAATTAATAATTTATGTTTTGGAACTTGTAGTATACTAGTCTATCTATCTGTAAGAACCTTTATAGGTAGTTTGTGAAAAGTAAGGTTTAAGTTGATATATTTATCATAAAAATATTAAAGGAAAAATTAGCGTAAGTATACTGCAAACACTGAAGTTAAATAAAAAAAAAAAACAACCAAGTGCAAGTGGGATACATGCACCGAGGGTTCCGTAAAACTAAAATAGATTTGTGGCATGTACTTTTTTTATAAAATATATCATGTTATTATCGATATTAAATGTGTCAGATGTCAGGTTTTTTATTTAATATTAGGTTTAATGCTACAACCACGCTTTTTTTAAGTAACGCAAATAGTACGGCGTTTTTTGCGTGCGCTGCCTAAACGATTCTCTATATAAGTTTTACCTAAAATATAGGCTCTGGCTTAGTTTAGGAGACAGTCAAAAGTATACAATCACACAAATGTTGTCTTCTAAGATGTGAACATCACGTGCATATGAACAGAAGTAAGTATTAATTATAAAAATATATACTGTTTCCCAAGGCTAAATTAAATTAAATCTAATTATTACTATATTATAATATAACATAACATAAATATAGTACTATCCGACTTATCTACTCTTGTTTTATGCTACGAAAGTAATATTCAAACAGCTTTCTTTTTAACGAAGGCACGGAATCACCGAAAATATCTATATCATTTGTTAGGGCGTTTGCTAAGGATATCTTCTATAGATAGGACTATGTTGACCTAGTTTGGTTCTTGTTACTGGTAAAAAGAAGGTGTGAAGGTGTGAAATGTATTGAAAAATGCAAGCACTCCAGTAATTCAGGGGCATTAATTAAACCTTTAACTGATTTACACAATAGAGTTAAATTTCCTATTTTTCTTCGTTCTTTTAATGGTAACATATTAAAATGTTCTAAACGAGATTTATACCAATGAATATCTTTACAGTTTCTTTTTAAATATGTTAAATGATACAGAAAACGTTTTATTACCCGCTCGATCCGGTTTGAATGCACTTTATATCCTGGATTCCATACTGAACTGCAATATTCCAAGATGCTACGGATTAAATTGTTGTAGACTAAAATTGATAAACTTTGATCGTCAAATCTTTTCATAGTACGCACTACAAATCCAGACAGCTTTGAAGCTTTAATTATAACGAAATCGATATGAGGACGAAAACTTGACTTAGGGTCTATGATTACACCTTAATCTCTGATTTTATGGACTTCTGTGAGAGCTGTATTATTAATTTTGTAAGTGTAATCATTAAAACGGGATTTTTTGCGACTAAATTTAATGTAGAAACATTTATCTGTATTTAATATCATTTTATTTTATATACACCACGAATTCAATGAGTTAATATCGTTTTGTAGCATCGTCATATCATTTAAATTAGTTATATTTAGATATATTTTTATATCATCAGCAAACATTTTAAAATTACATTGTAAAGAACTCACTAGATCATTGATAAAGATTAGAAAGAATGTGGGCCCTAAGTGTGACCCTTGTGGAACTCCCGAAGGTATATTATATTCATATGATTTATACCCGTTGAGTGTTACAAGTTGAGAGCGATTTTTTATTTTTATTTATCCGTGTATTCCCATATGCTCGATTTTTAATAGAAGTTGGTCATGATTTACTAGATCAAAAGCTTTTTTAAAATCCGTATAAATGGCGTGAACCTCTCCACGTTTATCCAGTGTTTCAGCGATTTCAGTAACGTAGGCAGTTAGATTTATATGCCATTATGTTTTGAGCTCTATTGATAGATCTATATATTTTGATATTTTATCAGTGTATGTTGCTGTCAGGTTATGTGTATTTGGTATCACAATATCAATAAGGTAAACTATTTTATTTTTCTTATAAAGAAGTGTTATGTCTGGGCGATTATGATGAATTGTTCTAATCTGTGATTATTGTTCTATACCAGTATAATTTGTGATCTGCTGTATCTATAACTGCTAGTGGTTTATATTTATAACTAGCGACTCACGCTCGCTTCGCTCGCGTTCGTCCCTAGGTACGTTTTCACGGTTAGCTATGTTTACACATAAATAGTAGCTTGTTACCCTTAAGATATGTATTTAATTTATATAGCGATTTACACTCGCTTCGCTCACGAACGTACGCCGTACGCGGATTTTGTTCACAATTTCCATGGGTTTTAATTTTTTTTCGAGGAACCCTAATTCTTTTTCTAAAATAAAAGTAGCCTAAGTTACTCCTTATAACATCTGCTATCTGTAAGTGAAAGTCCCGTCAAAATCGGTCCAGACGTTTCGGAGATTAGCCGGAACAAACAGACAGACAGACAGACAGACAAAAATTGTAAAAAATGTTGTTTTGGTATATGTACCGTGTATACATCCATATGCATTTAGTAAAAAGCGGTTATTTTAATATTACAAACAGATACTCCAATTTTATTTATCTGTATAGATATGATACGCTTTCATTAATAAGTTTAAATTTTCTAGCTAAATATTGGTGGATAATGTATGCGACCTGATCATGTCGATGCTTATAATCTGTTTATGTTTGAGTTATTGATTTGCAATCACCCGTAATGTGCTGTATAGTTTCACTGGCACTGTAACAATGTCAAAAAGCATTATATAAGAAGTTGGGGTCATTGCTGTAAGATAAATAAGGAAGTTTTGCTACAATATTACCTCTGAACTTCTCAATACGTGTAGTATTTATGGGGACAAAAGTCTTTTTAACACATTTTTATTGGCATTTAAAGTATAAGAAAATGAAGCTAACTGACCACAGTGGTCTGAGCTCAATTTGTTTATAACAGATTTAGAAGATGGTTTATAATTTGAAAATATATTATCAATACATGTAGCACTGGTAGCAGTGATTCTAGTCGGTTTAATAAATAAATTATTCAGGTTATATGGTAGAAGCATGGATTTAAATCTGAGAATTATATAATAAGTTTATATTAAAATCACGACAAACAACAATAAATTTATTAGAACTATTTAATTTTAACAAAACTTCTTCTAATACTTTCTCAAAGTACTCATATTAGGAGGTCTGTATACGCATACAACAATGAAGTGCTCAAGCTCTGCGCAGGCTAGTTCAATAGTTTGCTCAACACAGAGGCTCACAATATCTTTACGTTCTTTATATTTAAAAAGTTTACTTATTAAGAGGAGGCTCCCCAAATTTAACGCTGATTTGCCTGGATATTCTATGTATACCAGATATCAAATCAATGTGATAATTTAAAGTTAAGATTTTTCAAACCTTTTTCTAATATAGTGTAGAAATAAAAACGCAATTGAATGAAATTTTCTCGACAGTTTTATTTTTTTTAAATATGCCTTTTTTAGAGATTTTTTCAATTTTTCTTGAAAGCTACATATAACTGATATATAACTGATATATATTCAAAATAAATACTTACAGAAGGCAAATATATGTACTTTATTATCTCCTGAATTAACAAAATTTTCCTTGGCCAATTATTATTCTCATAATAAATTAAATTAGATATTAGACTTACGTCCTTTAGTTCTGTGCAAGAATAAGATCGATGGGATATTCGATATTCAACCTTGTTCGCAAGCAGCTAAGGTGCAACGGCGGCGATAGTGATTCAGTCGGCCGCTGGCCCTTGACGAGGTAGGATTTATGTCGCTCTTGCTCGCGCACAATCCCCCCCGCTAGTTTATCGAATTATTTATTCTTGGACATAGTGTAAAAAAATCAACGTTTTTTGCTTTTTAAAAATAGCTTTGTCAAAACAAATTTAAAACGTACATCCACTCAAGGTTGAATTTACATTATTGTATACTTTTTTAAACTAGAATTACCTAAACACAATTAGGTTTTAAGAGAACTTTTGCATTAGATTGTTTATGTATCTAGTTTAGTGATCGATGAAATCATAAGTAAACAAATTCCGATTTGCCGTATACTACGGGTTTCGCGCGGCTATGCTTATGATTAACATTTAATATAAATAAATAATATAATAAATAAATATAAGTAATTTACTATACGCGTTGTATGTATGTAAGTGTGTGTATATAACATACATACGTGCATAATATGTACGCTTATCACTTTCGTATAAGTAGGTATGAAAAGGTTTTTATGTAAGAAGTTGATAATATTGTAATCTCTGGTATTAGATAATCCGATTATAAAAATGCTTTCAATAATAGGAAGATATACTTCACGCACCCAGAACCGCTGTATTTTTTATTTTTTTCTAAAAGTCTATGTTGCGGGACGCAGACATACACCCAAACCTCTATATATGATCTGTGCCCAAACACACTCTTACCGACTCTGCCACGACTTTACCAAGCGATTGTACGCGTAGGATTTGGACGCGGGTTTCACATAAATCTACATGTAACATACCTACCACATTTCATAAATATAACGTGGACTTAGCTAACCAAAACTAGTACGGGTAAGTAGGTAGGTATATCATAATAAAACATAGGGTATGTTTGTCCCTCAAGGATAATGCAATGTTTGTCCTTCAAGATTTGACTTAACTCCAAATAATATTACACACGGTGCTGCTTGCCAGTTACTTTGACTTGAACTTGATTGGACACGCTACAGTCACTATTTTATCGAATTAATCGATAGAGTCTATGGTAAGGACAAAATATCTCGAACAAACATTGTATCTTACATTTAATGAAAACTGTTAAATTTTACAATTCGCACATATCGATCCTAATTAACCAATGAGCTATTTATTTTATAAAAGTAAAAAATCTTTTATATTCTCCTAGATATCCACGATGTATTTATGTGCTTAGCCCTTTTAACGTCCCACTACTGGGCACGAGCCTCCCTTCAACACAAGAGGGATCAGGCCAGAGTCCACCACGCTGCCCAAGTGCGGTTTATCAGACGTGTCTTGTGAAAACTTGCTATATTCTCTCAGACATGTCGGTTTCCTCACCATGTTTTCCTTCACCGATACATCAACAATATGTAAATAGAAAAAATATAATTTGTGAAGTCAAACCAGCTAAAAAATCCTCATATCAATAATAATTATTAATCCTCATTTAAAGTACACATAATATATAAGTACGCCTATATTTAAGGCAAGGCAAGTTTTAACATACAATTTTTTTTGTAAATACTGCGAAAGTAAAACGGATATAAACATCTCGATCATCCCCTTTTATTTTTCTTTATTTGTTGTATATGTTTGTTTTTCCGATGTTTTCTAAATCTTTTTAAAAAAGAAAGAAGTTTCAAGGAAAACAATATTTTATTTTTAAAAATAAAATAATGTTTTCCTTGAGTGAAACTTGACATATTCAGTATTTAAGACACTTCCTGTGCGTTCGTTTTACGATGTTATTTAGAGTCGATATGTACAAATTGTAATATTTCATGGTTTTCTTTAATTCTAAAATACAATGTTTGTAATTGATTAATTCGATAAAATATTGATGGTGACCTTTTTTGCATTTTTATTTGATACGATTCCCGGTTCAGGTAAGCTTTTTTTTTTAAAAAAAAAACAGTTATTTTTTTTAATAAAGCAATGTTTCTGTTGAGAAAATCTTTATAACTTCAATATTTAAAATACTTTTCTTCCTTGTCCCATTCATTTGTTCTACCCTGTATAATGTATAATAAATGTAAATATTATAATAGGAGCTTACATAATAATTTTTAAATTAAATCTGATCAAAATAAATTGAAAATTTAGTTATTCTGTAAAACTAATTTCATTATCCGGATTATATATATATATTTAATTTAACTTGATACAAAAAACCCTGAAAAGTTAAAAAATATAAGAATTAATTATTATTATGTAGTTTACTTTTTCTCGTAGTACACGAAAATCGTCGTTGTGTCTTTATGTTTGTTTGCCCTTGCGTCCATATCCCATTCCGTCATCTATATATACATAAAATGCTTTGTCCTGACTGACTGATCGATCAACGCACAGCCTAAACCGCTGGTCGTAGAAACGTGAAATTTAGAGGACATATTCCTTATACAATGCAGGCATCCGTTAAGAAAGGATTTTTCGAAATTCACCCCTTAAGGGGGTAAAATAGGGGATTAAAGATTATATGAAACTCTGTCATTTTTAACGCGAAATGCACGGAAAGTGGTATTTAGCTTTAAAATGAAAAGTAAGAAATATATGTATTAGATTTTTTTCGAAATTGATCCCTTTAAAGGGTAAAATGGAGTGATAAAGTTTATATGGGCAAACAATTATTTATGATCAGAATTACTTGAAAATTGGTATTAATGCTCTACAATACAATTAAATGAATATGTGTTTTAGCATTTTTCGAAATTCATTCCATAAGGGGGTAAAATAAGGGTTTAAAGTTTGTATGAAATTCTGTAATTGATGCACGGAAAGTGGTATTTACCTTTGAAATGAAAAATAAAAGAACACAAATATCATTTTTTTTTCGAAATTCATCCTTTTAAAGGGTAAAAGGGGGTCGTGCTGTCTATATGAGGAAAAAATTGTTTATGATCAAAATTACTTGAAATTTGGTATTAATGCTTTTCAATACAATTAAATAAACATGTATTTTGTTTTTTTTTTAATTCAGTCCCTAAGTGGGTAAAACTGGGCGGTGAAAATGGAGTTGTTGAATATATTTAAATAGAGTAACATAGGTCAAGTTCTCCGTAAGTGCACACTTACACTGTGGATATAAAAGGGTATAAAATAGAGAACGGAGATTATTCCAAACCCAAAGGGAAATTATGTATAACATCTCGGCTGGCCACAGCAGTGACAATTATAATAGATCTAAAGCGTGAGAGAGAAAACCTAGATAGAGAGCATCCTGTTAATTATATCTTCCTTCTAAAGGTTGGCACAACTATAATAAAAAAGTCACCTAAGCTATGTAATGGAAAAAAAAAGAAATAATAAAACTTACGCGAACTTATTTTTGCAAATAATAAAGTATGTATTGCGAAAAAGTTTATTTTTTTCATAGTTTGATCGCGGGCGAAGCCGCGGGTTCTGCTAGTAGTTAATAAACGTTTTCATTTGGACTTTCTTTGAGCAGTTTCTGACTATATCTGTAAGAAAAAACTTTAATAATTGTATGATAATTACATTGGATGGTAGTAACTGTTGTTGAATAGTAAAGAAATCTCTTAACATTTTGTTTCACGTTTCATTACTGTTTTCTTTATAGTAATAATAATAATAATAATGTCCTCCTGACCGATTCCGGCCACGGCGGCCAATCTCATTGAGACTAGCCAACTGCGCAGGATATATTATAGTGCACAAATGTACGCGCAGACACAAGTGCACTCTCTATTCCTGTCACTCTCATACTCCGGTGGGACGACTACTCGACACAACCGGTGAGAGTTAAGGCGCAGGACCGACGGCTTTATGTGCTCTCCGAGGCACGGGGGTGAAACACCGCCAACTTCCCAACTCCGGGCTGTTACTGAGGCTTACTATACAGAAAGACTCAATAACTAAACTTGGCCCGACCCGGGACTCGAACCCAGGACCTTAGGATGTGCAGCCGTACATGGTAGCCACTACACCACCGAGGCAGTTTCTTTATAGTATTGTAGAAATTAAAATAAACTATTTCAAGTAAAATCTTAATCACCTAATACCTAAATCTATTAGCTTTTAGTTGGATGTTTTATTATAGATGAGATAATTAAATGGATGTTTATTGGCTTATAGGTTCGTATAACTTAATTTAAATAACATTTGATTTTAAAAAACTAAGCAATTTAAAAATGAAAAAATAAAACTAAACAATAAAATATATAAAACATTAAAGTTTAAAACGCCTGTTTAAAAACTGATTCGGTTTTTCGATATTACAAATTGCATTATTATTTTACTAATCGAAGTAGGTTCTATGGTGACACTACTCGTACCTATGTTATTTATTAACTTTGTATTATAATAAAATCATCTATTGGAACATGATTAGTAACAATTGAGCTTATTATATTGTCCTTCTATACTATTTATATTTAGCCCTTTTTAACGTCCCGCTGCTGAGCATGGGTCTCCTTTCAAAACGAGGGAGATCAGGCCATAGTCCACTACGCCGCGTTGGCCAAGTGCAGGTTGGCGGAGTGCACATATCTTTTGAAAATTTGCTAGGTTCTATCAGACATGCAGGTTTTCTCACGATGTTTTCCTTCATCTTAAGATCAGATAAGTAATCATGTTGGCAATGATTCACGCATGAAAATATCAGAGGTGTGAGACCCGGGTTTTGAACCCGCTTCACTCGGTTTTCCAAGCGAGCGCGTTACCACTGGGTTACCACTCCTTATACTATATTATTTATTTATTATTAAAGTTTTTAAAAGTGATTTAGGAGAAGGAATAAGTTAATAATATATTTAAAGGATAAAACCATTCCCCATACAAACTGGGGCCCGGTGCTACAGGCTTGAAAATTAGTCATAAATTAATACTTTTAGCGTCAACGGCCAAATAATCGGGGCACTGGATGCACGTCCTACCTTTAATTAGTCTCGGTACACTTTTGGATAATGACTCCGCCTTAGGTCTCCGGCTGGGTACAACGCTGTGCACTGAGCATAGATGCCCGTGTGGAAAAGAGGTTGACTGCTATGGATTATTATATTTTTTTTTAAATTGCCGGAACTCCTCCGACGTGGTGGTCGGAGACTTTATTTACAATTTTTCGTGTTATTTACATGGCCAGAAGGTACAATTTTGTGTCTTTTTATACAACTTTCAATTTAAATCTAAGAAAGTATTATTAGTCCAAGCGAAATGCAGTTTGGAAACAAAATATTGAAAACCTGAAGTTTTATGATTTTAAAATGTTGGCAGGTATATAAGGAATAGAAATTCATAAAATGCCCCCGATGCCCAGCCACCCCCGAGAAATGGGGGGACGCAAAGCGTTGAAAAATAGTTTTTTTCAATTTCCGGCTTACTGTGACGTTCTATCGAAAAATGTTTTCCACAAAAGTTGTAGGTCTAGTAAAAATCTACGACTTTTATTTATAACACTTTTTATAACAACCTCAAAGTTTTCGAGATATTTGCAAAAAACTCTCTTTTTCATTTTTTCTTGGTTTTTTATTTTTAATTTCTAGAATAATCTTTTAATTCTCATGAAACTAAGGTGATGTAATCTACAATATATATAGAATAAATAAAAAAAAATTGAAATTGAAATGTTCAGCCATTTCCGAGAAAAGTATGTTGTATGGTCTCGAGAGGCCGAAAATCACCCCCAACTTCAAGTGGACGTTTACATTGAAAAATTTTTTTGTACAATTTTCAGATAGGGCTCATTCTTTTCGTCTTGAACTCTACTTTTTGAAGAAATAAAAATATTGTATGGTCGCCCTGTAAAAACACTCTTAAAAATTGAAAACATTGAAGAAATCGATAATTTTGACTTCGTAAACTACATTTTTTTTAATTATCATTGGAAAAGTGTACTTTATTGACCAAATTTTTATAAACTGATTATACCAGTGTATTTTTCGGGAAAAAACGAAAGAAATGGTATTCTTAAGTTTTTAATTTGACGCTTATTATTTATACAATATCGTCGTAAACATTCCAACTTTGCAATTTGACGAGTCGTGAAGAAATAATAAAAATTGGAACTCACGTAAAGTACACTCGTTTCTTTTGTATTTTTCCAGTACAATCTATTTATGTTATTATTTTTTTGAATTTATCGATGTTTCATTAATGTTTGATCGATTTTGGAGTTAAATTTATTGATTTTTTCTAAAAAGTCAGATTTTAAGGTAATTACAGAAAGAAATGAAATTCATTCGTAGTCTAATCTTGTTTATTTATTAGTTAAATGTGTAATTTAAAAAAATTAAGTTGATGTTTACAAAATTTTGTCATAGTTTTGTTAAAAAATCATAAAAAAATGTATAAAATGAAAAAAAAAAGTTTTTACTACACTCTTTACGTCGATTTTTTCCTGAAATATTCGACTTTCAATAAAAATGCATCCTTTCTTTTTTATCATCAATATCTAAGCATTTGATGGATGCCCAGTACATTAAAGAGTAATTTTAAAAATTTAAATCTTTTTAAAATTCGAATATTTCAGGAAAAAATCGACGTAAAGAGTGTAGTAAAAACTTTTTTTTTCATTTTATTCATTTTTTTATGATTTTTTAACAAAACTATGACAAAATTTTGTAAACATCAACTTAATTTTTTTAAATTACACATTTAACTAATGAATAAACAAGATTAGACTACGAATGAATTTCATTTCTTTCTGTAATTACCTTAAAATCTGATTTTTTAGAAAAAATCAATAAATTTAACTCCAAAATCGATCAAACATTAATGAAACATCGATAAATTCAAAAAAATAATAACATAAATAGATTGTACTGGAAAAATACAAAAGAAACGAGTGTACTTTACGTGAGTTCCAATTTTTATTATTTCTTCACGACTCGTCAAATTGCAAAGTTGGAATGTTTACGACGATATTGTATAAATAATAAGCGTCAAATTAAAAACTTAAGAATACCATTTCTTTCGTTTTTTCCCGAAAAATACACTGGTATAATCAGTTTATAAAAATTTGGTCAATAAAGTACACTTTTCCAATGATAATTAAAAAAAATGTAGTTTACGAAGTCAAAATTATCGATTTCTTCAATGTTTTCAATTTTTAAGAGTGTTTTTACAGGGCGACCATACAATATTTTTATTTCTTCAAAAAGTAGAGTTCAAGACGAAAAGAATGAGCCCTATCTGAAAATTGTACAAAAAAATTTTTCAATGTAAACGTCCACTTGAAGTTGGGGGTGATTTTCGGCCTCTCGAGACCATACAACATACTTTTCTCGGAAATGGCTGAACATTTCAATTTCAATTTTTTTTTATTTATTCTATATATATTGTAGATTACATCACCTTAGTTTCATGAGAATTAAAAGATTATTCTAGAAATTAAAAATAAAAAACCAAGAAAAAATGAAAAAGAGAGTTTTTTGCAAATATCTCGAAAACTTTGAGGTTGTTATAAAAAGTGTTATAAATAAAAGTCGTAGATTTTTACTAGACCTACAACTTTTGTGGAAAACATTTTTCGATAGAACGTCACAGTAAGCCGGAAATTGAAAAAAAACTATTTTTCAACGCTTTGCGTCCCCCCATTTCTCGGGGGTGGCTGGGCATCGGGGGCATTTTATGAATTTCTATTCCTTATATACCTGCCAACATTTTAAAATCATAAAACTTCAGGTTTTCAATATTTTATTTTTTCTTAAAAATAACTGCATTTCGCTTGGACTATATGTGAACTTTCAATTTTTTGCTTTATCTTACATTTTATAGATCTTAATTTTACTATGTTGTTCTACTCTGATTCTATTGTATTATATTTCTAGTCTTATGTCTAACTATATTATTTACTTATATCTACGTATACATGGTATATATTGTTGCCAATATATAAATGCTACAATTTCTTACTACTATGTTTATTACTTATTGGACACTGGTTTGGTTTTAGCTTACAAGTTTTTTTTCCCAGTTCATTTTTTACTTAGATTAAGCCTAGTCTGCTTTGTGTCTTTTATTTGCAACTTTGGTAATGTGCGTACAGTATGCTATGAAAATCCCTTGATGGGATTTATCTGTTAATAATTTATGTAAGTTTGACTCTATCACTTCAAGTTTTGTGCTTCTCTCCAGGTCATAGCGGGCCATGCAGAATCTTGGGTATTCGGTTAATAGGCGGAGGATTGTTTCTTCAGTACCAGGGTCGCAGTGGCACCCTGGACTGGATATACATTTGAATCGCGCCAAGTATTCCGCATAGCCGCCATGTCCTGTGAGAGCCTGCACTAGTACAGGGGTTGGTGTAATTCTACGCGAAAATTTGAAAGCCGCATGTATGGTTGGTAAGAATTTTTTTGTAATTTTGCCTTTAGTGCTATTCCTATACATTTCATCCCATTCTAATACGGTATCCGCACGGATAAGGGATTTGAGGGTGGAGGTTGAGAAGGAGTCGTACACCGGAACTTGTTTGTTATTAAGGGCGGCCACTTTTGCTAGCTCGTCGGCTCGCTCATTTCCGATGATGCCTACATGAGCTCTGACCCAGAAAAAGTTTAATTTTGTCCCTTGTTTCGTGATTTCTCTAATTATCCTTTTTATAGGGAGCGCTAGTGGGTGGGTGGTGTCGTATCTTTGCAGCAGGTCAAAAGACGACCTGGAATCACTGAGGATGTCCACCTCCCTCTCTCGAGACCCCAATGCAATTTTCGTGGCTTTGTGGAGCGCGAGCATTTCGGAACACTGAGCAGTAAGGTGCTAAACTGTACTTTCTGCTCAGTATTTCTTGCCCTTGCCTCCAGCATGACAATGCCGCGCCCACACCGTCACGGGTCTTGCCCCCGTCCGTGAAGATCCGCAGCCCTATTTGGCTACGTTCCTCCACGGTCTCCGGGTCGAGGTCCTCGAGGTGGGAGTACGTAATGGACGCAGGGCCCTCGGATGCAGGGTGGGGTAGATCCAGGTAAGGGACTTTGCGCTCTAGCTCCCTTCCCTTTAACAGGGCCAGCGGTTTCCCTCTCTTGGCTTCATATAGTTTGGCTGCTTCCATCGCTCTAACTTCGAGGGGTAGAAGACCCGCAAGCGTCAGGGATACCTCAAATAAGACTGTCCTGTATGACTTGCAGATCTTCTGTGCAAACCCTCTTTGCATATTATGCAGCACTTTTTTGTTGCCTATCTTGTTTGCTTCCATCGCCCAGACGCTACTTGCGTACAAGACGATGGGCTCCGCTACTGCCGTGTATATCGTCCTTACGATCTCCGAGCTCAGTCCCGAGTTGATTTTTGCAGCTCTTGTGAGCGGGTTATAGATTTCTATTTCCTTTTTGGTTACCATTTTTATGTGTTCTTTAAAATTTAGTTTGTTGTCAATAATTAAGCCTAAAATTTTTATTTTTATCCGTTATTTCTATTTGTCTCCCGCCCATGTATATGCTTGGGGTGTCGTATTTTAGTTTGCGGGTGATAATCATAGCCTGTGTTTTATGTGGCGCAAACTTAAGCTTATTATTGACTCCCCACTCATATACATGATCGAGAGCCATTTTCGATTTCCGTTCTATTTCTGAGGTCTGATTCTCGGAGATCGCAATGACGATGTCATCGGCGAAGGCCTGTACGTAGATCCCCATTCCGTCCAGTTCCCACAGCAAGTCATCCAGCAGGGCTATCAAGAACAGAGGACCGCCTATAGATCCTTGGATACAGCCTTTGTTGGTTGTCTTGGTGTGGTTTTTCCCCGCATATTTGAGCTCGACGGAGCGACCTTTCAGGTAGCTCTGGACTAGCCTAAATATGTTACGGGGACATCCCTTTTCCACCAATCGGCACTTTATGGCTGGCCACCAAGCACTGTCGAAAGCCCCCTCTATGTCGAGTGATATTACAGCAATAATCTTTTTGCGTGTAATGCCATGTCGTATATGGTTCACCATATCATAGAGGGAGTCTTCCGTACTATGCTGGGGTACGAAGCCATATTGCCTGAGGCTGATTTTGGGCATTATATGCCATCGGATTCTACGAACCATCGCCTTTTCCTTTTTGATGTTCTCCTAAGGACTCTGTATATTCCGTCCCATAGGCTTTCACGGTTCCCTTTCCTTCCTGATTCGCGATAGAGTACAGACGTCTTGCTGTTCTTATTTATTACATTCTATCATATGAATTTTAAAATCAAATAAATTTAAACAAGAGGAAGTACCAGGCGAACAGTAGTTGTGAGGAGTAAACTTAAGACGACCGCATAAACTGTGAACTAAAACTAAAAATGCCTAAAGTAACTAGATCACCGCCTGTGCTTCAACATACCTCATCGGATTCAGATGTTACCAAGATTTCACTTGATGCTGTAACGCCAACATTTGTATCCCAACGCAACAAAAGGCAACGAGAGTGTAGCGAAGAAAAATTTTTATCATTTAAAGAAGAGATTACTCACCTGATAAGTGACTGGAAAAATACTCAAAACTCTTTGTTGGAAAAGTTAGTAACAGAAGTTGCCACAATAAAAGAGCAGAATAATCAAATAAAGAAGTCAAACGAGGACATAGAAAAGGGTATTGAATTTCTTAATAATCAGTATGAAGACATGGTGAAAAAAATTGAAAATTTGGAAAAAGAACGCAAACAACATCTACTGCAAATAGCTTCCCTAGTATCACGGGTAGAAGACATGGAAAGAAGCTTAAAAGCATCCACTATTGAAATACGAAACGTTCCATTGCCAACACAACGTGAAACTAAGGGAGATCTATGTGAGATCGTACAAAATACTTGTAAGACCCTAAATGTAAATGTATCACAAAAAGATATCAGAGACGTATATAGAATCACTACAAAGTCTGGTAAAGGTACCATTATTGCAGACATAACTTCAGTCATAACTAAAGCAGAAATCATTCAAGGAGTTAAAACTTATAACAAGCAACATCCTGAACAAAAACTCAATTCAGCTGTAATAGGATTAAAGGGAAACCAGTGTCCAATTTACGTCTCCGAAGCACTTACCTCCAAAGCACGCAGGTTATTCTTTCTTGCTAGAGACTTAGTACGCTCTAATGAATATAAGTTTTGCTGGACGAGCAACGGTAAAGTTTATTTACGTAAATCACTCGACGCAACACATATTGAGGTGAGGGACGAGATGCAATTAGCTTCGCTTAGAAGTCAGAAATGACTATGTGTACATTGTTATTATTTACATAAATCCATCATTTTTTCTTATATAATTTTTTTTCATCTCTATCAGTTAAGTTTTAGCTATCGCTGTCATAACAATTTTTTGTTTATTTTTAATGTTTATAAATTAGTTACTAACCACTTCTTAATTGTAAAACACTGCGCACATTACAACCCTAAAATATCTTACACAGAACAGTATACAACTTCCAATATACCTATAAATTATGCATATAATCATGTCACTAATACAATATTCAAAATTCGATTCACTAAATGATATTAACAACTTAATTGCAAACCTAGACAATATTGAACCTGGTAAATCATTTATGAATGATCTAGATACATGTAAAACAGTCTTACAAACACAACTTTTCACACTAAACTTGAAAATATTGACACAAAATATTAGAAGTATAAATAGAAATTTCGCCCAGCTACAAGTCATGTTAACCAGGTTGGATATATCGTGTGAAATTATTATTTTAACAGAAACATGGAACTCTAAAGTTCTGAATGCACCCATCTTGTTAAGTTACGACTCCTACTGTACCACAAATAATCGAAATCAAAATGATGGAGTAATAGCATACATAAAACAAAGCTCTGGCTATATCGTTGAAGAAAAAATACTGACGGACGCTTCATGTTTACTTATCAGAATAAGTACTGATACCATCGTACTTGGTATCTATAGATCCCCCTCTGAACGAAATATTGATAATTTTTTAAGATCTCTAGATGTCTTACTATCTGATTATACAAATTATAATAACATTATATTAGTTGGAGATTTGAACATAGATATTTCTCAAAACAACAAAGATATAAATTCAGATGAATATCTAAATTTATTAGCAACACACGGGCTCCTACCTGGTCACATTTTTCCAACAAGAGATAGAACTTGTTTAGATCATTCAATGATCAAAGTCAAGTATCCATCACTCACTATCGTCATAGAAACAAGTCTCACCGATCATTACCCTGTTCTAACATGTATTAAATTAAAACATAATAGTATTACTACGAAAACCACAAATTCAAAGAAAATTAATTATAAAGCTGTACTCGATGAACTTAAATTAATGAACTTTAACAACATAATATCAACAGATGTAAATAATTATACTGAAAACCTAACTAGGTTGTTTCAAAATTTAATACTCAAAAATACACTTAGTTATATAACACCTAAAAAAATGCGTTGTATAAAACCATGGATTACTCCAGGGCTTCTTCGATGTATAAGAAATCGAGATCGAATGCATATGAAATGCAAACGGGATCCTAATAATGAAATATTGATTATTACTTATAAGCGATATAAAAATTTCTGCAATGACTTACTGAAACGTTTGAAGCGTATTCATGACAGGAATGAGTTATCAAAGTACGCCAACAATCCTAGATTAAAATGGAAAATAATTGATAAAGTTAGTAATAGATTTAAACCTAAAACAACCCCAACTCAGTTATTAAAAATCGGGACTACACAAGAAGAATCTTTAGAAAAAGTAAATAACTACTTTGCTTCTATTGCTAAAGATCTTGCAGAGGGTATTTCAAATACAAGTACATCAAATTCCGATTCCACACAGAATATACACGTTCAAACAGACTCAATGGCAATTTATTATACGACAGAACAAGAGGTTAAATCTATCCTCTTCAATCTAAAAACAGATAGTGCAGTTGGATGTGATGGTATTTCTACAAGATTTCTTAAAATGGCAAGTAATATTGTAATCCCACACATCACACATATCATCAATCTTTCAATTCAAACTGGCATTTTCCCTGAAGCATTTAAACACTCAATCATCCATCCCATTTATAAGGGGGGAACAAGAGACTGTGTCAATAACTATCGTCCCATTTCTGTTTTACCGGCATTATCAAAAATTTTCGAGAAAATACTAAATAAAAGGCTTGTAGCGTATTTAAATAAAAAATCAATTTTATCGAAAAACCAATACGGATTTAGAACAGGTATATCTACCTCTCAAGCTGTCTCTGATCTTACTAACTACGTTGCAAACCTTTTAGATAAACAAGAAAGGTGTATAGGCGTATTTTTAGATTTGGCAAAAGCTTTTGACACAGTTTCTGTCCCAATATTACTTAATAAAATGGAAAATATTGGCATTAGAGGAAAAATACTCGACTTATTCAAAAGTTATTTGTTGAACAGAACACAGAAAGTAACTATTGATGGAAAATTTAGTGGTGACGCTCCTGTCACATTCGGTGTTCCACAAGGGAGTATACTTGGCCCTACGTTATTTTTAATCTATATTAATGATCTTTGTGAATTAAAAATAACAAATGGTAAAATATTTACTTTTGCAGACGACACTTCAATAATATTTCATGGAAAAACTTGGGCTGAAGCCAAAACAAATACCGAACTTGGAATTCGGCATATTAGAAATTGGCTCAATCAAAACATGCTTACGCTTAATATTTCTAAAACTAAATATATACTATTTGCAATCACTCAGCGGACACTACCTATTGAACAAACTTTCGAAATTCAAATGCACTCCTGTCGGAAAGGCCATTCTTGTCAATGTAATATACTAAATAGAGCTAAAACCATACGTTATCTCGGTGTTTTGTTAGACGAAAATTTAAATTGGAATCAACATATAAAAGAGGTTACAGAAAAAACAAGAAAGTTAATTTTCGTATTCAAGAAACTACGATACGTGGCTGATACTAGTACTTTAAAAATAGTTTACAGCGCTTTGGCTGAGTCAATAATAACGTACTGTATCACTTCGTGGGGTGGAGCTTGTAAAACATATTTGTTAAAACTAGAAAGAGCCCAACGAGCGATATTAAAAGTCATGACATCTAAACCATTTAGTTACCCAACAATAAATTTATATTCTGAATGCGATGTCCTTTCTGTCAGGCAGCTATTCATAAGGAATACAATAATCGACCAACATCGGAAACTTGAATATGACCATAGTCTTACAATAAATAGGCTTAAGCATATAGTATGTAAAATAAACCGATACAGAACATATTTCATTCATAATTATAACTGTTATCTAGGTCCTTTTCTTTATAATAAATTGAATAAAATTCTTAATATATATCCGCTTAACACTTACCAATGTAAAAATATCATAGTAAAGTGGTTAAAAAAACAAACTTATGATGACACGGAAAAATTATTTGCAATAGTTAAATAAATCATAAATAACTCATGAACTTATCAATTAACTTACACACACGTATATATATATATATATATATATACATACATACATACATACATACATACATACATACATACATACATACATACATTATACATACATAAAAAAATCATATTTTCATATTTTAAACATTCAACACAAAAATGCCTTAACTTAATTTTAATTTAATTTTAATTTAACTTAATTTGAGCACAAAACATATTGTTAAAAATTACTTAAATAAAATTTTTATATAATTATATTTAAAAATTTAGCTTAAGTCGTTATTTTAAGTGGTCTAACATTACCTTTTTAACTTTACTTTTATGGCGGTACTTGTAAAAAAATAAATAATCTTAAATACCAATGTTAGTTAAAACTTTAGTATAAAATTGGCTTTCTAACGTTATTGTTATTGTGTGGCATTTTAGTTAAGTATAAGCTAAGTGATAATGTTATGTTCTTTGTGTCATGAGGAAGGATCTGCCGTCTGTAATACAGGCTCGGCCTAGTACAGTTGGCAGTAACTAACCGCAGTAAGCAACTTTAATTTGTAATTAGCTTATTTTGCTTATGGTAACGAAATGTAACTTCTTTTTGATGTCTAAATCATTTCAGTTTATTTCCTTTAAAGTGTCAACATACTTTTACAAAGAATAAAAAATATCTTTTATGTCAACGGTCCTGTTTCCCGCAGAATTCTTTCCAGCTGTTGACTTGGGCCTTCTCCGCAGCTACCTCGTACTTGAGCCAAGCACTCAGGTAGACACTAACTACATGCTCCCTTGTAGAATTTGCGGCACAGGGTATTCTCCGTTTTTTAGTGACCATTTCACGCTTTAACTTTTCCAATTCCTCGGACCACCACGGAATTTTTACTGTATTTTTTATTTTCTTTTTTGAAATACTGTTTTGACACGCTTTTACTATTATATCTTGATACTTTTCTACCGTTTTTTCTAGTTCTTGACTATCTGTAATTTCCGAAATTGTTTCTTTACTTAAATTTTGAATTTCTAGTTCTTCCTTAAATTTTTCTGTACATTTTTCCCTTTTTGCTTTTTTTTGTATTATAAATTCTTGTGGTACCGGTTGGAATTGGATCGTTACTCGCATCCATTGTCAGTTCAAAGCAAATGGTGTTATGGTCAGAGCTGGTCATACCTTGGTAAACCCTCCAGTTCCTGGCTTTTCCCAGGAGTCCTTGGGTGCATGCAGTAATGTCTACGCAGCTCTTGTACTCAGTGTTGTTTCGGATTGTGTAAAAAGTTGGTGTGTTCCCCTCGTTTAATATATAAAGGTCCATCTCGCCGACAGCCCCCAACAGAGCCTCACCTCTTTGGTTAGTATTACTACTATCCCACCATATGTTCCACGCGTTTACGTCATCTCCGATTAGGAAGTGACCGTTCGTTTTTTGCTTAATTTTTCTTATATGGTCAGGGTAAGGCACTATCGGCTGGTTATCCTCGAGATAGACCGACACTATGGTGATCGTCCAGGTACTTGTCCCAAGCTCTGCTACGGCAATATTCTCGGTTATCAGTGTAGGATTGCAAATTATTTGCAGATCCTCACTGTATACCAGTATTGCCGCTTTAACAGGCTTGGTGCGATTTCTAGTGCACTGGACGATCTTACACCCTCTTACTGTTAACATTTCTCCCAATGCACCAACGTACGGTTCTTGTATTAGGGAAACCGCTATTCCCCTCTTTGCTGCATCAATGTGTAGTTCGTTCGTGGCTATCTTACTACGATGTAAGTTCGCTTGTGCCACTTTTATTTTTATAGTTGATGACCTACTGCTTAGTTGATTAATATTGGTCCCCGGCACAACCTTAGCAGTACGCTATTGCTCGACGTGGCCAGTGCATCCCACCTCAGCCTGATCGGGCAACACAAATCAAAACTGTTGTGTTCCGTGTGATCCATTTTTGCTACTGTACAGTTCTTACATTGTGGTACCTCCCCGGCCAGGCGAATGGGACACTCCTCCACCATTGACATTCCTGCTCTTAATGACTCTTCCGGAATAAGTCGAAATGATGACGATAAACCATATGGTCTGTCTCTGGTTCTTTGGGCGAGGGTTTGCGTAAATACACCTCCCTTAGTTTAAATTATATATATATACCATTTGCTGTAGAAATTCTTGGCCCATGGAGTCAAAGTGCTAAACACTTCTTAAAAGACATAACACCGTGTCTTATCGCCTCTACTGGTGACAGGAGAGCTGGCTCGTTTTTGCAAAAAGAATCGGCATTGCCATTCAGTGAGGGAATGCAGCTAGCATTTTTGCCTCTATTCCACGCATACAAGTGTACAGTAATAATTAAGTATATTTGTTATTTTCTTTATTGTAAATAACCAGTTGTTGGAGTCTACAAATAAAATAAGTCCTTATGTTGAAAAGCGGTTGAAACCACTGTAGAAATTTGACGCTGTTAAGAAAATTTGATTCGGGTCTCTGATAAAACAAATAACATTATTCATGAATCTTAGCGCTTTTTATCTTATAATATCGAGGTAGTTTTTAATGTTTGCTCAAAATTTATTTGTAACTTTACTTTTTTAAACTTTATTTTGGCTACAATAACTGTTAATATAAACACGTATCAGCATAATCGCTAATTACTCTAATAACACCGATTACATGAAAACGTAAGTTAGACACATATATTATCATATTTAGAGCAAGCATCATGCACAAGTAACTTAGTATGCCACATGTGTGTCTAACGTATACGTTTTATAAAAAATATACTTAAAACAAGTCGATAGATCACAGTCATACGAGTAATTTGATAAGTTAGGGCTGATATACACTACACATCGTCCCTACATTCCTGTATATCACAGTTCGTTCTCGGTCTGGTATCATATATACCAATATATGTATGAATACCAGACCGATATCATAAACCAAGCCAACCAGCTAATATTTTTATACAAGAAACAATGAGTGCATTCACATTATTAGTAAGAGTCAAGTTTTAGTTGACTCTAGGAACGTTTCTTGTGTAACAATACTTCACTAGACCAATATCGGACCGTGAATATGTGATCGGCACTAAAGTGTATACCTAGTGGCTGTTAGGGTTCATGACTTGTGCACTGCATGGCTCATCTTAATTAAACTTACTTCCATATAAAAACCGCATTTAAATATATCGTGGTTTTATCACTTTAGGAGCTAAGCTATTAAAGACAGATATACATATGTATGTATGTATGTATAGGCTTCCGACAATACTTATTTTTCCTCAGACATTAAAAATAGTCGTTAAATATATGACTGCTAATGATATACATGATTCTTGAATAAAAACTTAAAAAAAAAAACCGACTTCTAGGCACTGAAAAGTAAAAAATAACTAAACAGGGGTTTTCATTTAGAATAGATACCTAATCAGATATTTTCGAAGTCGGTGCCAGCCAATACAAATCAAAGCACACCGACTTCGAAAATATCTGATTAGGTATCTATTCTAAATGAAAACCCCTGTTTAGTTATTTTTTACTTTTCAGTGCCTAGAAGTCGTTTTTTTTTTTTTAAAGTTTTTATTTTTCCATTTTTAGTGTAGACGTAATAAGCAAGTAATTTGTAAAAAGAAAGTTTTTTAATAAATAAAAACATATTCGATTAAGCCATTTATTTAAAAACCGCTTAAACGATTTCGATAAAATTTATATGGGACCACCGGAAAAGAATACCCTTTGAAACAAAAAAAGAATTTTCCAAATCGGTTCAGCCGTCTTCGAGTAATCCGTGAACATACATAAAAAAAAAAAGAAAAAAAAGATTCCGACGAATTGAGAACCTCCTCCTTTTTGGAAGTCGGTTAAAAATAAATAATTCTAAATTATTTATTATTGTAATTTTAAATAAAACTATGTTTTTGGACTTTTTCATGGATTTATTTAGATTTTTTTTTGGTTACCGAAATTTTTCCAGTTTTTAAAATTCACTTTTTTTATTTTTACAATACAAATTTGAAAATTTATTTTTCGCCTAAATGTAAGAAAATATTATGTTATTGTAATTATTCTTCCTATAATATTATTGAAAATTTAATAAAAGCGATTCAGTTGTTTTAATATTTAAAATTTATTGACCGAAGTAATAAGAAGTTATACAATAACTTTACACGTCATTTACTCGTGTAATTGAAATATCAGTGAAGAAATACAATTTAACGGTTTGAATGAAATCATGGAATTTTCCAGTCGTTGTATATTACAAGGGTTTTTGATTTTATTTTTTATGCAATATTTCAACAATATGTTTATTTTAACTGATGAAATTTTTAGCGGAAAGAAAATAAGGTAGGCTTATTTAAATTTTATAATAGTTAGGTATCATTTTTAAGAGTGATTTGTTCTAAATAAATATAAAAAGTAAGCATATTGCTCTGTTTACCAAAAATTTGTGAAGAAAAGTGATTTTATATAATCACTGTTTTTATTTAAATTACTAATAAGTATTACATTATGTTCTTAAATTCACCAAATACTAAAATTATATTGTTATTAAATTTTATTTAGTAATTATATTAAATTTATATAAAACTCAATAATCTGTATATACATAAAATGCTTTGTCCTGACTGACTGATCGATCAACGCACAGCCTAAGCCGCTGGTCGTAGAAGCGTGAAATTTGGAAGACATATTTATTATACAATGTAGGCATCCGCTAAGAAAAGATTTTTCAAAATTCATCCCCTAAGGGGATAAAATAGGGGATAAAAGATTGTATGAAACTCTGTCATTCTTAACGTGAAATGCACAGAAAGTGGTATTTAGCTTTAAGGTGAAAAATAAGACATATATGTATTAGATTTTTTTCTGAATTCATCCTGTAAAAAGGTAAAAGGGGGTAATAAAGTTTGTATGAGCAAACGATTTTTTATGATCAGAATAACTTGAAACTTGGTATTAATGTTCTTCGATACAATTAAATAAATACGTATTTTAGCAATTTTTGAATTTCATCCCATAAGGCTGTCAAATAGGGGATGAAAGTTTATATGAAAAATCTGTAATTGATGCACGGAAAATTGTATTTACCTTAAAAATGAAAACTAAAACAATACAAATTTCATTTTTTCGAAATTTATGCCTTAAAAGGGTAGAAAGGGTATATGAGGAAAAAATTGTTTATGATCAGAATTACTTGAAACTTGGTATTAATGCTCTTTAATACAATTAAATAGACATGTATTGTAGATTTTTTTTAATTCAACTCCTAAGTGGGTAAAACTAGGCGGTGAAGCTTGAATTGTTGAATATATTTAAATAGAGTAACATGGCTCAAGTTCTTTGTAAGTGCACATTTACTGTGTGGGTAAAGTATTATATCCCACACAGAGAACGAAAATTATTCCGAATCCGACGGAAAATTAAAATTATGTATAATAGTATAATCTTGATGGTTTTGACTCACATGCAAGTACTAGGAACCTTAACAAAAATGATGGTATTATCATATACACAAAGACCGACCTAAAAGCAACGGTAAGGGAGCCAAATATCAATAACGCAAACTGTCTGATATGCAACATAGATAACAAACTAGCTGTGGTCTCAATTTATCGCTCGCCAGCATACCAAACCAAAGAAAACTTCGATAACTTCCTTATAAGCCTAAATAATATCTACTCTGACCTGTCATCTTTTCCAAGCGTCGCACTCGTAGGTGACTTGAATATTGATATAAAGGAAGCATCTAGAAATGATCGTAGCCTTGACTACCTATTATTAAATGCATCTCATGGTCTAATGCCTACCCATTTGTTACCTACTCGTGTAGAAAATTGTCTAGATCACACATTCCTAAAGACCACTCTACCAAGTACTACACTTGTTTTGGACTCACATATTACCGATCATAAGCCAACTATATTATCGGTGACCAATGTTAGAACTCCACATAAGGCACATTGTACTCTATTCAAACTAAATTACGATGGTATCAAAAGCGACCTGGAAAACACAGATTTTAGTAACATTTACACAAATTCGGATCCAAATAATTCAATGAATTACTTTATATCAACAATCAAAGCTATTATTGTTAAAAACACAAGACAAGTCACAATTCCAAGAAGAATACGAACACTAAAACCATGGATGACACCTGGACTATTAAAGTGTATTAGAAATCGCGATAAATTGCACTCTAAGTCAAGGAAGTTTCCTGATGATTTAACACTCAAAGCCACATACACTAGATATCGGAACTTTTGCAACGGTCTGCTACGTAAGCTAAAACGAGCCCACGAAAGGAGTAAACTAGAGAAGGCAAAAGATAACACTAGAACCCTTTGGAAAGCAATTAAAGAAATTACAAACACACAGAAAGTAAGCATAAGTGCTTCAGATTTGTTAAAAATAAAGAATAATCCGAGGGCGTCTATTAACGAGGTTTGCCAATATTTTAGTAATATAGGTCAGAATTTAGCATCCCTACTCCAATCAGTTAATGAAACCAGCCTAAACGGTACAGCCCTACAGTATGATCCTACCATCCCACACATGTTTTCGCCGGTCAACTCTCTCGCCTTAATGGCTGTAGATGAGACCGAGGTCGAATCATACATTCTTCAATTACGAAGTGATTGTGCTGTAGGTTGGGATGGAATATCATCCTTGGTTTTAAAATTATGTTGTAAACAACTGACACCACCGCTGACATTCATTTTTAATAACTGTCTACAACTGGGAATTTTCCCAGAAGCCCTTAAAAAAGCTGTTGTACATCCAATATATAAGAGTGGAAACAGAGACTGTGTCAGCAACTATAGACCAATATCAGTACTTTCCTCCCTCTCTAAACTACTAGAAAAAATTTTAAATAAACGCCTGAGAAACTACTTGGACAGATTCAAAATAATAGCTGATAACCAATATGGTTTCCGCCCCGGTGTCTCCACTGAGGACGCTGTACTGGACCTAACACAACATATAGCAGAAAATTTGGACCATAAAGAGAAATGTCTAGGCATTTTTCTGGATCTATCTAAGGCGTTTGACACAGTCTCTGTACCCTTGCTAATTACAAAACTTGAGCACCTTGGAGTTCGTGGTGTGGCCTTGGATGTTTTTAGAGATTACCTTAGCAATCGCAAACAACTGGTAAAAATTGACTCCTACGTAAGCGATGAAAGGACTATTAATTACGGTGTGCCTCAAGGGAGTATTCTTGGTCCCATTCTCTTCCAAATCTATGTCAACGACCTATGTAAGATGACCCTTCCAAACTGCAAAATCTATGCATATGCTGATGACACTGCGATTATAGTTAAAGGTTCTACTTGGGAAGAAGTCAAGATAAAGGCCGAATATGCCCTTAGAAGTGTCATGAAATGGCTGAAACTAAATCTTCTGACTCTAAACATCAGCAAAACTGCATACATCCCTTTCACTATTAGACGCACAAATAAACCTCCAAACTCATATGCAATAATTGCCCACACATGTGACACACCAATATTACCATGCTCCTGTGCCCCTCTTACAAGAACTGATACTGTGAAGTATCTAGGTGTTCAAATTGACGATGGATTGAGGTGGGACATTCATATTAACGGTCTCGTCACTAGAGTAATGCGACTAATCCACATTTTTAAATTACTTAGGGAATCCTCTAGCCTAGAGATACTAAGAATGACCTACCTCGCTCTATGTCAGTCGATCATTGGATACTGTATCACAGTTTGGGGTGGTGCAAATAAAGCAAGTATTCTTAAGGTTGAGAGGGCACAGAGAGCTGTACTTAAAGTCATGTTGCGAAAGCCCTTTAGATACCCAACGTCACAAATCTATTCAGAAGTTAACGTACTGACTGTCCGACAGCTCTTTGTGCTCATGTCGACTCTGAGAAGACACAGGAATGTAAGCCCATCAAATCCAAATAAACGAACAAACCTTCCACCGAATGTGCAACACAAAACCTCGTTTGCTAAGCACCAATTCTTTGTCCTAAGTGTACATATTTATAGAATCCTTCATAAAAAAATAAACATTATAGATTTAAATACTTATGACCTAAAACTTAAACTAACAGACTGGCTTCTAAAACAGGACTACTCGAACACAGAATCATTGCTGCTCTACTCCAGATAAGAACTACTTCTTACATAAAATCACTACCCCCTTCAAAACAAACAAACACACACACACACACACACACACACACACTCACATACACACACTCTCATCACAGACAAATACATATATATATATATATATATATATATATATATATATATATGTGTATATATATATATATATATATATATATATATATATATATATAAATACATATATAAAACCAACCAACAGCTCAATACCACACACTTGCTAACTAAACAGATAATTTAATTATGACATTTCTTGAGGATTGGCACTGTCTGCCGTAATACAGGTCTCCTAGTACGGCAACAGAGACAACCGTATTATTTGTATTGATAATTTAAATTATTTGTTTCAAACTGTATTGGACTAAATGTTTTCAACTACAATATGTATGTCTTTTTGAGAAATAAACTATTATTATTTAACAATTTTTAACAATATTTCGGCTGTTTGCTGGAAGTGCTCGGGGGGAATCAGAATTTATAGCTCGAATACTACTGATGACTTCTGACTGCGCCTATGAATTTAATCTGTTGTAATTCCTTCTTAAAGTTTGCTTTGCAATGATCTTTTATATATCTCAGGGCTAGTCCTTAAAAGTAGCAGGCGTAGATTTAAGAGAGGATTGCTTCTTACAGGGACATTTTAGCAGAACCCAGAACTAGATAGAACATCGATCAATGTGACATATTTGTGGTTGGTTTTTTTAGTTAAGACTAACTTATAGACCAGCGTCGATAATTTAGAGGTTTTAAGAGAAAAAAGAGTTTATCTCGATTTCCGGAAGAACTACAAGTCCTATGGAAAAAAGTTACATAGCAAAGTTGTAGGTAATAAAAAGATACAACTTTCAAATAGCCAAGTTTTTGGTTTTTTATTTTTATCTTAGACAAAATAAATATTAAATATTTTTATCTTATACGATTGAAAATAAAGGTTCTTCATTGATATTAAATCAAAATAAGGTGAAAGCATAAATATTTTAAATTAAAAATAAATAGTGTGTTTTGGACATAAAAAGGTAAGTTTGCATCAAATTTCGTGAGCAAATTTTTTTTATATAGAATAAAAATAAAAAACCAAAAGCTTGGTTATCTGAATTTTTCATATAAATTTTGAGGTTATGTGAAAAAAGTATAAATACAAAAGTTGTAGATCTTTTTATTACCTACAACTTTGCTTTTAAACTTTTTTCCATAGGACTTGTAGTTTTGCTGGAAATCGAGATAAACCGTTTTTTTCCCTTAGAATCTCCCTCCCACTTCCCGACCTCAGATCACCTGTAAATTATTTTTCCTTTAATTTTTGTTATATTCTTTTCCTCTTCCAATGGGTGTCATCCTACTAGTTTTTTTTACACTTTTAACCATTTTCAAAGGCTTCAGCCCTGGTCTATTAAGTGAATCTAACGTTTTACTCTAGACATAATATTAAAAAATCGGTATGATAACACATAAATTCGATGGAAATTAAAACTGAGAATATTTTTCACTCCACGCGAGCGTAGCCGGGGGCAAAAAGCCACAGCAAAATAAGAATGGCACTTTATATATGTAATTTAAAAAAAGAAGGAGAAGGAGGGACACTGTAAGCTTTAGGTGTACTGAGCATTGGGTCTTTAAAAATAACGTAGATGTTAGCCTGTTAGTATGTTAGTTAAAAACCCCTATTAGCCGTGTTATATGATTCGAAAGTCGTAAACATTGTATGCGATTGTATCATTGTCCACTCTTCTTCTAACTTTGGAAAGATGGAGTAGAAAAATATGCAAGAAATACAGGTAGTGGAGCTTGTTAAATACCTAAAGTGTGAATTTATTTACAGATTATCTTTTAAGATACTGGATATTTTGAGTTACGATCGCTAAAATTAAATTTGTTTTTCATATATCTATAAGAAAAAACAAAACTTACACGAACTTATTTTTGCAAGTAATAAAGTATGTATTGCGAAAAAGTTTATTTTATTCGTAGTTTGATCGCGGGCAAAGCCGCGGGTTCCGCTAGTTATATAATATTAAAATTTAATAAACTCTAAAATTATAAGACTTTTAAATTCCTTATATCCATAAGAATTATCCGTTGTGATTGTCACCAGTTTTGTATAATTTCAGTAACTACACTACAAATACTCGTATAATATTCAATGAATCAAGATATCTAAATCCCAAACGTAAAACCATACTGATCTTAAATGGTGATAAAGGTTTGAGAATTAAGAGCAAAGACAAGCCTAAGAAGATTACTAGTTTATTATATCAAGAGTTTGATGACGAGGGTAAAGTTTTAAACAAGCATGAAATGTATAATCTTGATGATGTGGTAATATTTTTCAAGAATTTTTTGGATACAAAAATTTGTTATGTGGAATGTGATTAGAAAAATTGATACAAGAGAATACAGAGAGATATCAATATATAACTAGAAGTTATTGTTTATAGTATTACTATGCTGGTATATTGACTTTGCAACATGGAAAGGCACATCTGTTTCTATATAGATATATGTATTTGGGGTTCATAAATATTTGATATAAAATTAGACGTTTATGCCTAAAGAAAAAGTCTAGTTATTATTTTAGGAAAATAACTGGAGGAGTGAACCAGTGGCAGCTAATAATAAAAAACTTTATTTGGTAATTTAAAACAATTTAGAAAATTTAAATGTTGTCTTTTTGTTGTGTGTCAAAAGCCAAATTACTGCAATCACTAATAAATCTGCGTTATAAAGGAAAAAAAAAAAACAAGCAGTCATAAGGACTTCCGACAGAAGTGAAAACTTAAAACTAAAAACAGTTATTATTTTTAAATATATGTATATTAATCGTATCTTTAATTAAAATTTGTAAATTAAAACTGTTTACATTTGTCTGGTTTTGATATTAATCGACATTCTGAGTGTTAGCATTAACTCGTCACATGACCATGTCGATGACGACTTACATAAATTTACTCCCCATCCAAACTTGCCTGTTGAAGTTTTCACTTCAAAAATATGGAGAATAAATCCCTTAGCCTTTTTATGGGCATAAGGGCATTGTGCTTCTTAATAAGGCAAAGATTTAGAACTATAATATATGGTTATTCATCCCCGTTATTTAATCCATGTTGTAGTGATCACCGATCCAACAGGGAAACTCCACCACAGATATAGACCTAACACTGGCTCACCACTACCCACAGATCCAAGCGCAAACGCACGTCGTACTCGCACCGCGTCTAACGACAGATCGCCCGGTCGGGTGACGTTGACGGTTACGCCCTCTCTCGGGGTACATGAGACAATGTATTATATCTACTTAATAGACACAAACACTACACATGTGAATAAGATGCTCGCTTTTTTTGCAAAGAAAGAGTTTCTTTGTAAAAAAGCGACAGTCGCAATGCAAGTTACTGTCTGTGAACATAGTCAGGATCTCCGAAGCTAAGATTGTGTAGAACTCAAATCCTCGCAAAAGAACAACGCTATTTCCCTAGGATAATCTCGAAGTACTATATCGTCATGGAGTCCTATTTGAATATAATCACTTGTTATGACTCTATTGTGAAATAATTATGATTGCAAAAGTTTTTATGTTCTTTACTTCTTTACCCTGATACGACTGAATGGATTTGGATATTTTGAATTGAGTTTAAGGTCCGTAACAGCCTGCTGATTGACAGGTAATATAATTGTTCAAGTAGGTTATTGTTGGAACTATTATAGATAATAAATATTTCATTTTCTTAAAATATTTTTTTAGATATTTAAATTTCTCACCACTTGCCTATTCAAAAATATACGTCTCACCCCTTTAGAGGCTGCCATATATTAAACAGCAGCGGAATAACAGATAATAAATACTATTACGAATATTATTATTTGAAAAAATGTAAATGCTATTTATAAAAACAATTTAAGTATGAGAAAATATCTTTTTTGTAGAATGTAGGGTAAGTCCGGGAGAGACGCCTATAAGGGAGAGATGTCTACTAAATTTAAAAATTAAATTAATTAATTTTGCGTGATCCGGAACGCATCAATAATACCTAAGTCGAAAGTTAATGTCAGTGTGAAAGTTTTTACATAAATATATAATATTTTTAATCAATATGTTGGTGTTAATTTGTAAAATAAGGTAAGTGTAGTTAATATATATGTTAGAATATAATCTTTGTGATAGTTTGCAGTAATTTTTTTTCCTAAATTCTTCAGTTAAATAGTATTAAATTGCTTCATAATGTAACATTGCGATTTTGTTTTGTTAACAATCCACCATTTTGTATTGAACATGCTTTAGAGTGTGTTCAGAGTCGATAGGCATCTCTTCCTAATGCTTGGGAGAGATGCCCAATGATATTTCGGAGTTAGATGCCAAGTAGTAACATTTTGTGTTTATAAATTTTAAATTTTAATAAGAAATAGAAAGGAATTTCCTTTTAATTTTTTTTTCACATTATTTATTACATTTAAAATCGGCCATTTTGATTTTTTCAAATTTTTATGCTTCTATTCGTCATGACGAATTAAATGACGTGTCATTTTTCAAAATCGGCCCACGCGTTTGGTCTAAATATTACCACAAACACACATACATACATAGGCTGATAAACACATTACTCTCCTTTGCGTCGCGCAGTCGGGTAAAAATATGTACAGCTTATATGTTAAAATAAAATACGATAAAACATTTGTCAATAATTCTAAAAATGTCTATCTGACTAAAACTGAAAAGCTGTAAATAAATTAATTAGCAAAAATAAAAATAATAAATAAAAAGTAAACTAAAAAGATGACAACAAGTTGATGCAGGAATGCAGGAATGTTTCTAACGAAATCGGTTTCTTTTTTATTTTTAAAATTTATTTTTTATGTAAGAAAAGGAAGGCGTAAGAAAAAGAATTAGACTCATGTGAACCGCCTAATATAACGCCTTTTAGTTGCTGAATATAATATCTAGGTGTAATTATCTCTTCAAAATATGTATTTGTAAAAATTGTTCCCAAAATGTAGAATCAGCTTTAAAGCAATTAAAGATTTTACATATTACGTTATCATAAAAATGCTACTTATAGAACTAATTTTGTAAATGTTGAGACTTGTTTTTGTAACAAAGACCAATAAATTTATTTCCAATTTATTTCGATTAGATATAATCAAAAGTTACTATATAAATAACTATTATTTTATTTACGTAACTAGTTTCGTTTAACTTGCAACGCTGCAAGTCTACTTAATTTTTTTTTGCGTATTTTCTTATTAATCCTTTTCTACAATGGTAAAAATGGTAAGGGATTCCTTTGACTCGGATTTCGGGACAAAAAGTATTTCTGTACTATGTCATTATTATGTATTTTTCTAAGCACTTCATATTATTTATTTACAGGTAACAATTTTCGGAATAGTATTTTTTGTTTGTTGTACGTTGTCTTTGACTCAAGGGCAAAGTCCAAGGTATGAAGAGGATAGGAGGAGCATTCTCCCATATCATGCATATAAAGTTTTGTACGTATTTTAATATTTACATATATATTTAGAAATATGTATTCAGCCCTTTTTAAAGTCCCACTGCTGGGCACTGGCTTCCCTTTCAATACGACGGGGATTAGACTAAAACCCACAACACTGGCTAAGTGCGGGTTGGCGGACTTGTCCATATCTTTCGAAAACTTGCTAGGTTTCTTCACGATATTTTCCTTCATTTTTTGAGGAAGTTTATATATAGGGTAAGTCCGGGATAGATGCCCATAAGAGAGAGACGCCTAATAAATTTAAAAATTAAATTAATTAATGTTGCGTAATTCGGAACGCGTCCATAATACGTCAGTCGAAAGTTAATGTCAGCATGGATATTACTTATAATTAATATTTTGGTGCTAATTTGTAAAATAAGATAAGTGTAGTTAACTTTTACGTTAGAATATAATCTTTGAGATAGTTTGCAGTAATTTTTTCCCCTAAATTCTTTAGTTAAATAGTATTAAATTGTTTCATAATGTAACATTGTGATCTTGTTTTGTTAACAATCCACCATTTTCTATTATAAATGCTTTACGGTGTGTTCAGAGTCGATAGGCATCTCTCTCTAATGATCGGGACAGATGCCCAATGATATTTTGGGGTTAGATGCCCAGCATATTAATTGGTTCCCCCCCAACGTGCGTTCACCTTGTCGTGGTAGGGGAGCTCATTAGCGTTCAGCAGTTCATCCAGACGCTAATTAAGGTAGTGGTAGCCCAGTAGGTTACGCGCTCGCTTAGGGAAGCGAGTGAAGTGAGATCCCGGGTCTCGCACTTGTGATATTTTCATGTGCGAATCATTTCAAACATGATTACCACTTGCCTTACGGTAAAGGAAAACATCGTGAGGAAACCTGTATATCTGAAAGAACCCAGCAAGTTTTCGAAAGACATTATGAAGACCGCCAACCCACACTTGGCCAGCGTGGTGGATTATGGCCTAATCCATATGGTTGCTCTTGGTACTTCTCAGACGGCAGAGTGGACCGTGGGAGCAACCTCACGGTTGTTGTAGTCTGCTTTGGCAGACCTGCCGTCGGGGTGCCCCATTAAGACGGGGGCGGTTTTGTTGGGTTTTAGTGGATAGTACTGGCTTTTCTAGCCGGTGAGTCCCACATAACCACCTGCACATCTACAGGTAGTATGTATAAATGCATAAAAAAAAAGGATATTTGCGTCACTACGCAAAGTACGTCTGATTATGCACTAATTACTCGTGGGAACCTATCCCTTATATCTATAGGCAACTAACCCACATATCTGGGTGAGATGCCTATTTTCCATTATTTTTAAAAAACATTTTTTAATCTAGAATATATTGTACAATAGTTCCAAATTTAATCTGAATGGCATAAGTAAATATTGAATTAAAATAAACTATGCTTATTTTATGTAGTATCTTACACATATAATTAATATTGATCGTTTTTTAAAACTATAGGCAACACTCCGGTTTCATAATGTCTTTCGAAAACTTGCTAGGTTCTCTCAGATATGCAGGTTTTCTCGCGATGTTTTCCTTCACCGTAAGGCAAGTGGTAATCATCTTTGAAATGATTCGCACATGAAAATATCACAAGTGCGAGTCCCGGGATCTCACTTCACTCGCTTTCCCAAGCGAGCGCGTTACCCACTGGGCTACCACTGCCTTAATTAGTGTCCGGATGAACTGCCGAACGCTAATGAGCTCCCCCACCACCACAAGGTGAACGCACGTTGGGGGGAACCAATTAATATACTGGGCATCTAACCCCAAAATATCATTGGGCATCTCTCCCGATCATTAGGGAGAGATGCCTATCGACTCTGAACACACCGTAAAGCATTTACAATACAAAATGGTGGATTGTTAACAAAACGAGGTCCCAATGTTACATTATGAAACAATTTAATACTATTTAACTAAAGAATTTAGGGAAAATAATTACTGCAAACTATCTCAAAGATTATATTCTAACGTAAAAGTTAACTACACTTATCTTATTTTACAAATTAACACCAAAGTATTAATTATAAGTAATATGTCTTTGTGTAAAAACTTCCACACTGACATCGACTGTCGACTGACGTATTATGGACGCAATTCGGATCACGCAACATTAATTAATTTAATTTTTAAATTTATTAGGCGTCTCTCCCTTATGGGCATCTGTCCCGGACTTACACTATTAAGCAATTTTTTTTAAATTACTATTGAATTTATAAGTTGTATATATTTTTGTGATCACCTCTTAAAAACCCTTATTTTGATATCCCTCGCGATTGTTTGGAAGAATATTTTAAAGACACAAATTGGCGCTTGAAATCCGCTATTTTTATTTAAAACTTTTTTTATATACTCTCGCGGTATCAAGACGAATCTAACGACGGCCTACTCGTTTGGTCTATAGAACGCCACAAAGGAACAAACAAACAAACATACATACATACATACATACATACATACATACATCATACATACATACATACATAGATTGATAAACACATTACCGTTTGCGTCGCGCAGTCGGGTAAAAAGAACTTGTTAATCTATTAATAAAGTGAATCTTGTTGATCGGTAAATATTTTTGATTGAACTTAATATTTTTGAAGCTACGAAACTTAATGTGCACGAATTAGACTCGCAGTTGTGCGATTTTACTAGAAGCAGCACGACTGAATAAGTATAATAATGCTTTTAAGTATAAATAAAGACAAATTCTTTATTTGTTAGCCGTATGTATAAATTTTAACGGTTTAACGTTTTTTAACCCCCGATGCAAAAACGACGGGGTGTTATAAGTTTGACGTGACGTGACTGTGGCATCGTAGTTCTCGAACAGATGAACCGATTTTGATTTTGTTTTTTTTTGTTTGAAAGGTGAAGTCGGGAATGTTCTTAGCTATGTTTGATGAAAATTGAACCAAGATGGTCGGGAGTTTTTTAAATTTTTAATTTAATTTATTTATAAATAAAATGAAATTTCAGATCCGACAGAAGCGAAAGTGACGGTTCAGGGCCCAAAGAGGTAATTACCTTGTTTCTAATTAGTTAATAATTTAGGGCAGGTTAATTTACATATAATATGTAATGTAGGGTGGACTCGATTTCCGCGCTTAAACTCTAAATTGGTGCGATTTGCGTCCTGAATCCTGGATAATCTAGCCAGCCCAACTCCACCCAGAAGCGCAGAAGTTTCCTGGGAACTTCACAGGCTTCCCGGAGTGACCTTATTGATCGGAGGATTTCTTTTTGTTGATGAACCACTGCGTCGCAATCCAAGATTACGTGGGTGACTGATTCTTTGGCACTGAAATATCCTCTGCATAGAGGACTATCAGTCCCGACGGTTATGAATAGGTATTTTTTTAAGTGACAATAGCCCGTAATTTTCCCTATCATTATTTTTAGGTTGGTTTTGTTGAGACTGAGTAGAAGTTTTGTTAGTCGCAGATTTACTGCAGGCAGTGCTAGTTTAGACTGCCTGCATTCTGTGGTTTGCGACCATGTAAGGTTCTGTAGATCTTTGGCGGATCAAGATTCTAATTTGAGAAAGGTGGGGGAAGAAGTGGGTACGGGCCGATCACTCTCATCTCAGATCCTCTCTTCGCAAGTTCATCTGCTGCATCGTTGTCTAAAGATCCACTGTGTCCCTTTATCCACTGGAGAGTAACTCGATTATTCAAGAATATTACATCCAGGGCATGACACTTAATAATTAGTTTGCTGTTGGTCTGTTTGCGTTTTAGTGCCGCCAGTACGACATCGCTATCAGATAGGAATCTTATACAATAGTTTTCCAACCCCGTCTGTACACTGTTTTTGCGGCTTCTGTTAGAGCGGCACATTCACATTGGAAAATCGTGCTGTATATTCTTAGCGGTAAACGTATGTTGATATTGAAATCAAGAGAGTGTACTTTGGCTCCTGACCCATTATGAGTTTTCGAGCCATCAGTATATATACGTAACTAATTGGCATCTGACTGATCACATTCCTCTTCACTCAATTTTTTGTGATATTTTTTGTTGAAAATAAATTGGTTGGATATTCTATCACACAGGGCAGCTACCCGATAGCAGCCATTGCTGTTTTTCACTGTATGTAGTGATTGCAATCCGGCGTCATTTTCAGTCCGGCCGGATCCGACCGGATTTCCATCAATCCGGCCGGATCCGGTCGGATGGATCAGGATGATTTTCGCTTTTCGGTTCAAAATGAACTGTTAGTAAGTTAATCAAGTGTGATTGTACTTAATATAGGTAGTTTATAAAAAATAAAACATATATAAAAACAACTTTGACGCCTTGGTGACTTTGGATGGCCAAGACAGACGTCTTTGCCGCACCCACCACATTTCGATAGCTCTTATAAAAGTATTTCATTATGGATTATCTTGAATTGATTATAGAAGAGGAAGAAGATGATGACCTTTTAATTCGATACTATCTCAGTGTAGAAAAGGCCTCCACTCATCCAATTTTCATCAAAAAGTCGAAACAATGAAGGTTTCTACAATGTTATTAATTATCAAACAATATAAAAAATAAATTATAAAGCAATGGATGCCGAGACACCAGTGTAATTAAAATTCCATCATCTTCTTCAGTAAACGCCTCAACAGATGTCATTTCATGATTTTTGTTGAAAATACCTCAAAATACACGTGTGCGGCGGCGACACTGCGAACATGAGCGCTGCAGTAACGCTAGGGTCTAACGTCACAGTCGCAGCGACACTAATACGGCGTCAGTGACGCTGCGCTCGAATGTCGTTCCCTACATTTACATAGTGCATTAATCTGCCGCCCTGTCGCGACGTCACTGACGCTACTGACGCTTGCACTATGTAAATGTAGGGAACGACATTCGAGCGCAGCGTCACTGACGGAAATACTTTTAAAAGAGCTATCGAGATGTGGTGGGCGCGGCAAACGCGATACGATGGTGGACATCAGTCGTGGCCACCCAAAGTCGCCAAGGCGTCACTGATACCAGTCAACTTACGCGGCGTCGGTAACGCTATAAACGCCGCATTATTGACGCTTGTTTCGAAAGTCTACCTTTAACAAGGTCGAATCTCTTCTGCATAGGGCCTCTACATGCAACATCTCTATTATTTTGCCAAAAATTGCGAGCACCGGATCCGGTCGCCGGATCCGGTATATTGGTACCGGATCCGGTGAACATTTAATGATGCCGGATCCGCCGGATTACCGGATCCGTTTTTCCGGATTGCAATCCCTAACTGTATGTATAGGTCTAGGGGTGAGATTTGTATGAATATAAGTATCTTCAAGGCATGAGTGATTTGTCATCTTTTAGGCAAGCGCGCTCCAACCTCGACCTCATTAGTGCTTCCCAGCATTGATTGTCGTCAAGCACAAGCCTATCTATCAATAAAAAAAAAACTACCTCATTTGGTGTTATTCACAGTAAACTGTATAGCTCGTTGTTTTAGCATGTTATTTATCCATTTCGTGTGGGTTGGGGCTATTCCATTTGGGCATAACGCGTGGTTTATGCTAGAAAAGTTCGTTTTATCAAAAACTCCTTCTATATCAATAAAGGTACCTAGAGTTGGTTTTTTCGATTTTAATGAATTTTCTATCCAAGATACCACATCATGGAGCGATCATTCTGTTGATTTGTCTGCACTATACTCATGTTAGTTTGGCTGTATGGATTTGGATAGGGATACCTGGTTTCTTATCTATCGGTCCGCTAGCCTCTTCAATGTCTTTAAAATAAACGAGGTGAGACTTATGGGTCTGAAAGATTTCGTCTGGGTATAGTCCGTCCTACCTGGTTTTGGGATGAATATGATTTTAACTTTCCGCCATTTCAAAGGCATGTAGCGGTATGCTATGCAGGCTTGTAACACCCTTTTACATTCACATATAAAGTAATCAATTTTTTTACAGGTGCCGGACTTGTCAGGAGACGATACGGCCATCGATTACAATTTGTTGGCATCGTTATTGGGATAATTTATCCTTGATATACATTTACATGCTTCAATAAAATCATGTACTTATAATGTTATTTTTTTAGTCATAATTTCTTGATATCATTGTATATAGTCATAATTCTTAAATTTAGAGAGGGAGATGGAGATTACATAATATATAATAACTTAAGTCTACGCAAAAAACAATCGCGAGCAGGAAGTTAGAATTAATTTAAGAACTTTTCATTCCCTAATTTACCCCCTTACTGGATGAATTACAAAAAATGCTAAAATGTGTGTTTATTCAATTGAATTGAAGATATCAAGTTTCAAGAAATTCTGATCATATTTTTTCCCATATAAACAAGAGAAACCTCTGTTACCCTTCGGATGAATTTTGAAAAATTACGTATTGTTATATTTTTATTTTAAAGGTAAATAAATATTTATTTCCGTGCATTTCACATAAAAAAAATTACAGAGTTTCATAAAAAAAAATCCCTTATTTTACCTCCTTTTTGGATGACTTTCAAAAAATGCTAAAACGTGTAATCATTTAATTGTATTGAAGAGTATTAATGCCTAGTTTCAAGTAATTCTGATTATAAATCATTTTTAAACTTTAGCACCCCCTTTTTCCCGTTTAAGGGATGAATTTCGATAATTCTGATATACGTATTGTTTTATTTTTTATATTAAAGCTAAATACCATTTTTCATGCATTTCAAATTAAGAATGACATAGGATCATACAATTTTTCATCCCCTATTTTAACCTCTTAGAGAATGAATTTAAAAAAATCCTTTTTTATCGGATGCCTACTTCATATAAGGAATATATCTTCCAAATTTCACGTTTTTACGACCCGGGGTTAGGCTGAGCATTGATCCATCAGTCACTAAAAACAAAGCCTTTTACTTGTAATTATATTATAGATTATAGATTAATGTATATTCTACAACACAAATAACGCACGATGGCTGAATGGACGGTGGAATGTAGTGGACTTATGAATTTTTTTATTTGAATTTTTTTTAAACGACTTCAAAAAAGGAGGAGGTTCTCAATTCGTTGGAACTTTTTTTTTATGTATGTTCACCGATTACTCGAAGACGCCTGAACCGATTTGAAATGAAATCGGTCAAGCGGTTTTTAAATAAATGGCTTAATCGAATATGTTTTTAATTAAAAATCTTTCTTCTTACAAATTACCTGCTTATTACGTCTTTTTTTTTTTTTTTTTTTTTTTTTTTTTTTTTTTTTTTTTTTTTATGGGATAAAGGAGGCAAACGGGCAAGAGGCTCACCTGATGGGAAGTGATTACCTCCGCCCATGGACATCTGCAACACTGCAGGGCTTGCAGATGCGTTGCCGCCCTTTCAGGAAAGGAAGGGAGGGAGGGGGAGGAGCGGGAGGGAGGAGGGAGGGGGAGGGAGGAGGGATGGGGAGTGGGCCTCCCGGACTCTCACTTACCGGACGAAACGCGACAGCATAGCTGCCACTTTACGCCGGTCTCCTGTGAGAGAGTGGTACTATACGGGGCGTGCCGGCCCATTCGGCTGCTACTCTTAGGTAACCAGCATGGCACTACCACTTGAACTACCACGTCTACACTAAAAATGAAAAAATAAAAACTTTAAAAAAATAAAATAAAATCCGACTTCCAGGCACTGAAAAGTAGTAAATAACTAAACGGGGTTTTCATTTAGAATGGATACCTAACCAGATATTTTAGGCACCGACTTCGAAAATATCTGATTAGGTATCTAATCTAAATGAAAACCCCTGTTTAATTATTTATTACTTTACAGTGCCTGGAAGTCGGTTTTTATTTTTTCCTGTTACAATTTTCCATCATGGGTTTTTTCATTTGTTTTATTTGTGGCCTTTTTAAAATTTTTAAATTTTTGTAGCAAATGCAATACATTTATTTAAATATTAAACTTCCTTATTTGTTCCTTTCTTAGTTGAGTAGTAAAAAAATATAATCGTTTTGGAGAAACGTGTGTATACTGTAGTGCCACCTGGCGTTTCCCGTTTCCGAGAAAATGGTAACAGTCACACACACATACACACACACACACACACACACACAAACACCTCTCACCCTAAACGCATAATATACCGTCTCCGTGGCCGTCGCGGGTAAAAAACCAACGAAGAAATGAATTCTTGTTCTCGAACATGTTGCGTAACATACACGCAAAAGTATAGACGTTAGACGTTTTTGAAGTCGGTCAAAAATCTAACCGCAAAGCGACTTCTTACTCGTTATAGCATTTTTAGATAATATCTAAAAATGCTAAGTGTCCGCCACCCATGACATTCTACAAACATCATTTATTTAAAACAACTTTCAACTGGACTTTTGATATTTACATTGTTTGAATTAAAAAAATATCAAACAGAATACATAATATATTAATTACACAAAAAGTTGCTTTATTACTGAATAGCAGTCAACTTTTGCCAAATTTATATTTAAAAAGGCTTTTTTCATGGTATTAATTAATTTTACATAGTTCATGCCAAATCTGAAAAAAATACACGTAAGCTAACCTTCTAGTTAAAACCCTCATCCCTTAGTATAGTACCACCCACCTAGGTATGCGTATATTGATACGCGTATATTAAGGGTAAAGGTATATTAGGGGTTGAAAGTTCTTCACGCGGAATACCAATCTTCAAGTTTCAAAGTATAGTTATAAAACAAAAGTATAAGTATAATTATAAAATTAATCCAGCAGTTAGAATCAAGCAGATGGTTAGGTTAGGTTAGGTTACTTTCGCATAAATAATATTACTATCAATATGTAATGTTAAAAATTAAAACGACACAACAATATTGTTATATATAGAGAGGTATTATAGCAAGGTGAAACGTTGTAAATACTACTATAGAAGGGGCGGGCCTGGGCCTATTCTTTCACGGTTCCCATTACGACATGTCTTGCTTTTGCTTCTGCTTTGCTTTGCATGGTAGTATAGGCACGGGCCTACCTCACTGCCTCCCTCAGAGGCAGTGAGGGGGCGTGGTCTTGGGAGTAGCGCAAGTCGCTGAGATCCCCAAGGCAAGTCTGGTGGACTATCCTTCAAGAGGTTGCCGGCCCCGTTCTAGGTCTGTTTCCCTCTGAAATAGACACAACTGAAACCACCGGGCGGTTTATGGTGAAAAGGGGAAGTCACCTGTAGTGTATATGTAGTATATGTAAACTATTAGTATTCAATTTATCATACCTTTCCCCCTCATTATCATTGTATAGTATTAAAACCTCACGGCTAGTAGGTGGGTCGTGAATATTATAGTATCTTCAAATATATAGTATATGTATGTCTACCGCTATAAAATACACATATCTATGTGCCAGGGCATGCACCGACAGTAGGATAGCCCGCTATTTATGTATGTTTACTGAGTAATCTTAATTATATTGAGGCACCTACCTGCGCTAGAGCCTGCGCAGTTGAGCGCTGTACGTGCGGATGACGGAGTCCTGGGAGGTTGAGTCGAGCCAGACCAGCCGGCAACACGCCCCTTTGGTCCCGATTTCGTGCCAAACAGCAGCCCCTGAGCCTAACCAACTTGGGGGAAACGGTTATACGTCCCGTCAGAGGGCCGTAGGTGAGGTGAGGGGGGGGAAGCGGAAAGTCAAGCTGAGGGAGTAAGGGTGTGTGGAACACTGGTCAGACAGAATCCGGTCTGCCAGCCACACATAGCACGTGTCCTTAGGGCACGTGCGTCCGAGCTCCTGATGTCGCACTGTACGCCATCCCTTCTCACCTATATCTGCTTGGTAGTCCTAGTGCTCATAGAGCACTCCCAGTTGCGGGCTCCGAGGAGGGTGGGAAGCCAGGCAGACGAAAATAAATAAAAACAAGTATGGATACAAAAGGATTCATCAACACCAAAACAAAGGTGGCATCGGAGGGACATCCCGAAGAAGCCCCTACAAAAACACCAGACACGAACGCGTCCGGTGAGCCAAACACAGGTCTTCCTGTGAGAGGTTCCCACGCCGACCGTAAACAAGGTAGCAAAGGGAAGGCGGGTAAAGGAACTAAGGGGCAACCCAAAGTCCCCAAGCCTGCCCTACCTGGCCCTACTCAACCGATGAGGTCAGTGGAGGCCTTACAAGGCCCCCTCACTTCGTCTCTTTCGGGCCACCCTAAACCGACTGCGGCAACCGCAATCGTTGGTGGAGAGGAGGCAGCCAGAACTCTGGAGGCCCCCCCATCTCTGACTGCGGCTGAGGCAAGCGGCAAGGGGACTAAGGCAGTTGTAGGTGCTCCATCGGCCCCCCGGACCGGCTCAGCGAGGGCCACCGCCGAGGTAGACGAGGAGGCATCCAGGAACCTGGTACTGCCCCCGTCCGCCAAGGCGACGGCTATTGCGAAGGCTGGAAAGGAGGCGGCCATGGCTGCACCTACAACCACCCAACCGAGCCCGGCAGAAACAGGAGGACCATGGACGGTGGTAACCTCCCGCAAACCAAATAAACATTTGTCTTCAAAAAAAGACAACCAAAACACTGCCAACGAGACAGAAAACCAACCAGGGAAAAGGCGCAGGAAAAGACCGAACCCTGCAAACAGGTGGAAGCGCAAAGTGCAGGCCGGCGCAGTTCCGGCAGCGCACGCACCCAACACCTCGGCAGACAACGCCAAACCGAACGCCAGCGGCACGCAGCCCCAAAAGGCAGGGACCTCTGGTTCCGCCAGCGGAGGCAGCAGGACCAATAAGCGGCACAGACCGGACGAGACAACAACACCTAGCGGAGCCAAGAAGAAGGCCCGCACAGGCGCAACACCACGAACCTACGCTGCGGCTGCTAAATCAGACCTAATAGCAGCCATTACAGCTAGTAACTCAAGGCACCTAAGTAGGGAACAGGCGGAGGAGATCCAGGAGGTGCTCAACAACAAGCTCTGGTCTTTAGTCCAGGCCAAAGCCAAAGATCCACCAACATTCCAAGGTAGACCTACCTATGCGGGTGGATCTTTACAGATATGGTGCATGAACGTGGAGGCCATGAATTGGCTGAAATCAGCTATTCACGGCCACACGCTAACTTCCGGGATTAAGGTTGAGGTCCAGAAGCAGGCGGACCTCCCAAAGAAAGTTAGATGCGCCATACTAATACCGGGTAAAGTCGAACCAAAACAAATTGGGGAGGCTCTACACTACTTCAACCCGTGGGCAGGAGTCGAACGCTGGCTACTGCATACCGCCCACCAACAAACAGCAGGAACCTTCATTATAGTCAGCATACCGGAAGATATTATTCCTGCAATAATAGAACGTGGACGGCAGCTTTGCTACTTGCTGGGTGCCGTCTACGTCAAATTCGAGGTACGGAAGGGTAAGTTCTCGGACCTACCACCTGAGAAAACAGACGCCAACAACGAGGCCAGTAAACCTACGGACAACACCGAGCGCGATCAACACCCCAGCACTAGCGGTGAAGACAACAACTTCCCCTCGGCGGATCCAACCGACACACCGCACGATCAGGCGAGCGTCGAAATGGCGAGCGTCAGTGATGAGGCGGAGAGTGTCGGGGATTGGGCCCAAGGGATGGAAGAGCTCGACCTTGGTACAGGGGATGACTCGGATGATGGAGTCCCTTTTACCCAGTAGTCGAGCTCTACAAATAAACCTCCACCACAGTCTCACAGCCACAGCGCAGCTACGCAAGTGGTTGGAGGTAAATAACACAGCCGTAGCCTTCATCCAGGAACCCTGGTTATCTCGATCAGGGTCCATACAAGGATTGAACAACCTCAAAGGTAAGATAATAACAAGCAACGAACCCCAAGCAAGGGCCGCTATATACATTACAAATAACATCCCTGTGCAGATCCTAACCGACTTCTGTTCTAGAGACATCTGCACTATCAAAACAGCCAGAGCCACGACGACGTCAAGGGAAGTGGTCCTCTCGTCGGTTTATATGCCGGATGGGGAAGACCCACCTCCCCAAGACCTGGTGCGACTCGTCAATTACTGTGAAGCTGAAGGGCTAGATATCATCATTGCCACAGACTCGAATTGCCATCACACGATCTGGGGTAACGAAAACACAAATAACAGAGGTAAGATATTCATTGAATACTTATCGACCACAAACTTAGACATCATTAACACTGGTAATAAACCAACTTTTGTAACAAGACGTGCCAATACCATTATTGATCTCACGCTAGCAAACGAAGGTGGGGCCAAACTGATATCCAACTGGCATGTGTCCGATGAAGCTTCCTGTTCGGACCACAGGTGGATACGTTTCGACTTAGGTCTAATTTCCACACCCCCACAACCCTTTAGGAACGTACGAAAAACAAATAAAGAAGAATTCCGTAAACTATTAATCGACGGCCTGCGGGTACTAGACTACCCTGACAGGCTAGTTGACACAGATAGTATTGAACAACTAGTCACTAAACTAACGCAGTTAATGACCACATGCTACGAGGCAACCTGCCCATTAATACACCCTCCGGAAAACCCACTTGACAAAAGATCTTGGTGGGGACCAGAGCTAAAACGCCTTAGAACCAAGGTTAGAAAAGCCTTCAACAGAGCTATGAACACGTATAACGACCTAGAATGGGACCACTACAAAAATGTCAAAGCCAAGTACAAAAAACGAATAAGATACTGGAGAAACCGTGCTTGGCGGAAATATTGTGAGTCCATAGAATCGTTTATACAGGCCAACAGAATCCGTAAAATCCTAACCGGACAGCCACAACGAGAACTGGGTTCCCTAAGGAAACCAGACAACACCTTCACCAAATCATTAGAAGAATCACACCAAATACTTCTGCAGACGCACTTTCCCGACTGCACAATGATTAATGAAACCAACTGGTTGGACGTAAACCAAACAATAACAGACACTTCCCAGCAACTTGCGACGGAGGTCATAAACACAAAGAAAATAGCGTGGGCCATTAAAAGCTTTCAGCCTTTCAAGACGCCGGGCCTAGATGGTATCTACCCCGCCTTTTTACAATGGGGAGGCCCGAGACTGTACCACTTATTAAACAAAGTATTTCAGGCCTGCCTAGCTCTAGGCTATGTGCCCAAGATCTGGAGAGAGGTTAAGGTAATATTTATACCGAAAACCGGCAGGTCTGACTACTCGGATGCAAAATCCTACAGACCAATCAGTCTCACATCATTCCTACTAAAAACTATGGAAAGATTATGTGATAGACACCTGAGAGATAACGCATTAGCAAAAACACCCCTACACAGGAACCAACATGCCTATAGTTCAGGGAAATCAACGGAGTCAGCCCTCCACGCAGTAGTAGGCAAGATCGAGGAGGCGCTAGAGACCAAGAACCTATGTCTAGGTACCTTTATAGACATTGAAGGTGCCTTCGACAAAACCAACTTCACCAGCATCAGAGCCGCACTAGACAGGCACGATGTGAACCCAGTAATAACGAACTGGATTCAACACATGCTCGTAAACAGAGTGGTCAGGCTGGGCAACAGTAACAAACAAGGAGCCATCGTCGCCAAAGGATGTCCTCAAGGGGGAGTACTATCGCCTCTCCTATGGAACCTGGTAGTCAATGACCTAATAACCCTGCTCAACGATAACAGATTTTACACAATTGGCTATGCAGATGATCTAGCCATCCTTGTAACGGGCAAATTCACAAGTACGGTCTGTGAACTAACACAATCAGCCCTGATAATAGTTGAAAAATGGTGCGAAAAATTCAATTTGACCGTTAATCCGCGCAAAACAGAACTAATAATGTTCACAAACAAAAGAGCCCTAGGAAATTACACCCTGCCGAAACTGTTTAACTCGACCTTAACACTAACGACAGAAGTTAAATACCTAGGTATCACTCTAGATAACAAGCTAAATTGGTCTAAACACTTAGAAAACAAACTGAACAAGGCCAGCATTACCTTTTGGCAATGCCGAAGAATGTTAGGTAAGAAATGGGGCCTCAAACCAAAACTAACTCTCTGGCTTTATACAGCAGTTATACGACCTATGGTCAGCTACGGTGCCCTGGTGTGGTGGCGTAGAACACTCCTGACCACTGTACAATCCAAGCTACAAAGCTGGCAAAGACTGGTGTGCATGGCAATCACAGGCTGTATGAGAACAACACCAACAGCGGCCCTTGAAGCCATGCTAAGCCTCCTACCGCTGCACTTGTTCATCCAACAAGAGGCTGCAACCACCGCAATAAGATTAGATAATCAAAAGTTGCTACAAAAAACAGGCACGCCACACACAAAAATCCTGATCGACGTAGCCAAAGACATTCCTCTCATGGGAGCACCTAACGACGGGATACAGGTCAAGTACATTTTTGACAAAAAATACAAAATAGAGCTGGAGGAAGACAAACAAGAAGGTCGCGATAGCGAGAACCTTAGAATCTTCACGGACGGCTCGAAAACTAAATCAGGGACAGGCTGCGGTATTTTCTCTGATGATCTAAACATAAAAATTTCACTACCCCTAGGCATCTACAACACGGTTTTCCAAGCTGAATGTGTAGGTATCCTTGAGGCAGCTAGAACAATTGCGAAAAAGGACGTCAAAGACTTCTCAATCCGCATACTATCAGACAGTTTGTCAGTACTACAGGCATTGAATAGTAACTCTACCACTTCAGGTATGATCTATGAATGTCACAACGCCTTGACTCAGGTAAGTGACCGAAACGATGTCACCATACAATGGATCAAAGGCCACAGTAACTCGTGGGGCAATGACAGGGCCGATGAGCTAGCAAGAAGGGGGTCGAATCTTACAGCTATAGGACCCGAGCCAATCGTGTCGCTACCTTCCTGCTGGCTCAAAGGCCAAATACGGCAACGCACACGACGACTGCATGACGATTTATGGCGTAAAATCGCAGACTGTAGACAGGCAAAGGAGTCGCTTCCTACTATTAACGCCAAAATAACTAACCGCCTGATCAATCTTAGTAGACCTCAACTCAGGCAGATAACCGCGGTCCTAACTGGCCACGGACCATACAACAAACATCTATTTAATATAGGTTTAACTGACAGCCCACTCTGCAGGGCCTGCATGAGGGCAGACGAAACGGCTGCACATGTAATCTTGCACTGTCCAGGTGTAGCGGCGTACCGGGCTCAACATCTTGGCACTCCTAGTACACTCCCGGAGGTCTTCAGCAAGACGAAGAGATTGCTGAGATTCCTGGAGGAACTGGGTTGGCAAGAATAACAGGAGCAAATTATTTCCCACACACGCAAAATAGGCGCAAAGACGTCGAGTTGCGGAAACTAGCCCGTTTATACCATACCATACCATACCATACCATACTACTATAGAATACTATAGAACAAAATTAATTTACAAAAATAAAAAAAAAACCGACTGAGTAAAAAGCAAACAAAAAAAGATGAGAACAAGTAAACCAAGAAATATATTATGTATCATGCAGTTGGAGACATACAAAGCACGTAGCAAGACTCGCAGCAAGTAACATATACATATATATCTCCGACTGCATATAATAATATATTATTTTTTTATTTACAGCTTTTTAGTTTTGGTCAGGTAGACATTTTTGGTTTTATTTAACAATTTCTTAACATAAATTATTTTTAACATACAAGTTTTATATATTTTTGTAATTCCCTCTTAAAAACCTGTATTGTGACACCCCACTTAATTGATTCGGACGAAAAAAATTGTTACGTACGTACGTACATACGCACATACATATATACATACATACATACGTACATACACACGCACGCATGCACGCACGCACGCACATGCACACACACACACATACATACATACGTAAAGGTCAAAAACATAATCCTCTTTGCTTCGCTGCAGTCGGGTAAAAATCAACAAATAACAATCATAGTAAGATAATAGTTTATTATAAAACGCTTATGAAAAGGAAAATATTTTATTAAACAAATACCTACGCAATACACAACCTTAACGATAAATGCTTTCTCAATCAATAGTTGTGATATTTTAACCCAGAAGTGATGCTACTACTTGAGGTGGAACAGCCATTCGTTGGAGTTCATCATAATCCTGTAAGTCAATATATATTATGAAAATAAATCATTTTCAGATTAGCATTTTTTCTTAAAAATGAGGATAATTGTAAAGTACATATGTATATAGGGTCGTTCTTCTTTTCTAGCGACAATGATATGTCCCTCACCTCATTTTGTGTCATATTAGAGTATAGACTATTATGTATTCATTCGTTCGACTTTACATCCTCATTGCTTTATACCTTTTAATACTAAATAACCTTTAACTTTCTGTAGTCAATAGTTTTTATTGCATATGTTTATTTTTCATTAAATATCGTGACAGAGTAGTGATTCATAATGATGTCCTACCGAAAATAAACCACTCTGTCATAATATTTTCTCGAAAATCGCCATAATACAAACAACATTACGGGCATGAAAATAAAGGTTAAATGATCCAAATGAAAATTAAATGCATTTGCAAAAAAAAAATCTAACACTGAAATCAAAATATTGTTACTTGAAAAACTCGAAAAACTGAGAAACACCAATTCATTGTCGCAAGAAAAGAAGAACGATCCATATACATACATATTTATGTACAAAACTTTAATTTAAAAATAAATTAAAAAAAAAGGAGGAAGGCGGAATATTGTGAGATGAAAAAACTTCAAATAAAAAAAAGTCGAAAACTCACGACATCAAAGCGTACTATCAGTAATAAAAAACATAGTATAAAAATATATTTCACCAAAAACGGTTAAATATAATTCTTATTAATGAAGTCAATAAGAAATATAAATCTTTACTCTACCATAATAAATATTATATAGAATATTATTTATAGGCGTCTCCTTGGCCGTCGCGGGTAATAAATAACTTATGTTTTGGAACTTGTAGTATACTAGTCTATCTATCTGTAAGAACCTTTATAGGTAGTCTGTGAAAAGTAAGGTTTAAGTTGATATATTTATCATAGAAATAGTAAACGTAAAACATAGCGTAAGTATACTGCAAACACTGAAGTTAAATAAAAAAATAATAAAAAAAAAAACAATCAAGTGCGAGTGGGATACATGCACCGAGGGTTCCGTAACACTAAAATAGATTTGTGGCATATACTTTTTTTATAACATATAACATATTATTATCTATATTCTACGGGAATATAGTTCAATTTCAAGCCATGTGTTTTAGTCAGGCTTTTATTTAACATTAGGTTTAATGCTACAACCACGACGAGCTTGCGTTTATTATATAATTTTGTTTTTTTTTTTAAGTAACGCAAATAGTACGGCGTTTTTTGCATGCGCTGCCTTTATAATTCTCTTTATAAGTGAAAGCAATATATAGCAAATAAGAGTATGTACTTCTCTAATAGTTATACAAAAAATCCACATATCTAACTTTTATATTTTAGCTGATAATAATTAATAATATATTAAAAACTAGCGTTGTAGCGTAGCTTGCTTTTCCATACAAACTTTTATCCCCTTTTCCACCCCCTTAAGGGATGATTTTCGGGATAAAACAATCCTATATCATTCTCAGGGCCTCAAACTATCTTCTTACCTCAAAATTGGTTCAGTAGTTTCGGAGCTTATTCGGTAAAAACAAACAAACAAACAAAAAATAAATCTTTCCTCTTTTTAATATTAGTATTGATATATTGTTTTTCATTAAGTAATATTTAGCTGATTATTTTGACTACATAATATTAATCCATATAAAAATAAGTTATAATCGTCACGAGTACTTAATAAAAATAAAATGTGTCCTTTTAGACCAATCGAAATGCGGTTATTTTTAAGAGAAAATAAAATATTGAAAACCTGAAGTTTTATGATTTTAAGATGTTAGCAGGTATATAAGGAATAGAAATTCGTAAAATGCCCCCGATGCCCAGCTACCCCCGAGAAATGGGGGGACGCAAAGCGTTGAAAAATAGTTTTTTTTTTTTCAATTTTCGGCTTACTGTGACGTTTTATCGAAAAATGTTTTCATCAAAAGTTGTAGGTCTAGTAAAAATTTACAACTTTTATGGATACAATAACCTCAAAGTTTTCGAGATATTTGCAACCAACTCGGTTTTTAATTTTTTCTTGGTTTTATTTTTAATTTCTAGAATAATCTTTTGATTTTTATGAAACTTAGGGAAGGTAATATTCGAAATATATATAATAAATTAAAAAAAAAAATGAAATTGAAATGTTTAGGCATTTCCGAGAAAAGTATGTTTTATGGTCTCGAGAGGCTGAAAATCATCCCCAATTTCAAGTAGATGTTTACATTTAAAAATATTTTTGTTCAATTTTCAGATAGGGCTCATTTTTTTCGTCTTGAACTCTACTTTTTGAAAAAATAAAAACATTGTATGGTCGCCCTGTAAAAACACTCTTAAAAATTGAAAACAGTGGAGATATCGATAATTTTTTACTTTATAAATTACCAAACTACCTTGACCAAAATTTTATAAACTGACTAGCGACTCATCCTCGCTTCGCTCGGGTTCGTCTCTAGGTACGTTTTACTGCTGAACTGAGCTGAACGTTGATAAGTCAGTAAATGAGTCACGAGTAGTGAATAAAAATAGTAATTGCGAATGTACCTTAGGTGATAGACAAATAATATTGCGAACTTGCCGGTATAACTTTTTAAGACCTACAATTTTCTAGTACATTGTTTTGATGTATCTCTTAAGGTTCAGCCAGCGTTAGCCATATAAATTTCTAAGGACGGCTCGATAGAACCAGTCATTGCGTTTTCCCGCGGGAACGAAAAATGTACCTGCAGTAAAAGGTATCCCAAATGTTGAACCGAGTGATAAGCTATCACTATACAAAATTTAGTTAAATTCGGTTCAGTACTTTTTGCGGTTCAGTACTTTATTATAGGTATAGATAAGAATAGGTATTGCGAGTGTACCTTAAGAGATAGACATATACTGTTGCAGATTTTTCTGTTGACCTTTTCAAGACTTACAATTTTTTAGTACATTGTTTCGATGTATGTCTTAAGGTTTAGCCAGCGGAAGGTTTATAAGGAGGACTCGATAAAACCAGTTATTGCGATTTCTCGTGGGAAAGGAAGATTTTTCTGAAATAAAAGGTATCTTAAATGTTGACCCGGGTAATAAGTTATCACTTCACCAAATTTCGTTGTAATCGGTTCATTACTTTTTGTGTGAATCGCGCACACACAAACAGACATACAGACAAACAGACAAAAATTTTAATAACTATTGTTTTGGGGTCTATATTGTATACATAATACGTTACATTCATTGTTTTTAAAAAATGTTTCATGTACAGATTTCACTAAGTTACTGCTTTATTATAGTACTAGCGACTCACCCTCGCTCCGCTCGCGTTCGTCCCTACTTACGTTTATACGTTTAGTGTAGATTTCTCAGAGATGAGATATTTTCCCGCAGTAAAAAGTTTTCTATATGTTGACCCGGATAACCAGCTATCATTATGCCAAATTTCGTCAAAATTCCTCCAGTGGTTTTTTCATGATGCGGTAACAGACAGACAGACAGACAAAAAATCTAAGAACTATAGATTCGGCCTCTGTATCGATAATAATGTCTATTTCAATAAGATTTTCTAAAAAATATTTAATGTACAAATTTGGCTAAGTTACAATTTTATTATATGTATAGATAGATTACACCACTGAATTTTTCGGGAAAAAACGAAAAAAATGGCACTCTTAAGTTTTTAATTTCATGCTTATTATTTATACAAAGTCGCCGTAAACATTCCAACTTTGCAATTTAAGGAGTCGTGAAGAAATAATAAAAATTAGAATTCACGTAAAGTATACCATTTTCTTTTGTATTTTTTCCCTTAGAATGAAGTTTAGAGAATAGTTTTTAATATTTTGTTCCCAAACCGCATTTCGATTGGACTATTTACTGTATATGTATTTGGTTATATAATTTAGCAAATAATAAAAAATGAAAACAAATCACGGCACAAAGATATCTATTATCTAGAGACCCCAAGTTTCCTAGGATTTCATTTAGTGTAAACTCTTTGTTTCACTTTGTGTGTTAAGTATTTAAACACTTACCTCAACGGTAGTAGTTTCAACAGTTGGTGTAGTAAAATCTTCAGTTACTTCAGTTACTTCTTCAGTAATTTTTGTACCTTCTGAGTTATTTTGAGAGCTTATTGTAATTTGGTTATCCTGAATTGCATCGACTGTAATTTTAGCATTAGAAGCAGGAGTAACGCTATCTTTATTTATGTTCATAGTTGATGATGTATCTTCAGGTCTATGTGTCTTAAAGTTACTTTCCATAAATGAATTTGAACGAAATCCATCATTTGAGTTTGGAGGGTACTCATTTGCATAATTTCCTAAGTACACTGAAGAAGTTATAATTTTCCTAAATTTTGGTAAACCTGTGATTGGAAAAAATCTAGAAGTACTTTTTATTAGTATTTCATTTTAATTATAACTATATATGTAGTATAGTAGTAAATACATACATTTTTCTTGGTTCAAAAGAATAAAAACCTATATTTTGATTATGTCTGAAGTATTTAACACCAATAGACGCTTCATTGTGATTTATTTGTCCGTAAGACATCGATAAAGTGCTTACAAGTAGTACTATACTTAAAAGAAATACCTGTAAAAGTAAAAAATGCAATTATGTATATAATAAAAAAAATATAAGCATTATAAGTCAAATGATTTTCCTCACCATTTTCGTTTAATCTTTAAAAATTCCACACAAAACCAATAGCAGTTCTCTACTTAATTAGTTTAATTAGTAAAATTACTGCAATATTGAGTGACAAGTTATACTCGTAGCAAATACAAGCACTATCGAAATAATATGCTGGAAACAACTGATCAATGACAGCAACACTTTGAATATAAAGTTATATTTATTACTGAGTCAAGATTTCTTGGAATTAATTATAATTTGTTTATGTTTGGGGTTCATTGAAGCAATCAGATTGTAAAATATTAGAGTCTTAGTTTCATTTTGACTTTAACGACACGTGGCTCAGTTTGTATTGTCCCTACTTGCTGTGCCAGCGGTCACGGGTTTGAGTCCCGCTGGAGGCATTCATTTGTGTGATGAGTAGAAATGTTGGTGCCCCAGTCATGGGTGTTTATATATAATATGTATGAATATATATATATATATATATATATGTGTGTGTGTGTGTGTGTGTGTGTGTGTGTGTGTGTGTGTGTGTGTGCGCGCGCGTGTGTGTGCGTGTGCGTGTGCGTGTGCGTGTGCGTGTCCGTGTGCGTGTGCGCGCGCGTGTGTGTGTGTGTAATGTATCAACTATCTGGTATCCATAACACAAGCCTCGTAGCTTACCATGGAACTAGATGTTGCTGCGTTTTAAAGTCCCAACATATTATATATTATATTTTAGTTGACTTTTCCGCTACTGGCATGATCCCTCATCATATTTTTTTATCATCTTCGTCATCGCTTCGCTTGTAGCAATGAATTTGATAGAAGAGTCAGACTCATCAACTAATTTTTGTAACTTATATTGGACAGGTTAATTCAACTATAATTCAGTGATTTATATACTCTGCCTTTTGCGTGACCATGTTTGCTTTAAAGGTTTCAATAAGTCGGGAGTAATAAATAGTTGTTTTTTTTTGTTAAAAATTTATGAGGTATGTCTATTTAATAATTTATGCAATATTTATAGCCTAGTTACCCACCTAGGGATTACTTAAGAATAACATAACACCTAATGAACTTACCCTTGATGGTGGTTTAAACAGGCATTTTAAATAAATTTATAAATCTATTACGGAAGATTGAATATAAAAATGTAAATAATATGATTTTCGATCAAGATTTTACATTGTTTTTGCACAATAAAATCAAATTAAGTGATTTTAATTAATATTTACGTTAATTTTTGCTTTAAATGTTTTTTCTCTAGGTTTTTATTTAGGCTATCAAGTTTATTGATTCAGTTTGTACAATAAAAAAGGCTTTATTAAATAGTACATACATTTTTCTTCCTGACAGCAAGTTGTCCTTGCTCGTATTAGTTTTGCCAAAGTAATCCGATAATTTATTCATATAACTTTTCGTTTTCGGTGACATATTGTATTAATTTTATTTTAATGACCTCTATATCTAAATGTAATACGACATATTTTTTAACGAGCAAAAGATCAACATTATATTAAATAATGCCATTGAAAACAGTGATTCAATTAATTGTATGTGTATATATGAATGTAAACTTATAAAAATACCTATAAATATTATGCCATTCAATACATTTAAATCATTTCCTTCCTTACCACATAGGATATTACCATCTATATTAGAAACAATTTTATAATAAAATTTCAAAAAGGTATTAGGAGGATGCAGAACCTGACAGGAAATAAAGCTTATTCCGATGTAAATATTAGTATTGTTTTTTATAAACACTTGATGGCCTTTTATGATGATTGTCTATTGTAGTTTTTATATTTAATATACATATACGTCACAGCATCATTTGATAATGACTTGTGTGATTATTATTATACTACCTGTATTTTATAGCAGATTTCCTTATTTATAAAAGTTGATACAACTACTCTATAGGATAAAACAATAATAACGAATCAAAATAACGTTTTAAAATTCACAAAAGGATTTCATTATAACAATACATATAAATACTGATATTTTGAATATTTATATTAAAATTTACAATTTAGAAGTTGAAACAGTTTTAAGTGGATGGAGTTCTGCTTCGTACGCGAAGGGCCCGTTCCCACTTGCAGCGCTGTCTTGAGCGCATCTCGCGGGTGTCGACTGAATGCGTGAGACGAGTGATATTGTTCAATCTGTATCTGCCACCATCCATCTGAAGTAAGCCCAGCTTTACACCTCGTTTTAAAGCTCTGAAGAATGCAATAGTATTATTTTCATATGACTCCAATTTGAGAAGCTTTAGTATTCTATATTTAAAGTACACAGAGTGTATATAAATTATTTTTTAGATCATGAATTTTATTAAACTATTTAAAATTTAGAAGAATTAATCTTTTTTTAAACATAAAGCTAATTAATGGTATTGTCTTAAATTATATAGAATTCTATAACCTAGATTTGCAAAGATTCAGTCACTATTCCTTTACTCTTGTATTTAACCCTTTTTAACGTCCCATTGCTGTGCATGGGCCTCCCTTCAATAAGAGAGGAATCAGGCCATAGTCCACTACGCTGGTCAAGTGCGGGTTGGCGGTGTATACATGTCTTTCGAAAACTTGCTAGGTTCTCTCAGACATGCAGATTTCCTCACGATGTTTTTCTTCACCGTAAGGCAAGTGGTAATCATGTTCGAAATGATTCGCACATGAAAATATAATAGGTGCGAGTATGTGTTATAAAAAATGTGCTAGTAAACATTTTAGCACTTTCAATTAAGTCTGAAGAAATAATAGAAGTGGACTTGAAAATAATAAAAAATATTGAAAACCTTCGAACTGAAGTAAATATATAAATGAACCAATTAATTTTAGCTTTGTATAAATAAGTTACCTTGACACTTTTCGACTAAATTTGGGATGTTGAATTCTATATTCCATTTTGATAAATTTTACAATCGTTCTAGTGGTCCAACCAGTGTTCTTTGTCAATTTCTTCAGAGCCGACAAAACGATAACCCCAGTATTCAAAGAAGACCTTTTAGTTTTACCCATTATGTATCTAGGTAATAAACAGTTTACAATTTTTATTTAATTATAAAATAGGCGTATAGTAGTACATATATAATTTATTAAATTAATTTTACCCAAAAATTAAGTGTCCTTAGAGATAACTAAAAAAATTAATAAAATTTTTGATACAAGCTTTATATGACATTAATCAAATTATTGATTTTTTTACTTCTGTCATAGATAAAATGTATTTTTTTATGGAAATAGCATTATATTTTATGGCAATATATTTCATACTAATTATATTCTTCATGTTGAAGATGAATTAGCCAATAACAAGTTCTAAGAACAATATAGAACTACGTGCCCGCCTACCTTTCATTTTTACAAGTGTTTAATTTTACGTAGAGTAGAGAATGGTAGCCCAGTGATAACGCTCTTGCTTAGGAAACCAAGTGAAGTGGGTTCACATCCCCGCATATCTGATTGATCTATGTATCTATTTTGTGCGAATCATTTTCAACATGATTACCACTTATCTTACGATGAAGGAAAATGTCATAAGGAAATCTGCATGTCTGTTGTCTGAGAGAACCTAACAAGTTTTTGAAAGACATGTAAAGTCCTTTTTGTTTGTAGTTTATTTTTTTTGAACATCTGGATTGGATTATTAAGTTCAAAGTTATATTTATTGTCATAATTACACTTTGATCGCCGAGCGCATGAGAATATGGGGAAATAGGGACGGGACAAACAGACGTGATTTCGTGAATTTTTATAGATATATTTTATTTTGTCATTTGATCGTCATGATTTCTACATATAAATACCTAATGTCATAATAATAGTTTTTTTATATCGGGTATGCGAAATCTTAAAAAAAATATTATTGTTTCGTCACTTTTTAGCCGTCCAAAAAGGGTAAACTAACAAACATTTCCATTCTCATCATATTAGCAAGAGTTACGTAATTACCTAAATTATTTATTAAAGTAGAGTATAATATTTTAAAGAAAAACTTGCTCTAACCATGCATACATATGTATTTCCATAACTATTTTTGTATTTAACTTATCATTTTATTTCACATAATAGCGACTCACCCTCGCTCCGCTCGGGTTCGTCCCTAGCTAACCTAATGTTTTAACGTTTAGTGTAGATTTCTCAGAAATGAGATATTTTCCCGCAGTAAGAAGTATCCTATATGTTGACCCGGATAACCATCATACCCAGCAAAATCTGTCCAGTGGTTTTCTCGTGATGCGGTCACAGACAGACAGACAAACATTTTAAAAACTATAGATTCGGTCTCTGTATCGATAATAATGTCTATTTGAATAAGATTTTCCAAAAAATATTTAATGTACAGATTCCGCTTAGTTACAATAATTTTATTATACGTTTAGACTATAAATAATATCGATTATTGAAATTTGCGTTAAATTAAATGATTGATAATGATTAAAATAGTAGTAAAAAAATAGTTTAAATCTCTTCAATTATTATCACGTTCGCAAGCAGAAAAACGAATAATATTTTTGGTGGAAGAGAACAGTGTTGTTTTGCTTTTATTTTATTACAAAGATATTTTAATAAAAAATATATATTTGAATATATAAATTCTTCATCATTAGTAAATTATTAAATATTTTTAATAGGAGAGGAAATCTTTAATGGGAAGAATAAAAAAAAAGTTTAGAAAGTCTTTCATTTATTCGAGCTATTATTAACCAACAAGAGACGCGATTACTGCAGGAGGCACTGCACCTCCCGGGCCTTGTTCGATTGTAGGTTGGAAGCCGTTGTCATCAGCAACGTACGTGATAGTGTAGGTAACTCCATCGGGTCCTACCCACGAGTATGAACCTTTCACGGCAATAGACTCATCATCAGTACCTGCATTTCTTAATTCACCTTGTTCCTCTCTTTTTGAGTTATCGCTTTGTTCATATCTGTAAATAACAAGTAATATTATTGATACGATTTTGCCAAATAAACATAATCTTACAACTTTGCTAAGTTTTTAAGATCAGGCTTATTTTAAAAGATGTTATCGTATAAAAATAAAAATAAAATGTGATTACAATGAGTTTTCATTCACTACATCCTAAACACATTATAAAATTCTTCAATTCATACTACATTTATGGGTGTTTCTAAGAAAATATATAGATAGTGGTAAAATATTGAAATTGATATTTTAATCGATCAATAAGCAAATAGTTGACCTGGTAGACGTCGTTCTATATCAATTTGAATAAATTTATTTATTATCTGTCATCATGTCATAAATCAAAAATTATATAGAAAAAAAAACTTTTTTAGTTTCTCCCGTATTTCCCTTGGGCAAAATTTCTAATTTTTTGTTTCTAAAAACCTTATTTAAACTATTACAAACCTTTAAAATTAAATGTCAAACCAGTCCAGCCTATCTCGAGCAATCCGTTTACCAACGAACTTCATTTCATTTTATTGTATAGACTAGCGACTCATCTTCGCTTCGCTCGGGTTCGTCCCTAGCTTGGATATAGTAAAATGGATATAATATGTTATCCTTAAGGGATAGACATATGTCATCCCGGACTTTTTTGTAGATCTTTTTAAGGCGTACAATACTGTAGTACATTATTTTGATTTATCTCGTAGTGTTCAGCCAGCGTTTGCAATGTAAGCGCAAAAAAATGTGTTTATTTACGACATCACATTAGAAACCTCTAAAATTATTAGTGTTTCTTTACTATATTATGCATGTATTATACATATAAACCTTCCTCTTGAACCACTCTATCTATTAAACACACATCAAAATCCGTTGCGTAGTTTTAAAGATCTAAGCATAATTATATAGGGTCAGAAAGCGGGAAGCGACTTTGTTTTATACTATGTAATGATAAGGTGACTTACGCGAATCTGTAAGTACCAAGACCATCGTTGTCAGACTCTAGTTTGAGAATTTGAACTTCGTTGGGATCAGAGCGTGGTGCTTGGGGTGCCGCTCTCACCAGAGCAACACAAACAAGGAGGATCGCCTAAAAATAAATAATGATTTTTAATAACTGAATCCATAATAACATTCCACCCATAGGGTGGTGTAATTTTTTTTGAACTTTGAGACAGTTAACTCTTGTTGTATAGCCTTCTCAATAAAAGTTTTTTTTTTCACTTCTGGTTTTTGGCACTATATTCTTCGTTTAGAATTCGATTAATAATAACCGACACAGTCTCCTACACTGTTGAAGGATATTTAAAACTTAATTTATCACAAAACAATTACGCACACTGTAACCCACGATTTATTCTAAAACGTTATTTCAAAATAATATATTAGAAAATTATTTTCACTCAAAATTACTGACCAGTTTCATTATTAGAAAATGTAAATAACAAGTGTCTGTGTATCGTCTTCACTTGAAGTGTTTACTTGATTAGGCTTCACGCATGTTTTATACTTTCCGAAATACTATATTACAACACACATATTATTATTATTTGCGATATTTAACCAGTTACAATGTTTTGTACGTTTGACCACTCCTACGATATGAAGGTTAGTTGTAGATATTTGAGGACATATGATGAGAGCCTTTTGCAATACCTTTAATTTACATGCTTGAAGTTAATAATTATTAGTTTGCGTGATTGATGTCAATTGTCAAGTTAATTTAATTTATTATTTATATATTTACTGTATATAAAACTTAGTAAACATTGCAAATCTTTACTGAATATTTTAAGGCTGAAGGGTCTGGAATTATTTTGTTTATTTGAACGCGCTTTTGTCTGGCAATAACAGTAGAATTAAAAAAAAATATTCCATAATAAAGCGGTTATTATGGAATATTATAGGATTTTAATATTTATGCATAAATATACTACTAATTATATACGTAATTAATATAAGTATGAACAATATTTCTAAGATATACGAATCATCGTTTTATACAGAAATTGAATCCGCAAAGGGGTGTGCCTTTGTATAAAAGGAAATGTAGTAACTTCTTCTTAATAAGTACAATTTAATACTTTCTCAATAAATTTATAGTTATTCATAATTTTAAGTTGCTATTTTTTCCTAAATATTATATGTGACATTTTCACATGGTCCTAAAAAAGAAGTCTTTCGAAAAGTCCCTAAATATAAAAAAAAACTATGTATCTAAAAGTAGCAATAATTTTCCATTAAGAAATGTTCTTTTTTAATAAATAGTTCTATATAAAATGCAACATGCATTTTTAGCAAAATAAGCCGGCAATTTAAAATATCTTATTGATTTGTGACTCGTACCCTGCATCAACATCTTGAATATATCACATTAACATGATCTTCATATTTAGCAAAGTTATAATTAAAGATGGCTTTGACATTTTATAATAATAAATTTCCACTAATAGTCATCAATATCAATATAATATAAATGAGCCAATGATTAATATAAATAGAGCGATCTGAAAATAACACTTTACTTTGAAATAGAAGAATTCAGAGCAACATCGTCACAATGAAGCTGGTAAGTGACTTATTTTTATATAATATTTATAATTATTTATTTATAAACATTGCAATTTTTTCTATATGAAATACTATGTATTCACGATATATTACGTTTTCACGCTTAGTATAGATTTCTCAGAGATTAGATATGTTCTCGCAGTAAAAAGTATCCTATATATCAACCCGGATAACTAGCTATCATCATACCCAATTTCATTAAAATCCGTCCTGTGGTTTTCTCGTGATGCGGTCACAGACAGACAGACAGACAAAAATTCTAAAAACTATAGATTCGGCCTCTGTATCGATAATAATGACTATTTCAATAAGATTTTCCAAAATATATTTAATGTACAGATTTGACTCAGAATTTTATTATATGTATATATAATATTTATATTAAAGTAAATATGTTCACCGTATGGGAATTCGAAATCGTTTTCATCGTGCAGCTAGTGCAAATTTTACGCAATAATATGTTGAGTTTATAAAATTCATAATTATTAATCCTAAGTACAAGCTTAAGTAACACTATATGTAGTGCCGTATACTATATTTTTCTCTATCATTGAACTTTTTAAATGTAATTTCCCAATTAATAGCAGACATTTTTTTTAAATAATTGAAAATGTTTTATTTATTATTTTAGAAGATACAAAATATCTAAAAACAGTGTGTTTCTTTCAGTTCGTCTTCTTATGTTTGGTCGCCGCTGCGTTAGCCGCACCACCTTTTGACGCTGACATATTACGTTACGATAATAATAATATCGGAGTCGGAGATTTCAGCTACGCGTATGTAAACTTTAATGAAATCCTTTTTTTATGATGATCATAAATCGTATGGTTTCTATAAAACTAGATAAAATCAATAAATTATTTATTATTGTGTTTATTTTAGTACTGTGTGATATATGTCAGTTTCCGATGTCAATAGCAAATTGCTATCCATATCTATACTTAATATTATAAAAATGTGAAAGTGTGTTTGTTTCTTCTTCTTTCATGGTTAATTAGAGTGACGGATTGGCGTGATTTTTTGTGTGGAGATAGTTGACGGGCTGGAGAGTGAAATAGGCTACTTTTTACCTCGGGAGATTGTTTCATTTCTACGGGAAAACACGTTATAATACAACCCAAAAAATATTTATGATCAGAATTACTTAAAACTTGGTATTAATGCTCTTCAATATAATTAAATAAATACGGGTTTTAGCATTTATTGAAATTCATCCTACAAGAGGGTGATATAGGGGATGAAAGTTTGTATGAAACCCACCTTTTTAGAGTTTGTTTTTGTAGTTTTAGCGCGAGCGAAGCTGCGGGTTATGCTAGTTTATTTGATTGCGAATATTTTTAATAAATTTATGAATAAATAGTTTCCTTTTTAGTCAGATTTATTGCATTAAATATATTTTATTTTAAATAATATTTTTTATTGATTTAGATTCGAGTCGTCTGATGGAACCAAGCAAGAGGCAGTAGGAGAGCTCAAGAATGAAGGTCAGAACGGCGAAGCGCTGAAAGTAAGAGGCTCTTACTCCTGGGTGGCACCTGACAGCGTCCGTTATTTAGTCACATACGAAGCTGATGAATTAGGTTACAGATCCAACATACAAAAAGACGGTGTGTCAAAAGCTTTGATCGTTTAAATTAAATGTTGACTTAAATTCGCTGCTGTTATAATTTTTAAATTATAATTATTGGTTGATTTTACTGTTTTTGTTTTTTATTTATACACTAAATTTGCTGTGATGATAACTAAAAATACATACATTATCAATCAAAGTAGATACATTGTGAAGTATCGTTAAAATACTTTAATCAGATTTTCTTGTATCCTTTATTTTTATGAATTTTTTATTTTGTGACATAAACATTATGTCATTTTCATGAATATACCATTATAATAAACCTAAACAGACAGAAAAATCTTGTTGAAATCGATTCAGCCTTTTTCGGAGATTAGCCAAAACGAAGAGGCAGTTGAAAATTTTAGTAATGTGTAAATAATCGTATAAGCAAGGCTATTTCGGGATAACTACTTTAAAGTCACAGACAGATACCTACTTTAATTTATTTGATAAGTATAGATGATTAATATTTATATGGCATTATATGGCACCATATTTAGTTATAGTCACTATGCTAATTTTAAATCTTTCAAGCTTAACCTTTTTAGAGACATTTATACATATTATCATAAAGATTTATTAATATTTTAATTATTTTTGTTTTGTGTGGCCAATTATAGGCAAGGGTATTCTCAAAACTAGTTTATTTATATTAATTGTAGTAGAAATAATTTTAGAAAATTTGACTCTACTAAAAAAAATGACGTACTATTAGCATCAGCATTCGTACAAAAAATCCTTGTCATGGCCAATGTCATGACAGGGCAAAATATTTTACTTCATCGTCCTTAAGTATTTTTAATATCCTTACAAATATTATAATGTTTGTTTTTTATAGTTTTTTTACCTCTTTATGCCTGAATAAATCAACCAGTCATGATGGTATTAAGATTTAGCTTATGGATAAGTGGATATATTTTTAAATTATACCAATTAGTTCAGATATCTACATATAGGTCAATCGTATTCAAAAAGAATGAGGTTCTACATCTTTTATTACTTTTTTCGAGAATTTTCGGAAAGAGTTTTCTCTCACTATTGTTATTGTTACTGTGTTTACTGATCTGTAAACTATTGTGGTATATTTAACCATGATAATTATATTTTCTTTGAAATCATATTATTTGTTTTAACCGGCAACATCTTATTATATTAAACAAGCAATATTTGTATGTAAATATATAAATTTATTTCGTTTATCTCGGAAACGGTTCTAATGATTTTGATCAAATTTTGTATTTAGATAAGGTTATCTGTATACGTGTCTTTTCTGAAAAAAAAAACGCAATTTTTACATCTTTTCCGAAAAAACGCCGGTCACCCAGATTTTTTAAGGAAAGTAAAAAAAGGACTAAATTATAGATAAGCAAATAAATCTAAAACGTTATTTTTAGCCTATATAGGTTAAAAGCATAGGTTTTTAGTAATGTATCGGCTTGAAACTTTGTAAGGGAATTGTAATTTCAATGATAATATTACAATAGTTTGATCTTGGTTCCTCATCCTCCGAACCTGGCTTATTTTGTTTTGACGTAGTCCAATCAAATATCAAATCAGAATGATAAATAATTAAATGATAATTTGAATCCAAGTTTATAAAATATTTATGTTGTATAATCATTGAATTTTGTTATTGACGTCAATTACGTACTAAAACTATAACTCTTAAATTAAAAAGTAAAGAAATCCCAACACAATAACCTATTCATTGAAGCCATTTCAATGAGCCCAAACGCGATAACTCTGCAGTATTTTAGTAAAGAGTTGAGTATCGTGCAGATTTCGAGTGACGCTGCAACAACTAGACCTGCGTCTATATCATTACAATGTCATTAAAGTAAAGGGATGCTATGTTTCAAATCGATTAGAACTATGGGAGTTGTTCATATCCTTTCAATGTCTAAAAAGAATGATAGCCTGCAAATGGCTGAACAGATTTTATTGATTAATAGCTAAGAACACTTTCGATCAAGTCACTTTTCAAAAGAAAAATTAAATTAAAATCGGTTCATCCATTGATGTGGCCGTCTGTGGCTACGATGCCACAGACGGACACACAAATACATATACACACAGATACACAAACTAATCTTATAACTTTCTTTTTGTTAAAAATAGAATTTATTAAATCACACTACTATAATTATAAATAAATAAATAATGCGATAGCTTGTATGCGTATGTACAATATACAGATAGACTGAGACCTGGAGTCCCGCATAAGTTGCCGTTAGTAGTAAAAATATTCCAAAGGCGAAGGTAAGCTTAGTATCAATAAATAATATGTATAATACAATAAAAATAGAGTAATTACACAGCCACACAAAAAAAAAGTTTTGGCCTAGGGGTCTGACTACGCTGTGTTATTATTTAATAGCGACACTGTAACGATTGAGAAAATTAAAGCGGGACCTGTATAAGAGTAACATTTCTTACTGAATTATTATTCGTAGGCACAATAAGTACAATATAATAATAAGTTGAGCCAGTAGGCACTCAATGCACTATTTTGATTAATTATATGTATATGCACCTGTTTTAAAACTAAGCGATCCCCGGTTACGATGAAAAGAATTACTTTGAATTTTGATGAAAATAGATTAGGGTTATCGAAGTCATGAAAATACGAGGAGGCATAATTTATTTAAATTCAAATGATAATAATAATTTGTATTTACATTTTAATTAATTACAATATAACAAGGGATTCTTTCAAAACAACGTTATCTAGGTTATTAAGGAATACGTAATTAACCAAGAAGGCTAGCGACTACTGAGTCAGGCACGGCGCCACCAGGTCCTTCTTCGATCTCAGGCTGGTAACCATTTTTATCAGCAACGTAAGTAACACGGTAAGTCACGCCATCTGGACCAATCCAGGTGAAGGAACCTTTAACGGATAAGTACTCATCTTCAGAACCCTCGTTTATCAACTGTCCTTGCTGTTCTTGTTTTGTGCCGTCATCTTGCTCGAATCTGTAAACAATATTTCAATTATTACCAATCAAATTCATATATCATTAAAATTATTTTATAAAAATATAGAATATAACATTTAAGTTAATACAGTGAATTAAATATTTTTATTACACTATTATCCCACGATAGCGGTTTTAAGTAACTTAGTAATATAATTCAAATTTGATATAAAACGTATGACCGATGGATCTACCGTTATTGAATAGTAACGTTTGTGGTTCAATTTTTACAAGTTGTATTTAAAGTTAAAGTTTAGCTTTTATTATATGTCTATTAATTATTTATTTAAAATTCTTGATTTCATCGAAATAAAACCCTATTTCCTTAACTAATATCAAATTAATTTAGCAAATTATTTAGTTATTTGTACTATATCTTAAACCTTTTTTAAAGAAACATGTTTCTTATTTAATTAAAGTTATTAACTATCCTTGATCATGTTTCATAAGTAACCAAATAATCCTTTACGATATATTTAATACAAAAACTTTTCATCCGATAACTAGACTGGACGATTTAATGCTCTACATATGCTATGGTAGCACTTCGCAAGTGTTCGCCTAGTAGTCAAAATTCAATAATAATAATCTTTATTGATAATTTGAGAAAAATATATGAGTAGAATTCACCTATGTCTAAATAAAAATAAATGTTTTAATTTTTTATCTATAGGTAACACTAAAGCTACTAAATAAAAAAGTAAATCGGTTCACAAACAGAGAAGAAAAAGGTACTGAATTGTTTTGTATTTGCCAATTTATCATTATTAAATTACTTTTCGACCGACTTTAAAAAAGCGAATTCAGCTCATTCAGTCATATAATGTGCATATGTTTGGCGATATCTTTTCAAATTGTCAATCTTCTGCAATTTTCTCTCTTTAATAATAAGATTAGTAACTAAAAAGTAAAACAGTACCTACACTAACTTCAAAATAATTTAAAAGTAATTATTCTACCTTCATAGATGGATTTTTTATGTGGGACCACTTTTAAACCATATTCAAAAACATAAATAAAAATTGATTAGAAATGAAATACAAACTAAAAAATATGAGAAGGAGAATAAGGTCACAACTAATTAAAATTAAGAGAAGTTGTTTAAGATAATATTATTTTAATTTTGTGTAATAAAGGCATAAAAAATACTTACGCATATCTGTAGTCACCGGTACCAATATTGTCATTATCATAGCGCAGGAGTTGAACGTCGTTTGTCTGATAGTTCACTCTCGGGGGAGGAGCGGTGACCGCGAGGGCCACGAGGGAGAGGACAATAAGCTGCAATGTAATCACAATGTGTACATTATTTAATGACAATCCCTCGCGTGATAACTGTTAACGAAGATTCAAGTTATTTGTGCTTACAAAATCACGACCTCGTCAAAACTATTAACCACCTCTCTCCATTTGAAATATTGAGATGGGTTTTACTTAGTATGCGTCTAAAAAGTTCGCAGTTTATACAAAAGAAAATACGATAAAAGGTACATTCAATTTTTTTTTCAAGGCCGTAAAGAATTTCAATGATCTTAAAATTTGATTTTGACTATTTAGTTGTATCATTTAAGATTTGCTATAAGAGTGGAAGCTATAAAAAATATATTAGAATATAAAAAAAATAACATATCATAGGTATTATATTTTTAAAAGATAAAAAATGCTTTATAAGATACCATTAAAGGGTAAAAAATATTAATATTGGAAATTAATTTTAAAGTGTGCTAAATAATTCTGTATAATAATAATCATGTCAATAAACACACGTTTCTTATCACATATACATATGTTAACATATTCATGTTATCATTTAGGTTTCACAATTATATAAAGTGGTGTACTATAATTTTGTCAAATATTTCACTAGCACGCTATTATCTAGCACTCACGTAAACAATGAACAAAAACAAACAAAATACTGACCAGTTTCATGTTATAAACAGGTCTTTCGACGGCGATTCGAGAAAGATTGCAAAGTTGAATGTAAGTTCCACCTTTATATCTGTAGCAGATGACTTATTTATAAAAGTCCAAATACCTGCCCAATATGCAAATCATAGTTCTTCGGTGAAGGTAAACTACTTCGTTTTTTTTATATATGTAATTTAAACGATGCGTGACAAAATTAATTTTATGAATAAACTTTTTTTTAACAAATAGTTCCATGAAGATATTTGGAATCTGGTTTTAAAATAACAATGCACAGTAGATTTGATTTTTACCCGACTGCGGCGAAGCGTAAAGGAGGATTACATGTTTGACCTGAGTGTATGTATGTATGTCCAATCCTATGTTCCCTTGTAAATACTAAATGGCTAAACCAATTTTGATGTTTCATACGTTGTAAAACGCGAGTATCATTTATAGATAACACTAGCATTGCCCGCGGCTCCGCCCGCGTTCAAATGGCCAAAAACTAAATTCATAGGTTTTACATATTAGTATAGTCTTACATATACCAATTTCATTGCGCACCGCATGAATGGTAAATAATGGCGGTGATTGACAATGCCAGAAAGGTTCCTGCGTTAATCTCATATTTAATTTAGTGATATTGCACTTTTTGTTTTAACAATAACATTTATGTATGTCTATACTTCTGTTTTGTTTGTTGTTTAGTTTTGGGCGATAAAAAATGAAATAATTTTAATCATTTATTCCCAAGTAGACAGCTATTGACATATTTAATATTTAGCTGATTACTTAAATTACATAATAATAACTTTTCTTAAATAATAAAGTGCTGGGGAAATTAAAAGTTCCAGAAGTACAGAATTAAGGTAAATAACTAAATAATTCTAATGCTTTTTATTATTTCATATGGCTCGGCTAATATGATTAAAGTCGTAAGCATTTTATTGCAACCTTTAACAAATGGTGTCAAAAAACATCTGAAAAAGTTGACGTATAACAGTTTCTAAAATACTTTTATCGAAAATTATTTTGCACAATATAAGTTTCGTAGTTTTGAGATATGAAATATTTTTACTCGTAGTTACCCGCTTTGTCAGTTTAACAACCATAAACTTGTTTTCCATAAAATGTTAAAAAATAATATGAATTGAACTTATTTTTACGGTTGATAAAATGACTCGATATTGTGGAAAGTAAATATTATTCGTATTTATTTTAGTTTTAATCTAAAAAAACGCGTAAGTAAGAAAAACGACACAGTATTTTGCTATACGGAACCTATCATGCGCGAGTTGAACTTGCATTTACCCAATTTTTACATCAAAAAATGTACAAAATTAACATTATTAAACTAAACAATAAAAAATTACAAATATTTTCATTTGAAAATTGTTTCGGCCTACAAAATATTACTAATATGTTACTGATTTATAAAGACAAAAAGTTTGTTTTATTGATACATAATTTGAACACGGGGCCGTGGGTAATTTAGTAGGAATTCTAATAAAATCATAGAAAAGTCATATCTGTACATTCAATTTTTTGGAATTAAAACTACGCATTTTAAAAATACTTGGGACATCTATTATCGAATATCTAAATAACACATAAGTAAATATTAATTAAAATAACTACTTTAATGAATAAAATAGCGCTATAGATAATTATATTTTCAAGATAAGCTATTTTTAATAGTTCTTACCATATTTAATTTGGCAAAATTTGCTAAAAAAAATTTTGCTAAAATATTTATAGTATTACATCGTTATTGTATTCTAATCAGTTTTTGTATTTTTTCTCAGAAATGAGATATTTTCCCGCGGTAAAAAGTATCCTATATGTCGACCCGGATAACCAGCAATGATCATACCAAATTTTATCAAAATCCCTTCAGTGGTTTTTCTATGATGCGGTAACAGACAGACAGACAGGCAGACAAAAAATCTAAAAACTACAGATTCGGCTTAGTTACAATTTTATTATATATGTATGTATAGATTAAAAATCATAATGGCGGATCTAAGATGCAAATTTATGTATCTAGAAAAAAAATCGTCCGAGTCACTCGAGTGGGCTATCTAAATACAGGTTTTTAACAAGGCTCAAATAATGAAGAATTCTCTTTGCTCAATTTCAATTTAATCAGAAAGATCACAACGTTACTATTATAATATCAAAGCATAATTTTCTATGATCCACCATGATTAACCAACGTTACTAAGCCACGTATCTCCAAATTAATGTCATGATGGCGTCTCGATGTTAATATCAGCTCTAAATTTAAAATTACTTTAAAAGCAATAAAAACATAACTAAATAACATAGTGACTTTAAAAAATACTAAGGTTTCATAGCAGAAAAAAGGTAACTAAATTCTCCTACGTCATATACAACTTATAGTAAGTTTAAAAGTTATTTACGATAAGGAATATATACCTATAATAAAACTGTAGAGGTCGCATGTCTGTACATACGCCCGTATACGATAGCGAGGACAGTACAAGAGACGGAGTAGGAGAGGGAAAAAACATAAATTTTGTCTGTACATAAAAAAAAAATTGGTAAAAACCGAGTCAGGGGGATGTAAGAAATAAGAGAAATAGAAATTTTTGTTTCTCTGTCTGTTTATCTGTATGTACGGGCTAATCTCCGAAACTGTTAGACCGATTTAAATGAAATTTTGCATGATGGTACCTTATATCCCCGATCAATATTTTAGATACTTTTCATTCCGGAAAATTAAATAGTTTCCGTGGGATAGTTTGGAAAACTACAGTTTGGATTTTAATGAAACTTTACAATAATATAGTTCATACATCAGAATAACAAATAGGCTACTTTTTATCCTGGAAAAATGTACGGTTCCCATGGGATAGATTTGTTTTTGTTTGCTTAGAGGCGAACTCGAGCGAAGCGAGGGTGAGCCGCTAGTTGTTATATAAAACTAAAAATGTTTTAACTGATCAAAACTAAAAAACTGTAAATGAAAGAATAAGATACAAAAATAAGGTATTTTTTGAGTGAGTATTGAAATACTATAAAATTAAATAAAATAAGATTTATTTAGCTTTTTCTTATAATTCTTTGGGTTCTTCCAAAAAACAAACACTGAAATATTTTAATTTAATTTGTTTATGTACTTGGAGAGGATTTTTTGAAAAGCGACAAAAAATTAAAAAAATATCGGATGGATAGTACTTTACATTGTAACTTTAAGACAAGATGTCTAAAACCTTAGTTTCTTGTAGTGGCCGTCTTACTTCTTACTAATGTTATAAATGTGAAAGTTTACATGGATGTTTGGATGTTTGTTACTCAATCACGCCAGAACAGCTTATCGGATTTGGATAAAATTTTGCATAGAAATAGATTACACTACTCCTTTTTATCCCGAAAATGTACGGTTCCCGTGAGATAGATTAGTTTTCGTCTTTCTAGGGGTGAGCCCGAGCGAAACAAGAGTGAGCCACTAGTGTTTGGAAAACTGTCGAGAGTCGCGAAAATATTCGAAAAAAATATACTTCAAATATAAGGTCAGAAAATTATAACATTCATTGTATCATTTGTACAGTGTACACATTGTTAAAAATTAAAATAAAATAAAAGAATAAAAACAGTAAACCCCGACACAAATAAAAAACTATAATATTACTATTTTCATGATGGTGTCGCCGCGTCGCGTCGGTTGACCGCTAATACTTTATCAATATCAATCTTCTTTTTATTCGTATTTTGGTTTTTATTTTATTTACTTAGGTCACGTAGCTATGTACAATGACGACAGATGGACTCAGAGATCGGCAGTATGGTCCGGACCGCGAGGAAGAAGAGCGAGGAGCCGCCCTAGTACACTAGATGGGCGGATAAAATAGCGACAGTAGCAGGCCGAAGTTGGCTAAACACCGCTTAAGATAAAAAGAAGTGGTATACCTTGGAGGAGGCTTTTACCGAAGGGGTCCATACAAAAAAAAAAACATATTAAATACATAATTCCTAATGATGTCGAAAGTAAATAAAAAATTGAGAATTAATTTTAATTATGTTAATCTTATTCTAATTTATGTTGAATAAATTCTAATTATCACATATTATTATGTTTTTGCGAACCAATTCTTATTAATAACTATTTTCAATTATATAATATGTTGAATGTAATATAATTATAATATTGTATTTTTTTTGCATGGTATTAAATGAAGCTTTATTATGTAATATATTTAAACGAGTAAATCTTGTATATTTATATCATTATTTATTTATTTATACCAGCGATCTCGGAAACGGATCTAACGATTTCGCTTTTTTCTAACGATTTTCGATTTCGATTTTCGGGGGCGAGAAATCGATCTAGATTAGTCTCATGTCTGGGAAAATGCGTGTTTTCGAGTTTTCATGCGGTTTTCTTTAGCATTATTCTACACAGAATATGCTTGATAATTTCTTACAATCACGCATAAGCATCGTGGTCAAGCGACCAAGGTGCAATATTAACAATCATAGGTGTGTCCGAATTCGAATCTCGATCTCAGATACAAAGTTTTACTTTTTTTTTGTATTTATTCAAGTTTTTAGTTCGTTTTATCTAAAAAATATGATATAACAAAAAAGAACTCCGAGCGAAGCTCGGTCACCAGGTATTTATCATTTAAGGAAGATAAAAGGTCGAGAGAGAAATTTTATTTCTTTACTTTTTATATTAAAGAGCACTACTGAAATTTTTCTACCTGAACTAGTGGGAGAATAAAAACTTTTAGTGAGTATAATAATTATACATCGAATAACTTCTTTTAATTTGTAGCCAAGCTATATTGTTATTCCTTTTGATTATGGAGGGTAGAACCTCCATACTTTACACGCTGTAGTTAGCACGGCGAATCTGTGTATGAGATGGTAAAAACTCTATGGAACTGTACGGCTGTACGTTGCAAGAAGGTAAACATAGGGTAGTAGTACCTGGGACTTACGATCCAAGTGTCAGTTGATATGATACCCTCTTATAATACCAGTCATCATTTATCTTTGCTTTTTAATCAAAATTGGCATAATACGAATCGTGCCGCTATTGCTTTTGTTATAGGGTTTACGGAATAATAACTAGAATTTTGTATATAAAAATACGCAGAAATTTTATTCACCGGTCTAATTATGGTGTCACTAAAAGTGCTCGTATTCAGCCCTTTCTAACGTCCCACTGCTGGGCACGGGCCTCCCTTCAATACGAGGGGAATCAGGTCATAGTCCACCACGCTGACCAAGTGCGGATTGGCGGACTTCACATGTCTTTCGAAAACTTGCTAGGTTTTCTCAGACATGCAGGTTTCCTCACGATGTTTTCCTTCATTGTAAGGCAAGTGGTAATCACGTTAGAAGTGATTCGCACATGAAAATATCAGAGGTGCGAGACCCGGGATTTGAACCCGCTTTAGTCGGTTTCCCAAGCGAGCGCGTTTCCACTGGGATACCACTGCCCTCAGTAAATATAATGTAAAAAATTAATAAAATATATAATGTTAATTCACAAACATTTAGTTACTTATAATAATATTATTTTGTTTTACATATTCACGTATTTAAATTTAAATTAGTTCATAATAATATGTTCGAAACATTTTTTTTTTGAAAACACTAACACGATTAAAGCAATTGTAAAGTTTAAGTATGCTAATACTTCAGACTAAAGAATCATATTATATTACAAAATAAATATCAAAGTCGAAAATAGTAGCGTGATATGCTGTTTATGTTACTATTCTCGATTTTACCGTACATAATATCGTTTACTTTCTTTAAAGAATAAAGGAAATCGTCTAGTATATGTATTAGTTACATTAATATACAATTTTTAAGAATAAAATATGAATAATAAAAGCAATACTATATTCTGTTATATTTTTTAAACATTTTTTTCTCCTTGAAAGAGAAATAGCACAATATTAGTTATTTTTTCTTTATTATAATAAAATTCGTTGACTACTTTTATTTATTACACATTTATAAACTTATCACTCAGTATATACATTATACATATACGAGTATATTGTCATTTGTATACTATATTGAAACGTTATATATTATCTTAAAATATGATTGTTTGGTTTATTAAACTTATAAACTTCATATTTACTTCTATTATACTCTATCTATATTATTATTTAGTCTGTTGTTAATACTAACAATCATATATAATTATATTATATTCATTTCGTATAACCCTAAAGTTATTGTTATTCGCTAAGTCTTATACTATTTATAATATTCACATAAAAGGTCGTGACTTATACTCGTCGCACAGGCGCCATGTCAAAGACAGGTTTGACTTACTGATGATGTCCTACTGGCCAAACTCACTGAGACTAGCCATTTGCATAAGATATATTATAGTGCATAAGTATACACGTAGACACAAGTGCATTCTCATACTCCGGTGGGACGATAATTGGATACGACCAGTGAAACATCAGGCACAGGACCGATGGCTTTACGTGCTCCCTAAGGTACGGGGTTGAAACAGCGCCATCTTCCTAACTTCGGTCTGTTATTAAGATTTTCTTAACAGAAAGTCTCAATAATTTATGTAACTTGACCAGACCCGGGACTCAAACACAGGACCTCCGGATCTGCAGACTTACATGCTAGCCACTAGACCTCCGTGGCAGTTATTTACCGAGGTATTTTTATTTTCTAATGGTCAAGGAGAGTTCTAATGTGATACGAAAAAAAGTTCAGTGTCCTCATTAATATTTCTAGTTTGCGACCTTGGACGACTATCGTTCGTATCACCACATTAGATAAATTGTACCGAAAACAAGAATTTCAAGTATATTTTCTTTACAATGTCACCCGAGTCTAGAATGTATTACCAGAGTCATAGAAGAAATATTTTTTTCGAAAATATTAGACGTTTTTTAATTAAATGAATTACATAGCATTTTAGTTTTAATGATAAAAATTTATAGCACATATAATTGCAGGTTGTATTACAATTTTATTACTCAGAAGGTATGTCTGAGCGTTAAAAATAATCTTATTATTTAATTGAAGCATTTTGTGTGTACAATATAACTTTTATATTAAAGGATGAATTTTAATAAAAGCACTTTAAAATTAGCTTTATAAAAGCTCTACCCTTCGTGCTTTTCTTGGTATGGAAGTAGACTTTATTCTTGTTATTTACAAGAATAAAAAAAGAATCAATTAATTAAAAACTTCTTTTTTGATGTCAACTTTAAAAATAACAGTTTTAGAGTCAATATGACTATTTTCAATTATCTTTATAAACAAACACGAATAAACCAATGCTGGAGAAACTAAATACTCAAGTGGTAAGTGTATTGCTATAAGAAAGCCATCGTTAGAGGTAAGCTACGAGCTACTAGACGCTTTCCGGTTTTGATTGCAAAAAAGATAGCATTTTAGATCTGCTACAGAATCGAGATAGTATATCCATTTCTTACAAGCGCATTAAACATGACAGCGTTAAAGCCGCGATTTTTTCCAGCTTTATTACATAGAGAAAACATATGAGTGATCTCATTGTAACTCACATCAAGGACTCTACCCGTTTCGTGTCACATATTTATTCATCTATATCTATATATACATAAAATGCTTTGTCCTGACTGACTGACTGATCGATCAACGCACAGCCGCACTGCCGCACAGCCGCACAACGCACGCTGATCGTAGAAACGTGAAATTTAGAGGACATATTCTTTATATAATGTAGGCATCCGCTAAGAAACGATTTTTCGAAATTCATCCCCTAAGGGGGTAAAATAGGGGATAAAAGATTGTTTGAAACTCTGTTATTCTTAACGCGAAATGCACGAAAAGTGGTATGTAGCTTTAAGATAAAAAATGAGAAATATATGTATTAAATTTTTTTCATAATTCATCCCTTAAAAGGGTGAAAAGGGGTGATAAAGTTTATATGGGCAAACAATTATTTATGATCAGAATTACTTGAAACTTAGTATTAATGCTCTTCAATACAATTAAATAAATATATGTTTTAGCATCTTTCGAAATTCATTCTATAAAAGGATAAAATGGGGGATGAAATTTTTGTATGAAATTCTGTAATTGATGCACGAAAAGTGGTATTCACCTTTGAAATGAATAATGAAAAGTAAAACAATACAAAATATCATTTTTTTTCGAAATTCATCCCTTAACAGGGTAAAAGGGGGTTATGCTGTTTATATGAGGAAAAAAATGTTTATAATTAAAATTACTTGAAACTTGGCATTAATGCTCTTCAATACAATTAAATAAACATGTATTTCAGATTTTTTTAAAGTTCAATCCCTAAGTGGGTAAAATTGGACGATGAAGTTCGAGTTGTTGAATATATTTAAACAAAGTAACATAAGTTAAGTTCTCCGTAAATGCACACTTACTATGTGCATATAAAGTAGAGAACGGAGATTATTCCAAACCCAAAGGAAAATTATGTATAACTTCTTGGCTGGCCACAAAAGCGACAACTATAATAGACCTACAGCGTGAGAGAAAGAGAGAGAGAGAGAACCTAGCAAGAGAGTATCCTGCTATCTAGAGAGTATCCTCCTTCTGAAGGTTGGCACAACTGTAATGAAAAAGTCACCTAAGCTATGTAACGGGATTAGACTGTGAGTAATTCATTAAACATCATAGTGGCCACTGTGTTGGCTGAATGTGCTCGGGGGGAATCAGAATTCATACCTTGAATACCACTGATAACTTGCTTTGTAAGTATGTGTAGCGAAAAAAGTTTATTTATTCCGTAATTTGATCGTGGGTGAAGCCGCGGGTTCTGCTAGTGTTCAATAAATGATTGAGATAAATGTTAATACGTCAGAGTAGTTCATGATTAATTAACACCTTACTTATCTATCTTACCACATTTACCTTACCTTTTCCGCTTTTAATTTAATTCAATTTTAGATATAAGTACCTATTATTTATTTAAATCCATGAATTACATCGTATTAATAGTAAATGAAGTAACACTTAAAGTAGTGATCAATACCAATTAATGTACTAAAATAACTTATGAATTAATGTGTTATGTGTAATAAGTTGTAGTATAACTGACTTACACCACCGACATGACAACGAACTCTTAATTGCTTTAGATTTAGAGTTGTAGGCACAACTGCTATTACACTATATACTTTTTATTACATAATAATACCTTCTTTGAATGCCATTAGGACATTCCATGTCAAATCGACCAATAATTGGACTCGACCCCTTTCGGTTTGGACGAATTTTGGTCAGAAGTTTTATCATATAACGAAATTCTGCCGAAGGAAAAAAAAATAATATTTTTTTTTCAAAAGATATGCATGATTCAAAATTTAATATTTTTTTTCATTTTTCAACTTTATATTTCAAATATCTCGAAAAATTTTATAGATATAGAAACGGACTTTTATTTGTTTTAAAGGGGACACTTGGGACTATTGAAAAAAAATATGTTGGAAAAAATTTTGAGAAAAGAAAAATATAAAGTTAAAAAATGAAAAAAAAAAATAGTAAATTTTGGTCTTTGCATAACTTTCGAAAAAAAAAATTTTTTTTCTTTTGGTAGAACTTCGTTATATGATAAAAAAAGTTCTGACCAAAATTCGTCTAAATCGAAAGAGGTTGATTCCAACTATTGGTCGATTTGACATGAAATGACCATTAGATATATTAAGTTTTGACAAATATTCACATATATGTAAAAAAATGGCCAAGTACAATACGTATCAGGCCACGCGCAATGTACGGTTGGTTCCGTAGTTGCCCATCACAATAATATGGACTAAGAAGAGGATTTTTTGTTGTTTCATACTATGAACTTTAACGTTAACGATTTCGGCAGCTCATGATGTCTAAAAACATTAAGGATTTTATGATTTTATTTTTGTAAAAATGAAATTTTTACGAAATTTATACTTCTCCAAGTACATTATATAAGTTGGTCGACTATTACTCGTAAACTTATAAAACCTACTTAGCTGTGATAGTTTTCCTTTTAACTTCGTTATATACTACGACTTGACTCAAAAAAATAACACTTTAAAGCCTAATATTTCACAAACGGATCCCTTAATTACCCCACACCATGGAGTAGATGAGAAAAAAAGCTTCCTCACTTTACATATAAAGTTGGTAATTTTTCAATTTTAATTAATTTTTATAATATTTTATTTTACCTCTTTTTTATATTTATCACATACTTAGTTCTAGCGTAAGTTGTTAAAATATAAAAATAAAACTTAAGAATCCTATTCCTAAAAATCACAGCCGAATCCAAATAAATTGTAATATTCAAAACCTATATATAAATAGAATAACGATTAGAAAAGTAGTTTTTGAAAAAGATGTCATAAAGTTTTATTGGGTCAATCTTATTGCATGTGAGGAGAAAGAAAAAAAAAATAATTTTACTAGGTCTATTTCACTATATTAAAATTAATCTCACATAAGAGTATATAAATATTATATACAGTAAATGAGTATTGAGATATGTATGTACATTGTTCTATTTTGATTATTTGGAGTTTTCAGCCGGCGAAAGATGTAAGAACAGCAGAAGGTATCGCACCACCAGGACCCTGCTGAATTTGGGGTTGAAAGCCGTTTTCATCAGCGACATATGTCACAGTGTATGTGACACCGTCAGGTGCAACCCAAGAATATTGTCCTTGTACTGACATCGCTTCATTTTCAGCGACTTGGTTTTTCAACTGACCTTGTTCTTCATGTTTGGTACCATCAGATAACTCCCATCTGTGAATATGATTAACATATAAAAAAAAAGTTTTTATCAAAATTAAGAGAATAATGTTTAAGAGTCATTTTCTTTCATGCAATAATAATTACATCTGTTATATACACTAAAATTATTTTATCTTCACGTTCCAAAGAAAAAAATTGGGTGTAGGGTGTAAACCCAGAGTTATTCATTAGATTCCGAAAACTATATTTCACTTAAGGGATATTTTTTATTGCTACTAGGTATTTAATCCAGTTTGAGTGATTCCTGTAGAAAAATTTAAGGAAGCGCGAAGAGTAAATTATAATACTCACGCGAAATTGTAAGAGTCCAGGCCTGAATTATTAACGTCGTAACGTAAGATTTGTACGTCTTGATAATTTTGTGGAGCTGCTGATGCAGCTGCTACGAAAAATAGGACTAGGAACTGAAATAAAAATTCTTAATTAATATTTTCAAAACATTGTTCACATAATTTGTGATTATAATTGTAACTAACCAGTTTCATTGTGTATTGTTTTATTGTCGACTGTCTTCTTCAAAGATTATTTAGTATGTGGGATGATTACGTATCTAAACGACTCTCTTATATATGAAGGTATTTCTTCTATTACCAAATTGCAACACAGCGTTTCGACCGTCCTGATGCCTATTATAATACGGAGAGCAGTATACACTATTGAAATATGTTTGGGAACAATTATTATGACCTATGTCCTCTTTTATATAATAAGATTGGAAATCTAAAATATTATGTAAGTTAAATTTCTTGACCTTATCAAATGTGAACTTGTGATAGTCCCGAAGGAATTTATGAATTAGCTGTGACTGCGATATAAGACAATTAATATAATTTAATTTTTATGGTTTCACCATAGTTTAAATGTTATATTACAAAATATATAAAATTAAAGATCATACTACATAATACTATACTAGTAGTAAAATATTATAAGGTACAAGTTACCCTTTCTATGATAAAGATGATATCATGTAACAATTTGGGTTAATTTCGCGGAAGGTGTTCATAGACTCGTACAATTTTTTTCATTAATTAGCGGCCTGTGTGATGAACGCTCTTAAATATAATGAATGTAAATTAGAGCGAAGCAGAGGTATATTAATATGCTTAATTGTGAATGGAACATTGATTTCAAGGTAGTACGATCTACTTTTTGTAGACCGATTTTTATCTTCTTTTATTTTTGGTTATCTTACCTATGAAATAATATCGTGACTAACTGTGGCAGGTATCGTATAGCCTTAACCAATGAATTTAGAGATTTAAATTGTGGAATAAAAATTTTGATTGGGGCAAAATTATTGGAAATTCCATCCGTATAAAGAACTTTTTTAAAATGACCTCTAATAACGTGACACTGGTGAGAGGAGTAGTTTTCATAAGAAAATAAAAGGAGACATCTATGTTTTAGGAGTTAATTAATCTTATTCTAAAGGAAATATTTTGGGAAAAACATTAGTCATTAATAAAACATGTACAATGTTATTTGAATCTCAACTCTTTGAAATAATTGAACCAATGTTATCATGGATTTCACAGTTGGATAAAGAAATCTTGATGATGATGAATGGTTGTAATTTTTACTGATCTATAACTTAACCTGTGTAACAGCTACGAGTTTATACGCATAAATATAAACAGCATGGCGCCAAGTTTGAAATGTGAAGTAAAAGTAAATTGTAATAATTACGTGTATAATTTTTATTAAGACAAATATATCAAAACTTTATTATTTCACTACAATTTACTTAGAAATATTAAATTTAATAATACTTCTAGGTAAATTGTATTCTTAACCGTAATTAATTATATGACGTCTACACACGTACATATGTATGTATCACCACAGATTATAGTTGTATGTATATACGTACTTCGTATTATTTGTAATTAGGAAAAACTTATAAATTGTTCAGTAATTTACTATGATCGTGAAATATTGTTAATTTTTAAGAGTGTTAGAGCTTTTCCCAGCTAACTTAAATACAACCTGATGTAGAAACCTGCAATGCAGTAAGTGTTTACCTATTATTATCATCTTATAAAATTGCTATCATTTTATACAATTGTCACCTTACCACAAGGTCATAACAAACTATGATTGCATAAAACATGCAAACATTTTTTTAAGTTTGTGATGATGAATTAATGAAAATGAATCAAGTAATGTATAAAAAAGTATACTGTTTTAGTTTTGGGCTATTTTTAGTATATTTGTACGTAAAATATTATTATAAAAAGCAAATGAAATGATGATCACAACGAATAAACATGGTACCCTGAAGTCAGAGACATAGGTATTATGTACATGCATGAAGCAAGACCCGCAGCAAGTATAAAACATGTACATTATTATGTCTCTGTCTGCATAGTAATGTTCCTTCGTCAACAAAACAATCGGTTCCTTTTTTTATTTTTTTATTAGGTATTGTTTTTAATTATAGCTTTTTAGTTTTGACATTTGGTGTTTTATTTGGTGAATAAAATTTCTTATCCTAAATCACATTTAGACATTAAAGATGTATGTATTTTGTCGAAAAACTTTTATTTTGAAACCCCACTCGATAGTTTTTGAAGAAAAAAAAATTCGTCACAAATTGGCGCTTAAAATCCACTACTTTCATTTTTTATAATCTTTATTATTATTATCAATCATTCATTTAATTAAGAAGAATCCAAAGACGTATGAATCATCAAAATTCGTTTAATTACGAGGCAAAATAGGATAATATGACGTATCTACATACAGATCAAACACATAACCTCCTTTGGGCTACGCTGCAGTCAGATAAAAAAAATGATTAAGGAAAATAACAAGGTAATTATATTATTTCACCGCTTTTAATCATTGTTCTAGGGTTATGAGAGTTCCCATCGACCCAGGCTAATGATTCGGCCTTTACATTTGTTAGTAGCTAAACCGTTGCTATTTCGATATTATGGTTGATTACAAATATAAAATAATAAAAAGAAATCTTATTTAGTTAACATTAAAGTTCATGCAAAATGTACATGTCATATGTTCATAAAAGTTCATATAACAAATTTTATGTTGATTATTATGAAGAAAAGGTCAAGGTTATATTTAGCGCTGAATAATAATTTGTGTCCAATTGGTTTCTGATGAGCCTTAAATAAAAGAACATCTTACTAGAACGTGAGAAAATATTTGCTAATGTGATTTAAAGAGTTTAACAAATTGGCTTAAGTGTTTCTCCACACTCAATGCAAAATGTAACTATAATTAAATTCAGTTTGTAATATAATTTAGTTAAAATAATGATATTATTACTGTTACAATATGTAAGAAAAGTTGCGTAAGTACGATTAAATACAAAAAATATTTTTCTAAGCTGAACAACTGAAATATGCATTCGTGTGTGTCACATATTTTCCTTTTCTTCAGTAGTGGTTAGAAATAAGCGAACTTTCGCTTCAACTATAGCGCACTGTGACCATGCATGCCTATTAGAGCAGGCTCCCTCTGCTAAAGGGTGCTTTAGCTTACGAAAACACTCTCAGCCAGGAGTAAAATCCTCTCGTACACTAGCCTTGGCATGTGAGCGATACCTCACGACGCACTAATTGCAGGCATCGAATTAACCGTACCTGGTATTCTTCTGGAATATTCTATCAATTAACTCTTGGTTCTTAGAGTCAAAGTGCTAAGAACTACTCAAAGGATATAATATCTCAATTTTACATCGCGATTTAGCGGTGGAACGCTGCTAACATTCTTTCCGCAAGTGTACGCAGACGTAACTAATGTAGTAATTATTAAGTGTACATTTGTGTTTTAAATACTTTTGAACTTAATCGTATTTTTTGTGATAAATAGCATATAATAAGAAATTAAACGAAATATGAAATTGTTGAGCCACAAGCACGTTAAATTTATGAGACTAAAGTTTGATAACTTTAACAAAAGTCTAAGAAAAGCAATGTACTTAATTGGCAAGGTACGATTTGTTTCATAAACAAAACAAATTACCATCGAAATTTTATTGACCAGCTGACTTTTAAATTATATGGTTGCAAAATTAACAGAAAATTGTAAGTGATGAGCCCATCATCGTGGTAACCGGTCACGTTACGTCATAGAATGTTGAACTCAAGACGTACGCCTGACCTCCGACACGCGCTTTACCTTCCTTAATCCAGCTTTTTAGGTTTATCTTGATAACTAAGAGAGATTTACTAACATATCTTAATAAATTTTACAAGGTTGTTAGTTATAATAATAATTTATTTATTTATTATAAAATACAATGTACAAATTATACATTCCTGCTACGGTTTGAATATAATTATGACAGTTCACGACAGTATTTGTTTTTATAAACAGTTCTGGGTTTCTTCAATACTCAGTGCTTATTTTATTATTAAACTAGTAGAACCTGCGGCCTCACTCGCGTTCAATCTACTCGTACAAAAAAGACTTTTTGGCTTTATGTTATATAGCAACTTTGCCTCGCTTCGCTCGGGTTCGTCCTTATGTATATATATGTACGTCTCAAGACTCAAGCTCAACGCTGGATTTATACTAGGGCACTCGAGGCTAGTGCCCAGGGCGGCAAATTTTTGGGGCGGGAAAGAAAATCTCTTCGCGTTATCGAAAATGCTCTTTTTGTTTTCGAAAAATGAATACTTAAAAGAAATTAACTTGCACATTTTTTGAAAAATTGAAATCATTTATAATTTACTTTTTTGTATTTTTCAAAAAAAAAAATTATCGAAACTCTACCCATTTTATGCAAAATTTCGATAATTGGGCGGCATTTTTTTACTATGCCCAGGGGTGACGGTAAGGTTGAATCTGGCACTGCTCAAACGGTTAATTACGAATAGTTGATCAGCGTATATTAAAATTGTAGTCGTGCATAAAAAAAAGAAAAGCGGGTAGAAAATCAAATAATAAAGATATACTATTGGTGGAAACAACTCCTCTGTTTGTCAACAGATTTTCTTTTTTTATTTAGTAGCTATTGGTGACTTTTACTGTTATTAATAAAACATTTGGAAACAGTTTTTTTTTACATGTTTAGCAAGATTCAATAATCTTTATGATTAAATTTTGACTGACACTGGGCGAACATTTGTTACTAGAAATTAGCTGATCCAACACACGTCCTGTTCTATTTCTCATTTTATTTGTTATCTTTCATACATAAATTCTAAAAAAAGCACTTTGAGTTTTCCTATTTTCCAGCTAACTTTTTCAATTAATATTTTAGTTAAAAATTTTATTCAAATTATTACGATGATATTTTAAAATTAGCTAGTGCTGTTCTAAAGTGATTCTCTTACAAATGAAAAGCATTTAATTTTTACTATATAGATTAAGGAAATTAATTAATTTATGATAAAAATATAATTAATTTAAATTTGTAAATACGATTAGCTATAAATTAATTTAATATAAAGTTAATGTGAAGTGAAATAATAAATTAATATTGAGCTTTCTTACATAGTTCGTGTGAATGTATCACGCAATATGTAAAAAAGTAAACAAATCGTAAGATTAGTTCAAGAGGTTAACATCGTCAATATATAATCTGATTATAGTCGTCGATAAATTGATTGATATTTTGTCGATGGAAAAATTTGCTACACTTCACTTGGTGATTTATGAATGTAGTAATGGCGATCGATCATGAGAAAGATAACATCAAATTGTTCTCAATTCAATCAGATCTTCTTAGTCTAAAAAACGAAAGTGCATAACTTTTTGTCAGATAGCCGCGATTATATAATATGAATTGTTTGAATAACATGCGCGCGTGAACTATAACATCGAAATAATGGGAGTATTTTACACGAACAAAAGATATACCTTTTTGTTGTAGACAACATTGAAGACAACCATAGTTTAATATTGAGTAACGTTAAGATATACGAATTATAATTTACAAATACGTATACTTATTATATTATATACTTACGTATTCGTATACTTATATAAAATAAAACTATTCTGCGAAGACATAAATATATTGGCAGGATTGCACCTAATATGTGATTTACATACGGTACTCATACGATACTGTCAATCGATTAATATGTAAACCTAATCTATACTAATATTATAAATGTGAAAGTTTGTGAGTATGGATGTTTGTTACTCTTTCACGCCAGAACGGCTGAACATAGGTTACATTTTATTTCGAAAAAATGTACAGTTTCCGTGGAATACGTTTGTTTTTGTTTAATTGTACCTATATAAAAATCTCGTGTCACGGTATTTGTGGTCGCACTTCTCCGAAACGGCTCGACCGATTTTAAAAATTTGTAATGATTTTAATAATTTTGTATAATACTTGGTATCGCCCATTTTTTTTATTGCGGTTTTAGTATTTTTGTGTGAATACTTTCCAAATAATATTATATTAATACATAGAGACGAACACGAGCGAAGCGAGGGTGAGTCGCAATATAACATACAGCAAAAGAGCTTTTTTTGTAGCTTGAACGCGGGCGAAGCCGCGGGTTCTGCTAGTATTATTCATATATATTTTAACTGAAAATACGACGATAATTTTGTGACGATCTTTTTTATGATTAAATAGCGTTTGCCTGAGGCTCAGCCTTCATACTTCCAATCGTTTTTTTTTTAATTCTATAGCCCTTTGAGGCTAAACTTCAATTAAAAAAACTCTCTTAACAGAAACCTTTAAGGTAGACTCCTAAATTTTAAGTTTGTAGATGATTGTCAATAGTACTCAGTTAATAATTTCAAGAATCTGCTTTATATGTTTCTTATTCACTTACATCGTTTTTAATTTTGTTTAGATAATGTATCTAATGAATAATGACATCATGGGTTTAACAAGATGAAGTCTGTAAATACGGAAACTACGAGTATATACTTTTAGCTTTATATATATTTATTTGCAATGTCTTACATTTTATTTTTAGTTATAAGTCTTTTTATATCTTTAAATTCATGTCAATAATATGTTCATAAAATGTGCGCTTTTTTTCGTATTACGTCACGATGGTTGTAAGTAAACTTATAACTTATATCATATATGTTTATATAATATACCAGCGACTTATCCTCTCTTTGCTCGGGTTCGTCCCTAGTACAGTTTTAACGTTTAGTATAGATTTTTCAGAGATGAGATAATTTCTCGCAGTAAAAAGTATCATAAATATTGACCCGGGTAACCAGTTATCATCATACCAAATTTCATCAAAATCTGTATAGTGGTTAACTCGTTATGCATTCCTAGACAGGCATACAGACGGATAGACAGAAAGACAGACGGATAGACAGACAGATAGACAATAATTCTAAAATCTGTAGATTCGGTCTCTGTATCGATAATAATGACTATTTCAGTAAGATTTTCCAAAAAATATTTAACATACAGTTACGACTTAGAATTTTATTACATGTTTAGATAAATCTATATTTATAGAATGAGTTGAAGTGTTTGTTTGTTTGTTTTTTATGTAAAAGCGCTAATCTCTATAACTACCAGTCTGTTGTAAAAATTTTTTTTGCATTTGATAGCCCATTTTTCGAGGAAGGTTTAGGTTATGTAACGTCACTCTACGATTTTTAGGATCAAAACTGTTATAATAAAGAGACACCTCATGAGAAGCCGCGGGAAAAGTAACATATAAAAATTAATGCATTCTTATTTGTTTGTAATATAAGTAATCCTTAACCATTCATTCAATTGCGATAATGTTTTGTAAGTTTTTGCGTAAAGCTCTATCATTATGACGTGCGGGTTTGTAACTCCTTCAAAGCCAGCGTGGGTGGCTAGTACTTTATAATTTACTAGCGATTCGCCATTGCGTTGCTCATGTCTAAATTTTAAGCTTTACATACGTCAATTTTATACCAATATCTCATAGGAACCAACACCACCTGTGTATAGCAGGTGGTATGCGTAAATGCATTTCCCAACTTAAAAAAAGCTAATAAAGTTGCATATTAGCAAATATTTTTTTTAAACGAGCTTTTATTTAGATTCAGGATATCACGTAACACAAGAGTTCTTGTCAAGATTATTCAAACGAGTCCAAACGCGACGGTTTTATCTTGTTTAGCTTAGGAGTTCCTATGGCCACCTTCCGACTCCATCTTGAGACCAGCTTCATGGTACCATATTATTGCATTGGCACCGAAGTTACGTAAGTAAACCAAATTTAACATAATCTAAAGACAGTAACTGGTTCTAATTTAACTCGCAAGATTTGTCCCATACTAAAATACTAACAGGGCAAGTTAAAAAATTATAAAAGCTTGTAAAAAAGTAGTTACGCAATATAATATTCTGGAATGTAAAACGGTGGACAAATATTAAAATAAATGTTCATACATGCAGCATCTTTATTATGTTTTTATTTCACTTGTTAATATAACTTTTTGTTTATTTCTGTTTATATAAAAAAATTAAAATGATGCAACAACTCTATCGAGTTCATCTTCTGTAAAACAAAGTAGCATGAAACAGTACACTCTTCGACGATCGACGTGGCTGCTCGTTTCTGAAATCATGTATTCCTCTTCTTCAGGCGCGTACCGATCACTATCAATAGAACATATCTAAAAAAAGTAATAGTAAGAAAGGCGATTTAAAATACTAAAGTTTTTATGGAAAATTATACAAATAGTAAAATAATTTAGTATTTTAGGAAATGTCACCATCCCATGAGCATGAGAGAATATACCTATTTATAGTGGATTTTCATTTAAACACTCGACAATACTGTAACATATATGTACGTATTATGTAGTCTCCATTAGATTAACCTCTGTCTGTGACATTTAGCAGGTTATTAATATAATAATTAAATAGGTACTTTTTTATATTTTTGCATTTACATATTATTAAGAGTAATAATATTAAAAGTTCAGAGATGATAGTCGCATATTTGAATCTTACCTTTTTTTTGTTTTTGTTATAGCATGCTAATTCTTCGAAATGATTATTTAATTTTGCTTTAGGAAATCTAAAATAACTACTTAATTCGTTGTAACGCCCTAAATGCTGAAATGAGCCAAAATATCCTATTGATAATGTTAAAATAATATATTATTAAATAAGAAAAAAATTATAAGGTTTTTACTGTACAATGTACAGATTTGTATAGTTATTATTATTTAAACATAATGTGTATATATATAAAGTAAAAAACAAATTATTTTACTTCAGTATCTACGGTACCGCTTTTCCTTACAGTATCTTGTGGGAAATCGTTAGGAAATATTCTTCTGAGCTCCACGTCTTCGCTATAATATACATCAATAGTTATGAACAAATTATCTCATGAATATTTATTATGTGTGATATGTTAAAATCACTTACTAGGTATAAATTACGCCATCACTTTGCTTCATTGAACAGTGAAGGACCTATGAAATGGTTTCAAATTATAAACTATAATCAATCATTAGAAAATATTAGGTCACATTAGAAAACAAAAATTACGTACAATGTAAAATATGAACCATAATACAAAGTGTAGCATAATGTTTTGAGATCACTGTATTTTAACTTTAATGTATATTATACTTACACCATGTTGTTTCGATATAAATTGTATAATTTTACGACGCAACGTATAAATTCAATTTGCTTCGTAGTCTTGAAGTGTGAAAGCAATTTTTGATTATTATTAGTTTTTGTCTGCAACTTTTAAATTACTGATTTTATAATATTACATTCATGGGATAATGTTTTATATATGTAGTATGGTATTATAAATATTGTCTATACAAATAAATATAATTGGAGTGTCTCTTTGTAATATTAAAATAACCTCTTTTTACTAAATGCATATGGATGTATACACGGTACATATACCAAAACAACATTTTTTACAATTTTTGTCTGTCTGTCTGTCTGTTTGTTCCGGTTAATTTCTGAAACGGCTGGACCGATTTTGACGGGACTCTTACTGGCAGATAGCTGATGTAATAAGGGATAACTTAGGCTCCTTTTATTTTAGAAAAAAATAGGGTCCCACGAAAAAACAATTAAAACCAAAAAAAAATAAAATAAAAAAAAGTTTATTTTTGGAAGAAATCTAGGGACGAACCCCAGCGAAGTAAGGGCGAGTCGCTAGTATTAAATAAAAATATACACGAGTACCTACGCCACACTATCTTTGGCATATAATAAGTGCGTATATATTAACGTAATTGCCATCGATTTTGTATACTCTATGCTACATTTACGCAATATTTACGTATATTATTATTATTTGTATTTGTTGATCTTACAAATTTATAGACACAATATAGGAACTCTATAAACTGTTTTGGACTCCTTTATATCGTTGTAAAATAAAACTTTCATTGAATTAACAAAAACATTTTATTTGAACTATTAATATAATTTAAATAATTCGCCTGTCATTATATCTGATGTCATTTTCGTCAGAGTGCGGCTGGTAGCCTCTTGTATCTGCTACATACTTTACATAGTGATAAAGGCCTTGTGGATCTAAGTAACCGTATTCACCGCGAACCACCAAACTTTGAGTTCCGCTAGGGTGAGATATTATTCCTCCATCCTCTTTTCTAAACGTCCCGTCTTTGTTTTGAAACCTTAAAATTTGAAATGATTCGTACAATTTTAAAAGTTTTCTTTATCTATTAGACTATTTTAAAATATTTTCGTACAAACTTCATATATATCTTCTTCATGTCAAATCCTTATTAATATGTTTGGTATTTCAATGTCAAAGTATTCATTTTATAATATTCCTATTATATCAGTCATCTTAATAAATCATACATTAAAATTATTTAGAAGGACCGGTTAGGGGGAAAACCAAATTTTATGACTAAACGAGTTCATTATGATTCTGATTGTCTCACTATAGCACGTATTATTTTTTTAATATAATTAGTTTTTGAACTTTGCAACTGTTGTTATTATTATTTTTATCATTATTATTTTTATTATGAATTATTATTGTTGATTATTTAAAATATCTTTATTTAATTTATGTGACATTTTATTTGGAAATTTATAATTATAATACATTTTTTTTCTTGTTAATAATTTAAGTTTATAGTTTAATCCACATGATCACTTAAAAACCTTAATAATAATTATCATGCTATATTTACCTATAACTAAAAGTGCAATTAACATGCTAAGTATTTAGATAATATGTGTTAACCATTGTAACTTTTGTTGGTAAGTCAATAACTAAATAAATAAAAAGAATAAACTTAATTTCTTCTTAAATATTTTACTTACTTTTTTCTGTAAGTAATTTTATTAGCTCATAGTATGTACATTATACATATTATATTGTTAAGATTTTGGAGTACAAAAAAAAGGTCTAAATCTGTTTTTTCTAGTTCATGGTCAAAATATTAAAAGTATTTTTTTAACTCGCACTTTTTTATCGCACGCGAACCGTACATTTTTCCGAGATAAAGAGTAACCTATGTACTATTCATTTGATTTTGTAACGATGATTGATTGAGTAACAAACATACATCAAAACTTTCGCTTTTATAATATTAATAAAAATAATAAAAATAAATAATATAATTCCCAAGGGAAATAATCCCATTATACCCTGAATTTCTAATGTTTTTTCAAAACATTCTCACATTATACTAGCAGTCTGATTTGGTATGGCCCAACAATTTTTAAAATTGACACTTCAAAGACTAGGCGGTGACCTTCTAGGGGATTGAATTTCTAAACACCTTGATACAAGGTGTGAATTTCATTTAATGCCAAACAGCGTATAGGTATATCAAGTTCAAAATTTTGACCAGAAAAATACTTTGGGATAGGAAAATTAAAAAAAGTTCATATATACATACTCAAAGCTATAACTTCCTAAACCATTATTGTTAAAAATTAGCTTTTTTATTTGATTCTCAAGGCCGTTGGACGCAGAAAGCTTGACAATTGCTGCATAGTAGACGACTGCGATGAGGCAGATGCGCGCGACTTTTACCTGCGTAACATATACAATATGTCAAGGCCAACGGTTCATAAACGAACATCAATTTATTGGAATACCAAATAACAAAAAACATATTATATCAAATCCATAAAAGGATTTAACACACGGATATGAATAATAATTTTATTGTTATGGACAAGACCATGCGTGACCCATCTAAAGTCGTGATCACTAATCTCGACGAACTCTGATATTGATTTACAGATCTTTAGTTAGATTAGTTTCTCTAAAAAAATGTCGATACTAATTACAATATAAAACTTTAATTTATTAATATAATACATAGAGGAGAAATCTTTGTTATCTTTACGAAAGTACATTAGAAGTAAACTTACCATAATTTGAATTTGTTTTTCTCACTGTGTGTTTAAGTAACTGCGGTATTAGTTCAACTGTCCACACTTTATATCCAGTTCCTTAAGAATGTCAAGTCTGGACCTCATTCCTTACAAACAATGCGTCAAGGACTCTATCAAGTCATTGACATCATATATTTCTTATGTAAATACAGGAATGGCTGTTACAAATTATTATTAACAAAAAAACTCGTAGCAAACCTGCTAAGTTTACCGCGAATCAATTTTATAGTTCGACTATATAACACGAGAATCTTATTTTTTGTTGTATATTTTTATTAATAACACATTATTGTTTGAGTCTTAAAATCCTAATATTTTTTAGAAAAAATAAAAATAGAAGTACGCATAGCATTATGGATAATTTTATTTTTGCACAGTTTATTTTATTTAATGAGCCGATGCTTAGGAAACCATTGCAAGTATTTTCTTGACATTTGAAGGAAGCGGAACAAGGATACTCACGACGTGTCAGCATCAGATACATGGTGAAAATATAAAAAATAAAATATATGCCAGTAAAATCATTTATTTGTGATTTTAGTTGTAATGCACGGCATTAGCACGGTCATAGCAAAATATGCTCAAGCGCTATTAATTATAAGCCATAAAATTAGAACATATTATGAGAAAAATTTAGATAGAGGTAGTAGAATAAGGAGAGAAGATCTATATGCCCCATCTATCTTATTATTTTAGTATCAGTCTTAACTGTTTAATAAATTTTTGTTACCTATTTTATTTCATCATACGATGTAAACATGCAAGATTACTTTACTCTATGTAAAGGCTGCTTGCACGAGGCATGCGCATGTTTCCATTTAATGCAAAATTACTAAATATTACATACATATACAATTAAATATGACTCTATGTTTTGTTTATTTGTTTCGTGCTGATGTAAAAATGTTCAGTTTTTATATCAGCTAAATAAAACAGTGATAGGTGTATACCTATCACTGTTTTATTTATATGCGAAGATTAATATTTAATTTATTCGTAAATTAAAGCATATAAATAATTTGATATATAACTTGTGTCATTATAAAGACTAATATAATATTATTAGAATTTTTGTATCGTTGATGTCAGCATTAGGCATAAATGTAGAACTGAATATTTTAGTAATTTAGGACAATGGCTCGCATAGTAGCTGGGGAGAGAATTAAAGGTAGCCCATGTCCATCTCTGTGATGAATGAACATATTATGTATGTCATGCCTTTCATAAAAATCTGTTTCACGAAATAAACAAACAAAAAAATAGAGTTATTTTTATTAATTATTAATACTAATAATATAGAACGTGGCTTTATTTTATTAAATAATTAAAGACTAAGTATATAAAATTAAATTAAATTTAAATTATTAAAGAACTTCAACAGTCTCTGAATTGTATATAATACTGGTTCTATCTGTCTAATATTGAGTACCGTCGGTGTAAAGAGTATTAATTGTGACTGACCAGTCCTGTTTCAACAACACTGGAGTTACAGGTTTGATTCATGTACGAAGATAATAAAATAAATACATATATAAGTATCAAGGTTTCAGGTATATCGAGTAATGGACAATACCGCGTAGCACTCATTTTCTTAGGATTTATATTTTATTATACCTATCTGTAGCCTACACTACAAGAGAATGGAGTGTGGTTGAAAATGAAAAATGGAGATGTTAATTATTTATAACTTAGTAAGTAATACGTCATGGGTAATAAAGTAATACTCATAATTCCAATTTTAATTTAATGTTTCGCAGTAAACGATGTCGTTCATTAGCCAAGTAGAGATGCCACAACTGCTGGACCCTTAAAATATAATGTAAAATTAAAACTTTTCTAGTTTTATTTAAATTAAATTTGAAAGGTTTCTTATTATCTACGTTGATTTTAAAAAGCTCCCCAGTCTTGTAGAGCCATAATAATATTTCCAAAATAGCAAGTATACTTAGAAAACTACTAAATATCTACGACGAATTTTTACGATCGAATGATTTTATAACCTAAAAGCAAATAATCTGGTCATTGCTTACCCACTTTTTCTAATAACTTAGTATAACTTAATTTTATAATATTCGTTATCACTTTTCTTAGTACTTACACGTTCAAACACATGCAAATATTTACAGTTGTATGTGATATAACTTGATGAGTTATAAGATGATTCACGTGCCACCTGCCGTAAGCTGACAGTAAATACTATGTCAACAACCGTTGTGAGCTTCTATTGCAAAGTGTTGCGACCATATGAATAATTAATAAAAGCGTAAGCAACGTTTCAAACAAACAGACAAACAAATTGACAAGCATACGTGATCTTTACATCGAACTAATATTTTAAACGTGAAAGTTTGTATCTAGATGTGGTTGTTCTTTTTTCATGTTTTTCATGACTTGACGGATTTGGATGAAATTTAGTCTTAAGGACCTTACTGTCAGGTTCCTAGGAACGCACCGGACAAAACGGAGTGTAAATCACTAGTAGATATTAAATTATAATTTAAAGGAATAAATGATAGATACCAGAATTCGGTTTGATAGATTTCTATTGGCTTGAACTAGTTTAGGAATTAATAATCGAAATCCGTCCTTATCTGCTTTGTACATCCATGTTTCTTCATCTCCATCAGGTGTTATATAAAATACTTTGCCTTCGACTAAGATATACTGAGTAGGGAGACCCTCATCCATTACAGTTCCTGTTTCAGATTTTGTTATGCCATTTGTAGTTGAAAAACTGAAATGAAATATGATTTTTCTATGATTTAAAATAGAGCGAAAGCGAAAGTTTAAATGTGTATGTGTATATTGTTAGTCCTTCATGATGAAATGGCTAGATATATTTATAATAATGACCTCCTGACCGACTTCGGCCACGGCGGCCAGTCTCATTGAGACTAGCCAACTGCGCAGGAGATATTATAGTGCACAAGTGTACGCGCAGACACAAGTGTACTCTCTATTCCTGACACTCTCGTACTCCGGTGGGATGACTACTCGACACGACCGCTGAGAGTTAAGGCGCAGGACTGACGGCTTTATGTGCTCTCCAAGGCACGGGGATCTCCAACTTCGGGCTGTTACTGAGACTTACTAAACAGATATAATACTCTCCAGAACCCAGAAACTCTCGATTTGCAGCCGTACTTGCTAGCCACTACACCACCGAGGCAGTTATATTTAGATTTAGGCTAGATATATTTAGATGAAATATTGTATAATGATAATATACTATGACTTTGAGTAACACATATTAAGCTTTTGAGCACCAGAGCGAAGCGAAGGTAAGTTGTTAGTGTGTTATTATAATTATAATTACAAAATATTTAATTTTACTTATTCAATTATATTTTGGTAACAAGCTAGGTTTTTATTAGAATTTAAGAATACCAAAAAAATTCAAACAATTCTAAATATCTGCAAATGAAGCCTCTTGTGTGTAATAAATGAAGCGTATTGTATACATATAGTAATATGTAAATAAGAAGAAATTGTTTCTTTTTTGTTTACTTAAATGCGCTAATCTCTGGAACTAAGAATCAAATTTGAATAAACTCGTGTTGCATTTTATAGCCTACTTATTGAATAAAAACACAGGCTACTTTACATCAAGCTACGATTTTTAGAAGTTAACTACACATAAAATAGATCGAGAGTCCAAAAATACTTGCTTTCAAAACTTAGTCTTCTTCTATACTATAGGACATAATATATAACTCTGGGAGTAGGACAAATATTATCGATATGAGTTTTTTAATAATAATTGAATTTTTACCTGTAATTATAATTTCCTTTTCCGTCAGTGTTATATTCATATTGTACTATTTTTGCTTCTTGATCGCTTTGTAAAGGGGCACCTTGCGTTAAAATGAATAGAGCTAAAGTAACCAGTAAACAGCGCATGTTTAAAGAGGTAGCACAGTTAGAAGTCGAGAGTGATACTACTTAAATAACGTATAATATTATTAGCTGAACTAAAATATTGAAAATACTATAACAGGAAGTTTTTTTATAATAAACTTAATATTAAAAGCAACTATGTTTACTGAGTGGTAGTCTTTGAATTGCTTTATTATAAACAAACTAGATATATATAGTACTAACGACTCCCAACCGGTTCGTAAACATTTCAATGTCTTTTCGTAACTAACACCTAAATTTTGTGAATGACCATCCAACGCACGCCGTTTATCGCACGGCATCAAATGAAGAACACAAAAAACTATTGCAGCAACAACTATACGCTAGGTACTCAATGATTATACCTGGTACCTTGATTTTCGGTTTATCTTTATTAATAAAAAACTAATAAAAGCTTAATATATAAGCTGAAAACTTTATATCTGTACATATAGAAAACTTTTCAACAACATCCAAAGGTCAAGGCTTTAACAAAGCCTATAAATCCTTTTCCAGCCGACTTCGAAACAAAAAAAAAAGTGTGTAAAAAAGAAATGTTACGAATAAAAAAATACAAAAAAATAAAAATAAAAAACTCAATGTAACATTTTTATAAAATTATTGAAAAAAAGCATTTTTTAAAACAAGCTTATATTTAAATGCTATAAAAAGACGAAAATTAAATCAAACCCGTCAATTTATTACATTACACAATTTATATGATATAAAAGCTTAACTAGCTTTGCCTATTTTATAAAAAACATATTATTTTATATTTTTTTTTCTTGTTTATCTTCACAGGTAAATCAAATACATTGTGTAATGTTATAAATTGTTGGGTTTGCTTTAATTTAAAGTTTATTTTCTTCTTTTTAGAGCATTTCAATAAAAGCTTGGTTTAAAAAATGGTTTTTTAACTTTACTTTATTTTTTAGCTATTCGTATTGTTGTCAGCAAATCCTTGCATTTGATATCCATATAATGGGGTGCATCTTGCATCATGGTGCATAAAAAAAACGTAGTCCACCATCTTTGGGAGTCCGCCATATTGAATTTAGAATGACGTCGTTTAGCTAGCCATGCATTGTCATCCAAACTTACCATGTGCAAAATTTCAGCACTAACAGTTGAGGATAACTACTTTAAAATACAGTTGCAAGATTTGACCCGAACTAATATACTAACACGACAAGTTAAATAAAAGTTTGTAGCATATAATCTAGTTGTGAATAAATATTGTGAATAAATGCAAATAAGTAAAACTATATTTTCGGTTTTTTCGCGGATTTATTTAGATTTTTGGTAAAACAAGCAAGTGGTGTCTGTAAAGCGTTCGAAACGTCGAGAATCAAAAATTAAATAAAAAAACGTGTGCGTACTTATGTACGCACGTAAGAAGTTATAATTCTTTGGCGTAACAGAACAAAAATAGTCAGAGATTGTCACAACTCTCTGTTTGTAAAAGGAATGATAAATTAATAAAATAATTAAATAAGGCATACTAGGCATTTTACAATCATATATTTATAGAATATCATTTAAGGAAAGAATATAAAATTATATATCATTTGTCAAACAATAACAACGGTTACCATGGCAACAAACAGTTATCAGCTAACTTCATCATGTTTGTTGCTTACATGTCGCTTTTTGGCTGTTAGTGTGCGCACGCATCGTAAAAATTTTACTCTCATAATTTTTTCCAAACGTCCCAAAAGAAGTATAACTTCAAAAACATAGTTTTATATAAAGGCGTAAATGTATGAAAGTATTAAATCCTTATTAGCTACGAATAAATAATAAGTCAGGAAATGTAACTGCGTTAAAAAACTGATCCAACGAAAAATATGTTCAAACAGGCGGTGCTTAAAAGTTGTGTCCAACGCGTCAAATTTTCCCGTACGTTTATATTTTTATCATTGTGAACTACAACTGTGAATCATCATGCCAGCATGTTTTTTGAAGTGGTGCAAGGAGCCATACAAGATTAAAATGTCCAGGAATCACTTTTCACTAATAAGTAGTAGCAAAATTATAATTATCTTATATATTTAAACGAGCAATTCTTGTATATTTATATCTTTATTTATTTATACCAGCGATCTCGGAAACGGCTCTAACGATTTCGTTGAAATTTGGTATGTGGGGGCTTTCGAGGGCAAAAAATCGATCTAAATTAGTCTCATGTCTGAGGAAATGCGTGTTTTCAAGTTTTCATGCGGTTTTCTTTTGCATTATTCTACGCAGAATATGGTCAATAATTTCTTACACTCTAGCATAAGCATCGTGGTCAAGCGATCAAGGCGCAAGTTAGACAACTACATATGCCTGGGATCGAGTCCCGGTCTGTAGTCAAAGTTTTACTTTTGTTTTTTTTTTATTTATTCAAGTTTTTAGTTTTTTTTATCTAAAAAATACGACATAACAAAAAAGAACTTCGAGCGAAGCTCGGTCGGTCGGTACTAAATATTAAAAGATGTTCAAATGACAAATACGTTGTCAAGCCGAGATGGCCTGTACTATGTAAAATAAAGTCAATCAATTTTTGACCTAATTTAGAAAGTATTTTATTTTCTTCTTGATGAAATACTGAAATGTAAATCAATAAAATTTAGATATTTTTATAATAGTAATGTATTTTGCTTATATTGTTTTCTTTTAGTTTCCCCGCCAATCGAATTCGGCAAAAGAAGTGGATAGCTGCAGTTAAGCTAGAAAGGCAAGAGTACTGCGGCAAGAGACTGGATGCCTGTGTGTTTTATTATTAAAATAATTATGTTATTATATCGAATCTGAAATTAAGTTGTTTTTTACGCAGATGATTCGTCCCGAAGAAACTTATCATGAAAATTCAGTTCTGCCAATTTTGAAGTATTTGATTTACCTGATTTGCCCAATAAAACAATTACTGCAGACTTCAAGTGCATAAGGCACAAAAACGTAAATTGGTGAAGTTTGACTATTATTTTTTGCACTTAATCTTTAGGTTCAATATTTTTGTTTTAGCTGTATAGATGTATCTATTTACAATAGAGACAGTCTTTCATAGATTTGAAACTGATCTTCAAAGTTATTTTCAGGAGAATAACAGCAACATACAGTATTCACTACATTGCGAAGAAAGATTCTCTTTCAATGTATTTTAGACAAAAATTTAATAAATTACTCATATTTCGCGGGACATAGAGTTCATTGAATTGTAAAACGTAACCCAAAAAAAATATATACTAAAAAAAAATGTCTATATTGTTTTATTATTGACTTGGTCCGGTCTACTTATTGCATAACATCGTCCACGCCGCTATGACTCGGCTGTCACAGCAGACATTGCAGCACGCGCGCAAACCAATCCTTGCTTTTCGTCTGAATTTAAACCAATCACCAAGCATGTCTGTTTGTAACCTCAGAAGTGATTCGTATTTTGATCATACGCCATTTTGGTTTGAAGTAAGGCCACTTTTTGTGTGGAATTTGTTCTTAATTAGACTTCCTGACTTATTATTTATTCGATTTATTCATAGATTATTAGGTTACCTTCATACTGCTCCCCATTTTTGAGATTCAAATTTTGATTTTAAGTATAATTCCAAATGTCCATTTTAAGTATAATTTGCCTCTTATGATAACTATAATAAAAATAAGTCTTTTTTAAATCTTAACTTTTTTTTATAATTTCCATGATTAAAAAATGTTTTGAATTATTCAGAAAAAGGTATAAGTAAGTATATTTTCTTGATCAAAATACGAGCATAATAGTCGTGCTAGAACTTAATTAGCACCTATAATAATTCGCAACCTATAGTTTTATGTCGATGATCTATACATCATTATAGTAATTCTACAAGATAAAAATATGATGAAAATTCCTAAGTTATAAATTCTATATAAATAAGTATAAATAAGATCCTAACCTAATTGTGTAATATGAAATGCGGACCCAACAAAATTATAATAAATGGATGTATTATAAAATATCAAACTGTTATATAATTTGTAGTGTACGGCTTTGTCTGTTGGTGAATCGTCCGCCTATTATTGATTTATGGTATATCGAAATATCTACTCGTTGACATTTGTTGTAATTTCCTTATGCGTGTAACACTTGCCAGATGACTTCAAATAGATGGGCTATCAATTTGAATAAAGCCTTTTGATTGTATATATTCTTTCTATTGCAAAGTACAATGTATGTAAATGGTCACAGACTGTACAACGCTTTGTATATGATGAATATCTGATTGACCCCATGTAAAGGTAGCGTTATGTAACTTTTATCCACCATCGAAATACCTTCTGTTAACAGGAACAGACGTGTGTAATATTGCACTTAAATTGCATTATGATAATGAAATGAATTTTATTTGTGGTTTATTTTATTTGACTGTGCTTAAATACCATTACTATTGGTTTCCTAAAAGATATATAAAAATTGATAATAGATGACTGCTAATTAAGTTACGTTAAGTAACTTTTTTATTACCTCTACGTACTTTTGCAACTGTTTGTTTTTATTTGACTTACAATTAGTAAGATGGCATTGAGCCTGGTTTTATTTTAAACAAATAATGATATTTCTTATACGATAAATAATTATCATATTATAAAAATACAAAGCTGAATCATCCGACGCAATAAATAGACATACCTCAGATGTTGCACCCGTTGTCATTTCGGTCCGATTGAACAACTTTATTAAAATAATAATGAATTTCGTTGAGATTTATGTAAACATATTTTAAAAGGTTTTTAATATGGAAAGTTCTTAATTAATGAAAATATATTAATACAGTAGAAAAACAAGTTTATGAATGTTTTAAATATATTATTATTTTAATTTGCTCTTCTTTTAAGTAGACTAATTAAAGAAATAATAATAATAATAATTTATCTCTTTTCACATCCAAATATTGCAACTATGCGCTGGTCGAATAAAAACTGTATAATCTATACATGTAATAAAATTCTGAGTCGAATAGGTACAATATTTTTTTTTTTTGGAAAATCTTATTGAAGTAGTTCATTATTACCGATACAAAGGCCGAATCTATAGGTTTTAGGATTTTTGTCTGTCTATCTGTCGGTCTGGGAACGCATCACGAGAAAATCACTTTTTTTGTTGAAATTTTGATGAAATTTCGTATGATGATAGCTAGTTATCTGGGTCAACATATAGGATACTTTTTACTGAGGGAAAATATCTCATCTCTGAGAAATATTTACTAAACGTTAAAACATAAGGGACGAACCCGAGCGAAGCGAGGCTGAATCGCTAGTATATATTATAAATATAGTTAAGTTTAAGAAAATAACAATTTATTATATACTAATAGGTCAAGAGAAGACTTCGACCTTCAATTGCTCAGTTTTTGTAATATATTCGTACACATTACGCACTATATTTATTCCAATATATTTCCCTATATTATACAATAATATATTCAAACATGAGTTAAATTGTAATTAATACTAAATTACATTTTTTTTGTTAGTTTTGTTAATGCTTAATACATTTTGTATATTAATTTATTTTGAAACTAGCGACACGCCCTCGCTCTGCTCGGGTTCATCCCTATAGATTTCTCAGAGATGAGATATTTTCCCGCATATGCTATATGTTGACCGGGATAACCAGCTATCATTATATTAAATTTCATCAAAATTTGTCCAGTAGTTTTCTCGTGATGCGTCCTCAGACAAACAAACAGACGGACAAAAAATCTAAAAACTATAGATTTGGTCTCTGTATCGATATTAATGACTACTTAAAAAAATGGTCAGATTCGACTCACAATTTTATTATACATATGTATAGACTAGCGAATCATCCTCACTCCGCTCGGGTTCGTCTTTACATAGTTTTATCGGTTAGTATAGATTTCACAGAGATAAAACATTTTCCCGCAGTAAAAAGTATCCTATATGTTGACGCGGATAACCAGCTATCATCATACCGAATTTTATCAAAATCTGTTCACTGGTTTTCTCGTGATGCGTTCTCTAGACAGACAAACAGACAAACATTCTCAACACTATAGATTCGGCCTCTGTATCGATAATAATGACTATTTCAATAAGATTTTCCAAAACATATTTAATGTACAGACAAATTCGACTCTGAATTTTATTATATGTATAGATTATTTTTTGTTGTTTACTTTGTAGTGACATCTATGTTAAAATACATGGACGCCAATATGCATAACTACAATGAAGGCTTCATTCGTCATTGGTTTCATAATATTTATTTAATCTGATGTTAAGAGCTTTGCTTTAACTTAACAAGATGGCGCTGTGCCGTACATTTTATTATATTACAAATTGCAATGGAATGCAATATAAAGTAAATTGTAAATTAGTTTATTAATTTTATACTTTTAACAATTTTAATGAATGTTAAAGATGATAGTTTATTTATTGTATTTTAATAGAATTTCTATATTGTATCATACTTTTATTATAATATTACCCTATAGGTGTAATATCTGCAGTATTTACATAACGGGTGTCTCGGAAACATGATCTGTATCGTGTAGGTATAATTAATACTGCATCCTTACATTTTAGGTGAAATTAATTAATTATCAATTAATAAAATGTACATACATTTTTTTGTTTTCTGCTTTATGACTTAATTGGTAGTTTTCATTTACTATAGATACCTAATCAAATATTTTCAAAGTCGGTATTCTTTGTATCGGCTGGCACCTATAACTGGTAATGGTAACTATAATAAATGGAAACTACAAATAAGTTATTTTTTACTTTTTAGTTTTTTTTTAGTTGGTTTTAATTTTTTTTAAAGGTATTTTTTTCTTTTTAGTGAAGACATAGTAGTAGTACTAGTATAGTATTATATAGTAAGAAAAAAGTCATTTTATTAAAATATCGCTTAAGCCAATGATGATGTCTTTTATAACCTGATTGGCTTAAGCTGTTCAAGTTAATTTGATGCCAATTTTTACATGAAGATTGATTAACTAAAATTCGCTTTTATTAGTAACATTTAAGAATCTGGCTTTATGATCTAATTCTAACGAATTGGGCTTATCAAATCAAACAAAATAAGCCAAAACTTAAAGTATCTAGTAACTATTAGCCGTTGAAGAGCTTCTGGCATTACCATTAGATACGAGTAGGTCGACGATACCGAATCACTGCACTATCAACGATTTTCGTTAATAGTGCAGAAACACTTGCAAAGTTTCAAATCAGTATGACAATTAGAAGTAGGTAGGTAAAATTCATCATAAGTAGACTTGCAACGAATATTCGGCTACTATTCGGTATTCGGCCTATTCGGCTACTTCTATCCTATTCGGCCGAATACCGAATATCTACATACTATTCGGCCGAATACCGAATACTTAATTAATATGTTTTATTGTAATCAGATAATAATAAATATGTGTGTGTGAATATGCGTGTGATGTAATAAAAGGTGAAATATTTTTTTATAACCTTTATTGCTTTTGAATTAAGCCTATATTCATATTTTTTAAGTAGATTTTTTTGACTAAGAAAATATTTATTAAAAAGTTTAAAAAACAGATGGGAAATTCAAAGTAATTGAAACGCAATGCAATTGGTCAGACCGAATATGACGTCATTGTATATCATAACAGAGTAATTAGCGATTTTGTCGCTTACTAATTAAGTCGTCATTTTTGTGTATATTATATTGTGATGTCACACCAAGCGCGCGAAATGGCGAGCGTCTAAAGCATCCGTAACGGTGTATTTTAATATTTTTTATACTAAGTTTTAGTTTTTTGGAGCTGGATATTTTTTTACAATTATATAACGATGTACGATTGTATAAAAAAAATGAAAAAAAAAAATCATGCCTATTTCCTATTGGTAAAATGAAAATATTGATTTATTTTATAATAATATATTTTTCTTATAATCATTAAAGTAGTCATAGGTACATAAACACCTTCTTTATTACAAAAATTAACAAAAAACTATCAAATAAATGTCTATGCACTTGCATTTAAAATTTAGAAGTGGAAGATTATTATGCGAAAATACTATTTTTTCTGCATTTTCAGGCAGTAGTTTTCTCCTAGATGATCCCAGATTCAGAGAAAAGACATTATATATAAATACTACTTTCTGGCGTCAAACAAAAAACAATCACGTAGATACAAGTTTTCCCACCACGCGCTGGCCGAATAATTTTGACTAATATTTGGCTATTCGGCCTGAAAGCCCGCCGAATATTCGGTATTCGGCGTATGGCCGAATATACTATTCGTTGCAAGTCTAATCATAAGCTATTTTTTCAACCTTAGGAGTGGATTTTTTTTTCAAATTTTAATGGGACCAAATTGAAAGTATACACATTCAAACAAAATAAAAATTGTTCAAATCGACAGAGTTCTGACGTAACAAACATAAAGAAATATACAGCCGAATTGAGAACCTTCTCCTTTTTGAAGTCGATTGATAGTAAAGAAAAGCAAATAAGATTTAGATCATGTGGGATTCAGAGACGATGTTGACGATGACGATGCCCTACGATTCTACTTATCACTTTCACCTTTTCCATTTTGTTGTTACACGCTCGTCAGCGTTTATTAGACTTCTGATTTGTTCTTTAGGACACGCGACATCGTATGCATGACCAAATCCTGGTGCTACAAAATCTAAAAACCATAAAAGCTTTATGCACCGTATCTTACCACTAAGTGACAAACGGCCTCAGGGAAGATGTAGAATGTAGCAAGACATTTATGCTTCCTTGCCTACTTCATTCGTTTTTCCGTCTGACAATCTTGCGCTTGGACATAGTTTGCCTTGACAAACTAAGAAGTCTCTTAACTGACTTCGGATTCAGGTTCGCCGAAGTAAGGAAAACTTGTCCAGGTGGTGATTTGCAGGCCTGAAGTGCAGATGCGAAGCTGGTCCACAAAAGATGAGACACTTACTAAAACTAGATAGATGGATTTGGTTAGCTAGAATTTGGTTTTTCATAGAAAATTCTATCAATAAAATATCTATCGTAGAAGGGTAAGTGTTTCTTTTTACCTTGTAAATAATGTAAATTTGATGATTTATTGTTTGTTACTAGGAAATACTCGGTATGCAAGTCAGTTTTGGTTTTAAGCTTCCACACAGTTTTATAAGATATCAAATTTCCACTGCACTTATGATTTTTTTATAGACTTTACTACGTCCACATTTCATTGCGGAGTAAAAATATTTGTATCAACTGTATCAACGTCATTTTATTCTGTTGAAAGTGTGGTTTTCTCTTCTAATATTCACTTTATATATTCAAATACCGATTAATGTAAATATACTTTATCACAACAAAAATATATAAAAAATATACAAAGAAAATATTTGTAGAGCAGATTATATATTTATGTAAAGAACTCTTAAAATTGCGCATCCACATCTTCCATTTCTGCTAAGTATAATTTACCACCAAAAGAATAATTGCAAAGTCATACATAAAATATGTACTAAAAATATATATAAATTAAAATAATATAAATACAAAATAAATAATTATATAACTATGCAAAATACATTCTTAAAATTTATTTAAGCCTAGTGTGGAAGTGAAAACCAACAACCATTTGGGTTAAGGAAATAAACTTGTAACTTATAACAGTACATATGTATATTATAACAATATACATACATATTTAAATCTATGTTAATTAATTGATTAAATTAATCATTATTTTTGAAGTGCAAACTTCTATAGGCAGGTTTGGATGGGGAGTAAATTCGTGTAAGTCGTCATCGACATGGTCACGTGACGTGTTAATGCTAACGCTCAGACTGCCGATAGATGTCAAAACCAGATAAATATAAACAGTTTTAGTTTACTAATTTTAATTTAATATCAAACAATTAATTTGAATATCCAAAAACAACAACTGTTTGTTTATAGTTTTAAGTTTTCACTCCTATCGGCAGTCCTCATGACTGCTTTTAATGAAAAAAAAAAACAATGTATCATATAAATTGAAATATAATTTCTTTAATTAATCCAAAAAAAAATTAAGTAAAATATTGAATACAAGAGCAATTTTAATTATTGAATAAATTATGCACTGCTCAAATAACCATTTTACTATTTTTTGTGAGGCCTATTGAATGGTACAAAATTTAAAGCTTAGGTTGGTTAGCTTAGGTATTATGCTTATACCTCCTGATATGTGTTCACTTTGCCGTGGAGCTCATTAGTGTTCGACAATCCAGACGTAAGGGCGTGAAGTCAAGTAACACACTGGGAGGTGGAGCACTTCAAGGGGTGGTGTACTATGTGGGTTGCTCCTTGTATTTTTCTGATAGCGGAGTGAATCGTGGGAGAAAGCCGGTGGTGGTTGTTGTCTGCCTCAAGAGGCAACCATCGGGGTGTAGTAGTTGAGTGCTTAAGTGAAACTGCGACGCCCTATTAAGACGGGAGAGGTTCCGTTGGGCTTAAGTGGATAGTACTGGCTTTTCTAGCCTCTAGTACGTCCTATGTAATCACCTGTGTGTATGCAGGTGGTATGCTGCGTAAATGCATTTCTCAACGTTAATAAAAGTGTTATACATCTAAATTTTTTAGGCATGATTAATAATTAATAATTAAGGTGGAAAATTAAGTAGGTATTAATTCATCAGTTTTATATTATAATGTTAAGTACCTGGGCGACTGAGTTTCGCTCGGTGTTTTTTCGGAAAAAATATTAAAAAAAAAACATTTTTGAAAGCATGCTTTTATTTAAATACTCTGAAAAGAAGTAAATAAACTTTAAATTAAATTAAACCCATCAATTTCTTACATTACACAGTTTATACGATATAAAAGATCGCTAGATTTATCTATTTTATAAAAAAAACATTATTTTTTAACATTTTGTTTCTTCTTTATCTACACAGGTAAATCTCGCGACAAGCGTCTCTTTCTTTCTTCTCTCGCTTTATCATACATACATATTACATGAATATTTACTGTAACAATGTTATTGGGGTAGGTTCTTTCCTCATTTTGCGCTAATGAAAGTTTTTACTATTTTTTTTAAATATATATCGTAACGAAATTGGTAAAAAAAGGTATGTATCTACCTAGAAAGCGGATTTGTTAACGAAATCAAAACGCTGAAATAAATAAAATATTAAACGGTGCCAACTTAATCAATAAATAAAACAAAATATATTAATTTTCTCTTTATTTATCTCGTAAAATCTTATCAAATAAAATACATCACAGTAGCATTATTATAACTAAGTATATGTCGCATGTCTAAGAGGCGTAAGTCGTAGGAAATTCTTGCCGGAATCACATTTAAAGAGCCTTAACCGCGGAAGGGTTGCTGGAATTGGTTTTCGGGTTGGACAGGTTTAGATTGGATGTATTGGATAGCGCGTGCAATGGCATCAGGGATGGGAGGGGGAGTGGGAAGATGAGCTCCTTCAGCACGGAAACCTACAAATCAAAGGCAGACAATTTAATATAAAATAATAAAGTCCTATATTATTCAGAAATATAATATTGTGATGTTCGAATAAAGATTATTTTTAGTAATAAAAATTATATACGTACAGTTATAATATTAATATTTATTTTTCTTATCATTAAGCGCTTGGTTAAAATAAACTGATTGGTATACTCGTAATGTAAGCTTAACAAACAATAATAGAGAAAGCTTTTGTAAGAGACTGGTGTAATGTATATAAGTAAAAACCTGTATTATAAATTATAACAGCCACAATTTAAAGGGGGAAATTATTTGGCAAATTATTTTCTTACTTTTTTTCATTAATACTATAGCCTAACGGTGTGTTTTTTTTATAATATTATTTATGATAGCGGCTCACCCTCGCTTCGCTCGGGTTCGCCTCTAGAAAAAAAAACCAATCCATCCCAGGGGAACTGTACATTTTTCGGGTATAAAAAGTAGCGCATTTTTTATTCTGATGTATTAACTATTATATTATAAAGTTTCATTAAAATCCGAGCAGTAGTTTTTGTGTACTAAGCTGTATAAGTTACTATGGTTTTTAAATATATCTTTAGTTTTCCGGGATGAAAAGTAAAATGTTGACCGAGAATATAAGACACCACCATGCAAAATTTCATTTAAATCGGTCCAACAGTTTCGGAGATTAGCCCGTACAAACAGACAAACAGACAGAGAAACAAAAAAATTGTTCTATTTCTCTTCTTACATCCCCCTGACTCGGTTTTTAGCATTTTTTCTATGTACAGACATTCAACCTCTACAGTTTTATTATATGTATAGATACATATGAGTTTGGCTTCCATTGAACTTTTGTTATTTATGGATAATAAGACTTACCATTTTCATCAGCGATGTAAGTCACAGAAATGGGCAGACCCTCAGGTGACGTGTAACTGTAAGAACCTTGTGCAACTTGCGCCTCTGCGTCTTTGATGCCACGGTTCTTCAGGTAACCTTGCTCTTGTGCGGCGATGCCGTTACCGGTTTCATAGCTAAGTGAGCAATATGAATAGAATAAGTTAGAACAAAATGACTTATATATGTAGTATTCTGATGTTAGGTACCTATATTTTTATTTACTTTTAACTTTTAGAAAAAGTGACTGTCAGTGAATTCAAATAAACCAAAAATAAAAATAGTCCAGACCGTATATAAAATTTTATTTGTAAACTAGCGACATACCCTCTCTCCGCTCGGGTTCGTCCTTACTTACGTTTTTACGTTTAGTGTAGATTTCTCAGAGATAGGATATTTTCCCGCAGTTTAAAGTATCCTATATGTTGACCCGCATAATCAGCTATCATTATACCAAATTTAATCAAAATCCCTCCAGTAGGTTTTTCGTTATGCGGTCACAGACAGACAGCCAGACAAAAAATTCGAAAAACTATAGATTCGGCCTCAGTATCGATAATAATGTATATTTCAATAAGATATTTCAAAAAATATTTAATGTACAGATTCGGCTTTGTATTATATGTGTAGATGATGATATGATATGAAAGTTGAAGAGATTCTATTTTATACTTTTTTGCTTTATTTTGCTTAAAATAAGGTTGGTTTTGGTTTCTGTTGACCTTAGGATGATCTGTTAAACGACTACATGAAAAGATCTTATCCTGATTATGCTGTTTTAAAGTTAAAATATTTTTATAGTCAGCAAAATGTGTCATCGTAATATTCAATTGCCTTTTGAGTCACTTTTCTGGAATCGATAGCGATCTCAACTTAACCATATAAAGCCTGCAGAAAAGAATCCTTTTACTTAATATATTATTTTAAATGCACATTTTGTAAAAAACTATATTTGATAAGCTTAAGCCTATTAAGATTATAATCTTATAATAATATAACTTCTTTTTAAAAAATATTGGTTTTGAAAATATTTTATCTTTAATTTACTTTAATCCTAATGTATAAAAATTTGTAACGGTCATTCATTATATTTTTTTGTTAATTTGGGACATTAACATACAGCACCATCACCACCACACACAAATGAATGCCTCAGTGGGGCTTGAACCCGTGACCGCTGGTACAGCAAGGGTCACTACAAACTGACCCAAACGTGTCATCATAATTAGAAACATGTGTTTTGTGTGTTAAAAGACATTGCTTTTTCGCTTATTAACATCACACATAAAAAAGTTATGTAATAATTAATTACATTATTATAGAGCACCTTTGGAATGACGGTGTTTTATGGTACTAGTTTCAAAAGACTTGATTGCATTTTGGAACTAAGTTGTAATCTTATTAGCATAGACTTCAACATACATATATTTACATATGAGATCACATAATGATAGTGTGTTAAAGCCTATTCTGTTGCACAAGAAAGGCTTGGTCCTATACTTGAGCCCTATTTCACAGAAGACTCCCACTTTAATATTAACTTACTTGACAGTAAAGGAATTTATTTTATAATCTTGCGTATACAATTACCTATTTTTGATTAAATTTTGTGGAATGAAATGTTTACGATAGTAGGTAACAAAAGGGCGTTACCGTCTACATTTATTACATGCCGTCATCTTAGGTCATAGGTAAACGTTTATCATAATTCTCTAAAATTGTACGATAAATTAACGTATAATTAAAACCAAGAATAGACGGTGAACTCTTACTTATTATTTATTAAACTTTAAAATGTGCATTGTGAAGCTTTATTATGCATCTTAAAAATTAGCTCTAATGAAAATGCATTAATTTAAAAAATGTTTTACTTTACATGATTAGTAAATTTAAGGCTATATTTAATAATAAAAGTATTTTTTTTACCTGTATTGATAAGAACCATCTGGATTGATTTCTTGTGACTGTCTGATAATGGGGATTATTTGAACCTGATATTGTGGCTGATTTTGGTATTGGAATTGAGGTGCTGCGTAAGCCATGGCCACGAGAGCAGATAATATTATAAACTGGAAAAGAAAAGAAAATATATTGTAGTGGCATATATTAACTATAAACTATTTAACTAAATACAACTATCTTTTCGGATTTTTTCGCGAATTTATTTTGATTTTTGGTTCCTGAAGTTTCGATTGCTTTACAGCAATCAAGGTAAAGGGAAAGACTAAGGTATTAGATGTCTTAAAAGTATTATATAATTGTTACAGGCAGCCTACCCACAAAATAACAAAATGAATTCAAAAAACTTGAAAATTTTCAAGTTTTTTGAACATGCATTTGTAACAATGTACTCGTAATTGAACGCTTATAATATTGTTATAATTAGTCTTTATGTTATAATTAGTTATAATGTTCCACTTTTATAATTAATTAGTTTCATCTGATCAATGTAATACTAGGTTATAATCAAAAGTATAACAATTACAAATCAACATCATTCAAACGAATTGTGAGAAAAATGTAACATAATGATTAAAAGATTTAAGTAACATTTTTGAGTAATATCTTAATACAGACAAATAATGAGAATCTCGTCCGATTGCTAATATGACGGCTATAAATAACCAAATGCCATAACATTCATTTGAATTTTTATGCGCCTTAACATTGCCATTTAGATAGAACTGATGCATCTATTTACGTAATTAAATAACACAATCTTTGACCGCCTTTTCACATAATATATCAGTTTCAAGTTTAATTGTGATGCGGTCGTTTTTTTTATTATCCTTATATTGGGCATAAGAACATTTACTTAAATATTACAATAATTTTAGTTTGTTAATCCCTAGTTTTAAAATAAAAATTATCAATAATTATTTTTCATGTACTTTATAATAAGAATGGTAATTAAAGTTAATATTTTGATTCTAAATAGTTTTACAAAAGGTTCATAATTGAAGAATGTGACCCGAAATATTTTTTTATCTTAATTTATAAACTTACCGATTTCATTGTTTATATTGTTTAATTTAATAAAGAGATGTGATGATCCTCGGTGGATGTGTTAGGCTGGAATGATTTTTCAGATCGTCGCTGTGGCTTTTATACGTAGCAGCGTCAGCGCTGTGCGTGAAATTGGAGTATAGTGTTTCGAAGGCGCAGGCGCAAGTCTCAGGTACATCAAAGAGCCGCCGCATCTTTGTCATCGCTTCATATTTTAAACCTTAAAAAAATATGAATCACACAAAACTGAAATATTTTTGCAATTACTTAAACGTGAGTTGCTTATTCATGTACGGTTTAAATTAATATTAATATGTTTCATCGTAAATAAAACGTAATGGATATTTTCATTAACATGTATCATGTAGCCAGTATTTTTAAATCCAAAAATGGACATATGAATGATGAATTACCATCATGATTGTCTTTTTTTAATATTTATAGTAAAAAGCATTATGTAAATTAGTTGCTATTTTAAGAAATAACCGGAAGCTATAAAAAGGTAGTGAAAAGATAAGGTAATTTGCTCTTCACCTTTGGAAGAGTTAAACTAATAGAGATTGTTATATACTACATATTAACAACATTGTGCGAAACCATCTTTAAGGTTAAAATTCTAAATAAGTAGTAAAAGAATGTTGAAATATTTACTATTGCTTTCCAAACATGTTATTATAATTGCGTGTTTGTATAAAAACCTAACTTTTTAATGTAAATTTTACAGGAAACCAATCTCATAGTGAATAAAAGAAAATACATTTGTCGATATTTTTTTATTCATGATAAAACAAAATAAACAGTATGCTAAATCGACTTGTACAAAAGTTAATGGCGGAATAAATATTAATTTCCTTAATATTTTGAGTTTCTGCGGAATTATTTGAAATAATATATTGAAAATATTGTGAGTTTAAGAATATTTAATTATTTTTTTTATTAATGTATACGTTGACGTTTAAATGTATTATCAATCGCTGAGATTTAATTCTTAACATCTATAAATTCGCACTTAGGGTCACAAGCTGTGAAAAAATCTTATCATTTACGTATACTAAATGTCGTATTAAATATTATAGGACTATAGGACATGGTTTTGAATATTTCAGAATCTAAAAAATATATATTAAAAAAACATTCAAAGGAAGAATTTTAAAATAATATCATATATTTATTGGTTTTATCCTAAAGCTTGAGAATAAAAGCTTTAAAGAAATATTTATTCTTCATTTCCGCTTTTATAAGTCGTGCAGATTGATATTCCGAAGGGGTTTTAACATTTATCTTTCAAAAATAAGATATATAAACGGATCAATTTTTTGTGTAAATCACGATGTCCATTTATTTTGATAAACCTTTGTTCGAGTAGTCAGCTTAAGAGTTAGACTTTTTCCGTGTCCTAATAAAAAAAAAAAAAAACAACCTAAAGGCGTTGTAACAATTTTTTAGATGCCAAAGTTTCTAGTGTGTGTTACTACGCCATAATACAAACAATTTTAGCTTCCCGTGCTATTATTAAGCGCGACACTTTTATATTAATACATTACATATGATAAAATTCTGAGTCGAATATGTACATTAATTTTTTTTTTGGAAAATCTTATTGAAATAGTCATTACTATCGATACAGAGGCCGAATCTTTAGTTTTTAGAATTTCTGTCTGTCTATCTATTTGAGAACGCATTGAGACGAGAAAACCACTGGATGGATTTCGATAAAATTTAGTATAACGATAGCTGATTATGCGGTTCAACATATAGAATAAAAGAAAATTCTCTCTACTCTAATAACTCTAAGAAATCTATACTAAACGTTAAAGTATAACTAGGAAAGAACCCGAGCGGAGTCTTAAAATAGTCGTTTGATTATTTATTTTTTATTTATCAGATTATCAGTCAATGAGACACTTCTTGAGCATAATTTTAGGAGATCTTTTGTCACTGTGTGACGGCTTTTCTCAAAGAGCTTTTAGACTTTGATGTAAAGTCAACTTTTGTTTGCTTATTATAAATACCGTCTTTCTTATTTAGGAAATTTTAGTAATAAATAAATATGGGTAGTATAATTTAAGATCGAAATATAATAAAATATGTACTTTTAGTATTCGATCCTCTGACAAAAGAAAATTTCAGCCGTTAGAACCTATTCCTGAAAACGAGAATAAGAAACTTTTATTGCATTTTACGTTTTAACCCGACTGCGGCGAAGCCTAAACGAGGGTTATGTGTTTGAACTGTTTGTATGTACATATGTATGTATGTACGATGTATGTTGTCTCGTAATTACTAAAGGGCTTAAGCGATTTTAATTATACATATGTCATTAGATTTTTCTTGATAATGCTAGTGTTATAATATATAGGTATATGGGTTTTCAAGAGGCGATCAGAAAAATATATATAATAACTTATATGTTTAAAAATAATTTAAGACAACAAATTGGTACTATATATAACTCCAGATATTTAGCTCCCCAAAAGCTAAAAAGCTGTAAATAATAAAAATGTAATGCAAATAAAAAAAATTGACAGCGCAAAAAGCGAACTACACACGGGAAGCGACATATGAACATGTTTGTCAGTTTTTAAAAAAAAAATTAAATGCTAATTTTCTGCTGAAACGGTTGAACTTTTTGATTTTGAATACAGTGAAGCATCATGAAACTATTTTTAAACGCAAAATCTGTGTCAATTCCTTAGGAGAGCTTAGAAAGGACACGGAAAAGACACACACTTCTTTTAAAATAATTTAATAATATAAATCGTAATCTAAGAAAGTATTAATATAAATATTACTCACTATTTTTATTATTTTTTGCCCAAATAAATGATAGATGATCATTACCCGACGACTTTCAAATGAGTTTAGCAAAAATGAATGTGATTAAATGTGTGATTTTACACTGCCATCTATTGATATTTATTTAAATGATTTTTTATTTCTATCTGATATCTGATGAACCCATGGTTTAACTATAAGAGTCGAGCCTCTAAATAAAACAAAAATTGTGTCAATTGGCTATGAATTGGGTGAAATACTAAAGTAAGTAAAGCCATAGGCAATGACTGGAAGATGGAACATATTTTGCATTACGTTTTTTTGTTTTGGGTATTCTTAGTAAAATTCAGTTAATATGATGACTTAAGATACTTTAAACTAAGCAATTATATACGAAATTTATACCTTTAAGAGCTGTTATAGACAAACAAAACATGTTCTCATACTCGGGTTAAACGTCGTGCTTTATTTGATAGCTGGCACAAGTATGTAATGAAGTAGTTATATAAAATAAAAATCTCGATTATTGTGAGCTAAATATATAGAATCAGTTCATTGAATTACCAGGAAACAAGTAAAAAATTTAAATAAGAAAATTAATTTTTGGGTCCTGAGATTCCCACAATTTTTTGGCCTTATAGTTCTAAAATGTTAAAATAACTATCATAGTAAGAAGTACTCAAACCATTGTTTGAATTAACTAATTATTATATTTCTTTTGGTGTATCTTTTCTTAATTCTTAAAATTAATTTGGTAAAAACAATAATAGGTTTAAAGGATAACGTAGATGGAAAGATAATTCATTTGATTATAAAATATGAAATTAGAGTATAACAAAACTTCTTACGAAATACTAAACTATTTACATATATACTATTTGCCCTGATTGTTTTAAAATTAAACCGGGCCGCTGGAACTAGAAGGCTATTGTAGTGTCTTTGCTGAAATGGATTATCATTAAAATAGAATTTTCTATTATTTAGAAGGAATTGAAATGGTGCAGGCAATGCCGAGTAAGATCGCAAGTTTTATTATAAACTATTAGAGTAAACATTGATATAATCTATGATTTCTTAGTCTACATCACCACTTAAGGCACCTCGTGGGTTCAGAATATTATTAGCGTAAACAATCAAATGTACTATGATAAAATGTATGCCTGGAGCGGTTAATTTAATGTTCCTTCACAACGAGACGATTACAATAACTTCCCATTACGCTGTAACATGATATTTTTGATCGTTAACACAAAGGCCAAATTGTAACATAATAGATTATTTTTGTTATTTCCAATTCAGGATTCGATTGGTGAAGATGTTAGATAGTTGTAAGTGTATACCTACTTGTATTTATTTTATGAATTATTTATTTTAAAACAATATGTTTTGTTTTTAATTAAACCTTTGGGAAAAACATCAAAGAAATAAAAACAATCAATAGATTAAAAACTTGGTTGATGCATATATTTTCTGACAAAAATAAAAAAAAATTTAAACATGATCCTGTAATAAACTTAATTGAGCTATTAAAAGATATTCCGCGTATTAGTCCTTCAAAAGATTCATAATTTGCTGTTATTATTTAACTTTGAGTCTTTGCTTTATCGTGACCTTTTCATTGTTATGGGCGATCTATCTTGTAGGCACTCTATATCTGATAATATATTAAATTGATTTTTAATATTTTTGCTATTTTAACTGTGAGTGATTATAATTTATTTTCAACAATTTATATAAAACCAATGAACATGGGATCGTCTGTAGATTGTTTTAGACTATTTATTATTTTTTAAATTCCATAACATCTTCACCATTTTTTTTAATTTTCATAAATATTTTAGACGCTAATAAAAATAAAACACATTATTATTTTTTATTTATTCGTTTTTTTTATTTAACCTAAATATTTCATTTATAACAAAAGAACCTAAATATACATTAAGGTCTCTGAAGGCTAGCATTCAGAAAAGCGGGCGAGTGGTGACTAGTCAAATGTAAAAAAATTTAGAATAAATACTATGATTACCATAAGTTTGATTATTACATAAGAGAAACAACGAATTGATCATTTAGTTACTCTAGTTCAACACCATTACGCATTATGTGTAGAGGATAAATTGTGAAGTCAAATTTTAATATAATGTTTTTATATTCCATCCAGTAATGAAAGAGCGTAAAAACATTTAAGCATCATAATGATTAAGTCGTATCTTATAGGTATTTGAAAATTAAGTTAATTTGTAAAATTACTTTAATTTTCGTAACACGCACCATTCCCAAAGTTTATAGTCACATATGACATTTACGAGCAATATAGAATGTCAAAATATAATATTTGCGCGCAAGAATCAGTTTAAGATTGATGAGTTTCTGTATATTATGTATGTATATAGGCGATCGACATCCTTCTATAATTGACTTATAATAATAATTGACCCCATTAGTGATCAGTTTTGCAAGCTTTTGAGATAATTAAGAATTTGTATAGAACATTCTGGTTTAAATTTTTAAGTTAAATTAGATACAGCTTTACTAAAAACGTATATATTTTGTGATTTTACACAACGATGGTCGTTTGTCGCGTTAGAATTTTGGTTTAGTTTCTACATCGAAGATATCAGTTGTTCAAGGTGCAAGGTAATCATTACTACTTGTCGTATTTAATTGCTTCTAGACTATTGAAGAGGTAAAGCGTAGCTTACACATTATTCGAACTGAAACACAATATGAGATAACTAACTTCTGTTAAACTTAATTAAATTAGCCATATTAATTTTATTTTCGATTAAATAATCTTAACACAAAGGATATATTTAATTTGATATATGTTAATTTGTATAAACAATATTGTCGTGTTTAAATAAATAGCGCTCACAAGGAATTTACATAATACAAATTAGTACAAATTATGTATGTAAAGTTATTAATTTACGTACATAATTTATCTAAAAGAAAGAACATCACACAAATGATTCTACTATTTATTTCTTATGGTTTCATTTGTACGTAATACCTATGTATATACTTAGTTGACAACTTTTATCAGCAATACTAAAAGATGGATCTGACCGAGGCTGACTCATCTCGAATTGTGACTTTGCTTGAAACTGGACAAAGTCACCTTCAAGTGGCTCAAACTTTCTCTGTGAGCCGTTTTACCGTCCAGAGAGTGTACAAACGTTACATAGAGACTAGTAGCTTTGTACAACGAAGCGGTTCCGGCCGACGAAGAGCCACATCACAGCGTGATGATCGATTTATTGTAGCATCAGTTTTAAGAAATCGTCATCGTACACGGGTTGGCATTCGAAATATCCTGAGAGAAATAAAAGGTGTTAATGTCAACGAGTGGGCAGTAAGGCGCCGAATTAGAGTCGCTTCTTTGACGCCGCGCAGGCTCGCAACTGGCCCATAAGCTCATCCTCGCACATTGAGTTGCAAGATTACAATTTGCCCGAGATTTCGTGAATTGGAGTTTGGAGCAATGGAAAAAGGTTCTTATTACTGACGTACGCAGAATGTGTCTGCATGGTACCGACGGCCATAATCTTGTTTATCAGCGACCAGGGGAAAGATATGCACCGTGCACTAAGAGGGAAACAGTGTCATATGGAGCGGGCTCATTTATGTTTTGGGCAGGATTCTGTTACGAAGCGAAAATCGAGCTTATATTTATAGTAAATGAATTCCTCATTACCGCTAGGTATGAAACGGAGGTTTTAGAAGATCATGTGATGCCTTTTGCAGGGTTCTTTGGAGAAGATTTTCTGCTTCTACAAGATAATGTTCGCCTACACACTGTGTAAAGCAGTATTTTCAAGAGGTCAGGGTGTCTCCTATACCTACCCAGCCCGAAGTCCTGACCTCAATCCGATAGAACATGTATGAAACAATCTCAAAAGAAAAGTTAGAAGTCGCGCAGTAGTCCCGAGCAAAATTGAAGAATTAAAAAGCGCCTTATTAGAAGAATGGGAGTCTATTACACAAGATTATCTAAAAATACTTAACGATTGAAAGCTGTAGTTAAAAATAGAGGTAGAAATACGCATTATTAAAAACTATAAAAAAACGAAGTCTTTTAATTTTCCCATTAATTTACGGCTTATATTTTTACACTACACCGGCGAAAAATCATTAACTTTTTTTTCTTTTATTTTCGATTGATAATTTTTATTTAAATTATCCAACGACTGTTGATTTAGGTATTTAGGGCATAATGCTAGCCATATACGATGACAAAATTAAGAAAAAAAAATCATATCTTAAGTTTGTCAATTTTGTCTGGGTGGGCCGATTTTTTTGCACGCCATTGTAGCTTCATATGTCACATCCCTACGATCGTTTCCATGCAATTATTAAAAAATATAAATGCACGTAATTTCACATTACACTTTATAAGTGAACCCTTAAGAGTGTGAAAATATGTTTAAACACGGTGTAAAAATGCAGCTGCACAAATGTCATGAACCGTGACATCTGAAGTGAGTTCGTGATGCATCTACAATCTAAAATATGCATACTGAGATTGTAACATTACCTATATATTCGTAGATAGGTTAATCAGGACTTAAGCTTAAAATTATTCGATATATCAAACTACTATTATACGACCAAAAATAGTTGTCTTTTCGGACTATGTATTATTTTATAAATATGAAGAGTTGTACAGCTACGGACGGATTAAGATTAAATTTAGTATACAGAGAGACTATACAACAGGTGGTATCAAGGTGTATAACAATAGCCTATATATTACCTGTTACACCTAGTTCTAATGTATTGCTAAAAGTTTTATAATACATGTTGCAGACAACGTTTTGAATACTATATGTATATAAAACAGGACCCATACATATATGCCTTTTAAGTTAGTAAGGATGACTTTGACTATCTATTATTATAGTATTTGTTAATGATGGATAATATAAGCTGTAATCTCTTACGAAAGGCTCCTTCTACATTTTAATTAAACCTAGCGATTTAAATGAATAATTCAGTTCTTGTGTTTTCATAATAAAAATAACTAATATAAAAATAGTTTTTAGGGTTAAGGCTGTGGTACCAGCCAACGGCCTTGAGGATCTGGGCGGAGCTTGTCATTTTCCCCGCGTGACTCGCGTTCCCCCCGCTACATTTTTACGCACGCATTTTATTTATTATCAGGCCGCTAGACCACAGAATAAATAATAGTCTACGCTAGATGCACTCTGTAGATACTTCTTAGGTAGGTACGTCGGCGGCCGGCAAGTGGCTTACCTACTTACTATTGTTTTTATTTAGTCTATACTATAATAAAGCAGTAACTTAGCGAAATCTGTACATTAAATATTTTTTAAAAACAATGAATGTAACGTATTATGTATACGATATAGACCCCAAAACAATAGTTATTAAAATTTTTGTCTGTTTGTCTGTACGCGTTTCACGCAAAAAGTAATGAACCGATTTCAACGAAATTTTGTGAACTGATAACTTATTACTCGGATCAACATTTAGGATAACTTTTACTCTTGGAAAATCTTTTTTTCCCGCGGGAAATCGCAATAACTGGTTTTATCGAGTCCTCCTTAGGAACCCTCCGCTGGCTAAACCTAAAGACATACATCAAAACAATGTACTAAAAAATTGTAGATCTTGAAAAGGCCAACAGAAATATCTACAACAGTATATATGTCTATCTCTCAAGGTACACTCGCAATACCTATTCTTATCTATACTTATAGCAAAACTAACTTAGTTAAATCGATGTGCGCGTTTCACGCAAAAAGTACTGAACCGATTTCAATTAAATTTTGTATAGTGATAGCTTATCACTCGAGTCAACATTTAGGATACCTTTTACTACAGGCACATTTTTCGTTCCCGCGGGAAAACGCAATGACTGGTTCTATCGAGTCGTCCTTAGAAGTTTATATGGCTAACGCTGGCTGAACCTTAAGAGATACATCAAAACAATGTACTAAAAAATTGTAGGTCTTAAAAAGTTCTACAGAAAAGTTCTCAACAATATATGTCTATCTCCTAAAGTACACTCGCTATAACTATTTTTATTAAATGATATTACTGTTTTCTTATACAAGTACGTTATCTATACTATAATAAAGCAGTAACTTAGCGAAATCTGTACATTAAATATTTTTTTAAAACAATGAATGTAACGTATTATGTATACGATATAGACCCCAAAACAATAGTTATTAAAATTTTTGTCTGTTTGTCTGTTTGTCTGTACGCGTTTCACGCAAAAAGTAATGAACCGATTTCAACGAAATTTTGTGAACTGATAACTTATTACTCGGATCAACATTTAGGATAACTTTTACTCTTGGAAAATCTTTTTTTCCCGCGGGAAATCGCAATAACTGGTTTTATCGAGTCCTCCTTAGGAACCCTCCGCTGGCTAAACCTAAAGACATACATCAAAACAATGTACTAAAAAATTGTAGATCTTGAAAAGGCCAACAGAAATATCTACAACAGTATATATGTCTATCTCTCAAGGTACACTCGCAATACCTATTCTTATCTATACCTATAGCAAAACTAACTTAGTTAAATCGATGTGCGCGTTTCACGCAAAAAGTACTGAACCGATTTCAATTAAATTTTGTATAGTGATAGCTTATCACTCGAGTCAACATTTAGGATACCTTTTACTACAGGCACATTTTTCGTTCCCGCGGGAAAACGCAATGACTGGTTCTATCGAGTCGTCCTTAGAAGTTTATATGGCTAATGCTGGCTGAACCTTAAGAGATACATCAAAACAATGTACTAGAAAATTGTAGGTCTTAAAAAACTATACAGGGAAGTTCGCAATATTATATGTCTATCACCTTAAGTACACTCGCAATTACTATTTTTATTCACTACTCGCGACTCACAGGCGGACCTATCAACGTTTAGCTCAGTTCAGCAGTGAAACGTAACTAGGGACGAACCCGAGCGAAGCGAGGGTGAGTCGCTAGTTTAAAATAATTACGCCATTGTATAAAAACTTAAAAAAAACTTTAAAAAAAATAATAAAAACCGACTTCCAAGCACAGAAAAGTAAAAAATAACTAAACGGGGGTTTTCATTTAGAATAGATACCTAATCAGATATTTTCGAAGTCGGTGTGCTTTGATTTGTATTGGCTGGCACCGACTTTGAAAATATCTGATTAGGTATCTATTCTAAATGAAAACCCCCGTTTAGTTATTTTTTTCTTTTCTGTGCCTGGAAGTCGGTTTTTATTTTTTTTTTTTAAGTTTTTATTTTTCCATTTTTGGTGTAGACGTAATAAGCAGGTAATATGTAAGAAGAAAGATTTTTAAAAATATATTCGATTAAGCCATTTATTCAGACCCCTAATGACACTCACAACCCATCTAGGTGTAAAGTTCTCATCCATACAAATTAATCAAGCCCAAACACCAGGTAATTGCTGTAAATCGTTGAGGAGTTTCCTCGACTGTCTTTCGATTCCATCATCAGATCGACTACAGACCTTCATTAAATAGTAGTGCTTTAAAATACTTAATGAAAAAAAAAATAACAAGCGCACTAGTCGCCACTATGATTTTCGAAGGTTTCCCTCGATTTCTCTAAGATGCCATCATCAGATCCTGAATTTTTTATTATGGTACCACCCTTGAGATATCTCCTTTCAAACAAAAAAAGAATCATTAAAATCGGTTCATGAACGACGAAGCAATCCGCGAACATACATAAAATTACACCCACGTAAACAAAAATTTTTATATATTTTTTTTTCATAAAATGAAAACTACTGGGCCAAACTATGTTAAATTTTTATGGGACCACATGGCAACTATTCCGCATCAAACAAAAGAAGAATCACGTAAATCGGATCATAATTCTCAGAGTAATCGATGTACATACATAAAAAAAAAAATACCAATCGAATTGATAACCTCCTCCTTTTGGAAGTCGGTTAAAAAAAGAAATAGGAACATAGGTCTGTCGTCCAGTATTGCCTGAGCGGCACTGAGTTGGATGGGCGGGGACGGCGCCGACGCGTCCGTCGCACCGCGCAGGGACCCCTCAGTTGCTTGGAAGTAAAAGCCGTAAGCGCCAAAACTATTTCTTTAAATTTAGAAAGTAATATTAAAGTAATATTTATTTATATCTTGGTGCAATGAAAGCACTGACTTTGAAATATTTTTCAATGTAAGTTTCTAGTTAATAAGTTATATATGGCCAAAGAAGAAGGCAAAAATAAGACAAAATAAAGGTGTTTTATATATTTCTTTTCGTATAAGAAAACTTAAATAATTAAATTTCTACTTTGGAACGTTTGTTCAAACTGAAATGAAAAATCACGTAAAAAAGTATGAGAGTTCTAGCATTTATATTTGAAAGGCAGTATGATCTCAAAGATCCCGAAAAAGTTGTTTTTTTCGAGAGTGCAGCCTTAATGTAGCTTTCTATTATTAGAAATAGTTTCGGAGATTATCTCATCCATCCAAACATACACCTTTTATATCTTTATTTGATTTGTTTTTTTTTTATCATTAGAATAATGTGTTCATTACTTTTTGTACTATGATTTCTATAAATAAATCTTTATCTTAAATAGATGTTGATAAACAATTTAATCTGAGATGAAAACATATTAACTTGAATAAAATGGGTATTGACGTTGTGTAAAAAGAATATTGAATATTGATCTGTGTTAGTTATAATACTTTTTCCTTTAAGAAATATGATATAATACTAATATTTATTAAAATAATATTAATAATATACATTATTTAAATAAATATTAAGTAACATACGACCTCTAAAATCTAATATAATTTTATTAATTGAAATGAATTTTTTTAAGGTGTATCTATTCGTCTGGGCTATTCTATAAAATTTAATTAAAAATTTAGAAGAGCCATAACCATTCAAAATAAATGCCTTATAAAACCATAACAAGGTCAAATAAAATAAGGCATGTCATGTAATGTATTTCGATGTTTCATATTTTATAGCTCGATTTATCTATATAAAGGTCATGACTTAAAAATTTCGTTCCAATATTGATTGATATACATAGTTAAAGAAATATGATTTTAAAATGAAACTATATATTTGATACAAAACGAGTACATTTATTATATAATAACATGATTATTTATAAAGGATCGGAAGGATGGAAGTTATAGTGTATGAAATTATGAACATGAAATGTTCAGGATGTATTGTAAATATTGTGTAGCTTTAAAGCTTAGACGTATAGAATATTGTATACCTATAAAGAAAAGTATGGTAACATGACGAATATGAACTTAAACTTAATAAACTTAGAGCTTCAATTTATGAAATAAAACTTTATCACAAAAATTGTACGTAGATACCGCTTAGTAACAAAAACGGGTACTTGTTTTAAAATAACATCATGTCAATGAAACATAGAAAAGTTATAGCTTACATTTAATTTCAGCATTCATCTACAGGCTTACTTACTACAAACATTTTACTACGACGTTTTTACAATACATTTTCCGTAGATCGTACCCGCTTTAAATAATAATTAATTGCCTATAAAATAAGGTAAATGGCTAGAGCGCTGGAATTGGCAGTTTTAGGTTGTCCTTTTTTATTGTGATGATTATTGATTAACGTTTTCCTCTGAACGATTGGGCTGGCTGTTGATTTTGAGGCTGAGGGTTGGCAGCAATATATTCTAATGCCCTTTGGATCGCTGGGGGAATTGGTGGTGGAGTTGGAAGATGAGCACCCTGGAAAATAATATATAAATGAATAAAAAATATAATTACTATTCGTAACTATATTATTGTACTATTGCAATTCTATTTAACAAAACCAAAATATATGTGTATGTACATATTTGCAAAAATTTAAGTAAGTACTAATTTTATTTGTGGGAACAAAATTTTATTATTGCTTAAGCTTTATGTAAGCTATCTAAACTTATAATTGCTTACTAAACCTAACGCTGATATTACTCCACCTATACGTGATGAAGCATTCGACATGATAATAATGCATTTATGAGACAATACCTGTCCTACAAACAGATGTATATTTTGGTAAAGGATATGGTAATATTATGCAAAGGACTACTCTTGTTTCTAAAGTTGTTATACAAGTTTTGTAAGTACATACATATGTAAGTACATCGAGTGCATAATAATGACCTCATTATTACATAAGTATGGAAGAAAAATGTATAAATTAGATATATAGATATAGTATCATCTTATGAGTTTTAAAAAACGCCTCGTATCCGAAGACACAAGTCAAATTGCTTATAATTTATATTGAAAAACTATAAATTAATCGAGTATATAACAGTAAAGTTTACGTACTTTCAAAATATTATCAATATTAGAATTCAGAAATATCTAATTGATAAGACAACACTGTTTTAACTAAATTACAACATTAAAATAGAATTTTACGCTAATGTATTAGTAGGAGATGTGATTTATGTATTATATATTTAAATAAGTGCGATTTAGATTCCGGTAATCGAGCTAGCATTGCGAAGATTCTATAAACTATGAATGACGGTCAATTGGACGGCTGTCACAGATAAAATGAAATAAAGAAATTCATATACTGCTTAACGTAACCCATTTCCCAAGACAGGTCACGGGTCAGTATTTGATATTTTGAGACGACATTTACACATACATATATTGGCTAACTTACACCCGCGCCTGTTTCACACAGTCGTCTTCCATAGGTATTTACGCAATATTGATGATTCAGGCACAAGTCACTAGTACTTTCCAAACAATTTGTGTTATGTACTAGAACCACTCCCAAGCGCTTTGATATAACGATAAAGAACTTGTTACTAAAAGTTTACCACCCACTTCGTATAATTTGGATTCCAAGAATTGTAAATCACACTAGTTATCGCTTCTTAAAATATTTTACTTCTTAGAATAAAATTATTTTGTAATATATGTGTGTGAATATTTTGGGTTTATTACTCATAGAGCTACGTAACTTCAGTAACAATATATTGACCTTTCAATATATTATTAGAAACAAAGGCAGATCATCGTCAAGCTGATGAGATTTATTGCATTATAGCGATTCACCCTCGCTTCGCTCGGGATCATAAAGCTTGCTTCTCAATACAAACTTTCATCCCCATTTTCACCCCCTTATGGGATGATTTCTGGGATAAAAAGTATTCTATGTCCTTCCCAGGGCCTCAAGCTATCTTCTTACCAAAATTCATCTAAATCAGTTCAGTAGATCCAGAGATTATACCCTACAACCTCACAAACTCACAAACTTGACCTCTTTATAATATTACTAGCTGACCCGGCAAACGTTGTTTTGCCATATAAATAATTCTAAAAAATAAAAAAAAAATTAGGGGTGGACTACCCCTAACATTTAGGGGGATGAAAAATAGATGTTGGCCGATTCTCATAGATACCGGATAAGCACAAAAAATTTCATCAAAATCGGTCAAGCCGTTTCGGAGGAGTATGGCAACGAAAACTGTGACACGAGAATTTTATATATTAGACTAGCGACTCACCCTCGCTTCGCTCGGGTTCGTCCCTGGCTTGCATTAAATCACGATTGATCAGTTTTCGACCGGAGAGGAAAAATGATTAAATTACTAAAATGGCTATTAAAAAATAAGGGTTGATCGTAGAAGGGTGAAAATTGAGGATTGTATGTATTTTTGTATGTTGTATCATAAAAAAATAGAAATTAAAAATTTTGTCTAAAAAATAAAAAAAAAAAATTTAGGGGTGGACTACCCCTAACATTTAGGGGGATGAAAAATAGATGTTGGCCGATTCTCATAGATACCGGATAAGCACAAAAAATTTCATCAAAATCGGTCAAGCCGTTTCGGAGGAGTATGGCAACGAAAACTGTGACACGAGAATTTTATATATTAGATTATTTAGTATAGACTAGCGGCTGACCCTCGTTTCGCTCGGATTCGCCTCTAGACAAATAAAAACAAATCTATTCCACGAGAACCGTACGTGTATGATGATGTATATTATTGTAAAGTTTCATTAAAATCCAATCAGTAGTTTTTGTGTACTAAGCTGTAGAAGTTACTATAGTTTTTTAACTATCCCACGGGAACTCTATATAAGGTACCACCATAAAAAAATCATTTAAATCGGCCCAACAGTTTCGGACATTAGCGCGTACAATCAGACAAACAGAGAGAGAAACAAAAAATTTGAAAAAATCTGAATTTGTTCTATTTCTCTTCTTATATTCCCCTGACTGACTGACAATATAGACATTTGACCTCTACAGTTATATTATATATATATATATATATATATATATATATATATATATATATATATATATATATATAGATAAAGACATCGACAAGGCGAGCTATAGACGATATGTTTTATTAGTCTTTCCGCACACACTTTATGATCCCTTTAATTTGATATCTTTATGCTATAACGCTATAACCTATAGCTTTTCTGTTCAGTAGGTCAATGCTGGTTACGTAAACGCGAATATGAATTTGGAGTGAACTATTCGCAGCGAAATATGAATTATAATGTCTTGCAAATATTATGGCCAGAATTGGTTAGTAAATTTTTATTGTTCACGAAGAATAATGTATTTTAACTCAGATGTATTTTACTCTTCGTTTTATATTACTATAAAACTACGTTGTAAGGTGTTTTATTGTGCCGGATTCCGCGACACATCTGTCAGAACTACATTGCGATTATAAGTAAGATGTCAAGGTTTTTATATGTCGGTATAGGGCAGGATGAGTAATGTTTTAGATGATAATAAAGCTTTATTTTAATATTGTGCAATTACAATTTTGTTTTTATTACTGTATGATAGACTTAAACGTGTATATCATATCCTATTAATTAGTATTATAAATGTGAAAGTTTGCGAAGATGCCTAAATTTTTGTCATTAATCAACAATGACTTGTAAACCGTAAAACGAATTTCAGTTGAAATTTAGAACACAGATAACTGATATTCTGGACTAATATATGTATATGGATCGGAGATGGATTACTCCCGTAGGATAATTTTTGAGAACTTAACATTATTTTCATTTTGAACTTATCATTTTTTTTTTGTTGTAAATTGCAAGACAAAAAACACGTTTCACTCGAATGAATCCGCGAGCAAAAGCTATAGCCATATTATCTTTTAGTACACAAAAGACACGATTAAAAATGTGTAAAAACAAGACCTCACCTGTGGCTGGAAGCCATTTTCATCAGCGATGTACGATAATGCAATGGGTGTACCATCGGGTGCCTTGTAACTGACACTGCCTTCAGCTACTTGTATCTCTTGACCTTCACCTTTGCCGAAGTTTTTCACATATCCACTCTCTTGGGCTGAGATCTCATTGCCGGTTTCGAATCTAAGTAACGAAGATAATCTTTTAAAGCCATATTTTGTTTAAATTTAAAAGCAATAACCTATTGTTTTAATAATTTGAAAAAAAATGTTTTATTATAAGGATTGATATATTATTGTATCAATAGTCATATAATGTAAAGTATAGAAAAAGGTTTACTCTTTTAGTTTAAGAAAAAATATAGAATGCGAAAAATAGTTAATTAATATTAAAATCACAGAGAATTTTCAATTAAAAAAATTATAACTATTGTTTGATAGGAAAAAGAATTTATATATTTAGAATGGCCATGAATTTTACTATCTTAGTTCGATGTTATATGGAGGTTATTTATTACTTTAGAAATGTTACATATTTAATTTGTATACGTAACTTATTTCAACGCCTACTAATTTACAAATTTGGTCACATACTTGCTTAACTTTTATTGATTCAACTATTTAATGTCATCTGCATGCTGCATCTAATATAACGTAATATTGAAATGTTGGGTAATTTTGAAGAAAACTTCAATCTCACCTTTAGTTAGGTGCGTTGCATATAAATATGTGTTGATATAATTTTAAATTTGTGACATAATAATAGAAAATAACATATTTTTGTGATTTATTCTGTGTGAGAATAAAAAAAATAATAACGCGGACCCACCGTCGGTCATCCAGGAAAACCTTAGTTTTTCAAAGTTATTGTTGTCCGACGTTTAATTAATTAAATCCAGTTTGTCTCAAAATATTATACCAAATAGTTTCCGCATAGCAAAAAAAAAAAATTCAGTTTATATATCGAGATTAGTAATTATCTCTTTATTGGAGATAAAATCAACCAATGTCCGTCACTACATCACACCGTAGCTACGGTCACTGTAGGCTAAAAGCTAGCTCTGAGACTTTGCTATTTTGAGACGTCCAAAACCTTAGTATTTCCAGTGACCATGTTTGCTGTTAATCATTTGAAAAGTCAGGAACCAAAAACCAAAACCACAAAAAAATCGAAAAGATAATTTTGTCAACGCTAACGAAAAAAATAAATTAGAAAAATGAATAGAGATTGTTTAGATTAGATACTAATTAGAAATGGCAATGAAAATGCATTCGAACTTATTCATAACTAAGAAAAAAATATAATAAAAATATATACTAACAAGTTTTCTTTAAATAAAAATATAATACGTTTTAAATATGCTTAATCTTATTTGTATATAAATTCTACTAAACTGCAATGTACATAATGTTTATATGAGTTTTATTGGCTATACAAATGTTTTTTTTGCATATTTTTGTTAGTGAAGTCAATTCATTATTTACTCACGCCCATTTGTAAGAGCCGTCTACATTTGGCCCGTCGGATTCATATTTAAGTATTGGTATAGGATCATTTCCTTTTTGTGCTTGCGTTACGAAACAGCATGCCGCCAAACATATAAAAACAAACGAGATCTGAAAATAACAAGAGTATATTAATATTATTTATAATATTTTCTATAATATTTATTTGAATCGAAATCGTACTCTGTAAAAATATCCTCTAGCATAAAATAATACATTCTGCTTTTTGCTGCTCGGCTAGCCTAGGGAAAGTTGCCGCTTTCCCAAAATGTTTATTTTTTGTTTGTTTAATGTTTAAGTTGTTGGCGGTCAGGAAAAATGGGTCATATATTTTCCATATTTTTTTTCTTTTTCGACTGTTTATTTGGAGTTCGGAGTTGGTGGTTGATTGTAGACACTGAATTCTATTAGTATCATTTAAAAATTATTTTTTAGCTTATTTAGTTCTGAGAAGCCTTACACAATTTTAAAGCAAAACAACCAAATCGCAAATTGTAAATATTAAATGAAAGGTGTGTGTTAGCTATATAATTTACATCCATATCACGAGTATATTAAAATTGATTTTAGTACCTATTTAGATATACGTATTTTCGTAATTCCTTGCATTGCATTGCTTTATTCCGTGCTTTTATTTGATGTATTTTTAGATGATGATATGTGTTTAATGTAACTTTTATTTATTATGTCTAAATGTATTTTAAATGTTGCTTAAATCTAATTTTAAGTTACATATTATATACATTGTTTATATATATATATATATATATATATATATATATATATATATATATATATATATATATAAATTAATTATATAAAATAAATAGACAATTTTATAGTAAAATATTTGCATTCTTATACCAGAAATTTGGTTTACAATAAGTTTTGTTTACTTTATAAAAAATACACATAGGTGTAAGCTAGGCTTTATTTTTGGCAGTTAATTTTCTAAGAAACATAGTATCAGGCTACAAACTCATTAAGTCGAGATAGACAATTGAATCCTATAAAATGTTATCTATATTATGTAATTTAATTGTGGTAGACAAAACTTACGAAATCTTGTTTTATATGTAATAAATTAAATAAGCAAATTTGCTTTCTCATATAACAATAAACCACGTGCGTAAAATTTTCAACCGCTTACGATGTTTTTGCGGTTCGATTTCTTGAAATTTCCTTTTTGCTGTTGCAAATTCTAATAAGATATAAAATATAATGGATAATTCTATTTTGTAAATAAAATTATTGAAGAAAAATGTACTAGACTTTTTAAAGTTATGGTTAGATTTTTTATGGCTACATTATCTAATAGATTTGGGGCGATTGTAGAACTCATGCACCAGATAAGTGCTGGTAAACCTCTCTAGGTTACTCTACATGTGAGGCTAACAGGCTAACGGAAATTATTTTATATTTTTAACTCAAGTCAGTAAACTATTTTGTATGATCACCCAGTCTTAAGGTATATTAAGAATTTCAAATACCTAGTAGGTTCTAAAAAACCGATCTGTCAACTAAACATAATACGTAGTTACTAAAATATCCTTGACACGTAAATTGACAACATTTAAATTATAACTAACTAGCAACTTGCCCTCGCTTCGCTCGGATGCGTCCCTAAGTACGTTTTAGTTTTTTTGAACGGATCCCTAATTCTTTTCTAAAATAAAAGTAGCCTAAATTACTTCTTATAATATCAGCTATCCGCCACTGAAAGTTCCGACAAAATCAATCCAGCTGTTCTGATATTAGCCGGAACAAACAGACAGACAGACAAAAATTTTAAAAATTGTGTTTATCTTATAAATACCGTATAAAATTTTTATATGTATTTAATAAAAAGCTATAATTTTAACATTACAAACAAACACTTCAGTTTTATGTATCTGTATAGATGATTTGAATGAACATTAATTACATAAATATCACACTAATCTTATAATGCGAAAGTTAGTGAGCAAGAGAGTGTGTTTATTGCTTTCAACATCGTATTGGTTCATTAGATTTAAGTGTTTTGACTGCAAATAGCTTATGTCCTGTATTAACACAATTATTTTACTGTTACAGCTACCACCGTGAAAAGAATTGCTTGCAAAAATTAGTACGATTTAAAAAAATAATAAGATGTTACATGTAATTAACTTTCTTATATCATTATTTCAATCAGAATTAGAAAGTTTAAAATACTATTAATTGAATTACAGAACTATAAAGATGTCAATCATAATTTTAAACCTTCAGTACCAAGTTGCTGTTTAAAACCTGAATAAATTAAAAGAACCTCCCACCATTCCTAATACAAATTACATAAATATGTTATTATATAGAACGTAATAATTTATATTAATTAGATTACATAAAATGCTTGCAAAATTTTTAAACTTTATTACAATTTTAAATTTATTACAATCATTTATTATTTATTATCAATAAAGCTCACCATGATGCTCTTAGTAGAACAAAGGGCGAAGTTAGGTCTGGATGCTATAAGATGCACTACAAGTATGTGTACAGTGACACTGCCTTAGGTTTATATACCAGCTTCTTTACCTCTGAACTTAGAACGACCTGAGCGCATCCCGATGTTTCATCTACGCACATAAACTAACTTATGAATATATGTATTTATTGAACGCACACATTAAAAATATATTTTAAACAATAACTAATGGAAATCCATTATAGGCAATTACAAAATTTATTCTAAACAAAGAATCTTGGATTGGAATTGGTTATTTCTTAATAATTTTGATTGACTGTAGAGGAAGGTAAGGTTTTTTGTGTTGAGCGGAACTTTACATAAGTTGTTTGCTATGGTAATTATAGCTAAATGTTAGTTTATAGACTCGAATTTAATAATTATAAGTCTATTGAAATGATTTCTATATATATTTAGTTTATTTTTTATTTTTATATAATTAAAATTTCTAGTACAATTATCATTACTTATTGGGTACTATAAAATTGTGCTGTTAACGGTAACATGAGAAAATGATTTTATGGATTATTAACTTTTAACCGAGACCCCTAATTGTTCACTTTTTTAAACAAAAAAAAATGAACAATCTCTTAAGATTTATAATATACTAGCGACTCACCCTCGCTTCGCTTCGGGTTCGTCCCTAGATAAAAACCGTACATTTTTTCGGGATGATATATTCCATATAGCCTATAGCCTTCCTCAGTTAACAGGCTATCTAATACAAAAATAATGTTTCAAATCGGATTAGTAGTTCCTGAGATTAGTGCGTTCAACCAAACAAACAAACAAACAGACAAACTTTTCGGCTTTATAATATTAAGTATAGACTATACGTATTATATACTATATATCTTCAAGTGTGTGATAAAGAACTTATAAGCTTACGGCTAATAAACATTCTTGTCAACGTACATATTATTATAAGTGTCATTATTACTTATAAATCAAGCAGACCATGGAAGAAGATACAACGCACACCAATATATAAGTATGTGGATAAGTAATAAACATTCGCGCCTATTAGAAGGGATAAGATGATGATTAATTCCGATTTAGTTATAATTACGAGTACTTGTTTAATACTATATTATTATCTCCTTTTGTATCTGGATATGACAGAATCGTTGTGTTAGAAAAAAATATTAGATTTTTTTTTCCAATCATAACTTTCATAAGTATATTTTTTTTAGTTCGTATCTTTGTTTTTGTTTAATATTGCGTGTTTTCGATTTGAAATAATACATGGATAATTTATTTTATTTTTATGCATTTCAGAGATATACAGAGAAAATGTGCCGACAAAATGTCATGTGCTGTCTCTACATTTCACCTGTGACCAATAGGTCGTTGTCTACTCAATAATAAAATTTATATTGACTATATTATTAAACTTGTATAAAGATCACCAGTAAAAGTTCAACCGATGTCATAATAGAACTTATGATTTATTAATGAAAAGGAAAATAAGTTATATGGCTTACCCATGCTTTGCTTGCGGCAGACGATATTTTTTTTATTTAATTTACAAATATGTTATTTCTGTTAGTGAAAACGATATAAAAAGGAGACTTTAATTTACAATAAGGATTATGTTATGTATTTGGTATTTTAAACTAATAACTTTTGTTAATAATTATAATATCTTATGAAATTATGTAGGTAGATACATAAAAACGAAAAAAAATCGAGTTAACTCTTATTACTTTCGCTGCATATGAAAATCCATTTACTTTGATCTCCGGCCTTCACTGTTAGGGGCATCTAGTGGTTTGCAACATACTCCATACATACGCATTTAAAAACAGCCAGACATTAGGAAATTACATAAATTTTCTCGCAATTGTATACAAAAGTATATACTTATTGCATTAAATATCAAATATTTTACATATTTATTACTTTGAAGATGCTTAAGTTTCCATTACCAGGTACTGACGCGGATGGCTCATATATAACATAAATACTATGTCAAGTTCACTATTATAAATAAATCAAGACGTAAGTCATGGCAAATAATATAATGTAAATATTTCTACCAAAAAAGTTTAATTGACTAAAAATCACTCGAAAAGTAATTATTTGACTTTTGGGGTGTACATTTTTCTTTTTCTTTTTTAAATTTACGATTGTTGTGCAGTGTAAAACGTCGTACTGTCAAAGTAATAAAAGCGAGAAGAAGGTTTACTAAAACGAGTACATAATGTATGTATTAGTAAAGTAAAAAAGTAAAAAAAAGTTTATGAAATACATAAATAATATTTGAAGTGTATATTGTTTCAAGTATAGTTACAACAATGTCCATATAACTTAATGAACTTACATAAAAAAAAATCACGCTATTACCACGAAAAAATCATGTAAATCTGTATAAAATGAAGCTTAACATAGATTTACGTGAACTGGTTTGATAGTAAATGTAGGAATAGAATTCTTAAGCTTGTGCGATGTCTATCTAATACTATAAGATCTAAAGCTGAAGAGTTTTTTTCATTTGTTTGAACCAACTTATCTCTGATACTAGTCCGATTAAAAAAATCTTTTTGCCTTCTATAGCCTATTTATTTTATCACACTATGACCTACGAAAGCGGAGTAATTCTACAAAATTTGTATTTGGAAAGTTACGATTTTTTATTTATTTATTTATATACCATAAAATATATGTTATACAAAATAAAGTAACAGAATGTCGACAAAGGATAACTTATCTCTTTAAGAGATTTCTTCCAGAAACCCTTCAATAGTGAGAAAATTTTATAACGTTTATAGAGGAACGATATACTGTACTGTTAAAATGTTTAGTTAAAAATTTTACATATTTTGCACCAAATATTAATTATGTCTAATACAAGAAATTAAATCAAAAATTAAAAAAAAAACCGCAACACAATGACCTATTCATTAAGGCCATTTCAATGATCCTACACAGATATCTCTGCAGTATTTTAGTAAAGAGTTGAGTATCTTGCAGATTTCAGTTGACACTGCAGCATGAGGCTAAGAGTACCATATCGTTGCAATGACATTGTAGTAACGGAATAACAAATTTCGAATGGATTAGATCTGTGGAAATTGCTCATTTCCTTTTACCCTTTAAAAAAGAGCCGATACCCTGCAAACGGCTAAATGAATCTTCTTGACTTATAGCTAAGGACACTCCCGATTAAGTCACCTTTCAAACAAAAAAAATTTAAGTGTGCGTGTATGAATGTGTACACGCGCAAGAAGTAACATTTCTATAGATTATCGGTACTCTTTATGGAATTCAATTGATGTTTTAAATAATTAGGATAGGTGAGATACTAAAAATAACGCATATTAGGCATGTAATATTATATATCATTTGTCAGACAATAACAACGGTTACCACGGCAACAAACGTACGTACATTTTTTCGTAACGCATTCACCAGCTTAACCGCCAAGTCAAGCATGCGTAAAGAAGTTTTACTTCAACAAACTGAATTAAAATCGGTTCGTCCGTACGATGTCACTGACAGATGCACATTAAACTTATAACCGCTGTCTTATGTCGGAGGTTAAAAATAAGGAATATTGGAAATTCATACCTAATATCAAAAAAAAAAAATATAATAACAATAATGAAAGCAGTGCTGTCATGTCGCAGATAGATACATTACGTTGCATTGTTTTCGAGGTAATTATTTTTATTATTTAAAGTATCTTAGAAGTCATAGAATCGATTCCCGCATGAGACTAATATTTGTATGAAAATTAAAAAAAAAAAAACTAAAATAAAAATTAATGGTTAGTAGAGTTACGTTTAGTATAGTAGTTATTACGCACTCTATGCTTCTACACTGTCAGAAAAAGAAAACCGTATGCCTACCCTTCAACAAAGAGAAAGTGATTGCAAATGGAAAATGTGGTTAACGTGTTAAACATTGTTTACCAAAATATGCAAATAAATAATAATCTTTATTCATATATTTATATTGTATGTGTATAAATAATATAACTGCTGATTGTTTCGTCGATAATAGCTAACTTAACACTTCTGTCAGTGAAATATTACATTGCATAGTCTAGTAATCCTAACGAGTGAATCTAACATGTGATGACAGTTTAATCGAATGTTCCCAAATGAAGCGTACTCATTAGGTCTTATTTCACAAACACATCATGCAATATCGTTTGTCCTTAAAGGCCATGGATATATTTAGAAATACTATACAAGCCTACTAACTGTCCATAAGTGATCTTTGAATCCTGTTTAGCGTGTGGTATTTGATGACACTAATAAAATAAGTACAATCACCGTAATGGGAATAAATTTACATTAAGTAAAATAATCGCAGTTGCGTTTGATTTCCATAAGAATTATGCTTGATGCAATTACTGTTGCTCCTTATTCTTGTAACTTTGAAAATTATAAGGCTATATCCTTGAATTAATAGGTTTTGTTTGGAGCACTTTGCATTTTAAATATGGATTTTGCATAGAAAGAGAATAGTAATCCTTTGACCAAAACGTATAAATTAGTTAGTTTCCTCTATACAAATCTCCTTACTAGTTTATTGTAATTGTTTCAATTATCGATCCATGTTTAGCTTTATTTGCGAACTACTTTATAGTAAAGCAAATAATGTTTTAATATCTAGAATAGAAATTTTGAAAAAATAATAGGGGAACTGCAGCATATGCAGCATATTTTGAATATCGGCTTATTTTCTTGGGAATAAGTAGAAAAGGAAACGAGTTAGGACCACTGCAGTTGCATTAAATGATTGAAAAATTATTAAACTATAATAGTACAAACAATCAAACAAAACAGAAACTAGAAACCTTATCAAAAATTCGATCAAACTAAAAAACCTGTATGTAATTTTTTCCCAAAAATAAATTAGCTAATTATGTATTTACTTAAAACACTGTTAGTGTCTATTATGGAATGCGTTCTTTTTTTTTAAATATTTGGACAAATATTAATAGTACAAAAAAGGTTTTTAAAAACAAGCTTTTATTTAAATCCTCTGAAAAGAAGAAAATAAACTTTAAATTAAATTAAACCCATCAATTTATACATTACACAATTTATGTCATATAAAAGCTCGTCGCAAGATTTATCTATTCAAAATATTATATTCTTGTTTATCTACATCACACGATCTAACTTCTTTTTAGAGCATTTAAATAAAAACTTGTTCGTTTAAACGTTTAAACATTTTTTTTAATGTTTTTAACTTTTTTTTCGTATACTTCTCAGAAAACCCTTTCATTTCATATCCTTATCATGGGGGTGCATAAAAACATAGTACGCCATCTTTGGGAGTCCGCCATATTGGATTTAGAATGAAGAGCTAACCATGCATTGTTATCCAAACTAAACGTGTACGTAAAATTTCAGCTCAATTAGTTGAGGATAATTGCTTTAAAATTCAATTGTAAGATTCAACCCGAACAAACAAACATTGAAAATTAAATAAAAACTTGTAAAAAGCTCTTGTTAGCATTCATAAAACATTTCATTAAAATAATTAACGGCAATAATCCGGTAAGTGCATCTTACAAAACTAAATGATGAAAAACCCTTTTGTACTGATGCATTACAATACTTTTGCCGTATGTATATTTCACTGCAATAAAAGTGTACATATATCTTTGTGAATTTAATATCATTAGGAAAAATCTGAAAATAAAAAATTAAGGTGTATTTCTGTCTACAGATTCCGTATTCTCGTAAAAGCAAAAAAGGCTATGGACTTTTGTTATGTATATTATATATCCTTCTAAAGAAATTATTCTTCTCATTTTACTTTCAGATTGTTATAGGATTATATTTTTTATAAGTATTAATAATTTATATAATTTTTATAATTCTGTAATATTAATACTAAATCACAAGTTACAATATAAATATAATAAAGAACAAAATCTAGAGAATGTTTTTATAAACCTATATTTCATTTAACATAATCTTCGTATTTTAATTACCTGATGTAGTATAAGATTCCCAATAACTTCCTAGATTCCACAAATACTAAAGATGACAATAGATCATGAAATAAATACTTACTCGTATAATAAAAAAAAAAACAGAAACAATCAGATTGAACACCTCTCTCTTGGTCTATTTGTCTGAAAACCCATTTATGATTTTGATATATATTTATTACTTAAATAAAATTACGGAAATACGCCGTATATTAATATAGAATACACTGAAAAAAAAAATTGTTCGGCGTCAATTACAATTTACTTGTTTGTACAATTAAATTATTAACACAATATTTTTTTTAACTTATTCTCGTAAAACATCTATTTCGGTTTCATTAACAAGAAAAAATGTAACAAAAGTAAAAATATATTAAAAAAAAACGATAATAAAGTATAAGTGTAAGATTTTACGTTTTTCATAATATAAGAATTTTTAATTTCAAAGGAAATTTAAGCGTAAACAATAAAGTATTAATCATGACGGAATTCCATCGGTACGGAATATTACAATGTCGTCGATAGATTGTTTGACCTTAACAATTTTATTATCATTCTAGCTTCTAGCAGTGGCTACACACATGAACATTTAGCTACATATTCATTTAGTATACTGCATAGACGTAGAGAATAGATTGAGCAATAATATCATGAAATTGACAAAGAGAGAAAGCGAACGTGCGGCCAATACCCGTCTTTTGTTCCAATTTAAATTTAAAAAAAAATGGAATATACAAAACTTATAATATTATAATGGAATGCAAAATGGTTATAAATATCTAACTTCATCAATCGTATTTTAATACAGAAGACTTCTTACCGCACATTCGTTTTGTGTTTGTCGCTTTTCCGCCATTTTTAGCTAACGGCTGGCAAAGAAACACTTTAGTTCACTCTCTTTGTCTATGGTATACTGCTACCAAATTATGCAATGTCTATCAAGTCGGTCTAGATAAAATTTTTCAGTGGAGACTTTTTAATCAGCTTTGTTTTGTCAGATTAGTTTAGCTGTATTGTCAAAAAGTAAATTTTTCAATTAGATTAAAGTTAATTTACAATTGGCCGAATTTAAGCTTTACCTACACAAATAAATATGTAAAAGTAGTTCTATCTGTCTGTCAGGTGACAAAAAGCTTGCACGCAAAGGCTTGAACAGGCAGACAACATCACTGAACAGATTTCGATGAAATTTGGGCTAGGTATAAATTACATTATGAGGACAGACAAAGACCTTTTATCCCTGTCTCGATCACCATATGAGCGTAGCCACTGGCAATAACAAATTATGTAAATACATATATTATGAAAACTGCTTTAAAATCGGACTAGTAGTTTTGGAGAAAAATGGCAACATGGATTTGCACAAGCAATGTTTGTTGCAACGCCCCCTTGTGAGTTTTTACCTTAACATCTATCTAAGAACATGGACCATGAATCAGACCCGAACGCATAACTAAAAACTGCATCAAAATCGGATTAGTAATTTTGGAGAAAAATGGCAACATGGATTTGCACAAACAAACAAACGTCCTCTCACGCCAAACGCATATACCGTCTCCGTTCCGTCGTGGGTAAAAAGTGTAAAAAAAATTTACTTTATGGTTACATAATGTAATTTTTAGGGCCACAAAGCCACAAAAATTCTTAAAATGATTTAAACTCAGAGTTAAGATTAAAAATACCAATCCAATAGTTGTTTGCTAAACACATTATTATAACTTGGACTTTCTTACGAAATTAGCTTCTACTTTATGGAAAACAAAATTTTATTTCACAAAACTATTTTTGAAAGTGATGAAACTTGTATCATTTTCTATTGCGACATCAAATCCTTTACCAAACTGACAACTCAAAAAACACTCCTCAGCCAACACGCATTGCAACACTAATTTCACTTTGATAAATAAAATAGGTAGTAAAGTTTTCGAAAGACATGTGAAGTCCGCCAATCCGCACTTGGCCAGCGTGGTGGGCTATGGCCTGATTCCCCTCGTATTAAAGGGAGGCCCGTGCCCAGCAGTAGGACGTTAAAAAGGACTGAATGCAAATAAAATTAAATAAAAATAATCTTTACAGCTTTTCTTTCTTTTCCACTTACACAACTTTTAATTTTGCTCTTTGTTATTTTATGTATGTTCATCATATTTTCAACGATATTCTATTAAGTTAAAGTGTAAATATGTCGTATAATCGATAATACTACCACAGTCTATAAAACAATACAGTCATCCAACGAAGCCGTCTAGACAGGGCAATCGTGCGGGGTGTGAGGGGTGAGACGCGGGTAGGCGAGCCCGAGCTGCATACATTTCTGCCGCCCGAATTAGTAAGCAGCTCGGGACACGACTTTAAGGGTTATCGCGCGTTTATTTTAATTTGTAAGCAATTAAAATGGTTCATACTACCTGTGCTATATTATATATTTTTTGCTAAAATTATTTATTAGGATGAGGATTTTTTACATAATTAAGTTTAATAACAGAAATTTCAAATCCAGTTAATCTAGAAACCGAAAATATTTGTCCGTTGCCCATTTATGATAGGTGATTTATGGTAGGTGATTATATCATATAAAACTAACTTTGCTAAAAAATTGAAAATAATGATAAATTTATATATAACTAAATTCAATTTGACTTAGGTATGTAATATAATTTGCTAGATTTAATTTATTTTTATTATAAATTAATTTATTTAATTCTAATTATCTAGTTATTCATTAAATTAATTATAATGTCACATAGAAATATCCATTTAATCAAATCAAATAATTGTTAAACCAATTGTATATTATATTTTTTATTAAAGAAATAAAAGGCTTATTATTATTATTATTATTATATGAAATTGTATTGTTTGTAAAACTCTATTTGAATTTGCCTCCGCGAAATGCCTTTTTGTATTCTTTGCTATGAAGAAATTTAAATTTCAATAAAAATATATTAAATTACAAAAAAAAAAACGGTAACAACCCTGCGTAATGCGAAGTACGCTACGCGGTGTCGGCTTTTCTTCAAACATCAAAGGCGATAGCCCACTGTTATTTTTTAGTACACTGTGATACTACCATGTGGTAATTAATGGTGAATTATGATAAAGCCAGGATGTGAATACTCGTAGTAGAACTTTTCAATGTACTACTATTTAGTGAATCCCCAAAAATAATACATTTATAAGATTACAACAATAGTCGAAAAAGTATTATCATAATTTGTCGACAACTACTCATCAAAGTCGATAGAATAAGACTAAAAAAGATTTAAGTTCACATCTAACTCAAATTTTGCAGTATTAGGATCAGATTATGGTTTATGGTATTATCATATTATACATAGTTTGATTTTATAAACATGTTGCATGGCTAGTACGTACGGCAGCGAATCTGGAGTTCCTGGGTTCGTATCCCGAGCCAAGCATGTTACGGATGTGAAATTCTCAGTAACAGGTTGAAATATGGAAGTTGTTGTTTGTTGTCGTCCAAAAGGAGTTTAAAGAGAATTCACTTAAGTTTGCGTGAATGATTGTACAGTGTACATTATAATATCTCCAGCGCTCATTCCTAATCTCATTCTGATGACGTATCATGGCCGAAATCAGTCAGGAGGACATTATTATTTATATTAGATTCATAAGAAATAGTCAAATCTTTTAAACACTTGGATAGATTTTCTTTCAAATGTATCAATGTAATCAAAAAAAAAAGAAAAAACAAACGAAATTACTTAGTTATTCTTGAGATTAAAAAAAAATTATGACACATAAAATAAAGGAGCAAACTAACAAAAATCATTAATTTTAAAATATTTGCCTATACTTTAATTAGACTAAAATATAAAAGCTGTTTTCAGAAAGCAAATTTGGTTTGTAACAAATATCATTCAGATCATTTTAGAAGTTTACATCTAAAAACAACAAATAGATTAATGTATGAATAGGTAAAAGCCAATTAAAAAAAATACATATATTATTTATCATTTTAATACGAAATTAGTGATAAGTTACATAGCGATATGTACAAAAGTATAAAGACTATGTTGATACAATAAAAGTACTAGTTTTCAACATTTAAACACCACGTTCGAACACAAACCAACCAACAATTTCGTTAGTTTAGATCACAAAATGAGTATTATATTCAAAAAGGAGTCGTTGGCTTTAATATTGCTGTATCTAAGAAAAAGGGTACTTAAAATTACTTATATTTAGATCAATATAAGGATTTAAATGGCATTGAACGACAGTCTGATCAATATAACAATTACTAGCATAAAAGTACATTTCCATGGTTTTGCTTCTTATACACTATCTATTGTTTTAGTTTTGTATTAATTATACTATAAACGAATGACTTTAAGTATGCTCACAGAGCACTGCAGGTTACTAGTCATATTCTATGACACCACTATTACTCTATTGCTTGATAGAAATGTCTCTGGCTTTACTGTCAGGAAACACTGTACTTATTGTTGGTAGTAAAGACCTTTGTAGTCGAGGGCTGCTTTGTCTTCGAGTGACCGGGCGGACTCAGGGTTATTTTTAAGTTCCAAAGCGTTACGCTCCTGAAATTTTGAAATAATATGTTTGATATAACAGTATGTAAGAAATTTATTTCTTATCAGATTAGTATTAATAATTTATTGCGATATTTTAAGTACATATAGAAGTACTATCTCTTTGAGCTGATTGATTTTAAATGTTTTTATTAAATTAATATGATATTTTTCTACTTCTTAAAAAAATAATAGCATCTTAATAGAAATATCTATTATCTCTATAAATTTCGTGTTTAAATTAAGAAATAAGGAGAAATATAGTCGAAATATGTAAATCTTGCGAAAAAAAGCATGTCTAACATTTAAATAATATTATGATAAATAAATGAAATGGTATTACTATGAGTATTGTATTAGGTACAATTAAAATAAAATCTCTTCTCTAAAGGTTTTAAGATTAATATTCAAAAAATTACCTGGTTAGCCTTAATTCCAGCGTAAATCAAGTCAAGACCCTTTTGGATTTCAGGAGAGATTGGGGGAGGGGTTGGGATGTGGTCACCCTTAACTCTGAAGCCATGTTCATCAGCAGTGTACTCTACGGTGATGATCTGGCCATCTGGTGCGGTGTAAGTGTAAGAGCCTTGTTGTACTAACGCTGAAACTTGGTCTTCGTTTTCACCAATTGATTTAAGGTAACCCTCTTCTTGAGCGTGGATGTTGTTACCGGTTTCATACCTTTAAAAGACAGAATTTATGTTTTAGATATTTTAAATATGTCATATGAATACATATATACTTAATACTAGAGAATAAATCCTATTTTATTTAAGTAAAGGTGCTCAATTTAGGCGATATAGGCTATCTCGGGTAAGTTTTCAACAATCCAACATTTCTTGGGATTAAACCGAAATAAAAATGTTAAATACAATACCCCATGTCACTTTCTAGTTTATAAAATACTTCAAGGCAAAATATTACGTTGATCGCTTCGTTGCTTCAGGATTGAAAGACAAAACAAGTGATAGGCTTTTACAGCTATAATATCACAGTAAAGAAAGTCTCAATTTTTTAATATATCACATTATTTATAACAATTAAGTAGCTAAATTTACTAAACTTGAGGCAAAATAATTATACATTCATGATTAGCCTAATTTATGTAGAATAATTTATGAATGTATTGTATAAAATTATATTATTTTATAATAATTTTTATTCATTAGTAAAGTTATAGGCATATAGCATGCGTAAAGAAAGTATGTAACGACGTTATGTAATGATAAAATAATAAAGAAATTATAACCAATTGTGTATGAATTCAGTTTAGTTTTTTTTTTATTTGTTATAGCGATCGTTTGAAAATTGGTTACATGTAGTTATTACATTTCCATGCTAACAAAAGCAACCGGATTTTAATTTACGTCATTTACGTGCCAATTATATTCACTAGCGACTTATCCTCGCTTCGCTCGGGTGCGTCCCTAGGTACGTTTTAATTTTTTTTGAGCGGAACCCTAATTCTTTTTCTAAAATAAAAGTAGCCTAAGTTATTCCTTATAATAATAGCTATCTGCTAGTGAAATTCCCGTTAATATCGGTCCAGCCGTTTCGGAGATTAGCCGGAACAAACAGACAGAAGGAAATTTTAAAAATTGTGTTTTTCTTATAAGTACCGTATATAATCCCATATGAATTTAGTAAAAAACTTTTATTTTGACATTGCAAACAGACACTTCAATTTTATTTATCTGTACAGCCAATACACGAAAGTGAAACTCATAATGAAGTCATATTTACGTAATAGGAAAGATACTGGTCTTAGGATCTTGTTTAATTTATAATTGGCTTAATTTTTAGAAAACAAAATTATGTTACTACTGAAATGTTTAATAAATAGTAATTAACAACTATAAATATAATTCAGTATAAAATTAAGAAAAACTAAATAAAAATTTGAAGTAAATCTCTAAGGATAGATTTTTACATGTTTTTATTTATTTTGTTAAGATAATAATAATTTCATTACAAGAATTGTTATGTCATAATAATAATAAATAATAGCACAGATATGTAAAAAATAATTAAAATGAACACTTACGAGGTTTTGTAGCTGCCATCAGTGCCTTGTTCCTTGTCGAAATGGATGATAGGAATAAATGTAGTGGTGTCTATTTGAACCTTTGGTCTGAAATCTTCAATCGGTTTCCCCTGTCTGTATTCCTGTGGTTGCTGTCTGTAATCTTGTTGTTGCTGCCTATAGTCTTGTTGTGGATAGTTGTTGTAATTCTGCTCAGCAGTTTGTTGGTCATCTAAACCCTCAGGCTTTAAGGAAACCTTTCTTTGAGGGATAGCGACCGTGAGCGCTAGAGCAGCGGATAAAACCACCTGAAACATAAACAAAAAAAAAATCTTATCTATACTTGATTACCATTAATGCATAATTCATTTATTTAATATATAATGCTATTTTCTGTTTAAGGGTCAGAATGTAAGAATGTACATCACGAATATGAACTACATGTTTTTTTCATAAAACTATTTGCCCCGAGAAAATGATATATTATGATTATTATGAGGAATAATAAGCTAGTATGATGTCAGAGAGTGAGGAGCTTAATCATATTCTTGATGTTGTAAGATACCTTATCTCGCAGCCGGATACAATAGGTACGGATTGCAACACAACGCCGCTTCGTTACACCGCTTGGGCGAAAGCAGGTCCCAGTGAGACATGTACAGTGAATTGGCTACATGGACACTTGTTGCATTGTATTACTCGTATTTCAGATCTCATCTTTAGCTACGCGTTAACATTGAACATCGTCATGCACATTTTACAGTTACACAACAGTTACTTAAAAGCAAAAACGTGACTAATATGACCTAACAAAGTTATTTGAAGATACGTTTTAAGCTCAAAGTTTCAAATATGTTAAAAGTCTATATTAAAAATAACTGCACATAGTTTCGATACTATATTTTATTATAATCAATTAAAAACTAATTAAGAAATAACCTTCAAATTCTGCAATATTAGTAAAAAGCCTTGACCGGATACCCATTTCATTTTAAATATATAAATCTTTTATGTTAATCTATAAAAATAATTAAGATCATCTATCTTATATATGCATCCTATTATAATGCACATACTGATTGAATGCCAAGAAAGGGTCTAAAGCTTGTATGTCAAGGTCGCGAACATTATTTACATATTAAAAGTGTAGGCATAAGTTATTTATGATGACACCGATTGGGTAATAGGTGAAACAACTACTAAGATATTGCAATGCAAAAGCGTAGGATGAATCATTAATACTTATATAAATAAAAAATAAACCGACAAAACTATTAGATACACAATAATTGAATGTTCAAACTTTGTCAGGTAATAAAAATTCCGTTCAAATATTCTTGGCAAAGTTCGCTAAAAAAAGTGAATTCAATAATGTTTTAGACACAATGAAACTGTTATAATCTATCTATTATATTGTATTGGAGTAGATATAGACTAGATCGCAATCAACAAGATGCTAATATGTAATGTAATATTTTCATAAGATAAACTTTTAATGACCCACAAAAATTTATTATGCAATTAGACTAGAAGATCAAGTCGTAAGCGTTTGTATAACAAAACTTACAAACAGTTACATATGAATTACGGAGTGTACAAGAAATGCCGGTATTTAAGGCCGCTAATATTAAATTAAATCAACTTGTTTCGTACTTAAATTAAAATTGAAGTTTTTCTTCTTTTAACACGTAATAACGTTAGGAAGTTATATTTACGTATAATAATTAATTAGTGCTATTACGGAAAGTTTGCTATGAAAAGATTACGATGATTGTGATATAAGATGTTTTAGAGTTCCTATACAATGAAATTGTTAGGGTTTTGTATTGTCAATGTTAAGATTCCATTATTTGCAAATAAAGAAGAAAAAAACCGGCCAAGTGTGAGTCTGACCCGCGCACGAAGAGTTCCGTACCATATCTATAAAAGTGGAAAAAAATCATGTCTGTTGTATGGTAGCCCCCCTTAAATATTTGTTTTATTTTAATTTAATTATTTATTTTCAAAGTGAATATATAACTAAATATTCTGTGAAAATTTGAAGCGTCTATATGTTGCTGTATCAATATCGAGCAAATACATCATCTGTGAAAATTTCAACTGTCTAACTATCACGGTTCATGAGATACAGCCTGGTGACAGACGGACAGACAGAGAGACAGCGAAGTCTTAGTAATAGGGTCCCTCCCGTTTTACCTTTTAGATGCAGAACCCTAAAAACAATAAAGACAAAAATAAGCGACATAAAAAATTTTTATATCAACTAGTAAGAAAATCTAGCTTTATAGCTAGGTTGAATAGAATAGCAAATTTAAATACATATACTATAAATAAATAAAACATTAAGTAAAGTTACACAGCTCTATGGAAAACTTATTGAAATTGAGACCAATGTTAAAAGTGAATTGAGACCAAAAGTCGCGACCCAGCACACAAGTATAGAATGCCACACTTAGGTGCAGGCATTCCGACATTATGTCAAAGTTCAACAACCGACTCGTCTACCGACCCTATTAGATGGCGCATCTTGCAACAGATGATTGCGGAAATCCTCAAATAGCAATATTTCAATAAAAAGCCGCTCACCCACTGACCTATATTTACAGATTTGTCACAAGGCGAAAAGAAAATTCGTCAATATCTCCTTACCAATGGCAGATGAATTACTATAATGAAATTAGTGAACTTACCAGTACTTTCATTGTTGTTTTTGTGATTTTTTTTTATGCGACAGCGACGCACGTGGTGTCTCTGAACTATGTCAGAGTGGTAGTAGTGCGCTCACTTATATACTTCACCCCTGCCACTTACTCGCGCTCTGCCCTGAGCCATCACACTTTCATACCCGATTTGTCGCTGCAATATGCTGAATCTGCTACATCAGGTCATTTTGTGATATTGATTTTAGTTGATTTTTTATTAAAATATAAAATAAGATATATAAAAAAATACCATAGACGATGGGAAAATTAAAATAATTGGGATTGGGGATAAATTGGGAAAAAAATTTCTTTGTAACTAAAAATTAAATAATTAAAATGACAAACGTTTAAATATTTTCGTAGTTTCTAGTAACTTTTTTAAATTACTCTTTTTCCTTATACAATTACAAGAATTGATATCAACCTCATATTAGTAATAAGACAAAAAAATTAATTGGATATAATTAGTAGGTACAGTAATAAAACATAAGATTTTATAGAAGTCTGTAGTTATGTAATGAGGCGCAGTTTTCGCTCATTAGTATAGCAATGTATTAGTATCATTTGTCTTAACTTGTGCAAAAAGTAAAAAGGGGTGCTAATTAATCCTAATTTTATAAAATTAAATTGTTTTAAAATATTTCTCTTACTCATCTTTTGTTCCATCTTTTTCTCATTTTAACCAAATAAATTAAAATTTTATATTGATTTCATACTCATAAAATACAAGCAATACTATTATAATAGAAAATATTATTACTGTTTCATAACCATTAGCTCAAACTGTTTTATTAACTTATTTTTGTAGCACTAGTACTAATATAGCTAAGCTATTAAAACCACTCCACTGGTCTAGGTTTAATTGTTGGATTAAAGCATAATAGTCCCTCTTTCCTCCTCCCTCCCTATACTCGGTATTAAAAAGTAGTTAACGAGATGCTTAGGCCCTAAGTTTTTAATACTAAGGTAAGAAATAATATAACATATATGATAATTAGTTACTGTTAGTATAAAATTTACAGCAAGTGGTATTAGTTCGTGGTTTTCTGCACTTCTTTATTCTTAAAATTGTTCATTAAGATTTATTATTTAAAAAAATGGAGCTAAATTATTTGGCATGTTAGCTTTGGACTAAATCGACTTAATCATTTCCAAATTTAAGTTTATTCAATTCGTGATAATCAATATTGAAAACAAAATAGTACAGGATAGGGATTTTTTAGTTTTTATTATATTTAGCTTTTATTTATTTATTTAGTTAGTTTTTATTTATTTATTTTTATATGAAAAAAGCTTTACGTGGGCAAAAAATGCGAATTCCAAAGGAACACTCAGATGGCAGTGACATCGTTTCAACGCCTTATACGACAGATGACAGATGAGAGTAATTCTAATAAACATTTACGTGGCTAAAGGTTAAGATAGACCAATTGAGTCAGAAGTCATTATGTAATGTAGTGTAATGCTATCGTATATTTACTTCTACGCTGATATTTTAAAGAATTAAGGTTTGTATTTTGTACGTAGGAGGTAAATTGCAACGCTAATGATGCGATTCTAAAACTCATTCACTTTAGTTTGTATAACTTAGAATGCGTTTTTAACGCCTGTATGCAATCGTATGTAATGCATGAAGCATAAAGTAGCAGTAAGCAAAAAGTAGGTATCAATAACATCCGATTCGATAAAATATCGGTATTGATTCTTTAGAAGTTAATAAACGTATAAGTTTTTTAAGTAATAAGTACGTACAGTATACATATTGTATTATGTTATTTAACCGTTCTAATAAAAAAAAAACATAAAGATGTTTTGGCTATTGTATTATAATTTCAATATAGGGAAATTATAAAAAGTAGGATGTATTTAGTTCAGTAAAACATGTTATTTTTTAACACTTACGTGTTATCTTCGCAATGTAAAATGATTTTTTATTCAAGAAAATTAATTCTTCGAAGAACAACCCAATTAAAGCCGTTTGATATCTTTATATTATTTTTTATGTTCATTTAACATTTTTGATCTTTTTTTTTGTTGTACTCGTATTTACTATTTTAATATAAAATATTAAAATTATTAATGCTGCATCGTAATTCGTAATACATGTGGTTATGTCCTAACTTTAATAAGAGGCTATTCAGATTTCAATTCATATCAAAATATACGTACTCGTAGGTAATTAACAACAGTTGTAGCACAGTCTATAAAAATATACAGTCATCCAACGAAGCCGTCTAGACAGGGCAATCGTGCGGGGTGTGAGAGGTGAGACGCGGGTAGGCGAGCCCGAGCTGCATACATTTCTGCCGCCCGAATTAGTAAGCAGCTCGGGACACGACTTTAAGGGCTATCGCGCGTTTATTTTAATTTGTAAGCAATTAAAATGGTTCATACTACCTGTGCTATATTATATATTTTTTGCTAAAATTATTTATTAGGATGAGGATTTTTTACATACATTTTTTACGTACAATCTAGAAACCGAAAATATTTGCCCGTTGCCCATTTATGATAGGTGATTTGGAAATCTATTAATTACATTATATCATATAAAACTAACTTTGCTAAAAAATTGAAAATAATGATAAATTTATATATAACTAAATTCAATTTAACTTTTGCTAGATTTAATTTATTTTTATTATAACTTAACTTAATTTATTTCATTCTAATTATCTAGTTATTCATTAAATTAATTATAATGTCGCTTAGAAATATCCATTTAATCAAATCAAATAATGGTTAAATCAATTGTATATTATATTTTTTATTAAAGAAATAAAAGGCTTATTATTATTATTATATGAAATTTTGTAAAACTCTATTTGAATTTGCCTCCGCGAAATGCCTTTTTGTATTCTTTGCTATGAAAAACTTCGATAAATAACTAAATTATAATATTATATTTTAATTAAATTACAAAAAAAAACTGTAACAACCCTGCGTAATGCGAAGTACGCTACGCGGTGTCGGCTTTTCTTCAAACATCAAAGGCGATAGCCCACTGTTATTTTTTAGTACACTGTGGTTGTAGTAAGATGGACGGGTTACATAACGTACCATAAGGTTACCGACATTGCGCGTGGCAAGCAAACGGCCTGCGTACGTTGTTTCGCATCATTAATCTCACCTAGGAAATGCTCTGCTGCACTTTGAATGATGGTTTCCTTCTTCTTAAAAGTAAACTATCTTTTAAGAATAACATTTAACGTTACGATACAATTCTAAGAAATCATCTTTTTTTATCCGCACCAATAACAATTTGATAACAGGTAAATTGATTTCCGGGATTAATTTCAGTGACATTGCTAGCTGTTACGAAAAAATAACTAAAAAAATTTAAACTAGTTCTTCTTGTACATACTTTAATAAAAATGCTTAGTTTTTTGTTTTTATTACTTCAGCTTACATAAAGATGAACTTTGATAGGCAGAGTAGTGCTAAGTTAATAATATTCTATTTGCTATTATGTTTAATTCAACATTTTATTTAATCTTTTACTAAGTGAACCAGTAAATATTTATTTCATTTTATTATCTAAATGCTACGAAGTCCAAAATTAGCGTAATAGTTGATCTGCATGTATGTACATACGTACTATGTACATATGTCCCTATGTTCCTTCGTAATTAGTAAACGGCTTTATGGAGTTGATTAATTAAACGTCGATAAATTCATCTTGAAATCTCGAGTGTCATACTGATTATAAAAAATTAAAATGAAGGATTTTAGGCACTTTAGGTGTCTTAAAAAAATTCAAACAAACCTTTTGGATATTAAAATGTTAAGATGCGGTCACAAAAATATACACATCTTAGTTTAAAAATAATTTAACATAAAAATAATTTGTAAATAAAATTGCAATCTTTAAACCAACCAAATTACATAAACAAAAAATCTGACTGTATAAAAAGCGAACTATGCAGTCGGAGACATCATTGTTTACTATTATGTACATACCTACATACGTCTACTTGTTTGGATTTTATTAATTCGCTTTTTCCGCAGTTGAATTTTTTGTTTATGTAATTTAGTTTTTTATATTTAAATTATTTCAATTTTAACATTCTACATGTCGTCGAGGAACCACTAATCCGTAAACATTTTAAGCAAATACACTTAGCCTTAGATTATGCACGCTGGCTAAAAGTATTTACGATGTCACTATTAAATCAAACATAGTGTTTGATTTGAAGAATAGTTCTAGGCCAAAACTGTATTTTTGAATTAAGTAATTTACATAGACCACACCACATTATACCACAGCAACTTACTAATCTGTTTCTATTTGTTTGGTCGTCCTGCTCAGGTTTCAAAACCACTGTAACGATTTTAACAGAACTTTTACTAGACAGTAAAATTGCAAAAGTTTGTATAAAAACTCTTTGAATTGAGTCTGATTTTAAATACGAAAAACAGTTACGATAGTATAAAAAATCAATATTGCATTATACAAGAGAAACTCTGTTTAATAGAAAAGAGCTGATTAAAGAATCGTTATATATATTTTTCCGTCACAAAAACGTGCACATTTTCAAAAAGAGGTTCTCACATAAATATATTATTTGATACTCGTGCTAACATAGTTAAAGTACATCAATCTTACACAATAGTGAGAGGAGGAACGAGAGCTTCTCCGCCGGTGTGCGTTAGAGGCTCAAATTGATCTTGACATTTGATATAGATAATTTAAATAACGATAGATGGCTCGTAACAGATGTTATACTTTCTTTTTGTTATTGATAAAATATCATCACAAGAATTAGCTTTGTTTTTACTCTACAATTTTAATAAACACTGACCCTTTTTTGTTAGTTTGTGTTTAAGGGTTGTTTGAGACGGATCAAAAGGGCAAAGGAATGTCAAGTTATTTGATTGTATATTTAATAAAAACTTAAAAATAAAAAACCGACTTCTAAAAAAAGCACTTAAAATGAAAATTAAAAGGAACCAATTTGGAGGTATACACTTTCGAACAATACAAAAATTGTCCAAATCGGTTAATAAATGACGGAGTTCTGAGGTAGCAAACATAAAAACACAGCCGAATTGAGGACCTCCTTTTTTTGAAGAAGTCGATTGAAAATCTGAATATATAGGTACAGTTGATAATAACATCTTCAGGAAATATGGAGGAATTATCAGGAAATAAATCATCAACCGGAAACATGGAAGAAGTTGGAGGAGGCTTTACCCAAAAAGGTGGACCCCTTTTTGGGTAAATCCCTATTTCAATGAAAGAAGACTAAACATACTAACATAATATGTAGAATAATTAATTAAGAAAACTTACTAACTACGTTTGAATTGTAACTTGGAAATATGGAATAAATGTCTTTATTATTATTATTATTAATAACATTTGAATAAATTTTACTTTGATTAATTGAATTGATTTAAAAATGACGTTTTTTGCTGTCTCATATAAACGATGAGTGTTCCTTCTCACATACATAATGTAAATATAGATAAGTACACGTAAAATGGCAGGCAAAAAGCAATTTGTTATTAAATTATAGAGTTTAATTAAGAAAAAAAGTAAGATAATATAAAATGTAGTAGGTATACTTTGGATTTATCTTTATGAATCGTAGAGAAAACTTCATAAAACGTAGGTCCTATCAAGGTAAGAAATAATAATTGACACCTACGCAAAATTTGTAATATTAAGAAGACAGTTTGTATTTTACTATATACTAGCAGTACCCGCGGCTTTGCCCGCGTTTAAACTACAGAAAAAACAAACTCTTTATTTTGTAACTAATAAATAATAATTTGATGGCTGTAATGATTTTCAAATGCGAGTATGATTTCGAATCGTGCATCGAGGGTTCCGTATCGCCGAATATAGTGTTCTTATTACTAACATATTTACACACTAAAATATTTTTTTAGTGTGTAAATAGTTAGTTTTTATTTCTTAACTGGCGACTCACCCTCGCTCCGCTCCATTTGCTCCCTACTTACGTTTTAAGTTATCATTACTTTTTAATGTCTAATTAATGATTAGGCATAGCAAATCAGGGATTTAATGGCATACGTGCTAGCCACCATAACATTAACTGTACAAAAAACTTCAATTCAAATTCGTTATATTTAGTATCACGAATAAAGTATTACCGTGTAGAATAGATTTCTCAGAGATTAGATATTTTCCCCCAGTAATAAGTATCCTATATGTTGACCCGTATAATCAGCGATCATCGTACCAAATTTCATCAAAATCCCTCTAGTGGTTTTTCCGTGATGCGGTAACAGACAGACAGACAGACGGACGGACGGATGGACGGTCACACGGACGGACAGACAGATAGGCAAAAATTATAGATTTAGAAACTATACATTCGGCCTCTGTATCGACAATAATGTCTATTTTCATAAGATTTTCCAAAAAATATTTAATGTACAGATTCGGCTTAGTTACGATTTTATTATATGCATAGAAGATGTTATGGAAAACAAATTTAATTTTAGCGATCGTAACTCAAATTATCCAGTATCTTAAAAAATATTTAACGTATATTCTGAAAATTATTTTAGTTTAAATTATTTAGCAAGCTCCACTACCTCTATTTGACGACACGTTTGGCTCAGTTTGTAGTGACCCTACTTGCTGTGCCAGCGGTGGCGGGTTCGAGTCCCGCTGAGGGCATTCATTTGTGTGGCACGAATGATTGTACTCCAGTCATGGGTGTTTATATTTATAATATGTACGTATTTAAAGTTATATATGTGTAGTGTATCAACTATCTGGTATCCATAACACAAGCCTCGTAGCTTACCACGGAACTAGACGGTGCTGTGTGATAATGTCCCAACATATTTATTTAATTATAACTCATAATATTAAATACTTATTTTTTACACATATTTCTATTCCATCTTTCCTTCTTATGGATACAACTCGCATACAATGTTTACAACATTAGAATCATGTAACTCGGCTAATATGGGCTTCTTAGCAAACATACTAACAGGCTAACCGTCTACGTTATTTTTAAAGACCTAATTTTATGTGCACCTGAAACTTACAACCTCTCTCCTTCCCCTCCTATTTTAAGTTATCCATGTAAAGTGCCATTCTTATTTTATTATAGCTTTCTGCCGGCAGCTACGTTCGCTTGGACTTAAAAATTTGCTCTGTTTTAATTTCCATTGAGTTTGTATTTTGTCATGTCAAATTTGTTATATTATAATATGTAATTTTATTATAATATGTAATTATTTAATTATAATATGTAATTAGTGAAGTCAGTGTAGATTTAGTCTTGTATACCACATTAGCAGTTCTTCTGGCTGGTACTAAAATATCCATGTGAGAAGCAATCCTCTTTTAAGCCTATGCTTGCTACTTTTAACGACTGGCCTTGAGATTCATTAATAGTCTTGCAAAGCAAACTTTAAGGGTGAATTGCAATCGATAAAATTCAAAGGAGTAGTCAGAGGGTAGGGAGTGATACTCGAGGTATGAATTCACATCCATCAAGCAAAAACAGTAGCCCCTATAATGTTTCTATGAAGTGTTACTAGTCCCGTTACATAGCTTAAGTGGCTTATTTATTACAGGTATGCCAACTTTCAGAAGAAGTTTGTCTGAAAGGAGGCTTGATGGGTTAACACCGTAAAGGAACTTCACAGGATAGTGAACTCCTTTATCCATTTACATTATTGAGTAGACAGGAGAACTTAGGCAGCAAGTTATTAAAAGCAATTGCTGGTATAATTCAAGTTTAGTATAATATGGGACTTGGCCTCTGGAGAATTGGGAGGTGATAGGGAGTCTAAATATACAAAAAATATTTTAAAGAAAATAAGGAGTCAAAAGTTATGGAGACTTAAAATTACAAAATTTTCATATTTTTTCCATACACAAATAAGTCATTACTGAAGATTAACATACTTAAAAAAAAAAGTAAACATCCTTTTTTAATAACAATATTATTAAGGTTTCTTGTTTCGATTTTTCAATAATTTCACTTGAAATAATATTACAAATAAAACAATCTTATATTTTGACAAACCTGTGAATTTCTTTGTTAAATATGGTTTCTATGATATTAGACACAACAGATTATCACTTAATAGTTGGAATGCACTTCATAGTTGCATCCGCGTATATTTTTAAAAATAACAATCTACAACTTTTTTCAAAAAACAACCGAAACAACAAATATATATATTTTTTTAATGTAACATAAAAAAAAACAATGTAAGAAACTGAACGTCAATCTGTCAATATTTTTGACGATCTTCCTACTGTCTTCTGTCTCAGTCACTCATTTTTTATATGGAGATTTTTTAACCCAAATTTTTCACTTTTTCTTGCAAATATCTACACATTTTCTTTAATTCAAACCTTCTCCTGATAATTACAAGCACAATGAAAAAAGAATTAGCCAAATAGATGCAGCCATTCTGAAGTGATGTGCTTACATAGCTTAATAATTTTAACTGAATTTAAGGAAAGAAGATATTTTATGATACTCTTTAAGTTTGGAAAATAAGTTTAAAATAAGGTTTAAGGTCATTTTGGTGTTAGTATACATATTAAGTTTTGTTTCTGAAATCAATTTTTATACATACTTTCAAAACGAAACGCAAACAATAATTTTCAATAATTAATAAAATGGAAAATAAAAGCAATTTTCAAATATCTGTAAAAGTTAAAATTATAAAAATAATCGTAATAAACATTTTGTTTCTTGTTTATCTATACAGGGTGTTTCATTGTATTACAAGAAAAAATAACAGAGGAAAATGCTCTAATATTTTAACTGTTCAGTCAAATGTCGACTTTTTACTTTATGGATGTGACCGATTTCTAAAAATATCTTATCAGATGGAAAGAGAAAGCTCATTTGAATTATCTATATAATAATATTTTACACTACAAATTAAAATTACAGTATTTCTCAATGATGCTAACCCAATATGGTATACACCTTAGATTTCATTCAAACTTAGTACATTGCTTGTTCTTATCGTAAAATCGTAACAGGCATGTTGTCATCATAGTAATGTACTCTACGGGTTATTATAATAATATAATGTCTATAAAATAATTAAATAATGCTTTGTAGAAAAAAAATCTAGTCTTATTTTATTTAAAAAAAATTAACTAGCTAATAGACAATAGGAAATATAAATTACTACTTGCAATAATTGATATACAAAAACTCAAGATACACACTCAAAAGTGTCCTCAAAAAAGAGCGCACAAATCGAAAATGTGCTCTTTTTCAAATAGTCTCGAATCGCTCTAAAAAAAAGTGGACGATCTTTCTGAAATGTCAAAGTGTTCGTTGGATTACGTTTAGAATCATAAAAAGGATGTAATATCGTATTTTCGATAAGTAAAAATGTTAATTGATATGTTTGTGTAATAATACAACAAAATATAACGAGGATTATTTGATTTTTTATTTAATTTGTTTTTTACTTCATATGCCGGTCGAGATTATTATAACACAATAACTACTATAATTTAGTTAACTAAAACAGGATTCTGTTCTTATTTAAATGGAGCCGTTATCGTTATGTACATTTTTAATTATTTTTATATATTTTTTTATTTAGTACTTATTTTATTTATTTAAATATCTTTAGGTAAAAAATTAACCTGTTTTTATTTATGATGAATAATTCATTATTTAATGTTTTATTTGTAAAAAATAAGTGCACTATTGACTTTCATTTTTACCTTAAAATCATTTTATAATATTTAACTAGCGGCTCACCCTCGCTTCGCTCGAGTTCATCTCTAGACAAACAAAAACAAATCTATCCCACGGGAACCGTACATTTTTCCGGGATAAAAAGTAGCATATCTATTATTCTGATGTGTGGACTATATTATTGTAAAAAGTTTCATTAAAATCTAGTTAGTAGTATTTGTGTTTTAAGCTGTATAAATTACTATAGTTTTTTAACTATCCCACGGGAACTCTTTAATTTTCCGGGATATTAAAAATAAAATATTAAATGTTGACCGAGGATATAAGGTACCACAATACAAATTTTCATTTAAATCGGTCGAACCATTTTCGAAGATTAGCCCGTACAGATCATTTGTTACAAAAAATGTTATAAATGAAGAACCGCTTGACCGATTTTGTGCAAACTTCACATAAACCATCTACTAAATAGTCCGAACAAAACCTAAACATTTGGTTTGCATAGGTGAGCCCGTTCTTGAGTTATAAAATTTCAACCTAAAGTGGCATTGATTTTTATATATATAGATAATGTTGAAAGCTAAGGTGCAATAAGTTTAATACACGTTAATAATGATAAATAGGAATTTTACGGCAATATTATAAAATTGCAATATTTCTTAGAAAATAAAAGAAATGTAACAACGACTCTACATAATATGTAGCTTTCATTCTGCCTGACTCCCGAAGGTAATTGCTTTTGAGAAGACAAATTTAAAAAGGCGACATAATGCTCATTGTTTTCATATGCTTAAGTTTGAATTTGCATAAACACAATCAAAACTTACGATTTTTGGGTTTTACTCGTGTTCTTTAGTTTGACTTAACGTCGATTAGAAGTCACTTTTTGAAGAGAAAATTGTTAAGAACAGTGCATCTATGATTTTTTTATTAATGCTAGCAATACCTACTACATTTTCACATTATAATTGATGTTGAGGAGTTTTAACTTATTATATAAATAATAAAATTTATTTATATTTAAAATTTATTTACATGAAAAGAACAATATTTTTAACCTTAACTAGGACTTAGAAGTTTTGTCATAATTCATATTGTTTTATCACATTATTATTTTATATTTTATTTTGTTATTTGCGCAATAGTAATAGTAAAGCCACCAACCTTATATTACCCGTAATTTATACATTTTTAATTACTAAAATAATTAAACATTTCATTTAAATTATTATTACACTGTCTAGAATTGTTGAATTTGCAATGGATCTATTAATTTGATATGGTTGTAGAGATTGATTCTTCAGACTGAGGAATTTTTGTGGTGGATTGTTCAGCCTCTTCTTCAGATGTTCGATTAGTAGTTTCTGCAGGAGCAGATTGTCCGACGGCTTCAATTGCACTCGATTGCTCAGGAGCTGTGGTAGAAGATTGAGGTTCAGAAACTTCAGTTGAAGATTGTTCAGATGTAGAAGTAAAAGCCTGTTCTGCTGAAGCTGTTGGTTCCTGTTCAGATTCAGTAGGCTGAACAAGTACTGGCGTTGAAGCTATTTCGCTACTCACATCTACGTTAGGTGTAGTTGCATCACTGGATTTTAAAGCTTCGGATTCTGTAGCTGGTTGTCCTGTTTTAGTAGATTGAGCGTTATCGTCACCTGCTGGTTCAATTTCAGTTTCAGTTTTATTTTCTTCATTTGTAGATGGTTCAGCTGGGGATGGTTCAGCTGGGGATGTAGCAGTTTCTTGTACAGCTGCATTTTCTGGAACTACAGCAGGTTCCTCTGGAGCAGATGAAACTTCAACAGGGAAAGCAATAGTATCTGTTGAAGATTCAGCTGGCTCATTTGAAGGTTCAACAGACTCAGATTTTTCAGCCTTCGTTTCAACAGTTGCCGAAGCGGATACTGAGCTATCAGATAACTTCAAAGCGCGTCCTGATTTTGCTGCAGAGCTTGGTATTGCTACGGGCGATTTGGGAAGATGATCACCAATCGGCCGGAACCCGTTTTCATCGGCAATATACCTATTTAAAAAAAGCAAAACAAATTTCATTATATTTTTTTTTAAATCAACACTTTAACTTTTTTAATATTTAAATATAATAAATAGGTCTTAGCTTGGCTTTAAGTAAGTTAAAAGGGCCAATCTTACTATTTCTTTATTGCCATCCGTACGATACCTACTTAAATATACTAGTGATGCGACATTAAAGTTTAATATTCAATATTTTTTTTTCAAAACTTTTATTTAAGTTCAACATATTTCAAATTTACCTTAAGCTGATAACAGTTCCATCAGGTGCAGTGTACGAATAAGAACCTTGTTGTACGTGAATTTCGTCACTATAATCTTCATTTTCACTGGCTTCATTGCTGCTTGCTCTAGTTTTGGGTAAGACTTTTTCATAAGCAATCTCTTCGCGTTTGATTCCATTTCCAGTTTCGTAGCTAAAATATTTTAAGACTATATTAATATTTGATTTATTGTTTAAATTTTACTCTAAGTACTAAGTACTGACGGGACCGGTGACTTTTTAAAATTATAGGTTTTTAATATGTAAGGAATATCTTAAGATATTAATATGTAGATTAAAGATTATATTATAGGATCAGACTAAAGGTACGAACTACGTATTATTATCTACCGTAGTGAAAATTCAATTTGAACATGTATATCGAAAAATAAGTTAATCAATTTAAACAAAAAAAGAGAAATGTATCTCCTACTTCCAACAAATTTCAAATAGTTATGTCTACTGACTGTTGACATGTTTGTAAAAGAAGAAAGCTACCAATGGATGGCGACCTTGTATCATTTTTTGATTTTTGCCAGAAAGATCCCGCAAACAAAATTCTTGATGAAGATATGATTGGATTCATGTGCATTCCTAAAGTTTTGACATAAGCTGCAGTTTTATTGGACTGGATGTATTCCTTAGTGTAGCATGACAGGTGACTAATTTACTCGGTACTTGTACGTATTTGACGTAGATCACACCTACATCAAATGTAGCTTAAAATATTCGTTGAAATCTATACATTTATAAATATATACATTAAGATTTTTTACTGAAAATTGTATTATCTATTCGATACATGTGTGAAGGGGAGTACGTGTCACGAATCATATTTGCTTGACATAGGCTTCTGGTAGTAAGTAAATTTGAAAAAAGGTGGCGCTTTCTATATATAATATTGTAAATACAAAAGGCGCCTAGACCAGAGCAAAGCGAGGGTAAGTCGCTATTTATTAAGAAAGATAACCCACAAAATATGTAATAATCAAAATATTTAAAAATATTATGCATGTCAGTTTAAATATGAACATATAGGTAAAATATGAGTATTTTATATTTTACATAAAATTCTATCGTTCATATAATTCTATTTAGTATCGGAATCAATTTTACTAGTTTATACATATGTATATAGCATAATTTTATGTATTATTTAAAACTGGCATATAATAAGTTGAAACTTTATCTTACCTGAATTTGTAAGTTCCATTAGGTTCATATTCTTCAGACTGAGAAATAATAGGGATTACCGTTGGCTGTTGCTTTTCAGGAGGAATATCAGTCGGCGCGGCACTGACATAAGCCAAAAAGCAAAGGAACAAAACTATTATATTCTTGATATACATCTTAATTTATTGTTAGTACTTCCAAAAATCACTAATGAATGATAACTCCAGACTTCATGAGCACTTATATGTAAGACTCATCTATTTACACTATCCTCCCCCCGCCTTCCGGTGGAGCCTTAGCGTATGCTAAATACTTCAACCTTAGCGGTTGACTGAGGTGTTCTTCAGAAAATTGCACAATCGACGAGGTGTCAATAATGTGACACGTAGGGTGACGATCGAACGCGATTAAACTGATAAATACTCCAATCAAGGCCTGAAAACTAAAGTAGATACTTTAGTTTTCAGAGATGCGTTAAAGCTAACACTTTGGTCTAAGTTAGATAATAAAACTGTGTTAACTGTTATGTTTTTAATATTTTTGTGTAATTTACTTATTCGTAATATATTTTAAAAAGGTAAAATTTTAATATAGTATTGCTTTAATATTTAAATATTTTGTATTTTTTTTTTTGTAATTTTTAGTATTGCTCTGTGTCTAGAACTTTTCTGAGATGGAATAGATTATATTTTTTACTTTATACATAACATTTTTAGCACATATTAATATTTTGAATATGAAACCAGGTTACTGTAGATCATATTTTGATGTAATTATGCCACTTCGGTCACGATTTGACATCTAACCTAAACATAATGTCTACCATTTATATTAAGCATGGTAAAAATATTCAATAAGTTAATTTATAAAAATTTATGTAACTTCCTTATATTAACTATATTTTAAGCCTGATGTCATTCATGGCTACAATAAAATTTGTATTTTTCTTAATGTTTTTTTTCTTGTTTGACTAGTAGTTTGACTATCTACTTAAATATTATAAATATTAGAAATAGCTGTGATTGTATATTGAGTCATCTTCATTACTATTTCAAGCGTGTTACTGACATGTTGTAGCGTAGTAAATAAAATAGTAATTATTGAAAATGTTAATTATTAGCACGTTGTTGTTTTTAGTGTTTACAAACACTATATCTTGTAGTGCTTCGGAGGATAACTCGAGTAAGCAAGGCAAGGTATTAGAAACTTACAGATACAATCACCCGCCATTGTTTGAGCCGTACAATTCTCCAGATTCTGAAAAATATGAAGCAAGAAAAACACGAGATATTGAAGATATTGAGAGTGAAAGTTATGAAACATTTGCAAGACCACAAGATAGACCTCAAGGACATTATCGAACTAATGTAGTGAAAAGACGCAAAATAGTAAAACAGCAAAACCCTTCATATGAAGAAAAATATGAAGTAAAACAAAATGTACAAAAAATTGATGTAGTAATGAAGGAATCTATAACTGAAAGACCCTTAAGTACATCGCCGAGTCCTAAAACGGTAGTCCCAAAGACATTTACAAAGCGGCCCCCTGAATTTAACCCTATTATGAAGAAGTTCAGACAGCGGGAGCCTGTGGTGAAAATACTAGAAGAGACAAACTTTGTATATGCTCATAATGGCAACTTTCATTACAGGTACTGTTTTTTTAAGTAACATTTGTTACAAAGGGCCACATATTTACAACGTTTTTTATTAAGTTTTGCGTTTTTTATACTTGTGTAACATTTTAATGTTATGCATTCCCTATATTTTGTGGTAGGTACTTTAATGTTTTGTATTAATAAAAACTAAAAAAAAAACCGACTTCCGGGCACTGAAAAGTAAAAAATAACATCGATCAATCGGTGTGCTTTGATTTGTATTGGCTGGCACTGACTTCGGAAATATTCTAAATGAAAACCCCCGTTTAGTTATTTTCTACTTTTCAGTGCCCGGAAGACCGTTTTTTTTTTTAGTTTTTATTTTTCCATTTTTAGCGTAGACGTAATAAGCAGGTAATTTGTAAGAAGAAAGATTTTTAAAAACATATTCGATTAAGCCATTTATTTAGACCCCTAATGTGCAGTTACAATCCATCTAGGTGTAAAATTCTTATCAATACAAATTAATCAAGCCCAAATACCAGGTAATATCTGTAAATCGTTGAGGAGTTTCCTCGACTGTCTTTCGGCTCCATCATCAGATTGACTCCAGACTTTCATTAAATAGTAGTGCTTTAAAATACTTAATGAAAAAATTAACAAACGCACTAGTCGCCATTACGATTTTCGAAGGCTCCCCTCAATTTCTCTGGGATATATATATTCGAATTGAGAACCTCCTCCTTCTAATATACCTACTTTTATTATAATTATATTAATATATCAAAATGCATAAAAACTGAGCATTACTATAAATCTTTAATTTTCTTTTTTAATTTCATGCTAGTAGGCGGAGCAGAACTCTCCTCGCGCTTAATAATTTCTTTTAAAAGTAATTATTTTATGTACTGTAAATTAATAATAAAAATTTTTGGTACTTTATAAGGTTTGGGATGGGGATATAACATATTCCTATCCATTATTAACATCCTATTAAGTTTGTTTAAAACGCTTGTATTTACAAGCATTGTAATACTTTAAAATCTAAATTAAAGTTCAAAATATTTTATTTTTCAGTTTTGAAGGCGCTGATGGAACAAAAGTGTCAAGCGCAGGTGAATTGAAGACCTTAGACAATAATAAAACTGGTGAAGCTGTTGCTGGAGAAGTCTTTTACACGGTAAGCATTCTGTTTAAATTAAGAATTGGAGATATCCGTGAGTATTAGTTTATAAACATGTATATTATACTACAGTGTTCCTAGACAGCCTTCGTATATATTTGTATATAGAAAATATCCTTTCTGGGAACTTCTGTAATATTACACATACACTTACTTAACATTACAGAAGTTCCTATAGAAGGATATTTTTTGCGAATTAATACAAATGATACGGGAAGGTATCTTCGCAAATGATTTTAATTTATAATGTGTAGTGATAGCCATTAAATAAATACATTAAAAACGTATATATTAAAATATTTAATTACAACTAAAATTTTGTTACAACAGTATTTATGAATAAAGTGTTTTTATTTGAAACTAGCGACTCACCCTCGTTTCGCTCGAAGTTCGTCCCTAGTTACGTTTTAACATTTAGTATAGATTTCAAAAAAATGACATATTTTCCTGCAGTAAAAATGCCCTATATGCGGATAATCAGCTATCATTATACCGAATTTCATCAAAATTTGTCCTGTGGTTTTCTCGTCATGCGTTCTCAGACAGACAGATGAAAATTCTAAAAACTATAGATTCGGCCTCTGTATCGATAATAATGATTATTTCAATAAAAATATTTAATATACAGATTCGACTCTGTTAGAATTTTATTATATGTATAGAATATAGATATAGTAAAGTAGGTATACAATATAATTCTACCAATTTTGTTAATTTGCTTATGGATATGCATAACAATGAGTAATAATGCTAACTGTAGTATTCAATGCTATTAATATCTATGAGATGTTTAAAATCAAAGGTTTAAAGTCACGTCACGCCCTTGAACTATAAAATTAAATCCTATTTAAATTGTCATCTAGAATATTAATGTGTATTATTCTTTTTGTAACAACAACAAACATAAAGTCTGGGCAAGACTTGTTTCTGAATTCTTGAGTATTTTATGTTAAAACTATTACGTTAATTATATTTTAAATATTACTTTAGTTATAATAATAATATTCTTCTTAATACTATTCGTCAGTTTTAAATGTATTTATTTCGTGTTTTCGTGATGTACATATGATGAAAAGTATATTTTTTGACGTATAATTTAACTATTCAGTTGTTTCACAGCTCTTATACTGAAAAAGCATGCTACCACATACAGCTCTCGCGTGTTTATTTTATGTTAGTAATATATAAGCAAAATAGGCTTAAATAATTAATAAGTATAATATGTAATTAATGCAAGTAAGGATATTATATGTATTAAAATAAGCGCGGTATGAAAAGAAAGGGTAATATATACTCTACTAAGTCTATTATATTTTATAACTAATTAAAATTTCTGTATATATTTTACAGGACAATGAAGGAAATGACTTCACCTTAACTTATACGGCAGATGAAAATGGATATAGGCCACATGGTGCTCACTTACCCACACCCCCACCAATTCCTGTTGAAATCGCACGAGCACTGAAGATACTTGCTACTAAACCAGAACCAGAACCAGAACCCGTAACTGAAGCAACAAAGAAGAATAAATCACGTACTTAGTTGTAATGTTTCTTGTAATAATACTTCAATCGCCTCAAACATTGTTTTTACTTTCTTTCTTAATTATATATTACTTTGTTTTGATACTTGACCATGTACATTTTTGTTTGTTTTTTATAATTTTATAATAAAACCAATAAACACTTATACGTTTTATAACTGCTTTATCCTATGAATATATAAGATCCTAATATTTTAATGTTATAATTTGTGTTTTTCATATTTTTTCTGAAAATTAGTTTTCGTGACGTAATATGTACACATTGTTCACAATACTTATTATAGTTAGTTATTCCATTCATGTATATTTACATTCGTCTAGAGGTAAAACAATTAAATTGATTTGTCTATATGAATATGTAAATTTGATCAGCGCTGCACTTTTTCACAGCTAAGGTGTCAAGAGTTCCTATTTGTCTATTTTTTTTTCATTCGTATTAAGTATTAAAAATATATACATATGTACCTAAACTATACCTGCCCGCAATATTCATAAGATTTTAATATAGGTAACAAGTAGGTAACCCTTCCTTCGCTTCGCTCGAACTATCCCTTATTAGAATCCCACACCGCACCTTTTATGCATGACATGTACTTACAGACTTACTGCTATTACACTAGATCACATATCATTGTGGATGTTGTACTATATATGCAAGCGAGCCTGTATCGCTCCATTGCGCGTAGATAAAGTTCTACTGTAGGTTTTATCGACTAAAAATCTTACAGCCGCTGCCCGTTGACAAAAAGCAAGAACCCCATGATGGGTTTCCGCAATTACGAGAGATTCTCTAATAATGTGTAATTTTTAGTATAGTACAATATACAAATATAATCATTTTTTGCGTTATTACAATTATATCGAACGCAATTTCCAAATTATTAAAGATAAGATTTTTAATGCCGTAAATAATATATATCTTAATAACACCACTTTTTTATGAACAATTATTTTAATAATTAACTACGATAAAGTACATGCCAAAAAAATAAAATTTATTAAATATAATTATATATATTTTTTTACTTTGATTCATTAGTAAAACAAGTTGTAATTCTTAATATATAAATAAAACAAAAACAAATCTATCCCACGGGAACCTTACATTTTTGCGGGATAAATGGTAGCTTATTTTTTATTTTGATGTATGAACTATATTATTGTAGAGTTTCACTAAAATCCAAACAGTAGTTTTTGTGTACTAAGCTGTACTAATAAGTTACTATAGTTTTTTTAACTATCGAACGGGAACTTTTTACACCTCTGTTTCAGTTTTATTATATGTATAGATATGCTGGGACATAAACACACATCACCATCTACCATGGTAAGCTACGAGACTTGAGTTATGGATGCCAGATAGCTGATGAATATATATAGTTAATGAACAAGTTTTATATTAACTTTTGTAGAATGCTTCTTGGATTTTTTGCCAGTCAAAGTCAAAATAACGAATCTGGTTAAATCACTTATAACTATTTCTTATTGTATATGTCAAACTAATTAAAATAAAAATATTTTATTCATCTACAACTTGATATCCGTTTAGTCTTCTCATCAATGACCTTGTGCCAGCGTTCACTTTAACAAACAGGTTACTCACGCATACCTGTAATATAAAACTCTTTTCACACGAATACTTTAGCCGTGCGTTAAATATACGAACAGTATTATGAAAAACAAAATTAAAAAACAATCTGTGAAATATTAATTGATATATTAGAGACTAGCGAGTCACCCTCGCTTCGCTCGGGTTCATCCTTAGGTTGATTCCCCGTACAAACTTTCATCCCCATTTTCACCCCCTTAAGGGATGATTTCCCATGTCCTTTTCAGGGTCTCATACTATTTTCTTACCTTTCATCTAAATCGGTTTAGTAGATCCAGAGATTACCCCCTACAACCTCACAAACTTACAAGCTTTAACTCTTTATAATATTAGTACAGATAAGAATTTGAAAGAACTTCTATAATAGCTTCATTAAGTATCCATCTTTGTTTATGCAAAATTATTAAGAATGATTATTAATTTAGCAATGTTGTTAATAGAAAATAGAAAAATATTGAAAAGTAGTGACTTACCGTATTCTATATATTGAATTGGTTAACCAGCAATCATGATACCAAATTTCATCAAAATCTGTCCAGCGGTTTTCTCGTGATGCGTTCCCAGACAGACAGACACTATTTTAATTAGGTTTTTCAAAAAAATAATAATGTAGAGACTCGACTCAGTTACAATTTTATTATATGTAGGTATACAAGTACATAGATAGATGACAATCTGACCACGCAACATAATAATAAGACATTTATAGTATTGTTATAGTCTAGTCAACAAGTGCCTTTTAGGTCAACTTTTTTCATGGTTGTTAATGGGAATGTTAATGATTTTAAAAAAAAATCAAGTTCCGCTTGCAAAAATTGCAAAAGTTATAAAAAAATAACTAAAATAAAAAGGGGTTTAGTTTTTTGCAAATATCTCAAAAACTAATTGACATTTTTTGAATCTAAAAAAAGATTCAAAAACAGAAGGAAATTTCCTAAAAAAAAGTCTTAACTTTCGGAACTGTAATATCTATATTTATGTTTTCTCAAAATAATGAAAATATAGCCTAAAACGGTTGCTCAGGTTTGCGAGAGCCAGGCCTAGTTCGGTTACTTCATCAATAAATATTATTTAAACTTATTAAATATAAAAATTAAGAATTTAAAAAATTCAGACATCTACTGGATAGATGAATGAACAATAAACCACGGTCAAAAATTTTCGTTCATTGAACGTATGTTACGTATAATCGTACGTTGATAGCGAGTGTGAATGGAGTTTAACCTAAAGCTTACTTCGATGGTAGCTTTTGTTTTCCACTTGCAATTGCGTTATAGGTCGTTGCGTCTTGGAAAAAACACTTTCCTTGTATTTGATTGACAGTATATTTTATACTCTATCTTAATTTTTTTTTGTAGAAAGGATGTTGTTTGATAATCGTTTCTTTACTCACTGAAGAACTAAAAAATCTTTTGCAAAATTTTATAGGCTATTTTTGTTACCTTATGACACTTAAACCGCTGAAAAAAAATCCAGCATTGCAGCAAGGACCTCAACAATTATGGAAATGGATAAAGATGACCTTTTATACTCGCCCTCCAAGCGAGCGAAGCTGCAGACAAAAACTAGTATTATATAAATCTTCTAAATTGGCACTCGCGGATTTCGTTGAATTATTCACGACACATAATTTAATCCTCTATTCTATCATCCTAAAGGATGCCATTTAAGATTTGCCTCTTATCATCATTTTATTAAATAAAAAAGCCAAGTAAACCAAGTAATTACACATTTTTATATGTTACCTACTTATGAAACTTAAAAATCGACATATCAAATGTTGTATTTAAAGACTCAACAGTTTTTACTGTGCGTTTATAGGTCGATCAGGACAAGGTATTATTAGGTACGAATAAGTATCATAATTTTGCTATATGAAACTTTTTGGCAGCAGATAATTACTATATGTTATAGATATGTAACTACATATATTTTTTACATTTATACAAATATTATTATGAAGAGTTAGTTAATAATTGAATTTTAGTAATTGACTTTTAAAAAAGGGACATTTAAATGTCATTGTAGTGACTCAAATACTCGACTTGTTAATTGATTATCAACGGTGTTAAAGATGTATAAATTTGTATTATGTGATGTGTAAACTTAGAGTCTTGTTTATAGCGATGTCTAGTATGTCGAGGTCAAACAGAAGCCATCCTCGCTTTGCTGGTAATTGCTTTAATATCCTGGACAAGTTTTATTGATTTTCATCGATCAAAATTCTATCTTTAATTCTTGTGTCATATTTGGGCATTGTTTTAAAGTTAAATATTAAATTTAATAGGAAATGACCTCAGCAATTAACACCTTTTCGACATGAGTTTTGTCAACAGTGATGCTAATAAGCTGTTTACATCATACTTTTAAATTTATTCACTGGTTTGTTATTAAAAATATACAAATTACAATAAATCAGAACACATTAATTTGCAATGCATCTTTGGCACTGAATTTGCATTTATTCAATAAATAAATAGAGTAAACATTTCTTTTTTCATACGAATCTTAACTATCACAGTTCATATATTGAGCATTATTTTTATATTTTTTTATTGCTTTGAGTATAAGAAAATCGAGTACCATTTTGTTAATTGGCTTTTTTACAATGTATATACATTAAGATTCTAAAAAAAATATTTGGTGGCAAATTTCCAAAGTGGTACAAGCGTAGGCCTTCATTGATCAATATTGTGGTGCGCATGAGGTCATCAGAGGATCGTTACATAGTTTTTCAGTTCCTAGACGGTGGTGGAGGAGGCAATGAAGCGATGTAGTCCAACGCCTTCTGGATCGCTGGTGGAATTGGTGGAGGAGTAGGCAGATGCGCACCCTGAAAAAGATTATAATCGATTGATTATATCTTTATAAAAAACAAATTAAAACCATTACAACAAAGTAAAACAAAAACAAATCTATCCCATGGGAACCGTAAATTTTTCCGAAATAAAAAGTAACCTTTGCGCTATTTCAGACTATAACTTATCTCTGTACCAAATTTCATCCTGATCCGTTCTGGCATGATTGAGTAACAAACATCCATCGAAATTTTCGCATTTATAATATTAATAATGGGATAAGTCAAATTTAATAATGGATTTTAGAAGCGACTTACCTTCGCTTCACCCCATTGCACCTCTGGGTGCTCAATAATAATCTAAATGTTACTTCAGATTCTATCTGTATACTAAATTCCATCTAAATCTGTCCAGCTATTTTAGCGTGCAATAGTAACACATATACACACATACAATTCGATAATTGAGAATTGGTGACAAAAGATTTCGATAATATAATTTAACGTGATATTGTTACGAGCTTTCGCTTGTGCATGCGTAAAATTTTTAAGGTCACATTATATAATTATAATATAAAAGCTACCTTGACATCGTATTGCAATATAACATCCTACATATTAAAGCTCGGAATGTAAGCTCATCGAATCGAATTCTTGCTAATATCATACGTTCCTATGACATTAATTTATTGTTAAACAGCACTTGTGATAAGGTTTTGGTTGTCATATAATCATTTTATGATTAAAAAATTAAAATGATGTGTTTTACTGTAAATATATATTTTTTTGTGATTATTCTGTAATAATGTTTATTTTAGTAATATTTTCTTTCTGTTTCTGAATAATTAAAATATTTAAGAGTAATACTACACTGTAAATAATATTGAATATATTTTTATTACCTCAGGTCTGAAGCCATTTTCATCGTCAGCAGTGTAGGAAAGGTTTATAACTGTACCATCAGGGGCAGTATAACTGAAAGTGCCCTGTGCTATAATGACATCGTTGCTGTCAGGACTCGACGCCTTTTTGAGTGTACCGGTTTCATCTGCCTTAATGCCATTTTCTGTTTCGTAGCTGAAATATGAATATATACAACAATTAAAACTGAGTTTTATTAATGATGTTATGCATGAGATTTCAAAATATGACGTGGTTACCCCATATTAATCTGTATTAAAGAGTTACCCCATATGAAATATTAAGGAATAGTAAAAAATTGTTCATCCATCAATTCCCACTTTTGTTCTCGCCTTATAAAGAACATAACAACTGCTGAACCGATTTTAACTCATAGTAGCGTACGTGATTAATCTTAAAAAAGTTATTGAAGAATGCACGAGGTCAAATCAAACTGAGGGAGTAATAATAAACATTAGGAAGTGTTTATTCGTCAGATAATCTGATGAATTAAAACTATGTTTTTCGTCCAAAGATAACCAGTTCGTGATAAATAGCTGTGACTTTTTATTTTCGTATAAAAAATAATTAAAACGTATCAGGTTATTATGATTTTTAAGAATATTGGTAGTCCAAATATTAAGGTCGAAAGGCAAATAAGATCGAGTGAACTTGAACTAAAAATGCTTATAGCCCGGTAGGTTAGAGTTGTATTATTTTATTATGATAAAAACATTATCATAAAAAAATCCATTTTTAATTCTATATGTTAGGGCAATAGACTGGGATCTAATAAAAATAATTTTTAGTTCGGTAGTTTAAGGTTATTCTTTTGCGAATAAAAGGTAGGTATAGGAGGTACATAAAATCAATTATTATAGGAAGTCACTATTAATCCAGTTACTGTACGACTAATACGAGTATATAATTATTTGTCCAGCTACTTTATTTTGTTTTTTTTTTTCATTTTAAATTTAGATTTTGGTTAAAAGATTATTTATTTGTAAGTTTTAATTTTCGATTATGTACCCGTTTTCGATTATGTAATAGACCCGACTTGGATAACGTAGGTTGAAACCTTAGCTTTCTCGTTAGGTCTTTTTTTTCATCATTTCATAATTATTGCTTTATGTTATTTAAAATTTGGTGACAGTTTCGACTCGAAAATTATAGGTGTCGGACAGTATCAGAAGAATTGGAAATGTCAAATGTATTTTTTTGACGATCGGCTCCAGTTTTTGAAAGAATGAGAACAAGATATATATATATATATATATATATATGTATATATATATATATATACATATATATATATATATATATATATATATATATATATATATATATATATATATATATATATATACAGGTTGGTTTTTTGAAACGGGACAGTAAGGGCAGGTACCTTAAATACTATAGTTACAGGAAAACGTTCCTAGGAGACCATCCATAACTTTTTGAGATATTCTGAACTGCATTCACAGATTTTGGAAATGTACAGTCAGCAAGAAAAATGCTAAAATACCAAAAAAAAATTTTTTATGTCAATCGATCCTATTTCATGTAGGGACCATTTAAGGTATGAGTACTAGAAATGACAGAAATCGCCAAAATCTTTTCCCATACATTTTGTACGGAAAAACGTTTAATCAACTCGAAATATTTTTGTTGCCAAACGGTCCTATTTTTTAATGTGATCAAAAGACTCTTTGAGGCCAACTGAAGTTTGAGTATAGAAACACTAAAAAAATCTTTTCAGCTAACTTCTTCACGTCGCTTTTTTAACTGTCAGTGTGCGCGCGCATCGTAAAAATGTTACTCTTATAATTTTTTCCAAGCGTGCCAAAATAAGTATAACTTCAAAAATAATTTTAGTCGTAATGTATTAATGATAATAAATTATTCGTACAGTTATTTTATTAATAAGTTCAACCATTTATATATTTTATTAGAATATAAAACAACAAACAGAGTGGCAGATATTATGTCAAACCAATAATAGTCGACTGCGCTAGGCGTCCGATTAATAATAATTATTATCAGCAACAGCCTTAATATTAAAGCACATAATCCAATATTGAAATTTTATTAATGTATGCCATTGCTAGCCAATAATTAATATATGCCATTGCTAGCCAATGGCATATATTAATAAAATTTGGAATTTGGAATTCTGGAAAATTTTGTATAAAAAAATGTAAAAAAAAACTGTTTTTTTTTTTTTTATTTTTAGTTATTTAAATGCACATCAAAATTACTTATTTATATTCCTAGAAAAATCTTTCAATACTGGATCTATAAGTACTTATAAACTTGAAGTTCAGTCGTGAGTAGGATTATATTAATACATATATTGTATAGATAAAAATTTGTTATCTTTTATGCATGCATACCTGTACACGTAAGATCCGTCAGCTTGTTGATCAAAGTCTTGCTTAAGAATGGCTATAACTTTATCCTGTGGTGCTGCAGCTGCTATGACCACCACAGCAAGAAGTAATAAGAGTCTCTAAAAAATAAAAGAAAAGGAAAATTGGAAATATTTTTTTTTATCCATAAAAAAAATGGGTTGTTTTCGATTTTTTTGTATTAGTGTATATAAAATTCTAAAATTACAGCGATTATCTCATGAAAATAGAAATTTATAATATTTCTAATTTTCATAAAACATTTTTGATGTATAAAATAAATCAACCGCCACAGATTTCATCTTTATGCATTTCTATTGTTGTACACAAAGTGAATCTAGTGGCATTACTTCCGTATTACAACCTAGCTACTTCTGTCCGCCGATTCATTAGTAAAAACGCATTGTTCTTAAATATTTAATTTAACCGATTATAAAAAATATATAGTTATACATCTGACTGATAACATACTGATAGGTGCAATAATACCACAGTGTACTAAAAAATAACAGTGGGCTATCGCCTTTGATGTTTGAAGAAAAGCCGACACCGCGTAGCGTACTTCGCATTACGCAGGGTTGTTACAGTTTTTTTTGTAATTTAATTAAAATATAATATTATTATTTAGTTATTTCTCGAAGTTCTTCATAGCAAAGAATACAAAAAGGCATTTCGCGAACGCAAATGCAAATAGAGTTTTACAAAATTTCATATAATAATAATAATATGCCTTTTATTTCTTTAATAAATAATTAAATATACAATTGGTTTAACAATTATTTGATTTGATTCAATGAATATTTCTATGTAACATTATAATTAATTTAATGAATAACTAGATAATTAGAATGAAATAAATTAAATTTAAAAAAAAATGAAATCTAGCAAATTATATTACATAAGTCAAATTGAATTTAGTTATATATAAATTTATCATTATTTTCAAGTTTTTAGCAAAGTTAGTTTTATATGATATAATGTAATTAATAGATTTCCAAATCACCTATCATAAATGGGCAACGGACAAATATTTTCGGTTTCTAAATTTACTGGATTTGAAATTTCTGTTATTAAACTTAATTATGTAAAAATCCTCATCCTAATAAATAATTTTAGCAAAAAATATATAATATAGCACAGGTAGTATGAACCATTTTAATTGCTTACAAATTAAAATAAACGCGCGATAGCCCTTAAAGTCGTGTCCCGAGCTGCTAATTAATTCGGGCGGCAGAAATGTATGCAGCTCGGGCTCGCCTACCCGCGTCTCACCTCTCACACCCCGCACGATTGCCCTGTCTAGACGGCTTCGTTGGATGACTGTATTGTTTTATAGACTGTGATAATACCTTGCACAAACTCCTACAACCATAACATCTTGGCACTTGCCGATAATAATAAAGGTTATACGAATCTTTTTCCGATAAAACTTACGGACAGCTATATGTATACAGGATTTAAGACTATGACCTTCGATGTAATAAACAGTAAGTATTCAGCCCTTTTTAATGTCTCACTGCTGGGCACCTTCTGCTGGGTTCCTTCAATACGAAGGGGATCACGCCATAGTTCACCACGCTGGCCAAGCGCGAATTGACGGACTTCACATGTCTTTCAAATACTTCCTATTTTCTCTCAGACACGCAAATATCCCCGCGAGTTTTTTTTTTCACCATAACACAAGTGGAAATAATTTTGAAAATGAATCCCACCTATAATTATTACAGGTACTAAACAAGGGATTTGAATTCACATCACTTGGTTTTCCAAACGAGTGCGCTGCCACTGGGCTACCACTATCTTATATAAGCAGCACCAGACAGGTTTTTGTATTGCTATATCACAACAGTCTCTATACACTTGAAATAAGGTCATTTTTAGAGTACAACAATATTATTTTAGTATTAGTAAAATACTTTATTCACGACGCCTGCTTCATTTGTAAAGCCAACATAGCTTAACAACGATCAATTTATTTGCTAATATTTACTTATAGGAAAATAAATTTAACATAGTTTTAATAATCTTATTTTACCGAGCAATCTCCTTCGTGTCTTCTCCGTTCTACGTGACATTGGTAATCTGTACTTAACTAGCACGCTTTGAAGCCATTAACAAGAAAATTAAATTGAATTGAGGGAAATAAACAAGTGATTAAATAATAATATTATTATAAACATCATTATATATACTAAATATATTTTTATTATTATACTTAACATTGACAGAAAACACATAAGAACTATTGTTCAATAACATTTTAACTATTACTATTGGATCTGAATCTAAGGGCCTCACTATCTACAGCCCTAAAAGCTCCTTGCTAGACCCACGAAGTAGTTGTAATAGAAGTAAAGTTTTGTTAATAACTAACTAAAAAGGAACCAAAAATTAAAATAAATCCGGGAAAAAATTTGAAAAGTTAGTGTTATTTAAAATGTCAAATAATTGTGTAAATCTAAAAAAGTATTAAATTAAGTTCTTCTACTATTGCATTTAAAAGGCGTAGTTCTAGTTATCACACTGAAAAGGCTCATTAAAATTTTGTCTTTTGCTCCAAATCGATTTTAGCATTTGTCATTATGACGCCCCTTGCCACCTGGTGCCTTAGAGAATACCCCAGTGCCGGCGCTGACTCTGGTATTATTTTTAGCCATTAAAATCATTGAGTATTTATATAATAATTCTTACAGTAATTATATAAAAACGACTATATATAAGCTATTAATATAATACTTGCTGAGGTAAATAAAATGTCATGTTTATTTTTGAGTTATTATATTTCTTAAGAAACATGAAGAGCTGGTCAAAACGCATGAGAAGTAGAATAAAGTGCTATTTATAAAACCTTTTTATTCATATCGGAATTCTACCTGTTTTTCTGTGTTACAAACTATTATATATCACAATATTAATTCCTCCATAAATTTACATGTTTATCGTTTTTATTCAATCATTAATTACGAAATCATATAAAAATAAGATTTCTATAGTTCTATAAGAAACTAGTTGATATTAGCTCACTCTAGGGATATGTATTCGAAATTTTTAGGTAGAATATCGAATTCTCAAACGAAATAGTTTTAATAGATTACGTAAGATGGAGTTAGTGTACTGTATAAATGTGTAAAAATTAATTTCTTTCTTTTGCGTTTTATCAACGTTGATACAAGTTATAATCTTAGATATTATCTATTTAAATTATTATAATTATTAATTAGTAATATTAAAACACCTGCCAATTAATAGTCTAGAAAGATTATTACTAGAGACTTGCCCTTGCTTCGCTAGGTTGCTTCTCAAAACAAAATTAATTAATTAATTTGGTATTAATTTTTTTTGTGGGACCTAATTTTTTTTCTAAAATAAAAGTAGCCTAAGTTACTCCTTATTACATCAGCTATCTGCCAGTGAAAGTCCCGTCAAAATTGGTCCAGCCATTTCAGAGATTAGCCGGAACAAACAGACAGACAGACAGACAGACAAAAATTGTAAAAAATGTTGTTTTGGTATATGTACCGTGTATACATCCATATGCATTTAGTAAAAAGCGGTTATTTTAATATTACAAACAGACACTCCAATTTTATTTATCTGTATAGATTAAAAAGACCTTTATCTAAGTAAATGAGCAAGGATTCACCTCGACTTAATAATTATGGTTACATCCGTTTTCATAGGATGTCTTTTTAAAAATAAATACGCTAATGATTTTGCATATTAAAATGTCACGATAAACCGGAATGCTAATAATATATAACCGTATGATAATAGAAAAAGAAGTAAATTTATCATTTTCCAAAAAGCCTCTTTTCTATACATATAATACATATAATAAAATCTTAACTGATCACTGTCTGTACATGGGAAATATTTGAGAAAATCTATTATTGGGGATCTGGTTTGTCTGTTTGTCAGTGCATTTGTGCGCGCTAATCTTAGAAACAGCTTAACCGATTTGGGTGCCGTTTTCACTAATGTATTGTGGTAAGCTTCGCTTAACATTTAGTATTTGTTTTTTAATCGGTTCCTAAATAAAAAAAATATTTCAATTTAAAGAATCATCTAGGCGAACCCGAGCGAAGCGAGGGTGAGCCGCTAGTCTATACATATAATAAAACTGTAGAGGTTGAATGTCTGTACATAGAAATAAAATGCTAAAACCCGAGTCAGGGGAATGTAAGAAGAGAAATAGAACAAATCCAGTTTTTTTTTTTAATTTTTGTTTCTCTATCTGTTTGTCTGTTTGTCTGTTTGTACGGGCTAATCCCCGAAAATGTTAAACCGATTTAAATAAAATTTTGCATGGTGATACCTTATATCTCCGGTCAACATTTTAGATATTTGTCATTCCGGAAAATTAAAGAGTTCCCGTGGGATAGATAAAAAGCTATAGTAACTTATACAGCTTAGTACACAAAAACTACTGATTGGATTTTAATGAAACTGTACTATTGTACAGTTTATATTATTATATAGTTCATACATCAGAATAATAAATATTCTACTTTTTATACCGGAAAAATGTACGGTTCCCGTGAGATAGATTTGTTATTGTTTGTCTAGAGGCGAACCCGAGCGAAGCGAGGGTAAGCCGCTAGTGTTGAAATAAAACTTGTAAATAATAGCTGTAATGTAAACTTTTTTATACAAACATTTTTCATTTACACGTAAGTTGTAGGTATAAATAAATTTTGAACAGATGAATGTAAAAAATAAAATCAGGACAATAATACCAGGTTCGAATTGTCGCAGTTACACTCTAGTCTACTCTATTATTACTACTTAGACTTTACTTTTGTAAAGACTTTTCACCACTTTCTCCGCCGGAGTCCCTCCATTTACGGGTAGTGATAGTCGATATTATAGTTTGTCCTAACTTGACCAGAATAAATATCTACATAATATGATATCTACATAATATGATATCTACATAATATGATATACAAGTAATCCCGAAATGGGCATGAAACCTGTGACTATCAGCGAAATAGGCAGGAAAGTATAAATCTCCTGACCTGTGGCCAACTTCAAAATAGACACAAAAGTATAAAGTGATAAACACACATATTCGTAAAGCTTACCTATATACCTACATAGTTTCAATCGATCTTCGTTTCCTATTATTTAAAGTGACAAACAAATAATCTAACAGAATATACTCGTTTATTAAGATAATGCTGTATAATATTATGTATCTTAAGAATTATTACCATATTATTAAATCTTTACATGTTTTTAATAATGCTATAATGAATATATACAGTATTTATGCAGATGTCTGCATAATACCAAAGGTTTTGTAAGAGTATTGAGTTGTGGGAATATGACACAGAATTTGAGCGTTACCTCGAAAATACAATGTCCTACGTGATAAAACAAAAGGAATGCGTCTAATTAAGCGCTCACACGCCTCAGAGACGGATTTTGTGGTAACAAATCATTATTTTTTTACTAAATAATGCATTGAATCTACTATATATGTATTTATCCTGTGATTGAATTCAGAATCAATATAAAAATAATGAACTAAGCCTAAAGGGATTTGACTTTTTAAAATTGTATGGCACCCTTAAGGAATAACTTACTTATTAGAAAAAGTATCATGAAAAACGAGTAGCCATAGGCGAAGATACGATGTAACATAACAATAAACAAAAAATAAAAACATCAACCGCAGTAAGAATCTTTTCCTTTTTTAAAGTTGGTAAAATGAAATTAAAATACATAAATACATAAATATGTACTAAACTACATAAGTACCTATTATTATAAATGCAAAAAATGTGTTTGTAATTTTTTTAATTTTCATGCAGCAATAGAGCAAAGAATTTATGCGCTGTAATATACGGGGAAAGTGTATAAACCAAAGAGTAAGATAGGCCTTACTGTATACTTTTTATGTCAATATGTGATAAGTCAAATTACTCCTAACGACTATTTGGTCCATTTAATAAAAAAAAACCTGGGATACCTCCGTCACTATTACTTTAATTTTGGATAAGATATTGTAAAATTGAATTTACGTAGGTTACACAGTGTGGTAGATATTATTTACTCATTATTTCATATTTTTAAATTTAAAATTTTTATTTTTAAAATTTCGATAAAATTCAACCGTTACTGGTGGAATAATTTTGCACAATTTTTAAGTCAGTGTACCTTTTTTTAAAAAAGTAATCAATTTTATGTTCTTAATTTGAATTTTGATCTGAAATGAAATATATTTATTTTGAAATTCAAGTGAAAATCTGGCTATAAATGTATAAGATGATCGCTCATATTGAATAGGACTGATATTTAAGTTTTTTTTTCAATTTATACCGTTATGTAAAAAAGAACATTTTTCACATGTGAGTTAATTTATCAAATATTTATAACTTTTTATCCTTTCATGGTGGTATTCTGTAAGGCTCTGTCACTAAGATTGAAATAGGTAGACAATGAGATTAGCAAAGGTTAGCTTGGATGTAATAAATGCAGCGACTGTTGCGTAAGCCGCGACAAACCTCTCGCCTTGCACATCTGCCATATGCAAATATGCAATGAAAAATATGCAAAATTTTGCTTAACACTTATGTTATGTTATTTAAATTTAAGAACAAAGTATACTATTAGTTAAATATTCTAACTAATACTCAGGTTTAAAAAATATGTTCATTCTAAATCAGGAAAAACAAAAATTACTTTTCAAAAGCACTAAGTGTAGTGTCCCATATGGAAGGAAGGATTTTTCTCTTATATGTATATTTTTCAAGTATAAGTTTTTAGGTTTATCTAGTAAGGAAGCTTGAAGGTATCGTATGTAAATGTTCAAAAGGGATCTTATCTTTATAATAAGTTTTCAGATTTTTACCACAAAACCATGTTTTATAAAGAAAATCATTAATTAATATTAGAAACTTAGAAAAGTACTAAAACTAAGTTAATAAAACGTTTTTTTTTTTAATATAAATTAATATTAAACTGAGATTGAAGTAAATAAGTATATATGTTTTATTTAGAAAAACTATTCATATTTATGTATAACTTATGAAATTTCATGACAAGCTTTTTTACTTCAATTTTAATTATTCAAAATTATATACATAAAACTTTTTTATCTTTAAACTTTTAAATAAAATAAAATGATTTTAAATTATTCAGACCTCGTAAGAAAAACAAATAAAGTCCACTTACCATTTTCATCATGTTTCCAAGTCAAATACTAAGGATGAACAATATATCCTATGTGGTGATTGCGGCGTATGCGCCGGATTGTACTTAGCCTCTAATCATCTGTCCCTTTTATAGAGACTCAGGTTTGTCTAACCATTGCATACAAGCTGGGGGAGCCTACATTGACTACAAAAACACAGTGCCGGACTCGAAATCAAATTAAATTTCATGTAACTGACCAAATGTTGAAATAATAAAAATTATTTAAAATTACCTATAAAATTTATAATTTAAATAATTTTAAGCATTTTTCACAATAATTTATAAAAAATATTTTTTTCGTATTAACTCAAAAGGAAGTGAATCAAGTGAATAAAAATTACGTATTTCATAATTAGATAAATTCTACAGTTGAAATTGAATATTTACCGAAGTAAACTTAAGATAATGAAAACCCTTACACTTAATATAATGAAATAAGTTGTGTTTAACATTACTTTTGATCCCTACTGATGTTGATGTTCTATTGATACAAGCTTTATAAATAATGCAAATCGGGATAACAATATAATTATTTGATTTCGTGAAGCTGACACGACGAAGGAAGAAAAGATTCTTTAATTACTACTTGGAAAATCTTCGAATTTAGACTTATTTCGTTCTTTTATTATGTATCACCGGCAGTTGATAATATGAATTTGTAGTATATTCATCTTGAATCCATCATTTGTTCTTCTTTATTTTTCAATTACATGAACACACCGCTGGAGAATCCAAATGAGACTTAAAAATATTTTCAGTTATTTAATTTTTACCTATAGTATTCTCGCAAAAGTGCAACGAAGCAGTTGAAAAAATAAAGAAAATTAAAACCTAAAGACTTGGTTTTTATTACATTCCAAAGAAATTTTCAAAAATGTTTATTAGCATTGAGTTGTTACAATTTTCTTATATTTGGAAATAGTAAAGATATTTTAAAATCAAAATAAAGTTATGTTTCGATGTAAGATACTAATTATTAGTATCTTAGTGTTACAGTTGTTACAGTGTCTCATACGTGTTACAGTTAATAAAATACATAATATGCAGTGTTGTGCTGAAAATATAGAGTCAGGCTGTGCCGATCGTGCAAATGACATACTAGCTAGCTACGTTTCTATTTTTGACTGTAATTGTGCAATTTACGTTTGGCAAATTAAAATATTTACTTAAGAGAATCATATTTTAAGAATTCGTTAAGTCTATCTTCTTTTTTTTAAAAGCGTCAATTATATTGTCTTTAAATTAAAAAAAGAATTCTTAACATAGCTAATAAAATAATAGGAATTTTAACTTTATTCTAATAAAAAAGGAAGGCATTTTAAAATAAAATGAAGAAAGTTCTGAATCCATCATGCATGAGTCTTGTTCACGGTTACAATAGAATAACTATCAAAATGCTCGTAAAACTAAGTACCTCCTGCCAAAGTAGTACAAGCGCTTTATGTCAAGCCTATTACTATTCGCAATGAAGACGCCTCTGCAAAAATCAATTTAAATAATTTTTACGTTTTATAGTATTAACAATTTTATAAGATTTTGCCTAAATGCGTGTGGCATTTTCCTTCAAATCGGTCTACTATTATAACTATAAAAGTCCGAATGTATGTATGTGTATATCTGTTACTTCTTTGCCCTGAAGCGTCTATACGAATTTGGATGTTTAGTACACAGACAGACGTATCACCTAGCAAAATATAGGCTACCGTTAGATATTAGAGACGCCCCCGAACAAAGCCAGGGTAAGTAGCTGTACCTTAATATCCTCAAGGTTATACTAGGAAAGTTCAGCTTAACTACATAAATCAAAAAGTAAATTCGATAGAAAGTTATATATAGGTACAATGTAAAAAATATTATTTACTCCAAGTCAAATGTTTTTGTGCGAATTTTTCTGAAATTGTTATAAGTAATAATTTTTTATATTAAAATATTATATAAAATGAAATACATAGGCATGTTATGGATTATGTGTAATATGTTTATTCCATATGACTTCTAGTCTATTTAATGTTATATAATTAACCTTACATTACAGATGTATTTATTATTCAAGCTCTTAGGATTAATAATAAAATAATTAGTACTCTATATTATAACAGTCTATTGGATTGAATATTTAAAAACATGAGTATTACATGGTATTTTATAACTAGTTAGGTATCTTTATAAAAACATTGTATTAAAGATAAACATTTAAAAAAACAACGTAATTGGTTTTATTTTAAAGTAATAAAATAACTTTGATATAAATGCAGAATAAAAAACTATAAAACAGTTTACTTCAAAATAGGTTTTTAAACGTCTTTACATAAGACGCAACAAGTAGGCCATGGATATCTTGATGACTCTAAAAAGCATATAATATTATATGTAAATGCAATTTAAATTTTTATACATAAATATTAATAAAATTCGAATTTTTCAACGATGCAGACGTCTATTTTTATGTTTTTATTCTAATTTAAAAATTATTATTTTGTTTAAAATAGTATGTCTGGAAAATGATTTATGTTCACACGAGACGTGTTTCAATTAACTATGTTTTATTAATTACGTACATCTTAAGATACGTCATTGACACAAAGAAAATCTAAAGAAATACTCGTATATTGTGTATATAAAAAATTCTTCAATTTCAAGGTATGCCCAAGGTATGTTCAAGGTATTCCCATAGCAAAATGAATCATATAAACGGGCTTTGACAAGATGTTATTCTACTATTATTAAAGAATAGATCTTTACATATAATAAAATTCTGACTTAGTCGAATCTGTACATTAATAATATTTTTTGGAAAATCTTAATGAAATAGTCATTATTATCGATACAGAGGCCGAATCTAGAATTTTCGTCTGTCTGGGAACGCATCACGAGAAAACCACTAGACAGATTTTAATGAAATTTGCTATGATGATAACTGGTTATCCGGGTCAACTATGGGATACTTTTTACTGACTTTTTACTAACCTAATTAAATCATTAAAACGAACTCGGGCGGAGCGAGGGTGAATCGCTAGTATTTTATAAATATTTAAATGACAAATCGTTATGATAGATTTTTTATATATTTATATTCTTGAATAATTGTAGAATGATATCATGTGTTAGCCCTAGGGTATTCAATCATTTAGCTATTATTTACTATTCTACTTTTATAATTAATTGTTGAAGAATAGAAATTTTATCTAATATATTTAAACGAGCAATTCTTGTATAGGTATTTATTTATTTAGGTATTTATACCAGCGATTTTGATTAAATTTGGTATGTGGGGGCTTTCGGGGACGAAAAGTCGATCTAGATTAGTTTCATGTCTGGGATAACGCGTGTTTTCGAGTTCTCCTGCGGTTTTCTTTTGCATTATTCTACCCAGAATATGCTCGATAATTTCTTACACTCTCTCTCATAAGCATCGTGGTCAAGCGACCAAGGTGCAAGATTATCAATTATAGGTGTGTCCGAGTTCGAATCTCGATCGGTTACAAAGTTTTACTTTTTTTTGTATTTATTTAATATTTTTATCTAAAAAATACGATATAACAAAAAAGAACTCTGAGCGAAGCTCGATCGCCAGGTACTAAGTATTAAAATGACATCAATGTCTCATAGAAATATTAAGATACATAAGTACGAGTATATTATATATTCTTAAATGATTGTAGAATGATATGATATCTTAGCCCTAGATACTTCAATCACTTATTAAGCGAAGCGAATTTACAAATAGACCAAGATACTTCCACACTTTATGTTTATATCTATCTTATCAATACAAATGAATGGCTAAATGTGTTGCTAAGCACAAAACTCGCGAACGAAGCCCGAGGAAAGTTCTTATGAAGAGAAAAATTGGAAAAAAATCACGGAAAATCGAAAAAATCACATGTTTCTTTTTCCATACTACTTATTTTTATATAAATTACTTGAATGCATTTGTAGATTTGACACTTTCTTTTTCTACGATATACAGTAACTGTGAAACTGTTTGACTTTAACTTTTTTGGGTGACGGATTGACGTGATTTTTGGTGTGGAGTAAGTTGAGGGGATGGAGAATGACATAGAGTCCTTTATTCCGCGGGAGATTATAATAAAATAAAATAATAGGTATAGTGTTATATACTATGTTACTTTATTTTATACTTTATTTTTTAGATAATAGAATTGATATTTAGCTTCAATTAATTTAAATTTAATCCCAATACATACACAATATTAAAAAAAACTGTTATCTAAATAGAACATTATTTTGTAATGATTTTTTTATAATTTCTTTACCAATATACGAATACATCGTAGTCGCTAACAACGTAGTATGCTGATGGTGAACAAGTTCAATAAAAATTAAGATAGGTTTTTTATCATATCTTTTAATATGAAGTTATTAATTTTTCCAATTTAAGTTATTTAATTGTACACCTATAACTAAATAAATTGGGTTTATATTTTTTTCTTCCTTATTTTAATTATATTTTTTTCTTAATCCATTAAAATATACGTAGATTCATTGAAGTACTTACAAAAGCTTCTGAAGGCCGAAGGGCTATAATTTTTTTATATCTGACTGTTAGTTCCAGAGATTTTAAACAAACCAAAAAACAAACAATCGTTTCAGCTTTATAATAATAGTAGAAATTATGGAAAAAATGATAAATGTTTGGTTTTCCATAATATAAAATATTTAAGAGCATTTATTTAATGGGTAACTTATTTCGTTAATACAATTATATCTTAGTCGATGTGCAAAGATGTTATCTGATTTCTCTAACAGGCCAAAATTTAAACAATAAACCTATTAATGTATTGTTTTCGAGTACAAAAGGTAATTGTACTAAACATCTATGCGAATTCCTTTGCAAAGGCTAAACTTATTCGTTATTTTGAGATTAGAAACATGTATGTGATCGTTTCACACAATTTAATTAGTTCTGTACCTCTTAACTATAGTGCGGATTTGTTAAAAATTGTAATATTTTATTTTATTTCTTATTAATGGACCCAGTAAGTCCTGCGTCAGGCATGATTTGAACGGAAAATTAAAACGAAAAAGTTTCTGAATCTCGATAACAGCGCTACCTACCCAGTGCAACTATTGTTAAGAACCGTTCAATTGACCCCATAAGTACGCATAAAAATTTATCAAAGTCGGTCAAGCTCACAGATTTAGAGTAGGATCTGTATCTGAGGTCAAGCTGGTCAGGAGAATAATGACGAACACAACGTAAAGCCGGAACTAAAAGTACTTTCATAAAATTAATTTAATGAGCAAATCGACATGTGGACCTCTTACCTTTAAGCTAGCATTATTTCGATGAATCTATAATAATTAAGTAGATTATGCATGTTTCGCTTATAAATCTAATTTCATGTAAGTTATTTAGTGTCACGAAAGCTGAGATTAAGAGATTTTTTCTCAAAAAAAAAAGGATATTTGCGTCACTATGCAAAGTACAAATATAAACTGCCCTCACACTTATGGAGAGTATTATAAAGCCACTAAGAAGAAATGCGACTGATTATAGTGTGTTCATTGTGGTTTCATGAAGACTGCAGTGAAGATTCAGCGGATTGCCTAAAGTGTAACTATAAAGTGTCTGATTATGCACTAATTACTCGTGGGCATCTATCCCTGACATCTATAGGCAACTAACCCACATGTCTGGATGAGATGCCTATTTTCTATTATTTTTAAAAAACATTTTTTAATCTAGAATATATTGCACAATAGTTCCAAATTTAATCTGTGGCATAAATAAATATTGAATTAAAATAAACTATGCTTATTTTATGTAGTATCCAACACATATAATTAATATTGATCGTTTTTTAAAACTTTAGGCAACTCTCCCGGACTTACCATACACAAGGCACGCTGTTTAATCGATTGTTTTTTTTTTTGACGGGACGCAAAAAAGAGGACAAAGCTCTATTTATGCAAGAAAAATAATTAAAATTATGTTGCTGGTGTTAGCATGAATGGTATCAAGTTTTATGTGAGAGTTATTGTATCTGCTTACAGGTTTTATTTAAGTAACAGACAAAACGTGATGTGATGACCGCCGGAGATATTTAATTTATGTGAATATATTTTAATACATATTATTTAAAATAGCTGCCTTCTAAAATAGTGTATTTGTAATTGTTTATTTCTGCCAAATATTAAGTAATAGATAAAATAGTATGCACATCATATATTTTTGCACAGTTACGACTATTGTATTTCATTGGCTGAAGAGTACTATAAGATACTTTATATATTTCTATGTCTACATCACAATATTCTATAGATCTGGTGTTGAGACTGAATTTATTATAAGACATAATATGTAAAAATTTGTGATAAACTGGAAATTTGAAAAATAAGGAAAGAACTACTTGATAGTAAATTACTCAGATAGGTATGTACGGCTCTAGATCCAGAGATCAATTCCCCCAATCTGGAGGTTCGCGTCCCGGTTCGGGTCATGTTTAGTTATTGAGTCTTTCTGTTTACTCCTGCATATTTGGATAGACTCAGTGAGAATGGCAGCAGAAATCGGTCAGGAGAATATCATCGCTTAGATAGAATAAGATACTTATGAAGTAAAAATGAATACAAAAGTGAATTCATCAATGATAACAAATTAACTGTTGTTTTTTATTATTAATTATAACGTACTTATTGCATGCTTAGACGTACATTAAGTAAAAAAAAAAACTTCATTTATGTTAATTTAAGATACCTATAAGTATAATATAATTCAGTCTACGCATCATTAACATGACATCAAATCAAAGGGCATCAAGTATTTACAGCAAAAAACAAGATTATAATTGTCGCTTCGCATTAATGAGAAGGATGCGCATTGCACACAATCCATTCACCACAACTATTGATAAATAAAAAATATAAAGTAATTTAATTTATAATTTTTTAACTTAATTTTTATTATATAACAGTGTTTCCCATAGTGTGTATTATATAACATGCAATTAATATAACGCATAATATCAATTAATTAGCGTCTAAATTTTTAAGTTGTGTCTTAAATCTGTCTTATACTCGTATTAAATCTTAATGTTTAACTTATTGTAATAATCATTAAAATAAGAACAAATCCAAATTAAAATATATATTTTTTTAATTTTATTTAATACATTGTTGCCAAGGACGACGTGGAAACCTATATTCGGAAGTGATGTGACTCCGAAAATCGATTAGCTATATCGTAGTCGTATGATAACATTTATAAATCGGAATATGATTTATATTCGGAAATAATTAAAAAAACCTGCGTCTGGTAGATACTACGTCAGCAACATTGTGATGAATCTTCCAAAGGTATACTTACGATATTTAACAAAACGCTGACATTTCGACAACCATCTAACGATTACTAAGAGCGGCATGACCGTGTGGCATTAACATTACCTACATTTAACATTAGAAAACATATTCAGCCTCTTTACGCATCCACACGTTCTTTAAGTTTATAAATATTAAGTATTTAATTTATTTAACCTACAAAAATAAATGAGAAAATTATATACCTAGTTGCCAACTCGAAAGAATTGCTCTTTGAACTTATACCTTCATACCTGTATTGCGAATTGCGATATCCAGTTAGATAATTTGAAGAATATTATCTTATTATGAAATTAGAATTTAAAGGTAAATTCCACATTCTTGTTATATTTGTAGAACATAACAACGATCGTGAGGTTTAACGAATGTGAGTACTAATTTTAATGTTTTATATAATGGTAGTTTTATCTACAACAGACATCAATACTAAAATATTATTCATACTAAAGAAATCTAAAATATAATTTGTAGTTTATTTGTTTCACTTTTATTGTTTCTTGTAATGTAACGTGACTTATGTAACGCCATCATGGTATCGTATAAAATGGAATTACTGTAATAAAAATAGGTAATCTATATGATATAGTTTTGTTTATAGGAGGACCAAATTTCAACTACATCTGTTCAGCGTTTTGCCCGACATTGATAGATTATAATCATACAAACATCTTCACAAAGGGGATCGAACATTTTTCTATGGAAACTGGCATAAGTCACCCGTCACAATATGGAACTGATATATTATAAATTGCGGTCGGACCTTAAGAGACAACCTATTTATTTCACAAAGAACTAAGTAAATCAGTTAACACGTGAAGAAAAAATAACGTAACACACTAAAAATGTACACCTTTTAACTGTATCTTTATCTTCTTGGTCTTTTATCAACAATATTTTCGAAGTCGGTGTGCTTTTATTTGTATTGGCTCGCACCGACTTCGAAAATACGTGATTAGGTATCTATTCTAAATGAAAACCCCCGTTTAGTTATTTTTTAATTTTCAGTGCCTGGAAATAGTTTTCTTTTTAAGTTTTCATTTTTCCGTTTTTTGTGTAGACGTAATAGGCAGGTAATTTGTAAGACGAAAGATTTTTAAAAACGTATTCGATTAAGCTAATTATTCAGACCCCTAATAACAGTCAGAACCCATCTAGGGGTAAAGTACTCATCAATACAAATTAATCAAGCCCAAACACCAGGTAATTGCTGCGAATCTTTGAGGAGTTCCCTGAACTATCTTTCGGCTCCATCGTCAGATCGACTCCAGACCTTCATTAAATAGTAGAGCTTTAAAATTAATGAAATGCCATGGCATCTGGGATGCCATCATCAGATCCCGGTTTTCTTATAATAGTACCACCTTTGGGATATTTCCTTACACACAAAAAAGAATCGTCAAAATCGGTTCATAAACGACGAATTAATCCGTGAACACACATAAAAAATAAGAACCTCCTCCTTTTTGGAAGTCGGTTGAAAATACCTAAAATAAAGCCAATCATTTAAAATTTAATTTATTTTTTTAGCCAAATATTATGTAATATATAGTAGGATTTATGAATTTAAATCTTCTAATATAGATATTAACATATTTAAAAAATGAATAAAAAATATAACTATAATATTATTGTTACTTTAAAATTAAATTTTACATAAATATACATATAGTAAAATTGTAACTGATCGCTGTCCGTAAATGGAAGATATTTGAGAAAAGCTATTATTGGGGGTCTTTATTAACGCAATAGTACAAACAATCATTTCTAGAATTTTTGTCTGTTTGTCTGTGCATTTGTACGCGCTAATCTCAGTAATGGCTTAACCGACTTGGGTGTAGTATTCACTAATGTATTGTGGTAAGCTTTACTTAACATTTATTATTTGTTTTATTTCAATCAGTTTATAAATAAAAAAGTTATATTAATTTAAAGAATCACCTAGCGACGAACCTGAGTGAAGCGAGGGTGAGTCGAAAGTATAAAATAATATGTTTATTTGAGAAACTATTAACTATTGACTGCCATAAATTTACAAATCTTTACTTGTGTTAATGCTTTGTCATATATGGGAACTAGTCGGACTCGCGTGAAAGAGGGTTCCGTACACTATTGAATTTTTAAAGAAATTAATGAGTTTTTAGGTATTTTAAGTGTAAGTGACGTGGCTTATTCTATTTTTATCTGACTGCAAGAAAAGGGTTATGTTTTTCGCGCTTATCTTTGTTTGTTTGTAATATTCTTTATTCCCTCATATCTTCCAAACCATTCGATAGATTTCTTTAATTAAGGTATTATTAGATTCGTCTCATTAGTCCAAGTGTTCTTAGATAGGTGACATAAAAAAATATGAATGCTGCTTGATTCCATAATGTGAAAAAGAAAAAAATGAAAATCGACGAATTATGTCAAGTGAGGTACCGTTGAATAGGTATTCAAAAATCATTTTTAGGTTTATTTCATCATTCGTCATTTTAAATAACAGCTTATGATATATAATGATTTAAAGTTGGTTAACAACCATTCTTGCTAATTTTCTTACTAAAAATACTTAAAAAGCTGTAAATAAATAAATATATTATATAAATAAAAAACCCGACAGCAAAAAAACTAACTAAAAAGATGAAAAAAAGTTCACGAAGGAATATAGTATTATATAGTCGGAGACTGACATACGAGTATGTATATCTCGCGGCAAGGATGAAACGTGTATGTCTCCGACTGCATAATACTCGTACTATATTCTTTCGTGAACTTGTTTTCATCTTTTTAGTTAGCTTTTATGCAGACGGCTTTTTTATTTTTATCATATTATATTTATTTATCTGAATTTTAGGCTCATTATTTAGGGAGGTATGGTAGAAAAAATTAAATGTATTTTGTACGTTTTAGTATAATATGACTAATATAAGGAGTATTTAAGTGTTTCAACAAGACGTTTCGATAGATTTGGTACCCAAACGACCACCTTATATAGGTCCCATTCCTTCTTAATAAAATACAGAACCCTAAACGATGATGATAATATAATCGCTGTTACCAAAAAATACAGAAAGTTACAAGTGAATTTTTACTTTCGTAATCTTTATTTAAAATTTAAATATATTATTTATTTTGTTAAGTTACTTTTTTCTTAAATTAATTAAATATTGTAACAAACGGTTAAACTAACCCTCTTTATTTAACACTTTCGACTTACTCTCGCTTCGCTCGGATATGTTTTAAAAAATATAAATAGTTATTACGAGTGTACCTTAGTCCTTAGGCAATAGACATATATTATTGTACAATTTTCTATAGCTCTTTTTAAGACCTACAATTATCTAGCACAATGTTTTGATGTATCTCTTAAGGTTTAACCAGCTTTAGCCATGTCAACTAAGGATGATTTGACAGAATCAGTTATAGTGTTATCCTGAGGGAATGAAAGATTTCCCTGTAGTAAAAGGAACCCTAAATATTCACCCGAGTAATATGTTTCACTTCACAAAATTTAGTTATAATCCATTCAGTACTTTTTGTGTGAAATGCACATAGATACAAAGTTAAACAGTCAAAGTCATTGTTTTGGAAAAATATTTCATGTATACATTTCGTTAAGTTACTCTTTTATTATATGTATAGATTTGTTTAAAAATAAACATGGGATATGTTAATATAAGGCTAAAAAATGTTAACATTAGGTATGTTCATATTTTGATATCGCGTCCTACGAAACGCATTATTATAAATTTAAATGATGACTAACATTAAAAAAAATAAACATTTATAGTGTTTATGAACCCATTTAAAGTTGATATAACCCGGATACCTATAGAATGTCATTTGTGAGTTATAATGAATAATCTTGAATAACTTATAATATATTACCTTAGCACTAGAAACATATTCTTCAGAGATTCTTAAATTTGCGCAAAATATCAAAATATAAAGTAAAAAATGAAACTAAAATAACTCTTTTTCTAAAGTATTGAAATAAAAATACGAATAAGTGTTAAAAAGGAATTGTACAAAAAATGTAAATATGCCTGCGTAGAGGTCGCTAAGTAACCTACACCTCCTTTGCTACTTAAGTGATATCATCACAATGATTGATTATTTTATAATAATGACAAGTTAAATATTCTAACAACTATGCAAATGGTCAAGTTAAAAAAATTAAGTAATCCAATGTAAAATGATATTTGTGCATGTGTAAGTTAGATTAATATGCGCAATGTAGACTTGCAGTCAAGTGGAACATTACATTATATAAAAAAAACTGTCTATAACTAAAAATAATTAATTATAACTTTTCAATTTCATTTGAATGAGGAAACGAAGATATAAGTCATATAATATATTCAGTCTTTTAAATTTATTAATTAGTATGCTAATTTTTATAGATCAATATTTTGATGTTCAAAACGTTAAAGACAAACGAGAATATTTACCAAATTACAAACTAAAATGTAGAGCATTTCGTCAATAGTGTGTTTTAAAAAACTATGGCAAGTATTATTCCGTACATAATGATAACCCACAAAATATCTTTGTTATAAAATAGGTATCAAAATATCAATATCCGTACACTCAACTAATATATAATTTTGTGATTGACAGAAGTCGTAAATATTTATTTTTATAGCTTAATAGGTTCGACTTTACACATTTTGATAACGTTAAATTTGATATAATATAATTTTTATAATACATTTTATTAGAGCTAAAAAAATTCTTTAAAAATAAGCGTTAGCCATATTTCTATTATATTGGGATATTCATTTTTTTTAGTCATAATATACCCTTACTTTACTTGTACGTAATATGTATATTGTATATACTATACCTACATATACACACACACGCATATAATAATAATAGAGTATAAGTGAATCCCTACAAGCGAACCCTATTTTCTGTATTTTTGCTTTTAATTATTTTTGTAAAGTTGGGAAATGCATTTACACATATCACCTGTATGTACAATATATACATATGTATGTACAATATATACATATATACAGTAACGTCCCACTGCTGGGCATGAGTGTCTCTTCAATACATGTACAACCTGTACCTGTGGTAATTGTATGGTGACTCATTGGCTGGAAAACCCAGTACTAATTATCAAAATGAACGGAACTTGTCCACTGTCCAGTCTTAATAATTTTAAGGCGCTACAGGACTCTTCATACACTCGATCACGACGCCCCTACGGCTGGCGTGCCGAGACAGACATGCTCCTTTCCTTCACAAGAATCGAGGGGTTGTTCTCAAGAGTCACGATCCATTCTTCTATCAGAGAAGTTGTCAGACGTTACTAATAGTTGGCAGTTACAATAGATAAAGTTACCACACCGCAAATAAAGAACGTTCAACAAATCAATTTCAGAAAATTTACATACGAGATCAATGCTGTTCACTAAATATTTTACAGAGAATATGTGTTTGAAGTATTTTTTTATAAGTATTATTGTTCAGATCCGAATTATAAAGCTAGAGTTGCACACTCAATAAAAATATTCGAGGGTAGAGCTACATGAAATACTTAGTGAATCAATAAATCTTTGTGAAAATGATTAATATTACTATAGGTAACGAACAAAGATAAGTCATAAAGAATGATAGTGTAATATAAAATGCAGTACCTCTGTGATGCGTCTCAAATGCTAAGGTCATTCAGGACCACCGCATAGTATCACGGTTTTGTATTCGTGATGAAGAGCGCATCCACTGCATCAATTACTATATACTACACTGATACAGTTAGGTACTATATGGATGTAAGCATAATAATTCATTTAATGTATATTTTTAATATTTAAGTTCATTTATTTCTCAAAAGATCATCCGGTATTTTCTACACAAAGTTTTAAAAATAAAAATACTCGCCATTAAATTCAACAAAAAGTATTTTTATTTATGAATCAAAATTATACATATACATATAGTTCTTACATTTAATGTATCTAAATATTATGCTCAATGGTTTAGGTTTCTTTTGTGATGTTACGTGAGGTTTTTGTTAGTTGTGAACAGATTGTCATGAAACTTTTTTTAATTAATAGGTATTAATATATGTGTTCCTCAACTAAGGTCGGAGTTTGGAATAATTACTTTGAAATTGATTTTGAAATATGTTTTTAGCTAAAAACTAAAAAGTAGGTAATTAACTTTTAGGTACTTTAAAGAGTACCTACATCTTTGTTTTTCAATAAGGTAATATAAATCCAACCCAATGACACTCACAACATAAATAAATAATTTAGACTAAAATAATCTAAACTAATATGTTATAAAGAGGCAGACTTTATCTATCTGTTTGTTTGTTTGTTTGTTTGAATGCGCTAATCTCAGGAACTACTAATTCAATTTGAAAAATTGTTTCTGCATTAAATACCCCATTTATTGAGAAAAGCTATAAGGCTATATATCATCATGCTACTGCCCAAGGGAGCGGAGCAGTAATATAATATACAGTCTATCTATTCTATACTAACCTTTAAAACATACCCAGGGACGAACCTGAGCGAAGCGAGGGTGAGCTGTTAGTTTAAGTAAATAGGTATCTTAAAAATATAACTAATGAAAAATTACTATGTCTGTAAAAGTAATAATATAAGACGTACAAAGACGATTACTTTGCAGAAAGCTCAATTAGATAATCATGTAATAAAATGTAACTAAAAAGTCTAACAATATGTTGGTACGATCTATTCAGTAGAGATTTTCATTATTTCTTTATTGTACTGGAAATAGTCTCAATAAAACAATGCTAAGTTTTCATTTCCATATAAAGTAGGGATCATTATATTAAAATGCATAAGTTCATCAAGCCATAGGTAATAATAAATAGTTCTTTACTAAATATGTTTTTTTATATACCTATCGTTCTAGCAATATTTTTTTTTATTCAAGATCGAGTGTAGTATAAGTAATATAGGTTTCTTTTTATCCCAATATATTACAAGGATTAGATTAATATATGCAGCTGTCTTTTATATTTAACGAAATCAGACAAGTAAGAGTCTGACTTGCACATCGAGGGTCTTGTAACTTGACACATTTATGTTGCTCTAACATAGGTAGTTTTTACGTTAAAAGTAAAATAAAATATTGACTCATACTACAATATGCATTTTCTTGATAGCATGAACAAGTTTGTATTGAAAGTGTTTTGGAAGGTTTATTATCTCAATGTTTTCCACCTCATACTTCAAATCTCCGAGTAAAATGGCTGAGAAATACGGGCAGACGGACATGACGAAACTTTAACGACATAAGTTTCGGTTTTTTCCTTTGGGCTACGGCGCCCTAATAAAAGTGGATATACTTGCTGTTAGTATCAAAATATATTATAAATTTATTAATTTAATAAATCCCAATATACATATATTAAAAAAGATATTTTTTATAATATACATATAACATTGTAACACATAGCCCCTTTGCTAAGCTGTCAAGCAGACGATCAAGGTTAGCTGATATATTAATATCAATACATAAAATTACAATTTATCTACTTGGTAGAATGTCAGCCTAAACAACAAAGTAGTATAAAACTTAATATAACCACAGATAATTTACAATACATATATGTATTAGGTTTACTCGTCAAATATATATTTTACTCACCAAATCGAAATTTAATGGTATAAAGCACTCTCCAACAGCTTTATCTGGTATTCAAAATTACGTCATTCAAATTCGTTCAGTAATTTAAGCATAAAAAGCAGATATTTTTCATTTCTAATATTTTGGCCTGCGGGCTTATTGTAAACCTTATTTTAAAATAAGAACTAGCAACTCAGCCTCGCTTAGCTCGGGTTTGTCCCTAGGTACGTTTTAACGGTTAGTATGGAATCGTTAGACTTATTATATTATACTAGCAGAACGGCTAAAACTACAAAAAAAAAACTCTTTGGCTATACACACAAATAAAAATGTTTTCTCAATACATATTTTATTAATTGCAAAAATGAGTTCGCGTTTTTTTTTTGGAAAACAAAAATTTTAGTCATCGTCACTCAAAATATCCGGTATCTGAAAAATTTCTTCATACATTCTGCAAATTAATTTTCCTTTAATGTATTTAGCAAGCTCCACTACCTTTATTTCTGCACATTTTCTACTCATATGGGCTTTAAACTAGGGCTAAAATCAATTTTTATTTCATTTTTATACTAATGTTTCCACCCTATTTCTCCCGTTTGGTCTTAAATTTCCAAAAAGAATGAAATACGCATATATTTATTTCTGCTACGCATGTATTTATTTCTGCGTAATTACTCGTACGGCTGGAAGATCTAAGACCGATAGTCAACCTGTGAAGTTAACAATAGACAACGTAGTACTGAACTCAGACGAAGATGTTGCAAATACTTTTGAGAATTATTTTTCTGAAATCCCAATAAAGGTCACATCTTTTTTAAAATCATCTTCCCTAGACTCTATTAACATTTTACATAAATATACTCATCACTGTGAGCACCAGTTTAAATTTTCGTATGTAGATGCACAAGATATTATTAAAGTATTCAAAACCATTAACCTTAAGAAAACTGGTGATTTGTGGGGCATGTCTGTTAAATTACTCAACTCAATAATAACTGACATTGCACCACATTTATCCCTTATTTTCAATAAATGTGTAGATTATGGAACTTTCCCTGATCTTATGAAATTCAGTAAGATAATACCTCTTTTTAAAAACGGAGATAAAAATGATCCTGGCAATTATAGACCGATTTCTATATTGCCATCTATGAGTAAAATTTTTGAAAAACTTATCCTAAACCAATTATTAATTCATTTTAATATTAATAGTATCTTCCATAGTGAACAGTATGGTTTTACCAAAGGTAGGTCTACAGCCGATGCGGGAGTTGCTCTTCTTAAACATATTTATAACGCTTGGGAAAAATCACAAAATGCAATTGGTGTTTTTTGTGATTTATCTAAAGCCTTTGATTGCGTAGAACATGAAACCCTACTGCTTAAACTAAGTCATTACGGTATTCGTGGCATTGCTCTTGATATCATTGCTTCATATCTTAGTGATAGGGTTCAGAAAGTCTCTGTAAATAACGTTAATTCTTCCGGATCCCCTCTGAGAATGGGTGTTCCGCAGGGATCTATTTTGGGTCCATTTTTGTTTCTAGTTTATATAAATGATCTTCCTTTCCATGCTACTGAATTGTGTGATATTGTACTGTTTGCGGATGATACCTCTTTAATTTTTAAAGTAGATAGAAATGTAACTGATTATGACAAAGTAAACAGTGCATTATCTCACATACTTAAGTGGTTTAATATTAACAAATTAAAAACAATAAATTAAAATAACAAATTAAAACTAAATGTATTCAATTTACCCTACCTAATGTAAGGTGACACAATTTTAGTTTGTTTTTAAATAATGAGATTCTTAATACTGTAGATTCCACAGTATTCTTGGGCATAACGTTGGACTCGGGTCTTCAGTGGAGCCCCCATCTGTCATCTCTCGCGAGTAGACTGAGCTCCGCTGTGTTCGCGGTTAGGAAAGTAAGGCAGTTAACAGATGTTGATACTGCTAGACTTGTTTATTTCAGTTACTTTCACAGCATCTTGACTTACGGAATTTTGTTGTGGGGTAATGCAGCCGATATAAAATCTATATTTATTCTTCAAAAAAGGGCCATTCGGGCAATTTATAACATCGGAGCTCGGGATACCCTACGAGATTTGTTTAAGGAAATTGGTATACTTACGGTAGCATCGCAATATATATATTGTAATATTATGTTTGTCCGACAAAACATTCATTGTTATTTAAAACACAGTGATAGACACGAAATAAATACTAGAAATAAGGAAAAACTGGTATCGCCTAGCTATCGCCTTCAAAAAGTGAATAGATCGTTTATGGGGCAAGGTATACGCATGTATAATAGAGTTCCACAATCGATTTTGAGCTTGCCACATAAACAATTTAAAACTAAAATTAAAAATATATTAGTGAATAAGGTTTATTATACAGTCACGGAATACTTCGGAGATATCAATGTGTGGAACTAATCTGGTTGGGTCTCACGTAGGATAAATATATAATAATTATTGTATTACAATATTGTACACAATTATTATTTTAAAAGAGCAACTGTTGAGTTTCTCGCCGGCTCTTCTCAGCAGAACTGCCTTCCGAGCCGGTGGTAGATTCCTCACGGACTGACTACACTGACATTTAATTTAAATTTAATTTCAATGTAAAATTGACGATTCAAAAGTGCTTGTAAAAGTCTATTTGAATAAAGTATATTTTGATTTGATTTGATTTGCTGAGAAGGTTTAATATTAAATTTCATGCTTCTTACTCAAAAAGTAACGGGCTCCCTCTATTTCACTCTCTTAGGGGTCACATTTTCAACAGCGCTGAAATATGTATTTATTTATTTCTAACTAGAAGCTTGTATATGAAATTTCATGCTACTTTAAAAATGACGGACCTTCCATATAAACTTGCAACCCCTATTTCACCCTCTTAGGGGATAGATTTTCACAAACGCTGAAGTACATATTTATTTATTTCTAACCAGAAGCTTGTATATAAAATTCATGCTTTTTAAATTGAATTTCATGCTTCTTACTCCAAAAGTGACGGACTCTCCATATGAAGTTTTAATCCCTAATAATTCACCCTGTTGAGGGATAGATTTTGAAAAGCTCTGAGATACATATTTATTTATTTCCAACTAGAAACTTGTATATGATCTTTGAAAATGACAGATTTCCATACAACAGCTCATTCCTTCTTTTACCCCTTTGGAGGTGGAATTTCTAAAAATCTTCCTTAGCGGATATTTACACCATAAAATGCATCAACCGTCAAAATTTCAAGTTTTTAACCTTTGTGGTTTAGGCTCTGCGTCAGTCAGGACAAGCAATTATATATAAATACATTAATATAAGCTTTTAGCACATCTAATGCTTAGAACCCTGGTTCCCAAAGTGGGCGATAACGCCCCCTTGTGGGCACCGTAGGCCTAAAGGGGGGCGGTAAGAGACCCAGAGAAAAAATGGGGGCATTGTGTAGAGGCTTAGGGGGCAATTTGTAATTTCATGTAGCTAGGAGGACTCTTAGTAGGTGAAAAAATGGGGGCGCTAGAAAATAATTTATTGTCAAAGTGGGCAGTAGACAAAATAAGTTTGGGAACCCCTGGCTTAGAAGAATAGAACTCTATACTGAAGCAGTTTCTACTGTAAAAGAATTTGTGAAACAGAAAAAGTGAGCAGGAATTTTAAGAAGGAAATTCTGAAAAGAGCAAAGTGAACGAGCATGGAAAACCCAGAAACTCAAAACGCTCTTTCAGATAGATAGATAGATAGATAGATAGATAGATAGGTGCCATTTGAGCTTTTTACGAAGACCAAAATTATATTATTTGTTTTTTGATTGTATGTGCATACTATAATTAAAAAATTAACCATAATTGAGGATGAGGAATATCAGCATCCTATGTCTCTTAAAGGTTATAAATAGTTATAAGTAATATAAATAATAATAATATAGTAATATAAATAATTTGGTTATCATTCAAATTATACATATATACAAATGTAAATTTCCGAAGATCTATAATGAAAAGCTTGAAAAAGATAAAATCAACATTAAATATAGAATTTGATGGATATGTTATAAAGAAGCATTAAGTCACGCATTTGTAAAATTTGCATAATTTTAGATCTTTAATAACAAAAAATAGATTATACTGTAGTAATTTGGATACGAAAATGTCATACGTATATTTTTTAAACTACTGAAGCGCCTACAAAATTAATGCGATTAATTTTACAATCTGTTAAATGTATATTTCTGACAGGCGTGTGTGACGAACGCATTAATAAGTAGCGTTTCGAGGGTCATTAATAATTATAATTAATGTTATTTAAATTAGTAATATAATTTTTTAGATAAGTAATGAGAGTAATGAATTTGTCTTGATGTGAGGAGCATTTTTAAGATTTTATTAGTTTATGTATGAAAATTAATTTTGTAGGATTTATAAGGTCTTTGCATAGATAAATCTTATAAGAACCAGTTATATCAAATTTCGTTAGGATTGCGTAATCACCACATCTTGATGAGCACTCTATAACAGCGTGGGTTCACCTGGCTCCCTCCCGCCTTGAACTAATATCGCTTATAAAAACCAAGGACACTCATTGTTGGAGAATCGGTCTGATTAATCTCTGATCGATTTAAATTAACATTCATTTTATCGAAGCTATTGACTTATTTTATAAGTTGTAATTAATACGACATGTATATTGAATAACTTTAATACTTTCTTAGATTTACGCGAATATTTTACATTTTAAATAAAACTATCTTTTCAGATTATTTCGCGGATTTATTTTGATTTTTGGTTCCCCAAATGGGTATAGGAACCAAAAATCATAATGAACCCGCGAAATAATCCGAAAAGATAGCTTTATTTAAAATGTCGAATAACTTTACTTTTCAAAAAATAATATTTAAATTACGTACATCACTCTTTATGCTATTTATCATGCAGGTCTTTTCTCTGGAGAGAACAGCGTTAAGCGCTACAAGCCACTACTTTATTATTATACAGGTAACTTTATCACTTCTGCCTATATCATCATTTTGGCTGCCTCGTATAGTCCACTGCTTTATCTAGTGACTAACATGTTAGGTAATTGATCAGGAAGTTCTAGTTCCGGTCCCGAGTCAGGCCAAATAGGTACAGAGTTTTTCGTCATGAAATACTCAGTTCAAACCAAAATTGGAAAGTTGGCGGTATTGCATCCCCGCCTGATCGATCTCAGTCAGGGGATCCACAGAATATTGACCTGACCTAATAGGATGTATGACATCTATATCGATAATATGTTCCCTTCTCAAAGAGACAACATAATCTAGTTGACGGATTCCAACGCCACAATTAATTTAAATAGACTTGTTTATTTTTTGAACTTTGGAAAATGCATTTACTCATCCCACCTGCAAGCAGATGTTTGTTTGTTTGTTGTTCGTTTGTTCGTTCGTTCGTTCATTCGTTTCTTCGTTTCTTTGTTTCTTTGTTTCTGTGTTTGTTTGTATGTTTGTTTGTTTGTATGTTTGTTTGTTAGTTCGCTTCTTTGTTTTTTTTTTTTGTTTGTCTGCCCTTTTTCACGTCAAAACAGAGTGACGGATAGGCGTGATTTTTTGTGTGGAGATAGTTGGAGGGCTGGAGAGTAACAAAAGCTACTTTTTACTATGGGAGATTATGTCATTCCCACGGAAAATCACGTTATAATACAACCCAAAAAATATTTATGATCAGAATTACTTGAAACTTGGTATTAACGCTCTTCAATACAATTAAATAAATACGTGTTTAGCATTTTTCGAAATTCGACCCAGAAGGGGGTAAAATAGGCGAAGAAAGTTTGCATGAAACCTACTTTTTTGAGTTTTTTTGTAGTTTTAGAGCGAGCGAAACCGCCAGTTCTGCTAGTATTCTATATGTTATTGTTATTGCATCTTGAAATGCTTCTTTATCTTCTTTTTGATATCCCACTTGATAAATTTGGAACGTTTTTTAAAGATGCATAAATCCGCAATTTTAATCTATACTAATATTATAAAGCTGAAGAGTTTGATTGTTTGTTTGTTTGGTTGAACGCGCTAATCTCAGGAACTACTGGTTGGAATTGAAAAATTCTTTTTGTGTTGGATAGTCCATTTATCGAGGAAGGTTTTAGGCTATATAACATCAAGCTACGACCAATAGGAGCGGAGCATAAATGAAAAATGTTGCAAAAACGGAAAAAAAAAATTCCTTTTAAGAGCTTCCGTTGCGTGCGCTGCGTAAATGGTTAAAGTTGCGCAAAAATAGTGTATGACGGAATTGTTCCCCTTTAAATGTTTTAAAAAAAAGTCCGCAACAGCATATGTCTATCTTTTAAGATTGACTCAATATAACCTTTTTTATAGTAATCAACTTTATTCTAAAATAATGCATTACTTCCGAAGGTGTTTTTATAAACATGATATTAATGCTTATCAAAATAAATACGTTATTCATCACAAGTATTTAATTTTGAACAAAATTGCCCTTGACATCATTTGATGTCAATGAATATCTTAGGAGATATCATAGTTTTAAAATATACATATTTAACTTTACGCGGACTATCGGTGAGCGCGCTCTCAGCTCGATGCAAGGCGAGGGCGGGGCGGTCGTGAGGGGGGAGGGCGCTGGCTTTCTATTAGTAAAAAATGATTAAAATTAATTCCGTAGTTTGAGAGTTTATTGCCCAAAATTAAATAAACATACAAGACAGCAGTATAGACTTACATAAATGTTATTGCTAAAACAAAAAGTGCAATACTACTAAATCAAATATGAGATTAACCTTTGTGGTATTGTCAATCTCTGCCAGTGTTCACAACCTGAAGTCAGGCAATTATCGTACCTAGGGCTGTAAAATTATCGTACATGGACCAAAATTATCGAGTTATATACAAGTTGATATTTTTTCCTTCTAACCGATTCCCTCCAGTCAACTGAACAACTGAACGGTCAGCAACCTGAATGTGTTTACACCTACAACAGGCGGAAGAGCAAAAAAAAAAAAACAATAAAAAAGGGAGTACGTAAACAATTTTCTTATCATACGGATGCTATCCCTACGAGCGGGAGAGCAAAAAAAAAAACGCTATTTTCATTTTTGTCCTTATTACAAATTCTACATACTTAAAATCCATAATAAAACTGTTTCCTTTATAAAACATTACCTAATCCTGACAAAAACTTTAACCCATCCCATCTTCACAAATTATCGTACATTTGCAATGTATTATCGTACATCGTACGCAGTCATGAAATTATCGTACATGTACGATAATTATCGTACGGTTGCGAACACTGATCTCTGCCATTATTTACCAATCATGCGGTGCGCAATGAAAGTGATATATGTAAGAGTATACTAATATGTAAAACCTAAGAATTTGGTTTTTGATCATCTGAACGCGGGCAGAGCCGCGGAAAATGCTAGTTTTTAATAAAATACATATACTCTATAACACTCTCGTTATTGAGACTAATTTATTGACGTAGATAATCTATCGACGAATGATATATAAATCATCAAACCGGTTAAGCCGTTTAGAACATAGGATTGGACGTACAAACATACAGATCAAACACAAAACTCTTCTTTTGGCTTCGCCCCAGTCAGGTGAAAGAGGGCAAGACGAGACGTGAAGGATAATAAAATTTATCATGTGCAGTGTGCACAAAATTAACTTAAAATCCTAATCTAAAGTAGATAAAAAGCAATTTTGCTTGGATATGCCTACTAACATCACTAGTATTTTTTCTTCTCTTTAATTTCACAGTTGATATAAATTATAAAATTGATTGTCATTATAAATATTAACGTACCTAAAGAGCAACGTAAAAGAAGCTGATATTAATTTATCAAAGTCTGATCACAGACAGTTCTCCATTAAATTACCTACATGCTACATGGTCATTGAACTAATCAATTTATTTATCTATCCATATAATAAAACTGTAGAGATCGAATGTTTGTACGTAGAAAAAATGCTAAAAACGTCAGTCTGAGAAAAAATGCTAAAAACGTGAGTCAGGGGGATGTATGAAGAGAAATAGAACAAATCCAGATTTTTTTCAATTATTTTGTTTCTCTGTCTGTTTGTCTGTTTGTACGGGCTAATCTCTGAAACTTTTAGACCGATTTAAATGAAATTTTGCATGGTAATACCTTATATCCCCGGTCAACATTTTAAGATACTTTTTATCCCGGAAAATTAAGGACTTCCCGTGGGATAGTTAAAAAATTATACAGCTTAGAATACGATAACTACGGATTGGATTCATACATCAAAATAAAAAATAGGCTACATTTTATCTCGGAAAAATGTACTATTTCCGTGGATTAGATTTGTTATTTCTTGTCATATGTTGTATATATAAAGTTCAGTGATAGACCGGAAAACATATTACGATTATAATGTAGGTATATATATTGACTTAGTCTCAGAAGATAGAAATAAAATACTATGTTTATTACAAAAATATTTAGAGAAAATACATACTTTAATAATAATTTATAAATATTGCTTTGAAACCGCAATAGGCTCTCATTTGCAACTTGTTATGAATGCTCATTAATATAAAACTTGCAAAGGTTTTTTCGTTTTGCGAAAAGCAGAGATAGCCACTAGACCTATATTTATGATATTTGTCAATCCGTCTATTTCCTCAAGCAGATTTTCGAAACGTTTATGAACTATTTTATTCCTATAAATCAGCTTAACATATTCTGAAGATCAATTTTCTTGTAGGTTGTAGTAGAGGATTTGTTCGGAATTGAATTGTATCCGCTACGTAATTATAATTGATGTTTACATACGTAAACCTATATATAATTTTTGCTAGAAAGGTTATAGTCCATTGAAAAGTTACATTTGGGGTTGCATTTGTCAGAGGACGCAATTTTATTTTTTAGATATCAAGGAGGGGTTAGCGTAAAGTTAAATCCAAGTTTGTGAACCAAAAATAACGAAGTTATAAGTGAAAATCGATGAAAATTTGAGAAAAAATTTATTTTGGTCGTTATAACTTTTTTTCTGATCATTTTACAAAAAAAAATATACCAGACCATTTTTATAGAGGGCTTTTTAAGGAATAATTTTTATCATAAGCTTTTTAAATTTTATTCATTAATTAAGGTTTTACAGCGCTGCGAAACGAATACTATTCTTCAGTATTCATAACTATATGTACATAAATATTAATGATTTACCATAATTTTCAATCACCTTTTTATTTTTAGGGTTCCGTACCTCAAAAGGTAAAAAAAGGAACCCTTATAAGATTACTCTCTTGTCCGTCTGTCTGTTCGTGTGTCAGGAACGGGTGGTGGTGGTGTCTCAGGAACGGATGAAACTAGCAAGTTGAAATTTATACCAGATACTGAGGTTTATAGTCCCTATTAGGTGTATAAAAATCAAGGTCCTGAGTCAATACGTTAAAAAGATATGGGCAAATTTAGATTTTCGCGAAAACTTCTAAGTACCATTTACCTTAATTTTCAACTTTTTTTATTTTTCAGAATTTTCCCCTTACTTGTGCTGTAAGACCTTGCTTTTAACCAAAATTGACAAATCTAGGTTAACCGGAAGTACCCTATAGGTTTTGGATCGAAAACTTATATGGTAGTTTCCGTTGACATAGAATCACGAAATTTGGCAAAGGTTCCTTTTTTACCTTTTGAGGTACGGAACCCTAAAAATAAAAAGATGATTGAAAATTATGGTAAATCATTAATATTTATGTACATATAGTTATGAATACCGAAGAATAGTATTCGTTTCGCAGCGCTGTAAAACCATAATTAATGAATAAAATTTAAAAAGTTTATAATGAAAATTATTCCTTAAAATGCCCTCTATAAAAATGGTCTGATATATTTTTTTTGTAAAATGATCAGAAAATAAGTTATAACGACCAATAGAATTTTTTTTCTCAAATTTTCATCGATTTTCACTTATAACTTCGTTATTTTTGGTTCTACGACTAAAAGTTACTTGACCAAAGTTATAGAGAATTTTATTTGCAATCAAAAATGGTTTAACATAATTTTTGTGAGACCTATAGTTTGTCAGTTAAACCATAAAAACCATTTGTACCACTTTTTCCAAGATGGCGGCCGTGGGACAAGTGCGGCAACCCCACAAACTTGGATTTAACTTTACACTAACCCCTCCTTGATATCTAAAAAATAAAATTGCGTCCTCTGACAAATGCACGCTAAGCTCAAAAAAATGTAACATTTCAATGGACTATTAGAAGTAACAAAAAAGTAACAATCTGATTAAAATTTGTGTACTTTTTATTAAATAAATTAATAGACAAAAGTCCCAATTAAAAAAAGAACCAGGTGAAACCGTGTGATCACTAATCATACATGACTTGCAGATAGAATTAATTTATCAGAAATTTTTAAATTTTTAAGTAAAAAAAGCGAGGAGACAGTTGAAATAAATTTGAGTATTATTTTTAGTAATATTCCTACGACTTCTGATGCCATTTCGGTTAACTAATTGATTATTTAATAATAACGATGCTTTTTTCCATGATCTTATCAATACAAAAATCTCTTTGACGCTAAAAAACACCATAAAGATATTTATAATATGTACCAGTTTTATTAGTATACATACATAAACTATAAACGTGAAGTCAACAAACTTTACACGTTTACACTCCGACCCCCAACCGACATTAAATGTTCGAATTCTATTATAAGTCCATTGCCCCTTAAATATAGTAATAAATTTCTTAAGGAGAAAACACTGAACTCTATTATTACATCGATTTTTTTGTTTCATATATTACTATAATTTTAGTATGATTGGCATTTTAAGTATCATTTGTACCCAACAGGTTTATTTGAAATTGTTAATTATTATTATTAACACATGTAACAAAAACTTAATCATAAATTAGGCTGTAGTTAAAACAACTCTTTAAAAATCAATTGTCTGTATGAGTGTACATGGTGTTATTGAAAGAATTTTCCGTACCACGGAACCTCTTACCACGGTGTTGTCTACCCCGAGATATTACGAATGCGTATCTGAGTGCGCATGTGCGTGTGCATATGCATATGCGAGTGCGTGTACGTATGCATGTGAGAGTGCGTGTGCGTATGCATATGCAAATGCGTGTGCGTATGCATATGCGAGTGCGCAGTATGTAGCGTACGTAACGTGTGCTACTCTCCAGCCATGGGCTTTTCGAAATTACGCCCTTCTTGAGATAATATTACTCATATTACTCTAGAACCAAATGGCCAACTTATTACAATACGCTTGTGGAAAATTACTATCTCATTAAAATTAACATGCAATTTCCCAACAAAATTAAGAAATCTCACCAAGTAATAAACTATCTCTGTGTAAAAAAGTTACGTCCAATCAACACACCACATGACATGATATGGTTTTTTGTTTGTGTGGAGATAGTTGGAGGTCTGGAGAGTGTCGTAGGCTACTTTTTACAGCGAGAGATTATCTCATTCCCACGAGAAAACATGTAATAATACTACCCATAACAACTCATCATACCTATTATATATATACATATATATATATATATATATATATATATATATATATATATATATATATATATCATATATCATATTAACCATTAAAAACACCTAGGTACGAACCCGAGGGTAAAGTCGCTAGTATTTAATAAAGTGAAGATTAGTAAGGATGCAATGTTTCCTCTGCTGTGAATTTTTGGTTACTCTACAAAAACACTTTCAACGAACTGATAATATATTATTTATTGTTTCTCCAAGTTCTTTTATATGTTTTCTGGGCTTTTTAATAAAATTTTTTGTAATAAAAATGACAGGTAGATACACGTTCTGACTACGGATCATTGTTCTTAACATTATTAGGCATATTATAGCATTAGGTATAATTTAAATTATGTAAATACCTTTCACCTAAAAACATAACTTTTGTAGGCACACACAAATATATACATACACATATTTTTTATACTTTTATATGTTTTATTAAGACCTTTTTATTTACCTTTTTATAAATTACGTTTTGTGATAGATTCAAAAAAAAGAAAGTATTGACATTATAAAGCTTACAATTTTAAGCACGATTTTTATAGCTATTTTTAATAAAATAGACTAAAGTAATCTAATATCGCTGCAACGGCCATATTTTTATATAAAGCTATACATATAATAAAATTGTAACTAACCCGAATTCGTACATTAAATATTGTTTGGAAAATCTTAGAAATAAATAGTCTTCTATAGGATTTAATATATAGGTACTTTTTACTGTGGGAATATATCTCATCTCTGAGAAAACTATACTAAACTTTAAAACGTAAGTAGGGACGAACCCAAGCGAAGCGAGGGCGAGTCGCTAGTTACAAATAAAATTCCCAATCTATGACAACCTGTTTTATAAATATATTTGCTCAGTAAATAATAGCAATTTACAGTTGTCTATCAATAATTAATTAGATTACATTTTTACACTGCTTTTATAAAATAAGGACAACACTTGCTTCCTTTCAAAATAATTTTCTGTTTTTTCTGTTTCAATATTATTCTCAAAATTTTCTTACGTTCAAATGGAAGTTTTATATTTTGTCGCAATTTTCTGATTATCCTGATAACTTTGCCAATAGAAATATCTTTAATTACTGTAGATGAATATTCTGAATTTACTTTTAATATTTCATCTATTTTTAGTTTAATATATACGAACGAATCAAAAGGGAGAGCATATTAAGCAATGTCTTTAAGTATGTTCTTGAAAATACCGTTTAATAATTAATTATGAATGTGAATAAATTTAAATACATAAAATAAAGGTATTCTAATTTCGTTATTGTGAACCATCTGGTTATTCAAATGTTATGGCTTCCTGATGTTGATTTGACGTGAGCATCATTTTGGTTATACACATATAAACTCTACATAAGCTTTTTAATCAAATTTATATATTGAAAAGCTTATCTACTCCGTTATCGAGAAAGTTTTCAAGGAACTTCACACATTAAAAATAATAATTGTAAAACCAGACAATTAGGCTTCTATATCACTCAAATTCAAATGCTAATAATAATACTGTAATGTTTTCAAGAAATATTTTATACAAAACTTTGAGTCGAGTATGCAGCGGCAAATAAAAATTGAAAATTTAAAATGTATATTATGTAACCCCTCAACGACTATGGTTTTGTTTGCTTTACTTTATAAACAACCTTGAAATTTAAATACTGCAAAGGCATCACTAAAATTGATGTTTATAACAACTAAAGCTTTCCGAGTTCTTTACTATACTTATACTATACTTATTGAATCGGTTTATAATAATATAGTGTTACGTATGTATATAAACCGATAGCTAGATAATGATAATTCACTAACTATTCAAAATTATATGACCATGTTAAATCTGTACATAAATAATGTGAAAAGAAAAAATTAAGTAAGTATTATAACACTAATACTATATAATATTATAATTTAAGGAAACGTAAATAAAAGAGAGTACAATTAATTATAAACTATTTGTTTTATTTATATATGACTTTAAAATGATACAATTAGGACATATCACAATAAGGTTATGCATCTGTACACATTTATTAAGTTAAATCTACTTTGTCACATGTATATTTTTTACTGTCATGGTGGTAAAACCTATTATTAATACTTAAAAGTTAATAATTTAGTTTTGGGGGACAGATTTTGCGATGTAGTTGAGGGCACGGGCAATCTGGGGTGGAATTTCAGGGGGTTGAGGGATAGCTTTACCCTGTAAGTAGAAAAATAAACAATTTGAACGATGTAGCGTATTAAAATACAATAATAAACAACAAAAAACAAAGCATTAAAAATATAATAAAAAAATTATAAAAAAATGCTTTCTATTATGTTAATACCAATTTTCACAATTATTAATTATTATCTTTTATGGAAGTATTATAGTAATAAGTCGATATTTTACTTACGCTTGGCTGGTATCCGTTCTCATCGGCGACGTAGGTGATGGCGATAACTTCACCATTGGGGGCAGTCCAGGAGAAAGAACCTTGAGCGACATCAGGGATTATGGCTGGGTTACCACCGAAGTTACGGGGAATACCTTGGGCTTGAGCGGAGATACCGTTGTTGGTTTCAAAGCTGGAATATATTAAATGTAATTATATAATTGTCCTATATTATATTACATAGTAAATATTGTAATATAGATGTTATGTACTTACAAGTAATTGTAGCTACCGTCAGGGCTGATATCATTTCCGTATTTAACGGTTTCAGCGAAACGGTCATCAGAGGCAATCTTGGCAACGGCGACCACAGGGACGGGGGCTGGTAGAGCGGGGGCTGCGGTGACCTTAAGAGGTTCAGGAGACGCGGTCACGGAGGCCACTGGAGCTGGAGCTATACTAGCGCTGGCCTCAGCAACAACCGCAGGGCGCGGAGGGAAAGGAGTGGAGGACACATAGGGTTTGTAAGGATTGTAGTTCTGGTTCTGGTAACGGTTGTAGGTGTTGTAGTTGCCGTAGGGGTTGTATTGGTTATTGTATTGTTTGTTGTATTGGTTGTTGTATGGGTTGTTGTATCTGTTGTATTGGTTCTGGTATTGCCCCCTGTTAGCTTGAGCGTTGGCGGCTGCCAGCACGCATGCGAATATGACTACCTGAATTCACAAAATTAACATAATTTAATTATATCAATTACAATATTATCACATTGTGACAACACACGAATTTACTATATTATTATTATTATATTAATTTAATTTTTGATAGAACTATTTATAACTTACGGCGAATTTCATTTTTATTTTTGTAAGATTGCCTAGCTTCGTTGAACTAGTTCGAATGCGGATAAAAAATCCGCGCAGGCTTATATATCAGCGATAGATCCACCCACTTTAAATGGCGAATTGCAATAAAATTTAAATAATTTGCTTCGAGAGTGAAGAATTATATTATTAAAATAACACTTGGTCTATCCACACTAGTTTTTTTTATTCTAAAAGGTTGATACGGGGTCATAAGTATTGTGAGCTTTTGTTTATGCGTTATAGTTATCACATAAATTACAATTTAACACAACTAACAAATATTTATATATATATATAGTGCATGTTCGAAAATATATTTTTATGCGTAATATATCAAGATAATTAGTTTTTTTTTTCACTATAATAACAATGAAAAACAAGATTTATATATTAATACTATGTACTATTATACTACAACAAAGAAATATTGTATTAATAAATTTATTGAAAAAAAAAACAACTATTAATTGTAAAATGTTAGTAAATGAAAATGATTTATTTTTTATTTTTCAATCGACTTCCAAAAAGGAGGAGGTTTTCAATTCGACCGTGTATATAATTTTATTTTATGTATGTTCGCGGATTACTTCGTCGTTTTTAAACCGATTTTGATTATTCTTATTTTGTTGGAAAGAAGATATCCCAAGGGCGGTACTATGATAAGGAAACCAGGATCTGATGATGGCATCCCAGAGAAATCGAGGGGAAACTTCGAAAATCGTAGTGGCGACTAGTGCATTTGTTATTTTTTTTATTATGTATTTTAAAGTAATACTATTTAATGAAGGTCTGGAGTCGATCTGATGATGAAGACAAAAGACAGTCGAGGGAACTCCTGAACGATTTACAGCAATTACCTGGTGTTTGGGTTTGATTAATTTGTAAAGATGAGAACTTTATACCTAAATGGGTTGTGACTGTCATTAGAGGTCTGAATAAATGGCTTAATCAAGTATGTTTTTAACAATCTTTCTTCTTACAAATTACCTGCTTATTGTCTACATTAAAAATGGAAAAATAAAAACTTAAAAAAAAATTAAAACTGACTTTCAGGCACTGAAAAATAAAAAATAACTAAACGGGGATTTTCATTTAGAATTGATACCTAATCAGATATTTTCGAAGTCGGTGGCACCCAATACAAATCAAAGCACACCGATTTCGAAAATATCTGATTAGGTATCTATTCTAAATGAAACCCCCCGTTTAGTTATTTTTTACTTTTCAATCCTTGGAAGTCGGTTTTTATTTTTTAAAGTTTTTTAAGGGTAAATATAAAACATTCACAAAATGGAATAAGCCAGTTTTAAGAAAGTGCTTTCAGAACATACTGTAAATTTTGTAATTTTTTTACAGAATAAAACCGCTTCATGTAGCATTTACTGAACATGTAGCAAAGTTTAATGTTTATTAATATAAAGCATTTTTATTTGCTCCCTTTTTACTACATAGGATAGGAATAATTGTTTTTATAATAAGCTATGCAAATATCAGCCTTTTTTGATACAGTGATTTGGTCTGGATGATGATTAATTCTGATAAGCGGATAAACAGCTTTATAGGGTAAGTCCGGGAGAGACACCTATGAGGGAAAGACGCCTACTAAATTTAAAAATTAAATTAATTAATTTTGCGTGATCCGGAACGCATCCATAATACGTTAGTCGAAAGTTAATGTCAGCGGGGAAGTATTTACACAAATATACCTAAATATTACTTTTAATTAATATTTTGATGTTCATTTGTAAAATAAGGTAAGTGTAGTTAATGTATGCGTTAGAATATAATCTTTGAGATAGTTTGCAGTAAATTTTTTTCTCAATTTTTCAGTTAAATAATATTGAATTGTTTCATAATGTAACATTGTGATCTTGTTTTATTTATTAATAATCCACCCTTTTGTATTGTAAATGCTTTAGGGTGTGTTCAGAGTCGATAGGCATCTCTCCCTAATGATCGGGAGACATGCCCAGTGATATTTCGGGGTTAGATGCCCAGTATATTAATTGGTTCCCAACGTGCGTTCACCTTTTCGTAGTGGGGGAGCTCATTAGCGTCATCAGTGGTAGCCCAGTGGTAAAGCGCTCGCTTGAGAAACTGAGTGAAGTGTCTAGCACCTCTGATATTTTCATGTGAATATCATTGCTATCCTGATTATCACTTGCCTTACAGTGAAGTAAAGTTTTCGAAAGACATATTGTGAAGTCCGCTAACCCGCACTTGACCAGCATGGTGGATTATGGCCTGATCCCCCTCGTATTGAAGGGAAGCCCGTTGCAATGGAGGCAATGGGGCGTCAAAAAGAGCTGAATACGTACAGTTCAGCCGGGCGCGAAACCAAGAAACGCACTGGGAGATAGCCCACTTTGGTGGGCGCTGTGTCATGCGGGTTGCTCCTAGTACTTCTCTGTACACAGACTGGACCATGGGAGCAACCTCATGGTTGTTGTAATCTGCTTCGGCAGACCTGCCGTCGGGGTGCCCTATTAAGACGGGGGAGGTTTTGTTGGGTTATAGTGTGTTCCACATAACCACCTGTACGTCTACGGGTAGTATGTGTAAATGTATAAAAAAAAATATTTGCGTCACTACGCAAAGTTCAAGTATAAACTGAACTGAAGATTCAGCGAAAATCCTAAAGTGGAACGTCTGATCATGCACTAGTTAGTCGTGGGCATCTATCCCTGAAATCTATAGGCAACTAACCCACATATCTGGGTGAGATGCCTATTTTCTATTATTTTTAAAAAACATTTTTTAATCTAAGATATATTGCACAATAGTTCCAAATCTAATCTGAATGAATCATAAATAAATATTGAATTAAAATAAACTATGCGTATTTTATGTAGTGTCTTACATATATAATGAATATTGATCATTTTTAAAACTATAGGCAGCTCTCCCGGACTTACCATATAGTATACAGAATATTACTTAATGTACAAACAGTCTCTAGTCATATTATTATAATTTGGAAATATTTCAAATTTATCATTAATATTTTATTTATATATGTATAATTTATTTTGTATATTTTCATATATACTGCATTAGCCATATATTAAGTACTATTCGATATAGTTTATACTTAGTGGAACAAACAAACAAAAATACTTGTTTTAATATAAAATAATTCAAAAAATATAACCAGTATTATAATAGAATGTTCCCATATGTTGTTATTATATACTCGTTTTTAACGGCGAAACTGTCACTCGTTAATCTTTCATTATACGTTATCTTTCTTTTATATACATAAACTAGCAACTCACTCTCGCTCCGCTCGGGTTCGTCTCTACTTACGTTAAAACGTAGGTAAGGTTTAGTATAGATTTCTCAGAGGTGTGATGTTTTCCTGCAATAAAAAGTATCCTATATGTTGACCTGGATAACCAACTATTATTACACCAAATTTCATCAAAATCTCTTCAGTGGTTTTTCCGTGATGCGGTAACAGACAGACGGACACACAGACAGACAGACAAAAATTCTAAAAACTATAGATTAGGTCTCTCTATCGATAATAAAGTCTATTTCAATAAGATTTTCTAAAAAATATTTAATGTGCAGATGCGACTCAGAATTTTATTATATGTTTAGAAAAAGTTTGTTTTACTGATAATTTGAACACTGACAACAGCGGCCCCGCTGGTAATTAGTACTAATTCTAATAATATCATAGAAAGGTCATATCTGTACATTCAGTTTTTTGGAATTAAAACTACATATTTTAAAAACACATGGCGACATCTATTGACGAATATCTAAATAACACATAAATAATTTTTATTTTTGGAGATATTTTAATGAATAAAATAACACTATTGATATTATTTTTTTCCTATTTTATGAGTTACCATGCTAAAATGTTTATATGTAGTATCATCGTGATTTTATTCTAACCAGTTTTTGTATTCTTTTCTCAGAAATGAGATGTTTTCCCGCGGTAAAAAGTATGCTATGTGTTGACCCGGATAACCAGCTATCACCATACCAAATCTCATCAAAATCCCTCCAGTGATTTTTCTTTGACGCGGTAACGGACAGACAGACAGACAAAAATTCTAAAAACTATAGATTCGGCCTCTGTATGGATAATAACGTCTATTCCAAAAAATATTTAATGTACAGATTCGGCTTAGTTACAATTTTATTATATTATCTATACTAATATTATAAAGCTGAAGAGTTTGTTTGATTGTTTGTTTGTTTGTTTGTTTGTTTGGTTGAACGCGCTAATTTCAGGAACTACTGGATGGAATTGAAAAATTCTTTTTGTGTTGGATAGTCAATTTATCGAGGAAGGCTTTAGGCTATATATCATCCCGAAAAAATGTACAGTTCCCGTGGGATAGAGTAATTTTTGTCTAGAGACGAACCCGAAGCGAAGCGAGGGTGAGTCTCTAGTGTATATATAAAACGTAGCTCTTAGTAGCTGTATCTGAGATTATTCCCTACATAAATTAAAGCAAATTAATTTTATCTATTTATATTCTCAGTGCTTTGTGAAACGTATTCTATTTAATTTTATTAAGTTAGTTAAAGAATATTATTTTAGTAAAACGTCCTATTCATATTACTTTAAAAAGCACAAACGAAGAATAAGAAACTATTTCAGAAAGTTTTATTAATTTTTTTACTATTTTTCAAATGTGCATTCTTTTTTATATATTTCAAATGATAAAAAAACGTTTGTGTATACTTATGTACGTCCGTAAGAAGTGTTATATTTCTTTGGCGCACGAAACAAAAATAGCTAAATATTTCATCACGTGTGTCACAACTCTCTGTTTGTAAAAGGAATGCAGCTAACTTCATCATGTCGCTTTTTGGTTGTCGGTCTGCGTGCGCATCGTAAAAATTTTACTCTCACATTTTTTTCCAAATGTGCCAAAAGAAGTATAACTTCAAAAATAGTATTATAAATATACTTACATAGGTATTCATTAATATTAATTTCCTTTTATATACCTAAATAATATATAATTTTCAGTACCTTTTACATTTTACTTCGTTTTTCATATACATGCATACTACTAAATCTGTAATTAACCCATTATATATACTAGCACAGATCATATATGATACTAGCGACTCTCTCTCGCTTCGCTCGCGTTCTCTCCTAGGTACGTTTTAACATAGAATAAATAGTCTATGTATTATATTATATACGTAGGTACAAATAAACAGTTCTGAACTTTTCGATGTTTCAGCAGTTTTTTTTTTTTGAGTTTTCCCTATTTTTTTTTATACTTAAACCACCCCTGCAAACAAAACAAAAAAAAATCAAATTAGTCCAACCGTTTTTGAGTTTTAGTGAGACTCACGAACGACAGTTGATTTTTATATAAGTAATATCATTTTTAACGACTTTTTGAGGCAAGATTTGGTTTGCATGATAAGTTTAGATAAATAATAAAAAAGTTCATATACATAATATGTTTGATTCTTAAAAAGCTTATCTACTTAGATAAATTATGGTTAATCACCAAAGTTGATATTTAATATAGTAACAAACATCTCAAGGACATCTAATATCCAATGTCCGTGGCGTTGCTTAGAAACAAAATTGACCAGTATACCCTATGATTCATTCACCCGCCTGTCTTCTTCTGACAATAAAAGAGATTCATCATAAATATTGCATTTCAAATGTGCAATTAAATCTAGTTTGACTTGTTTAAGAGCTCGCCGAACATTTCCTAATTTTGCCCATTAAAATGTTGAGGAGACATGCGTAAAATAGAAAATTGCTATTTTTTGTACAGTTCCGTTGCGCTAGGCGGATTTTAAGCCTCCAAGGCGTGCTTTTAGGCTCTCGATTTATGGACATAATAAAACTAAATTAGTATTAATGAGACAAAAGAGAATCCATATTTGGAATAAATTTGATCTTCACCACACCCATGCATTTAGTTGTCGTTGAGTCATTTTCAATATCAACTATCAAGGTCAAATTATAATAAGTACAGAATAATAAGCTCTTATCTGTTTTTAAACCAATCTTGAAAATAGTATTTAATGCGCATCTATACATATAATAAAGTTCTTAGTCGGATCTGTACATTAAATATTTTTTGGAAAATCTTTTTGAAATAGTCATTATATATTATCGATAAATCTGAAGGCCGAATCTATATTTTTTAGAATTTTTGTCTGTCTGTCTTTCTGTCTGTGACCGCATCACGGAACAACCACTGGAGAGATTCTGATGAAATTTGATATGGAAGGACGATGTTTGTTTTGGCTTACCCACGTGTTAGTGAGATCGGTGCTTTTTCCTATATTTTAAATCCTTATTTCTCTATTAAGTTTTTGTGATAATTAAGTCTCAAAGGGGTAATCCTCGTATTGAATTAAGTGTTTTATTGGTGACTAGCAGAACCCGCGGCTTCGCCCGCGATCAAATTATGGAAAAAATGAACTGTTTTCGCTACGCATACTTTCTTATTTGCGAAAATAAGTTTGTATAAGATTTCGTGTTCTTAAAGATATAAGGAACATAAATTTAAATTTATCTATCGCAACTCAAAATATCCAGTATCTTAAAAGATGTTAAACATAGATAACATATTCTGTAAATAAATGTTCATTTTAGGTATTTAGTACGCACCACTACTTGTATTTTTTACTCATTTTTCTACTCCATCTTTCCAAAATTAGAGGAAGAAAGTATAATTATACAATCGCATACAATGTTTACGACTTTAGAATCATGTAACATGGCTAATATGGGTTTTTTACCTAATATACTAACAGGCTAACATCTACGTTATTTTTAAAGACCCAATGCTATTTACACCTGAAACTTACAGTCTCCCTCCTTCTCCTTCTTTTTTAAGTAACATATATAAAGTGCCATTCTTATTTTGCTGTAGCTTTTTGCCCGTGGCTACGCTTGCGTGGACTGAAAAATTTGCTCAGTTTTAATTTCCATTGGATTTAGATTTTGTCATATCGAATTTTTAATACAATGTCTATAGTAAAACTCTAGGTTCACTTAATTTAATCTACACTAAAAAACCCAACCACAAATATACTACACTGATGGATGTTCTGTCTAGTTCTGAGGTATGAATTCTGATTCCCCCCGAGTACATCCAGCAAACACAGCCACTATGATGTTTAATGAATTACTCACAGTCTAATCCCGTTACATAGCTTAGAAGACTTTTTCATAACAGTTGTATCAACCTTCAGAAGGAGGATATAGATAGCATATCAAAAAAAATCAATGATCAGATAATCTAATTTACTTTCAATAAAATTTTTAATTATTGAAAAACTGTTTTATTTATAGTAGTATTTCATTTATAGAGTATACCATCGAGTACATTTAACTAACACGTGATGTAAACAAGCACCTATGGCGGCCAGCGCTTGGAGATAGCATCAAAAATACACCGGACGGAACCGAATCTCTCGTAACGCTTTTTGGTTATGTTATGATTTCTACCTGTTTTTTTTTTAACGTAGGGAAATGCCATTAGGCATACCACCTGCACGCATACAGGTGGTTATGTGGGACTCACCTACTAAAACCCACTAAAACTCAACGGAACCTCCCTCTTCTTAATGGGGTGTCGCAAGATCGCTTACGCAGTCAACCACGACGCCTCGACGGCAGGTCTGCCGAAGCAGACCACAACAAGTATAGGGTTGCTCCAACAGTCCACTCTGATATCAGAGAAGTACCAGGAGCAACCCGAATGGCAGTCCGCCCGCCGAAGTGGGCCGCTACCCACTGCGTTTCTTGGCTTCGCGCCCGGCTAGATTGCTGGACGCTCATGAGCACCCCCATCACGACAAAGTGAACGCACACTGAGGGGGGTACCTGTCAACTTCTACCGTACGCCGCGTTAAGGAAGATCGTTCCAAAAAATATATATTTTGAAGATATCTTCTTCAGAATAATTTTTTCTTAGTCCCTTCGTCCGCTGTAAAGTTATTGAGGTACGGATATTTTCGGCACTACGTGTTCGGCCGCAAAAATATTTACATTATTTTAATAGAAATTCTATGATGACAATTTTATTTTTGTAGTCGATAAAATGAATATTTTAAATAGGTAATTGATTTACTTTTCTTTTAATAAACTATGTATGCTGAATCATAACAAAAATTCTATGTGCTGTTTTGTGAGCTCACACTACGTAATCCTCGTTGCTCGAGTCAGATTCAACATTTGCAAGATTTTTATATCTCAAGTATCTTTCAAGTTAGAACATATTAAAAAGTGTCATTAATAGAAGTTACAGTAATAGGATATTTTACATATGCTACAAAAAACTAGTTTAGTGCTTTGTTGATGTATCATGTGTTTTAAATAAAAGATTTAATTTCATACACATAAAAAAATTGAAGAATTCGAATGACATAATGTAATTTTACTACAATATGTATTCCCATATTCGTCAACAGGATTTGCTAATTATATACATTTAAACTTTACAATTTTGATCGCTATCAAAAACACGTTACTGACGTACTAGCGATTAAGCTTTGTTTAATAATGTAGTAAACATTCATAATTTGCAATGAGAAAAAACCAAAGAAGCCCTTAAAGTTTTATATACAGAACAGATTATTTGGTGATTTATTAATAATAAGATACATAAATATATAAAGCTTTTATTTAGTTCCTTTGTAATATAATTATTTTTTTTTATATTCCATTGAATTATAGTTTCATTTCATTTATTTGAAAAATATTTAGTAATTGTTATGCATTATGTTATTTTTTAGTTAAGTTATATATGTGTTGTTAACATGTCTTGATCATTATTTTTTGTTCTCTTTCTTCGGTTTTCGATTGTAAAAGCTTCTTTTAGCTTAATCATTTGTGGCATTTTTGTAGCTTAGTTAGAATTACGACGAAAACCTTATTTTTAACTAAAATTAAAACAATAAATAAGTAATTTAAACCGACTTCAAAACTTTATAGTTAGAATCCTACACTAAGTACCTACCACATACAAATATTCAGCTACAGCCCCTTCTTTTATAATATTGAAATATATTTCAAAATATATTAATTCAAATGTTAGACAATAATCATACCAACTAATTTACCTATATAAAAAAGCAGGGATTACATTTCCGGTTAAACATCCATTTCCATGTTTTTAAACTCCGACACAAAGAGAGAGGTGTTATAAGCTTAACGTGTGTCTGTATGTGGCATCGTAGCGCCCAAATAGATAAACAGATTTTAATTTACCTAGTTTATTTGTTTGAAAAGTGACTTGATCGAGAGTATTTTTAGCTATAAACAAAAAACACCTGCTCAGCTGTTTGATCACCTGTCACCTGAAATCTGCAAAATACTCAACTCTTTATTAAAATACTGAAGAGATTTCATTTTTAGGCTTGAAATGACCTCAATGAATAGGTTATTGTGTTGGGGTTTTTATAACTTTTTAATTTTACAGTTATACTTGTTAAAGGTTAATGGGTACGCTAACAATTTTTATATGAGAGGATTAGATGGTGATACCAAAGGCTTATTTTTATCCCGATGAGGAAAACAGTTACCATCGAAAAATTTAGAAGATGAATGACTTCAGTGATTTTTTTCACTGGTGGATACAAGATTTAGTTAACAGGGAAACATACATTCTTTAAAAAAAAAGGTTTCTTGCGATATAGGAAATAGATATAATTTGTAAGTTGTAGGCCCCGGTTGTAAGTAAAAGCCGAAGTGAAGCAATCGCGAGTTGTTAGTGTAATGTAATACAATGTTTTTTTTTTTATTTTATTTTATTCGTTTGTATTTTTCTAATATTTACAAACAGTGCTGAATTTACACTAGGGGCACTCGGGGCTAGCGCAAAGGCCGGCAAATTTTCAGTGGCCACAAAATTCGGAGGGTGAGAAAAAAAGTTTCTTCGCGTTATCGAAAAGGCTTTTTTTATTTTTCATAAAATTAATAATTAAAAAAAATAACTACTTAGTACATTTTTCGAAAAATTGAAAACATGTATAGATTATATTTTTATAATAATAATAATAATAATAATCTTTATTTCAGACGTAAGTACATCCATATATTTTAAATAAAACTATCTTTTCGGATTATTTCGCGGATTTATTTTGATTTTTGGTTCCCGACGTTTCGAATGCTTTACAGCAATCATGGTCACGGGAGAGACTAAGGTCTTAGACATCTCAAAAGCGTTATATACTTGTTACAGACAGTGCCTACCCACAAATTTACAAAAATGATTTTGAAAATTCAAAAATGGCACCAGAGTACCTTACAATATTTGTTGATTTTAATTCTAAACATATTAAAAAATATTAAAAAAGTTTAATAAGTATTATAATTAAATATTATTTGTTTAATTTTAGCTGTTATTATTATAAATATTACAATATTTTTAAAAAACTTTAAGAATTAATAATGTAATATTATTTAGTGTTGCTATTACTATAATATGTCTAACCACAAAGAAAATCAAAATATTAATTATTTATTAAATACTAATTATTTATTAAAGTATTATTATTGTTTTATATGTAATTTAGAAAATTAAATTTTTTAATTTAGATTTCTAATGTAATTTTAAGATATAATTAAGCAACACTATCTTCACAGATAAAATATATATTAATCTGAATCATTGTTATAGCGATCCACACAGTATGAACTAACTACATCTACAGGTCTGTTATCTTTGTTTTTGCTGTCAGATTTTATTATGTTTATTACAGGATCCCACGATGATGGTAGTACCCAGCCATCTTCCCTATTGAAGTTTGGATGTTTTTTAATTTCAATAGCTTCGCGAATCATCCTGGGGCGATAACGGCTTTCTTTCGCAAGTATTTGTGGATTATCAAAGCGAATGTAGTGGCTTGGGCGATCCTGGCTATGTTTACAGACTGCAGATGTTGTATTGCGACGGTGCTTCACATCAGCTATGTGTTCTTTGACCCGAGTTCTAATGGATCTCTTTGTTTGTCCGATGTAGGAGAGCCCACAATCACAATCAAGTTTGTATACCCCTGCATCTTGGAGAGGGATGTGGCACTTGACTGGTGGTAAAAACTGACTAATTTTCTTTGGCGGCTTGAAGTAAGTTTTGATTGAAGCACGCTTTAAGATGTAGCCAATCTTGTCAGTGACTCCTCTCATGTATGGCAGGACTGCAGGGACTCGCTCAACTGTGGCTGGTTTCACTCGGTCACTGTGACGCAGGCGCGGCACTTGCAGCTTGTTGTCTTGCAGAACTTGCTTGACATGTTGCAGTTCTCCGGCCAGGTGTTGCTCGTCACAGATCCCTTGTGCTCTCTGAAACAAAGATTTTCCCACGGTAGCTAACTGTGAAGGATGGTGGTGAGATTCACCGTTCAGGTACCTATCAGTATGGGTCTCCTTTCTATACACAGTGTGACTCAAGGTGTTATCTGGGTTGCGTTTAACTAAGACATCTAAGAAAGCTAAGGTATTGTCAGATTCTAATTCCATAGTAAATTGTATTTTAGGATTTATAGAATTAAGATGTTCTAAGAATACAGTTATTTTATCAGATGGTAATATTGTGAAAGTTTCATCTACGTACCGCTTGTAGAAACGAGGGGTCACGGGTGATGTGTTCAGAGCAGTCTCCTCGAAGTCCTCCATGAAGATGTCGGCTACAACGGGAGAGACTGGCGAACCCATGGCCACTCCATCCACTTGCCTATAGAATTCATCATTCCACAGTAGATAGCCGGATGTTAGGCAGTGTTTTAAAAGTTCAGTGTATTCTATTGACATATTGTGATCCTGTAGCTTCCTAGATATTATTTTAATACAGTCTTCCACTGGTAGGCTGGTAAATAAAGACTGTACATCAAAACTAACCATTGTTTCATTGTCCATGAGTTTTAGGTGTTTAACTTCATTGACAAAATGGTAAGAGTCCCTTTTATTTAAAATGTCAAATATTCGCGTAAATCTAAGAAAGTATTACATCCATATATTGTTAATTGGTTAGTAACAATTATACTTAAATACTATGTTAGTATTGTTAGTATTTTTGCATTTATATTTTTATATATTAAATATTTTTCCACAAAATTAAAAAAAAAAATAACTTTATGAAAATTTTATCCATTTTATGCAAAATTTCGATAGTGGGGCGGCATATTTTACAGTGTATAAGTGTAAAATATGTTAATACAATCTATAAAAATAGTAATCATATAAAATACTCAACCACTCACTGAAGCTTCACGAAGTCCTAAAAAGTATCGATATCTCAATTCAACCTCAAAAGCGGTAAAGGGGTAGATAGTTTGTATGAAAACCGCTCCTATTAAAATTACTAATAATAAAATATTATTTATTACTAATTATGATATGTTAAAATTATAGTGCTCAAAATTGAAAATAAATTTTCTAATAATAGTGACTACTATTCTATTTCAAAGTTTTAGACAGTGCACCCTCTGTGGATGATGTGAATTTAGAGACGTCGATTTTAAAGTGAGAAACATGGAAGTTGATATTATCAATTTCATTATCATTCATCAACAAAGTCTTAATAGACTCTTTATAGGGTCAATCTCTATTTTGACCAGTCAAGTATTTGACGAATGTCTGCGAAACCTAAGAATCGGCCTGGAAAGATTTTTGGAAATAAATAAATAATGTACGCAAGCGAAGCCGCGGAAAATCGTTCTAACAGTAACACATAAATCTGTATAGATATTTTGCAATAAAATTGGTTTCATTATTCAGATGTAATGATTTAGCACTATATCCATATTGTGAAACTAATATATACATATTATGTATATTGCACAAATTTTTCATTCAAGGTTTGACATAGCATTTACAAAGAATTAAAGGTTAAGCGGATATCAATATATTTTTTTTAATATTCGTATTTATTTTATTCATAGTATGATTATATGTATAATGAACATGTAACAATGATATCGATCACGATTTTTTTTTATTACTGAATATTTCTTACAACATTACAACAAACATTATTTTTATATTTCAATTTTTTTAATATCCCATTCATTGAGTTAATATATATTATGTTTCATGCAAGTAGATTATTTTAATGTTCTCAATTTTTTATTAAGTTCTCTCAATTTTTATACAATAAGAATAACTAAAAGAAAGCATTTAAAATGTTGTGATCAATAGTTTAAAAAGATTTTGAAAACAGTGTATGACATTTTTCGTAATTAGTTATACATAATTTAAATAAAATAAGGAAAAGCATTTAAAATGAATTGTATAATATAGCATATAGCGTTGATGCAAGGCATTATAAATTATATATGACATTGACCGACAATGGCGTGGTCTGCTCGTAGCGCAGATCTCAATCCCATTGAGAACTTGTGGGACGAGATGCAAAAACGAGTACCAGCCAGAACCAGAGCTCAGAGGGCTTCAAACCAAAATTAAGGAAGAAAAGGGAAGCATGCCGCAGGCTTTTGTAAAAAAAAATGATTTCTTCGATGAAATATCGAATGAAAGCTGTTATCTAGGCTATGGAGATAATACCTCGTATTAATAAATTTTATGTTATCACTTTTATTGTTTTTACTTAAACTTAAACCTAACTGCTAGGCACGGGCCTCCCTTCAATACGAGGAAAATCAGGCCATAGTCTACTACGCTGGCCAAATGCGGATTGGCGGACTTCACATGTCTTTCGAAAACTTGCCAGGTTTTCTTAGACATGCAAATATCAGGTATAAAAGGATATATATATATACACATATATATATATATATATATATATATATATATATATATATATATATATATATATATATGTTTAAAATCCCGCACCTACCTGACCCACTTCTACCTGAATCGAACGATTTTGGTTATACTACTGTTTTGTTGCTACTGTAATAATTTTGAAGGTCATAGCTAAGCATTATGTGTTTTTATTTCTAAATTAAATTAAAGTACACACTATTAGCTTTCTCTAACAAGGTGTATTTTAATTTAATTTAAGTTATATTTGCAAACACAATTTAACCAAAAAAAATATATAAGGGCAAAGGGAAAATGTAGGTGGTATGCGATTTCTATGCTCTTGAGAATAAAAGTGATCCAACATATACCACACAAACAGACGCGATAACATGTGTATAGAATTATTCTAATATCTGAAACATTTTTTGACATGAATTTAGGGTAAACGCATTTACAATAAAACCCTTCGTTCGTGAGTCCGAACTGTCTAATATATTTCTCCGAAACTACTAGCAGCTTAAAAAAAAAATCAATAATAAAAAACATTCAAGAATACATATACCCCTCTAGTTTCTACTGAAAATATAACCAAAAATTCTTCCTCTAAATTTCTTTGAAAATCAAGGATGTACGAAAACTTCTCGCGTTGAATAGAGGCTCATACCCAGCAGTGGGAAGTTAAAAAGCTCTAAATACAATAATTGCAATTACTGTTCTAAGTTTTTTTGAAAAATGTATATAGCAGTTTCAATATTATTTAAAGTACCTATAATTGCGGAATCTGCAGGCTCAATAATTCTTTTTCTTAATCACTTCGAGCTGTGCAAGCCTACAATTTATGCATTTAGTATTAAAATTTTATCGTTTCCATTATTATTAAAATAAAGTTAATATCTGCTTCTTAAGTTGTTTTTTTAATGAATTTAAATTGCACCGTTGGAATTTGTATTATTAACTATATACTCCAGTTTCAAATAAAACATACGTCTTAAGCCGCTTTATTTAAATCGTATCCTTGTTTGGCATATTTGAATGAATGACAAAACATCAGCCTCCATAAATTTTATTTGTTATATTCATATTACGGAAACTGTATCGATCTTGTTTTTTTTATAATAGCATCCTGCTCAGTAGAATTTAGCAGACGCTCAAACTTCATTATTATACATAGTAATTTTTTTACTTGACCGACTTCAAGAGAATTGGAGATACTCATTGAGTTTTAATGTAGTTACGTTACACGATATTTTCGTCAATTGTAAACCAATGTTCAAGATTATTTTTGTCTACTTTAAGTCAAAATGACAAGCAAATTGGACCTAATGTATGAGTCTACAGTCCCCAATGTTTTTTTAATTATAAGCTAAACCTTCGTGAGTAGCTTCATTTTGGCGAGACGCCCAACTTTACTTTCTACGAAATTCGATAGTGGTAGATACAATAGTGGTTTGATACGGAACATGTCAAAACGGTGATAGTCTAAAACTTATTACTAACAGGTTCCTTTACGATTTAATGTTGAGATAATCCAGCATTAGATTATTTAAAAAATCCGTTGCGGACTGGTTTTTATTGAAATATAATAAAACAGTGTGGAACAAATCGATAGGACATGGGAGAAAAGTAACTTAAATATTGAAGTTATCAAGATTTACTCAAAGGAAACATTTCTTTATTTTAAAAAAAAGCTTACCAGAGCCGGGAATCGAACCAAATAAAAATGCAAAAAAGGACACCGTCACAATTTTATCTAATTAATCGATAGGATCTATGGAAAGGATAAAATTTCTCGAACAAACATTGCGTCTTAGAATTGAAGAAAACAATGAAATCTTACAAATTATACGTACCGACTCTAACATCGTGGAATAAACGCACCGGACATAGAAGAAAAGTGTCTTTAACACTGAAAATACCAAGTTCACTCAAAGGAAACATTGTTATATTTTTAAAAATTAGATTAACTGCATTTTTTTTAAAGTGATGACCTAAATCGGTAATCGAACCAACTGAAAATGCAAAAAGGTACACCGTTACTATTTTATCGAATTAATGGATAGAGTCTTTGGTAAGGATAAAATGTCTCGAACGAAAAATGTATGTTGCAATTAATGAAAACTGTGAAATCTTACAACTAGCACATATCAATCCTTATATATCGAACATTATCGTCTTTTAATTCATATTAAGCACCCATAATATACCCCAGTTTAACAAAGCTTATCTATACTAAATATTATGAAGAGAAAAGATTTTTGTTTGTTTGTACCGGCTCCGAAACTACTGAACCGATTTAGATGAAATTTGTTAAAAAGATAGTTTAAAATCCTGGGAAGGACGATGGATAATTTTTATCCCGGAAATCATCCCTTAAGGGGTTGAAAATGGGGATTAAAATTTGTATGGTTAAGCAACCTATAGGGACGACCCCGAGCGAAGCAAGGCTGAGTCTCTAGTAACTTATAAGGCAACACTATTGTATAATTAATGTATACTCAACTTATCCATACAGGTCAGAGTCATTGGAAAGTGAATGACTATTGAAATAAGTTATTTATACATATAATAACAGGTAACAAGTTACCATTATTGTTAAACTAGCGACTCTTATTTTCTTCAACTTAAACTTGACGCATTGTTGTAGATGACAAGATTGTGCATTCACCGTGTCGTGGTTTGGGACTCATTCGTGTCCAGCAATCTAAGCGGGCGCGAAGCCACGAAACGCACTGGGTGGCGGCCCACCTCGGTGGACGATGTGCCACGCGAGTTGCTCCTGGTACTTCTTTGATAGCACTTATGGATTTTACCTATTTTTTTATAGTTACACCACCCCTGACGCACCCTCAACAAACCAAAAAAAGTGTTATTCAAATTGGTCCAGCTGTTATTAATTTTTAGCGAGACTAACGAACAGCAATTGATTTTTAAATATATAGATTTTAAAGCCCCCAGTGGTGGGGCTCATTAGCCGTCCAGAAATCCAGCCGGGCGTGAAGTCAAAAAACACACTAAGAGGAGGCCCATTTCAGTGGTAGTGGACCATATGGGTTGCTCCTGGCATTTCTCTGACAGCACAGTGGACCTTGGAGAGTAACCTTGGTTGTATGGTCTGCTTCGGCAGACCTGCCGTTGGGGCGTTGTGGTTGATTGCGTAAGCGATCCTGCGACCTGCGGTGGTAGTTTCTAGCTTTTCTATCAGGTGAGTCCCACATGACCACTTGAATGTCTACAGGTGGTATGCGTAAATGCGTTTCCCAACATAAAAAAAGGTATATAATAAATCGTAAAAGTACTATCACTCGATAGTTAGAAAAGCGTACACCAGGGGTGAATTTATTGCGCATAAAATTATATTTATAAATAGAATAAGATAACGGAATAAATTTCCGGTATCTTGATATTTATTCTGAATATATTATTATCCGAATATATACATTAGGTTAACTGTACAAATATAATCTAAAATTTTAATTTTAACTCTTACCCTTTTAATAAAGTCGAGATTTGAGTAAGACACATTTTGTAACCTGGTAAGATATCGAGAACTTTAGTATGGCTAAGAAAAAGAATTACAATTTTTGTATCATTTGCGAGTATTATTGCTTCATATGATTACATACTTATAGTCTACTAGCGACCCACCCTCGCTCCGTTCGGGTTCGTCTCTAGTTACGTTTTCCATGTAGTATAGATTTCCCAGAGATGAGATATTTTCCCTCAGTAAAAAGTTTCCTATATGTTGACCCAGATAACCTTAAAAAAATTATCAAAATTTGTCCAGTGGTTTTCTCGTGATGCGTTCCCAGACAGACAGACAAAATTTTTAAAAACTATACATTCGCTCTCTGTATCGATAATAATGACTATTTTAATGAATAAAAAAAATATTTAATGTACATATTCAACATAATTAGAATTTTATTATCTAATATAGAAATATTTATAGAAATACCGATTTTAATGATTTTTAACATTGAAAATGTTTTTTTTGTCGCTTCGATATAGGCCCGATTTTCAGCGAAAGTGCGACATCGCCATGTTGTCGTGGCTTTTGGGACTACGTGACTGATTGGGATGGCAAAAGACGCGTCATGACAAGGGCTACAAAATGCAAAAAAGTTTTTTGAAAAAACTCAATTACTTTTTTTTAAAATCGAAATCGTGTGAAAAATGCGGTCGTTTTTCGCCCGGTTTCGCTCAGAAAATAACTCATATCTCGAAAACGAAATGAGATATCGAAAAAATGAAAAAAACCCCTAGAGATACAATTTTGGGCTACATTTAAAAAATCATTGGAGGTGCGTATCATGGCTGGGTTATTCAGAAGTTGTACCTTTGTGACGCAGAGTGTACGCCCGAAGAGCGCGTGAGCGCAATATTGATGGTGAATAAATATTTTGGAACATGATTATGTGTTTGAACGAAGTGATTCTTTATGCAAAAATAAATATGTATTTAAACTAATAACTAACTTATATCTATACACATAATAAAACAGTAACTTAGCGAAATCTATACATGAAATATTTTTTAAAACAATGACTATAACATATTGTGTACAGAACATATACCCCAAAACAATAGTTATTAAAATTTTTGTCTGTATGTCTGTTTGTCTGTTTGGGTGTGCGCGTTTCACGCAAAAATTACGGAACCGATTTTAACTCAATTTTGTATAGTGATAACTTATTACTCGGGTCATATATAATATCATTTAATACCATTAATAAAATATTATAATTAATTGAAATATTATAAATGCGAAAGTTTGGATGGATGTTTGTTACTGAATCATACCAGAACGGCTGAACGGATCTGGATGAAAAGCACAGGGATAGATATAATCTAGATATAGTCAGGTATAGCAAATTGATTATTTTTTAACCCGAAAAAACACGATTCCCGTGGGATAAATTTGTTTTTGTTTTACACAAAGCAAGCGATCAACTATCTATTCAATACTAACCGTTAAAATGTACCTAGGGACGAACCCGTGCGATGCGAGGGTGAGTCGCTAGTCTGTATCTATACATATACTAAAATTCAGAGTCAAATCTATACATTAAATATTTTTTGGAAAATCTTATTGAAATAGTCATCATTATCGATACCGAGGCCGAATCTATAGTTTTTAGAAGTTTTGTCTGTCTGTCTGTCTGGGAACGCCTCACGAGAAAACCGCTGGACAGATTTTGATGAAATTTGGTATGATATTAGCTAGTTATCCGAGTCAACATATAGGATAATTTTTATTGCAGGAAAATATCTCATCTTTGAGAAATCTATGCTAACCGTTAAAATGTATCTATACGTATAATAAAATTCTAACTGCGTCGAATCTGTACATTAAATATTTTTGGAAAATCTTATTGAAATAGTCATTATTGTCGACACAGAGGCCGAATCTATAGTTTTTAGAATTTTTGTCTATCTGTCTGTCTGGGAACGCATCACGAGAAAAACACTGGACAGATTTAGATGAAATTTGGTATGATGATAGCTGGTTATCCGAGTCAACTTAAGGATACTGTTTACTGTGGGCAAATATTTCATCTCTGAGAAATCTATACTAAACGTTAAAACACAACTAGAGACGAACCCGAGCGAAGCGAGGGTGAGTCGCTAGTATATATATAAAAGGCTTTGTCCTGACTGACTGATGGATCAAGGCACAGCCTAAACCACTAGTCGTAGAGACGTGTATTTTTGAAGAACTTATTCTCTATATGACGTAGGCATCGGATAAGAAAGGATTTTTCAAAATTCATCCCTTAAAGGGGTAAAAGGGGATACCAAAGTTTATCTGTGAATAAAAATATTTAAAATCAGAATTACTTGAAACTTAGTATTAAATATTAATGATCTTCAATCCATTTAAAGAAACACGTGTTTCATCTTTTTTTATAATTCATCCCCTAAGGGGGTAAAAAAGGGGATGAAAATTTGTAATTTATTTGTATTAAAGCCTGTAATTTTTAATGTAAAATGCACGGAAAGTGGTATTTAGCTTTAAAATAAATCATTAAAATACGTATGTAATATGTATATTAGATTTTTTTAAATTTATCCCTTAAAGGAGTAAAAGGGGATGGTAAGGTTTATATGGAGAACAAAATGTTTATTGATCAGAGTTATCTGAAACTTGATATTAATGAACTTGGCTTTGTGATCGTGCTACACTGACCCCCAAAAACAACAATGCTACTGATTTTAATAACAAAAGTGATTTTGATTTCAATAACTTAAGTCCTTTGAAGGGTCAGAAATAGAATATAGGTCTGTCGTTTCAATGATGCAAATAGATGAAGCAGTTCACTATCCTGTAGAATTCCTTAACAGTATTCTATCCTTCCGAACGTTGGCACACCTGCTAGAATAAGCCACCAAAGCTGTGTAATCGGATAAGACTGCTAGTAATCTATAAAAAAATATTGTGGCCACTGTGTTTGGTGGATGTACTCGAGGGGAAACAGTATTCATACCTCGAATAATACCACTGATAACCTCTGACTATGGCTTTGAATTTAATCTATCATAATTCCTCCTTAAAATTTGTATTGCAATGAGTATTAATAAATGTCAGGGCCAGTTGTTAAAAGTAGCAGGTATGGACTTTAGAGATTTGCTTCTCACATGGACATTTTAACAGAACCCAGAACCAGACGGAACATCCACTAATGTGGTATACAAAGAAGCTCTTCATCAAATTTTAATTCTTCGCGTTCTCCTAGTAATTAATATGTTAAAAATGATGTAATTCAATTCATTTGGCAGATTCATTTTCAATGTACCCGAAGGTCGTGGCAGACACGAGATCTGTGGATTTTTTTGTACATTTGGTAGGTATGAGAATAGGTCGTAAAGTATTTTTCACCCTCCTACCCTCATCCCCCATTTTTTAATCGCAATTTTAGTATTTTTGTATGAACAATATTATATAAATACATACATAGCGACCAACCCGAGCGAAGCGAGGGTGAATCGCTATATAACATAAAGCCAAAGAGTTTTTTTTGTAGATTGATCGCGGGCGTAGCCGCGGGTTCTACTAGTGTGTAAAGATTATTATAATTATCTACTTTAAATTACTACTATGACTCATTGTTACGGTTCTAGTTGATTGGACACGGAGATTACCAAAAACAAATATGTATGTACGTACAACGAACTGCTTCATTAAAATTAGATACTAGTTTGTTTATATTATCAAGATCAATGTCCTAAGTCTCAAAAACTATTTAGAAGTAGTTAGTAGTAAACTTAGAACTTGAAAATAATAGTGTATTATTTATTCTGTGTATTTAAAAAAAGTATAGTAGACTATTATTTCCAATACTTCTATTTGTATTATAAATGTAAAAGTTTGTCAGTAATATTTTACTTACACTTTTATTGTGTAAGTTATACGGTACAGAGTAAAATAACTGTGTAAGTTTCTTACTCTACGCTGTAGTGACTCTACTTTATGTGAAATTCCGAATAGAGATAACTGATATTATCAATAAATAGATAGGTTTTTATTTATCAATGTACCTAAAACAACGAGAGAAGGTGAAAGCAAAATCTAGTTTGTTTAAATTAAAAAAAAGATATTTCGTATAATAATAATGTCTTCCTGATGGATTTCGGCTACGGCAGATAACCTCACCGAGACTTGCCATCCGCGTAGTCGGTGTTATATTGTCCAAGTGTGATTCAAACACAAGTGCATACTAACTCTATTTGGCAGTCCCAGAACGCGCTCCCAGATATGTAGCCGTATATAGGATAAATACTAGTCACTAAATCTACGGGGTAGTTAAAAGACATTCCTTATACGAGTATGTATATATTTGCTACTTTTTATGCTCTGCATGCATCTAAGTTACGTGTGTTACGTTAAAATTACAAAACAAACAAAAAATCTAAACTAGATTTTTAATTTAAACTTACTGATGTTATACTAACGACTAACAAGAACTCAACAATTCTTATTCGAAACAGCCAGTGATGCGTCATGAAATAAGCAATTAAACAGTATCATGTCTGAATTACAAAAAATTATCTCATGGACTTTTATTAGGATGATATATCTTGATTCAGTTTATATAAAACTATCTGGTCAAGAAGATAATCAGTCTCCCACGTGACCATGACTGCTGTAAAACATTCGAAACTTCGGAAACCAAAAATAGAAGTAAATGCGCGAGAACCCCGAAAAAATAGTTTTATTTAAAACTAGGTGCGTTTTAAATAAATATAAATAGATATTGCGAGTGTACCTTAGGAGAAAGTCCTATACTATTGCAATTTTTTCTGTAGGCCTCTTTAAGGACTACGATTTTCTAGTATATTGTTATGATGTATCTCTTAAGGCTTAGTAACCATTAGATATTTAAATTTCTAAGGACGACTCGTCAACATTAGTTATGATGTTTTCCCTAGAAAATGAAAGATTCTCCTGTAGTATCCAAAATATTAATCCGAGTAATAAGTTATAACTACACAAAATGAAGTTCAAATCTTTTCAGTACTTTTTGCGTGAAATGCACACAGACATAAAGAGAAACAGACCAAATTTTAATAACTATAGTTTTGGAGTCTATATTTTGTACACAATAAGTTATAGTCATTGTTTTAAAAAAAAACATTCAAGACTATAAGTGGGCGACACCCACTTATACTCGTAGTTTGCCGTTTCTGTATAATTGTTGATAGGCCATTAGTTAGAATTTATTAAAACAATCAGCATTCCCACTGCCATAAACAACTTTTAGTTTTGAAATTTGATTGCAAATTTCAAATAGCGCATATTAAAAACGTAAAATACTAAATAGAATAAATAAGCATATTTAAGTTTTTTTTAAATAGTTGATATACCGATTCGATGTATTTTTCATTTTATTACATGAAAACTATTCAGTCATTTAGCTATTCAGCTATTCGCACATATGTGAAATTTTTTTAATTTGGTTATTAACAGAATTTGTAAATAAAATGACAACCTCTACGCTCAAGTAAAGCTAGGAAAATTATAGTACCTAATAAATGTTACTGTCTATTCTTTATGTAATAATTAAACAATTGCCTTATAAATTATTATAATCGTATAACTTAAGGCTACTCATAATAAAATTAAGTACATAACTTCACGCTTTATTGACAGAGAGAACGAAATACCACGATCTACTATCTCTACACACTTTTTTTTCTTCTTTCATTGTTATAATTCTCTTCATACGCGCTCATTGGTGGTTTTTAGACTTTTGATTAGACTTTTTTGTAATATCAGGAACACTTTGTCTTCAAAAATACTCTGAGATCTCCCCCTCCGATTTTGATACAGTTTTTTGCTTTATATGGGGGCTCCCTTCAAAACGAGGGGGATCTACCATAGTCCATCACGTTGGCCAAGTACGGATTGGCAGACTTGTCTTCCGAAAACTTGCTAAATTCTTTCAGACATGCAGGTTTCCTCACGTAGCTGTACTGTTTTGGATTTTTAGTTGATTCGATTACCGATTCAGCTAACTTCTTTAAAAAAATTTAAATGTTAAAATTAAATGCTTTAAAAATTAAATGCTAAAATTCTTATGTAAAGAAAATAAAATGATGTTTCCTTTGAATAAAACTTAATATTTTGAATATTTAAGGCGCTTTCCTTCCATGTCCCGTGCGTTTGTTCCACAATGTTAGTTAGAGTCGAAATATAAAAATTATAAGATTTCATACTTTTCTTTAATTGTAAGATACAATGTTTGTTCGAGAGATTTTATCCTTCCCATAACTCTATCGGTTAGTTCAATAAAATAGTGAAGGTAAATTTTTCTGTATTTTTCGTTGTTCGATTACCAGTTCAGGTAAGCTTTTTAAAAATAAATAAATACAGTTATTATTATTTTTTAAAATAAAGAAATAAACATTCCTATATTCCTTTAAGTAAAACTTGATAACTTTAAAATCTAAAGTTTTTTAATCTTTGTTTCTATCTCTCTCTCTCTCTCTCTCTCTCTCTCTCTCTCTCTATATATATATATATATATATATATATATATATATATATATATATATATATATATTATTATTATATAGGTCCAGTAGCAAAAAACTAGCTAAATTGCCCATATTAAAGTCGCACATATTTTTGGAGGTTTGGCAAATATTCATCTATATATACATAAAATGCTTTGTCCTGACTGACTGATCGATCAACGCACAGCCTAAACCGCTGGTCGTAGAAACGTGAAATTTAGAGGACATATTCCTTATACAATGTAGGCATCCGCTAAGAAAGGATTTTTCTAAATTCATCCCCTAAGGGGGTAAAATAAGGGATACAAGATTGTATGAAACTCTGTTATTCTTAACGCGAAATACACGGTAAGTGGTATTTAGCTTTAAGATGAAAAATAAGAAATATATGTATTAGATTTTTTTCGAAATTCATCCCTTAAAAGGGTAAAAGGGGATGATAAAGTTTATATGGGCAAACAGTTATTTATGATCAGAATTACTTGAAACTTGGTATTAATGCTCTTCAATACATTTAAATAAATATGTGTTTTAGCATTTTTTGAAATTCATCACATAAGGCTGTCAAATAGGGGATGAAAGTTTGTATGAAACTCTGTAATTGATGCACGGAAAATAGTATTTACCTTTAAAATGAAGACTAAATCAATACAGATATCATTTTTTTTCGAAATTTATCCCTTAAAATGGTAAAAGGGGGTGGTTCTGTTTATATGAGGAAAAATTTGTTTATGATGAGAATTACTTGAAACTTGGTATTAATGCTCTTCAATACACTTAAATAAACATGTATTGTAGATTTTTTTTTAATTCAGCCCCTAAGTGGGTAAAACTGGGCGGTGAAGTTTGAGTTGTTGAATATATTTAAATCGAGTAACATGGCTCAAGTTTTCTGTAAGTGCACACTAACTGTGTGAGATATAAAGCAGAGAAAGGAAATTATTCCGAATCCAAAAGAAAATTATGTATAACTTTTCGGCTGGCCACAGCAGCGACAACCATAACAGACCTAGACCGCGAGAGAGAGAGAACCTAACCTATATTTGTGTTTGGTTTTTTTAGTGTAGAATTTAAGTGAATCTAGACATAATATTAAAAATTCGATATAACAACATATAAATTTAATGGAAATTAAAACTGAGCAAATTTTTCAGTCCACGCGAGCGTAGCCGTGGGCAATAAGCTACAGCAAAATATGAATGCCAATTTATATGTGTAACTTAAAAAAGAAGGAGAAGGAGGGAGACTGTAAGATTCAGGTGGACATAGCATTGGGTCTTTAAAAATAACGTAGATGTTAGCCTGTTAGTATTTTAGGTAAAAAAACCCATATTAGCCATGTTACATGATTCTAAAGTCGTAAACATTGTGTGCAATTGTATCATTGTACTCTCTTCCTCTAACTTTGGAAAGATGGAGTAGAAAAATGTACAAAAAATAAGATAGTGCAGTTTGCTAAATACCTAAAGTGTATAATTACAGAATATATGCTTAATATCTTTTAAGATACTGGATATTTTGAGTTACGATCGCTAAAATTAAATTTGTTTCCATATATACTTTAACAAATAATAAAACTTACACAAACTTATTTTTGCAAGTAATAAAGTATATATTGCGAAAAAGTTCATTTTTTCGTAGTTTGATCGCGGGCGAAGCCGCGGGTTCTGCTAGTATTAAATAAAGAAAAGATTTTTTTACTAAAATTGTATTTTATTCATAATTCGTATATCGTGAAACTATAATAAATTAGGGTAAGTGTGCACCAGAAGGATGAAAACCATTTTCATCGGCAGTGTAGTCAACTCTGTAGGTGAGACCATCTGCACCAATGTATTCGTAGAACCCAGATACTTTTGTGCCTCCTGAGTTTGAATCATCTACAATTCCACTTTCCCCAGCACTTATTCCATTTTCTGTCTTAAAACTGTATTTATAGTTGTTTCCACTTGAATCATTGTCTTGTTCGATAATTCTAGCGTAGCCTTGGTTGTCAAAGTTTTTAACATAAGCATATTTAGGCGGTAAAGCTGTAGTCGAAACGGCTATAACGGGACGAGCTGTTGTGCTAGAAATAAACCTTGAACAAAACATATTACATAAGTTATATTTAAAAAAAAGTGCTAAAAAACTTAAGCCTACACTTAAATGCAAAAAACAAATGGAATTTGTAACATTTTTCCATAAAAGATTGACGCCTACAAATTACAAAGAGCATAATTTCTTTGATGACAATTTGATAACAATATCTAGCATAGATTATTTGCACAATAAAATTGCACAAACTGGATAGTATTTTTAAATGTCTCAAAAAATATTCACTGTATTTAAATTCAATTAAATTTACACGTATTCAAATTACAAATATAAATTTTTCAAATTATAAATTAAAAGTATTACGTTTTCATAATAATACTTTCCTAAGAGGCTAGATTAAAATATATATATATATATATATATAACTTTATAATCAATCTATCGCTTATTATCGTCTTGTTTTTCTCTAATAATCCCTATATGATTACAATATTATAAGAATTAAAAAAATAAAAACTCCTAGAGTACCTACGCTATATACCACTTACCAACAAAATTAACAAAATACATATTATTACGTTCCAATACTCTCTATTTGGAACATACTGATTGAAGCATCCCTAAGATAAAATATAAATAATGCGGATTCAAACCTATGACCAGCGTGGCGACCATCATGGCATTTCAAGATATGTAAATCTCTGTTAAATCCTACATTGTTGATTACAATAGATATCCCTATGAAGCGACAAACGCTTCTGCATCACAAAGTTTATGACGTACTACAGACTTACTCTCGCTTCGCATCTCTAGATGCATTTTGTACTTATAGTATTAAATACAGGTAGCGCCACCTCTTTACATTTTTTATTACTAACAGTAGCCTATAAGTTACTCCGGAGTAACTATGGTTTACCTGTGTAATAAATTTCATCCGTTCAGCTGTTTAACGTGAAAAAGACACAAATATACATTCATACACACAAACTTCCGAATTTATAAGAGCTGTTTTAATACATCAGAAAAAATGTACCTGTTGTCTTTGAAGGCTGCAAATGGTGGAGCAAGCTGTTGGTATAGCGGCTGGTAGGCGTAGTTAGGGTAGTTAAAGCTATTTCTATTCAAATAGTTATTATATCTGTAGTTGTATCTGCCAGGATTTACTGGATTATACACGATTCTTGTGTCACCATACAGCTCTGGGCGGTAGCTTCCATCGTCATCAGCTCGTACTACATTTAAGAGGCATAAAGCCAACGTAGTAAACTGTAAATAATAAGTGAATTATGCGTAAGCGTCTGAAAAAATCAGTTGATATATGTACATAGATTATAGTAGATACATATAAATGAGTATTTTCAAATTTATTATCGTTTTTCTTTCGAATTGTGCTCTATCTATGAATTTAAGAACAATTATTGTTCCTTCATAAAAAAACCCTAACTTTGATTTATAATTTATTAGTTTTTATTTCTTATTTTTTCTATGTGTTCAATATATGGTGTCACAGTTATGTGTACTGATGCTAAAATACTCATAGTACATTTTTATATATTTTTTATAGCAAATGCTTAAAGACATAAAATACCAATTTTATTTAGAGTTTTTCGTCTATTTGATACTGAGGTCTTCTCATGATGACTATAGATTTCCACAGTTTCACAAAAGTTTCACAAAAAACAGATTAAAAATTAATTTATCTATACGTACATATAATAAAATAGTAACAAAGCGAAATCCGTACATGAAACATTTTTTAAAAGCACGACTGAAAATTGATTTATATATTGTGTACAGAATATAGAAACCAAAACTATAGTTGTTAAAATTTTTGTCTGTTTTTTCTGTTTATTTTTCACATAAAAATACTGAACAGATTTTAACTAAATTTTGTATAGTGAACTTAATTTGTCAATGTTTAGGATACCTTTTACTATTTAGTATTTACAGAAAAATCTCTAACTAAAAAACACAATAACTGGTTCGGCCGAGTTGTCCTTCATACAAAAATGTCGATAATTTATTACACTAAAAACTATTAGCAGCAGGGTTATATTAACAATAACAATTTCGTAAAATATTTAACAATTTAGTTGACCATTTTCATGATAATATGTAAAATTCTGTTCTAGCGCAAGTAGCTCCTGTATACATTCTCGTAGTATTACAAAGACGCTGTCTGCTTGTCTGTTTCTTCGCTTACTTCTTCTAAACTACGCAAAGAATTTTGATACGATTTTCTCTAATTACAAATTGATGTTATTACTATATAATTTCTTTAATGCAGGATAAAAATTGTATTGCAAATGTCTCCGTTGTATCAATCCCATAGAAGATTAAGTAAAATACGGAAATAAACCAAGTGAAACGCATGGTTTCAAGCATTTCAATTTTACTTTATTCATATTAAGAATATATATAGGGAATCGAAAAAGTAGTAAAATTAATTTTGAAAAAATCCAGTTAATATAGAAGAATTTATTGATTAATAATTTATGAACCAAAAATTACGCTGACTTAAAAAGAACTCTAATCAAGTGAACTTTCTTCTAGTATTTATTAAAAAAAATCTATTTATGAACTACCCTCAAGATATAGCCTATATATTAAAAAAAGAATCAATAAAATCAGTTTATAATATGTGAAAATATAGCAAAAAATACTTAGTCTCAAAATTATCCAAATTTAGAACACCCTGCTTCCTCCCCCGAAGTCTCTATCTTCTTATCATATCATATCTTTTATTATTATGATTACACGGATATCATTATTATCTGCGATTAAGTACCTTTATATATGCTGCGATTACCTTATACAAATTATATTGTTTTAAAGATATTTTTTTAAAAGTGCTTCAGTTGCTATTATTATAAATGAGACCTTACACTTTCAGAAACTTAGTCTCTATGATCTATTTCAGCATTTATAATACTAGGTACGTTTCACCGGTTAGTATGGAATAGGTAGACTGATTATATATAGTATATACATAGGTATAGAAAAGTAGGTAAGTACTTGAAGTCTAAAAAACTTGAAGTCATCCCCTATTTTTTATTTATTCTTTACTTTTTACCAAAATTATAGGATATTATAATGAATTTGTTATCTTTAACTTGAGAAATGATTTGTTCCCAATTCAAACTTTTAACCCCTATTTCACCCTTTTCAAGTTCCATTTTTGCGACATAAAGTACGCTTTATCTTTCTCCAAGGTCCCACCTTCTCTATGCCAAACTTCATCAAAATTGGTTCAGCGGTTTAGGCGTGAAAACTTAAAAGACAGACAGCGTTACTTGCGCATTTATAATATTAGTATGGAGTAATTATCAATATTTATTTTTTCGTAGCAGTATACATAATATTTTGAAATTAATATTCTTATATTAAAATTCGAAGAACCATCAAAAAAGTTAAATAAAAATCTTACTTACCACAAAGGACTTCATTATACTAAAACCTTGTCAGTCCAAATGTTACAAGACAATGATAGTTCGATCATTCCATCACTTGATTTTATACAATCATCGAAATCTAAAATAGACTATTTATTGCAAGAACAGGAGCGCCCAATATGTAGATAAAGCAATTTAGTGTTTGTCAGGGTGACATTGAAAAGAACTTATATGGAGCGATGTGTGGTATGTTGCGCCACCTACCGCACCCATAAGAAAGACCATTTGCGAGATATAAAATTAATTTACCTACGATTAAGTTTCCGGCATCTCATCCTTTGTTTTGATAATATTACAATAAAATCGTAGTTAAAAATTGTCAGTTTGATTTGCATAGCTCATTTAGTAGGTAGCTCTTTAACCGAGTAATCATTAAGCTTATATTTAGCTTCTTAAGCATATTGTTCAATAAAACAAATAATATTTTTAATATTTTATTATAATTTAAAATCTTCGTGCATCACATATATTCAGGGTAAGGTATATATCCATATAAATTAATGTCATTCGCTCACATCTTCTACAATCCTAACGAGAACTTCATATTCTAATTTTAATTTATTATTTTTAGAATTTGATATTGTACTTAAAACTTTACTTCCCTTGAAATTGTAAAACGTTCCTAATTTTTCGCCTTCTTCTAAGTTTAAGTATGGTGGGAACCTGAAATAAGAAAATAAAAAAGAGTTATTTAAAAAGTAAATTTTAAAGTATACATAATAACTATCGCTAAATTATGTAACATTTTAAACATAGCAGATTCAAAAATAATAAATATGAGCTTCCAGTAAGAGACATCAATTTCCAAGCTCATATCATTTTAATACAATAATAACTAAATTTGTTTTTGTTAGGTAGCTTATTATTTATTATAACAAAATTGGAATAAAACCTAAAAAAATAACATGTTAAATATTCCCTTTTATAGCTATTTACTAATAAAATTACTGTACGTTATTGTATTCGATTATATTAATAATGCTAGCGACTCATCCTCGCTTCGCTCGGGTTCGCCTGTAGAAAAACAAAAACAAATTTATCCCACGGGAACCGTACATTTTTCCGGAATAAAAAGTAGCCTATGTGTTATTCTGATGCATGAGCTATATTATTTATTACAAACGTCCATACATCGATACATCCTCACAAACTTTCGCTTTTATAATAATAATGGATAAATATCAAAATATTACATAAAAATATAGCTTAATACTAATTAAGTATATAATGTTTACTAATCAAGTATATAATTATATTACAGTACCTACTGCAAAGGGTTTATAAAATAATTTTTTACATAAACTAGTTCAGATCTGAGAAAAGATTAGAAAGAATTAAGAACTAATAGAAAGATTTTTGTGAAATTATATATTATAAATTATAATTCAGAACTCCTATTAAACTCCATTTAGCGTTGTTCAGTTTACGTAATCAGTGCGAGGGCGGAATGTTATTTCAGATTACTTTCTTATGACCTTGCTCCGGAACAATATACGAGTAAGAATGTGAATCTTGAAAACCTCATCGATACTTGATCGCAAATTATACCTACATATAAAATATTACTAATTTTATATAAAAAATAATAATAATGCTTTATCTCGCCTGCTAAAAGTTTTGTGTCTCGTTACTAAATTAATTATCAATTGCCTGCAATAAATCGTTTTAGTGATAAAGCTCATATTATATATTATGGCTTACAGTTAAGAATTATTACAATGTACAGGTACTATTAATATATGCAATAAAGTACTATAAAAATTTTACTATATTTTTCATCTGCTTGTATTTTCGCTTCGTCTGATATTAAAATGTATCTACTTGAAACAAAACTTAAGATCATACTTTGTAATAATGTCCTCCCAACCGATTTCGGCCATGGTGGCCATTCTAATTGAGACTAGATTTCGTGCAGGAGATATTATAGTGCACAAGTGTACGCGCAAACACAATTGCATTCTCTATTCCTGTCACTCTCATACTCTGGTGGGACGACTACTCGTTACAACCAGTGAGAGTTGAGGTGCAGGACCGACAGCTATTCTCTAGAACTACTGAACTAATTTATTGCATTGCAATTATGGTCTCCTTATCTTTCTTCTGAAAGTTTTTTGTATACTAAAATTATCCTAGCACTTATAGGAGCTGAACATCGCTGGTATTATTAGTCGGATCGACAGAAAATTGGTTGGTCGGTTGCATTAAAGACGTAAATGAATGAAAATAATTATCGCAAATATAAAGACCTCTATAAAATTCATATACTTTATGTTTTAAAAAATATAATTAATTGCTCTTATTCTATATTTTTTTTTTCATAAGTAATATTTAGATGCTAATTTGAGATACTAAATATTAATACTTCTAAAAAATATTAAATCTTTATTATAAGTACCTTAGTACTTAAATAATAAAATAAATTTATATAAAGATTTATAACAATTCTATTTTATGACTGTAATAAATGTTTAATAATCCAGTTATTGTTAGGAACGGTCGCTCTCTTAATGTGGGATAGTTTATGCCATAGTCCATAACGCTGGCCAAACGTGCGCTAATATTTTATCATTTTAATCTTCTTTTTATTTCTATCCTGGTTTTAATTTTATTTATGCAATGCGATGCGGCGATGCTCATCATCGAAATGTTAATGGGTACTTTTAATAAAATTAAAAGGCCAAGAGAGATTTTTTCTTTTTGTGTCGTGGGTTGCTTAAAATTTTTAATGTTATTTTTATTTCATTCATTTTAAATTACTTGCGGACACTAATTCTAATAGATAACTCTCATTGAGATTATACTTATGAACCCAAACACGCTATATCTGCTGTAAGTTTCTAAAGAATTGAGCATTCCGCTGACTATTTAATGCTACAGCATCTGCTCAAGGTTAGCATGTCTTGGAAATACCACCGAAGTAACAGTACACCAAATTTCAAATAAATCGGATCTGTGAAAGTTAGTAAGGCCCTTTTGTCAAGTAGGAAATGAGTGACGATCATCAAACGCCTGAATAGATCTTCATAAATGATAGCTAAGAACCATCTTGATCACGTCAGCTTTCAAAAAAACTGCATCAAAATCGGTCTATTCGTTTAGGAGCTACGATGCCACAGACAGACACACACATACACATACACACATACACATACACACACATACACATACACACAAACAAACAGACACGTCAAACTTATAACACCCATCTTTTTGCGTCGGGGGCTAAATAAACACATAATGCCCTTTCATTTAATAACCAACCTGGGTATATTTGAAATATTCGATTAATCATTGCCATTTCCACCCCCATATCTAAAATAGCTGAACCGATTTGATAAAACATGTCTAATTGTAATATACACATCATGCGCTTTCATTTAATCCCACTTGGGTATATTTGACAAGATTTGATTTTTCATACCCACTTTCATACGCCATATCTAGTAAATGGCTGCACCGATTTTGATAAAATATGTTTACGAACCATCGCCAATAAGTTTTTTATTTGAAAGCTAGTTAGCTTTCAAATAAAAAAAACCTCATCCAAATCGGTTCACTCGTTTAAGACCTACGGTGCCACAGACAGACACACACACACACACACACACACACACACACACATACACGCGCGCGCGCGCGCGCACACACGCATAGCGGTCAAACTTATAGCACCCCTCTTTTTGCGTCGGGGGTTAAAAATATTGTAATCACTTAAAATTATTATTTTATCTCACAGCTCTTACATTTACGCCCGTCGAAAATTAATTTTCCTTTTTTGATTCTAAAAGATTCACGACTTATCGTAGTGATTCGAATTAAAAATAATTTTAATTATAATATACCAAATAAAAATGGTGACTAAACCAACAAAATTTGAATTGCCTTCGATAGCTAACGCCGCAAGGCCGCTGACCGGTTCTTCGAACCTCGTCCTTTTCTTACAAAAAAAAGAAAGCCACTATATACTATAAATTATATCCATACTAATATTATAAATGTGAAAGTGTTTGTTTGTTTGTTTGTTTGTTTGTTTGTCCTTCTTTCACGTCAAAACAGGCATACGGATTGGTGTAATTTTTTCTGTGGAGATAGTTGGGAAGCTGAAGAGTAACAAAGGCTACTTCTTCAATACAATTAAATAAATACGTAATTTGGCATTTTTCGGAATTCATCCCATAAGGGGGTAAAATAGGGGATGAAAGTTTGTACTTTTTGAGTTTTTTTGTAGTTTTAGCGCAAGCAAAGCCTCGGGTTCTGGTATTGTTAAAATGGCCTAGAATTGTTTCTCTCAGTTATCATGTCTCGATAACGAGCACCAATAAGGTTGAGCGTATGAAACATTTTTTTAGACAAAATTTGTTGAAAATTTTATGCTCTACAATTTTTGTAATAAATGCATCATTGGAGCTATAGAAACCGAGATAATCGCGAAAAGCTAATTGTTGTGACCTTGAATGACTTACCAGGCAGACACGAGATTTTATGAGACTTTTGAGACAACTTTAAAAACACTAAAATACACCTTGTATACGAGTTTACAGCTTATTGTCTTTCATTCTAAGGTGAAACTCCTAATATGAATTCACTAGAACTGAACAATAAACTCCAAAACTCAAGAAAGATTTGAATTTTTCGAGAATGAAAAATAAACCATGCCATATATACATATTGTGTAGTGTGTATAGTACAAAAATTCATCATTTCATCCCTTCGCTATGGATATCAGAATAGGCCGCCACAATCATAAGATTTTTTATTCCAACATTTATGCCACTAAACCACTAATCACCCACGCCTTAAAGTTACAATTTAACCGCTGAATCCACAAAGTTTATTTATGAAAAATGATCAAAAAAACGTCAAAAGAATATGCAATGCAACTTAATCGCGGAGACTATTTACCTCATGTGCAATTCCATACACGACCTTATAATGTACTCCTGACCGTTTTCGGCCACAATGGCCAATCTACCACAGACTAGCCAGATAGCCAGGAGATATTATAGTGCACAAGTGTACGCGTAGATACAAGTACACTCTCTATTCCTTCCTTCCTTTCCTTCATTTTTCCTTCCTTTCTTCTCAAAAGTCCGATGGGCAGATACTTCGATACGACCGGCGAGATTTAAGGCGCAGGACCGACGCGACACGTGCTCTCCGAGACACGGGGTAACACCACCAACTTTTCAACTCCGGGCTACTATTGATAATATTTTAACAAAAAAACTTAGTAATTAAACTTGGCCCGACCCGGGACTCGATCCCAGAACTTCCGGATCTACGGCCGTACATGCTAACCACTAGACCGCCGAGGCCTAGAAGACAAACCTATACTGTAAACTCCACGAATCAATAAAATAAATATATATATATATATATATATATATATATATATATATATATATATATATATATATATTTACTAAAAGCTATTTTTTCTATCAAAATACCTTCTTGTGCTCCTTTTGGGATACCTTCTAGAAAATATTGTAACAAGCACCAAAGTACAAAAATGCAGAATGACGTGAGGATAACATCAGGTAAAAATTTTGTTAATAGTATTTTTGAAGAATAATATACTTAATTACTGCAAAAATCTATACTAATATTATAAAGCTGAAGAGTTTGTTTGATTGTTTGTTTTTTTGTTTGTTTGGTTGAACGCGCTAATCTCAGGAACTACGGGATGAAATTGAAAAATTCTTTTTGTGTTGGATAGTTCATTTATCGAGGAAGGCTTTAGGCTATATATCATCCCGGAAAAATGTACGGTTCCCGTGGGATAGAGTTGTTTTTGTCTAGAGACGAACCCGAAGCGAAGCGAGGGTGAGTCGCTAGTGTCAAATATTCGCGTGAATCTAAGAAAGTATTACGTTTTACTACAGTTTAAGCGGCCAATATTTTAAGAGCTAATTTGGCTGCAGCGCGTTTCGCTTGTAATTCATAAATGACATCCAAAGATATCAAATATAAAACATTATTGTAGTGGCTAAAAATTCACCAAGAATTTGTAAAAACGATGCCCTACATTATTCTTTTATTCCATATGTTATGGATCTATTATTTGTAGTTGGAAGGTCGAATACATTTTGTTGTTGCACAATATATAATAAAATTAAGTTAATATACTAATGTATAATTATACACTTATCAGATAGAAAAAATCCAAACGATTTTCAATTATACAATTTTCTGATTTTCATGTTAATCTTAGAGTTAGAGTATGACGTATTGCGTCCAAGTATAATCAACGGTACAATAAACGATACGAGTACAGTAAGTAAATGAAAAGTCACTGATATTGAACAAGGCTGATATTGAAGCCATTTGTCTTTCTTGACAAAGTAGATATATAATAGTGGTTAGATATTTCTAGTTTATAATTATATACATACATATTAATTTAAATACCTATAAAATATCCACTGCCAGTGCCAATGCAGGCTTATCAAAATACTTAGCTAATCTATACAAATAAATAAAATTGAAGTGTCTGTTTGTAATGTCAAAATAACAACTTTTTACTAAATGCATATAAAATTATACATAAACAATTTTTATAACTTTTCTCTGTCTGTCTGTCTATTTGTTCCAGCTTATCTCCGAATCGGCTGGACCAACAGCTCATGTTAAAGGAGTAACTAAGGCTACTTTTATTTTAGAAAAATAATTATAAAAAAAACCAGAAAAATTGGAAAAATTTCATGGAAGAACATAAAAATCTGTAATTTGTGGGGCTGCCACAGTCCAATAGCTTTTGACAGAACGACGTCTGTCGAATTGTGTAGAATACATATTATGATAAAATTCTAAGTCGAGTCTGTACATTATTATTTTTTTTCTACTCTTATTGAAGTAGTCATTATTATCGATACAGAGACCGAATCTATAGTGTTTAGAATTTCTTTCTGTATGTCTCTCTGTCTGGGAACGCATCACGAGAAAACCACTGGACAGATTTTGATGAAATTTGGTATAGTGATCAACTATCATTCCGAGCGAAGCCAGGGTAAGTCGCTAGTAATAAATAAATATTTTCGTTTCAAACGAAATATTTCTATTTTCACAGTTATATATCTTGTGTTATTCGTGTACGCATAGCACAGGTCAATATATTATGTATGTAGGTCACTGGAGCACTGAACAATATGTCCACTCCGTACTTAGTAATCTTTATAGCAAACTGATTTGAACCCTGCAGTTTTATATGGTACTTTTAAAATGTTTAAAATATTTTAATAAAATGGTAAAGCTTTTACTTTAAATATTTAATCAGTTTAAAGATGTTTTAAAACTTTAAATTGACACTGAAAATGAAATTATAAAAATATTGTTAAATTATAATGAAAAAATTATTAAATATTGTTAGAACTATTTAGATTACAAAAAAAAATTAAAAATATTAGTAATTTATATATAAGTAAGAATATATAAACACTACTGAACAAATCAATAATTAAACACCTTAATGTTTTTATGTTAGTTTAGTTAGAACCTACACAATATTATGTTTCAAACGGCGTCGGGTTTTTAGTCGAAAAATGTAGAATTTTTAATTTAATCAATTAACTGAATGAAGATTAAAGTCTTATTATTTTATTTTACCTATTTATGAGTGTACCACGAGTCGTGGTATCCTCATATCTAAAACGATTTTATTACTCTGACCTTTTAAAGTGCTAATATGCACAAGTCAATTTTATATAAAAATTACGAAATACATAATCCTGATGATTTATTTTTATATTAGTTCATAGCTAAACTGAGAATGTGTTTGTTGGATTTCTATTAAAATAATTAATTTTCAAGAGTCTGATCTAAAATTTATTATATTGATAAATTGAAACAGAGTTAAACTCAGTCCGTATAAAAAAATAATAGGTAATATAGTATATAATATAACATTGAACGATTTAATAAAAACTAAATATTAAGTACAATAAGTATTACTATGAGAATATTTTTTTAATATGAATTTCAAATTTTAATATTAAATAGTGCAACTGTTTTTACTGTAGAAGGTGTAAATTAGCATTTATTTCTATTTTTTAACTATTATTTTTATAAGTAATATTTAAATCGTAATTATAATAAAATTAAATTAAGTGGGCAAATATCGAATAGCGTCATAATTACTAACGTTCATATTTTACTGTACAAGGTATAAAAATATCAATTTATTAGCCACTTATACACTTATATAGTTTATGTATAAGGAAATTAATATAAGCTATGACTTGATCATTTCTAATAATTTATTATAAAGTTCCGCGACGAGATAGCGTTAGATAGCTGTCTTATAATATAGTCAATTATAATAAAATCTGAACAGGATCCTTCAAAAGTATATTGGAATGTGCTTGAAATGCATATAAAATGGGAAACCGGTAGATGGCTCATTTGGAATTTTAAATTAATTAATAAAAATCACTTTTATTGCTTTATTTAAAATTCCCTAATATCTTTTAGCGAGCAATATTAATTTGTTATATAATATTTTTCTCATTTAATTTACTTAACGCATAATAGGTATAGTTACATATAAACATATATTCATCAACGCGGATCTACAATCATTCATATGAACCGGTCTCTATAAACAAATCTTTTTCTAGTAAATCACATCCGATAATAACTGCTCTATTTTTAATTTATTTCCATAAAAACCTCGACCGGCGACCTCGAACCGGAACATGTAAAGGTCATCTAACTAATAACTGATGATAGCAACTATGAGTAAATTCACATTCCTCAAAATCATAAAAAATAAACGCATCAATTATGTGAGACTTAAAATTGTGAAATACTTAGAATATGAGTATAAAGTTGATTAGCTTTTCTTTGACGAAGAGCTTTTAATAAAGTTCCGCAAGAGACCGACCAGGGAAGTTAAGGTAGCCCAGTGGTAATGCGCTCGCTCGGAAAACCGAGTAAAGTGAGTTCAAATCCTATGTCTTGCACCTCTGATATTTTCATGTGCGAATAATTTCCAATATGATTACCACTTGTATTACGGTGAAAAAAAAAAACTTCTTAAGGAAATCTGCATGTCTGAGAGATTCTAGCAAGTTTCCGAAAAACTCAAAAGTCTGCCAGCCCGCACTTGCAAGCATGGTGAACCCCTTTGTACTATGGGGAGGCCCATGCCCAGCAGTGGGACGTTAAAAAAAGAGGAATACGAGTACAAAAAACTGACCAAACGTTTGTCTGTTGACTACAAAAATTCATAATTAGCAGGGAGTGATGAACTGTATTGTGAGTGAAATAAAATTAAATACAAGATAAATATAAGATATACTTACTGCGTTGTAGATACTGATTCTGAGACATTTTTAGGCTCTGGCTCTATAACTTTGCATTTTAAGGCGACTTCCTCATCTTCCTGTATTTTATTATCTAAATTATTTGCACTCCACTTTTCAAGTATAGCGTCACTAATACCACCAATATCTGGTGATACGTATTTACTAACAAAGGATGTTATTATCCTGTAAATGAAGGGGAATCGAGGAGCATATATCTGGTGCCCTATATACTCATTGGAATCGCCTCGTCCTAAATGTTTATATGTACCATCGTAAGGATAAACTCCTCGTTGATAAATATATGTATATTTTCCTTCATCTCCTGGTATGTATTTGCCTTCATCTAAAGGTCTGTAATATTTCCCGTCATCATAATAATCATAAGATTTAGGTTTGTATTTTCCATCGTCAAATGGTGAGCATTGAACTATCGCCCATATTGACATGACGATCACCTGAAAATATGTTAAATGATTTATTTATTAATGCTCTCTATAAAAACTAGCAAATCTAGCTTTTAACTGTAGCTTTATTATTGTTTAATTGTTTTATTGTTGAATTATATAAATATAAATGAATGTTCGTATGTTTGTCCTCTATGCGTTATTAAACTATTGATCCTATTGTGAAGAAACTGTAGTAGGTCATTCTGTATATACCTGTAAAGGTAACTGGCTTAAAAAAAGCGAAAGTAAGTCGCTAGTCAAATAAAAAAAATGCTTTATTCAAATAGACTGTAACATGCACTTTTGAATAATAAATGGCTTAACAGTTTCATTGTCGAAGTAATTAGCTATTTATATAATAAATAACAGTTCTTTATGCTTATAAAGAACTATGAAAAATTGTAACTAAGTCGAATCTGTACATTAAATATTTTTTTTGGAAAATCTTATTGAAATAGATTTTATTATCGATACAGAAGCCAAATCCATAGATTTTTAGAATTTTTGTCTGTCTGTCTGTCTGTATATCTGTTACCGCATCACGGGAAAACCACTGGTCAGATTTTGATGAAATTTGGTACGATGATAGCTGTTTATCCGGGTCAACAAATAGGATACTTTTTACTGCGGGGAAATACCTCATCTCTGAGCTAAATGTTAAAACATAACTAGGGACGAACCCGAGCGAAGCGAGGGTGAGTTGCTAGTTTGTACTATAATAGTATGAAAAGGAATTTGTTTGCTTGTTTAAATTATGAAACTACTAAGCTAATTTATTCATAATTCGTTCATTAAAGGATAGCTAGCTACATTATACAAATTATATTTGTTTGTGTGTTTTGCTCAGCTGTCACTTGTTACAGTCGAGAAAAATACAGCTTATTTTCATTGCTCTACCTAAGCGGTTTTATAAAAGTGAAAACATTGTATAGTAAAATTGCCTAATATTAATTTTCACATCATCATAATTACTTATTCACAGTATATAATTCTATTATATAGTTACGAAGATAATGTACAATAAAAATAAATCACGACTTGCGTGCAAAGATGCCAGCAAATCGCCGATATACATATGTAATATTATGTAATATATATATTTTTTTTATGAAAAGGATTAATGAAAAATTATATGAAATGTTAAGCGAATGAGTTTAATTAGATTTTTGATAATAATCATATTAAGATGAGGTTAATGATAAAGAAAGCAAGCAAGCATGTACAGTCGCAACAATTATACCTTCTCTAAACACCGCACAAAAAGATACTTTATAGCATATACATACATATTGTGTATTCGTGTCCATATATTAATATTAAATAACCTATTTAAAATAAAAACAATTAAAGTTAACGTCATAATAATATTATGTTCATAAATAGTTACCTAAAGTACCTACATACAGTACAATAAAATTATTATTGTTGTTCTAAAATATCGCGAAAAGAGTGACATTTGCGAATATTAAAAATTTATTTACATTCTATCTATAATCTCAAAATGTCTGAAATCTACAAGTATTTTTACTATTATAATACGACATACAATAAAATCGTAAAGAGTGAAAGTGCTTTCATGAAATATTACTTTAAAACTTTTATACATCCATATTATCAAGCACGAAACGTTATTTAAGACTGTGACTCTTATGAACTGAAAAACTTTAATGAAAACACTTCATCTAAAATGAAACAGTTAAACTATTAACAAGCTGCTTATGTTAATCCAACTGTAATAGAAAAGTTGTAAAGGACCAACTTATACGCATTTCACCAAAAAAGAGAACGGAAGTGTAGAGTCACTGTCGTCCATACTCTAATAATTGACCGCAATATAGAAAAGTGTTAAGATTAAGAATTAATACAATAAATAACTTACGAATTTTCCTACTGGTTGCATTGTCTCAAAGATGTATATTTAACTGGAGAATATATTAAATGATATTTTTTTCTAATAATACTTTTTCACACTTCAGCCGGTGCAAGTTGTTTACTCCACAGGTTTTGTCTAAGATCTGAAACTAGATCAGATAATATGTCATAAGTAAGCAGTATTTTTGTGCGATAATATTCAATATTCGTCAAATATATTGTATTCCTCATTGCCTTCATTAACATTTAGATGTATAATAAATTTCATTCGAAACATACCAAATGTGGATCAGAATCCTAAAATCAGGCGTGACGAGGTCAAACAGAAGAATTAGCATAGCTCATGACATTATAACAGCTAACGGCGAGTATGCGCCTAGGCATCACTCACTTCTGCACCGATTTATTTTACTCGACACAATTTTTATAAATCACAATACCTCCTAAACACAGTAGCTCAGAGACGACCGACTTACAGCAGAGTCGTATTTCTCATAATTGGAATGTATGTGAAGCCACTTCGCATAGCAATTTACATAAAATAAAATTCTCCCAACATAAAACACAACGTTATAGGTATTAAATTGTGTATACCTTCGACCTCACGTTGAGCATTATCATACATATCATTGGCTTAATTACGCTCAATGCAATAATCATCCAAGTAATATAATAAAAGATGGTATCTTATTACCGTGCATTTACAATACTTGATTAAAGTTACTTGAACATCTATTTACCTACTTGGTCAGCCTTCACATCCGGTGCACATATGACATTTCGAAGAGAATAAAAGCAAAAGAAAATGAACTGAAATGTCAAATCATTGTTCACAAAAATAAATGGCTTGACACACTTCACAGATTTTAGACGTTAATGGGAGATGTGTATCATTAATTTCTTATTAATAAAGTCGAGGTCCGTTGTTGCTGTGTTTTATACTAGCTGGCCAAAACGTCACAATTAATAAATAGATATTAAATATCGAACTGAAGACGACATTCCGGTTAAGCTAAACGTAAAATAATGTTTCTACCTCCTTTATCCAGTCTAAGAGCAGGTATAACAAACACGAGAATATAAATTAAGTTTTAGTCATTTAAATGGAAAAATAGATGATTTAGTTAAAAAAACTAATGTTAATTATAAAATTATTCGAATAGCCGCTTATATTACGGAGATAATATTAGAAACATTTAATTCTTTGGGGGCCTACATCAAGTAAAAAAATAGTGAGACAAAGTTTTTTCCGATACAGAAGTTGTAGATTAATATTGCCATAAAATTAGTACAATTGAAAACATAACAATTTTTGAAATAAAGGAAATTTATAGTAGCAAAAGGTAATAAATACGCTGATGCTGATAACATTAAATTTTCGAGCAGCGCTAATTTTCAAATACACCGAGCTCCCTAGGATGTTGAGTGGGAGCAAGGGAAAAAAGACCTCCCTGTAGTTAACATCTTATGAAATAAAATTATGAAGACCGTAATTAAGTATGTATGCTGGTACTGCGTAATATATTAAGTCGTAGGTTTTATTTCTGCAAGATTTCAATGACTTTATTGATTGCATAATTAGTAGCGATTGTTTAGTGACAGAACTTAAAAAAAACTGACTTCAAAAAAAGAAAGTAAAAAATAACTGATTGGTAGTTTTCATTTACCTACTATAGGTACCTAATCAGATATTTTCGAAGTCGATTTGCTTTAATTTATATCAGCTGGTACCGCCTTCAAAAATATCTGATTAGATATCTATAGTAAATGAAAACTAACAATCAGTTATTTTTTACTTTTTCTTTTTTATTTTTTGTTAAGTTTTTTTTTTCTACTTTTAACGTAGATATCAACCTACGTATAATATACGTAGTGGTAGTGTAGCTACACTCGACGTCTCGTGAAACACAGAAAAGGTAGCTCTGAAAAGAGTTATTTTACTGTCTGATGAAACAAGAAGTAGTTCTGAAAAGAACTGTTTTACGAGTCAAATACTACGCGTAGCAAGACCGCAGATCCGTCCGGCGCGAGCGCAGCGAGGCGAATGGCGCCCCGCGCACACCGACTGCCTAGTTATATTTATAGCTTCACCGTCCAGCGCGAGATCGCGCGATTTTGCCGTTTCCCAGAATCCATGAGAGCAGAAGATTCGCGCTATTTCTATCTCTTTTATTTTTAACGACCAATCCTATTGTAAATAATTCCATGATTTTTATTGGTTAATTTAATTTCTAGATTGTAAATATTTTTATGTAAGATTTTTTATTGGTCACGAGATTTGTAAATGTTATCCATTTTTAGTATATAAGGACTCGCATTTTTTACAATAAACATTCTACTCGCTTCTACTTGATTCTACTCGGATTCTACTAATTACAAGTTAGTTTCATTTCTGAACTCCCAACTTGTAAAATAGCAAAATAAGAAGAATGTATTTTAAAAATTCAGTAGGTAAAAAACCAACCATCCCCTATTTTCTACACTTAGAGGTGGCAAAAGTCAAAAAATGGCACCAACTTTAAGGTATACCCTATCCAATACAAAAATTATCGAAAGTGGACTAAACTGTAAAATTTATTCGTGGTCAAACATAAAAAAAATATACGAATTCGAATTAGAACCTCCTCCTTTTTTTCGTTGGTTAAAAAAAAACCACACTTTTAGCGTCACCATCAGATAGATACCGGCAGAAGATAAGGAAAAAAGTAAGAGTGAATGAATATTTCTCAATGTACTAGAAATCAGAGGCAATTAGTAATCTAAACATAAGAAAACCAGTACCGTGAAACAAGCGCCACGTAAACGAGATTCTCCAAAAAACATATTCATAAATATTTAACGATGGGCCATTCCAATTATATAATAATTATTACCATTAATTAAAAAAATGTAAATGCTTAATATATTATACATAAATTATTATATAAATATATGTACCTAATGTTAATTTTCGATAAATCAAACCTTTAAGAATTCTGAATATTCTACAAATATTTAAAATATACGTTTTAAATGTACAAATTCATGATTCTGATTCCACTGTATTTTACTTATAACAATTAAAATTAAAAATTTAAAAAAGACGCAGCATGGGACGTCGCAGGATCGCTTACGCACTTAACCACAACACTCCAACGACAGGCTTGCCGAAGCAGACCACGAAAGCTAAGGGATTGCTCCCACGGTTCAGTCAGAAGTAACAGGAGCAGCCCGCATGGTACATCGCCTACCGAGGTGGGCTGCCTCCCAGTGTGTCTCTTGACGTCACGTCTGGCTAGATTGTCGGACACTAATGAGCCCCCCACCACGACACAGCACAAGGGGAACACACATTGAAAGAGAGTGAGCTACATCCAGGAATAACACATTATAAATTTTAAAAAAGTTGCTTTTTAGTCATTTTTAAAAATTCATACCTTAGCTCCTATATAGCTTAGAGATTTGATCATGACGGAATTTATCTTTTTCTCTATATATTTTAAGATAAAAATACTTAATTGATCTGAAGTTAAATCCGACTTGACTGTGGGCTTCTAACTGAGCCACTGTTTAAGCAATTTTTTTCCAATTTTCTAAGTGCTCTCAAATCTACAATTTTTTGAGTAGAGGGATAATCGAAGGCTCATATTTTTCATGGAAGTATATTCTCTTGATTTCCATCCTAGTTTCTTCTGATTGCTGCTATTTCTTTGACATACAGCCACATAAAGCCGATCGATTTCTCAAAAATCGCTGTTTTTGGATAGCTATAACTATACCTTTAACTTGAAATCTTTTGAAAATTTCAGGAATTATACTTCACTCTATCTTCAAATAGCCCTAAGCATTTCAACTCTGATTTTGACATGGTTTCGGAGCTATGATTTTTAAAAATGTCAAGTGTTCAACTTAATATGACGTTTTTCGGACTTTTATCATCAGTTTTGTAATTTTACGATATCTATTAATACTTTTTCGAAATCTTATAGTAAAGGAGGAGGCTAAATGGTTTTGTTATACCTAAGTAAAAATAAATAATCAAGATGTATGATTTTGCTTTTTAGGTGTCAAATTTATTAACAAATTCAAGTTTTTTTTTTTAAATATAATGAGAATGATTTTCTTACACATTCAACAATATTTATATCATACTAGCAGAACCCGCGGCTTCGCCCGCGATCAAACCACGAAAAAAATAAACTTTTACACAATAAAACATACTTTATTACTTGTAAAACTAAGTTCGTGTAAGTTTTAATATTTCTTAAATATATATGGAAAACAAATTAAATTTTATCTTATATCAATTAATTTTGTTTGTATCTTAAAAGATGTTAAGCGTATATTCTGTAAATAAAACACTTTAGGTATTTAGCAAGCTCCACTACCTGTGTTTTTTGCACATTTTTGTACTCCATCTTTCCAAAGTTAGGGGAAGAGAGTACAATGATACAATCGCATACAATATTTACGACTTTAGAATCTTGTAACTCGGCTAATGTGGGTTTTTTAACTAGCATACTAACAGGCTAACATCTACGTTATTTTTAAAGTGTAAAGCGACCCAGTGCCATGTACACCTGAAGCTTATAATCTCCCTCCTTCTCCTTCTTTTTTAAGTTACACATATAAAGTGCCATTCTTATTTTGCTGTAGCTTTTTGCCCTCGGCTACGCTCGGGTGGACTGAAAAATTTGCTCAGTTTTAATTTCCATTGAATTTATATGTTATAGTTGTCGCTGCAGTGGCCAGCCGAAAAGTTATACATAATTGTCCTTTGGATTCAGAATATATTAAATAATTTGCGTTCTGTACTTTATCCCACACAGTAAGTGTGCACTTACAGAGAACTTGAGCCATGTTACTCTATTTAAATATATTCAACAGCTCAAAGTTCAACGCCCAGTTTTACCCACTTAGAGGCTGAATTAAAAAAAATCTACAATACATGTTTGTTTAATTGTATTAAAGAGCATTAATACCAAGTTTCAAGTAATTCTGATCATAAACAATTTTTTTCTTATATAAACAGCATAACCCCCTTTTACCCTTATAAGGGATAGATATCGAAAAAAAAGATATTTGAATTGTTTTATTTTTCATTTTTTAGGTAAATACTATTTTCCGTGCATCAATTACAGAGTTTCATACAAACTTTCATCCAATATTTGACAGCCTCATGGGATGAATTTCAAAAAATGCTAAAATATGCATAAATAATTGTTTGCCCATATTAACTTTATCACCCCCTTTTACCCTTTTAAGAGATGAATTTCGAAAAAAATCTTAAACATATATTTCTTATTTTTCATCTTAAAGCTAAATACCACTTTCTGTGCATTTCACGTTAAGAATAACAGAGTTTCATACAACATTTTATCCCCTATTTTACCCCCTTAGGGGATGAATTTCGAAAAATCCTTTCTTAGCGGATGCCTACATTGTATAAGGAATATGTCCTCCAAATTTCACGATTCTACGACCAGCAGTTTAGGCTGTGCGTTGATCGATCAGTCAGTCAGGACAAAGCATTTTATGTATATATAGATGTAAGACGACACTAATAAAACTTCGATATAGTCCTTGCATGTATACCATATTCAGTACTTTTGCTATATTAACTTAATTCCTTTATAATCGTCAGTATCAAGTATAACAGCTGTCCGTGTGGAAGCGACCACTGGCTCGGAAAACATTTCTGCTAAGAAGAGCCGGCGAGGAACTCAACAGTTGCATAATGAGCTACAGAATTTATAATAATAATTTACAGTATTACATTAGGGGAGCCCAAGAGGGGATTTGTCGAAAAGTAATGGATCTGCCCATATATGTATATATACATAAATATTTAATGAAAATTCGATTTCTTTTTAAACAATTAAATTCAAAAATAATCATTCAAAATGCACACGAGTATAGTGAAGGACCTCATTGAAGTCTCCGAACGAGGTGATCTAAAAATTAACATGGATAAGACGAAAATTATGTCAAATGTCCATTTTGCAACCACTCCAGTTTCTATCGGCGATTCTATGCTCGAAGTTGTAGACGAGTATGTATACCTGGGACAAACTGTCCAGCTATGTAGGTCCAACTTCGAGAAAGAGGTCAATCGACGGATCAAACTCGGATGGGCAGCTTTCGGGAAGCTACGTAACATCTTTTCGTCCCGAATACCGCAGTGTCTCAAGCTAAAAGTCTTCGACCAGTGTATGTTGCCAGTGATGACATTCGGCACAGAGACGTGGCCGCTGACGATGGGCCTGTTAAGAAAGCTCAAGGTCACATAGAGAGCAATGAAAAGAGCTATGCTCGTGGTTTCCCTGCGAGATCGAATCAGGAATGAGGAGATACGCAGAAGGACCGACATAGCCCGCAGAATATCCAAGTTCAAGTGGCAGTGGGCAGGGCACATCGCTCGCAGAACAGATGGTCGTTGGGGACGCAAAGTTCTCGAGTGGCGGCCACGTACCGGAAGACGAAGCGTGGGTAGGCCTCCTACAAGGTGGACCGCCGGCTTGGTCTAAGTCGCTGGAGCCCACTGGATGCGGATGGCACAAGACTGGTTGTCGTGGAAATCTTTGGGAGAGGCCTATGTCTAACAATGGACGTGTTTGGGCTGAGACAAGACAAGAGAAGACATAGCGAGGGTATGTCACTAATAATACTGCAAAATTATACAGCAAATATGCAAAGAGTACGACTGTTTTGTTTCATATATGTGTTAAAATTGTTTTTATTTGCTATTGCTAGTATTACAGAAAAGCAAGGACTTTATGTGATTCTATAATGTCAATCTGCAAAGGCTAACAACTAAAGCTTCTTCAGTTTCCGCCTGTTATAAATGATGAATGTAAATAGTAGTTCACAAGGCTGTTGATACGTATACTTTTACTAGCGACTCACCCTCGCTCCGCTCGGGTTCGTCCCTGCTTACGTTTTGCCGTTTAGTATAGATTTCTCAGAGATGGGATATTTTCCCGGGGTAAAAAGTATCCTTTATATTGACCCGGATAACCGCCTATGACCATACTAAATTTTATCAAAATCCCTCCAGTGGTTTTTCTGTGATGCAGTAACAGACAGACAGAGAGACAGACAACAGACAGACAAAAATTCTAAAAACTTTAGGCTTAAGACTAAGGCCAAATTTATTTTGGCCTCTGTATCGATAATAATGTCTATTTCAATAAGATTTTCATAAAAATATTTAATGTACACTTTCAGCTTAGTTACAATTTTATTATTATATATGTATAGATTAATGAACATGATTAACATTTTATATATATTATGAAAGTAAAAAGCATCTTGGCATTCGAATCTACGTGCTTCATAAGCAAGTCAAACACAATCAAACATAATATTTTTTTTTAAATATGCAATAAAATTTCCGAGTATCAAAAGCCGTCCATCCTTTGAATTAATATTAAGGTGTGCAAATGTAACGATGAGAAAGCCTAATAAAAAACTTTATAACAATAGCACAAAGAGCCGAATTCATCTATACAGATAAATATAATAATTGAAGTGTCTGTTTGTAATGTCAAAATAACAGCTTTATACTAAATGCATGTGGAATTATATACGGTATTTATAAGAAAACACATTTTTTTTATTTTTTGTCTGTCTGTCTGTTTGTTCCGGCTAATCTCTTTCGTTGGGTTTACCTCCACGTTAGCCGGCCAGTAAAATAATGTTGCATTGCCCAATGCCCGCCCCCTACATGATCAGATGGTCGATCGGGATGTGTGGTAGGATTCGGGAGACTTATTATTACTATTATTATAGGATATTTGCACCATAAATAAGGTTCAATGATACTGTAAAGAGTCATGTAATCTTTCTCTCTATCTATGTAAAAGTCTGTCTGTAATTTTAAAATGACCGACCAAATTTTATTTTCTTAACTTTAAAAAAAGTAGCTTGTTTAATTAAAAGTAGCATGAAAAATTAATATTGATAATAGTAACTCTTAAACAATGTTCATCACAGGCAAAAACAAAAGAACTTATCGTGAGTTTTTTACGGGGGGAGACTAGGAGTACATGACGAAAGGGAATAAAGACCAGAAAAAGAATCAACTAAGATTTTATGAGACTGTCACTGTCTTTAGCACTTTATTTTATGGCTACCTCATAGGGTACAACAGAAGAATTCAAATAATCTTTAAATGCACAGGCCCACCTGACCTCATTCAAATGTCAGGAAAATAAACCTTAGATCCTAATGAAGGCACCGTATTAACTACTCATAAAATTCAACAAAATATGGTCAAAATATACTCATTGAATATTACCACAAAAAATTGTGAATATTTTTGGACCTTGCAATTTTGATTGGATTGGATTGACTTTAATATAATATTATATTTTAATATATTATTACATTAAATTATTAAGACTAATATTAAAGCCAAAGACGCATCAAGTCGTCTGTGATCATTATCTATTTCTATTTACAGACAGATAATCTTCATATCAACTGTTTAGCATTTAAATTTCTAAGGACGACTTGACGGAATTAGTTATGGTGTTTTTTGATTGATTGATTTTCCTGTGGTAAAATGAATCTTAAATATTGACCCAAGTAATACGTTATCAATGCACAAAATTTAGTTAAAATGGGTTAAGTACTTTTTGCATGAAATGCACACAGATATACTGACAAACAGACAGAAATTTTAATAACTATTGGTTTGGGGTTTATATTCTGCACAAAATGCGTTACAGTCGTTTTAAAAAAAACTTGTACAGGTTACTATATGGATTATGCATAGATTAGCAATATCATGCGGCTACGCCTGCTTAGTGCGTTTAAACAACCAAAAAACAAACCATTTGCTATTTCCATAATAATAATAATAATAATGTCCTGACCGATTCCGGCCACGGCGGCCAATCTCATTGAGACTAGCCAACTGCGCAGGAGATATTATAGTGCACAAATGTACGCGCAGACACAAGTGCACTCTCTATTCCTGTCACTGTCATACTCCGGTGGGACGACTATTCGACACGACCGGTGAGAGTTAAGGCGCAGGACCGACGGCTTTACGTGCTCTCCGAGGCACGGGGGTGAAACACCGCCAACTTCCCAACTCCGGGCTGTTACTGAGGCTTACTATACAGAAAGACTCAATAACTAAACTTGGCCCGACCCGGGACTCGAACCCAGGACCTCAGGATGTGCAGCCGTACATGCTAGCCACTACACCACTGAGGCAGTTAAATTTCCATATTCATTTCCATATTCATATGCTATTTCCATATTCATAATATTGTTTATAAGTTTTATAAAATGTATGTAAATATTTGAACTGAAGTACAATATTTGGTGGTACGGAATTTCGTCAGACTAGCGCTTGCCAGGGCTTTAAATTTAAAGATCAGAGCCAAAAATTACAAAAATGTTTAAAAATAGTTTCGGCTAAATATTAATAATATATAAAGCTGGAAAAGTTTCTTTTTTGGTTATTTGAACTCGCTTTCCACTGGAACTACCAGTTATATGTTGTAAAATCCTTCTTGGATATTAGAGCCTGGAGAAAGGTTTATGTAACCCGAATTTAAGAAGCGGAGCGATGTACATAAATAAGATACACGAGCGCAACCGCGAGCAACTCTAGTTTGTATTAAAATTACATTTTAATATATTCAAGATTTACCTTTTCTTTTAACATTATAATACTATTTTACGGTACTCCAATTAAGTTATTCGGTATAAGTAGGTATCGAAACGTTTTGTTTATTATTATTATCTATACATAGAATAAAATTCTGAGTCGAATCTGTACATTAAATATTTTTTGGAAAATCTTATTGAAATATTCATTATTATCGATGCTGAGGCCAAATCTATAATTTCAAGAATTTTTGTCTTTCTGCCTGTCTGTGACCGCAAAACGCACTAGAAGGATTTTGATAAAATTTGGTATAATGATAGCTGGTTATCAGGATCAACATATAGGATAATTCTTACTGCGGAAAAATATCTCATTTCTGAGAAATCTGTACTAAACGTTAAAACGTAAGTAGGGACGAACCTGAACGGCGCAAGGGTGAAGAGCTAGTTATCTACATTGTTCTCGAAATATATAATTTCAGTGTTATGATACCTTTTACTACACGAAAATCTTTCACTCCTTTGGGCAAGCGCCATAACAGATTTTATCGAGTCGTACTCAGAAATTTACATGGTTAGCCATGGGCTGGTTAAACCTTAAGAGATACATCAAAACAGTGTGCTAGAAAATTGTAAGTCTTAAAGAGGCCTGCTGAAAAGTCTGCAATAGCATAATATGTCTATTTTCTAAGGAACACTCGCAATAACTATATATCTACGTAGTAATAAATAAAATAATATTAAGCTCCTGAATGATTTTTAGTAACCAAAGAGCATATTCGCTAAATTGTTGTAACATTTTTGATGATTAAAATAGAAAACAATTAAATTTCTTTGCACTTCTTGACACTGTTAAAAAGTCAAACAATATAATTATTTACTTGTTAAAATATGGTTTTAGGAGTAGTTTTGTTTTTAGTTTTAATTTACTTTTGTGTCATTCTAAATTTTAAGTTACAGGAGCTATACAAAATTGTATTGGCAAATGAGTATGTGGATTGGCTAACTGTGGACTTTAAATAACGCATTTACATCCAAAAATAAACACATAGTTGGATACAGGATACAAGTTAGATAAGAATAATTCTAACTATTATACCTGTACAAGGATCAGCTACTTACATCCAAATGACCTTACAATAAAATACTCTATTATGAATGAGTGACCATAAATATCTAAAGCGCCATGACGTAGGTACACGATTAAAAGATTTATTTTACAGAAGAGGTGGCCTCGTGCTGAAGGATTGACTCGATATTACGACTAAATATTTTCATATTGATTTTCATGGTGATTCAATAAGTCTTGTCGTACCATTTATTTTTCAGGATAGCAGTAAAACTAAAGTTATATAAATACGATTTAATTATCAACTATACGTTTTTAAAGTTTGTTTTTTTTTTGTCTACGAAGAATAACTTTATTGCAAGATTTTTTAATAATTTCGTCTGTGAAGTAATTTCGAAAAAAGCGTCTTTGATAAATCGTGATTATCACGTAATTCTGTACTACAATTTCAAACGTGGTTTAAGCAAACAAGAATGTCGGGATAAGAAAATTTCTGTGTTTGGTCAAGAAGCACACCATCCTTGAAGACTATAAAACGCTGGTGTCTGCAATTCAAGCGAAGTGAATTTAGACAGGAGATGGTCCTTGGCCAAGTAGACCTGTCAAAGTGACAGTACCAGAAACGGAAGCTCGTGTGGAACAATACGAGAAGATAGGCATATAACAAAAGAATTAGAGGATCTTTTGAACATTCCTATAGTTACGTTACAGGAAATTGTGACTGAAAAATATACACGTAAAAAAGTTTTGTACGTTTTGGGTACCCCATACGCTAAACGTCGAATGCACAAAATGTTAAAAAAATCCAATGGCAAATCTAAGGACGTATGTATGATTATACCGCCATTTTTAGGTCACCAGAGCCTTGTCAGTTTTCCAGCAGGGAGCACCATGGTAGCTATTCGGCCACTGTCGTCAGCTATTCATACGAATCACTGGTTGCTGGTGAGGTTGGCAATTGGGTCGGGTAACATGTTATTTTCTTTCTCTCCTTATCCCCCAACAACGTAAAAAGGAACATTATTCATCTGCCGTAACAAAGGTTTAACTTCGGTAAAAGTCAGTATTACAGCGGTCAGCAACCCACGGCCCGCGGGCCGCGAGCAGCCCGCGTGCTGCCTCCATGTGGCCCGTGACTGTTTCATAAAAAAACTTCTATAAGTACTCTTTATGTAAACTTTACTTATTTATGCGAAAAACTTTTTCAATCCTTAAGTACTGAAAAAATAAATATGCTTCTCATCTCACAGATGAGCATTCAAGAGCCATTTTACGAAGTGTATATAACTACTAACATGAAAGCTAAGATACAACAAATAACCGCTCAAATACAGCCTCAATCGTGACACTGAAGTTTGTATTTTGCTCATTTCTTTAAATAAAACACAAATAAAATGTTTTTTTTTATTTTTAATATCACAAGCGCGGCTCGCCTTTACTAGATATTGCCACCTTGTGGCCCCTGCCTGCTGAAAGGTTGCCGATCGCTCGGGTATTGTACCTATATCTATTTATTTCATTTCTACAACGGTCGACTCTTATTAGGTATACTGTACTTAAACGACTAGTTTTAGCAATTCTACTTTTATTTAATTAGGTACTTCTACGGAATGCCTTACAAAATGATTATCATAACTATTTAAACACTATGTACCCACCGTTGGGTGTAATGTGGCGCCACCTATGCGCCACGATCAAATTAATATTATAAACTATTATAATTTATAACTAACAAAATATGAAGCATCAATATGATCTATAAATAATGAACAATAGTCCATTGAGATACTATAATTAACAAGAATCAATTGAGCAACTATAACTAACAGTATATTATATAGATTAAAGTTCTTTCACGTCTTTATTCATCGCGTGCCTGTCTCTGTGTCAACCAGAATCTAAAAATGCAAATGCGTGAATAATTTCGAGAGCACTAAGAAAGATAATGTAAACACAATGCGGAAAATTATATATTATCTATTTATCTTATTGACATCTATATATACATAAAATGCTTTGTCCTGACTGACTGATCGATCAACGCACAGCCTAAACCGCTGGTCGTAGAAACATGAAATTTGGAGGACATACTCCTTATACAATGTAGGCATCCGCTAAGAAAGGATTTTCCGAAATTCATCCCCTAAGGGGGTAAAATAGGTGATGTAAGATTGTATGAAACTCTGTCATTCTTAACGTGAAATGCACAGAAAGTGGTATTTAGCTTTAAGATGAAAAATTAGAAATATATGTATTACATTTTTTTTGAAATTTATCCCTTAAGAGGGTAAAAGAAGGTGATAAAGTTTATATGGGCAAACAATTATTTATGATCAGAATTACTTGAAACTTGGTATTAATGCTCTTGAATACAATTAAATGAATACGTATTTCAGAATTTTTTGAAATTTATCCTATAAGGCTGTCAAATAGGGGATGAAAGTTTGTATGAAACTTTGTAATTGATGCACGGAAAATGATATTTACCTTCAAAATGACAACTAAAACAATAAAAATATAATTTTTTTTTTTCGAAAAAAAAACAGGTAGTAGAGCTTGCTAAAAACCTAAAGTGTAAATTTATTTACAGAATGTCCGCGTAACATCTTTTAAGATACTGGATATTTAGAGTTACGATCGCTAAAATGAAATTTGTTTTCCTTATTTTTGCATGTAATAAAGCTTGATCGCGGGCGAAGCCGCGGGTTCTGCTAGTCTCACATAAGTCTATTAATTAATGCAAGATGATAAAACACGTAAATGATTATATGTAATATAAATATGTTACAGTGTTTCCGTAAAATATTAAATTATATTAGTAACTTAACTTGCTGTTTTATTTATCTATACTTTTGAAATAATACATATACGTAAGTATAATAAAATAGTCATGAAGTCAAATATGTACATACATGAATTATTTTTTAGAAGTATATCTATAGGTAGGTACGTATTGTGCACAGAATATGAACCCCAAAACAACCGTGATTGAAATTTTTGTCTGCTTGTCTGTACATCTATTTGTCTGTATGTTTGTGTGCATTTCATACAAAAAATATAGAGCAGATTATTACTAAATTTTGTGTAGTGATAAATTATTGCTCGGGTCAAGATTTAGGACACCTTTTAATACATGAAAATTTCTTAATCCCACGAGAAAACACAATAACTGGTTTCGCCGAGTTGTATGTACTTCACACAAAAATTTCTATGATTTATTACACAATCTATGTATTAATTAACGGTTAAAAATTAACATATTTAACAATTAGTACGGTTAAAAATTAACATATTTAACAATTTAGTGCGGTAAAATCTCTCATTTTCATGGAGAAATACCAAATTTAGTTCAGGTGCAAGTCGCTCGTTATATACATATGTATATACCTACTCGTAGTATAAAACTTTGGTATTCTTTAATTGTTAAGATACATTGTTTGTTCGAGAGATTTTATCCTTACCATAGACTAACGATTAGTTCGATAAAATGGTGAAGGTGCATTTTACCGTATTTTTAGTTAAATCCGATTACCGGTTCAGATAACTTTAAAAAAAAATGCAGTTATTATTATTAAAAAAAAGGAATGTTCCCTTTGAGTAAAAGTTGGTAACTTCAATATTTTAGGGACTTTTCTTCCATGTCCCATCCATTTATCCCACCCTGTGTATTCACAATATCTTGTCTATTCATCGTTTCATTAGTGAAGTAACTTATCCTTAATTGATACGATTAAAAAAGTTAATGAACATACATGCATATAAATTGCTATTAGATAGATACATTAGATAAAATAAATAAAATAACAGAATCGGTAGAAATATAGTTATATTTATAATAGGCAACCGAAAAAAGAATTATTTAAAGGTAATAACAATTTAAATATTAACTAAAGACTAGATTCTTAAGGTAAGTGAGCGCCGCTGGGGACGAAGCCGTTCTCGTCGGCGGTATAGTCTACTCTGTAGGTAACACCATCTGGACCGACGTACTCAAAGAATCCCTTAGCTCTAAGGCCTTCATTTTCGTTATCGATCTTCTCAATTTGACCAGCTTCCTCTGCAAGGATTTTATTTTCAGTCTCATAAAGGTAATGGTAGCCATCGGGAAATACATCAGTCTCTTGACGAATAATGCCGTATTTGTAATCGTAATTGCCAGTGTTGACTTTAGGAACAACCGGTGCTGGTACGACTGGTTTTGGCTTAGCACTAGAAGATGATGAAGGAGGAGCGGGACTGGAGGCTGGAACTTGTGACGCTCTGTAGAGAAATTATTCAGACTTAATAATCGGGCTATTTTTATAAATGCAACATTTTGTAAATAAAATAAATAAATATAAATATGTTGGGACATTAATACACAACACCATCTAGTTCCATGGTAAGCTACGAGGCCTGTGTCATGAATACCAGATAGTTGATACACTACACATATATAACGTTAAATACATATACAATATTATAAATAAACACCGATGACTGGAGTACAAACATTCGTGCTTATCACACAAATGAATGCCCCCAGCGGGACTCGAACCCGCGACCGCTAGCACAGCAAGTAGGGTCACTGCAAACTGAGCCAAACGTGTCGTCAAATGTGTGTATGTGTGTGTATTTGTAACTTCTTCACGCTGAAATGGATGTTTGGGTAAAATATAGTACACAGATTAACTATGACGTGGAGTAACATATAGCTACTCTTAGGCTCTTATAAACTTACTTGATCGAAGCGAGGGTGAATGGCTAGTAAAAATTAAGCTGCTTTACTATTAATTTAGTTTACATTGGGTGTGCATAACATAAATGGCGAAAATAGTAAATATTTTTAATAATTCCTTACTTATTTTTGTCATCCTTAGAGGGATTTGCCGACCCTGATGGATACCTGATAAAATATGAACAACATTATAATAAAAGTATAATATGTAATTTTGCTGACAATTTCTTTCATTGTTTTCGGTTATTATATAAATGTATCTCTCCTATTTATAATTTTTTACCCAACTCCGCGACGCAAAGGAGGGTAATGTGTTTATCAGTCTATGTGTGTATGTTGGTTTCTATGTGGCGTTCTAGAAACCAAACGGGTTGGCCGATTTTGATGATTCATACGTCGTTAGATTCGCCATGATAAATAGTTAAAAGTTGAAATGGTGGATTTCAGGCTCACATTTGTGTGACTTTAAAAATAAAATTTGTTCTAAACTAATCGAGTGGTATATCAAAATAAAGGTTTTGAAGAGGCGATCACAAACATATTACAGCTTATATGTTTAAAAGTAATTTAGGATAGAAAATTGCTAAATATATCTTCAAATGTCTAATTGGCAAAAACTAAAAAGCTGTAGATAAAAAAATATATTATAAAAATAAAAAAACCGACTACATAAAAGCTAACTAAAAATATGAAAACAAGTTTACAAAGGGATAAAGTATTATGCAGTCCGAGATATACATACATCATCATCATCATGTGCATACATCTTGCGGCAAGGATAAAATGTGTACGAGTATGTCTCCAACTGCATAATAGTCTATTCCTTCCTCAACTTGTTTTTATCTTTTTTGTTAGCTTTTATGCAATCGAGTTTTTTATTTTTATAATATACATTTTTTATGTAATAGATGTATTCTGTACTTTTATACCACTTAAATATATCTATACTAATATTATAAAGCTGAAGAGTTTGTTTGATTGTTTGTTTGTTTGTTTGTTTGTTTGTTTGTTTGTTTGGTTGAACGCGCTAATCTCAGGAACTACTGGATGGAATTGAAAAATTCTTTTTGCGTTGGATAGTCCATTTATCGAGGAAGGCTTTAGGCTATATATCATCCCGGAAAAATGTACGGTTCCCGTGGGATAGAGTTGTTTTTGTCTAGAGACGAACCCGAAGCGAAGCGAGGGTGAGTCGCTAGTAATATAATATATAGAATAATAACTTGACATTAATAATCTAGGCAGTTTTGATACTTTATTCCATGTACAAATAAATAAAGCTAAATATATGTTTTATTACTTGGTACATAAAGTATATTTTGGTTATGCCTTATTTACAGAAAAATAATGATTTTAATTTTAGTTACGTATAATGTTATCATTTTTTTTATTATAACTGACAAAAATGGCTACAATAATGTTTTAATACAAAAAAACAATTGAATCTCGGACAAGATGTCTTTCTACAATCGTTACACAATAGATATTTTACAAATCATATTAGAGTATAGCGTATTCGCCCCTTTTTTAGCGTCCTAATACTAGGCACGCGCCTCCCTTTAATACGGGAGGGGGGGGGGGGGGGGGTGAGTTGGCGGACTTCACATATCTTTCCAAAATTCGTTAGGTTCTCTTAGACATGCAGGTTTCCTCACGATATTGGCCTTTACCGTGCGTCAAGTGGTAATCATGTTGGAAAAAAATCTTACATTAATCATTTCAGAGGTGCGAGACCCGAAATTTGAAGCGTATTACCACTGGGATGCCACTACCTAAATTGTATTGAAATGACAAAATTCCATTTGTCAACGATTGTAGAATGACTTTATATCCAAACCCCCTTAATCGATATTGTAATATTTACGAGAGAGATGTAATAGTTAAGATAACTAACACATATTGCTATAATATATAAGTACCTGGCGTGTTCTTTTTTGTTATATCATATTTTTTAGATTAAAAAAAAACTAAAAACTTGGATAAATACAAAAAAGAAAGTAGAACTTTGTATCCAATATCCAATATGATCCATATAATGTTAATCTTGCACCTTGGTCGCTTGACCACGATGCTTATACCTGAGTGTAAGAAATACGAACATAAATATCGAACATATTCTGCGTAGAATAATGCAAAAGAAAACCGCATGAAAACTCGAAAACACGCGTTTTCCCAGACATGAGACTAATTTAGATCGATTTTTCTCCCACGAAAGCCCCCCCATACCTAATTTCAGCGAAATCGTTAGAGCCGTTTCCGAGATCGCCGGTATAAATAAATATATAAAGATATAAATATACAAGAATTGCTCGTTTAAATATATTAGATAGTGTCTAAATCTAATCCTTACAATAGTAGCGTAATACTCACTTGGAAGCGTCGTTGTCAGGAGTATATTTTCCGCCTTGTCCACTCTTGCCGATATCGTCCTTGTTCCCAACGTAACCACCACCCGGACCTCCCCTGTCAGAAGAGCCGGTATAGAAGCCTCCAGCACCACCTCGGTCACCACGATCACCGCTAGAAAATTTCATAATTTGAAAAATAGTTAAGCTATTTACCCCTGTGCTTGGGAGTAGTATACTTAATTTAGAAACTTATTTGTTTAGATATGTAATGTGTAATGTGTATACATTACATGAAATAGGCTACAAAGAACATACAATTAATATGCTTATTACTTAACCACACCTTAGTAAAGTCGTAAATAATTTACCAATTATGTCAGTGTCATTTTTAGGTTAAATGAATATTTTAACAAATTAAAGTTAAATATTATGTGATATGCTCAACTGCCACGTTTTCAAGCCATAAACAAGAAAATTGAATTGAATTGTAAACATGTGTCACTGGTCATTTCGATTAAAATTTCTTTAAACAGAAACCTAAAATTTATTCTATTGGTTTTAAATAAATTATTATATCATTACCTGTGAACTCTTTTAAGATTTTAATTCATGAATAATAAGTCCAAGATATTATGTATTATATATAACTATAAATTACTTTCTAACAATAAATATGCATCGACTTTAAAGTTACTTAACTATAAGTATTGCAGCCTTAGGGATGGTTTTTGGTGGTCCCAAAGAAATTTTAAAGTGGTTGAAACGTATTCATTAAAATGTTAGGTGGTTGAAAAATATTTCTTTAAAAGTAATTAAGGTATTAAATCAACAATGGAAAACACACACACACATAACAAAGTGATTGGGTACCTCCTTATTTTAGGAGTCGGTCAAAAATGTTAAAAAGAAATAGAAATACTTCGCGTTTCTCTTTCCATAAGTTTTAACGGATAACTAATAATATACAAATAGATAATATTACTTACTCGTAGGTACCAGACTTGTCAGGAATGTAACGTCCAGAACTATCGTATTTACCGGGGTTGTAACGCCCGGGATCATAGCGACCAGGGTCGTAACGGCCGGGATCGTAACGACCGGGATTGTAACGCCCGGGATCGTTTGCTGCAGGTGCATTGGGCTTCTTGGAGTAACGGAATGTGTCATAAGCATTAACTGATGCTCCAGTCGATGCACGAACTGCAGGGAAAGCTCTCGGACTCACACTGCAATTTATTTTTTATTATATTGCATTGCATTTTTTTTTCGAATATAGGATAATTTACGTGAATTGCGCTTAATGAAAAAATAACTATTTATACAAACTTTTGACACTCAACTTTTTTTTTGTTAACCTGATTTTAAAATTTAACTTACCCCGCATTTTGAGCGGCACAGGCGGCCGCCAAAGAAAGGACCTGTAAAAGTTATTTTAATTAAATTATTATATATAAAAATATTCAACTTTTAAATAGAATTAAATTAAAATTAAATTAAATTAGAGAATTTTTTATTACATTTTATTACATCGTATGCAACGCTACGTACCAGCAGAGCAAACATTGCTGTTATTGTCACACGGCCACAATGAACTTGAATGTTGTCGTCTCTTAGATCTATGCGTTTATATACCTTTTTTCTAATTTATAATGTGATGCTCCTGCATATTCGACTCATCTATAATATTAGTTATTAATTATCATCGTTTCTCAATCTGTATACTATTGGTAATTAATTTTTGTTCGGTCGATTTGCGAAATGTGCTATTGTCATGTTAAAATATTTATTGTACCTCTAAAAATCACAACCTATTGTGATATAAAAATGATAATTTATCCAAAATCATTGTTTTTATTAAATCCATATTTAAAAAACGCATAAAAGCATATTGCAACAAGTAACACTTTTACAAAAAACTCGCATATTAATATAAAGCGATATTATTACGGTTTAAAATTTTCCTATAGGTATACTCGTACATTTTAGTAGCCTTTGTTAATTATGAATCAATTACGAACTCAAGATCTTAGTTAATACAAACCTAATTCAATTAAAGACGATATGGCTTTTTTGAAATTACGGCTCTCAGGCTATAAGCCTTTAAGGAAACTTGCCATAATTTACTAATGACATTTGATACTTATTACCTGAAAAAAATTAAAAATTGTGTCTTTTATTGTGTTTAATTTTAAAACTCAAAAACGGCTGGACCGATTTGAATATTTTTTTTTGTTTTGTTGGGGGTGTGTCAGGGGTGGTTTAAATATAAAAAAAATTTGCGAAAAAAAAAACAGCTGGAAAATCAAAAAGTTCTGATCTATTTATTTTGTATGGGAATCACTAACCGTTAAAACGTACCTAGGGACGAACCCGAGTGAAGCGAGGGTGAGTTTCTAGTAATACTATAAATTTCCAATTTTGATTAGTATAAATTAAATTTTCCATATAAATGTCGAAAAGTTTACCCTAAATATTATGAGTTTGTTTTTGCCCGCGATACCATTCGCGGTTCACGTGGAAGACAAAATTCATTAATGTAGATAACATGGATAATAATAGCCTATCCTAATGTATAATATTATATCCAGGATATAAACTATCTATATTCCTAATATCATGCAAATCCCTTAAGCTCGTAAAAGCATGAAGAAATAACAAGCGTACATACTCATATTGTGCTAAAGTCGCCCAAGTATTATAATAAAAGTCTTAAAATTTTAATGTTATAATGAAAATATTATCAAACAATTTTTTTTCAAATATGTATATTGTATGGTACTGTAAAAAATGATTTCATTATATATATATATATATATATATATATATATATATATATATATATATATCTCTAATATATAAAATTCTCGTGTCACAGTTTTCGTTGCCATACTCCTCCGAAACGGCTTGACCGATTTTGATGAAATTTTTTGTGCTTATCCAGTATCTATGAGAATCGGCCAACATCTATTTTTCATCCCCCTAAATGTTAGGGGTAGTCCACCCCTAAATTTTTATTTTTATTTTTTAGACAAAATTTTTAATTTCTATTTTTTTATGATACAACATACAAAAATACATACAATCCTCAATTTTCACCCTTCTACGATCAACCCTTATTTTTTAATGACCATTTTAGTAATTTAATCATTTTTCCTCTCCGGTCGAAAACTGATCAATCGTGATTTACTGCAAGCTAGGGACGAACCCGAGTGAAGCGAGGGTGAGTCGTTAGTATATATATATATATATTTATATTTATTTGTAAAAGAACTACAGCTGCAGCTGTTTGACTGCATGAAAGGAAAGTTAATAAATTTTTCTTAATTTAGACTGCAAAGATTTAAAGTTAAGACTATAAAATCTTGCTGCACCAAATACGTCATTAAACTTAAAAATAATCGTACATTATGAAAGTTAGAGAGTAAATTAATATTTCAACAAATACATTATTTTAAATGTTTGGATATATAACCCCTTTAAAGTTTTTAAGTCTGAAAATATAAATTTCTCACACAGACGCTATTTCAAATATAATATTTATGTACGTATAACTTTTTCGAACACCGTATTATTAAGCTTAACTGCACAAATTTTGTATTTTTTGTAAAATTTATTATAATTTTAATGAGTATTATTAAAACATTTTGTAATGTACTCTTTTAGTGGTAACCAGTGATAACGCGCTTAATTGGGAAGCCAAGTGAAGCGGGTTCAAATCCCGGGTCTCGTATTACTGATATTTTAATGTGCGAATCATTTTCAAGATGATTACTTGTCTTACGGTGAAGGAAAACGTCGTGAAAAAAAAGAAAGAATTAGTGTTCAAAAACATGTAAAATCCGCCAAGCCGAAGAAATGTCTCATAGAAGAAGTGTATTGTTATTTTCCTAACACAAAAATCTTAGGGCATCCTTTTTTTTATAGTCTATAAGGTTTAACTACCCCCTAAATTATATAATATCATACCCAATAAGGATTAATAAAGCGCAAGGTACAAAGCTTGACTGTTATAAAAAATTTATCGTGTTCTTTTAAAATTTGAGAAGCTACAAATGACATTAAAAGTTGAAACCTAGAGACTCTAACTTTATTAATTTTAGACATTCACTAAAAATATATAAGACGTAATACAACATGTAAATATTCCTTTACCAGGAAGTATGCACATATCGATAAACGATAAATTCATTCTAATTTGCCATTGTGTTCAAAATTTATTACACTATCTATTTTTTGTTAATTATATGTATAGTTATAAAAGGAATTCAATAAATTATATTAATATATAATAAATCTAGGCAGCCGTATTGCGTTAGCTTGTGTAACTGAGTAAAGCGAGTTCCATTCCCGGGCCTCGCACTTCTGACATTTTCATGAGTAAATCGTTTCCAGCATGATTACTAGTCTGGCGATGAAGGAAAACATCGTAAGGAAACTTGCTTGTCAACCTGTCACCTTGTTAACCTTGTCAACCTCCCTAAGTCGTGTTTGTTAATATATGTAATTTCAGTTTAAAAAAAAATTGTCTGGCAAAAGAATGAGGGGTCTACCACACACATCGGAATCTTCTACTATCATAGTAATAATATTTTCATAATACTTCTATCACAGATCGTAGAAAACTAGATAAAAAATTACCTATTTAATGTAAAATGTTGAAACTAAATACTGTTTCCAAAAATTAACCATCAAAGAAAGAAATATCTATAAACCACTAACAAAAATAGATATTTAAATTATATTTTCCATTAATATCTAGCGCTTACACGCTTACCTATGGACACGTAATGCGTAGGCCCGACGATTATGTTGTGAAAAAGTGCCTTTCCATGGCTACAAGAATGAGGGGCAGGGGAAGACCTCAAGCTACTTGAATGGCAAATGTCCAGAGGGACAGCGAAACACACACAGGACGCGAAAACACGATCTACGTGGCGTCGCATGATAAGGAAAGCTGACCCCGCGTAACGGGATAAGGCAAGGACAAAGAAGGGAATATCTACCGCTTAATATGCATATAAAACTACAAAAGTTATTAAAAAATAATACGTTAATTTTCATTCTATGGTGTTAGTTAGTTAATACCTAACTGTTCGACTAGGTATGTTTTTGTTATTTTAAATAAATATTTATACATGAGAAACATATTTTTACAAATAAATTTATAAATGTTAGATTAATTAATATTATTTTCTTTTTTGGGTAAATACTGTTATATTTGGGGAACCTTACCTTTCTTAAAAAATTAAGACTTGAAAAAGTAGTTTTTGAGATATCGCACGTAAAAAGTTATTATCATTTTCTTATTATTTTTGTGCATAGAATACATAAAGTATTTCTCTTTATCGTATCGGATTAGTTAGTATCGGAAAAAACCGCCAAAATTTTTTGGAACATTACCATCGTCTGCCATCACCTATTTTTTTCCTCCTACTAAAATTCTTACATCTAAAAAGCTTATTCCCTTTTAATAGGGTTTTTATTTAAATTAGTGCATTGACGCTTATAACTCGATTTAAAAATGTATAATTCATAGAGCTACTGGATTAATAGGGTCAGCCTTCATTTTATATTTTTTCTTATAATCATTTTATTACTATGAAACCTTTATAATAAGATATTATAATTAAGATAACAGTTTAATGGCACCCTATTTAAAGTTTTAATAAATTAATCGAAGGGTCAAGTACACACGAGTATAATATATGCCATATGTTAATTAGATAAACAGTTAAGTAATGTCATAAATATCTTAATTATATTATCTAACTTAAAATTTTATATACAGTAAAGATCAGATTTAAAACAATTACATAAATATCATTTACTAGTGATTAACATTATCCCTAGGTACGTTTTAATGGTTAGTATGGAATAGATAGGATATATATATTACTAGCAGAACCCGCGGCTTCGCCCGCGATCAAGCTTTATTACATACAAAAATAAGGAAAACAAATTTCATTTTAGCGATCGTAACTCTAAATATCCAGTATCTTAAAAGATGTTACGCGTACATTCTGTAAATAAATTTACACTTTAGGTTTTTAGCAAGCTCTACTACCTGTTTTTTTTTTTTCGAAAAAAAAAATTATATTTTTATTGTTTTAGTTGTCATTTTGAAGGTAAATATCATTTTCCGTGCATCAATTACAAAGTTTCATACAAACTTTCATCCCCTATTTGACAGCCTTATAGGATAAATTTCAAAAAATTCTGAAATACGTATTCATTTAATTGTATTCAAGAGCATTAATACCAAGTTTCAAGTAATTCTGATCATAAATAATTGTTTGCCCATATAAACTTTATCACCTTCTTTTACCCTCTTAAGGGATAAATTTCAAAAAAAATGTAATACATATATTTCTAATTTTTCATCTTAAAGCTAAATACCACTTTCTGTGCATTTCACGTTAAGAATGACAGAGTTTCATACAATCTTACATCACCTATTTTACCCCCTTAGGGGATGAATTTCGGAAAATCCTTTCTTAGCGGATGCCTACATTGTATAAGGAGTATGTCCTCCAAATTTCATGTTTCTACGACCAGCGGTTTAGGCTGTGCGTTGATCGATCAGTCAGTCAGGACAAAGCATTTTATGTATATATAGATATATTGTACATAAGTACAAAATGAACAGTTCTGATTTTTTTTTTAATTTTCCAGCTGTTTTATTGGGTTTTCTCTATTTTTTTTACTCCCAACAAAACAAAAAAAAGAATTATTCAAATCGGTCCAGCCGTTTTAGCCAAAATAACGAACGACTATATATATATATATCTCCCTAATGATCGAGAGAGATGCCCAATGATATATCGGGATTAAATGCCCAGTATTATATTAATTGGTAAAAACGTGAGGGCCAGGCATGAAGCCAAGAAACGCACTGGGAAATGGCCCAATTTGGTGGGCGCTGTACCATGCGGGTTGTTCATGATACTTCTCTGACGTCAGAGTTAACCTTGGGAGCAACCTCATGGTTGTTGTAGTCTGCTTTGGTAGACCTGCCGTCGGGGTGCCCCATTAAGACGAGGGAAGTTTTGTTGGGTTTTAGTAGGTAGTATTGGATTTTTAGCCAGTGAGCCCCACATAACCACCTCTGTGTCTACGGGTAACATGTGTAAATGCATAAAAAAGGATACTTGCGTCACTACGCAAAGTACAAGTATAAACTGCCCTCACACTTGTGGAGAGTATTATAACGCCACTAAGAAGAAATGCGACGGATTATAGTGTGTTTATTGTGGTTTCATGAAAACTGCAGTGACGATTCAGCGAAATGCCTAAAGTGTAACATCTGATTATGCACTAATTACTCGTGGGCATCTATCCCTGACATCGATAGGCAACTAACCCACACGTCTGGGTGAGATGCCTATTTTCTATTATTTAAAAAAAACATTTTTTAATCTAAAATATATTGCACAATAGTTCCAAATTTAATCTGAATGGCATAAATAAATATTGAATTAAAATAAACTATGCATTTTATGTAGTATCTATATACATATGTATTTTATGTAGTATCTTACATATATAATGAATATTGATCTTTTTGTAAAACTATAGGCAATTCTCCCGGACTTACCATAGTAAAAGCCAGCGATTTTATCAACCTATATAAATATTTTAAGTAGTTTGCGCAACTAAAAAAATTATAATAACCTCAATCGCGTGGGAAATTTTAGTTTCCTAATTTAGCTTTTTGTTTGTTTATTATTATTTTTATTATATTTTTATTATATTTTTATTATATTTGGCCTATTTATTATATTTGGCGACACGTTTGGCTCTATTTGTAGTGTGACCCATCAATGCCAGCGGTCGCGGGTTCGAATTCCACTGGGGGTATTCATTTGTGTGATAAGCACAAATGTTTGTACTACAGTCATGGGTTTATATTTATAATATGTATATATTTAAAGTTATATACGTATAGTGTATCAATTGTCTGGTATCCACAAGACAAGCCTCGTAGCTTACCATGAACTAGATGGTGCTGTGTGTTAATGTCCCAACATATTTATTATAATCATTCAGGTTGATTACAGGCTATATAAGAAAACACTCTTAAGAGCGGGTCAAATATATGATGTCCTCCTGACCGATTCCGGCCACGGCGGCCAATCTCATTGAGACTAGCCAACTGCGCAGGAGATATTATAGTGCAGAAATGTGCGCGCAGACACAAGTGCACTCTCTATTCAAGTCACTCTCATACTCCGGTGGGACGACTATTCGACACGACCGGTGAGAGTTAAGGCGCAGGACCGACGGCTTTACGTGCTCTCCGAGGCACGGGGGTGAAACACCGCCAACTTCCCAACTCCGGGCTGCTACTGAGGCTTACTAGACAGAAATACTCAATAACTAAACTTGGCCCGACCCGGGACTCGAACCCAGGACCTCCGGGTGTGCAGCCGTACATGCTAGCCACTACACCACCGAGGCAGTTGATATATACAAATAACCTATAGAGGTAAAACCGCGGGCAGACGATAGTTTTAAATATTATATGCAGAACTTATTTTTATGTTATAATTATCCGTCCACGTTGCCTTAATAACCAAAACGATAAAGGAATTCTTAATAGAAATTCTATATCATTTGCTAGCAAATGTAATACACACGCGTGCTAATAATATTTTGACCAAATAAAATATAATCTAAGATATTATTTTAAAGCAAATTTTTTACAGGTATAAAAGTGACAGTAAAAAGTTCATATAGACATGATCTCATCTCATTATATAATAGGATATAGAATAGACAAGTTCATGGTTAACCCAAATATTTACAGTTATATTAATATATATGGCCCAAGAATCATAAATGCATCATTTGAAATGCAAAGTATAAAATTATGCCATATGCAATTAAAAACCAGATTTTAGATACATGTATCATTTTTGACATCACTATAAAATAAAAATAAAACAATATCTATATATATAATAAAACTGTAGAGGTCGAATGTCTGTACATAGATAAAAATGCTAAAAACCGAGTCAGGGGGATTTAAGAAGAGAAATAGAACAAATCCTGATTTTTTTTCAATTTTTTGTTTCTCTGTCTATTTATCTGTTTGTATGGGCTAATCTCTGAAACTGTTGGACCGATTTAAATGAAATTTTGTATGGTGGTACCTTATATCCCCGGTCAACATTTTGGATACTTTTCCCCTCGGAAAATTAAGGGATTCCCGTGGGATAGTTAAAAAACTATAGTAACTTATACAGTTTAGTACACAAAAACAACTGATTGGATTTTAATGAAACTTTACAATAATATCTAGGATAGGACTAGGACTAGGATCTACTGAACTCATTTAGATGAAATTTGGTAAAAAGATAGTTTGAGACCCTGGGAACGACATAGGATACTTTTTATACCAGAAATCATCACTTAGAGGGGTGAAAATGTGGATGAAAGTTTGTATGGGGAATCAACCGGAAATCAACCCGAGCGAAGTGAGGGTGAGTCGCTAGTTTGTATATAAATTATTACACATTACTTTCTGTCTCTACCTTCTATAATACACTCGTATACTAGGGACCAGGAAAGTAGAACAACTTTCACTCAGGATAAAAGTTAGAAATACGTATAGAAAAATACTTTTATATATTAAATCCACTGTTTGTTGAAAAGGGTATTTTGTGTTCTGACTAACAAATCTTACATATGTATATAATCGTATAATATTCACGCTCTACCAACATTGATGGTAGATAATACCTCAGAAATCTTCACAGACGTGCATAGGTACAACACACACAAAAATTTCATCGTAATCAAATAAATGGGTTGTGTAAGTATGCGTACGTTACAAATACTTATACCAATATTCGCACAAACATATATAAATTTTTATTTTACACATATTATGTAGGTACAAGAGCTACGTAGCTCAGTCTCGTATACAATAAATACGCCAGATACTACGATTGCTGTAGCACGTCATCTATAATCCTGGCTAGTCCATATAAGATTTAATTCAGATTTTCTGAACACTATTTATTTATATTATTAATTTAATTATTGATCGGGTTTACTGATTAGGTATCGTGCAATTAAAAACCATAAATATATAAATATATGACACTTATTGACATGACACTTATTTTAAATTTTAAACGAACAGATTTATATACGTCGCAAGTAAATTTTAAAATTAAAAATATAATTACCCGGAGTTTAGTCAATAGTTTCCTTTTTTTATAATATCACGGGACAATTTTTACAGTGTATGATAATTTCCCTAAGCATATTCAGTGACATTGTAATTACCCTAGTTAACCCTTATTTCGAATTTGTCCGTCCTATCGGACAAGTACTTAAGAAATGTCTACCTTCGTGTCCGTTTCTATTTTCAGCGTTGAAATTCTACAAAACTGTTGGTAGATATATCACGCTATAGTAAAGAAATAAATTTTGGGTGTGACAACCACATATCAGACAGTTATCAAAAAATATCGCAAAAACCGCGCTCTACGAAAATTTTCCACTTACTTTAAAAATATCATTTTTGTTTATGATGCCTGGTTTTTCTGTATGTTTTTAATAAATTACGTTACTACCATTCAAATACCACAAACCTCGCCGATTTTGCTCCTTTCATTCGCTGTAAATAACGATTTGTTTACTTGCCCGTCACAACGAACTCTGTCAAAATAAGTACTTAAAACTAGTTTTGACTTTTACGGGCCAAAAAGTAATCTTACCTATATCTATTTAGTCTTTTCATACCTTCATACATGCATGTAACAAACTTCTACCTACTAACTACTTAAACTATCGTAAGTACCTAAAATACCCACATAAACTCATGGACACTCCTGTGTAAGACTCGAAAACGTTACACCATCATTGTCTTTGGCTGAAACACTAGACTAGCTGACCGTTCACGTTACGATGGAGTTGCGCATATTCCTTCAATGAAAGAAGAAGTTCGGTGCATGAACCACAGTAAAAAACTGTAGTGCGTTGCTTGAAATGCGACACTCCCCTATGTTTTGTAACTATGTTAAATAATGCAAGAAAACTCAAAAGACTATTTCGAGCATGCACTGGGCATGAGGAATGCTTGTATGATCTTATTTCTTCTGTTTTTTTTTTTTTTTTTGTACTTTAATACAAATTAAAGGCTCATTGGACTATTTATATTGTGTCCTTTATATTATACAGTTTCGCTGAAGTCCCCTAGGGCTAACAAGTCATTTTATCCCCAGATTCCACAGTGTCCTCGCTCTGCTCGGGTTCATTCCTACTTGCGTTTTAACGTTTAGTATAGATTTCTTAGAGATGAGATATTTTCCCGCAGTAAAAAGTGCCTATCCTATATTTTGACCCGGATCATCATACTTCATCAAAATCCCACCAGTGGTTTTTCTCTGATGCGGTCACAGACAGAAATCTGTATATGAAATATTTTTAAAACTGTTTGTACGGAATATAGACTGCAAAACAATATTTTTTGCAACTTTTGTCTGTTTATCTATATATCCGCCTTCACCTCCCGTGCATCATCTGTTTGTTCATTTCTTTTTTTGTATATTTCTTTTCCGGTGTACAACAAAGTATTATATCTATCTATTATGTGTATGTATTCAGCCCTTTTTAACGTCCCACTGCTGGGCACGGGCCTCCCTTCAATTCGAGGGAGGGAGGATTCGAAAACTTGTTAGGTTTTCTCAGAAATGCAGGTTTCCTCACGGTGTTTTCCTTCACCGTAAGGCAAGTGGTAATCATGTTGGAAATGATTCGCACATGAAAATATCAGAGGTGTGAGACCCGAGATTTGAACCCGCTTCACTCGGTTTCCCAAGCAAGCACGTTACCACTGCCTATCTATCTATTATATCTATTTACATTTCACGCAAAAACACTGAACGAATTTAAACTAAATGTTGCGTAGTGATAACTTATTACTCGCGTCAACACTTAGGATAACTTTTACTACAGAAATATCTCTCATTCCCACGGGAAATCACAATTACTGGTTATACAGAGCTTTTCTACATACAAAAATTTAGGTGACTTAAAAAGGCATACAAAAACGTTCGTAACAGCATGTGTGTATCTAATAAGGTACGCTCACAAAACTTTTTTATCTATTTAAAATGTAAATCGATATTAGTAAATGAAGTTTTCATATAACAATTTTCACAAGATTGTAATAAATAAATTGTTATATAAACTCGAGCTCAAAATTATGATAAGCCCAAAACAATTTTGCAGATCTATAAAACATAGAATATACGACCTAGTAACCGAAGGTCACTGCGGTGCAGCGCTTTAAAGTTGTTTAATATGATTCTAATTAATTTTCATCTGATTTTTTAATATAACCAACTTAAATGTTCAATATCTCATCTATTTAATAATTAGTAACTAATATAAACTATCATTTCTTCTTAAAAACAGACAAATCTTAATAACGTGTTGAAGGAAATATATAAACTGTCATTTTTATGACTATGAGCCCAAAGTGTTTATATATGCATTGAAAACAAATTATATGCAGTTTTTATTATTCACGGCAGCCATCCTCGATGCGACTATGTCATAAGAAATTCCTATTTTATGGAAATGTATATCCGCGTCTATTATTCTAATTATATCTATCTTGATGCACACGTAATCTATGAATAATTTTACTATTAAAAGTGTCAAATAACGTTGATTAAGCTACAATTACACATTTTGTACTCGCATCCGCAATCAAACCATCTATCAATTTAATCACGCAAAAGGACTGAGATAATTAATTTCTTAGAATGAAGTCGATAATATGAGCTGAAAATGTACCTACCTCCATTTTCACGAGCTCAAAAGCTTGATGTTTTAAAATATTTAGTTACTTGTTCTTAAACTTTAACCTAAAATAAATTAAAGAATATAGAACTAAATTAAATATTAATAACATAGAGAGAAGAATTTAATTAAATACATAGAATAAATTAGAATTTCACTCCAGGCTTTCTTTGACCACCATCTCATGAAAGTGGGAGCAATTTTTTTTGTAAAATCTTTGAAAAGGCACATAGTGAAGTGGAGTGAAGTGTTAGTGCAAATGAAAACAGTGGTGTAAAATAGTGCTCATAGACATAGTTAAGCCTAAAGTATGCGTAATATTAATATTGTAAAAGTGCATTGCATGTGGATTAGGCCTACTAGGATACAATACCGCGATGAAAAACGCGCCACTTACTCTAACTCAGTGGTGCGGAAATAAGTTTTTTAGCCAAAGCCAAAACGCATGTTCAACATGCGGCGTACACTTTGCGGCGCTCGTACACCAAAACTATCGATTTTGCAAAAAAAAAAAAATATTACATAAATTGTACGACTTTTTTCTAATTTATTTTTTTATACAAATGGTTTTATCTTAAAATTAGTGGGAATAGATATATTGTCATAAAACTGTAATTAGGCGCCATTTCTCCAATATGGCGGCGCGAGCAGCAAAGATACGAGTACGAGGTGACAAAATTGAAATTCGGAAAGAGCACATCGAAATCTATAAAATCACCAATTTATAAAACTCCCGGAAAACTTTCCAGGTAACCTCTTTTTTGAGCACCAAATGACTGTACTACGGAATGCATATTTCAATTGGGACCACTCCGAAATGTAAATCCTTTTTTTTTTTAATGTTGGCAAACGCATTTACGCATACCACCTGTACACGTACAGGTGGCTAAATGTAAATGTTGCTCATGTATGGCGATGGCGTAGAACGAAATTTTCTAAATAATTTCTTTGCTTTGAAATGAATCTAACCTGATATTAAATAGATTAGACCTTAACAAATAAATTATGACTAAAATGTCACTTTAGTTCAATTTTCTTGTTTTTGCTTCCAAACAGATTAAAATCTCTGTTTATCTATACATTTAAGAAAATTCTAACTGAAGTGAAGAAGAAGAAGAGTTGAATGTGTACATTAAATATATTTTTTTAAATCCTATTGAAATAGTCATTATGATCGATACAGAAGCCAAATCTATAGAAGTAGAGAGTTTTTAGATTTTTTGTCTGTCTGTATGTCTATGACCGCAACACGGAAAAACCACTGGAGGGATTTTGATAAAATAGCTATTAAAAAATTTTATCAAAATTTAATAATATAGTTATATTATTAAATTTATCAAAATTTAATTTAATTTAACCAAAATTATTAAATTTTGATAAATTTAATAATATAACTATAGCTAGTTATCCGGATCAATATATAGGATACTTTCTACTGCGGAAAAATGTCTCACCTGTCAATCTAGGCGTACTAAATTTTAAAACGTAACTAGTTTTTATAAAGCTCGTTTTACATGATACCCACTTCTTATATTTTAGTTGTAGATAATAACTTATAATATTTTGCCCATGTCTTTGCCTACGTAAGTAAATAACGAGATATTCTCTCTATTCAAATGTCAATGCGTACCAATTTTCATAATGATCGATTGAACGGTATAAAAGTTGAAGCGTTGCAAAGCTATCCAGTTAAATGTATCAAAACTTCAACGTGATCGATGAAAAATCTTCGGTGCTTTCAAAAATTTTTAGTTTTTCACAAAATAACATTTGCATTTTTATTTATGTACATACATATTAAACATAACATCCTAAGTATTCACACTTTTTATTAATGTCAATAACAGTGAGATGTCAATGCCACTCCGGTTGATTTATTACTAAATAATGTGAAAAACGTCTAAGAAGAATTTAAATACTAATTTAGGAATTCTATGGATATTCTATTCATTAAAATTTTAGTGTGTCACGGATTATTTAGGAGAGGATAAGTCTGTCCCGTGACCATGCTTGCGGTAAAATATTAGAAACGTCGGGAACAAAAATAGAAATAAAAGCGCGACAATATATGATTAGTTAGTTTCATATAAAAATATCAAATATTGGCATATACATATTTAAGGTACGTTAAGGATGATATGAAAATTGAAAAATTAATAAAAATTGAGTGCATCTATCACAATTGTGTGGAGTATATATTTTAGATACTTAACCAATAACACAGTAACACAGTATCTTTAAATTTTCAATTAGGCTATGGAAAGATAAAATTATTATCGTAGAAGTTAAATATATATATATATTGATACGGTCAGTAGGTATAAAATGTTGTTACTTAAATAAGTGGATAACGATTTATGATAAAGTTGTCGGATAGATGCTTCCATACATACATATGTAAGTACTGAATAAAGTAACCGACTTGGTTTTACATTATATCTCATTACTTTTTGCGGTAGAAGAAATGCGTTGCGAGACTTACAACTTTCTTACATGTTATGTTTTTGATGGAATTGAGCATTTTAGACATATGAGACATTTTTGGTATCACACTCTAAAACGCTAAGAGCAATATTCCTCAAGCAGTATTTTTTTCTAAACATTATATGTAGGTATTGACGTCTAGGATAATAAAAATTGCGGATTTATAAACTTTTATCAAATTGGAATTCTAAACGTTAGCTATAGATTGTGTAGTTTAATATCACTCAAAAAATAGTCATCTATAGTTTTCAAGATTATAAAAAATGTGTAAAGAAATTAGTATACAACAGCGCCTGAATGCATATGTAATATTTGTTTTTTAAATGATACATTGCTATTTTATAAAAACTTTATTATATTAATATTCAATAAATATCCTTTCTAATATTATTATTTGTACAAAATAGAGAAATAGGAAATATTACTTGTAGGAAACAAATTACATATTTTTGGATAAAAACAATATGGTGATTTTCTTTGACCTGTCTTTGACGCTGAGCTAAGTTTAATACGTACTTGGTAAAAGTTTCTTAAATGATCATTATATCTTAACTAATCTATTATATACATAAAATGCTTTGTCCTGACTGACTGACTGATCGATCAACGCACAGACTAAACCGCTGGTCGTAGAAACGTGAAATTTAAATGAAATATTTCTTATACAATGTAGACATCCGCTAAGAAAGGATTTCTCGAAATTCGTCCCCTAAGGGGGTTAAATAGGAGATAAAAGATTGTATGAAACTCTGTTATTCTTAACGCGAAATGCACAGAAAGTAGAATTTAGTTTTTAGATGAAAAATTAGAAACATATGTATTAGATTTTTTCTGAATTCATCCCTTAAGAGGTTTAAAGGGGGTGATAAAGTTTATATGGGCAAACAATTATTTATGATCAGAACTACTTGAAACTCAGTATTAATGTTCTTCAATACAATTAAATAAACACGTGTTTTAAAAATTTTTGAAATTCATCCTATAAGGCTGTCAAATAGGGGATGAAAGTTTGTATGAAACTCTGTAGGGGAAGGTGGGGATATTGCGGACACTTAAGGAAACCCTTCAATAAAACACAAAGTAAGAAAGCTAATCAGTCTGTCTTTATTAACTTTTAAACTTTGGTTCTTACCCTATAAAAACAACATATAAAACTATTAGTATCAAATCGACAAATATGTTTTTTCTCGAAAAAACAAAACCCGTGCTGTCCGCATTTACCCGATGGCTAGCGGGTAAATACGGACAGCGGGTAGGGTAATTGCGGACAGTTTACTTATCCATATAAAAAACACAAATATAGCCACGGCTCGTACTTCCGCTTCTGCAATTATCGTGTGCCCAATTCTGGCACACCATGCACCCATTACCCAATCTTCAGAGGGGGGCGAATGATATTTTTCAGTACAAAATACACAAAAATATGTTGTGTCGTCTATTTCATTTTCAAAATTTCAAGATTTTTTACACCTTTCTGTGTCTTTTTCTTCTGTTCTGCAATTTATTTATGTTCAGGTATAGCTTTTCCTTTTTTTTACTGTAGTTTCTTCTTTATTTATTCTTTCTATCTTCTTTAGTTCCTTCTTCTCTAGTCACAATTACGGAACGGTTTCCTTTCCTGATTAACAAATTCTTTTACAAAAAGAAAACATTCTTGCTTAAATCCTTAATTGTCGATATATAAATAATGTCCTGTAGTGGTACATAAGTTGGCTGGCGCTCATGTTGCCTTGTTGAAACATATGTGTGATTTGTGCCATTTATAGATTCTCAATCAATAGTCAATATCTTGAATTTCACCTGGATTTTCGATTTGTGTTTGGGGTTTTAAATCACTTACAGCTTGGGAGGCATTTGTCTGCTCATTTAAATTAGGGAGTTCTTGTTCATTGTGAGTACAAAATTCACTCAAATTTAGGGTACTGGTCTTAATGTTGGAACCTGATTATAGTATCGTGTCACTATGTACCATGTCAGAAAAAGTGATTCAAAAAATGTCCTTATCCAATGGACAAATCTCGGCAGCTCTAAAACCATTCATTGCTTTTTCTATCATCAGCAGACTTTTTTACTTGATCTCAATCAATAGTAGCCCTAGGCACGTCATACTTTTCCGCGACTTTTCTAAAACTTAATTTCTTTATTCGGATCTCATTTATAAAGTTTCAAGCGTATACATTTTTTTCGTCTTCCGTTTGTATCCACGAGGCATCTGAAATATAAAACAACCATGATAAGTCACGTGTCCGTAGTCTTCTTAACCCTTTTGGGTAAATACGGACGTCCGTATTTATCCCAAAAAAATGTCCGCAATCACCCCATCAGCCTTTCGACATTTTATAGCAAAAAAAATTAAGTTAGTTAATGACATTTCTAAATTATTATTTCACATTTTTAAAGGTAAATAACATCCTAATGTATAACTAATATAGTTTTTACGTAAAGCAGTTATCTTCGCAAATACATGCTACTACAAATCCTCAAAATTTATAAGAAAATACTTAAAAACTATCAAATGTACTTATCTTGAAACGGGTGCGCTTCCCATTTTAACAACTTGCCGGACACTAAAGATGGTAAAACGAACCTAACGAATCGAGTTGCGGGGCTCGGGGCGGGCTGTTTCAGCCGGTAAAGTAGTGTCCGCAATTACCCGCTGTCCGTAATCACCCCACCCTCTAATTAATGCAGGGAAAATGGTATTTACCTTTAAAATGACAACTAAAACAATACAAATATCATTTTTTTTTTCGAAATATATCCCTTAAAAGGGTAAAAGGGGGTTGTGCTGTTTATATGAGGAAAAAAATGTTTATGATCAGAATTACATGAAACTTGGTATTAATGTTCTTCAATACAATTAAATAAACATGGATTGTAGTTTTTTTTTTAAATTCAGCCCCTAAGTGGGTAAAACTGGACGGTGAAGTTGGAGTTGTTGAATATATTTAAATAGAGTAACATGACTCAAGTCCTCCGGAAGTGCACACTTACTGTGTGGGAGTACAAGTAGAGAGATAAGTAGAGAACAGAAATTATTCCGAATCCAAAGGAAAATTATGTGCAACTTTTCGGCTGGCCACAGCAGCTACAGCAAAATAAAAATGGCAATTTATATATGTAACTTAAAAAAAAGGAGAAGGAGGGAGACTGTAAGCTTCAGATGTACATAGCATTGGGTCTTTAAAAATAACGTAGAAAAATCCATATAACGAGTAACATGACTCTAAAATCGTAAACATTGTATGCGATTATATCATTGTATTCTCTTCCAATAACTTTGGAGAGATGGAGAGTAGAAAAATGTGCAAAAAATACAGGTAGTGGAGCTTGCTAAATATACGCGTAACATCTTTTAAGATACTGGATATTTTGAGTTACGATCGCTAAATCGAAATTTGTTTTCTTTATTTTTGCAAGTAATAAAGTTTGATCGCGGGCGAAGCCGCGGGTTCTGCTTGTTTAAAATAAAGAGTTGTTTACAAAAAAATTTTCTATAAAATAGTTGGACCTCATACAAGTAGAAAATAGTACACATACATATAAAGCAAATAGTTATAGTTTAAGTTTTGCTATAGGTAAATGATGATTATTGGTAAAAAATAATGCAATCAAGTTTATCCAAACATTTGCTTTAAAAAACTATGAGTAGTAAATATTTAGAACCTGCAGACATAATATGTACCTATATATATTTTTATTACTCTTTTGGGATCTCCTGTTTCTCATTGCTAGATTACCTACATTTATTTAATTTGTACGCCGCAATTAATCTAAAGAAAATATTCGATTTGTATTAAGTACCTTAAAGATTATTAAATATAAATCACTAGCGGATCACCCCCGCTTCGCTCAAGTTCGCCTCTAAACAAAAAAAACAAATTTATCCCACGGGAACCGCACATTTTTCCGGGATGAAAAGTGACTTATGTGCTATTCCAGACTAAAATCTATTTCTGTACCAAATTTCATCCAGAACCGTTTAGCCGTTCGGGCGTGATTGAATAACAAACATCTAAACATCGATCTAAACTTTCACATTTATAATATTAGTAAGATTGGAATATATTTTGTTGTATTTAATTTTCTAAATTTATAATTTATATGTATTACATGGACAACTTATAATGCAATGTGCATTATATTATATTTTTATCTAATTTTAATTAAACAAAATAACTAACAAAATATGCTAGAAATATTCCAGTTGTGTGTTTAAGATTTTGACATTTTTATTTCTAAGGAACTTTTAATATTATATGCTGATAATTTAATTTCTAAATTAAATAAAAATTAACTGATTAAATTTTCAAAGTATTCATGTTACATGTACGAGAGAACCCATAGATGATAGACAAAGTTATCACATCTAGAATCAACGCAATAAGAAAAGAAAATAAACCCAAAAACCACATAGCTTAAGCTAAAGCTTCCTAAAAACTCTTATTTTTTTTAACGTTGAGAAATGCATATTTTATTGGTAAATTAGTGAGTACACTAGCTACAAAAGTCATTACTACCCACTAAACGGAATCTTCCCCATTATAATGAGGCGTCGCAGGATCGCATATGCACGCCCCGACGGCAGGCGTTTCGAGGCAAATCAAGACAACCGTAGTGTGGTGGACTGTATTAAAAGACTATTTATTATTTTATCATTTATTGCTATCTAGCTTACTTTACTAACACTGGAACTGGAATACTGGAATACACTTTACATAAAAACACCCCTATATTTATACCCTAATGTACATGCGCAACATACATACTACTGAGTGAAAACATTTCAAATGCCCCACTCTAATTGGCTTACACAAAGTAATCAATATTTACACGTAAAGACATGTTTCAACTAAATCGAAACAAGTCGGGCGGCGGTCGGGTCGCCGTCGGGTTTTTCCGGGCTCGTCGTCGGCAACACACGTTGTCGCTCGGCGATTGTCGTTGCTCGCACCGATGAGTGTTCGGCAACAGTCGATCTTCGGGGCCTGTCGTCACTCATCGTTGTCGGCGACGGTCGGTCGTCGGGGTTCCTCGTTGCTCGTCGTTGTCGGCAACAGCTCTCCCCCCGGCGCAGCGCTGCGAGCCTCCTTCTTCACTAGCACGACGAGCTTCGTGACGGGACGCTTGAAGACGCCGGTCCTCTGTGGTCACGTGCAGCAGGACCTCCTCCTCTTCTGCGGGCGTTCCCTCGGCTGGCTACAGTTCCTCTGGGTGACGTAGGAACTCTGGCCCTTGGAACCATCGGTCGTCACTGGTGATGCGAGTGTGCGCGAATCGTGTAGCGTCGTCAGCTACATTGTCCCTGGTTGGGATCCATCGCCAATCTTCAGGTTGGGTGAGCTCGGCTAACTCTCCAAGACGGTGCGCGACGAACGGTGTATATCTGCGTGCATCGTGTCGTACCCAATGTATCACCGTCATGGAGTCTGTCCAGTATACCGTCCTCTGGATCACAATCCGATGTTCTCTCTTGATTGTGTCTGCCAGTCTGGCGCCGATGACTGCTGCCTGTAGCTCCAGACGAGGTATCGTCTGCGTGCGCCTTGGAGCGACCTTTGCCTTGGCGGTCACGAGGCTTATTTTGATGGTGCCGTCGGGTCGAGTAATGCGCCAGTAAGCCACGGCTGAGTAGGCTTGTTCGCTGGCATCACACAGCACGTGCAGCTCCAGGCCTTGGCAACCTTCCAGGGCGTAACAGCGTTCCAGTCGTAGGCAGGTGAGGTCAGGTAGTTGTTGCAGCCAAGCCGCAAACATCTCGTTTTCTTCTACAGGAATCGGCTCATCCCATGACATCTTGATGCGCCAGAGACTCTGTAGGATGATCTTCGCACGTATCGTGTAATGACTCAGCAATCCTAGGGGGTCATATATAGACATGACCGCGCTGAGTGCCTCTCTTTTGGTAGGCGGACGGGTCTGGGCGCGCACTTCCGCAGGAACTCGGTTCATCGAGGTGTTGAACCCCAGCTCGTCCCGTTCGGCGTCCCAGTGCAGGCCAAGTATTTTACTTGCGGGCCCGTCTCCACCTAGTCGGGTCGGTGATGTTGCCAGCAGCTGCGTGGGCACGTCGCCAATCACTTCGTTCTTGTTGGCGTTCCATCCTCGTAGCGTGAATCCCGCTGCTGCGTGCACCTCCCTGATTTCTTTGATGGCGCGTCGAGCTTCTTCTACAGTGTCGTAGCTCGCCACCAAATCGTCCATGTAGTGACTCCTTGTGATGGCTTCTAGGGCACGAGGATGCGTCTGAGCGTGCACCTGTGCGTTGTGATTCCGCACGTAGTGAGCCATGAAGGGTGAACTTGCTGCGCCGAATATCATGCTCGTCATTTTGAAGTGACGAGGTGGATCGTCTCTGTCGGCGCCCCTCCACAGGAACTGTTGTGCTGACTGATCTTCTGGCCGAATCTTCACCTGGAGAAACATTTCCTGTATGTCGGCAGTGATGGCCACTGTTCGCTCCCTGAACCGGAACAGGATGCCTTGAAGCGAAGTTAGCAGGTCAGGTCCCTCCAGCAGATGGTCATTGAGGCTAACCCCTCGGCTCTTGGCTGCTGCATCAAACACCAGTCTTTGTTTCCCAGGTTTGTTCGGGTTCTGCACGGCGAAGTGTGGTAAGTACCAGCAGACTGCGCTCGAACGTTCCGTGCCGTCGCATTGTACTGCGTATCCCTTCGCCAGCAGGTTGTCTATCTGCTTGGTGTACTCTTCTGCGAAGGTCGGGGCGGCATCCATCTTTTGTTCAATCTTCGTAAGACGGCGAAGTGCTGCGTCGTAACTTGGTGGCATTCTAACGTCGTCTTGTTTCCAGGGCAGTCCTACCTGGTATCCACTTTCGATCTTCCTTAAGGTCTGTTCGACGATCTTCGTTGCCCGGGAATTCTCATCGCTCACTCGTGACTTGTGAGCAATGCCGAGCGCGTCGATTCGGAAGTGTTCTTCTACCAGGTCATGTAGGCGTTGATCTATCTGGTCGTTCACGTTTCCACCAGGTTCAGGGGTGAAGACGTGAAGAACGCCATCTCTGTTGTGGATCACACTGCGTGGTGCTGTTCCGTGTACCACCCAGCCGATTTGTGTTCTGGAGGCAGCTGGTTGATTCGGGCCTCCAACTCGCAGCTCTCGGGACACGATGTATTCCCAGTGGTCTGTCCCCACCAGGATACCAGGGTGTGCCAGGTCGTAGCACACTTCTTCCCTTGGCAGGTCTCGCAGGTGATCTTGTTTCAGTAGTGCGCTGGGAATGAACTGTTGGTGAAGCTTCATGTTCTTGACTGTTCGTGCCCGAAGCTTATGTCTCTTCCCATCCTTTCCCTTCAGGTGCACCGTGACCAGCTGACTGCCTTCCTCGTGCTGAGACATGTTGACTCCGTGCATGTGAAGTGGTGTGAGAGGTCCCTTGGCGCCGATCTTCTTTGCCAGCTCTTCGTCGATGAGGGTAATGGTAGCCCCTTCATCGAGTAGAGCATGGGTCTTCTCCTCCCCCCGTGGCCCGACGACGGTGACTGGGCACATCTTCAGCAGGACCGCTTGAGTCGACACAGTGGCTTTGGATGCCACCGACAGCACAGCTTCGGCTTCACTTGTCGTTGAGGGTCTAGGCGTCTTATCTTCCCGGTGCAGAGTCGGATGGTGAGGACGGCGACACTCGTTCACGCCGCACAGCTTTGCTTTGCAGCTGTTGCGTCTGTGCTTCTTAGTTATGCACTTGAAACATAACTTCTTTTCCTTCACCAGTTCCCATCGTTCATCTAACGTGAGCCCTTTATATTTGGGGCACTGTGGCAGTGTATGAGTCTGCTCACAACTAGGACATCGGCTGATTTGTTCCTCTTCAGCTTCAGTCACGTTGTACACGGCACTTGTCTTCTTCCTTTGGGTCCCGGTGTTCATCGAGGGTCTGGTCTCCCTCCGGGTTGCAGCAGGTGTTGAGACGCTCGTAGGTGGGGCATATGCATACTTCAATGCCCGGTCTGCCTCGCGCATGAGGAAGCGAGACAGCACTACAATCTCTGGATGTAGTGTCCCGTCGTGTTCTTCGGCGTAGTCACACCAGCGTGCCCTGATGTGAGGACTCAGTTTGTCCAGGACTTCCCTCGCCAGCATTGGGTTGTAGAGGTACCCCTGGCGTCCGATGCTGTTCAGGATGCTGACTACGCTTTGAACTTTCACTGCAAAGCTGTTCAGGTCTACTGCTGATGACCCAGGTCTCGGAAGCTTCTTCAGTTCCAGGAAGGCTTGATCTATGATGACTTCAGGCCGCCCGAAGCACTGTTCGAGGGTCTTCATCACGACGTCAGGATCTGTAGCGGCGTGTAACAGGCCAGCTACGACGTTTCTCGCTTCTCCCCGAAGGCAGCTCCTCAGTCTTTGCAGGTTCTCGTTCGCAGATATCTGGTATATCTTCGTAGAGTCTTGATAGGCTGCTCTGAACGACAGCCACTCGTTAGCTATTCCAGAAAAGATCGGTAGGTCAGTGCATCTTATTCTGGGTCTAGCCATCTTCTCCAGGGCTTCAGCCAATTGCTCGATCCCTGGCCTCGTTCTGGTTGGAGTGGGTGACCTTCCTATTGTTTCGAATCGAAGGTGCCGTTCCCCTCCAGTCCGTCTCTGCTCCCCTTCCTCCCCCCGTATGCTGATGGGGTTGGTGCGGAGCCAGGCGTCCACCCTTTGTTGGTGGTCAAGAGGTTCTTCATGCAGGCTCTCCTGCTCCTCTTGGATGTTGCTGACGTCTGCGGCCAGCCGCTTTCTGATGAGTTCAGCTTCGATTTCCAATTCTTTTTTCCTCAGGTTTGCTAGCTTCTCTGCTGCTTCAAGTTCCGCCAGTCGCACCCTAGCGGTCACACTTGCCGTCGATCGCACTGAATGCCCTGGTGACCTGGTTCGGGGTCGGTCTCCAGTCTTCAGGGTTCGGTAGGCAGCGGAGGGTGTGGGGGCAGAGGCATCGTTCGTAGCCCCTAGCCCAACCTCCGTATCCAGGAGTGTGGTCGGTGAGGCTGGTGGATTCTGAGAGAATCTTCGTCTTCGCTCCAATTCGATACGTTCAGCTTCCTGGCTTCGATCTTCCATACGGGCGCGACCTTCCAGGTGACGCTGATCTTCCAGGTGTCGCTGATCATCCAGGTGTCGCTGATCATCCAGGTATTGCAGGTGTTCCAGGTATTGTCGACCTTCCAGGTGTCGTCGACCTTCCAGATGTCGTCGACCCTCCAGGCGGCGCAGGTCGTCAGGGCGGCGCAGGTCGTCAGGGCGGCGCAGGTCGTCAGGGCGGCGCAGGTCGTCAGGGCGGCGCAGGTCGTCAGGGCGGCGCAGGTCGTCAGGGCGGCGCAGGTCGTCAGGGCGGCGCAGGTCGTCAGGGCGGCGCAGGTCGTCAGGGCGGCGCAGGTCGTCAGGGCGGCGCAGGTCGTCAGGGCGGCGCAGGTCGTCAGGGCGGCGCAGGTCGTCAGGGCGGCGCAGGTCGTCAGGGCGGCGCAGGTCGTCAGGGCGGCGCAGGTCGTCAGGGCGGCGCAGGTCGTCTGGGCGGCGCAGGTCGTCTGGGCGGCGCAGGTCGTCAGGGCGGCGCAGCTCGTCCTGGGCGGCGCCGGTCCCTGGGCGGCGCTGGTCCTGGGCGGCGCTGTTCCCTGGGCGGGACCGCTTCAGGGCGGCGCCGGCCCCTGGGCGGCGCTGGTCCTGGGCGGCGCCGTTCCCTGGGCGGGACTGCTCCTGGGCGGCGCCGTTCCCTGGGCGGGACCGCTCCAAGGCGGCGCCGGCCCCTGGGCGGCGCTGATCCTGGGCGGCGCTGTTCCCTGGGCGGGACTGCACCTGGGCGGCGCCGGTCCCTGGGTGGCGCTGGTCCTGGGCGGTGCTGGTCCCTGGGCGGTGCTGCTCCTCCAGGTCGGCAGCATCCCCTTGGCTCCTGGTGATGACCATTCTTCAATCCGGGTCGATGGGCCAGCTTGTGGTGGACTGTATTAAAAGACTATTTATTATTTTATCATTTATTGCTATCTAGCTTACTTTACTAACACTGGAACTGGAATACTGGAATACACTTTACATAAAAACACCCCTATATTTATACCCTAATTTACATGCGCAACATACATACTACTGAGTGAAAACATTTCAAATGCCCCACTCTAATTGGCTTACACAAAGTAATCAATATTTACACGTAAAGACATGTTTCAACTAAATCGAAACAAGTCGGGCGGCGGTCGGGTCGCCGTCGGGTTTTTCCGGGCTCGTCGTCGGCAACACACGTTGTCGCTCGGCGATTGTCGTTGCTCGCACCGATGAGTGTTCGGCAACAGTCGATCTTCGGGGCCTGTCGTCACTCATCGTTGTCGGCGACGGTCGGTCGTCGGGGTTCCTCGTTGCTCGTCGTTGTCGGCAACACGTAGGGTTGCTCTAACAGTCTATTCTGCTACAAAGTAGTATCTGAAATAACCCACAAGGCACACCGTCCACCGAGATGGGCCGCCTCTCAGTACGTTTCTTTTATTCTCGTAACTAGGTAGAGGAGAGCTGAGCATCGAAATACGAACGCATATAATAAATTTTTCTATTAATATGTTTTCTCTCCTCTCCTAAAACTTCGATTCCTACAGAAGTCATAATTAAGACAGTTAAATCCTTGGAAATATATATACGCGCATGAGAATATAAAAAGTATTCCAGAAGACAAAATAAATGAGATATCAAAACTGCGTTACGTAAAAATAAAACAGATTGTCTAAGATCCCGATCTTTGTGGTGGACCCCTCATTCTTTTTCCGGGCGTAATATATTTTTTAAACAATAAAGCATATTAATACAAACACGACCCAGGGGGGTTTTACCAAAAATTTGCTCCAGGCTATTTTTAATTAAAAAACCTCTAGTCTGCAGATGTTTTGGTATAACTAACTCCTACTAAGAAGTATAATCTATACTATAATAAAGCAGTAACTTAGCGAAATCTGTACATGAAATATTTTTTAAAAATAATGACTGTAACGTATTATGTATACGATATAGACCCCAAAACAATAGTTATTAATTTTTTTGTCTGTTTGTCTGTTTGTCTGTTTGTCTGTTTGTCTGTACGCGTTTCACGCAAAAAGTAATGAACCGATTTCAACGAAATTTTGTGAACTGATAACTTATTACTCGGGTCAACATTTAGGATAACTTTTACTTTTGGAAAATCTTTGTTTCCCGCGGGAAATCGCAATAACTGGTTTTATCGAGTCCTCCTTAGGAACCCTCCGCTGGCTAAACCTAAAGACATACATCAAAACAATGTACTAAAAAATTGTAGATCTTGAAAAGGCCAACAGAAATATCTACAACAGTATATGTCTATCTCTCAAGGTACACTCGCAACACCTATTCTTATCTATACCTATAGCAAAACTAACATAGTTAAATCGATGTGCGCGTTTCACGCAAAAAGTACTGAACCGATTTCAATTAAATTTTGTATAGTGATAGCTTATCACTCGAGTCAACATTTAGGATACCTTTTACTACAGGCACATTTTTCGTTCCCGCGGGAAAACGCAATGACTGGTTCTATCGAGTCGTCCTTAGAAATTTATATGGCTAACGCTGGCTGAACCTTAAGAGATACATCAAAACAATGTACTAGAATATTGTAGGTCTTAAAAAGTTCTACAGAAAAGTTCTCAACAATATATGTCTATCTCCTAAAGTACACTCGCTATAACTATTTTTATTAAATAATATTAGTGTTTTGTTATACGTTATCTATACTATAATAAAGCAGTAACTTAGCGAAATCTGTACATGAAATATTTTTTAAAAACAATGAATGTAACGTATTATGTATACAATATAGACCCCAAAACAATAGTTATTAAAATTTTTGTCTGTTTGTCTGTTTGTCTGTTTGTCTGTTTGTCTGTATGTCTGTTTGTGTGTGCGCGTTTCACGCAAAAAGTAATGACCCGATTACAACGAAATTTGGTGAAGTGATAACTTATTACCCGGGTCAACATTTAAGATACCTTTTAGTCAGTCTTAAAAAGTTCTACAGAAAAGTTCTCAACGGTATATGTCTATCACCTAAGGTACACTCGCAATTACTATTTTTATTCACTACTCGCGACTCACAGACTGACTTATCAACGTTTAGCTCAGTTCAGCAGTGAAACGTAACTAGGGACGAACCCGAGCGAAGCGAGGGTGAGTCGCTAGTATATAAATAAAATATGACCTATACATATCCAACTCGGGCAGTGTCATAGGGCAACTTTTTGGATAAAAAAATATACTCCAATATTTTCTTTATTCCTGCAAAGATAAAAAAATCTTGAGAAGATAGCACCATAATATTGAAAAGTATATTATGTATTCAGCCCTTTTTAACGTCCCACTGCTGGGCACGGGCCTCCCTTTAATACGAGGGGTATCAGGCTATAGTATCCCACGCTGGCCAAGTGCAGGTTGACGGACTGCCCATGTCTTTCGAAAACTTATAAGTTCTCTCAGACATGCAGGTTTCCTAATGATATTTTCCTTCACCGTAAGACAAGTGGTAATCATGTTGGAAATGATTTGCACATGACAATATTAGAGGTTCACGACTCGGGATTTGAACCCGATTCACTCAGTTTCCTTCCTACCACTGGGCTACCATTGCCAATATAATATATATTATGCCTAAAAAGAAATTCGAATACTTTTGTCTTACAAAAAGTGTTCTTCAATTTTACACGTTGCCATTCTGCCACCGTGAATATGTAATTTAATCCATCACCAATTTACACTCTTCTTATTTTATAGTAGTGGATTGCAATCTTGTGGATCGATTGATATTTACTTTTCCTCACTTCTATTAAAAATGTAAGTAAAAATGTATTTTTGGTATTTTACACAGCAATGTAAAAAAAAATCTCGTTCAGAATATACCATATACTTAAGCTGATAAAAAGAGTAAGAATAACAATTCGTCCCCTTTAAAACTTCATATAACAATGCTCGAAGTTAAACTGAAGAATTACTATATTAATTTTTAGGGCATAGACATAAAGTTTATTCATGATATTTATTTAATTTAATAGATAAAATGTGACTATTAGAAAATAAGGAATTTAATTCACACCCACAATTACCTTAATATACTTAGTACTTAGTTATATCAACCGAAGGTGTGGACATTGATGGTTAATTTTGTCTCATTAAAAACCTATAATATAAAAATGAATCGCTGAATGTGTTGCTAAACGCAAATCTCGAGAGCAGCTGAACCGATTTCGCAAATTCTTTTTTTATAATATTCCTTGAAGTACGAGGATGGTTCTTACGGGGAGAAAAATTTAAAAAAATTGCCTGAAAAAGTCTAAAAACAACACTTTTCTATATTCCCATACAAAAGATTCGTAATAATACTTAAAAGTCAATTTGAACTTTAATACCATATACATTATACATACCATAAAGTTAATTTTTTTTCGTATGTTCCTTAAGGTCCACGGAAGGTTTTAATAAAAAAAAATGAAAAAGTTTACGTAAGTAAAAAAAAAAATTATACGGCTAACGCTGGCTAATAACTATTTATATCTATTTAAAGCGTACCTAGCGACGAACCCGAGCGAAGCGAGGGTGAGCCGCTAGTTAACCGACTTCCAAAAAGGAGGAGGTTCTCAATTCGTCGGAATCTTTTTTTTTTTTATGTATGTTCACGGATTTCTCGAAGACGGCTGAACCGATTTGGAAATTTTTTTTTTGTTTCAAAGAGTATTCTTTCCCGGTGGTCCCATATAAATTTTATCGAAATCGGTCAAGCGGTTTTTAAATAAATGGCTTAATCGAATATTATGTTTTTATTAAAAATCTTTCTTCTTACAAATTACTTGCTTATTACGTCTACACTAAAAATGGAAAAATAAAAACTTTAAAAAAAAAAAAAAAAACCGACTTCCTGGCACTGAAAAGTAAAAAATAACTAAACAGAGGTTTTCATTTAAAATAGATACCTAATCAGATATTTTCGAAGTCGGTGCCAGCCAATACAAATCAAAGCACACCGACTTCGAAAATATCTGATTAGGTATCTATTTTAAATGAAAACCTCTGTTTAGTTATTTTTTACTTTTCAGTGCCAGGAAGTCGGTTTTTATTTTTTTTTAATATTATAATAAAAATCTACATAATTCTCTTTGAGTAATTAATAACAAAATACTTCTTCCTTGAATTCGGTTAATTATACAATTTAGTTGTAAAAGTAAATGTTATAATGAAACAATATTCCCTCTGTAATCAATTTTTGGTAACATCAATATATTTCTCATGCTAATAAAATAAATAACTACTATTTTCATTTTTCACAAAGTTCCTCTGAAATGCAAAAATCCTCAAGACCAGTAAAACACTGCAAATATTGTTTTATCATACTTAATTTATTCATATGTAAGGTATATATGATATACCATGTAAGGTATATCATATATACCTTACATATGAATAAATTAAGGAATAACTTTTCAGCACAACTTCTCTTCCATTTAAATATTTCCTATACATAATGTCCTAACAAAATATCTCCGTCTTACAAAAAAAATTCTATGCCATATAAATACATAAATATGTATCATCTCATAAAAGTATCTATTCTATAAGAGCTTTATTTCGCGTATATTTTATTTTTATGTCATTTTTAAAACCAATGTACATATTTAATTAGCTACTAGCTAGCTACCTAAGCTAAAACAAATAAAGCTATTTTTTCTTAATTTTATACAAATATAATAAAGTATGAATGAATAAACTAAATTTATATAATTAACAACAATATTAAAAACGTCCTTGTTGACCTTCATTGGAGCCACCGGATATAAATCACCGAATCTATTTTATAAAGCCTCCCATACACTGAAGATGTCCGCACCCACCGGCCTCTAAAACTAGTTTCGTTTGCTTAAATGTCAACGACTATTATTACCACTCCCCAAGGGGTCAGTGGGGTCGCACAGACGATCTGCAGTCATAATCGCAAATCAGAAAGAAGTCTTTGAAATGTACGGATTTTAAAAGACGGACGGTCTTCAACTCTTTGTTACTGGTAATACGGCACGGCACAAAAGGATCTGAAAAATTACATAATGCCTATTTTCTCACGATATTGACTTATGTAGATATATAAACAGCAGTTGTGAAAGGGTTCTATATTTCACAGCAGTTCGAAATAGAATCTATTTTTTTCTAAAATTTAATGTTTTCTATAAACGTCCATATACAAGTTACAAACACTATTTTGTAAAATAGGGTGACATGTCCTTATTCATTTATTCATAGTGTAGTAGTTTATTTAAAATAATATATAACAATTTAATTTGATCTTTAGACATTTCTATAAAATTTTGAAAACAAAAAATAAACATCGTGAGAAATAACAACAAAAGAAAAGAATTAACTATAAATGATGAGCATAGAGGAATTGTATAAGTTTTTTGAGTTTTGTTAAGTTGGAATACCAACTCTGTAAAGAGCAATAGCGTTAATTTTTTAACGTGATCAGAATAATTGTCTGATCTCAAAGATCAATATAATATTGAACAAAGTCCTGTTTATAAGCATGCACAAAGATGCAATTTTTAGATATTTTATTTTCATAAAGATAGATATAGATTTTTGATAATATAAAAATTGCTTATTTTTTAAATAGCTAAATGCAGAGGGAAACGAAGACAACCGAAATAAATTAAGACTAACCAAGCTTTTTATTGCATTTCATTCTATATTCTTTAAAGTGGTAGTGCCATGCTTGTTACCTTCGGGTGGCAGCCGAATGGGCCGGCACGCCCCGTATAGTACCACTCTCTCACAGGAGACCGGCGTCAAGTGGCAGCTATGCTGTCGCGTTTCGTCCGGTAAGTGAGAGTCCGGGAGGCCCTCTTACCCTTCTTCCTCCCTCTCCCCTCCCTCCTCCCTTCCTCTCCCTCCCTCCCTTTCCTGAAAGGCCGGCAACGCATCTGCAAGCCTTGCAGTGTTGCAGATGTCCATAGGCGGAGGTGATCACCTCCCATCAGGTGAGCCTCTTGCCCGTTTGCCCCCTTTGTCCCATAAAAAAAAATTGTCCTATTCATTTTTAAAAAATATAAATGGTTTTTAAAATGTTAGGAAGTTCAGATGTTTGTATGTTTAAAACGTAATCATTCGTATACCTTGTGTTGAACATATAAGCATAGCATAAGGCAGTGGTAACCCAGTGGTAACGCGCTCTCTTGGGAAACCGAGTGAAGCGGGTTCAAATCCTGGTTCTAGCACCTCTGATATTTTATGTGCAAATCATTTCTAACATGATTACCACTTGCCTTGCGGTGAAGGAAAACATCGTGAGGAAACCTGCATGTCTGAGAAAACCTAGCAAGTTTTCGAAAGACATGTGAAGTCCGCCAATCCGCACTTGGCCAGCGTGGTGGACTATGGCCTGTTTCCCCTCGTGTTAAAGGGAGGCCCGTGCCCAGCAGTGGAACGTTGAAAAGGGCTGACTACATACATAAGTATAGAACTTCGCGCACTAGTAAACTATTTCATGGACTCGTATTTTTTTTTTCTCTTAAAGTATTAGTAAAATATGATATCATTCATTATTAAAATTTCAAATATTATATCTTTAATAATTTATTATTAGTACACTTTATTTCTAAGCTTAACAGAGATAGCGACGTGCAACATAAAAGACTTCAGGCATTTAGTTTCTACATACTTCCAATTTACAAGCATATTCATTTAGATTGCTGGCTTGCATAATATTTTATGCATATTGCAAATGCTAAAGATAGCGCCATCTAACGAAGTATATTAAAATTAAGATGTATGACATTTGAAATGAAATCAATGCCAATAGGGAGTTTATTTTTATGACGATTTACTATGAATAAGAATTGATATTTTAAATATTCTTCTATTACTAGAATTTTTCGATAGATGGAGTGAGTAAGAAGTATTTAATTTAATTAAGTATACGTATACCAGAGTGTTATAATAAGAAATTGAACTATTGCAATAATCTTAAAAAATCAGTATTTAAGCAATTTTCCCATTATTGATTGATTTCTCATTTAAATTTTTGAATTTTATGTTTATATTGTGTATATTTTAGGATATTTTTTATTATCATTATCATATTTTTCTATAATGGAATCTTAGAATTATATATATTTTTAATGGTTGATGGTGATTGGTGCATGGTGGTCGTTTATAATAAAAGTTCAAATTTTATATAAAACTATTTAAATTATGTATAAAACTGTATGTACAAAAATACAAAAATGTTGTCAAAATGTAAATCGCTCTTTTAACTACCACACATCAGTTAAAGTTTCTTTAATATCCTCAAAACCACATCTATGACTAACAAGCTATTATATACATACATTCATATAAACACAGATCACATAATACTATACTATATAAATATAATTTACTAATTTTATTGTTAGCCTCTTAAACAACATTAACTGATATGTGATAGTCCTGAACAAAATAGACCCTTGTTAGAGTATAAGTTATAGATAGCCATTTCCACTAAATGGGATGGTTGGCTTCTTAAATAACTCTTTTGATCTTAACGTTGAGGTTGGGGTGCAGCAGTGGCGAGGTAGTCCAAAGCGCGTTGGATGTCAGCGGGGATGGGAGGAGAGGTCGGCAGATGCTTTCCTTCGGGTTGGAATCCATTTTCGTTAGCCACATACGTCAGCTGTATAGACCCACCCTCTTCACTGGGGTAACTGAACTGTCCCTGAACTTGAATAGCAGGTTCCTCGGCGCCTATGTTTCTAACTGCCCCATTGGCGTCGGCCACGATTCCATTACCAGTCTCATATGAGTATTGGAAAGAACCATCGGGATTAATATCACTCTCTTGACGTAAAATTGGGATTGGCTCAGTGGGTGCTTGAGGAGCGGCAAAAGCAACGGCCACAAGGGCAAGGATGATCTGAAATAAAAATGAAAATTTGTTACGAGTTACCAAAAATAAAGCATTTTTTGCTTTCGTTATCTCACTTGCACTTGCTACATCTCTAATCCTGTACTAGTAATCGAGTAAGGGGTCGTTTTGTTTAGAAATGTTTTTTCTTCTTAAAAAATCTTTATTAAATTGGAAATATAAATGAATATATCACTAGCTTTCTGAAACACAGCACTGACACTTACGAAGGTTCTCATGTTGATTTTAAATTGGTGAATGCAATAGACAATGTTGATCTAAGAGTGTTATCGGTATATATACCAGTCACCGCCTCCACCGCTGGATTGCATTGCAACACATACTGCGTCAAAATAATTCGACAATATTATGTGAGAGCTTACCTATTCATGCGCTTGCTATATTACGCTATACATCAATTTAATATGGTTTTTAATTTATTATATTTATATTAAAATATTAGGTTCAGTTTTTCTCGTTAAAGAAAACTGTATGAAGATAAAAGTAAAACTTAAAAAATTATAAAACCATATATTTTTGACTTTCTCTTTACAGTGATATCTGTTTTAAATAAAAGAGAAACGTTTAAATGATGTCTAATCATGCCAATCATTCATATTACAAACTAAATATCGAACGCAGTTTCACACTTTATTACAACAGTACAAAATAACTTATGTCATACTAACCCCAACATGTAGTGTTCGGTCCCCAGTGAAAGTGCCCTTAAAATTATTATTTTTTTGTTAATTATACTTTCTATATCTTGTATCCCGAAGAAATCTTTTCATTTTCCTAAAAATAAATGACTCTTAAATTAAAAAAAAAAACAACCCAATAACCATTAATTATTGAGATCATTTCAATGAGCCTAATACGATATCTCTGCAGTATTTTTGATAAAGTGTTGAGTATCTTACAGATTCCAGGTGAGGTTGCATCTTCAGGCCTCGGTTGCCATATCATTGCAAAGTCATTACAATAACGAGATACCAAGTTTCTAATCAATCTGTGGTAGTTTCAAATCAGTCCTTTCACCGTCTGGGAAAGAGCTGATAGCCTGTAAGCGGCTAAAGGGATTTTCTTGATTTATAGCTAAGAAAACTATCGATCAAATCACTTTCTAAATAAAAAAATAATCAAAATCCTTTCATCCATTTGGGCGTTACGTTGTCACAGATAGATATACAGATGCACAGATACACGCGTTAAACTTATAACTCCCCTCTTTTTGAATCGGGGGTAAAAAAGGTTAGTGACAGAGATACGTATACTACAACATGCATATTGCATATACATGATAAGTGAGTAAAAACCTCATAAACCTTCAGCTGTTTCGGAGATGAACAGAAACAAACAGATGAAGAGATACCTATACTTTTAATGGTTTGGTATCATTGACAGTAATGTTTATAAGCGGAATTTACTTGCTCAGTCGTACTAAACCAGTCGTACTAAACCAAATTCTTGCAGAAACCAAATGGTTTTACATATTTAAAAAACTCTACCATATACCATAGTTCATTTTTTTTATAAAACCATATATTTTTTTATTTATAGAAAAAAAATGAAAAGGATTATATTTATCGCATTTAACATCGGATTTTCTTTAAAATATTTTTAAAGAAATAAAATTATTTGCTGTGAAACACAATTCTAGTATTAAGTTTTAGATGTTATAAAACAAAAATCTATACATATATATGATATAATAAAATTATAACTGATCGCTGTCTGTACATAGAAGACATTTGGGAAAAACTAATACTTATTAGGGGTTTTTATTAACGCAATAGAACCGAAAACAATATTTTTTATAATTTTTATCTGTCTGTGCGTTTGTGCGCGCTAATCTCAAAAAGGGCTTAAGCGATTAAGGTGCGGTTTTCACTTAATATTTAGTATCTGTATTATTTCAATCAGTTCATAAATAAAAAAAATTAAAGAGTGCGTGTATGAATGTGTTCACGCGCAAGAAGTAAAACTTTTGTAGGTTATCGGTACTCTTTATGAAATTCAATTTATGTTTTAAATAATTAGGATAAGTGAGATACTAAAAAAACGCATATTAGGCATATTACAATCATATATTTATAGAATATCGTTTAAGGAAAGAATATAGGTAATATTATATATCATTTGTCAGACAATAACTACGATTACCATGGCAACAAACGTACGTACATTTTTTTCGTAACGCATTCACCAGCTTATCCCCCAAGTCAAGCGTGCGTAAAGAAGTTTTACTTCAAAAGTAATGTCAATTTAAAGAATCACCTAGGAACGAACCGGAGTGAAGCGAGGGTGAGTCGCTAGTACATAATATATTCAAAAATTTAAAGAACGCTCTTTCTTTATATAAAATTTGTTTAACATAGCATCGATAATTATATTTAGGCGTTTCGTTAAAGGTTACACAGATCGAATTCAAATATACTGCTGTTATTGCTTAAACTTTTGCAAGATTTTAAGCTATTATCGTAACTGATCCTAAGAAAAGAAATACAAACAAACATAGTTTTTTATACGTTCAATAGTGTTTTAATATTTCATTGTTTTATAATAAAGCACTACAATATCCGTGTAACATTTTAATGACGATCTTATTACCTATATAAAGACATAATAATATGTACATTTTTAATATGAAGTATGAACATACATACATATTATGTAAGTATTACAAAAGTATAGATGAGGCCAAAATATAAAGAATTTGTTTTGCACTCTTATATTTTTTTGTTAATTTAATAGTTGCATTGGCAATACAATGAATAATAAATTTCAATGGGATAAAATATAAATTCTTATCTATACTAATATTATAAATCTGAAGAGTTTGTTTGTTTGTTTGTTGAAATGAACGCGCTAATCTCAGCAACGAATAATCCGATTTTAAAAATTATTTTTGCATTAGATAGCCCGTTAACTGAGGAAGGCTATAATATAGGCTATATGTTATCCCGGAAAAATTTACGATTCCCATGGAATAGATTTGTTTTTGTCTAGGGACAAACCCGAAGCAAAGCGAGGGTGAGTCGCTAGTTAATAATATAATATATTTTAAACTAAGTTCTAAGTAAGTGCTAAACAGAAATTACGCCGTAACAGATCAATCGGTTTAAACGAAATTCGGAATACACTTACAATTAGCTTGCTTCCTGGATTGCACAAATAGGCTACTTTTCATCAAGTGCCTTTCATGGCCTTTCCGCTTTTCCAATTCTGGATATAAATAATCGTGAATCCAATTCAAACTTTTAAAAATTTAAACTCGTTGACCGTTTATAAAGTTTTATTATGTACATATTATTTAATCAAACAATTGTGGAGTAACACATGGCTTCTGTTAGTAATAAACTTAGTCAAAAGGTGGCGCTACCTGTAGAAAGATAATCACTTATAATATAATTTGAATATCTAAAATAACACTCTTGCTAAATCTTTTATTAAAATATAATTATCGGGGTAACATATGTATATTTCATACTGTAATGATTAATGGTCAATGTAAAAATCCTCTTCTTAATTTCAAGGTAATCGCATTGAAATCAGATAAGAAAGGTCAATTGATTATGACAACTCTTCAACTGTTGAATATATCAAACTTCAACCAAAATACTAACTACCAAGTTAACTAGGTGTATACTATAAGGAATTAGAATTATTATAGGAATAACTGATCATAAGGAAACAACTGACAAAAAAAAATAAGTAATTTTTGTTGCTGTACTCATTTTTATGAAAGTTTTCTTATCTAATCTATCTATCTAATATATTTAAACGAGCAATTCTTGTATATTTTTTTATTTATTTATACCGGCGATCTCGGAAACGGCTCTAATGATTTCACTGAAATTTGGTATGTGGGAGTTTTCGGGGGCAAATATTATCGATCTAGATTAGTCTTTTGTTTGGGAAAACGCGTATTTTCGAGTTTTCATGCGGTTTTCTTTCACATTATTTTCAAGTTACTAATTTCAAGGTCAAGTGGCCAGGGCCCAAGATTGACTAACCAGGTGTCCGAATTCGAATCCCGGTCAGATACAAAGTTTTTACTTTTGTTTTTTTTTTTTGTATTTATTCAAGTTTTTTGTTTTTTTTTTAAGCCAAATTAAAAAGAAAATTGTACTTTTGAACCATACTTTGTATTTAAAAATTTAAAAAACTTTGTAATTGTACTTTTAAAACCATAAGATTAAGCTACTGTATACAGATAAGGAATTCCCATCATTTCCACTGTCAATTAGTCGTAATATTGGTAGTATAGGTATTACATACATATATATGTAGGTAGTATGTAATGGAACGTTTGCATCCAAGTATACGCCATATTTTATTTTCTCTTTTTACCAATTTCAATGAATATACTATAAGTACCTAAAAATAATTATAATATATTTATTAAAATTGACTCCTCACTCTTTCGAATTTACTTAATAAGAATAGAAAATATCCTGTACATTAGTGTTCATAAATGATGTGTATAACTATGGATATATACTATTATAACTAACTAACTAACTATAAGTAGTTACGGATAAACACTCTTCAAAAATACATATATAATACCATTTAATATAAATGTTAAACCTACACTTCTTATTATAATTGACCTTTAGCTAAATTGCCTAAGCGGATGAATTCTTTTAAAATTATATTTATTCACAGCATTATCTTATATTATAATATATTTTATTTTGATAGTAGATATTATTAAAAGTATGGAATACATAATAGAAACACATGTATAAAGCAAATTTACACAAAATCAAATTTACATATTATGTCTAACATAAAGTTCAACTAATTCTAATTTCAATCTATTTACTGTTTTATATATATATATATATATATATATATATATATATATATATATATATATATATATATATATATATATATATATTTCATCAGTATACCAGTTCAAATTTTATTTCTAATCCAGTAACTAGATCTTATTATTTAGTATTAGAACCTTACGTTTCTTAGAAGGAAAGGGTAGCTTAAATATGACTTGAGTTTAAGTAATAAACCCAAGCTATATTTTCCACATATTAAAGGCATTGTCAGTATATACTAGCAGCTATTCCAAAAGAGCTTTAATTATTCCTGATAAAAAGTCGGCGTCAACGTTGTTTTGTGAAATTAGTGTTCATTGAAACTTTTTTAATTTCACAAATAAACTTCCTTTGTTTTAAATTTATTTTAACTAAAGATATGCAGGTAAAACTAAAAGTAAAAACTAGTTAAAATTAACGTAAAATCGAGTCGATATTCGACCATATTTTTCATCACAACATTATATTTTACTTAGTGAGCTATTTTATTTACAACGTCAGTCTTATTTGAAGAGGTCTTATACCGTATATACATTGATATGTTGATTATGGGTTAAGGGCTCGATCGAGACGAGGTCATGGCAATACCTGTCTGGTTTTTACAACTTCCATTTTGAATAACGCAGTTTCGCAGGTTATGATCACCAAGCATCATCTTCAAAAATTTTATGCTCATATAAACTTTTGATTATTAACATTTTTTAAATAAAATGTATTAAAAAAGAAAGCTTGAGGAACATAATATATTTTATTGTACAATTTTATAGTATAGATTATAAAACATACTCTTCTACGTAACTTGATGTTTTTTCAAATATGATGTAAATTTATTATTGATATTGATTATTTATATTTTTTATTTAATATTTTTTGACGTGATAATTAAACTCATGTTCTATTACAGAATCCATACTAATATTATAAATGGTAAAGTGGTTTGGTTGTCCTCCTTGCACGTCCAAACAGTGACGGATTGACGTGATTTTTTGTGTGGAGATAGTCTGGAGACGGCTGGAGAGTGACATAAGCTACTTTTTATCGCGGGAGATTATCTCATCCCTATGGGAAAACTTATTATAATACAACCCACAAAAACTCATCATACCTATGTACATATATATAATATATACGTTTTAACGTTTATTATGGAATAGATAGACTATCTATTCGTACTAACTGTTACAACGTACCTGTCAATTGTTGCTAGTCTATACATATAATAAAATTGTAATTAAGCCGAATCTGTACATTATATATTTTTTGGAAAATCTTATTGAAATAGACTTTATTATCGATACAGAAGCCAAATCTATAGTTTTTAGAATTTTTTTCTGTCTGTCTGTCTGTCTGTCTGTCTGTCTGTTACCGCATCACGGGAAAACCACTGGACAGATTTTGATGAAATTTGGTATGATGATAATTGGTTATCTGGGTCAACATATAGGATACTTTTTACTGCGGGAAAATATCTCATCTCTGAGCTAAACGTTAAAACGTAACTAGGGACGAACCCGAGCGGAGCGAGGGTGAGTTGCTAGTCATTTATATTTTCAATTGTTCAGAATTCGCAACATGAAGTTCTACGTCACAGTTTGTCTATACATATTATAAAATTGTAACTAAGCCGAATCTGTACATTAAATATTTTTTGGAAAATCTTATTGAAATAGACTTTATTATCGATACATAAGCCAAATCTATAGTTTTTAGATTTTTTGTCTGTCTGTCTGTCTGTCTGTCTGTCTGTCTGTCTGTTACCGCATCACGGGAAAACCACTGGACAGATTTTGATGAAATTTGGTATGATGATAGCTGGTTATCCGGGTCAACATATAGGATACTTTTTACTGCGGCAAAATATCTCATCTCTGATCTAAACGTAAGAACGTAACTAGGGATGAACCCGAGCGGAGCGAGGGTGTATTGCTAGTATACTATAATATTTCAAAATTAGTATCACTTGAAATTTCACAACTGCCGTAAAATATCAAAAATTACTGTTAAATATTTATTGAATTGATATAAAAATATTTATATTTTGCATATAATATAGTATTCCTTACGATGCGCAACGTGCCTATTTTCACTGTTAATTTTCTTTTTTTCCGCATATTATATATTTTTCGTCAATTTCAAAGTAACAAGCAGAGATAAAGATATGCGAGTGTTCCTATAGAGTTTTAATTTTTTTTTCTTAAGATGAGCAGATAAATTCTTTCTAAGAATAGCTGTTCTATATTAATATAAATAGAATACCATTTACGTGTTTATTATTAACTAGCGATTCACCCTTTTTCCGATGTTTTAATAGTTATTCTGCTATTTGGGGTGAAGATAAATTCAACAAAACAAAGATCACAAAAATAGGTCCAGCCGTTCTCTAGTTATAAGTGTTGTAACAAACCAGACTTTGTTTTATCTAAATATATAGAAAATAAGTTTATTAATTTGAGTTAAACTAAATTTTGTAATCGAACCAATAACCTTAGTTCTCAGAAATAGCAATAGAAATATTCCACAGAGGAAGTATGTATAACATAAAGTATGCCAGTGCCTCATTAATTTTTTAATTAACAATTAACTATGCAGATAGATAAAAAATTTAAATAGCTTTCATTAGCAACTTTACATCTTTCTACCTTTTAAAATGATTTAAATTAGGTAGAGTCCTTAAAGCTTTCAAACTGAATACTAGCCTTAACTGCAGTATTTGCCTTAACCACACCTAATATAACACTGTACGGACTTCAAACTCGCGACTGCTGATTTTATAAATTATCAGTTATCGCGTTGCATACCACTATCACGACAGCTATGATCTATTCTGATGTTATAAATGTGAAAGTGTGTTTGTTTATTTGTCTTTCTTCGCGTTGACACTTCCCGGCCTAAAGAGTGATATTAAGCTACCATGAGAAAAGGACTCTTCACCATAGGGAAATACATTATAAGATATAACCATTTATGTAAATATTATGCCATATATTGAGAAGAAGATATCCAAATGCTATATAATAATATAGGTCATACCTGAGTATATAAAATAGGGTCACAACTTTTATTATATTACTAGCGACTTACCCTCGCTTTGCTCGGATGCGTCTCTAGTTCGTTTAATTTTTTTGAGCGAAATCTTAATTCTTTTTTTAAAATAAAAGTAACCTAAGTAACTCCTTATAATATCAGCTATCTACCAGTGAAAGTTTCCTCAGAATCAGTCCAGCCTTTTTGGAAAAAAAGAAACAGACAGACAAAAATTTAAAAAATTGTGTTTTTCCTAAGTACCGTATATAATTCCATATGCATTTAGTATAAAGCTATTATTTTGACATTACAAACAGACACTTCAATTTTATTTATCTGTATATATTATATAAGTTGAATAAAATCATACAGTTTGTAAACAGAATGAATTTAAGAAAAAAATATATTGCCATGAGTTTACATTTTATGGGGAGTAAAAATATATTAACTTTTTGACAATTTAGCGTACAGCTTGCTCCTATATTTTTTGGGTTAAAATATAATTATGTAAATCGTTCACATATCACCTGAATATTTCTCAATTGAATTGTTGTACAGAAAATTTTAAAATAACTTACAAAATCATAACTTTTGTTACAATATGTGAATTAAATTATCTACATATCTGGACAAGACAAATTGTGCGTTACACTAACAAACAGTACATCCATATCTAACATAAAAATTGTGGTGTAACATTTTATATAAAAAAGTCTTATTAAAGTAGTAATTATTATCGATACAGAAGCCGAATCTATAGTTTTAAGAATTTTTGTCTGTCTGTCTTTCTGTCTGGGATCGTATCACGAGAAAACCACTAACCACTGGACAGATTTTAATGAAATTTGGTATGATGATAGCTGGTTATCCGGGTCAATATATTACATATAGGATACTTTTACTGCAAGAAAATATCTCATCCGTAAGAAATCTATACTAAACATCAAAACATAACAAGGGACGAACCCGAGCGGAGCGAAGGTGAGTCGCTAGTATAGTAATAAATATATAGATCTACTTGGAAGTTTCCACACGTATATATATTATTGTATTTCTTCTAAATTAAATATATGTAACATCAGTGAACAAGGCGTTTTTGCTATCTTTTTTATTATCATTTAGTAGATATTTTATGTAATTCGCTAATTTTAGACGGAGGCCAAGTATGGACGTTACAAGAGTCTAATCTATTTCGCATTTAACATAATTAATAAAACTAGTATTCGTCTAGTGGTCCTAGTAAATTTGACCATAATTATCATTAAAATTTGAGTTAAACATTAATTTTTACATACCTTTATTATGAATAGAATTTACCTAGATTTGTAATAAAAAAACTAACTGTTTCCAAACTTTTTTATTAATAAAACTACATAAGCTCGTCAATGGCTACTAAACAATAAAAAAAAAATCGGTTTACAAACAGAAGAGAAAAAGGTACTGAACTGTTTTGTCTTTGCCTATTTATATTCAGATATTTATAACAAATGAGCAGAATTAAAGCGCTAATTTCGTACTAAAAGTAGTTACTAAACTAATAAACTGATCTATTGTAGGATGTGCAACTGTAACATTAACAGGTAAATAATGCAAAATGTATTTTTTATATACATACAACACATTTTACAAAATTCTATTATATATAATCCACGTATTACAATAATAGGTAAATCGGAGCAACTAAATTAAATTTATCTAATACTAGCTAGCCGAACCCGCGACTTCACTCGCTCTAAAACTACAAAAGTATCTCAGTAGGTTTCATACAAATTTCATCACCTATTTTACCCCCTTAAGAGATGATTCTCGAAAAATGCTAAAACATGTATTTATTTAATTGTGTTGAAGAGCATTAATACCAAGTTTGAAGTAATTTTAGTATTATAATGTGTTTTCCCGTGGGAATGAGGTAATTTCCCGCGGTAAAAAGTAGCCTATGCAGCAACCCACAACAACTCATCATACCTATGTATATATAATACATAGTCTATCTATTCAATACTAACCGTCAAGACCTAGAGACGAACCCGAGCGATCTATACCTATATTAGGTATATATAATCACTAGCGACTCACGCTCGCTTCGCTCGCGTTCGTCCCTAAGTACGTTTTCACGGTTAGCTATGTTTATACATAGATAGTAGCTTGCTACTCCTACGATATTCATTTAAATTATATAGCGATTTACCCTCGCTTTGCTCGGGTGCGTACGCCGTAAGCGGATTTTGTTTACAATTTTATGGGTTTTAATTTTTTTCGCGGAACCCTGATTCTTTTTCTAAAATAAAAGTAGCCTAAGTTACTCCTTATAACATCAGCTATCTGCCAGTGAAAGTAACGTCAAAATCGGTCCAGCCGTTTCGGAGATTAGCCGGAACAAACAAACAGACAGACAGACAGACAGACAGACCGACAAAAATTGTAAAAATGTTGTTTTGGTATATGTACCGTGTATACATCCATATGCATTTAGTAAAAAGCGGTTATTTTAATGTTACAAACAGACACTCCAATTTTATTTATCTGTATACCTAGATAATAGCAATTATATATTCCTGTCTGCTTTTCATGAATATTCTTAGTATTTATACAAAAAACTTATAGAATTACCTCAGTGACGGTATATCATATATTTTATTCTCGGAAACTATTTATTATTGATATGTTAGTTGTAATACCAGTTACGCAAATAGACGAGGTTCAAGAGTCTAGTCCTTGACTGAGAAGAATATTAAGTTATAAAAATTTTTATGAATGACCAAATTCTATGGTTTTTTTATGACATATTTTATTAAATTAAACCGCTATACATGTTACTAAATAAATAGCATAAATAGTTATGACAATGACATAGCTTAAAATGTATATATGATTAGCAGAACCCGCGGCTTTTCACTTCGTGTAATCCGTTTCCACGTGAAAGAACGATAAACAAACAAACAAAAAAACAAACAAATAAACACAAAAACAAACAAGCAAGCAAACAAACAAAAAAACACACTTTCACATTTATAATGTTAGTATGGATGTTCTAGGTTAGTATGGATGTTCTAGGTATAGCATTGCGAAACCTTTTGGCAGAATATATTTAAGAAATATTTAGAAACTAGCAACTTACCCTTGCTTAGCTCGGGTGCGTCCATAAATGTTTTAAATATAAATAGTTATTGCGATTGTACATATCTTATAAGATAGACTCATGCTTCATATAGTGGACTTTTCAGTAAGTCTTTTTAAGTTAAACCTTGTAAAACCTTGTTAAACCTAATATGTTTTAACCAGCCAGTTTTAACCATGTAAACTAAGGAGGACTCGAACCAGTTATTGTGTTTTCCCGTGGATACGAAAGATTTTCCTGTAGTAAAAGGTATACTAAATTTTGACTTGAGTAATAAATTATCGCTATACAAAATTTTGTTAAAGTAGGTTCGTTGCTTTTTGCGTGAAATGCACACAGACATACAGAAGAATAGACAAAAAAACGTGTGTGTGTGTTCTTATTTATGGACTTAAGAAGTTATATTTCTTTGGCGTAACAGAACAAAAATAGCTAAAGATTCCATCCCGTAAGTTACCACTCTCATTTTGTAAAAGGAATGATAAATTCGTAAAATAATTAAATAAGGCATATTAAGCATATTACAATCATATATTTATAGAAATATAATTTAAGGAAAGAATATAATAATATACATCATTTGTCAGACATTAGCAACGGTTACCATGGTGACAAACAGTTATCAGCTAACTTCATCATGTCGCTTTTTGGCTGTCGGTGTGCGCGCGCATCGCAAAAATTTTCTCATAATTTTTTCCAAACGTCGCAAAAGAAGTATAACTGCAAAATTTCAACAGCTATTGTTTTGGGTCTATATTCTGTACACAATATGTTACAATCATTATATTTAAAAAAATATTAATGTGCAGATTTCGCTAAGTTGCTATTTTATTATTGTATAGATTATTATGAATAACAACAAAAACTTTACTACACAAAATGGAGGTTTTTATTACAAATGAAACGCGAATACACAAATAGACATACAGACAAAAATTTTAATAACTATTGTTTTTGAGTCTATATTCTGTACACAATATGTTACAGTATTGTTTTTAAAAAAAAAATTATGTGCACATTTCGCTAAGTTACTGTTTTTAACCCCCGATGCAAAAAGAGGGGTGTTATAAGTTTGACGTCCATGTCTGTGTATGTGTGTGTGTGTGTGTGTGTGTGTGTGTGTGTGTATGTGTATCTGTCTGTGGTATCGTAGCTCTCATACGGATGGACCGATTTCGATGCGGTTTTTTTTTTCATTTGAAAGCCAGTTTCCTTGCGGTGGTTCTTAGCTATGTTTGGTTAATATCTATCCAGAAGTGTAAGAGTATCAGCTCTTTTCCAAAATGATGTAAGGCATTTTGGCGTATGATTACTCGATTAAATGCTTCACGCGTGCCAGTGTAATCGTTAAATGATAATTAATTGATAACTTCGACCTGACGCTGCAACCAAAATGGTCGTCAGAGAACCCAACTCTTCGAAAACTCACAGCAGACATATCGTATTTTTTGGGTTAATTAATTAGTTTCAATGAGTAGGTACCTTGCAGGTTATTGCGTAGGGGTTTTTTTTTTAATTTTTAATTTATAATTATATCAAATGTATACAGATGTATTATGATGCATTAACAAAAGGATTAGACGACAGATGAAAAATGTGTCATAAAAACAAGAATATGTTCATAGTACAAATGTGACGTGTATATAAGATTAAGATTGTTCATTTAAAACACTGTAATCAAAAAACAACAACATTCAAATCAAAAACTTCAGATTCTAACTATAAAATTGGTCTTTTTTGGAACAAATTGATCTCATTCAAACACAATGAACGTAACACATGCTATGATAAATAACTTATTTCTATAAATAAAATCAGTGAATATCTTAAAATCAGTAATATATTTGGTGTATAAAAATATAAAATAATAGTTAATGACTGTTATATTAGTATTGTACTAATTTGTACATTTAGTATTAGAACATTACTGACAGTGTTAACCAATTTATTGTGTGTTCTCTTGTGGTGGAGCAGTGGCTAAGTACGCAAGGGCGCGTTGGATGGCCTCTGGCACCGGGGGAGCAGTTGGCAAATGAGCTCCTAGTGGTTGGAATCCGTTTTCGTCAGCAATGTAAGTCAGTTGAATGTTAGATCCATCTTCACTCGGATACTGGAATTGACCTTTTACTTCCAAAGCATCAACTTCTCCGACCTTCTTCAAGTCTCCCTTTTGATCAGCACTAATACCGTTGCCAGTTTCGAAGGCATATTGGTATGATCCGTCAGCGTTGACCTGACTGTCCTGACGAAGAATGGGTATGGGTTCTGTTGATCCTTGAGGAGCAGCAAACGCCACCGCAGCGAAAAGTGCTATCAACGCCTAAAATAAAAACAAAACGTATTAATTGTGATCAATGTTTTGAAAACATCAATTCTGACAGTAAAATGGACATATTTTTAATAAAACGTTCACCATCACTATACTTATAATTAGAAAGGCACGATTATAAAAAACACTTACAAATGATTTCATTTTTGTATATTTACTTGTCAAAGTATCGAGTGAAGATTTATTGACTGTAATATCATATCCTGATAATTTTAGTATTTATAGTAGGCTCTAAGTAGCCACCTCCCTGCATTCCTTGTTTCGCAATTCTTAAGCGCTGTCGTAAAATCTATGAAATAAGTAAATAGTACATGCATTACCTCGAAGCGTATATGTCAACTTGATGTAGACGTAATAGCTGTCAACAAAGCTAACGGATTTTCATTTGTTCAGTAGTGACCTTAACGCCAGCGAATGTTTACATCGCTGGAGTCAAATTATTTTGATCACACAATTCATTAGTGCGGACTACGGTCGTTACACAGAGTTCTACCTTTCGTTCAACATCATTGAATTTCATCAGTCTCAGCATACACATTATGTTGCGCTAATTTAAAGACGATTTGCGTAAAACGTGATTATGACCACTTCAGTTCAGATAGCTTAGATTAAGTCAACCTTGGTACACGAAATTAAATAAATCTCATTTTTGTAAGCAAAAGGAGTATGTATGTATGTATGACCGATTCTATGTATCCTTGTAATTACTACACAACCAAGCGATGTTGATGATTCATACGTCGTTTGTCATCTTGATGATAAAGGCGCGAACGCAAGTGATAAAGGCTATATGAATGTTATTAAAAATCAAATTGACGGATCTCAGGTGCCAATTTGTGTCTTTAAAAAAAATCATCAAAGCCTATTGAGTATTATACCTATCGAGGGGTATCAAGATGAAGGTAAGAAGCGATCACAAAAATTTATATATACATCTTACATGTTTAAAAGAAATATAGAATAAAAAATTTGTTAAATAATTTCAAAAAATAAAAATACTAGCCAGAGCTAAAAATCTGTACATAAAAAATAAGTTATAGAATAAAAAACCCGACTGCGTAAAAAACAAACTAAGGAGATGGAAACAAGTTGTCAAAAGAGCATAGTATTATACAGTCGGAGACATACATACACGTTTGTCAACTAAGTCACATCTTTTTAGATCATTTTTTACGCAGTCGGGTTTTTTGTTTTTATAATTATTATTTTTTATATCAAAATACCATACATGACTATAGCGAGCTAACTCGAGATTGATCATCATGACCCTAACGAGGTTTCTGCTTTGTATAGGAACAGTAAAACTCAAGCTGTATCTTTGCATCTGCTAAATTGATTAAGACAATCGTTATCTAAGTTTTTTATTCAGACTATTAATTTAACATCAAAACGTCTTCTATCTGAAGCGGTGAGACTTTTTTGATAATAGAAGAAACTGTGAGAAATATGATTGTGCTAGAGCAGCGGTTCCCAAGTGGTGGTCCGCGAAACCCTAAGGAATGGTCACAGTGGTTCCTTCCGAGTTCCGTCCGAGAGTTAAATAAAACGTTGTTAGACATGAAGCTTAATTTAAGTGCTATTATAGTTATTAAATATGTGAAAAAAAATCATTCATAATATTAAATAGGCTATATTTTTGCTACAATAACTAATATTATAAATATTAATATTTTTCACTAGCGGCTCACCCTTGCTTCGCTCGGGTTCGGCTCTAGTCAAACAAAAACAAATCTATCCCAAAGAAACGTTACATTTTTCTAGGATAAAAAGTAGCCTATTTGTTATTCTGATGTAAGAACTACATTATTGTAAAGATTCATTAAAATCCAATCAGTAGTTTTTGTGTACTAAGCTGTATAAGTTACTATAGTTTTTTAACTATCCCACGAGAACTCTTTAATTTTACGGTATGAAAAGTATCTTAGATGTCAACCGGGAATATAAGGTACCATCATGCAAAATTTCATTTAAATCGGTCCAACAGTTTTGGAGATCGAAAAGATACCGAAATCGATGAGAAGCCCGTACAAAGAGACAGAGAAAAAAAAATGAAAAAATCTGAATTTCTATTTCTCTTCTTACATCCCCCTTACTCTGTTTTTAACATTTTTGTTTTTCAATGTACAGACATTCGATCTCTACAGCTTTATTATATGTACAGATTTATGATTTATTCTTTCAAGTCAAACGAGAAAGTATTCTAACTACAACACAATCAGTTTAGTTATTATCAGAATTGGAAACCGTTAAAAAAAATATGATCAATTAGGGTTCCGTGGCCAAAAAAAATTGGGAATCGTTGTGCTAGAGTTACATTTAAGTCAATATATTATAAAATTAGCAACAAAGGTAAACATTAAAGTACTCTTGATATATAAAAATAATAGATTATACTCATCAAACAAATAACTACATAGATATTACATAGATTCGTGAAAAGTTTTAATAGTAGCTTAGCATTACTTCCTTATGTAAGGTTATAATAGTTCTGTTATAATTTTTAGACTTTCAGAAAATAGATAAATCATAATTATTTAGTTAGTTTGATAAGACTTTCTTAGATATATTTGAATTTTTCTGAATTTATTCGTGGTATTATTATGATTTAAAAATTGCGTAATATTTGAAATACACATTTTATTATACATACACATTGTTTTGCACATATTTCGCAATTTTGCACTTAAAATGAAATACTTTAATTATTTTTTAAATTTTAGTAACATTATATTTTTAATAAGGAGTGTGTATGCTAATGACTTTTCAATTGTTACATGTATAATTTCGTAATCAGAACAACATAACATATCATTATCTGATCTAATAAGATTTGAGTACCATAGAAGACCATAATTTGGAAGTCTTATTGTAACCAAATTTAGGTAACATTGCGACACTTTTTATTCTAGACACCAACCAGTACACGCATATGTATCAATACTTGCAATATTATGTAATATCATAATCATTTGTATGAATAGATATTCAGACAACAAAGGATTTCTCTCATATTGGTTATGTAAATGGCAATACATTATAGGCAGTATCATCAATAGAATGACTTCAGGCGAATTTTGGTTGCATTAACCTCTTTTTATTGGGAGTGGTGTGTGTCACTCAGTTTTGGGACATGTACTTTGTACACATATGTACATATAAAGTGATGACACATAAATAAATAAATAAATATGTTTGGACATTAACACACCTCCATCTAGTTCCATTGTAAGCTACGAGGTTTGTGTTATGGATACCAGATATTTGATACACTACACATATATAACTTTAAGTACATACATATTACAAATATAAACACCCATGACTGGAGTACAAACATTTGTGCTCATCACACAAATGAATACCCCCAGCGGGACTCGCACCCGCGACCGCTGGCACAGCAACTAGGGTCACTACAAACTGAGTCAAACGTGTCGTCAACTTATACTTTGGACATTATATATAAATAGATATACAGAAAGCTTTTGCCTTTCTTTTTTATTACTTTATTTATTTATTTTTTTAAATATGTTATCTGCAACAACCTCAGGTGCAGCACGTGAGCGTGAACGTTAACATGGCATTATAAAATGTTATTTCTATAAAAAAATTAGTCATGATAATGAAAAAATAAAAATAACAATAAGTAATCGAATGAATCAAATGTAAATAGTCAAATCTATGTTTTATATTCATATAATAAAAACATTGTTAGCTTAACAGGCACTCAAAATTGATTTATGTTATTCGGCAGTTTGAAAAACGTTAAAGAATTTACAACATATGATTAAGAACTCGTGAACTATGTGAAGTTTATGGCGATGGCTCACGACCTTGACACGTGAAGAGAAAGTGAACTGACGACTCGTTGGGCAAGTGAGGTCGTCGTGAGATTCACGTGTTACTTGTATGCGAGACCTGTCCGTATAATAGCACTTTTCCTCTTAATTGTTAACACAGTGTGACTATAATAAGTGGGTATATATAATAATTTCTTAGATTTACGCGAATATAAGATTTTTATTTTTAAAATTGGATTAAAAATACAACATATGTAAGATCAAATTATTTATTTGATATCATTTTAAAAGCTAAATAGTATAAAATAAATTATCCACACTTATATTAAGATTTAATTATTTTTTTACGTTTTCATATCACAATCAAGTAACCTAAGTATTCTGAGCCTCTTATGGTCATAATAAATTATGTATCAGTATCAGTGATTTAATTTATAATAGTTTTTATTGATTTGATTCTGGTGCTTGCGGAGGAAGAGTAGCTAGATGGTCCAATGCTTTCTGGATCTCCGCAGGAATTGGTGGCGATGTAGGTAAATGAGCTCCTTGGGGTTGAAACCCGTTTTCGTCTGCTACGTACTGTAGCTGGATAACCTGTAAATAAGTAAATTTTAATAAAATCTTATTGGTAGAATATCATACGTAATAATTATCATTTACTCTACACAAAAAATGAGAGGAAAAAAAGGAAAATAAATAAACAAATTATAACTAATAAGGATGGTAGTTTTTGCAATAAAACGCCTGCAATTTATCGTACACTAATGCAACGGCAAAAAATAACCTTATTTTTTACCCAGGCGTTTAAATATATACTTTAAAACTTGATTGAAGATCTGTCTAATCTTAAATCTTACCTGGCCATCAGGTGCAGTGTATTTATACTGTCCTTGAGCAGCCTGAGATTCTTGTTCAGGAATACCCAAATTTTTGACAAAGCCCGCCTCCTCAGCGCTTATTCCATTACCGGTTTCATAACTGATATAGAAAAAAATATATATGTGTTTAAAAAAATTGACCTTGCCTATCATTTTTCAATAATTATCATCGTATTTCATTTTTACATCAGATTACTGAGTAAATTCAAATATTTATTTGTAATATGAACGAAATAAATAAAATAATTTTAAAATAGTAATGAAGTTAATTTATTGTATTGTAATGACAATAGATATTTATTAGCTGCAATTTTTTGAAGTGAAGGATAATAGTATTTACTTTATATCTTAATTTCAAAAACTGATATAAATATTACAAAATATAAAAGAACAAAGTAACAATCAAATATTATCCCAGGTTTGTTTTTTATCCGCGAGCTAAGATTTCTAAGAAATATGAAATCTACAATTAAATATGGACTACATTTTTATAAATTTATTCAAAAATATGCGTGGTTTTTTTCGGGATCAAATAACAATGATAATTACGAATAATTTCGTCATGTCTGTTTGCTCGTCTTTATGCCACAGATATTTTCCTCGAAGACTATTTGACACTATGTACGCTAATAATATAAAGACATACAATTTAAAAGTTTGAATCTAGGTAATCTCAGAAACTACTAATCCGGTTCTTAAAATTCCTTCACTGTTTCACAAAATGACAAAATGTGTTTACATACAGAAATCTATTGAAGTGTAATTAAACTGGTCGTTGAGTTAAATTATCGGCGTACGCTACCCAAGGACGCAACCGGACAAAGCGAGAGTAAGTCGCTAATATACTGCTCGTATATAGCTAAAATTTACATGGTAGGTATCTTTTATATAACAATAGTAGATTTTTTTATTTCCTTCCTCAAAAGAAACTTTGTAAATTGAGCTGGTAGTTTAAGAGATTAGAGCGTAAATGAAACAAAAAATCAAACAAACTGCCCTTACTTCTTAATTACTAGTATATATTAGTATAGATATAGATATGACTTAAATTTAAGGAAAACATTATACTAACTTCCATTTGTAGGATCCATCAGGATTGATGATCTGTTCCTGTCTGATAATGGGGATGGGTTCCGTTGTGTACACTTGTTGTTGATGTTGGTCTTGTAGTTGGGAATGTTGGTGATATAGAAACGGCTGCAAACTGCTTATATCTGCAGCCGTAACCACTATTATCACAACTAAAAGGTACTGAAATAATGTACATTACGTTAATAATATTCATCTCATCAATATTCGAACTTAAAATAACACAATTGATATAGGTATAGAAAAAAATTAACATAATAGCAACGAATATTGTTAATATTAAAACTTACGATGTACTTCATTTTGTTTGAAAACCAGGTGCAAGTTGGGAGCTTACAAAAACGAAACAAGGAATGATGCACTCAGATTTAACCCCACGTATTTATACGACTTTTTACCGCATTACACAGCGACACAGATTCAAAATTCATACTTTATGGCGGTTCACGACAAAGGATAAGTACTGTGGGGTCTCCCTTATTAAGCTGTTTCATATGGCGGTACTCATCTCTTGGATGGGAACTTTAAAAATACACCTTACGATCTATAGAATAAAGTTGCAACAAATAAATTATTTGGACTTAATTAAAGTTTCTTAAATCAAATTATTTACATTTGATATGTTACGTCTCAGGTTTACAGCAAAAATATTTCATAATAATCCATTTATAGCAAAGAGTCTTTACACTATTAAAGTACAAATGTAGGTTTCTACAATCTGCTTAGTTAAAATAATACTCTATATAATATTTTTTGTAGTTTTCTTTTACTTAAATATTCATATCGTTTAAGCTAAATAAAAATTTTGTTATTTATAATAAAATTATATGTATATTTCGTTTTACTTAAATGTATTAGTCATTTAATAGTAATGTAGGTACTATAGATATTAATTTATAAGTGAAATTTAAGTAACATACTCTTCATACGAGAAGACTCTTAAAAATTTTTAGTCATTCCTTCTGTCATATGTGGGAAAGTATTATAAAATTTAATTTCTCACGTTTTTGATTTTATCACATTTCTGCAAAACATGCAAGAAGTTTGACAAGTTGCATGCAACATGAGAGAATGTGTCATCTGCAAAATATAAGAATATTTATAAAAAATCTTAATACCTTAAAATATATATGCCTAAAAATATGAATACAAATATGTTCACACAATATATCAAATGTGTTTAAAATTATATATTTGTACGTGTACGTATGGCGATGAATATTGATAAGTATATTACCTATTTTTAGTTTATAGGTAATTACAAATGTACGTATGTATATCCAGATAACGATATGATAATTCATTGTAACGTTAATATGCGCAATGCGAATATCGAAAATAATTGATTGAACCTAGCAGGGAAGAACCCACTTTTTTATTCAAAAATATATGTTCAAAACTTTGGTTATAAAATTATCGAAAATATTATTATAATAACGCTTTTTAGTTTAAGTTGAGTTATAGTAAGCAGAAGCTTTGTTAAATATAAACTAAATAAAGTAAAACTAAACTAAATAAAGTAAACATAAATTGAGAACGTTGGCTTTCGAGTCCAGTTTTCGGTAACGACATTACTATGTGCATATAATGAAAGAAAATAGTTCAGTACTTTTTTCTCCTCTGTTTGTCAGCCATTTTTTTTTTGTTTGCTTAGTAGCTGTTTATTGACAAGCTTTAGTGTTATCATTAAAAAAAATTGAAACAGTTCGTTTTTTTATATAGATATTAGGAAAACATATCATATACATTTTATTCATATAATATATTTTCCTCAAATTTTAAATAATGACTATGGTCGAATTTCAGCCACTAGGTGAACGTACACAAAACTGACAAACTGCCAATGTCATAATGATGGCATACCTGACTGGCATAGTCAACATGCTGTTGATAAGAAACTTAATCTCTAAGCCACTAAAGAAAAAAACAAGAAATTTAATTTCCAAAATGCTCAGCAACAGCAACACCCATGTATTAAATAAACCGAATGTTTGGAATTAATTAGCAAAATATAATTATTTTCCCTATAAACTATAAATAAATTGAAAACAATAAATAAATAGACCAACTGTTATGAAATATTTTGAGTTTCTTTGAAGTCACTACTAAATATGAATATTATGAAATGATTTGGTTAATTTGTGAATTTAACCTTAACTCGTAGGTGCATCACTGCAGACAGTTTTCTGGAAACCTGTTACATGAGTGTATGACACACTTCAACAAGGTTTTTTTAAAACAAAAATTTATTGATCTTGCTTCATCGACTCATCATACATAGTAACGAAATATTGTCCTTTAACTATTATTCACTTTTTGATTGCTACTATGTTAATTTGCATTTTTTTTGCTTTTGGTCAAAAACTCCGAGCAAGGCTCGGTCGCCCAGGTACTAATTATAATGCACGTATGTACATATATGTTAAGAACTAGCGAGTATTTCTCGCTTCCCTAGGTAATGTGGTTCAGGGCCCATCCGTGTAATAAATTTCATCCTAATCGTTTTAGCCGTTTTAGCATAAAAGAGTAACAAACATACACACAAATAATATTAATTATTTTAGAATTATCTAAATAGAATTAAATACAAACTTACTCACACTTCGTATTAAGAATTTTATAAAAAAAAATACTGTTTTCTGTTATTTTGTACGTAGGTATATTTTATTGTTCGTCAAGTTTTATACAATTAAAAACATAGTTAATCATTTTACATGAATTTGTACGATTAAGTGGTAATTTTTTGAAGTTCTTTTGCAACATTATTGTATCCAACAGATCTATAAGGGTTATAAGGATTATAATAATTAGGATCAGTAGAATATCTCGCATCGTAAGGCTTTAGAGTGTTGTACTGTCTGTATGCTAGATTACGGTTATATGGATCGTAGAGATTATAACGAGGATCATATGCTTGTGACCCTTTTATAGTATTTAGTAAACCAGCTGGTACAACTCCTCTTCCGTCTGCTGGTATATGAAAACCAAGAGGCCTGAAACCTGTAAAAATAAAAAAAACTCGTTTAGATACAAGTGACATTCAGGGTATTCGTTACAACACTAATATAATATGAGAAAATTGTCTTTTTATTTAGAAGAAGAAATCAAACTAGCTAGCTAGTCACTACGTCTAACCGTATATGTGCTCACATCTATTGTTATTTCACTACCATTATTGTACAGTGTGCACGACTATGGATAGTTGTTTTTTTTCATATTAGCGTTTAAAAACATCGTTATAATATTTTTTTAACAATTTACAAATTCATTGTTTTATACTTCATTATTTACATATACATAACTTAAATCTCGAAACATATTCATAACGAGATGAGTGAGCTCCACATACCGTATCATGTTTTTTTTGTTTTCTTGTCCATATTTTGAGAAATAATTTTAATTTAAATTAAAGGCAAATTCATTTTACACGTATGTATCTATATTTTATACATGTATATTTTTAATTTAAGTTTAAGATTACTATATAGCACAGAACATATAGTACTATACTAGCTATAGTAAGATATGGTCTTATTCAGAAGACAGTGGTGGCCTAATGATAACGCGCTTGCTCGGCAATCCCAGTGAAGCGGATTCGAATCCCGGAGATCTGATATTCTCAAGTGCAAATCATTTCCAAAAAATTACCACTTTCCTTACGATGAAGGACAATATCGTAAAGAAACGAACACATCTGAGAGAATCTAGCAAGAAGTTTTCGAAAAACAAAACATATGAAGTCTGCCAACCTGCACTTCGCTAGTGTGATGGACTATTCCCTCGTATTGAGGGGAGGCTCTTGCCCAGTGGTGGAACCTTAAAAAAGGGCTGAATACTATAATTACATGGCTCTATTCTACTTACCATTTTCATCTGCTACGTAGTTTAATTGAATAGGAGTACCTTCTGGAGAGACATAGCTGAAACTGCCTTCTTTAACCTGTTCAAAATAAACATTTTCAATTTTAATAATTAATATATTATATTAAAAACAAAAAAATAAAAAATTGTTGATTATAATTAACTAGCGGCTCACCCTCGCTTCGCTCGGGTTCGTCTCTATGTTGATTCCCCATTGAAATTTTCATTCTTATTTTCACCCCATCAAGGGATTATTTCCGGGATAAAAAGTATCTCATGTCCTTCCCAGGGTCTCAAACTATCTTTTTACCAAATTTAACCTAAATCGGTTCAGTAGATCCAGAGACTACCCCTAACATCCTCACAAACTCACAAACTTTACCTCATTATAATATTAGTATAGATTAATAAACTACGATATGAAAACATATTAAATTAACCTACCTCATCTTTAAAAAAATCGGCAGAAATTACTTGGTTATAAAAGTACTATATACATAGTATATAAAAATAATCTTATGTATGTTGCTATGTTTTATATATATTTTTATGTTATTCGTTCGATTGTGATAAAACTTTTGGAATTGTTTAGTACAGTGTGCAATTCAAACATCAACCATAAACATACCCATAGCGAGCTGATATATATGTATAAAATAAAAACATCTAGCCCTCGTATACTATATTAACAATTTTATATTATTTTAATAGCTTTTAAATAGCTTACCTGAGCCCCTTGAGGCTCACCAGTGTTGTCTATGTAGGCACTCTTTAAATATCCAGTTTCTTGAGCTTGTTTGCCATCGCCCGTCGTAAAGCTATGAATAATACAAGCTTTTATAATAATTATTCTTATTAAGGACATATAATTAAGTACTAGAAGTTCTACGAACAGTAGACTTCGCGAGCACAAACTATATTTTAAGGAGCTATTCTGCTCATCACGCCGAAGATCCTCATCAGATCTTCATCAAATTTCTATGAGACCAACTTGAAGTTACTATCTTTCAATAAAAAAAAAACATCGAAATCAGATCTCATAAGGCAGAGGGAGATATCTAGTAACCCCGTTCTTAACCCTTTTTGGAGGAAGTAACCCTCCCAAAAAAAATTTATAAAGTCGTAAAACCTTTATACGAAGTTTTATAAGTTTATTAAAATACAACCTGTAAAGGAGGAGCAACAAACTGACCGAGGAAAGCAAATTTTGCCAGACTTGAAACAGACGCTTCGCTCGCTCGGTCAATTAAGCAATTAAATTAACTTTATTTTTTAAGAGGATTGTGAAGCTAAATAAAAAAGTAAATTTTCATACAAAAAGTGATAACGTTTTTCCCCCCATTAACAAAGTCTAATTTTCATAACTTTTGGAAATGTAGATATAATGAAAAACTACCTAGGTCCGTACGTTATTATTTTAAAGAAATATTGCGTATGAAAGAAGTTATTAGCATCTAAATATCTGTATTTTTGACTTAAAAACATCCTCGAGCGTTTTTATTTTTTTTTTAATAAAAACTGAACTGAATTACTAACAAAGAATAACGTACAGACCTAGAATAAGGTGTACTGAATCTAATGAGACCAAAATTATCTCATTTCGTAAATGTTTAGGGGGGCGAAAACGTTATCGCCCGAAACAATATTTCAAACAGGAAATGTAGGTAATTGCCTCAAAGATTTGCAACTCTCTCTATCGCACCATACGGGTTGGCAAAGCGAGCGGTATGAAACAGATTTTTTTTTAAATCTACTCGCGCCGCGTATCGACACTTCACAATCCTCTTACGGCAAATTCCAATAACCTATCTATCTGTGACTTTGCTTACTAGCGATAGAAATATGACATAACTTGTATGAAGCTTATGTCAAAATTCTACCTCTACGAGTAGTAAGGAAAACTTTAGAGAGACAGGTTATTGGGAGCAGCCGTTAATGAGCACAGTGGCAGCAATGATTATTCAGTACTGTAATGTTTGCCAGATTGTCAATGAAGGAATCAATAACTTTCATACTTATATTATAATTCTGTCTGTCCGTTTGTTCGCATGAAAAATGCTTAAGTTGTTATACAGATTTCAACAAAATGTAATAAGAGCATAGATTGCATCATAGAGATGGACAAAGGCTACTTAGGCTTTTTTATTACTGCCTGAATTACCATGTAAACGGAACCACGGGCAATAATTTTTATAGATTTTTGTCATATTTGCATAATGTAATGTAAGATACCTAGCGACCTAAAAGTCCGCAAAATATATTTAAAAGTAAGAAAAAATTATAACTATCGAAAAATATTGTAAAATCTAGGCCTAATATAATATATAAAGTATAGACATAAATATATATACATAATATATGAAAATATATTAATTTTTACAGTTTTATGCTGAAAAATTAAAAGCCTAACGTTTAAACACATAAGATACTTACATTTGTATATAAATAAGAATTTATATATCGATTATCATGTCTATAGTCTTTATCACTTTATACTAAATACCTGAAAGCGTAGCTGCCATCGGTTCCCTGGTTACTTGAGTAGCTTAGAATAGGTACAGTGGCACTGGCTGGGTTATAATAGGGGCTATAACGGGACGCGAGAGAGTTACGACCCGCGTAGTATGGATTAAGTTGGGATGCCACTCCTGCAGGTACTGTTTGTGGATCTCCTAAGGTACTCGTTAGGGCGAACAAAGTTAAGAATATTGAAAGATACATCTGTAATACAAAAAATTGTTTCAAGTTCAGTCCTTTAAAGCTAATTGATATTTAAGTTACATTATACTCGTACATGATATGTATACCTACTTTATCTGTGATTCTTATTATGATATATTCTAATATAAACTAATCATTTTAATTAGAATCGTTTAAGACAGAAACTATACACATATGTATGTATGTACATAATATATACAATTTTCTAAAATTATAAAACTAGTAATTGTCTATTTACTAATATTTTTATAATTTTAACAGCCTTATGTGTTAAGTTAAATACAAAATTTGTACCTTTAAAACTTACAAACCTTAGAATTTTACCAAACTAAGATGCCACTGTTTATGTTCTCACTTTACTACTGTTAATATAGAATCAGATTAATCCATTTATATGCAGGGTTGCTCATATTTTTTGTAATGTCTTCACTGAAACGTGAGATTTACACATGCCCCTATTATTCAAGTACTATTAATTTTAACGTTACACTCAAAATCACACAAGATAAAGCTAGAGGACTTAAAAGATTATAATATTCTTAAAACTATATAAATACAAACCAAACCTTAAAAACTGACATAGTATTATGTAAAATACTATTTATTTTTATCAATGCAGATAATTAAATTGGATTGTCTGTTTGTAATATCAAAATAACCGCTTTCTACTAAATGCATATGGATGTATACACGGTACATATACCAAAACAACATTTTTTACAATTTTTGTCTGTCTGTCTGTCTGTCTGTCTGTCTGTTTGTTCCGGCTAATCTCCGAAACGGCTGGACCGATTTTTAACGGGACTTTCACTGGCAGATAGCTGATGTTATACGGAGTAACTAAGGCTACTTTTATTTTAGAAAAAGAATCAGGTTCCGCGAAAAAAAAATTAAAATCCATGAAATTGTGAACAAAATTCGCGTACGGCGTACGCACTATTAATACTTATAATTTAAATTAAATGAATATCTTAGGAGTAGCAAGCAACTATTTATGTATACACATAGTTAACCGTGAAAACGTACCTAGAGACGAACGCGAGCGAAACGAGCGTGAGTCGCTAGTATTAAGTTCTGAATAAAATCTATATTATAAAATAGTATTATTTCCTTTATTCATATTTATTTACAGGAGAGGAAAATAAGTAGAAGAAGTAATTTTTTTAATAATCGTTTTGTGAAGTAATATATTTCCCAAAGAATTTATGATTAAGTGCTGAAATAGGTTCATTCACAAAATAGGACCTAGTATTAAGGTATGATGAAACTTAGTTATTTTTAAAGGTGCGTAATACAAAACACATGTATAACTGATAATTAGCCAGTTTATATTATTTGTAATCTATAATAATCAAGTTATATCCATAAAAACGCAAGTTTTGTGAATATTTTAAGTATTACATAGTACGTAATATTACGGTCCAAAAGATATAGCCTTCTACAGGTAATATAGATGGACAAACGGACTGAAAACCTAAACATAATATAGGACTCTTAAATTTAAACGAGTCCTTAGTGAGGTCTTTATTAAATTATCTCTAATTTTATAAAACTAACTTTACATACATACGTGTTAAATATATCATGAAACATAGCAAAAAATTGGAATAAAAGATCAACAGGAAGAAGCTTTGGTACATTATTCTTTTTACGAAGGTTAAAAGTATTCATTAATCTTAGCATAAACAATAGTGATAAAAATCTTACTGTCAATTAAATAGTGATTGAACATCTTCTTGCTCTTAATTATAAAAGACTCATTTACATTTTTAACTAAGTTTAACTTTGTATTTTTACGGTTAACGATGTAACATCATCGCGCCCCGCTTCAAATATCTGCGTGCGATTAAAAATGAGTCTTCATCTTTATATCTCCACAAATGAACGTATATTTAGTGGTATCTAGTATAACCAGAGATTTTATAAAACTAACCACATATACAGTTTCCTGATTCAATTTCCGTATAAGGAATACACACACACAGGAGCAACTTTCGAAACGAACGTGAGGAATGGTTTCTGAAGAGAAAATATGTGTACGTATGAGCTACATATATAGAACAGTTTTTATAGTACATTCGTTATCCAATTTAGAAATCTAATTTAAACTTTGAATAAAAAAATCGTGTATGAACGGCGAGTTTAAGGAACCTTTCTTAATGAAATGTTATTAATTATTATTTACTACTTTGAGTGTTCTATGTCCTTATTGCACTGATGAACTCAAAATCAATGTTTAAACTCGATGCGTAGATTCGTCTACATTTTTATTTATCTTCTAAAACTATGTTTTTGTTGGATATTGTTTTAAACATTATACAGATATGTTTCCTGGAAATAAATACGCTGTTGACTTCTTTTCATGAAAAGTACTGACTACAACATATTTCCTAACTTACAATTAGTAAAAAAGGTATACCTACTTTTAACTCACATACCAAAAATTTTCGTAGATATATAAATAAAATTTACGTAATACAAATACTATTTCCCATTATGATTAGTCACTTAATAATCTGTACATTTAACATTTAGTTCAACTACTATGGACATTGAATATTAAGATGACATCGCCAAATGGACAAATCTGCTTTGAATGCGAGATGACTTGACTACGCCTGAACCGTAAAGGTCACGAACAATGAGTAGACATACCTCCCTATTTCCACATATTTATACGAAGTACAAATATGTATATTTAAAAGTATTGAATTGTGTACTATATTGCGTTGCTACTAAGCTGCCTTCGCTTCTCTCTGGTGTGCCTAGACATATTTGCAATAGGTTAAATTTAATAAAATATACAGAAATCATTCGGTGTTTAGGGATTAGTAATAGGAAAAAATGGTTTCTTAAAGAATATTAAGTGTTAATCTTGTTCATTGGATGTGTAATAAAAAAACACAGACCAACACATACATTTTCACAGTTAACAACACATAAACCATATAAAAATATTATATGAAGCATTTTCAAATGCATTACTGATTAAAAGATTACCTACTGTGCAACGTACATAAATACTAACTATACTCAAACATTATAATAAGGATTGCTGTAACGCTACTGTCACAATATGAGTTCAATCATAAAAATAATATACCACCATTTTCTAACATGATTTTTTATCCTAAATATTGTATTAGTATTTTCACGTATTACCTTTATTCCGTAATCAAAAACTGTAATAAACATTAGTATAAACTACAATAAAGATGTGCTCGAATTTTGACAGCAGATTTAATTTGATTTGCTACCTTGTAGTTTGAAGAGCACTGAGCTGATCTGATAATGGACCCAGGTGATGAATAGTGAAACTCTCTAATATCTACTAGTTGAAAACTTCAAATTTGGGCTCACTTGATTCCTTTTTAACCGACTGCGCGACGCAAAGGAGGGTCAATCTATGCATGTATGTATGTATGTATGTTCTTTTGTGACACTCTAGAAACCAAACGCGTGGGCCGATTTTGATGATTCTTACATCAATCGATTTATCTTAATATTGCAAGTATCACTAAAGACATGGCAGTAATCTAAATTCAATGTGGCAAACCAGACACCATTGTAAAAAAGAAAAAAATGAAAGTTTAGTTCGTCTACTTGTTTATTTTTAAGTAGGGTATCACTGAATAGCCTATTCAGAATAGTTATTTGAAAATCATCTTTAGGTGTCACTTATGATTTTTCATTTCGAATGACCATTTAGGATCTATAAGAATTTAAAGTTGGTTCGCAACCAAAGCCATTCTCACTTAAATTTTCAACGCTTGTAATAAAGCTGTGATAAAGTTAAAAATACTGATTACACGACTCATGTGCTTGATCTGTATGTATGTACCAAACCAAAAAAGTAAAAAATCATAGATGTTTTTAAAATTTTATAGGTTTAAGATAACAAGATCACAAATAAAGTACAAATTTTTTTAATGTTAGATTTTGCATTACTTAGTTATTACGCTTAATCGTTTATTATGAATATTTTTTTTCTAAGATTCATTTTATATCTTCATTTGTAATTTGATTAAATTTTAAATTCATTTTTAAAACAAAAAATAGTAAAACGTAAAAATATCTTTGCAAGTTCTAAGAACTATATATTTTTATGAAGATTTATATTAATAAAATAACAGTTATTTTAAACGACTTTTATTTAACATACTTTTGAATACCATTACATAAAAATGACGTACAAAATTTACTAAAAATGGCACTAAGAATAAACATGAAACTATACTAATTGTCTGAGTATCAATTATATCAAATCACTTAATATGGCAGATATTTCGTAAATGATCGCATTGCTCTTAATATTTAATATTAAAAACAATCGAAAAAATCATAAAACTTAATTAATTTATTACTACTTTATCTTTTCAGCGTTATAATTTATCTCCTTGAAGCTGGTTTAGGGATAGACTCGCCTTCGGGATGGAAGCCGGTCTCGTCAGCCACGTAAGTGATGGTATCTTGCTTGCCTTCACTGTTGACATAGGAGTATGCCCCGCGAACAATAATAACGGTGTGAGGCTTATTCTCTTCATCGAGAACTTCCTTCAATTCACCCGTTTCACTGCGGGATATGCCGTTCTCGGTTTCGAAACTGCAAATTTCCCATTCATTTCATAAATTTCATATTTTAGTAATTCAAACAATACATAAATAGGAAATATATCTAGTTTTAATCATAAAAAATAATAGCTACATACAACTGCGTTCACAATAACCAAAAATTACCAAATTAAGTTACAATTATTTGTTTAACAACATTTATTTATCCATAGTAAATAGATACTTACGTATTTCAGATTGTATCTATTTACTAGGCATAAATTATGTTTTAGAATTTCATTTTAGCAACAAACTAGTCTTCTAATTAAACTGTTAAGGTATATATATTTTTTTTGTAAACTGCTGAATCTTTGTACTGTCTTACCTATAGACGTAGGATCCTTGAGGTTGCTGGTCAAATTCAGAGCGCAAGATCTTTGGTGGTTCCTTCTCATCTACGGGAGCAGCGGCAACAAGGGCCACAAGGGCAAGGGTAATAATGATCTAAAACACAAACCCTTATTAATATTGACCCACTTTGAAAAACAAAAAATAAGTAAAAACTACATATTTACGTGCGTACCATTTTCATGGTGTATTGAATTGGTATTTTTTCGTTGCAATCAAAGGATCAACTGATGCTAAAACGTCTGAAACATATGCTTTTATATCCACCTCACGTCAATGATAAACTAACGTAATATTAAATGGCAAATAAACGTTGAGTACATGTCGACTACATATTTGCTATGTAATTTTTGAGTAGTGTCGTAGATTTTTATTTATGCAATGTATTCATATTTATCAAATATGATCTTTCTTAATTGAGTTAATGATTCTAAAAAAAGTTTTGGAAAGTTGAATGAAAATCAGTACGGCCTCGCTATTTTATTACAATTTGCCCGTTTTTTATTACATTTTTGCTATAGTACTTTTTGCAGTTCTTAAGCATTATTTTCGAAGAAACAGAAAATATTATAAATATATACTAAAATAAGCAAGATTTATTTTTAAAATTTGTCTAAGTTAAAAGTAAAGCTAACAAAAATCTGTTAAAATGAACCTTTTTTTTTCTTGTAACACCACGTGAACAAAGTCACACATTAACGCTTTAGTTCTAGGTAAGTATATATAAACTTTTATGTGGTGAGCCACGTCTATTTCAACTGCTTATTATAAGCGATCTTAAGTATTAATGTTTTTTTTTTATGTATAGCTTTTAATTGAAAAAAAAAAACATAAATATTAAACATGTTCTAGCCTCATAACAAAACTGTAATAATGTGCAAACTCAACAATTGTACGATTTAAATTACTAGGTACGTATATACGAGTATTTCATGTTATATTTGTGGTTTATACATATCAATTCACGCTATATTAAAAATATATTAATATTAATTATAGAACACATGTACATTTTACATTACATTAATTCCTCAGCACCATAAAATAACTTAAGCATACTACAATAGAATTGTCAGTAAGAAAATAATAGTAGCGCCATTTAATTTTAATGACCGAAGTATAAGAAATGGTCTTCTAATACTAAATAAAAAAAAATCCTAAATCAAAATCCTATAAAGTTTTATGGGATCTAACTATCATTGCAGATTTTGTCTCAGTATTGTTTTTTGGTTCCCTGCGTTTCGAATGCTTTACTACAAACATGATCATGGGAGAGACCAACGTTTTGGACATCTCACTGGTTATTATATAGTTATGTAACAACTAACAACAAGTCACAAAATTATACAATAGTAATGGCACCGAAGTAGGTACCATATTGTACAATAAATATGGTACAATATTTGACAATTTTATTTTAAAACATTTAAATTATATAATAGAATATTAAATATTATATTTTAATTTTCGTTGCTACTATTATAATTCTTACAATAAAAAAAAACTATTATTAATTAATCTTATTTAGTGTAGCTATTACTATAGTTATAAATTTAAAAGTTCAAAATATTAAGCAACAACACTTTCTAATTGTAAGTTTATTTAACAGGATAGAGTTGTACTAAATCATAGTTTTATTTTCAAAATATGTATTGTTTCTTATCCCGTATAGTAGGTATTTGTATAAGCAATCTAATAAAGTATTATAATGAAACTGGTCAATATTTAGAAACTCTGTTAAAAATAAAAATGGAACACTATTACTACTTACTAATATTATAATATTTAGATGTTTATATTTTGAAAAACTTTATTGCTAATAAAGATAAATTTTTATTTCAAAAGTTCACCATAGTATACTTATTTTACTATGCTTTTTGATGAATCCATTGTACGTAGCCCAGTCATTTGGTACTACAAAAAGGTTACCTGGAAAGTTTTCCGAGAGTTTTGAAAATGGGTGATTGTATAGATTTCGATGGGTTCTTTCCGAATGTCTGCTTTCCCACCTCGTATCTATGCCGCTCGCGGCGCCATATTGGAAAAATGACACAAAAAAGCAGTTTTTTGACATAATCTCCTTTCCTACTCATTTAACCATGAAAATAGTTACGTAATAAATGAAACTCCATAAAATTCTCCATAATTTATGTAATAACATTTTTTTTGTATTTAATAAATAGTTAGTTGCTGCATAGTAGACTCAACACCCGTTTTGGCCAAAAAACTCACCAAGTATCTGTAAAATCACCAATTTTCAAAACTCCCGGAAATCTTTCCAGGTAAAACTCCTAAATGACTGGACTATTACCGTTACAAATCATTTTTTCTGCATGAAACATTCGGCTTAGTACACAGTTGCACTTAGTAGATGTAAGCTGTTGTGGTAATGCTGTAAAAGTTAAAATTAAAAATGAAATACCTACTATGACTTTTAAATGTTTACTGTTTACTGACTTTTAACTTTTAAGGTTAACTAACCTGACTGTATAAAAATATTCTTCTGAGTGATTTCAATCACGTTAGTTAACACTTAAAATTATTGTATGTTAGTCGCTATATGGTGAGTCATACAAGCACGGAACCACCGTAGTGGGCACGGTTGTATGTTCTCAATCCTAATTATTGAGGTCGATAGACTGATGCTATATCCAATGCCTAAAAACTTGCCTAAAAAAACAAATACGAGTGCTGAGTGACAGTTTTCTATTCTACACAGAGTAAATCTTGGTTGTGCGCCTTAACTGAACAGAAAACATTATCCGGGATAGCTACTAAATTCTATTCCTAAATTTACACGATTGCATCCTAGATATCGAAGAAGTTATCAACATATTTGCAAAAAATAAACACAACTATGGATTTTTTATTTAATTACTTGCACTTGAATAATTATAAAACGCTTATATACTAGTATATTCTTTTAATAAAATCTGATACGTTTTAAAGCAGTAAAAGATGTGATATAGTAATGTGCAAAGAAACACAAACAGAAGTTGAATTATATATCAAATGTAAAAGTTGTATTATACAACATGTGCTGTACAGCACTATGGGAGAGTAATAATACTTCATATATTCTTAGCTACTATAATGTGAGACGGATCTTTTATCAAGTCTGAATTGGATACAATGCAATCCCGAAAATAACGCCACATAAAAGAACTATTCAGCTAATAAGTAGTAATAAGCTAATGGTATTGGAAATGGTTAAGTCCATAACATGTCTTTGTTGATCTAGAAAAGGCCTATTAAAAATATTGCAACTGATCTGTTCCATGTAATGTATAGCGACTATACAAGTCCGATCCGTGATATTACCAGCAAGATCAGTGTAGCAGTACCCTTGCACTAAGGCACAGCTATAAGCCTTTACTTGTTCTTACTTTTTCTAGAAACATTGACATTGAGCATACAGAAGGAGACACCCTGGTGCAAGGTGTTTATCGTAATATATTGTAATATATGATTAGATTGTTGAGCAACCTAAAAAACAAACGAAAGGAGGTTCTACATATATATGAGGCTGAGCTGTTATGAATGTTGATGTGTGAAATTACTAGAAGGAACAAGATTCGGAATGAAGATATAAGGTAAAGTTTGAAAGTAGCACCAGTAACAGGAGGCTGAAGAGTAATAGGTTACCGTGGAAAGGATATTAGGTAAGAATTTGGATAGATATAGAAGTAAAGTTACCGACGAAGCTATAGATGGACTGTGTGAAACAGGATATGTGTATTAAAGAAAAATTTAAAAAAAATTTAAAACTGACTTCCAGACACTAAAAAGTAAAAAATAACTGAACAGGGGTTTTCATTTACTATAGATACTTTATCAGATATATTTGAAGTCGGAGCCAACCGAAAATGCTTTAAGATATGAATATCTTATAGGTAAATGTTACAAGGTATGAACTCTACTTATAGTTAAAATATTATTTATCAATTTGTGACATAAGTATTTGTACGTAACGAAATAGGTTTGCATTGCTTTGCATCGGCATTACAAAAAAGTAAAATTCTTCGTATTTCTTCATGTTTACTAGTTAATAACTAATAAAATAAATAACTTTTTATAAACGTTTTCATTATAATTTCATTAAGTAGGTACCTATATACGAAGGCTTCCATAAAGTTATAGATTTTTAGCACAATTACTCTAACTTTTATGTTGATTTTTATATACAGAGCATTGCGAATATTTTATTAATTAATAATGGGATGTCTTTTTAAAAAATTGATGAAAAAAAGTCTCTCCCACGGATCTTGACTCATTATAGTATCCAGATTACACTATAATTTTTTAAATATTTAAATTAATATTTTATACTCAATTTTTTTTATTTCGCTTATACTCTCTCTAGCGGCGATGAGTTCAGGCCTAAACGGCCTCGCGGAACCCCATTTTTAACGGCGGATTAAAATTATTGATTATAAGGCTTAAGTTCTCGGAGTCATTTCGATTTATTCCTCTATCTTTTTGCAGATTTCCGCTATCATTTACCTTTTTCACGTTATAAACAACAATCTGAGGCCTTGTGTTCCTTTCAGTTTTTGTTTATCACAATTGCAATTTTCATTTGCAGAAAATACAAAAAAAGTCTGGAGTGGCAGATGTGTAAATAGCCGTGCCCTCTATGCAATATGGGAACAATAATTACGACCCAAAACGTGGAGAGGCGTGGGTCCAACACTGTCCTTAAAACGGTCCCTGAGAATAAACATATATGTAAGGGCGGCGTCTAAGTATCACAGCCAACGGGAATTGCAAAAACGGTACTGCATGCTGTTCTTCTTGGTGGCCATCTTGGTCGATCACTAGCAACTAACACAATCTTGGGGATAGTTATACTATACACTTCCAAAATTACGAAATTTGCGGGCGAAGAAATACTAGTTGTTAACTAGTGAGTTTCTTAAGTTATAAAGAGTTAAAATATGAGTTCCGGCACCTGTGTATAATTTGCGACCTCGTAACGCCTGCAGGTGGTAATACCATAGACCACCCTTAACATAAACACTCACAAGCATAATCCAAGAATTTGAAATTGAATTAAATAGAATGAACTTGTGTTTGCACGCATCTTTATGCGCTGTAATATCTCCTGCGCAATAGGCTAGGCTCAGTGAAATTAGCCACCGTGACCGAAATATTATGCCCGTGACAAATTGATTGTAAGCAAGTTCGTACTTCGACTCGCACTAGATCAATTTTTGGGTTGACATGACCCAAACTTTTCACAAATTTTTTTATTTAGATTCACCTGTCCGGGTCTGCGTAAATGCGTATCTTGCAAGTAAAATTTGACCCACTTCCTAATGTCTGATTGAGCTGAAATTTGGCACACTAATTTGGTTTCCAATACAATGCAGGATTACCTAATGGTACAAAATGGAGGTTTATCATTTACATATATAGTGACCCTTATGATATGGACATCAAATAAGAGGGTATGATAAGCAAAACATAATAAGCAACGTGATGTCATGAATACAATATGACGGCCGCTGCAGAATGTTGATTTATAATTTCCACATTATCCTTGATAAGTGGAATACGATGAGCAAGATGGCGATTTATCATTACAAACTTTTACTTAGTTTCATCTATCCCGATGTCGGTCTACCTGTCTGTAATCAAATCTTGCGAGTTAAATTTGACTAAGCGTCATTCTAAATTCAATATGGCGAACTCCCAAAGATGGCGGACTATATTTTTTACGCCCGCGTGATATGGATATCAAATGAAAGGGTTTGCTAAATAGAATACGAATCCTTTTTTTAATTCTGATTAATATTCCAGCTTTACCAACCAGTATTAACTTTTATCGGTTCCAGAAACTTTGTACCTCATTTTCACTTCATAATAAACGCCTTTTAAAACAAAAATGTAAATGTTATTGGTGTGTGTGCATGCGTGCGCGCGAGCATGTGTGCGTGCGTGCGTGTATGCAGTAACATAATCTAAAAAAGTTTTATATTTAAATATTTATAAATTTCAAATAAAACTATCTCTGTCACTTTCTTTAGTCCCTCCTATGACCATGATTGTTGTAAAGCATTCGAAACGTCCGGAACCAAAAATCAAAATTAATCCGCGACAGTAAAATATTCGCGTAAATCGAAAAGTATTAATAAGAAATTTGAATGGAAGAATTGCATTGGATTTTATTTGAATTTAATTGAATGGATTTTATAAAAATGTATGGCAATTAAATTTACTATTTATTTAAGACTAGCGTATTGATTAAGAATTCACATTTAAAAATACTGCAATAGCATTTTTGTTTTAGTTTATTTATATTTACAACTAGCGACTCATCCCTAGGAACGTTTTACTGCTAAAATGAGCTGAACGTTGATAAGTCAGCCAGTGAGTCGCGAGTAGATAATAAAAATAGTAACTGCGAATGTACCTTAGGTGATAGACATATAATATTGCGAACTTGCTTGTATAACTTTTTAAGACCTACAATTTTCTAGTACATTGTTTTGATGTATCTCTTAAGGTTCAGCCAGCGTTAGCCATATAAATTTCTAAGGACGAATCGATAGAACCAGTCATTGCGTTTTTCCGTGGGAACGAAAAATGTGCCTGTAGTAAAAGGTATACTGTTGACCCGAGTGATAAGCTATCAGTATACAAAATTTAGTTAAAATCGGTTCAGTACTTTTTGCGTGAAACGCGCACATCGATTTGACTAAGTTAGTTTTATTATAGGTATAGGCATATATTAATATAATACGTAAATAGGTACATTTAAGAATAAACTATAGCTTACGTTTAATACTTAATCACAATAGAGAAAAAAAAAATTATGTTATCTCCAACAAGTCTATTTTTATTATTTATAATACTTTTTTTTCAAAACTTGTAAATTAACTATTAATATTACACAAATTTCCCTTATTCTCTGAAGAAAGTAAACGAACTCGAATGGTAATATCAGGAAATCGGAAATAGTAGCACACATACAATACACAGAATACATACAACAACAATATTTTCGTGATGTTGCTGTTTGTGGGACTATTTTTTACTTTGTCATTTTTTTTGACCATCATATATTTTTTTAGCTTAAAATTGATAATCCCGAGTTTTTCCATAACTTCTTACTTATCTTCACCTGATAGCAAATTAAAACATCGTCTCTAGAGTTTGCTCATCTTTCCCACCGCTTATTCGATATATTGATTCATTTATCGATTCATTTCTGCTAGAATTCAAACATAAATACCGGAATAATGTAACTTCTTTTTATTGACCGTAAAAATCGTCATCAGTTCTTCTGTTTACCTATTTGACAATAAGGTGTAAGAAAAACATTCTAAAAAAACCTAATATTATTATTTGTATTTACGTGGATTGGAAAGAGGGAACTTATCTGCCCTTGCTTGCGCCTTAAGGTTAGATCAATTCAAGGCCGTATGAGGTCATTAAAAATAATTTTAACGTATTTATATAAAATCTTTTACAGAACTATTTGCCAATATTACCCTATCCAATAAAATATCCAATAAAAAAAGAATCATCGAAATCCGACTACACTGTAAAAAGTTATGCGTGGTCAAACATAAAAGTATACTCGTATATATATTCGTGTCGAATTGTGAAACTCCTGCTTTTTTTCCTCAGATAAAACAACAGTTTTTAATTAAGTAAATTTTATTTAGTACAAGAGTATTTAAACAACAAATACCATTTATTATAAAATATACAGATTATGGCACAAGGTATGAACCTAAGATTACCTACATTCTCTTCATCCTCTTTTAAGCAAATGTTAATTTTATCACAATCTTTGTAGCGTTAAGATAATTCAAATCCAAATCTATAGTCAGTTTGTCAGGCGCTCATCTCCTGGAAACTGGTTTAGGGATGGAGTCACCAAAAGCGCGGTAACCTTTCTGATCAGCTTCGTAGGTGATGGTTTCTTGTTTGCCTTCGTTGTTGATATAGTTGTAGGATCCGCGAACTACAATAACTGGATGAAGATTGTTTTCCTCATCCGGGACTTCCCTGATTGTACCTTCCTCCTGTCGTGAAGTTCCATCTTCAGATTCGAATCTGTAAATTACATTTACTTACTTATAATATTCTCTTGATACTTTTTTTAGATTTACGCGAATATTTAACATTATAAATAGAACTCTTTTCGGTTTTTTTTTTTCGCGGATTGTTTTGTTTTTTTTTCCGTGATCACGTCTCCACCGTGACCATAGTTGCTGTGAAGTCAAAAATTCGAAATGTCAGATACCAAAAATCTAAATAAATTCGTGAAAAAATACGAAAACACTAGTGTTGTCTTTTCCTAAAATATTATTTTCTAATGCATTTTTATAATAAATCAAGTGAGATATAACGCAAATGCAATTTCTTAATTATTTAAATTTGACCATTTTAGTAAACAGCTTTAATCTTTAGAAAATCGACTGACTTTCTGTATTAGATATGAGTCGAAATAAAACACATATACATGTAGAAGCAGAAGCTAGTATTTTAAAAATAAAATGCATAGAGTTCGAAGTACCAAAAGGGTGTTTTAATATATATAATACATATTATGTAGTGTTGTTCACTGTTTAGTCCTAAATGTTAATAACAAATTAAAAAGAAAAATTCTTACCCGTATTTGTATCCTTTACCGGGAACCTGGTCATTTTCAGAGTGGAGGATTCGCACTGTTTCCCTGACCTGTTCTACGGGGAGTGCAGCAGCGAGGGCTACGAGGGCGAGGGCGACAATGACCTAAAAATAGACATTATCATTGGAATTAGAACTTCTTTAAAGTCAGCTGCGATTTTTGCTCAACCGAAATGAAGTTGACATTACATTATATTTAAAAAATTAAGTTTATGTTAAACAAGTTAATAAATTTAAACTAACCACTTTCATGTTGAATTGATTGGAGGTTTAAATTCGTTGCTATCAAGAGAGCGACTGATGAGTAAACGTTCGAAGCGTATTCTTTTATACGTTTTTTTCGATTGTGACAATCTATCGTAACGACAAATGTCAAATATTCGACAAAACGTTCGGGTCTTATTCGCATGTGTTATATTTTTATGTGTGTAAAGATTCACAAAAGGTAACAACTTTGATTAGAAAGATATCAAACAATCGAATCAACATTTTTTACAGCATCCTTTGGGTATCGTTGACGGTATCTATTAATATGATGTTTATTATACAACCTTAAAGATTTTATTTAAACATTAATAACTACATAAACAAAAGAATTGAATTGAATTGAACTACATACCTACGTATTTATCCATAGATTTTGACTAATATTATTATTAAGAGAAAACAATTGTGAATTGGCAAATATACGAGGACACGATACCGGTTCCTATGAACAGTAGGCACGTTCGTAATACATTTGAATATTCATGAAACTTTACATTACTTCTATACATTTAGTTATAAAAATCATATAAAAATTTAAAAGTGTCATTATTCGTCTGTTTGCTTGTATTACTTTCACGTTGCAAGATTTAATATTAACTTTACTCCGCTGCTTAATTCTCTTAATTTATTTATTTTTCAACCGACTTCCAAAAGATTATTTTTGTTGAATAGGAGATATCCCAAGGGTGCTACAAGATAATAAAGAACAGACAATAAAGAAAGACAATAAAGAAAAGAAAAGACAAGACAATAAAGAAACCAGGATCTGATGATGGTATCCCAGAGAAATCGAGGGGAAGCTTCGAAAATCGTAGTGGCAACTAGTGCGTTTATATTTTTTTTCATTAAGTAGTTTAAAGCACTACTATTTAATGAAGGTCTTGAGTCGATCTGATGATGGAGCCGAAAGACAGTCTAGGGAACTTCTCAACGATTTACAGCAATTACCTGGTGTTTAGGCTTAGTTAATTTGTATTGGTGAGAACTTAACACCTAGATGGGTTGTGACTGTCATTGATGGTCTGAATAAATGGCTTAATCGAATATGTTTTTAAAAATCTTTCTTCTTACAAATTACCTGCTTATTACGTCTACACTAAAAATGGAAAAATAAAACCTTAAAAATAACCCACTTCCAGGCACTGAAAAGTAAAAAATAACTGTACGGGGGTTTTTATTTAGAATGATGATGTCCTCCTGACCGATTCCGGCCACGACGGCCAATCTCATTGAGACTAGCCAACTGCGCAGGAGATATTATAGTGCACAAATGTACGCGTAGACACAAGTGCACTCTCTATTCCTGTCACTCTCATACTCCGGTGGGACGACTATTCGACACGACCGGTGAGAGTTAAGACGCAGGACCGACGGCTTTACGTGCTCTCCAAGGCACGAGAGTGAAACACCGCCAACTTCCCAACTCTATGCTACTGAGGCTTACTAGACAGAAAGACTCAATAACTAAACTTGTCCCGACCCGGGACTCGAACCCAGGACCTCCGGATGTGCAGCCGTACATGCTAGCCACTACACAGCAGAGGCAGTTATTTAGAATAGATACCTAATCAGATATTTTCGAAGTCGGGGCCGGCCAATACAAATCAAAGCACACCGACTTCGAGAATATCTGATTAGATATCTTTTCTAAATGAAAACCGCCGTTTAGTTATTTTTTACTTTTCAGTGCCTGGAAGTCACTTTTTTTTAAGTTTTTATTTTATTTAAAGGCAAAGTACAGTTACCTATTAAAAATATTTCTTAAAATAATATATATCAAAGGAATTCGCATCAGATAAAATGGAAGAAATAACTCAGTTAGCACTCGCTCAATTATAAATCAGCCTGTTGTGCTACGAGTATCTTTTCTTTTATGTATATATGTCTTGAAAATTTGTGCCGTGCAATAAAGAATAATTGTATTTGTATCGAAGCTAATCTTTATTTAGGCAGGATCGGAATGTACTGCGGTTATGTAATGACTGCAGACCCTGAGTCTGTCAAACTAGCCAAGTCAAATCTCGAACTTCAATTTATCCTAAGTTACCTATCTACTCTGTGTAAATAATTCGACTATTCAAATTTAGGAAGTTCTATTTTTAAATAGTTTGTAGTAGAAAAAAAAACAAGAAATCGTGTTTTAAAATTATTTTAAAATGTTGTATGTTCTTATGAAAAAAAAAACAGGATTATCTACAGAACTTGGCACCCATTTAGATCTCAATTCTTTTGTCGGCGAAGTTGTCAACTACGCTTATTCTTAATATTGAACTTGGCTCCCATTTTCACATTTATGATTTTGATGGGATATCATGATTTTTTTGTAAAAAAAAAACGGTTATTATTCATAATTCCAAAGTGACATGGAAATTCAATCTTTTTTTTCATAATTTTGGGACTATTCGTTAGTGGATAAGGAGGAAAATCTTATTTAACCATCGTGGAACCTTTTCTCCTGAGAAAGAAAAAGTTTTTGCTATTACTATGATTGCTGTTGTTACTATATTTCAAAAGTCACTAGGTGTTAAGCTATTACTATTATGTTTTGGAAGGCGCAAATGTTAATAAAATAATTTAATTTTAATTTAATGTTTTCGGATTTTTTCCTTAGTATGCACACGATTACCCATCTGGACACCTAATTTCAACTTTCTAGGTCCTGAAACTGAGTTAGAGTTTTGATCTATAGGTCAATCTATATCTATATCTATACATATTATAAAATTCTAACTAAGCCAAATCTGTACATTAAATATTTTTTGGAAAATCTTATTGAAATAGACATTATTATCGATGCAGAGGCCAAATCTATAGTTTTTAGAATTTTTGTCTGTCTGTCTGTCTGTCTGTCTGTTACCGCATCACAGAAAAACCACTGGAGGGATTTTGATGAAATTTGGTATGATGATAGCTGGTTATCCGGGTCAACATATAGGACACTTTTTACCGCGGGAAAATATCTTATTTCTGAGAAAAAACACAAAAAGTGGTTGGAACAAAATCACGATGATACTATCTGTAAACAGATTAGCAAGGTAAAAAAGGTATTATTAAATATGGTAAAAACTATTAAAAATAGCTTATCTTGAAAATCAAATTATCAATAGCGCTATTTTATCCATTAAAATAGTTATTTTAATTAATATATATGTATGTGTTATTTAGATATTCGACAATAGATGTCGCCATGTGTTTATAAAAAAAGTAGTTTTAATTCCAAAAAAACGAATGTACAGATATGACCTTTCTACGATTTTATTAGAATTACTACTACTTACCCGCGGCCCCGCCCGTGTTCAAATTATCAGTAAAGCAAACTTTTTGGCTTTATAAATTAGAAACTATACATATAATACAATTGTAACTAAGCCGAATCCGTAAATTCAATATTTTTTGGGAAAATCTTACTGAAATATTTATTATTAGCGATATAGAGGCCGAATCTATAGTTTTTAGAATTTTTGTCTGTCTGTCTGTATGTGACCGCATCACAGAAAAACCACTGGAGGGATTTTGATTACATTTGGTATGGTGATAGCAGGTTATCAGGGACAACACATAGAATACTTTTTACCGCAGTAAAATATCTAATTTTTAGGAAAAAATACAAAAACTGATTAAAATAAAAGCACGATGTTACTATTAGCATTTTCGCAAGGTAACTTACTTATATACAAGTATGTTAAAAGTATTTAAAAAAGCTTAAAAGAAATATCAATAGCGCTGTTTTATTCATTAAAATAGTTATTTTAATGAAAAATAATTTATGTGTTATTTATTTAGATATTTGACAATAGATGTCGCCATGTGTTTTTAATATACGTAGTTTTAATCAAAAAAAAATGTACAGATATAACCTTTCTATGACTTTATTAGAATTACTAATATTTTGTTAGCAGAAACAATTTTCCAATTAAAATATTTGCAAATTTTTATTGTTTAGTAAATAATGTTAATAATTTTTTAATCTTTTAATGTAAAAATTGGGCAAATGCACATCCAACTCGCGCAATATAGGTTTCGTATAACAAAATACTGTGTTGTTTTTCTTACTTAGGTGTGTGTTTTTTCAGGTTAACACTAAAATAAATACGAATAATATTTACGCTTCCACAATATCGACTCATTTTTTTTTTTTTTAACCGTAAAAATAAGTTCGATTTCTATTATTTTATAACATTTTATGGAAAACAACTTTATGGCTGTTAAATTGACAAAGCGGGTAACTAAAAATATTCCATATCTCAAAAATTATGAAAAAGTACATTCTTAATATAACGTGTTTTCTCCATTCTACGCGACATTGGCGAAGTAAATTGTGCCCAACTGGCACTTCTGGAAGCCACTAAACAAAAGAATTGAATTGAATTGAATGAAAAAGTATTTTAGGAACTGTTATACCTCAACTTTTTTTTTTAAATTATTTAGGCGACAAATTAACATTAAGAAACGTTGTCATTATGTTATTTAAATAATCAGTAACAATTTAAATTAATCAATAGCTGTCTATTAGTAAAAAATGAGTAGTCTCTCCAGAATAATTTCTAAGAAATCCGTGCGAATTTCCGAGAATTCTATTGTTATCGTACACGCCAGCGTGTACGCGGTCCTCGAGGGGATTTAAAATTAATTCCGTAGTTTGAAAGTTTATCACCCAAAACTAAATAAACAAACAAAACAGAAGTACATGTACATAAATGTTATGGCTAAAACAAAAAGTGCAATATTACTAAATCAAATATGAGATTAACGGAGGAACCTTTGTGGCATTGTCAATCACCGCCATTATTTACCAATCAAATGGTGCGCAATGAAAGTGGTGTATGTAAGAGTATACTAATGTATAAAATCTAAGAATTTGGTTTTTGATCATCTGAACGCGGGCTGAGCCCCTGGCAATTCTAGTCAGTGATAAAAATGTCGATATTTGGACGTTAATATATTAATAACCATTTTAGATGTGTTTATAAAATTTGAAGCACATATGTATCTTGCAAGTTTCAAATGATGTCATATGAGCCAAATTTGACATGTTTATGTGAAATAGTTTTTGAGTTATGAGGGGGTAAAAAGTGGCTCCAAATGGTTCGTGTAATATTACACACGGTGCTGCTCGCCAGTTCCTTTGGCTTGAACTTAGCTGAACACGCTACCACGTGTCTTGATATTATAAGTATACATATGTACACAAAAATACCACCCGAACATATAACCTCCTCTGTGTATCTTAAAAGCTACAAGATTATCGGAGGGAAAGAAGAGGAAAAATGTGTGGAGGGTGTTTCACTTAATCAATAAGTTTAAAAGTCATCCCTTAAAAAGTAATAACAATACATGTACATTGTTGTTGACCTTTATATACAACATGAGACCCAATTTATTGTAATTTTTGAGGAATAGATCTATAGTTTTACAGTTCCGTTGTCCGTATTAGCATATGACTGAAGTATCAAGTATCTCCTGTGATACGCAAAACAATACTGCACTTTAATTATGAAAACTAAAAAAAATTGTGGTGTAATTGAGTCCACTAAAGATTTAACGTGTGTGGAATCTTTAGATATCTCTTAAAAATTGCTACTTTAATAATTACCGAGCTCGAATGCAAATCTCAAATTCAAATCGGTTAAAACCGTTTTGTACTATACTCGCATGAACTTGAAAAAAAGTCATACGAGATTGAATTTAGACAAGTCGAGAAATAATAGGGAAATATTGAGATTTGTGTCAAGTGTAAACAAAGCGCTTGGCGATAATTACCTTATCGTATGACATACGCGAATTTTAGTTTTTTGATTTAATATTGTAAATATGTGAATGTGATTATCGTCTACGATAATAGCATACGACTTCTCCCGCCAAGATGTGCAATAAACTCTCCAAATATTATGTAAATGGCGCTCGATAGAAGAATTGTCACTAGGCTATAATATTAAAACTGTTTATAAAGTTTCAGTTACTGTTTAATATATTAATTTTCTACTTTAAATGAAACCACCGATCCGATTCTGAAAATTTTTGATATTCTCTTTCAATAATAGGAAGCTACATTACCGCCAAATTCTATGTAAAAGTAATATCATATTGCGATAAAATGTGTCTACTTTTTAAATAAAACTCATGGTCATGGACATGCTTTACCGTAATCATGGCCTCTCCCGTAATCATGATTGCTGTAAAGCATTCGAAATGTCGGGAACCAAAAATCTAAATAAACCCGCGATAGTAAAATATTCTCATAAATCTGAAAGTATTATGTAATCTGTGCTCAATTGGCATGCTTTGAAGCAATTAATAAGAAAATTGAATTAAAGAAAGTATTATGGATTTTATATTGTATTGTATTCAGCCCTTTTTAACGTCCCACTGCTGGGCACGGGCCTCCCTTCAATACGAGGGGAATCAGGCCATAGTCCACCACGCTGGCCAAGTGCGGATTGACGGACTTCACAAGTCTTTCGAAAACTTGCTAGATTTTCTCAGACATGCAGGTTTCCTTACGATGTTTTCCTTCACCGTAAGGCAAGTGGTAATCATGTTAGAAATGATTCGCACATGAAAATATCAGAGGATTGTATTTTTGAATATGGATTTTATATAAAAGTATAATTAGTAACGTTTGGCTCAGTTTGTAGTGACCCTACTTGCTATGCCAGCGGTCGCGGGTTTGAGTCCCACTGGGGGCATTCATTTGTACGAAGAGCATGAATGTTTGTACTTCAATCATGGGTGTTTATATCTGTAATATGTATGAATTTAAAGTTACACATGTTTAGCGTATCAACTATCTGATATCTATAACACAAGCCTCGTAGCTTACCATGCAACAAAATGATGCTGTGCGTTAATGTGCCAACATACTATTTAAAAAAAATATTTAAATTTACTATTTATTTAAGATAACTTTTTTTTAACCCGTAGTGGTCATTAGGGGTCTAGATGACCCCAGACAATTTTTGAGTTGTTCTTGCTTCGAAGATATCATTCAAAATGGTATCTGTGGTACCATCTATTATTGTTTGAAGGTACTATAATAACCCTGAACAGTTTCCAGAAACCTGCGTGTCATCAGTGCCTCACTAGACTTTGAAGTGTGCGAACGTTTTTTTTTGTGGGGTCAGCTAGACCCAGTGTGACCATATTGTGGCAAATCTTTAAAAAAACATAGGTGTGGATTTTTTTTATATCGTTAAATTAAACGCAATAACGTAAGTATCAATACATTTTATGTCAAATTTTTTTCTTAGTTAGAAAATAATTTTTATTACGTTAATATAAATGTCATACAATTTGCGACCACGAACAATTTCTGCGTCCTTCCGGAATGATGAGGAAGTCGAAAAAGTATTAGACGGAGACGATTCCGAAAGTGGTGACAATGTTTCGGAGGATTTAGAGGAGTCGGATGAATAGGAAGTTGAATGTGAAAGCAGCGATACCGACGAGATGATGGAGTGTGACTGGGAAAACTCATCGTTGGATCAGCGTCTGTTAGATTCCAACGCTCGAGGTCGGCCCAGAAGAAAACTCAGGGGGAAGAATGGCTTTATTTGGGATACGAGAATGCCACAGCGTTAGTCAGGTAAAAACCAGTATATAAGGTGTGTGCGTGTGTTAGCTCAAGAAGCAATCGCTGGCCACTCAGAGTCTTTTTTGGAATGCTTGACATGGCAGCTGTCAACGCCCGCATATTACTGAAATGTAAAATGGTAAGCAGTGGTATTAACAAGAGACTGCCAGCGAAAGTATGCTTGGACAAAATAACCATGCATCTCGTCACGCCATTTTTGGAACATCGTTGTTTGGAAGCACAACTTCGAGCCACTTTACGCGCAGGAATCTACACCATTTTGAACAAAAACGCCGAGCCAGTTGATGAAGGAAGAGTGGAGTTGCTGAGCAGGAAACGATGCGCTCTGTGCAAGCGAGGAAGTGACAGAAAAACTAAATATCAATGTCCGTCGTGTTTGCGACCGATGTGCGACGAGCATCGCACATATTTATGCATTGATTGTACTGGACATGATTGATTTTTCGTATTTTTTACTTTTTTTAATTATTATTATTCATAAAATAAATCGTTTCTTGGATTAAAAATGTTTTTTTATTGACTTCAGTGCCACAAAGTTGGTCCATCTCATTTTTTGAAATTCATAGTAATTTACGATTTCAATTGCACAAATAAATATACTTTTTGAAAAGCTCGATATGACACCCCTTTTTTTTACAAAGTATGCGATATCCGGAGTAGAACCCCGGAGATCATTTTCATTTGTCTTAAAACACGAAGTTTTTATAAAGTTTTTAGTAAAAAAAGTCAAATTTTTCTAAATTTGAATTTCTCGCATTTTTTTTATAATTAAACAATTAAAAAAAATTAAAAAAACGATTGAGTTATTCAACGGAAGTGTTAAGAATTACTCTTATGTACGGCTCGAGTGAAAATATTGAAAAGAACGCAAGTATCAAAAATTTTTCCCCTTGGGGTCAACTAGACCCAGTATGACCACTACGTTATTTTTAAGAAGTGTGACCACTACGGGTTAATTAGTTAAAAATTCTAATAACTGTATACTTGTACCTAAAAATGTTTCAAAAAACTATACAAATATATATATATAATACGTAAATAGGTACATTTAAGAAAAAATATAGCTTACGTTTAATAGGTATTTAATCAAAAAAGAGAAAAAAAATTATGCTGTCTCCAACAAGTCTATTTTTATTATTTATAATACTTTTTTTTCAAAACTTGTAAATTAACTATTAATATTACACAAATTTCCCTTATTCTCTGAAGAAAGTAAACGAAGTAGCATAAACAACAATATTTTTGTGATGTTGATGTTTATGGGACTATTTTTAACCATCATATAATTTTTTAGCTTAAAAAATTGCATTATAAGATAACCTAATATTATTATTTGTATTTACGTGGATTGGAAAGAGGGAACTTATCTTGCTTGCGCCTTAAGGTTAGATCAATTCAAGGCCGTATGAGGTCATTAAAAATAATATTAACGTATTTATATAAGACTAGCATTGCCTGCGGCTCAGCCCGCGTTCAGATGATCAAAAACCAAATTCTTAGATTTTATACATTAGTATACTCTTACATACACCACTTTCATTGCGCACCATTTGATTGGTAAATAATGGCGGTGATTAACAATGCCACAAAGGTTCCTCCGTTAATCTCATATTTGATTTAGTAATATTGCACTTTTTGTTTTAGCCATAACATTTATGTACATGTACTTCTGTTTTGTTTGTTTATTTAGTTTTGGGCGATAAACTTTCAAACTACGGAATTAATTTTAAATCCCCTCGAGGACCGCGTACACGCTGGCGTGTACGATAACAATAGAATTCTCGGAAATTCGCACGGATTTCTTAGAAATTATTCTGGAGAGACTACTCATTTTTTACTAATAGACAGCTATTGATTAATTTAAATTGTTACTGATTATTTAAATAACATAATGACAACGTTTCTTAATGTTAATTTGTCGCCTAAATAATTTAAAAAAAAAAGTTGAGGTATAACAGTTCCTAAAATACTTTTTCATTCAATTCAATTCAATTCTTTTGTTTAGTGGCTTCCAGAAGTGCCAGTTGGGCACAATTTACTTCGCCAATGTCGCGTAGAATGGAGAAAACACGTTATATTAAGAATGTACTTTTTCATAATTTTTGAGATATGGAATATTTTTAGTTACCCGCTTTGTCAATTTAACAGCCATAAAGTTGTTTTCCATAAAATGTTATAAAATAATAGAAATCGAACTTATTTTTACGGTTAAAAAAAAAAATGAGTCGATATTGTGGAAGCGTAAATATTATTCGTATTTATTTTAGTGTTAACCTGAAAAAACACACACCTAAGTAAGAAAAACAACACAGTATTTTGTTATACGAAACCTATATTGCGCGAGTTGGATGTGCATTTGCCCAATTTTTACATTAAAAGATTAAAAAATTATTAACATTATTTACTAAACAATAAAAATTTGCAAATATTTTAATTGGAAAATTGTTTCTGCTAACAAAATATTAGTAATTCTAATAAAGTCATAGAAAGGTTATATCTGTACATTTTTTTTTGATTAAAACTACGTATATTAAAAACACATGGCGACATCTATTGTCAAATATCTAAATAAATAACACATAAATTATTTTTCATTAAAATAACTATTTTAATGAATAAAACAGCGCTATTGATATTTCTTTTAAGCTTTTTTAAATACTTTTAACATACTTGTATATAAGTAAGTTACCTTGCGAAAATGCTAATAGTAACATCGTGCTTTTATTTTAATCAGTTTTTGTATTTTTCCCTAAAAATTAGATATTTTCCTGCGGTAAAAAGTATTCTATGTGTTGTCCCTGATAACCTGCTATCACCATACCAAATGTAATCAAAATCCTTCCAGTGGTTTTTCTGTGATGCGGTCACATACAGACAGACAGACAAAAATTCTAAAAACTATAGATTCGGCCTCTATATCGCTAATAATAAATATTTCAGTAAGATTTTCCCAAAAAATATTGAATTTACGGATTCGGCTTAGTTACAATTGTATTATATGTATAGTTTCTAATTTATAAAGCTAAAAAGTTTGCTTTACTGATAATTTGAACACGGGCGGGGCCGCGGGTAAGTAGTAGTAATTCTAATAAAATCGTAGAAAGGTCATATCTGTACATTCGTTTTTTTGGAATTAAAACTACTTTTTTTATAAACACATGGCGACATCTATTGTCGAATATCTAAATAACACATACATATATATTAATTAAAATAACTATTTTAATGGATAAAATAGCGCTATTGATAATTTGATTTTCAAGATAAGCTATTTTTAATAGTTTTTACCATATTTAATAATACCTTTTTTACCTTGCTAATCTGTTTACAGATAGTATCATCATGATTTTGTTCCAACCACTTTTTGTGTTTTTTCTCAGAAATAAGATATTTTCCCGCGGTAAAAAGTGTCCTATATGTTGACCCGGATAACCAGCTATCATCATACCAAATTTCATCAAAATCCCTCCAGTGGTTTTTCTGTGATGCGGTAACAGACAGACAGACAGACAGACAGACAAAAATTCTAAAAACTATAGATTTGGCCTCTGCATCGATAATAATGTCTATTTCAATAAGATTTTCCAAAAAATATTTAATGTACAGATTTGGCTTAGTTAGAATTTTATAATATGTATAGATCTTTTACAGAACTATTTGCCAATATTACCCTATCCAATAAAAAAAGAATCATCGAAATCCGACTACACTGCGTGGTCAAACATAAAAATATACTCGTAATGAATTATTAAATTTACAAAATGAATGATTAAATTTACAAAATTCTCCCCAACTATCTGTGGAACACATAAATAGATATTTCAATAAGATAGGTGAAGACCTCGCGAAGCATTCGCAAGAAATGCGTAATGTGGACAGTAATAATCAATACCATGAGACATCACATTATGGTTCCTTGGTTCTAATAGATACTGACGATCAAGAAATTAATAATATAATAATGAACCTTAAATTAAATAGCTCTGTTGGATGGGATGGGATTTCAAATAAACTAATTAAACAATCCAAAAAAGTCCTTATCCCCCCATTAACCCACATATTCAATTGTTGTTTACAAAATGGCATCTTTCCCAATGCTTTGAAAAAATCAGAAATACGGCCTATATTTAAAAAACTACCCTAAAGAACTATAGACCGATTTCTATCCTACCAGCATTTTCAAAAATTTTGGAAACTGATTAATATAAGACTAGTTGGATACATAGAAAAAAATGGACTCCTTTCAGACAATCAATTTGGTTTTAGAAAAGGAAAATCCACAAGTGACGCAGTACATACCTTGACAAACTTTACGAACGAAATAAATGTATTGGTATATTTCTAGATTTGGCGAAAGCATTTGATACCGTTTCTATCCCTATTTTAATTAATAAACTGGAGAGAATCGGTATCAGAGTAAATCAGTTAAAACTATTCGAAAGTTTTCTTTCAGAGAGATATCAATGTGTTAAAATGGATACCTATATAAGTTCAGACCTATTAATCACCCATGGTGTTCCACAGGGCAGTATATTGGGTCCTACCCTATTTCTTGTCTATATTGACCAACTGACACGAATATCGCTCTGCCAGGGTCGAGTAGTTTCGTATGCAGATGATACTGCTCTTTTGTTTGCAGCAAATACTTGGGATGATGTATTTAAGTTGGCGCAGTCGGGATTCAATGAAGTTGTTCATTGGTTACATAATAACTCTCTTGCACTTAATGAAGACAAAACTAAATTTATTACTTTCTCTATAAATCAGGCAAATCAGATAGTTAATGGTATAAATCTATTTTCTCACTCCAGTCCACATATTTTACAAACAACACGCACTTGCTCCTGTTCAACTCTTGAGCGGGTTGAGAATATCAAATATTTGGGTGTGACCATTGATAGTAACCTAAACTTTAAGCAACATATTAATATCTTAGTTAAACGCTTAAATAAAATGACGTATATCTTTAAACGCCTTAGAGATATTCTAGAGCCCAAACTTTTAAAATGTATATATCAAGTGTTATGTGAATCTTTACTGACGTACTGTATAACATCATGGGGTGGAGCTGCAAAAACTACAATAAAAAGAATTGAAATTGCACAACGCACTATTATAAAAGTATACACTTCAAAACCTTTCTTATATCCAACAACTTTGCTTTATAAAGAATCAGAAGTGCTATCTGTACGTCAATTGTTTATATTAAATATTCTATTGAAGCAGCATAGGGAACTTCCTTATAATCGTTTAACCGAAAATAAGCGAAGAAAATATGCTGTAGCCGAAATACCGCCACATTTGAATACATCTTTTATAAAAAGATTTTACTGCTTCCTTGGACCGTACTTATATAACAAAATAAATGAAACAGTAGATATTTATAAACTAAATAAAACAATATTTAAGAAAAAAATTAAATCTTTCCTACTAACCTTATGCTATGATAAAACAGAAAATCTACTCACCGTTTTGAAGTAATCTATGTAATTATAATTATAATTATTTTGTATGATATGCTTGTACTTGAAATATCTAATAACTAATTACTATTATATACACATATATATATACACATATATATATACACATATATATATACACATATATATATACACACACACATATATATTTATTTATACACACATGCACACACCCTCTCTAAATGTACACACTTACACATACTTTTACACACACATACACACACATTTATCTTGGAGAGGAACATTTACTTCCAATTTTTTGCAGAATTTTTTGTTTTTATATCGTTTGTTGGTTTTTTTTTTCTTTTCTTGTTTTAAATATTACTTTGGCATGTCAAGTAATGTATTTTTCTGGAGGGATTGGGCGCTGTGAGCTGAAATACAGGTCTCCTAGTTCAGCCACAGATGCTTTGTTCACAAATTAGCGATATTATTTCTTGGCTTAAATTTTTTTTTTTTTTTGTGAAAACTTGTAAACATTTTTTTGGATAATAAATTATATTATTATTATATACATGTGTCGAATTGAGAAACTGCTCCTTTTTTTCCTCGGTTAAAACAACAATTTTTAATTAAATAAATTTTATTTAATGCAAGAGTATTCAAACATAACAAATACCACTTATTATAAAATATACAGATTATGGCACAAGGTATGAATCTAAGATTACCTACATTCTCTTCATCCTCTTTTAAGCAAATGTTAATTTTATCACAATCTTTGTAGCGTTAAGATAATTCAAATCCAAATCTATAGTCAGTTTGTCAGGCGCTCATCTCCTGGAAACTGGTTTAGGGATGGAGTCACCAAAAGCGCGGTAACCTTTCTGATCAGCTTCGTAGGTGATGGTTTCTTGTTTGCCTTCGTTGTTGATATAGTTGTAGGATCCGCGAACTACAATAACTGGATGAAGATTGTTTTCCTCATCCGGGACTTCCCTGATTGTACCTTCCTCCTGTCGTGAAGTTCCATCTTCAGATTCGAATCTGTAAATTACATTTACTTACTTATAATATGGTCTCTTGATACTTTTTTTAGATTTACGCGAATATTTAACATTATAAATAGAACTCTTTTCGGTTTTTTTTGCGGATTGTTTTGTTTTTTTTTTTCACGTTTCCCCGTGACCATAGTTGCTGTGAAGTCAAAAATTCGAAATGTCAGATACCAAAAATTTAAATAAATTCGTGAAAAAATACGAAAACACTAGTGTTTGTCTTTGCCTAAAATATTATTTTCTAATGCATTTTTTTTTAAATAAAATGCATAGAGTTCGAAGTACCAAAAGGTGTTTTTAATATATATAATACATATTATGTAGTGTTGTTCACTGTTTAGTCCTAAATGTTAATAACAAATTAAAAAGAAAAATTCTTACCTGTATCTATATCCTTTACCGGGAACCTGGTCATTTTCAGAGTGGAGGATTCGCACTGTTTCCCTGATCTGTTCTACGGGGAGTGCAGCAGCGAGGGCTACGAGAGCGAGGGCGACAATGACCTAAAAATAGACATTATCATTGGAATTAGAACTTCTTTAAAGTCAGCTACGATTTTTGCTCACCCGAAATGAAGTTGACATTACATTATATTTAAAAAATTAAGTTTATGTTAAACAAGTTAATAAATTTAAACTAACCACTTTCATGTTGAATTGATTGGAGGTTTAAATTCGTTGCTATCAAAAGAGCGACTGATGAGTAAACGTTCGAAGCGTATTCTTTTATACGTTTTTTTCGATTGTGACAATCTATCGTAACGTCAAAATGCCAAATATCCGACAAAACGTTTTACGCATCTATAATTTATTTACTTTTTTTGTATGTGAAGCTTTACAAAACCTAACAATTTTAATTAGAAAGATCAAAAAATGTTATCATTTTTATTTTTACAGTATCCATTCTCTATATTAATGTTACTATTAAGATATTTAATGTACAAATTTAAAGATTTTATTTAAACATTAATAACTACGTACCTACGTATTTATCCATAGATGTTTAGTAATCTAATAGGTATAAGGAAAAGTTCTGTCGTTTTTGAACTCGTGCACTTTTATGCATTGTCGATCCTTACCAAGAATTCTGATCCAGCTGGAACCAGTTGAAATAGATTAGTATATAATTGATAATTTATACACATTTTTTCGAATTTTAATAATTTTTTTAAACTTGTAAAACTGTCAACATGAGTGAAGAAAAAGTGCACTTAAGACATTGTATGTTATATGAGTTCCAAAAAGAGAATAACGCGATGAATGCATTAAAAAACTTGTATGACATGTTTGGAGAGGACCCAATAACAGCTCGAATATGCCAAAGATGGTTTGCGAAATTTCGTTCTGGTGATTTTTCTTTGAAAGATGAACCCAGATCAGGTAGGCCATTAGATGTCCATGATGAAGTGCTACGCAGTATGACCAGGCCTAATCCCACGTTATCTTCTACAGAAGTAAGCTTCAAGTTTCTAATTTATCAGATTACTGCTTTAGATCACATTAAAAGGCTTGGTTTCGTATCCAAACTTTCTGTTTGGGTGCCACACGAATTAAGCGAAAAAATTTAATGTACAGAATTTCGATATGTTCTTTAAATCTTACTCCTTCCAAAAAGTAACCTTTTTTGTACTACTTGATGACTGGAGATGAAAAGTGAATAATGTATAAACACGTGGTTAGAAAAAGGGCATATGTTTATAAAAGGGAGACACCACCATCGACATCCAAAGCTGGCGTGCATCAAAAGAAGGTTATGTTGTGTTACTGGTGGGATCGCAAGGTTATAGTGCACTATGACTTGCTGAAAGCGAATGAAACGGTCGATGCTGATTGTTACCATTCGCAACTTGAAGTTTTGAATAAAAAAAATTCAACATAAACGCTCATATTTGGCCAACAGAAAGGAGGTAATTCTTCACTACGACAACCCTAGACCACACGTGGCAAAAATAAACATGCAAAAAATTGCAGAGTTGGGTTGGGAATTTCTACCTCAACCAGCATATTCTCCAGATATTGCACCATTTGACTAACATCTGTTCAGATCGCTGCAACACTTTCTTGATGGAAATGAATATATATATATATATATATATATATATATATATATATATATATATATTTATATATATATATATATATATATATATATTATGAGGGTGTCCAAATAGGAGTGAAACAATACTTTGCCTCTAAGAAAGAGAAATTCTTTTTCAGGGGGTTAGATAAGCTGCCAGAATTCTGGCAGACAGTTCTAACTAATAAAGTATACTATATTTTGGATTAATTTTCAAATAAAAAGTGAAAAAAAAATGATTTTTTCTTGCAAAAAAAAAACGACAGAACTTTCCCTAATATTCTAATAATATAAAGAGATCGGGTTTATTTGTTTGTTTGAACGCGCTACTAATCCGATTTGAAAAATTCTTTTTGGATAAGATAGTCCGTTTATTGAGAAAGGCTATATTATATGTATGTATGCATATATATATATATATATATATATACACACACACATATCCAACTCCGTTCAGCCATTTCAGTGTGAAAAAGTAACAAACATACTTAACTACATAAAAATTTTCGCAATTAAAGTAGTAGTCCGATAATAGTTACCCTAATTTTTTGTTAAGGGCATACTCGTAGTACATCGATGTGTCAAGAATTACCCTTTCATTTGTACAAGTGTAATTAAGTAAAAAACATTCAGAAATCAATTACCTTTAACTACGTGTTAAATTCAATTACCTACGTATATAAACTTTTACGTCTGTAATACTTAGTAGAATAGGGCTTTTCTGAATTAATTCTTAATATGTGACAATTAATAGATAATAATATACTTTTAAAAGATATTAAGAGAAGTAAGTTACTATAATTTCTCGCTATCTAATAGGTATAGATAATTCTGTGGTTATTATTTAACTTTTAGAAAACCCTTTATCTATAATAAAATGTAATAAAATTGCAGCTAAGCCGAATCTGTACATTAAATATTTTTTGGAAAATCTTATTGAAATAGAAATTAATTATTATCGATACAGAGGCCGAATTTATAGTATTTAGAATTTTTGTCTGTCTGTCTGTTACCGCATCACAGAAAAACCACTAGAGGGATTTTGATGAAATTTGGTATGATGATATCTGGTTATCCGGGTCAACATATAAGATACTTTTTACCGCGGGAAAATATCTCATTTCCGAGAAAAATACGAAAACTAGTTGTAACAAAACCACGATGATACTATCTGTAAACAGTTTAGCAAGATAACTTACTAAATATAGTAAAAACTATTAAAAGTAGCTTATCTTGAAAATCAAATTATCAATAGCGTTATTTTATCCATTAAAATATATTAGTTATTTTAATTAAATATATTTATGTGTTATTTAGATATTCGACAATAGATGTCACCATGTGTTTTTAAAATACGTAGTTTTAATTCAAAAAAAATGAATGTACAGACGACCTGACCTTTCTACGATTTTATTAGAATTACTACTAAATTATCCGCGGCCCCGCCCGTGTTTAAATTATCAGTAAAGCAAACTTTTTGGCTTTAATAGGAACTATACATATAATAAAATTGTAACTAAGCCGAATCCGTAAATACAACATTTTTCGGAAAATCTTATTGAAATATTCATTATTAGCGATATAGAGGCCGAATCTATAGTTTTTATAATTTTTGTTTATCTATCTGTACGTGACCGCATCACAGAAATACCACTGGAGGGATTTTGATGAAATTTGGTATGGTGATAGCAGGTTATCCGGGTCAACGCATAGGGTACTTTTTACGGCAGGAAAATATCTGATTTCTGAGGAAAAATACAAAAACTGGTTTAAGTAAAAGCACGATGATACTATTAACATTATAGCAAGGTAACTTACTTATATATGTTCAAACTATTAAAAAAAACTTATCTTAAAAGAAATATCAATAGCGCTATTTTATTCATTAAAATAAATATTTTAATGAAAATTTATTTGGTGGCATTTAGATATTTGACAATAGATGTCGCCATGTGTTTTTAAAATACGTAGTTTTAATCCAAAAGATAATAATGTACAGATATGACCTTTCTATGACATTATTAGAATTACTACTAAATTAACCGCGGCCCCGCCAGTATTCAAATTATCAATAAAACAAACTTTTTGGCGTTATAAATTAGTAACATATTAGTAATATTTTGTTGGCCGAAACAATTTTAAAATGAAAATATTTGTAATTTTTTATTGTTTAGTAAATAATCTTAATATTTTTTAATTTTTTAATGTAAAAATTAGGCAAATGCAAATCCAACTCACGCATTGTAGGCTTCTTATAGCAAAATACTGTGTTGTTTTTCTTAAGTGTTTTGTTAGGTTAACACTAAAATAAATACGAATAATATTTACGTTTCCATAATATCGACTCTTTTTATCAACCGTAAAAATAAGTGGAAAACAAGTTTCAAAATCGTTTTGGAAAATAATACTAACTAGCTCTAACCAATCCGTGTTTCGCGATATAATTTGTCAATAAGAAAAGTTATCATTATGTAATTTAAATAATCAGCTAAATAAAAATTAATCAATAGCTGTCTATAAGTAAAAAATGAATAAAATGAATCCGTAGTTTGAGAGTTTATCGCCCAAAACTAAACAAAGAAACAAAACAGAAGTATAAGTACAAAAATGTTATTGCTAAAACAAAAAGTGCAATATTACTAAATCAAATATGAGATTAACGGAGGAACCTTTGTGGCATTGTCAATCACTGCCATTATTTACCAATCATACGGTGCGTAATGAAAGTAGTATATGTAAGAGTATACTAACATTAGTATGTTATGTATTTACACATGTAAAACCTAAGAATTTGGTTTTTGGTCAATTGAACGCGGGCGAAGCCGCGGGAAATGCTAGTATATATATAGGTATATATATCATGCTACAATTCTCCCAAGGGAGAGGGGAGCGGTTATCATAAACGTCAAGAAATCGGGCAGACTGCCATACATTATTGTAAAACTGATGTTTGTAATCAAAAAAATTTAATGCGGGTGAAACCGCGGGGCACAGCCAGTATTATTATAAAGAGAAAACAGTTGTGAATGCAAATATAAGATGATACGATTCCGGTTCCTATGAACAGTGGGCACGTTCGTGACACATATCAATATTCATGAAACTCTACAAATAAATATAATTAGGCAGTGGTAACCCAGACTTTTGATGATATTTATTTATAATTTGTTAAAATCAGTGATTTATAATTTAATATTTACATTCTCACGGAAGTATCATTCACACTGATCTGTTCAAAGTACGCAACACGAAGGTCTATGTAGGTAATAATTTGTCACAGTTGTTTGTTTATCTACGTTTTTTCTTTAAAAATGCTGTTAATGTTTTATTCACATGTTTTCATTTCATTCATACATACCTACATTTTAGTCACATAATTAGTACATGAATAGCACGTATATAATATAGTTTTTATTTCTCTATTAACGATGGAAAGCAAAAGGTTAAATTGATTTACGGTAAATCCTGATAATCTATCTAAAAATTTGGTTATTAAACCACAAGTAGATAGGACTAGAATTCGATGTAAGCGGATAGCCTTAAATAAATAGAGTACTTTTAATCCCGGGAATTAAAAAATGAAATCTTTTTTGGTCGATTTTCATGAGTTACTAGCAGTACCCGCGGCTTAGCCCGCGATCAAACTACTAAAAAAATAAACTCTTTGCCTTTTTGTTATAACTCATCTCATATATTTAAACGAGCAATTCTTGTATATTTATATCTTTATTTATTTATTTATACCAGCGATCTCGGAAACGGCTCTAACGATTTCGCTGAAATTAGGTATGTGGGGGCTTTCGGGGGCGAAAAATCGATCTAGATTAGTCTCATGTCTGGGAAAACGCGTGTTTTCGAAATATCATGCGGTTTTCTTTTGCATTATTCTACGCAGAATATGGTCGATAATTTCTTACACTCGCGTATAAGCATCGAGGTCAAACGGTTAAGGCGCAAGTTAGACAACACGTATGCCCGGGATCGAGTCCCGGTCGGAATACAAAGTTTTTACTTTTGTTTTTTTTTTTTGTATTTATTCAAATTTTTAGTTTTTTTTATCTAAAAACACGATATAACAAAAAAGAGCTCCGAGCGAAGCTCGGTCTCCAGGTACTAATAATAATTTGATAGCTGTAATAACTTTTAAATGTATGAGTATGATTTTGACTCGTGCATCGAGGGTTCCGTACCGCCGAATATTATGTTGGTTTTAATAATGTCTTTGTTCTTTACACACTAATATATTTTTTTTACGTTTTCACCATACATACTTTAATATTTGCAAAAAAATCTCGTGTTTCTTAAATTTGTTTTAGAAAACAAATTAAATTTTAGTGATCGTAACCCAAAATATCCAGTATCTTATGAGATATTTAACTTAAATTCTATACATTAATTTTCGTTTAAAATAGTTAGCAAACTCCACTATCTCTATTTTTGGCACATTTTTCTACTCCATTTTCCAAAGTTAGTACAATGATAAAGAAGTAAAAGAAGAGAGTACAATGATACAAATCGTATACAATGTTTAGAATCATGTAACTCGGCTTATATGGATTTTTTAACTAACATACTAATATACATACACTCGCATACTGTAGCACACAGCGTCGATTTAAATATTAGTACCTGGGCGACCGAGCTTCAACCTGAGTTTTTGGTCAAAAGTGCAATTTTCTTTTTAATTTTGCTTAAAAACAAAAAAAACTAAAAACTTGAATAAATACAAAAAAAAACAAAATTAAAATCTTTGTATTCGACCGAGATTCAAGCCCGGTGAACCTATGATAGTCAAGCCCGAGTGTGCGAAATTATTAACATATTTTGCGTGGAATACTGCGAAATAAAACCGCATGAAAACTCGTAAATACGCGTTTTCGCAGACATAAGAGAAATCTTGATCGATTTTTTGCCCCCGAAAATCCCCACATACCAAATTTCAGCGAAATCTCGTTCAAATATCGATACCTCGGGGCTCAAAGGGCGTAAGCACCAAAACTCGATTTTACAGGAGAGCAAAAAAACAAAAAAAATAATATTATTTTCGACATATCTTTTTTGATTTTTGGCCTAAATTAACCATTCTAAGACCAAAAGTTTAATTTTTTTTGGGTGCAGAACACTATAAAATTATATTTCGAATAGATTTAAAAGTAACAAAAATAGCTTTCCTATACGCCCCGGAAAATTGCATATTTGGGGAGTTTACGCCCCAAAAATCAATGGATGTGTGATGAGTGATGGTTGTAACCGTCAATTTGCCTACTAATTCTATCAGTTTATTGATAGCTATTTTGTTTTCTTTGACATTTAATTGCAATTTTATATGGACTTTATTAACTTAGCATACCTAAATTCAACTCAGATAACTAATTATAGAAAAAATTACACATGCTACAAAATATTACTTTCTAAACTTTTATGGCATTTTTTTTTACTTTTCCTTTAAATTAAGTTACAATAAATTTAAATTTACCAGCCGTTTCTATCTAACAGCTTTTATTTTTCGTATACAGCTTCTTGATACTTTACTATAAAGTAGATATGCATTTACGATTTCAGCACACTGTTGATATCAGAAGGATAAAATTATTGTGATAATATCTTCATCAAGGATACGTGTTTTACACAATCCGCAGTGTATTTGCTTTATTTGTGGAGAATATGTTTTTGAAAATCATAGAAAACCAATGACTACCACTACTTATAACTTTATAGTCGGACTTCAAAGTACAATTGTGTAATTTACAAACCATGGGTGCATTGTCAAAATTGTGCTGTTGAATTTGGGACAGTGGTCAAGTGGAAAAAGAAGTTCGCTGAACTTCAAAACCCCTATGTCTGGCGAGAAACTATAAACTACCATCATGATTGTTATTTTGACTTTGTTAATCTAAATAGTATTAACTAAAATAACCGTAAATGGATTTATACTAATTTACTATCTAAAGCTAAAGGACCCGCTTCGCTATCTAGTGCAGCTCAAGAGTCTATACCACCTTTTACCATCAACATAAGCAATTTGTTAAGGCGCTTATTACAAATGGAGACTGTTTTGAGTCTATTGCACAGAAATTCCTTTGACTAAGTACGGAAAAATTAAAAGCTGAAACATTTAATTGGTCACAATTACAACTGTTAGCTAAATTAAGTCAAAACAATAAATGAAACAGTCTAATGCATGGAAATCATTTGTGTTGGTAATCAAAAACTTTCTTAATAATACTAAAGTTTGGTACTATCAACATTTTGTCCAAAATATGCTTGACATTTTTTTGTTGCAACATCACCGTAGAACTTCACTATTTACACTCTCATCAGGACCGATTTCCTGAAAATCACGTCCACTTAAGTGATAAACAAGAAGAAATATTCTACCAACAATTTCAAACCATGGAGGAACGATACACATTACTACTACTGCAGGGCAGATTACTGCTTAACTTTTGAACGAGACCTACAAGAAGTGTTAAATTCATTAAAAAGATCATTTTTGGCTGCTTTCGCAAATTAAATTTATTTTTGTAATAATTTCTTTGACTTTTTTATAAAAATACACATAAGCCATATTTGAAAAACCAAAGCTGATGGATGAAAACAACTTTCATTTTAGAGCCAGAATGCCAAATGGCTTCAGAAAAACTACTTAAACATTCGAAAAAAAAGGTTTGTAACTAATTAACCTAAAAACTATTCGATTACTCATCGTATTCATTATAAAAATCACCTAAATAAAATCATAGAAATGTCGTTTACTACCCTTACATTTATTGATTAATATGAGTGATTGCTCTTACGCCCCAAAACTACAAATATATCGATGTAAAATGTTAGGCGTAAAAACATTTGTATCATCTACGGTGTCGCTTACTACCCTCGCGTTTATGATCATTAACAGTGGTGGCTGTTACGACACAAAAACTAAAAATATCTGTTTTATTTTCTACAAAAAATAGGGTCGTAAACACCATTTTTTGGTGAATTGGAAGACTTTAAATATACAGATCGATAGAGGAGAAAAAACTAAGTAGGACTGCATTAAAAAGTCAATTTCGCCAAAATGGCGGTTACGCCCTTTGAGCCCCGAGGTATCGATATATTAGATTAGATTAGACATGCCATTATCGTACTGTAATTAATTTCTTTACTTTTTTATTAAATTTATCTTCTACTAAATTAGCAAACTCTATTAAACAATTTGCAGTTTCGGCTTTGCTTTTAATACAAAAAATTCTCGTAAATTTACTATAGTCGTCGATAAATGTCAAAAAGTATTTTTCTCCACCGTAACCAGTTGTGCTATGTGGACCGTCAGTATGAATTAATTCTAAAACAGTAGACTTAGTTCTATTATTTTCAAAAGGTACATTAGCCATTTTGCCTTCAATACAATTTGAACATTTCATTTCCATGCTTTCAATCTTATCTGATAAACCTTCTACTAATTTATTATTTATCAACTTATTTAAATATTGAAAAATCGAAACCATACCAAAACCTTGCGGGCCTTTAAAGAAGTAAGTGGATAAATAGACAGAGACAGATAGCAACTTTGAATAAAACAATGCTAATAAATAAATACTAAAAAAATGGTCTTAAAAAGACTTACAGCTAATTCCGGTTTAGCATTAATCTGTCTCTATCTATCTAGATAAATAAATCTAAAACACGTAGATGACCCCAGCGAAGCGAGGTTAGTCGCTACTTGTTATATACTTTTTTTTTTCAATAAATTTTTATTATATTTTTTTAGTTTCCAAATTTATCGTATAATCGTATCAGTGATTATTTTTAATTTAAATTTGTTAATATACGGCTGCAAAATAGAATTTAGCTAGGCTTTCTTTCAGAGAAACCCCGCCTAGTAAAATCACCTTGTTACTAAGACTGGGCGTTGGATGTCTCTAATTTTCGTTCTATTTTATCACTTACATATACAGAACATAGAACAAAATAATTTAATTGCGAAAAGGGCGCTAGTACGTAACAATACGATTCAATTATTTTTTATTTATTTATAAATAAATATGAATAAATTTTGAAATTCCTTTTACCGTACTATCCACCAATATATTTATAAAATGTACAAAAACAACAGTCTTAGATTGAGTAAATTTTATTCGGTATATAATACCCAAACGTAACAACTATTAATTACAAAATGTACAAAACATGGCACAGAGTATGAACTAGAGATTACTTTATTTGACTATAAGTTAATTGTCAGTTTTTCTACACTTATTAACATTTACTCGTTTAGGCTTATATTGAATTTTATCACATTATGTAACCTTATGACAATGCGAGTTTGATTGATACTCAGCAAGTGGTCGTTTATCTCCTGGAAACTGGTTTAGGGATGGAGTCACCAAAAGCGCGGAAACCATTCTGATCGGCTTCGTAGGTGATGGTCTCTTGTTTGCCGTCGCTGTTGATATAGGCGTAAGATCCACGAACTGTAATGACTGGATGGAGTTTGTTCTCCTCATCTGGGATTTCCTTGAGTGTACCTTCCTCCTGGCGTGAAGTTCCATCTTCAGAATCAAATCTGTAAATTACATTTACTTATTTATAATACTGTCTTTTGATGCTTTTTTAGATTTATTTGAATATTTGACGTTATAACACGTTTGTATTTTAAGTTAGGGTAATAGTTATGACATTTTCTGTAACGACAGTTTTGAATTGTATAATTGTGATCGTTTTCGGTTCAATACAAACAACAATACAAAGATTAAAAATACTCCGAGCTAAAAAAAAATGCGTATAAAGCTAATGATAGGCAATAAATTTAATTATTTATTTATTTATTTTTTATTTTTTTATGGATCTCCAACAAAAGATACACACTTTACATCGTTTAAGAACATAAAAATAAATAAAACTTACAATATGTGTGCTCCTTCACTTATAGGAGACCACAGCTTACACATTTATGTATTATAAGTTAAAACTAAGTAAACAAAAAAAGTTTAAGTAGGTACATTTCGAGAAATAATTCTTAAATCATTTATAAAGATACATAAGATTTACACTGATAATTATTTTCGAAATAGAAGTAACAAGAAAATCTGAAACTTCGTTTCCCGAAGTGCTTAAATTCCACATATTATATTATAGTTTTATTTAAAATGTCAAATATTATATAACACTTTTGACAAAGCGCTTCGTAATTCAGTTGTTCAGTGTAAGTGCTTTTACAGTAGACAAAAAAGGGTTAAAATCTCACCCGTAAGAGTATCCTTCAGGTTTCTGGTCAAATTCCGAGCGGAGAATCTTTGGTGGTTCCTTGTACTCTGTAGGGGCGGCGGCGGCGAGGGCCACGAGGGCGAGGGCGACAATGATCTGAGATTAAAAACATCATTGCAATTAGAAATTAAGCCAGTTTATTTTATATTCTTATTATACAAGAAATAACACAGTGCTTATATTTAACTAACCACTTTCATGGTGGATTGATTAGGATAGACTTCGTTGATGTCAAAAGAGCAACTGATGTCGTGCATTCGACGCGTGGTCTTTTATACACTTCTTTCGATTAGAACAATCTGTCGTAGGTAATGTCAAATGGCAAATACGCGATGAGACAAGTCCGGTTCCTACAGACCAGTCGTGGCGCACCTAAATCTTTATGAAATTAGAAAATCAACCCTATTTTCTTATACTATAAATGCAAGTTTTATTATAATACTAGCGACTTACCCTCGATTCGCTCGGTTGCTCGCTTACGATTTTGCTTGCACTTTTAGAGGTTTTCATTTTCTTGTGCGGAATTCAAATTTTTTTTCTAAAAGTAACCTAAGTTACTCCTTATAACACCAGCTATCTGCCACTAAAAGTTCCGTCAAAATTGGTTCAGCCGTTTCGGAGATAGCCGGAACGAAAAGGCAGATCTCATCTCGGGTTCATCTATATTTCCATCAGCCGCTTTGAAATCATTCTTTATTTTCTCGAAATCAACAAAAAAATCTTCTATTGTATTGTAATTGTTTAATTTAATCTCTTCAATTTTTCCTCTACACATTCCGCCTCTCGATTTTCATATTAAGCAGGCATTTTAAAACTATCTTTTCGGATTTTTTCGCGGATTTATTTTGATTTTTAATTCCCGACGTTTCGAATGCTATGTAGCAATCATAGTCACGAAAGAGACTAAAGTGTTAGATGTCTCAAAGGTATTATATAGTTGTTACAGATAGCCTACCCACAAAATAACAAAATAAATTCAAAAAACTTGAAAAATGGCACCAAAATACCTTACAATATTTGTTAATTTTAAACATTTTTATAATTGTAATTACTTTTATACTTGAATATGTGAGATCTTGAATATGTGGGATCTTGAATCTGTGTGGAGCAACACCTGCCCGGAGAGCTGCAACATGTCAAGCAAGTTTTGCGAGACAACAAGCTGCAAATGCTGCGCCTACGTCACAGAGACTGAGTGAAACCAGCCACAGTCGAGCGCGTCCCTGCAGTCCTACCTTACATGAGAGGAGACACTGACAAGATTGGCTACATCCTAAACCGATCTTCAATTAAAACTTACTTCAAGCCGCCAAAAAAAATTAGTCAGTTCTTACCACCTGTCAAGTGCCACATCCCTCTACAAGATGCAAGAGTTTACAAACTTGATTGTGATTGTGGGCTCTCTTACATCGGACAAACAAAGCGATCCATTAGAACCCGGGTCAAAGAACACATAGCTGATGTAAACACCGTTGCAATACAACAATTGCTGTCTGCAAACATAGTCAGGACCGCCCAAGCAAAAAAAAAAACAAAACCGACTTCCAGGCACTGAAAAGTAAAAAATAACTAAACGGGGGTTTTTATTTAGAATAGATACCTAATCATATATTTTCGAAGTCGATGCCAGCCAATACAAACCAAAGCACACCGACTTCGAAAATATCTGATTAGGTATCTATTCTAAATGAAAATCCTCGTTTAGTTATTTTTTACTTTTCAGTGCCTGAAGATCGGTTTTTTCTTTTTTTTTTTAAGTTTTTATTATGATGCTACTAATTACCTGTCCTCACTTTGCTCGGGTGCGTCCTTAGGTTTCTAACGGTATTCTTTGTATTACATCAAGTTATAATCTATATTTGTGTACATTTAACGACGCGTTTGGCTCAGTTTGTAGTGACCCTACTTGCTGTGCCAGCGGTCGCGGGTTCTAGTCCCGCTCGGGGCATTCATTTGTGTGATGAGCACGAATATTTGTACTCCAGTCATGGATGTTTTCATTTATAATATGTATGTATTAAAAGTTATAGATGTGTAGTGTATCAACTATCTGGTATCCATAACACGGACCTCGTAGTTTACCATGGAACTAGACGGTGCTGTGTGTTAATGTCCTAACATATACATTTTGTTGTGAAGAAGTATAGGTATACGCATACATATACAAACTTTAGTAGTCCGACTAGTGACTAACCCTCGCTTCGCCCGAGAGCATCCCTAAGTACCTCACAGTGGCAAATGTGTTACTCCAAGCTTATCTGTGTATTAAACACGGGAATCCGACCAGCTGTTTAAGCGTGAAGGACAACAATTATTTTATACGCATAAACAACTTCTCGCATATATAATAGTAGTTCGATGTGGATAAAATGGATATAGGTGGGAATTAGATGAAATATAGTACACAGATAGATTATAACCTGGAGTAACACCTGAGCGAAACGAAAGCAAGTAACTCTTTATAATACACTAGTGAATTACCTTAGCTTCGTTCGGATGTTACATATACACATGCTATCGTGGACTTTTCTATAGGCTTTTAACCTACAATTGTTGATGTATCTACCTATTAAGATTAAGCCAGCACTAGCTCTTATGAAACAGTTTTTTTGACAAAATATCGTAACTATCAGCTATTTTATTATTTCTTTACAAATTATATTCACAAACCTTGCTAGCTCAATTACTATAACCTATTGCTATTTTTATTAGTCGAAACTATACCAAAACGCCTAGCGTTCCTTTAAAGAAGTTAGCGGATAAATACACAGAGACAGATAGCGACTTTGTATAAAACAATGCTAATAAATAAATACTAAAAAAATAGTCTTAAAAAGGTTTACAGCTAACTTCGGGTTAGCATTAGTCTATCTCTTAAGGTACATATACTCACTATTTAAAACGTTCTAGGGATGCGTCCTAGGTAAATAAATCTAAAACATGTAGATGACCCGAACGAAGCGAGGTAAGTCACTACTTGTTATACTTTTTTTTTCAATAAATTTTTATTATATTTTTTTAGTTTCCAAATTTATCGTATAATCGTATCAGTGATTATTTTTAATTTAAATTTGTTAATATACGGCTGCAAAATAGAATTTAGCTAGGCTTTTTTTCAGAGAAACTCCGCCTAGTAAAATCACCTGTTACTAACACTGGGAGTTGAATGTCTCTAATTTTCGTTCTATTTTATTACTTACATATACAGAGCATAGAACAAAATAGTTTAATTGCGAAAAGGGCGCTAGTACGTAACAATACGATTCAATTATTTTTTATTTATTTATAAATAGATATGAATAAATTTTGAAATTCCTTTTACCGTACTATTCACCAATATATTTATAAAATGTACAAAAACAACAGTCTTAGATTGAGTAAATTTTATTCGGTATATAATACCCAAACGTAACAACTATTAATTACAAAATGTACAAAACATGGCACAGAGTATGAACTAGAGATTACTTTATTTGACTATAAGTTAATTGTCAGTTTTACTACACTTATTAACATTTACTCGTTTAGGCTTATATTTAACTTTATCACATTATGTAACCTTATGACAATGCGAGTTTGACTGATACTCAGCAAGTGGTCGTTTATCTCCTGGAAGCTGGTTTAGGGATGGAATCACCAAAAGCGCGGAAACCGTACTGATCGGCTTCGTAGGTGATGGTCTCTTGTTTGCCGTCGCTGTTGATATAGGCGTAAGATCCACGAACTGTAATGACTGGATGGAGTTTGTTCTCCTCATCCGGGATTTCCTTGAGTGTACCTTCCTCCTGGCGTGAAGTTCCATCTTCAGAATCAAATCTGTAAATTACATTTACTTATTTATAATACTGTCTTTTGATGCTTTTTTAGATTTATTTGAATATTTGACGTTATAACACGTTTGTATTTTAAGTTAGGGTAATAGTTATGACATTTTCTGTAACGACATTTTTGAATTGTACAATTGTGATCGTTTTCGGTTCAATACAAACAACAATATAAAGATTAAAAATACTCCGAGTTAAAAAAAGAATGCGTATAAAGCTAATGATAGGCAATAAATTTAATTATTTATTTATTTTTATTTTTTTTTTATTTTGTTAAGGACCTCCAACAAAAGATACACACTTTACATCGTTTAAGAACATAAAAATAAATAAAACTTACAATATGTGTGCTCCTTCACTTATAGGAGACCACAGCTTACACATTTATGTATTATAAGTTAAAACTAAGTAAACAAAAAAAGTTTAAGTAGGTACATTTCGAGAAATAATTCTTAAATCATTTATAAAGATACATAAGATTTACACTGATAATTATTTTCGAAATAGAAGTAACAAGAAAATCTGAAACTTCGTTTCCCGAAGTGCTTAAATTCCACATATTATATTATAGTTTTATTTAAAATGTCAAATATTATATAACACTTTTGACAAAGCGCTTCGTAATTCAGTTGTTCAGTGTAAGTGCTTTTACAGTAGACAAAAAAGGGTTAAAATCTCACCCGTAAGAGTATCCTTCAGGTTTCTGGTCAAATTCCGAGCGGAGAATCTTTGGTGGTTCCTTGTACTCTGTAGGGGCGGCGGCGGCGAGGGCCACGAGGGCGAGGGCGACAATGATCTGAGATTAAAAACATCATTGCAATTAGAAATTAAGCCAGTTTATTTTATATTCTTATTATACAAGAAATAACACAGTGCTTATATTTAACTAACCACTTTCATGGTGGATTGATTAGGATAGACTTCGTTGATGTCAAAAGCGCAACTGATGTCGTGCATTCGACGCGTGTTCTTTTATACACTTCTTTCGATTAGGACAATCTGTCGTAGGTAATGTCAAATGGCAAATACGCGATGAGACAAGTCCGGTTCCTACAGACCAGTCGTGGCGCACCTAAATCTTTATGAAATTAGAAAAACAGCCCTATTTTCTTATACTATAAATGCAAGTTTTATTATAATACTAGCAACTTACCCTCGATTCGCTCGGTTGCTGGCTTACGATCTTGCTTGCAATTTTATAGGTTTTAATTTTCTTGTGCGGAACTCAAATTCTTTTTCTAAAATAAAAGTAGCCTAAGTTACTCCTTATAACATCAGCTCAGCCAATAAAAGTCCCGTCAAAATTGGTTCAGCCATTTCGGAGATAGCCGGAACAAGCAGACAGACAGACAGACATTATTTTTAAAAATTATATTTTTCTATAAGTAAAGTGAAACTTGCCACAATACATTAGTGAAAACCGCACCCAAATCGGTAAAGCCGTTTATGAGATTAGAGCGCACAAACGCACAGACAAACAAACAAAAATTCGAAAAATCATTGTATTGGGTTCTATTGCGTTAATAAAGACCTGCAATAATAGTTTTCCTCAAATATCTTTCATGTACAGACAGCGACCAGTTATAATTTTATTATATGTATACATATTGCTGTAGTTTTATTAGTTCTTCTGTCACTCAGCTTAGTATTGACAAGATTTTTTTGCACAAAATAAAGATTTGCCGGAGAATGAATTGAGTTATGATAGAAAGTACTTGTCATGGGGTAGTAATATGTTATAAATAGTTGCTAAAACCGCCTCAGTGAAAAGAGGGTAAGTTTAGTAATATAAAATTATCATATATTTATTATATATATAAAAATAATTCGAACATTAACAACATTTTAAGTTTATCTATACATATTATAAAATTCTAACTAAGCCAAATCTGTACATTAAATATTTTTTGGAAAATCTTATTGAAATAGATATTATTATCGATACAGAGGCCGAATCTATACTTTTTAGAATTTTTGTCTGTCTGTCTGTCTGTCTGTCTATTACCGCATCACGGGAAAACCACTGGACAGATTTTGATGAAATTTGGTATGATGATAGCTGGTTACCAGGGTCAACATATAGGATACTTTTTACTGCGGGAAAATATCTCATCTCTGAGCTAAACGTCAAAACGTAACTAGGGACGAACCCGAGCGGAGCGAGGGTGAGTTGCTAGTGCTATTATAATTTGACGACACGTTTGGTTCAGTTTTTACTGCCGGCTGTCACGCTTCAAGTCCCGCTGGGGGCATTCATTTGTTTGATGAGCACGAGTATTTGTTCTCCAGTCCCGCGATTTTGTTGATGTTTATATTTATAATATGTACCTATCTATTTAAAGTTAAATATGTGTAGTGTATCACCTATATGGTATCCGTAACACAAGCCTCGTAGCTTACCACGGAACTAGATGGCGCTGTGTGTTGGCGCTGTATGTTCGTTTATTTACTAATAGACAGCTATTGATTACTTTATATTTAGCTGATTATTCAAATTACATAATAATAACTTTTCTTAATGTTAATCTGTCGCGAAACATCCCGGATGAGCGCTGGTTAATAATATTTTCCGAAACGATTTTCAAAAGAAAGTGTTGGGGAAAGTGAAAGCTCCAGAAGTACATAATTAAAGTAAATGAGTAAATAATTCTAATCAAATGCTTTTTATTATTTCATGTGGCTCGGCTAATTTGATTAAAGTCGTAAGCATTTTATTGAGTTCTTTAAGCCTTTTCCACCTTTCAAGAAATAGTGTCAGAAAAATCTGAAAAAGTTGAGGTACAACAGTTTCTAAATTAATTCTTCATAGTATTTAAGATATGAAATATTTTTAGTTACCCGCTTATATAGACAAAAAGTTTGTTTTATTGATAATTTGAACACCAGGTGGGTGGTGCCGCGGGTAATTTAGTAGTAATTCTAATAAAATCATGGAGAGGTCGTATCTGTACATTCAATTGTTTGGAGTTAAAACTACGTATTTTAAAAATACATGGCAACATCTATTGACGAATATCTAAATAACATATAAATAATTTTTATTTTTGGAGTTTATTTAATGAATAAAATATTGATAAGTTTTTCAAGATAAACTATTTTTAATAGTATTATGCCATATTCAGTTAGTTACCTTGCTAAAATATTTATAGTATCATCGTGGTTTTATTCTAACCAGTATTTGTATTTTTTTTTCAGAAATGAGATATTTTCCCAAGGAGAAAATATGTTGACCCTGATAACCAGCTATTGTCATACTAAATTTCATCAAAATCCCTCTAGTGGTTTTTCTGTGATGCGGTAACAGACAGACAGACAAACATTTTAAAAACTATAAATTCGGCCTCTGTATCGATAATAATTAATTTCTATTTCAATAAGACTTTCCAAAAAATATTTAATGTACAGATTCGGCTTAGTTACAATTTTATTAAATTTTATTATAGATAAAGGCGTTCTAAAAGTTAAATAATAACCACAGAATTATCTATACCTATTAGATAGCGAGAAATTGTAGTAACTTACTTCTCATAATATCTTTTAAAAATATATTATTATCTATTAATTGTCACATATTAAGAATTAATTCAGAAAAGCCCTATTCTACTAAGTATTACAGACGTAAAAGTTTATATACGTAGGTAATTGAAATTAACACGTAATTGAAGGTAATTGATTTCTGAATGTTTTTTACTTAATTATACTTGTACAAATGAAAGGGTAATTTTTGACACATCGATATACTATGCCCTTAACGAAAAATTAGGGTAACAATTAGTGGACTACTACTTTAATTGCCAAAGATTTTATGTAGTTAAGTATGTTTGTTACTTTTTCACACTGAAATGGCTGAACGGAGTTGAATGAAGTTTAGTACACCGATAGAGTACGACCTGAAGTAATACATAGGCTACTGATTGGCGTCTAGGAACGTTATTTCGTTATAAGACATAAAAGTCAATGTCATTTAGTAAGTTTTTAGATTTACAATAACAGATTAATATAAAAAATGTAATTAATCAATCGTATCCCATATAAATTCTTTATTTATTTATTTTTTTGTAAAATGTATGGTATGAAAATTAAAAGAAAAGAAACGACAGTTTAAAATTGAGTAAAATTTATTCGGTATAGAAATACCAAATTATAACAACTATTAATTACAAAATGTACAAAATATGGCACAGATATGAACTGAAAATTACCTTAATTTGACTTTCGAGTAATTATCAGTCCATTATCTCCATCAGGCAAATATTTACTTTTATCACATTGTATGAAATCTTATGACAACGCGAGTTAGAAATCAACAGTTAGTATGCGAATGCTTATCTCCTGGAAACTTGTTTAGGGATAGATTCACCAGAAGCACGGTAACCATTCTCATCAGCTTCGTAGGTGATGGTATCTGGTTTGCCTTCGCTGTCGATATAGCTGTAAGATCCGCGAACGACAACGACATTGTGAGGTTTCTTGTCCTCATCTAAGACTTCCTTGAGTTTACCTTCCTCTTGACGTGAAGTTCCATCTTCGGATTCAAAACTGTAAAATACATTGACGGGTATTATAATACTATCTTATCATAATATAGCAATGCCCAACAACTTAATTTTAAACACACTAATAATAAAAGTGTATAAAGCTGAAGAATGAAATATTAATAATTATATCAATTTATTTATTCATCAATGATAAATATACCTATATAAATAAAAAAAATAACAAAAATATAAAATAAGGAAATATAGTTCATAACTAATTTGTACATAAATGTATGTGTATTTTAGATACCTCTAAAATAGACTACCACAACGGAAGCCATAGAGGGTTAATAATAATGTTTACTTAAAATTAATTCATAATAGTAAAATCTTACTTGAAGTTGTATTGCCCATTTGGATTTTGCTCACGTTCTGAGCGGATGATCTTTATTGGGTCCTTGGATTCTAAAGGAACGGCGGCGGCGAGGGCCAAAAGGGCGAGGGCGACAATGATCTAAAAATAAAAATAATTAAATATATTTTATATTAAGTATATATTAAATAAAACAATACTAAAATTAACTAACAATTTTCATGGTGATTAGGTTTGATGTCGTTGCTACCAAAAGAGCGACTGATGTCCTAGCGTTCGAAGCCTATTCTTTTATACATTTTTCTCGATTGTGACAATCCATCGTAACCTTAAATGACAAATACACGATATAATAATTTCTACTCATTTGAACTCGGATAAGCTCGAATAAGTGCGCGTCCTTAGAGCACCTAATGTAAAGTTCCATAAGTTATAGCAAAAAAATATATAAATATTACATATTATAAATTAGGTAGTAAAGTCCCACGCTGCACAGAGTTTATGTTTGTTCGGGCTAATCTCAGAAACTACTGTAGGTATTTTCATACAGTTTTGAATAATAGAAAAAGATAGATGTGTAGGAATATTATAGGCTATAATTTACGAACATTTTGCGAAAAAGGCACTGATATGATAAATTAATATAACAAATACGTCTGAATCTTTAGGAAGGCAAAGGTAGGTCACTAGTATTAATATAATTGAAATATTTGAAACATTAACTTAAAATATCTATATAATAATAAAAATAAAGGCAGAAAAAGTAAGGATGGCCAATGAGTATCTCCATTTAATTAAAATTTCTTAGTAAGAAATAATAAATAACTGATATCATCAAATAAATCCTATGAGATTTAACAAGTTGACTATAAAATTTTGTATCAATGTATATGTATGTTTCAAAACCCACTGAAATACACATTATTTGCATCGCAATGTAATAATAATACTTAAATAAAGTACAAAAATACTTAAATAATATTTAAAACGTACAATGTAAAACTCCAATTATTATTAGTTTAAATAACAAGCAAATTTTGGACAACCTTTGCAATAACTTTAAAGTCACTTAGTTTTATAATAATAATAAAAAAAACATTATCATTTGTTAATTTTGATTAAAATTAATTATTATGTGTTCAATAAAAGATATTCCGTAGATAATAATTATCTCTATATTTTAATTAATCTATATTTGAAACATGCCAAGGAAGAAACAACCAATTTATACAATGTCTATTTGTATCCGCTAATCATTAGAACGGTTCAATTAATTTTAAACATACTTTCACTGGCACTGGTAATCCTCTTTTAGGGCAATAACCACATAGGTTTCTTTTATAGATTTCATGCGTATATTATACGAGTGAAGCCGCGTGCTTACCCATGGATTGTAACAAAATCATAATATACCAGCGTTTTCCCACGGCTCAGCCCGCGTAGTTCAATTATATATTACTATACTTTTTACAAATTATAGTCTATATGTTATTCTAATGTATAAGCTATATTACTATTGTTTCATGAAAATCTTTTCAGTAGTTTATGCGTGAAAGAGTAACAAACATACGTCCATAGATAAAAGATTTAATTTATAATATTAGCAGGATAACAGCTAGATTCAACTATACACATGCAATTACACAGCAAAATTTATACGATGCGGTGCGATAATTATTACTAATTATTGTAATAGACTTCAACGCGTGTGAGGCTGTCTTAAAAATAATCTCTAATATATAAAATTCTCGTGTCACAGTTTTCGTTGCCATACTCCTCCGAAACGGCTTGACCGGTTTTGATGAAATTTTTTGTGCTTATCCGGTATCTATGAGAATCGGCCAACATCTATTTTTCATCCCCCTAAATGTTAGGGGTAGTCCACCCCTAAATTTTATTTTTTATTTTTTAGACAAAATTTTTAATTTCTATTTTTTTATGATACAACATACAAAAATACATACAATCCTCAATTTTCACCCTTCTACGATCAACCCTTATTTTTTAAAAGCCATTTTAGTAATTTAATCATTTTTCCTCTCCGGTCGAAAACTGATCAATCGTGATTTAATGCAAGCTAGGGACGAACCCGAGCGAAGCGAGGGTGAGTCGCTAGTATATAGAATAAAATTCTCGTGTCACAGTTTTCGTTGCCATACTCCTCCGAAACGGCTTGACCGATTTTGATGAAATTTTTTGTGCTTATCCAGTATCTATGAGAATCGGCCAACATCTATTTTTCATCCCCCTAAATGTTAGGGGTAGTCCACCCCTAAATTTATTTTTTTATTTTTTAGACAAAATTTTTAATTTCTATTTTTTTTTATGATACAACATACAAAAATACATACAATCCTCAATTTTCACCCTTCTACGATCAACCCTTATTTTTTAATAGCCATTTTAGTAATTTAACCATTTTTCCTCTCCGGTCGAAAACTGATCAATCGTGATTTAATGCAAGCTAGGGACGAACCCGAGCGAAGCGAGGGTGAGTCGCTAGTAATATATAGAATTGTATGATTTATTAGAATATTTGTTTACGTTATTTCAAGTTTTTATATTACAAATAAAAACCTTTTAAATTTCATGTAAAATATGAAAAAAGTATTTTTTTAACAAATCTATTTATATTTCCAATTTAAAAGTAACTTAGTGAAAAAAACAAAAAAAAATCTAAGCTAAAAATAATTAGAATTAATAAAAATTGAAGTTAAAATGAATATTCTATGATGACTTATCTTGAAATATTTATGTAATCTAAAGCCTATTTCAATATCAATACGGCGTCCACAAGCAATGTCATGAAACATAATAATAATAACGTAGTAAATCTAAATGCCAGCCTAAAAATATCGTCTATGTCTTAGTTCTGGATATTCTATAATTTCATATGATAATTAATACATTAGTAGAATAGTCTAATAACTATTTGTTATTATAAAGTATAATAAGAACTACTTTATCTACGTAATTGTGCTTATTGATACATCTTAATGTTTCAGAACAAGTTAGGTATAGATTCAATGAACATTAAGATCGATGAGTGATAAAGAATTTAGAAAAAAAATGAAGACTGTGACCTTAACTAAATGTCATGAACCATAATAGAATCCACTCGAGAAGCGCCCTAATGATTACGCCAGACGGTCAAATAGGCAATATTTAAATAAAGACCGGCTCTACTTTATTTATCTACTGTTTTAGTTAAGTTATTCACATTACATAAGCGATATATTTAGCAAAATATTTGAGATGAGCATAATGTACTCGTTTTTTTTTTTTCTTCATAAAAATTGTACATATCTTTTCTAGAAATATAGCAATAACATTTAATATAATATAACCAAAATTTTGACTTCATAAGAGAATCATTACACACTATTATAAATGCGAAAGTATAAGAGTGAGGGCAAAGGAGTACATATACACTGAAAGGGATAAAATTTGAGAACAGGTGGTGTTACTGGTATAAAAGGTTATCCTTACAAACGGCACGTAGGGACGCACCTGAGCGAAGCGAATGCAAGTCAATAGAAACTAAAATGAACAATGATCTTATGGTAACTAAGGAGAACTGATTCTTAACAATCTTCGACACATTAAAGGTGGATGGCACCTAAATATTTTTTTTCTTTAATCGTTTTGAGTTGATTTTTTTTTTTCAATTAATAAAGTTCAATGTAAGTTTATTAAAAAAAAATATGTAATTGTAAGAATATAAAAAATATGTTGAACCTTTTCTATGGTTACTACTTGTATTTAAGGCTCAAAACTCAAACTCGACATATTCTTAGCATCTCTCTGGGCGACCAAGCTTCGCTCAGCGTTTTTTTTTCAGAAAAGACACCTGCTTAGATAAGCTTAAAATGCTAAACCTTATCTGAATACAAAATTTGATCTAAATCGTTAAAGCCCATTCCAACATACACGAGTAATCTATATACTAAATTGGTAGCAACATAAATTTAGGCTACCAGCATTGCAGGGACTTGGGTATAATAAACATGTACCAAAATTCAAATACATTATTGTTATACAAAAAAGGAAATAATTGTAAAACTACGAAATTCTCTTATCTCTGCATCTACACTGGACCGCAAAGAAAAAGGTTTGGCTAGAAAATCTTCAATATCTTCAAAAGTACCTGATCTAGCTTTATGAAATAAGATTAAATTACCAGTAATCGTTATGAATAAACTAGCTTTTAAAAATCACATTAAATTCGAAGGATACCATAGACATAAATACATAGAATATAATTACTCAAAAATGGCTTTTTAAAATAGTCTTTTGTACGATATTTCATTTATTTACTTATTTATATTTTTGTATGTCTCTTAAATATACCTTTTTATTTATCACTCTACTTATCAAAATTATTTTACTATACCTAGTTATTAGCTATAGTATAGCTAAATGTTATTTATTGATTTTTATTACTCTTATTCGATACCATTTAATATTTTAAATTAGAATATTTATTTATATAGCCATATATAAAGTTATATATTGTGGACTAATAATCTTACATTTTAAAATATAAAGGTTTAATAAAGTTATTAAATGTAATATGAAATACTTGTCAGTAAATTTATTTGCTTTAAAAATTTAACATACAAACATTAAAAATGTACAAAAATATGGCAGTGAGCATAAAATCATAACAAGACATAAAACTCTGATTAGATGCAGAGTTGCATCATTAATCTATAAATGAAGAATCAATTTAAAAATTAATATTAATTGATTATTCATTGCAATGTGTCATTAAGTTTTTATTTCCTGGATTGGGCTTTGGGGATGGTGTCACCTTCGGCGTGGTAGCCGAACTCGTCAGCGTAGTAATTAACGGTTTCGGTTTTGCCATCCTTGTTCACGTAAGAATAAGATCCACGAACAACAATCACTAGGTGGGGATTATTCTCTTCATCGAGAACCTCTTTAAGATCACCTTTCTCATCTCTTTGGGTTCCATCTTCACTTTCGAAACTATGGAAGAAAATAAAAGCTCTTATAATGACATTTACACAACACGTATAAATCTATACATATAAAATTGTGACTAAGCCGAATCTGTACATTAAATATTCTTTAGAAAATCTTATTGAAATAGACATTATTATCAATATAGAGGCCAAATCTACGGTTTTTAGAAATTGTGTCTATCTCCCTGTGACCGCATCACGGAAAAACCATTGTAGGGATTTTAATGAAATTTTGTATGATGATAGCTGGTTATCCGGGTCAACATATAGGATATTTTTTACTGTGGGAAAATATCTGATCTCTGAGAAATCTATACTAAACGTTAATACGTAAGTAGGGACGAACCCGAGCGAAGCGAGGGTGAGTCGCTAGTTTTAATATATATTCGTAGAATCAGCTTTTTAAACTTTGGTAACCAGTGCCCCGTTTTTATGATTCCGTGTTTGTTTGTAAGTCATTCTGTAACATTTTATTTTAGCAATGTTTACTATTGAACGGAAAAGTTGAAATTAGGCACACAATATACTTCTTATATTAAGAAATAGGACACAACAACCAACGTGTAGCGTATATTATGTTAATGGGCTTTAATTTTGAGAGTTATATAAGTCAAAAAATGAGACATTCAATTATAAGGGACAACATAATAAAAAATATAAAAAATACTTACGAGTAAGCGTAGCCTCCGGCGTTGTTTTGCTCAAAGTTAGACCGCAGGATCTTTGGTGGCTCGTACTCAGCGGGTGCGGCGGCGGCGATGGACATAAGGGCGAGGGCGACAATGATCTAGATAACAAATTTTTAATTTCTGTTAAATCAATATTATCAAATCGGTATTAATTAAAAAATAATAAAATTTACCTACCACTTTCATGTTTGATTAGTTTGATTTGATTCCTTTAATCTTAAGACAGCAACTGATGCATTTGCATTCGAGTCAAATTCTTTTATAGATTTTTCTCAGTGGCGGAAGTCTAGCTTAGTCAAAATTAGTATTAATATTTTAGCTCTAATCAAAATGCATATATGGCACACGTTAAAATCTGATACAGAATTATTAGTGTAGGAGATAGTGGCCGCCGCCGTAGCAATGTGTGCATCACGCACTCGCTTGAAGGATCTATATGTTTACTTAATAATTTGTCACTACTTGAATGGTACATAGTACGTAATACGTATGTATTAGGCCAAGGTATAGATGTAATTTTTTTGTTTAAATTTAAATTTCAAAATAGAGTTCAAACAGATTTTTAAATAGCCTTGGTCAATGTTTGACTCAATATTTTTATTACGAGTCATCAATGTAAATGTTACCTATTAAGTGTAAAATATTTTAGGTAAATAAATATATACCGTAATTAAACATTAATGTACTCACTAAGATTATAATAAAATAGGTATTTAAAGCCGTTTAAAAGCATTTAGGGACATTTTAGTATGAAGTAATCGAATTAACATGAAAACTTTATTTAAAGTGAACTTGCACTTATAACATACCATAATGCGTAAACGTATTTTGTAGATAACCGTATATAGAACATACTTGAAATCATTAATATTTGTGGCAAATTTTTTTTTCATTAAATTTAAGGAGAATTCAGAAATAGACTAACAAAAAATCAAAAGGTAAAAGCATCACTACTTATTTCTAATACTAATCACATAATCTTTTAAAAAATAGATCAAGTTGCGCACCCTCAGATTTATTACTTTGTTGATGTTACATTAAAAAGATATTTCATGGATACCTAAGCACAGAAAATAAATTCTTAACTTACCTCATTCGTATACCACACGGTACATGCAATGTGATATCTTATGTATAAACTAGCAGAACCCGCGGCTTCGCCCGCGATCAAACTTTGTTACTTGCAAAAATAAGGAAAACAAATTTCATTTTAGCGATCGTAACTCAAAATATCCAGTATCTTAAAAGACGTTACGCGTATATTTAGCAATATCCACTACCTGTATTTTTTACACATTTTTCTACTCTCCATCTCTCCAATACAATGTTTACGATTTTAGAGTCATGTTACTCGGTTAATACGGGTTTTTTAACTAACATACTAACAGACTAACATCTACGTTATTTTTAAAGAACCAATACTATGTACACCTGAAGCTTACAGTCTCCCTCCTTCTCCTTTTTTTAAGTTACATATATAAATTGCCATTCTTATTTTGCTGTGACTGCTGTGGCTAGCCGAAAAGTTGCACATAATTTTCCTTTGGATTCGGAATAATTTCTGTTCTCTACTTTATATCCCACACAGTAAGTGTGCACTTACGGAGGACTTGAGTCATGTTACTCTATTTAAATATATTCAACAACTCCAACTTCACCGCCCAGTTTTACCTACTTAGGGGCTGAATTAAAAAAAACCATGTTTATTTAATTGTATTGAAGAGCATTAATACCAAGTTTCATGTAATTCTGATTATAAACAACTTTTATCTCATATAAACAGTACAACCCGCTTTTACCCTTTCAAGGGATGAATTTCGAAAAAAAAATGATATTTGTATTGTTTTAGTTGTCATTTTAAAGGTAAATACCATTTTCCGTGCATTAATTACAGAGTTTCATACAAACTTTCATCCCCTATTTGACAGCCTTATAGGATGAATTTCAAAAATTTTTAAAATACGTATTTATTTAATTGTATTGAAGAGCATTAATACCAAGTTTCAAGTAATTTTGATCATTAATAATTGCCTGCCCATATAAACTATATCACCCCCTTTTACCCTCTTAAGGGATGAATTCCGGAAAAAATCTAATCCATATATTTCTAATTTTTCATCTAAAAGCTAAATACCACTTTCTGTGCATTTCGCGTTAAGAATAACGGAGTTTCATACAATCTTATATCACCTGTTTTACCCCCTTAGAGGATGAATTTCGAAAAATCCTTTCTTAGCGGATGCCTACATTGTATAAGGAATATGTCCTCCAGATTTCACGTTTCTACGACCAGCGGTTTAGGCTGTGCGTTGATCGATCAGTCAGTCAGGACAAAGCATTTTATGTATATATAGATTACTCAAAGCAGTATTTATTTATTATTATTTTAACGAAGAATTTACATATTTTATTTATAATTTTTTAGCTAGCTACAACTAGGGACTTAGGCTAGTATCGCTCGTGTTTGTCCCTGGTTTCCTAGCAATAGCCGATAAAGTAACTTAAAAGCCTTTTTTATGGCTTCAATTAAAGTTATTATAATTTCTGACAGTATACACATTTCATTGGAATGTAAAGTAGCCTATAGCACTCGGCATTGTAGCTTCCCATTAGCTAAAGAATTTTCAAAATCGGATCAGTTATTTCAGAGCTTATCCCCTACACACAAATTTACAAACTTTACCTCTTTATAACATTAGTGTAGATATCAATTGTAACCTTTTCTTTATGATAAGAGACAAAAAAGAAAAATTTACAATTTAGTCAAGTTCGGCTGAATTAAAATATAAAAATAGAAAATAAGCCACCCTTACATTGCAAGTATAAAGAAAAAAATATATTATTTTTTACTTTGTATTTATACTTTTGGTTGATTTGTGTATTTTGGAAGTTGTTTTTTTTTTTATTAATTCTTATTTTTTTTTGTGTTACTATAGTGACCGTTAATCAATTCAATTCTATTGTTCAATGGCTCACGGGAGTGCCATTTGGGCACCATTTACTTTGCCAATGTCGCGTAGAATGGAAAAGAATGACTGTTATTATTGGGTTTAAGCTTTAATAAATATAGTGTAACATAATCATAAACATATTAAGAAGTTCCATTGTTTATCCCTAGAACCTATCATTAAGCCTTAATTTGGTGGGTGGTGCCTTTATATTGTAAGATTACAACCACCAATACCTAGAATTATAATTGATTTATTTCTATTCGTTAAGGTGGTCCTTCGTCTATAGACGGATCTCATCAGCATACTCTGGTCTTTGGTGTACTTTTTTTGAAAAATAACTACTACCAATATCATATATTTAGAATCACAGTAAATTTACTCCACTTTGTTAAGAAGATCTATCGTCAATCATCATCATACAAATATTTGTTAAACTATGGTTTAACAAATATTTGTATGATGATGGTATTTGAGGGTATATCCGCATTATGGTGCAGATATACCTTTTCAAATAAAAAATCACGCAAATCGGCCGTAACATTGAAGTTATCGATACACAAAAACATATACAACAACAAAAAAATACCGGCTGAACATATAATCTCCTTCTTCTGAGACGTCGGTTAAAAGCTAAATTCGTTAATTATAAATATAAAAGCTTATGAGTGAAAGAATTTATTTCTCAATGCTGTAACGTCTTATCAAATTTAAATTCAAAATGCAGATAGCATACATCCATTTTGACGTCGCTGGGGAAACCCATCATATGGTTACCGGCCTTCAACAGACAGTGAACCCCGAGACGTACTCACTCGAACCTACACTCATCGCGATGTTGAGAAGTTGTAAATTCGCACACGCACTACAAACGCCCCCGCAATGTAGCATAAATCCTGAGTTAACATATTCTTAGGCTTTTTAATTAAAAAGGCTGTGGGTTCAAAACTTGCTTACAATAATTGAGATTCATTAATAGATCTACGCTATCGCAGAATTACTTCTTAACTATTTTCAAGAAAATATATTATTTAAATGAGGAAGATAATGTAAATAAAAAAGTATAAAACGTAAAATTCCAGATTCAGAAGTACATACATATCAGGAGCTTTTGCTAATTCAATAAATAATTAATAAAAATTTTAAAGGTCAAACTGCTAAAAACAAGCAAATTCACATAAAATATAATTATCATTAACAACATAAACCTCCATGCATAATTTAAGATCCAAACGTTAGAAAAACTTGTCCCGCCATCGTCGCTTTGCAAGACGCAAATAAAAGTGATGTGCTCTTAACCTTTCCAGAGGTCGGGTCCGATCTTTATTTCGTGAAATTGTAATTCAAGGTCGTCATGTTTTTTATTCGTTAAATCAACAGTTTTTTTTAACTCAACAGTAAGCAGACTGCTAGATCATATAAAAAAACATACGAACACCATGCATTACACACTAACCTATAATAAAGCTATTGACCCGTCTTCTCATAATTTATACGTTTTACTTCTCTATGTGATATCAAATAGTATATATATCATAATATATATACCACTTACTGGTACCGACTTTCAAAATATCTAATTAGGTAACTATAGTAAATGAAAACCCCCGTTCAGTATTTTTTTTATTTTTTTAGTATTTTTTTAAATCGGTTTAATTTTTTTTTAAATTACTTTTTTATTTTTTATTTTTAGTTTTAAGTTTAAGTTAATTTTACTAAAATAGTTTTGGTAATAAGTAGTAATTACAAAACTAATTCATTTTTAGTTACACGTTTTAGTCCATATCATAAAAATTATTGAACCGATTTTGATGAAATCTTTACTATTCCCTAAGTTGAAATAAATGTAAGCAAATAAAAAAAGAAGTTTGGGAGAAATGCGTGAACAAATATACATAGAAACATAAATACATACATACATATAATTAATACATTTTGTATATTTGTTTGGAAGTCCTAACAGATTATTATATGTGAATATTTTGCAGTTCTAATATGTGTCGAATTGATAACCTCCTTTTTTATTAGTCAGTTAAAGTAATTGGAAATCAATATAAATTATATAAAACACCCAGTAGGCATCGCACCTAACTTATAACAAAACTTCGCTATAGCATATTGATTAATATTCGTAAATGTATACGAGCAACAGTGGCCATTGTTAAAAAAAAACATTTTCATAAAAAGTTCAACGCCAATTTTTTGCTACTTGAAGAGTAACCTACAAATGTATAGGGTTTTTTAAAATTCACATTATGGAACCCCTACATTACACAAATTACTATCAACGGATGCGTGGCCTTGTAAAATATTTTCATTTTTCAAAAATTCCTAAAAATCAATTATAATCAACCAGAAAACAGTGCCATATAGTCGAAAAAATAAAAAAAATAATCGGGATCTCAAAAACTACTACTAAGCACAACTATAGTTAACAATCACCCACCCATGTGGCATTATAGGGTCTTATAACCCCATAATACACAAGAAAACAATTACAAACACACGTGTGTTACCTACATAGGTGATTAAGAATAAATAGCAAGCTGAATTTAAAATATTTATTAGTGTGATGGTTAACTTATTTTCTGAAATATTATAGAAATGTTCCCTTTTTATTTTTATTTCAAAAACAACTTAAAATATAGGTTAATAGGACCTATTGTAATAATTATATATTAGATACCTTGCGTAGAAGGTCCACCAAATTACATAGGTACCAAACCAAAAAATATAAAGATACCATGTAATATTACAGGTGTTCGTATGTATATTTTAGTTCGAGAATCTTTTTTAGGAGCGCAATTTGTTAGATTGGCAATAAACATTTGAAGACTATGTACTAAATATTAAGAAAATCCTTAAAGTGTGACCTTAATTTAGGTCAAGGTACAACTTATCCTTTATGATTGTTTAATAAGTTAAAATTTTGAATGTGTCATAGGACGATACATAGCATACGAAATGCTCACTTCGTCGATATAATTAGGTACTCATATAAAAAATCATCGATATTGAATTTAAACAACAACTACCAAAAGGATTTCCGTGAGTTATTTTTGTTTTCAATATTAATTAGTTGTTTTTGAAGCATATTTATCTACAAGTATTATTATACATTTTTTATTAAGATTAAAAGACTTCTCAGGTCTATTCTCCACTTTACGCTAATAATAATAAGACGACACATTTTCTGAATATTAATGGGGTGGATATAATCTATACTAATAATTTTGCTACTTTTTTATAACACACTAAACTAGTTTTGTTTATATCGGAGCATGAAATTAAAAAATTAAAAAGGTAGGTAGCCTTCGGTAACATTTGCCTCAGCTCTAACGACTCGTTTGTACCTATGTTTATGTAAATGAAATGTTTCACTATTATTTTGTTCATAACTTAATAAGAAAAATATGTAAATCTATTTTTTTTTTAATAATTCTCATTCTTTTGTTCCAAAATCACCCACCTTATGAACTCTATGAAGAACGTTTACGTTCGAAAAGAATTGACTATCGAAAAGCATTTGCACTTTAGTTTATTACATTATACGTCTACTCAAATGCACACTTGATGACTTACAAATATGTATACTACTAACTATTGTTACTGTGCCCTTACCTCCACTAGACTTGGTCAAAGTCACTAGGTCTGAACCTGGACGAACAGTATTCGTAAGCCCGCTTGCCCTAAGATTAATATCGTCGATCGAGCCTGAAACTTCTTGTGATCATTCATACGTCGATATAGTATTATTTTCAGTCCCGTAATATGCTTCGGATGGAGAAACTGGTCACATAGTTGACGACACCAACATTTTTATTGCGTGACGTGCACAAGGATCTGCAGATGAAGGTACTTAAATTTGCAGATAAAGCATATCAAGTTCGGATGCAGAATAGGCACATTCCAAAAGTTCAGGAGGATTTAACGTTTTGTAACAACACCTCATTAATGCAAAGCTCAATCCGACGAGTAAATGAGGACCAGATGGCTGGCCTGGTGACAGTGGTAACGATGCATCCTACTCGTATACTCGTCGTATAATCTGATTCCCTCTCATTGTCAAGCTTTATGCGTCGCAAATGATTTGCGTTAGGCATGATATACATAAATTGTTACTGTTTTAATAGCGCATAACTGTTTTGATATCTATAAACAATTTTTTGAATAACATTTTTGACGATTAACAACTTTTATTGAAATTATCTGTTTATATTTTTCAGATACACCAACAATGTCCGACTCGGCCAAAGTGTGCCACTGCTCAGAGATGAAAATGGCGAATGCGTCGTAATAAACACGTCTCTCTGGGTCAGGGTTCCTCTAAGATGTGAACCCCTTAATTCCAAAAAGACACAAAACATTTTAAATAAAATATAAGTACTCCGAGTTCACATCATGCGAACCGACAAAGCAAACCTAATTTGAGTCTTTGGAAGGTTTACAAATGATTAAAGAGTTCTTTTGAATTCTTTTAATTCTCAGTATACTTCTCCTCATACTTCTTTGACATGCTCTAATTTAGATTTTTATTTGACGCGTAAACTTCCAATTTTGACTAGCGTAAAGTTATGATGATAAGAACATAGCTATCCACGACTTGCTTATTTTGATTGACATATCACATTTTAGAATTTTTTAAGCTCCAAAACTTTGTCCAAGCATTTGTGAGATCTAATCTTTGTTTAAATATTTTAATGGTAAAAAAAGAAACAGTCAGATGAATTCGGGAATTTACGCAAACTAGCTTTTCATGATACCTTTCTGAACGAAAGAATTGGCTGTGAATTTAACTCCGTTAGTAGATACTTTTAAGGCAAGCGCGCTCCAACCTAGGCCTCATCAGTGCTTCTCAGCGTTGATTGTCGTCAAGCACAAGCCTATCTAACAATAAAAAAAAGACAAATCTTCCCTTAACTGTAGTTGGATCTCATGATTAATATACCCACACTGTCTTTACATTTTTAGAAGTAGTTCTTCTAGTTAATGAATGCCTAAAATGATTTGCTAACGTTAAAAAACGGCCTCAGGAATGTCACGTTAGTTTTGTTTTCTCTGACTATTCACTCATATATTTTAATTTATTGACACTAGCAACTCACTCTCGCTTCACTCGGGTGTGTCCCTAGTTACGTTTCAATAGATATAAATAGTTATTGCGAGGACCTATTTACCTTAGGAGATAGACATAATATGTTATTGCGGACTTTTCTGTAGGCCTTTTTAAGACATTGTTTTGATGTATTTCTTAAGGTTTAGCCAGCGTTAGCCATATTAATTTCTAAGAACGACTCAATAGAACCAGTTATTGTTTTCCAGTGGGAATGAAAGATTTTCCTGTAGTAAAAAATACTAAGTGTTAACTCGAGTAATAAGTTATCACTGCACAAAACTTTGTTAAAATCGGTTCAGTACTTTTTGCGTGAAACACAAACACCCAAACAGACAAAATTTTTAATAACTATTGTTTTCGGGTCTATATTCTGTACACAAAACGTTTACAGTCATTATTTTTAAAATATAGTTCATGTACAGATTTCGCTAAGTTACTATTTTATTATATGTATTGAATTAGATAGATACCTAAGTAATTTTATACGAGCCTTCCTTATGCCTTAATACAATATATACTCGTATAAAATGGCTTTTCGAACATCTTTGAAATACCTTTATATTTATAATTTCTGAAATTTTAGTACTTCCTTATTAGATCTATACTGAAATTACTATATTATTTGTATTTAAAAATAGAAAAAAGCATATGTGAAATTACATGCGAATCAAAATGATCGTTTTCTTTTTACTAAAAAGAAAAAGTAAAATACGTGTATTGTGTTCACATAACCTGGTGCCTTGAAGTTGTATTGCGTTACAATTAGGCAACTTATTTGTATTTCAAATGCATATTTTATAATGCAAATTTGTCTTCGCCAATAGAAATATTTCATTGATAAATTATTATTTTTTATCTATACATATTATAAAATTCTAACTAAGCCGAATCTGTACATTAAATATTTTTTGGAAAATCTTATTGAAATAGACATTATTATCGATGCAGAGGCCGAATCTATAGTTTTTAGAATTTTTGTCTGTCTGTCTGTCTGTCTGTCTGTCTGTCTGTCTGTCTGTCTGTCTGTTACCGCATCACGGAAAAACCACTGGAGGGATTTTGATGAAATTTGGTATGATGATAGCTGGTTATCCGGGTCAACATATAGGATACTTTTTACCGCGAGAAAATATCACATTTCTGAAAAAAAATACAAAAACTGGTAGGAACAAAACCACGACGATACTATTTGTAAACAGTTTAGCAGGGTAACTTACAAAATATGATAAAAACTATAAAAATAGCTTATCTTGAAAATCAAATTATCAAAAGTGCTATTTTATCCATTAAAATAGTTATTTTAATTAATATTTATTTATGTGTTATTTAGATATTCGACAATAGATGTCGCCATGTGTTTTTAAAATACATAGTTTTAATCCCAAAAAAATTAGTGTACAGATATGACCTTTTTTCGATTTTATTAGAATTACTACTAAATCACCCGCGGCTCCGCCCGTGTTTAAATTATCAGTAAAGCAAACTTTTTCGCTTCGTAAATTAGTAACTATACATACAATAAAATTGTAACTAAGCCGAACCCCTAAATTCAATATTTTTTCGGAAAATCTTATTGAAATATTCATTATTAGCGATATAGAGCCCGAATTTATAGTTTTTAGAATTTTTTCTGTCTGTCTGTACGTGACCGCATCACAGAAAAACCACTTGAGGGATTTTTATGAAATTTGGTATGGTAATAGCAGGTTATCCGGCTCAACACATAGGATTCTTTTTACCGCAGGAAAATATCTCATTTCTGAGAAAAAATACAAAAACTGGTTGAAGTAAAAGCACGATGATGCTATTAATATTTTAGCAGGGTAACTTACTTATATATTATGTTAAAACTATTAAAAAAAAACTTATCTTTAAAAGAAATATTAACAGCGCTATTTTATTCATTAAAATAGTTATTTTAATGAAAATTTATTTATGTGTTATTTAGCTATTTGACAATAGATGTCGCCATGTGTTTTAAAATACGTAGTTTTATCCAAAAAAAAAATGTACAGATATAACCTTTCTATGACTTTACTATAATTACTACTAAATTACCCGCGGCCCTGCCCGTGGTTAAATTTCTAATAAAACAAACTTTTTGGCTTTATAAATTAATAGGTAACATATTAGTAATATTTTGTTGGCCGAAACAATTTTCAAATGAGAATATTTGTAAATTTTTATTGTTTAGTAAATAATGTTAATGTTTTTTAATCTTTTACTGTAAAAATTGGGCAAATGTAAATCCAACTCGCGCATTTTAGGTTTCGTATAGCAAAATGCTATGTTGTTTTTCTTACTTACGTGTTTTGTATGGTTAACACTAAAATAAATACGAATAATATTTACGTTTCCACAATACCTACTCATTTTTTGCACCGTAAAAATAAGTTCAATTTATATTATTTTATAACATTTTATGGAAAACAAGTCTATGGCTGTTAAACTGCCAAAGCGGGTAACTAAAAATATTTCATATCTCAAAAACTATGAAAAAGTATTTTAGGAATTGTTATACCTCAACTTTTTCACTTTTTCTTGACACCTTTTCTTGGAAGGTAAAGGCTTAAAGTACACAATAAAATGCTTACAACTTTAATCATATTAGCAGAGCCATATGAAATAAAAAAATGTATTCGCTTAGAATTATTTACTTATTACACTTTCTTTTGAAAATCGTTTTGGAAAACATTACTAACTAGCGCTAATTAAGAAAAGTTATCATTATGTAATTTAAATAATCAGCTATATATTAAATATTAGTAAAAAATGATTAAAATTAATTCCGTAGTTTGAGAGTTTATCGTGAAAAACTAAAAAAAAACAAACAAAACAGAAATATAGACATACATAAATGTTATTGCTAAAACAAAAAGTTCAATTTAACGGAGGAACCTTTGTGGCATTGTCAATCTCTGCCATTATTTACCAATCATGCGGTGCGCAATGAAAGTAATGTATAATGTAAGAGTATACTAATGTGTAAAACCTAAGAATTTGGTTTTTGATCATCTGAACGCGGGCGGAGCCGCGGGAAATGCTAGTTTCATTAATAAATTGTATGCCTAGCAACAAAAATGACATTTAATGTAATATCATTCGATTTTGTCGTAGATACAAATCTAAGCATTTAAATTACAACTAACGAAACCATTTTACGATGTCACAAAACTACTATTTGAATTTATGCGACATTGTCAAGGTCAAAGTTAATATTTAGACGAATCACAAGTTTCCAACCGATTTAGACGAGCTACGAGAGAAATTATTATTTTATGAATAATTCATAGCATTAACATGCTAATAGCAAATAAAATATACGATATTATCAAAGAAACGTTTTATTAAAACTCATACACTTAATTCTAGAACAATAATTTAAAAAAGTAGCGTTCAAAATCACCAAGTGAGACGCATCACGTGGTCAGTTTTTCTTTTAGATAATTTTATAAAACCAAGGAACTGTAGCTCCGACACGGCTCTCGTAAAACGAACCCTGCAAAAAAATAAATAATGATTTTCTTAAATACTTTCTTAGCTTTACGTGACATTTGAAATAAAACCTTTTTTACCAGATGTTTTTGCACTTTTATTTTTATTCTCATTTTTGTTTCTATTATTATTTTGATTTGAATTTTAAAACTGTAAATACACAGTGATAGTAACATAAGCTAAATATTTTTAAATTATATCATTTATAGCAACCCCAATTATAAATATTTATTTCTTTTTTTAATATTTTAAGGTAACTCCGTTGCCATTTTCTATCAATTTATTCTATATTTTTCTAGGTTAGTCAATTTCTGTAATAAGTATGATTTTTGATTTATGACGTCAAAAACCTTAGTCTTTAACGTGAGCATGTTCATTGCTATTGCATTTTGCATTCGAAACATTGAGAACCAAGAATCTAAATAAAAATAAAACCGCAAAGAAAATAAATATTATGTGACAATAATTCTATTTTCAAATCACTCTCTTCTTTACACAACGTTAATTAGAGGAATATCAGCCATGAAAGAGTATCAAGGCTCCACGAATGCATATCTTAGCACAAAAAATATTAGCGTATGTTCATTTTTTTTATCTAAAAAATAAATATTCGAAACAACGCCGATATCAACTGCATCTCATTGCAAAATATATTTTAAGACGATAATAAATTGCCCATGTAATTGTTATCCGAATCCTTTGTACTCTTTTGTACTCTGGATAACCATGTGAGCTAAATCACATGTGATAAAGTCACAAACTTAACTTTTTTTATAAACTAGCCCTTACACACTGCTCTGCTAATACAGTTTATTTATGTATAATTTCTCCGCGCCTAAGGATCGGCACGTGATGTAAGATAGCCTATGGCCATTTTCCTCAATAACTCGGCTGGTACTTTCAGAAACGAACGCGTTCAAAGAAACAATAAAAAGTGTTTATAAAAAAACAGTCTTTATAATAAATATTACTATAGATAAAGATTAATATTACTTCTCAAAATAAACGTAATATGAATTTAAAACAAAAACTTTTCCCAAAAATTAGGTGTCTGCGATGCTAACTTTACCAATACCTAGGTACACACATTCCAGTGATATGTTCAAATGTTTTTGTTGATTAACATGAGGTTTTTTTTTTTATTATTTATACCTTTGATTCACTTATTAATAAATATGCAACTTATTTTTATGTCAATACCTGTAGCATAACAAGCGATACGTGCAACACTTTACAATAAAAAAATACCTACATTTATAATAGCATAAACGGCAGCAAAAATAAGCATTTAAAGAAATATAAATTTTTTGTTCAGTCATATTTAATGATGTTTTTAAACAGCATCCTGGATGAGCAAATGTTTAAGATATTTTATCTCCGTATTATTAATATGCCTATATGTAGACAGCATATACATATTAAACATTATATTCGTGTTAAAAATATCTTGATAAAATCAAGGTCAGTATCATGTTTTAAATTGACAATGTATAAACAACAGCCAAGAGGATTTGAAATTCACTTTAACATATTTTGGAATATAGATTTTGTTCTTCTAACATTTTTTAGAATATCTAATAAAATAGTTAAAGCTTTAAGCTGATATATTATAATATTATTTTACATTTCAACTGTATATAAAACATTAAAAAATTAATGTATTTTTTACATTAGACGATTCTGTTTTATTATAAAAATATTATAATTAAAGCCTATTTTATATAGTTTAAGTCAGGTATTTCAAAAAAGAGGTAATACAGCTGCTATATTATTCTCTTAATATCTAAATTATTTTAATATGAAATTAATTGATACTTACTGAACACTAACATCTTCATATCGGTCTTCGTCTTCTTGGTCTGGACGTAATACAGCAGCGAAAGCTTGAAGCCAATCATACAGATTTATGTGCTTCCCACACTCGCGGTGAAGTTTGTATGCAATGCATACATCAGGCAACGAGTCCGATATACTTTCCACTGACGGTAACAAACAGCATGTACACTGAAAATTAACGTATAATTACTTACCAATACTTTAAATAACAAAATTGTAACGCTATCTTGGATATGAATAAACGTATATTTTTGAAGTAAAACTTCTTTACGCACGCTTGACTTGGGAAGTAAGCTAGTGAATGCGTTACGAAATAATGTACGTATGTTTGTTGCCATGGTAACTGTTGTTATTGTCTGACAAATGATATATAATGTTATATTCTTTCTTTAAATGATATTCTATAAATATATGATTGTAATATTCCTAATATGCGTTATTTTTAGAATCTCACCTATCCTAATTATTTAAAACATAAATTGAATTTCATAAAGAGTACCAATAACCTACAGAAGTTTTACTTCTTGCGCGTGTACACATTCATACACGAACTCTTCAATTATTTTTTTAATATATGTGTTTCATGGCTATTTTCTATGCACCTACCGAATAGAACAGAAATCAAATTTTTGGAAATTTGTCTGTCAAATTTCGGAATTAACGGATTATACTTTTTTATCATATTAATGGCAGTCGACATTTAAACAAATTTCATTTTAATCAGTACAATAAATATTATAAGCTTAGATTTCACACTGTAAGCGCTCGTGTATAAAGCATCTATACCGTAACAAAGTAATAGAAATGCACATAGCACATAAGTATAAAAAATCATCACGTAAGGACCGACGGAAAATTCGTAAATCTCTATGAGATTTACAATGTACATAATAACGCAATACGTCATATGCGGGTAAATCTGATTAAAAGCGCGGCGTTGAATATCAGCACGCATAATATTACAATCAAAAACGGTTAAATGTTTAAAATTGTCTATATATTGTTTGTTTACCCTCCATGTGAAAACGTGAAAAGAAGCAAAGATAATAATTATTATATCACACAAGCGATCTGCACTAGCCCAATTCTGTTAAAATATGTCACTTTCCAGAGAAATGTAACTAAACCTTCTACGAGTTCGCAAATACGTGTTGGTAGCCGCAGGAACCAACTTGATGCGGATAGTTCAAGACCGGTTAACATGGAAATCTTTGGGCGAGTCCTATGTCCAACATTAAACGACTTCCGGTAGAGACTACGCCGAAGGACTATTTAGCATACGTAGCTATAAGTTATGCACGTATTCCCTTTTACATATATTTTTTTTATTAGGCATGGAAAGCCAAATTCATAGGCATATTAGGATTAGCGAAAAATATTTGAAGCTCTGTCGGGACCGCATCTGATAAAAATTAAAACTGAACTTAATTTCCTTGTTTCTACATTAAAGAATTCAATTCTTAATTAAAAATTGTACTAACAGTTAATAATTTCGCCTTTCTTGGTTACTTTCTTTTTTTCTTCTTCTTTCTTACTATCGAATGCTGGCCTCGAATACAATTATTGCATTATTTAATTTAAAAAAAAGTTTCGGCCCATGCGCACTCGACTCACTTAAATATTTATAAGGCATCCAACATTTCATTTTACACGGCATTTTCTAAATATGAACTAAATATTTAAAAATCTCATATAATAGAAATTTACTTCTGGTCCAAATAAATTTGAATATCTTTTATTACATAAAACATTTATAAAGTATTTTTTATTTTAAATTTATAAACATTAAAAGCAGATATCTTATACATATTCATCCTTAAGCTGGAGATCAGTGTCATTATTTAAAAGTAAATGAAATGAAACAAGTTTCGATATGTCCAAGAATAAAATTCCTATGTATATTCCAAAGACTACTATTTTACATAAAGTACTTAAATCTTTTTTATTTAATTTACATAAATAAGATATTCTCTAGTTTAATTATAAAAATAATAATTACTTGTTGAACAAACATGGAATCCAATAACCTAATAATCTAATATGTAAAGTTAAATAATATGAAAAATTAAACATTAAACGATACATGGAAAAATCAAGACAATTGAATCTACATTAGCGATACAGATAAATAAAATTGAAGTGTCTGTTTGTACGCACTCCCGAGATAAAGGGTCTTGACAGACAGACAGACGGACGGACGGACGGACAAGAAAGTGATTCTATAAGGGTTTCGTTTTTTTTTTTGGGTACGGAACGGACGGATACACGGAAATTATATACGGTACTTATAAGAAATCACAATTTTTAAAAAAACATTGTCAGTTAGTTTATTTCGGCTAATCTCCAAAAGGGCTGGACTGATTTTGATGGGACTTTCACTGGTAGACAGCTGATGTTATAAAGAGTAAGTTAGGCTATTTTTATTTTAGAGAAAGAATTAGGGTTCCGCTTAAAAAAATTAAAACATACCTAGGACGAAAGGGCGCATCCGGGCGAAGCGAGGGTAAGTTGCTATATCGTATATATTATGAATAATTATCTCATTTCCTAAACATATTTAAAATAGAGCTATAAAGTTATGAACTGAATAGAGCCTTGGTAATGATAAAAATTCAATATTAATTTCATATATTCTTTTTCAGTAAAAGCATTTAGCTAGGAAACTAATAAAATATTTTTATTGAAAAAGAATTTTAAATAAACTATATGTTTTGAACACATTAGAAATTAAATTTATTATGTCCTCTCTATCGTTTTTTCATAATGAGACTCACATTTGAATTTTTATTTATAGCCCAAATATGAATATTAAAATTAAAAACTAATAAAGTTAATTCAGCTTTACAACTTTTATTATATTAAAGAATAAGAATAGAGTATATGACACATTACATATGTATAATTGAGTATTTAATCTGTAAAATAAATTAAATAATATGGAATGTCTGATTTTTAGAATTATATATTAAAAAGGGTTGAATATCTTCAATCAACTTCATTTATTTAAATATTACAATAAAAACGTTTATACAAGGAAGTGTGATGTTATTACAAAATTCATCAGAACTTTAAATATCTTTTATTTTATTGGATAAAAATAAAATATATTTTAGAAGAGGTAAGTATGTAATACAATTAATAAGATAATAAAATATTCAATAACAACACGTATACCTTGAACCTTCAACATTAACAAATTATAAATTTATAGAGAAGACAGAAATATGTAGTTAACTTCTTAGCAAAAAAACTGTTATTCAGTTTTTAAAATAAATGTTTTTTTTTATCATTAGAATTTTATACGTACCTACAACAGAAAAAAAATGTGTATGTGTACTTATGTACGCACGTAAGAAGTTATACTTCTTTGGCGTATACAAACGAAAAGAACAAAAATAGCTAAAGATTTCATCCCGTATTTCAGCGAACTTCATCATGTCGCTTTTTGGCAGTCGGTGTGCGCGCGCATCGTAAAAATTTTACTCTCATAATTTTTTACAAACATGCCAAAAGAGTATATATATAACTTCAAAAAGAATAAATTCAAAGCAAAAATAAATATTTGTCAGGTTATCGATAACGACGTCAAGAGCATAGGTCAATACCTATAAAAAGTATTTCGCTATACAACTCAAATATTAGATAATTTAATAAAAAATCTATACACAACGTTGACCCCTTACAATTTATACATTTTCAAAGAAAAATATTCAGACGCTGAACTATACATGTATAAGTGTAGTCAAGGCCGCTGACAGGAACTCTTATCATACCTATGATGATTCAAAGTTTAAAGTTATGTAATCGTTTTATTTTATCAAACTCGTATTTTAGTTAATAAGGAAACAAGTAGCTTCTTTAAGACCTTACTTATAGGCCACACATACGGATATACTTATTAAAGACCTTACAAATATTAATATATCCAAAACTCATTGAGAAATATATAATACCTACATTCAAAATTGGTCTGTCTATTTGAGCCACATGAAAAAATTGCTTAACGAATTTATATAGGATTTCTTATTGTAATAGTATAAATGGGCTATTAAGCTAAGATTATTTTTAATTAGCAGAAAAAAAATAAAAAATACGTCAAATCAAGATAGGGGATTATATTTACTAAATAGCAGCATATGACTAAATAGCAGCATTCTCAAAACGGACAGAAACTATTATTTTTGTAGATTAGGTTCTATAGACCCTAGACAGTTTACGCATTTACAATGCTATAATATATATTCGTAAAATTGCTTTTGCCCGCGAGCTCCGCTTTATCTACAGGAACTGTGATTTTAATCTAATCTTAAGTCTTTTATTAGTAGCCTTGTTTAATTGCACTGGTTGTCTTGGGCTTTAAGAAAACAGGCTTGATGAGCGTACCAATTTTAATGAGCAGTTTATGAGTTGGCAGATCTAATGATTTTGATGTGGTTGAAATGCCGTTTCAGTCATCCGCGCCAGTTCAGGTGTACTTACTAATTTTATATTGTCTCCTAAACTACATAAACAATGAATTACTGTAAGAAACAAATTTTATCTTTTGACAACTCTCTCTATCAAATAATTTATTTTTATAAGGATTAAGAGTAAATTTATCTCCAAAAATATTAAAGCAACTTTTACAGGCCTACGATCTATGTATATATTAGCCAATAGTTGTTTTCATTTATATTTAAACCTAAACCGTTTAGGCAGCACACGCAACGAACGCTATTATATATTTTCCTCCTCGCTAAGAAAACCGTGACAACTCGACTTAAACACACCATCTAATAATAATTTATAGTCTATAGCACTCAAAGATAATGTAATGTATGTATCAGTAAAGGAATTATTAAAATCAGTTCAGAAGTTTCAGAATTAATTGATTACAAAAAAAACTAATCTTTCCTGTTTATAATAGAAGTATAGATATGCTTAAATAATAGTAGTGAGTCCGATGGAATTTCCCATCGGCAAAATAAACCAAAGGTTAAATCTTTTATTTAAAGTTTAAACATTCATTTTCATATTTTAACTACCAAAGTGACGAGTTTTATGCTCATACGTTTAGTGCTCATGTTCGTTTTTATAAGAAACTTTTGAGCATTCCATTTCATTTTAATATTTCTTTCTCGATTAAGCTTTAAATTGTGCTTTGTCTGTCAATGAGTCAGTCAATAAATTTAATTTACTATTATTACTTTATCATTTATCTTATTTACTTTATTATATATCTTTACCCTAATTCCCTGAGAAAATTAAAGAAATTCATTTTTTATTTGAATGCTAATATTGTGTAACAATTTATTTATGACTAGTGACTGACCCTCGCTTCGCTTAGGTTCGTCCCTAGCTTGCTTCCTAGTACAAACTTTCATGTCCATTTTCACCCTCTTAAGGGCTGTTTTACGGGATAAAAAGCATCCTATGTCCTTCCCAGGGTATCAAACTATCTTCTTACCAAATTTCATCTAAATCAGTTCAATAGATCCAGAGATTACCTTACAACCTCACAAACTTTACCTCTTTATAATATTAGTAGATTAAAACTGTTGAACCTCTATAATAATTTTTGATAACTTGTCAATGATTGAATTTATCTAGTTTTTGATTGAATTTATCTAATTTTCCCCTACTTTTAGTAGGTTCGATTTAATTCTCTTGTTATTTGCGTCAATCTGGGCTTAACTGGCACTTTTGAACGTGCTAGTTAAGCACAGTGCCACAGTTTTTTTTCTTTTTGTACATACCTACGTTTTGTACATACCTAAGTGTGGTAACCTGCCAAAAATGTCTTCTTATAATTTTTATTACCATTTTATATGACCCCTTAAGCAATTTAACTTAGTTTGTTTTTTGTTTTTCCTCCATATATGTATGTAAATACTTATGTGCAACTTGTGGTTCCCTATGATCACGGTAGGTTTATTCAGCATTAATTAATTATGTCGTAAATGAGATCCAGATGGGATTTATTTTTTTATTACATATGATTATTGATTACCCTTTTTAATAAATAAAATTGTCGCGATTTTACTTAATTTTCTTTCCCGATGATTCGATGCTTTAGTACAAACATGGAAGAAATGGACGAAATCCAAAAAGATAAAAGGTGGATTAGACATAATAAGGCATAGTATTCTACTCCCTCCGTTTACACAATTATGATCTCCGTTTACAGAACTAAACACTCTTTTTCGATTAATAATTTGTCAAATAGCTTAATTTATGTATACATTTTAAGCATTCAAATAAGTTGCTCAATTATATTTAATTAAGCACATCGTATGAGCAAAATATCTAAAAAACCATTCACATTAAAAAAATTGGAAAAAAATTGACATTGACAGGATATTTGCATCTTTATTCGGAATAATAAATAACAATCCGACCTGTTTTTTCACTCTAAATAAAATAATCCAGAAAAAAACTGTAATGTTTTTCGAGTGTATTTATTCATTCGTAAACGACTTGATGATCAATAATATAATAATATAATAGATATCGTTGTACAGATTATATAGGTAAATTAGACTTATTTGTGGTAGCGGTTATTAGTTAGTATATAAGGACTGTCTCTATGTATGTATGTACCAAATGACATATCTCTTCGTAAACTATATATACTTAATTAAACAAAGTATGACAAAATAATAGAGAGACAATGATATAAATACACGAGAGATTCTATAAAGGTTTTCTTTTTCATCAGACGCACGAACCTAAATAATTGTATAACAAAATGGGACAGCCCACAGGGAATATAAACACATCTACACAAAGTATAAAGCGAAGTCGTTGTCTGCGTTTGTCTGTTTCTCCGCTTACTTCTTCTAAACCTCGCAACGAGCGATAAACGAGGAAGGTATATAATTTTAAATGTTTTGTACAAAGCGGCTGAGACTTGACGGTGTTTGGTCAAAAAAGCTGTTTTCGTACTATTATATGACTAACGCTGGTAAGTCTTAAGAGATATGTACATCAAAATAATGTAATGGAAAGTTGTAGGTCTTGAAAAGGCCTACAAAAAAAGTCTGCGATAGCATGTTTATATCTCCTATGGTACGCCCACAATAACTATTTTTATCTATATAAAACGTACCTAGGTACACCGAGCGAAGCGGGGGTAAGTCGCTAGTTTTACAATATTATTATTGTACTGCCGCCTGATACGTTACGCTGAGCAATTCTACCGTACAGTTTAAATGCATGAATTTTAGCTAGCCATAAAGATACATAATCTAAGAGAGTCACTTTAGCAAATCCCAAATATTCCACATATACCAATACAAATTCCCTAATGTTTTAATATTAAAAAGATATACTACAAAAAGTAGTTAATATTTAAAAATAAATAAAAAAACCTTTCATAGCTCTTACGCCGAAACAATAACGAACTCTACAAACAAACAAAAATCTGTTGTTAAAAATCTTGCTAGTCTCCGCCCAACTTCTCACACATCAAAATAATTAATTATTATCTTTCAACGTTCCAATTTTCATTTAAATATTATATTCAACTGTTGCCGTACATTGAATATAGGATATTCTAAACACCATGCAAAATTTCATTTAAATCGGTCCAACAGTTTCGGAGATTAGCCCGTACAAACAGACAAACCGCCAGAGAAGCAAAAAAATTGAAAAAAATCTGGATTTGTTCCATTTCTCTTCATACATCCTCTGACCCGATTTTTAGCATTTTTTTTTTCTATGTACAGACATTCGACCTCTACAGTTGTATAAATAAATTTATATTATAAAATACTAGCGTTTTCTGGCGGTCCCGCGCGCGTCCTGTAATTTTGTAGAATTACTGAACTCGCGTAGATCATAGTGTGATGTGAATAAATAGACCATATGGCAAAAAGAACCTCAATTCGGACGGACGAAGTAGATCTAGTCCAATTAGCCCGTTCAAACAAACAAACAAACAAATCCCTCAGCTATATATTAATATAGATTAAATTTGACAGTGGTGGTAACGTGCTCGCTTGGGAAACCGAGTGAAGCGGGTTCAAATCCCAGATCTCGCACCTCTGATATTATGTGCTAATTATTCCCAACATCATTACCACTTATCTTAAGGTGAAGGAAAACATCGTGAGGAAACCTGCACGTTTGAAAGAACTTAGCAAGTTGTCGAAAGACATGTAAAGTCCGTCAACCCACAGTTGTCAAGCGTAGTGGACTATGGCCTGATCGCCCTCGTATAGAAGGAAAGCCCGTGCCTAGCAGTGGGACGTTCAAAAGGGTTGAATACAATAAATTAAATTAAAAAAAATAACTTACCTGTAAATAATATATAGGATTACTTAAAGCTGTATGCAAGGCGCCTCGAGGAGATCCCACGATTTGTTTCTTTATATTAGACACGTCACTAAAGAACAATATCTCATGGAAAGTCTGTGTATGCGGCGGAAGAAGACCTTTACTGAAAACTTCCTCTAAATAACTAACAAATCTCGATCTTATCATTTCGAATTCTGACTGAATCTTCTCTACTCTGGTCGCTTTCAGTAATTTCTGAAATAAAATTGTTTTTGTTTCACAAATATAAAGGAATAATATAAAGGATTAAAGGCAGTGGTAGCCCAGTGGTAACGCGCTCGCTTGGAAAACGAAAAGAGTGAGGCGGGTTCAAACTCCGGGTCCCGCGATTCTGATAATATTATGTTACAGAGACAACTCGTCTTTCGATAAAGGAAAACCATCGCGAGGGCACCTGCATTTTTAAGCAAACCTACCTAATACTTTCTTAGATTTACGCGAATATTTTAAATAAAACTATCTTTTCGGATTATTTCGCGGATTTTTTCATTATTGGTTCCCTAATTTCAAAAGACCAGTGTAATGGTGGCCATCGTGGTGGAATATGGCCTGATTTCCACTGTATTGAAGAGAGGCCCGTGTCCAACAGCGGGACGTTAAAAATGGGTGCGTTATTTTTGAGATTATTAAGATATAATTTCTCTCTTTGGTAATGGCTAGTATGTATGGCTTATTCGAAAGTCATGGATCCGAGTTTTTTTTTTCTATATTCAAGAAAGTCGGTGAAGTTAAGTGCGTACCGAAGCAGGTCGCGTAAAGCTGGCACAAAAATCTATCATTGATTTAAAATTGATTTAAAATTTAAAAAAAAAATCATTGATTTAAAATAACTATTTTTCATATATCAGCTCATTAGGATATTGTTGCTTTATCAAAATCCAAACGACAATAAAAATGTTTTTTTCATTGTCGTTTGGATTTGGACATATTCTCTAATAGTTAGAAGATTTTAGTGAGAGTCAGGCAAGCACAGCCGGTGTTGAAAGCTAGTCTTAAATGTTACTATATAACTCGTGTGTAGATTTAAGACTATTTAATAATAATACTTACCTCTTTTAATTTATACCTATTGCCAGGTATGTTATCAATATCCATATTATCATTTTCAGACTCTACATGAGTGTGTATGGACGATTCGTTATTTGCATTCTCGATTTGTCTTAAGAATGTCATTAAATGTATTCTGACACTTTTGGCAAAATCTAGGCCCAAATCGTTGAGAGATATATTTGTATTATTCTTCAATAGTGTACTCCTTAAAGGTTTCACGGGAGATGCTACTTGCAATGTTGTATTTATTTCCTTTAAAGCTGTCTTTATACTCTCAACCAACTTGAGTTGCGACTGAAACTGCAATAGTTGCATGGATTCCCGGAACTCAGGTGTTTTCGTTATATTTTGTGAGGAACACTTTGCGTAGATTTCTCTTACCTGAAATAAATTGTAAACTATAAGATATGGGTATTAAATACACGTAAAAAAGTGTAAGCGTGTGTACATAAAGTAAATAAGTTATACTTCTTTGGCGTAACAGAACAAAAATAGCTAAAGGTTTCGACCCGTATGTCAAAACTCTGTTTGTAAAAGGAATGCAGCTAACTTCATCATGTCGCTTTTTGGCTGTCGATAAAAACTTTACTCTCATAATTTTTTCCAAATATGCCAAAAGAAGTATACCTTCAAAAATAAAACATTTTTTTTAGCAAAATTAAAATAGTTCAAGAATGTATTTTCTTAAATGTCTAGAAAATAAATGTATGCAGTTTTTCATACATCAATTCAATCACTATTACGGAAACTCTCGACGGATTTGGATGAAATTTAGTACACAAAGTTCATTGACTCATATATTTGAAATTAAAAACTTACTGTTTTCCCAAATACGTTCTTTGGTAGATCCTTAGCGAAGGCAGAAAACAATCTTATACACATATAAAAGCTATGCACGTAGTCGTGGAGTTTATTCATTTCCTTTGACAAAACTTCTCGAAAGAAGTTATCATCTTCAAAGAGGCCAATTTTAGTTTCACAATCTTGAGCTTCTAGAAACGGTCTGAACGATAGAAGTTGTCGTATATTTTCCAAGTCATCTGACGTGAGATTCATCACAGAGCCCTCGATTTTGTTACGAGAACAGCATAAGGACTTTGTATTGTCACCATAAAAGTGATCTATCATACAATACTGAAAAACATATTTATTTTAAGCATCTTAATTACTATCTACCAAAATTATTACTAATTTAATAAAATGTTATTATCAAAAATCGGTCAAATGCGGGTCATATTCGCACACCGAGGGTTCCTTAGTGGTAGATAATATATTAATATTATGTATTCACTAATAGACAGGACTTTATATTAAATAATGTGCTATTAACAAAGTGCTAAACCGACATAATCCGTTTATACTACATCTATACTATATTATAATATTATAAAGAGGCAGAGTTTGTTTGTTAAAATGCGCTAATCTCAGGAACTACATTTTTGCATTAGATAGCCCATTTATTAAGGAAGGCTATAGGCTATAAATCATCATGCTACTAGACAAGGGAGCGGAGCAGTAATCATAAATGTCAACAAATCGGGCTGACTTCCATACATTATTGTAAAACTATATATATTATACATAACCCCAGCAAAGCGAGAGTAAGTCGCTAGTAATACATATAATCAGTTTAGATTTTATATTATAATCATTTTACAGATTGTACCATAATCATTTTTAAGTCAATCCTATAGTCGCATTAACTTTCACAATTTATTATTAAAACAGCTTGTATATTACAAGTTGTTTTTACAATAGAACAAAACAAAAAAAGTCATAAAAAATCTTACTTATGGCTCTTTAAATTTTTTATTTTTTTTATTTATTAAGAAATTCCATATTTATTAGGAAATAGAATATCACAAAAATTAGACAAACCGTTTCTTCTCACTTATGAATGTTTATATGATTTAAAAAGAAGGTGTAATATTTCTGCTCTAACGTAAATATTATGAGGAACTTAATCATTGAAAGCTGTAGTAAATTAAATAAATTGTACCTATAAAATGTATCTATTATTAAAAACATTCAAAATATTTAAAAAAATATGCAATTTGTTGTGTATGTAACGTAACGTATTGGTGATGGGACGTTATTGCTACGATAAATAGTTTGTTATTAACGATATTTTAAAACATTTTTACTCTAACAATGCTTATCGATAAAATTTATTGAATGTTTGTCATGTCACTTCGCAATACATGTGTTACTGGCAGGTGTTACCCGCACTAAGCTATGATGAAAATAGTATTCCCAAAATCTTTGGGAACTGAAAAATGTGTATTTATTTATAATAGATTAAAATTAAATTAATACAATAAGAAAGTTTTAAGTGTATTTACAAATACAATGTTGCCATATTTAAATATGATTTAATATTTTCACTTTTTTAGGGTTCCGTACCCGAAGGGTGTCAACGGAATTTTCAGAGTATGTATTTGTATTGCCGCTATAACAACAAATAATAAAAATACAAGAGACATTTTTTTTAACGTTCATAATCGATCATCGAAGCTAACATACTACATACATAGAGTAAGTCATATTAATAAAAAGTACACGTACGACGGTACGGAACCTTTCGTGTGCAAATTCGACTCGCACTTGACCGATTTTTTTATAAAATATTAATTTCTAGTTTCATAGAATAATTATTTAACAAACCTTAATACTCTGAATAAGTCCTGTAACAGAGAAATCATAAAACAGAAACACATCTGTTAACAATTCAAAAGCTTTACCGGACAAGTGGAATGGACTTGTTGGACTTAAAAATATGTTCTCTAAAACCTGCAAATTAAATTAAGCAAAATAAAAAAAAAAAAAAACCAAAAAAAAATTTACTCTCAAAAAAATCAAAATTAACAAAACATTAATTGTTTACAAAATACATATGCATAAAAAATGTCACTCAAAGCACTTATATAAGAAATTATATTGGAGAAAGATTAACAGGTGTAAACAAAACACATGAAACTAAATCATCAATCATCCGTAGCATCAATACAAAAGTGTTAAAAAGGCAGATAAAAAATTTTCAAACATAAAATTAAGAAATGACACTACAATTTATTTGCGAAAATATATAATAACACCATTCATTAATAAACTTACTTGATTCATGTAAACATGTGACGGATGCGAATGAAAGACTTTGATCAATAATTTTGAAGAGACATGGTACGGGAATGACTTGTGAAGTGCAGACACTGATGTTGCCACTCCAAATATTAATACTATTGGCAGAGATTTCGCATACGAACTGTAAGCATAAATTCAAATCATTAACGTCTCGATATATTACATTTTCTCATATCATATCTCATAATGAGATAAGCTTACTAAACAATATTAAAAATTCAATATACACATATAGGATCATCATATCACAATGAACTATTGAAGTAAAACTTCTTTATGCATGCTCAGCTTGGGGAGTAAGCTGGTGAATGCGTGCCGAGAGTGATACGAAAAGTGTGATCGGGCAAGGCAAACGTTTGTTGACATGGTAACTGTTGTTTTTGTCTGACAAATGATATATAATATTATATTCTTTCCTTAAACTATATTGTATAAATATATGATTGTAATATGCCTAATATGCATTATTTATTATTTTAGTATATCACCTAGCCTAATTATTTAAAACATATATTAAATTTCATAAAGAGTACTGATAATTTACAGAAGTTTTTCTTCTTGCATGTGTACACATTCATACACACACTCTTTAATTTTTTTTTTTTTAATTTAAATAAAATTCTAAATATACTGTTTTTACCTTATAATCATGACAAAGTCTTGCAATATGTTACAATTAAAGCTCTCAAAATCTGGTATTATTATAACTAAAGTCTTCTTTAGAACAGCACTTTTTGTTTTCTTTGGTGATTTATTCATATATATTGTTTGATACCAATTGTAAAGGGTCTTCATAGTACATTGACTTTTCTTCATTTTTTTTTGTTCTGTATTTTCATCTATACTTTCATTGGCTGAGTTATCCTGAAAAGAAAATTGTATTGTAAATTACAAATTTAATATTATTTTATTATTATATTTAATATGGTTGACAACAACTATAGCCTAATGGCCACAAACAAACAAAATTTTTCAAGACATGTTTGTACATAAAATCCATGCATAGTTTAAACATTACAAAATTATGAAATATTTCCTTAAAAAAATAATATATTCATACTATACAGTTATTGGTTTCATTAAACTTTTTATTAATAATGTACAAGAATAACTATAAAAAAAATTGTGTTATAAATAAAGGTTAGATCTATGCCTCAAAATGGTAGAGATCACTATCCTCCAAACCCTAATAAACTTTTAAAATATACTATTTATCATATAAAATGCCACTAATAATGCAACAAACAATAACTTATTTATTATTTGAAAAATTGCATATTGTGTAAATAAAAATTGAGCATATGAATACACAAAATAATAATATACATATATTAACTACTAAGCTGATAAGTGTAAATATTATCAGTGTCTATTATACATACACCTTCTTAAATTGATTATAAAGTTTAATGTTTGTACTATCTCACATCAAAATAAGTGAAAGAAAATTAATGTTACTTTCAATGTTTTACAACTACCTCTAATTTTTTAACTGTACTCTATCAAATAGAAGTTATTTTCCTAGTTACTTGTTTTATTTGGAGGAGCCCCTGGCTTCAGTTTAGCATATGGAATACGGCCCCTGTAGGTGTAGGTGATTTTTTTTAAGGGAGGTGATAGGGAGTCCAAACATATAAATAATATTTTGAGAAATCAAAGGAATCAAAAGTTATGGAGACTTAAAGTTACAATATTATTTGCAAGGGCAGCCTTGGGGGAGGCCCTCTGGTTGCCCTTGCAAATAATTCAACAATGTGCCTTACCAATAGATCTTGTCCATTTATTAACTGCCAAACAGAACTTTCAACCACATTTTTTATTGTTTGAGCATCTTGAGAATTGACCATTGCCACATGAGGTGTAATTTCTTCTCTGAAATTGTTCACCCATAGGTAAAATTACATATTACATTATAGCTTAATTAAATCTTCATATTCCTATTTCACACAAATTCTAAAGCATCTAGGTAATCTCTTTATTACAGACATTACCTATTTTCAAAAATATTTAATGGATTGTGATAAGCAATAGCTACATTTGATAATTTATAGTAAGTTTTATTTCAGAAATCCATATGATATATGGAATTACTTAATGGATAATGGCAAAACTTATATTAGTTAATGCTTTACAGTATACTTAATGAAGTAACAAAACTATATGAAAGTTATATATCAAAACATACCTTATTTTATTAATAAGAGCTAAAAATTGGTTTACATGATCAGGCTGATTAACACCAGTTAACAGAGTTGCACTGGGAATTATGCCTTCTAAACTATCAAACTCCTCTCCTTCATTAAATGTTTTTACATAGTGCACAATATCATTTATTAAGGCACTATATGTTTGTTCATGGAGGTCCTATAAAATGGAAAATAACATTTAAAATAACAAGACCTGTTATGGTGAACCATTCTGATAAAAATCATTGTTTGTATGCTAACCTGTAACTGTGTTTCAATTACGGTCCAATTGTGCTTAAATGTTTTGTACCAACGGTCATTATATATAGTTTCGAGGAGTGTAGGTTTCGTTTTCTTCTTAAAACTTTTCGCCTTTTTAAATCCATTTCTAAATAAAAACACACCCTATAATAAAATAAAGAAATAATATAAAAAAATAATATGTATTATAGAGACGCCAAAACATAAAGACAACACAATTTTACCTTAGAAACCGAATCTGTACTTTCCATGACCAAACTTACAAGCGTAGTATTATAACTTACAATATCTCTAATATGATTTTATTTATAAATAAAAGCGCCTGGGTGATAAATATAAATTAAAATGCTTGAATTTTACTTAAATAATATCATATTTTATTCCATACTTTAAAAAAATAATTTATTTACAAAGAAGTGCTTCTTTTAAATTTTTTGAATATTGAAATGTCAGAACTCAGATGGGTAACTACATTGACAGTTGACATTTTTATTATTCATCTACTGTCTATGATTGATAGGTATTATTATACTTCAAAGTTTAAATCTACTTTAGAGCTTAGCACTCTTTTGAAGACAACTTACCTATTTAACCTTTCGTGAGATATCCATTTCTTTCTGTGTACCTAATTTGCTTATATATACAATATATATATATATATATATATATATATATATATATATATGTATATGTATATATATATATATATATATATATATATTGTGTTCTGTAAAGCATTATAGGAAGAAATAATATATATTTGAAATTACTACATGAAAGAAAGCCTTAGAGTAATAACAAGCATGGAGGAGCTGTATTTAATTGAACATTTACAATATATTTGATTGTGTCCTTCTTATACACTTCTTTACGAGAGGGACAGAGACAGAAATACACAATTTGCCCTTTCTTAAAATCGCAATGAAGCCAAGTATGCTATAGAATTACTATATTTATATATTGACTATTATAGTGATGTGCTAAAGTTTGACGGTTTATAAATTAAAAATACCGTTTCTTTGTAATATTTATAGTAATTATGAAAAACTATTACACGAAACAATACTTCACCTTAGGTGAAAATTAATTATGTTTAATCTTAACTAATTAGATTTTAATTTATATGATATATATATATATGATTTTAATTTTTGTAAATTTGTGGGTAGGCACTGTCTGTAACAAGTATATAACGCTTTTGAGATGTCTAACACCTTAGTCTCTCCCGTGACCATGATTGCTGTAAAGCATTCGAAACGTCGGGAACCAAAAATCAAAATAAATCCGCGAAATAATCCGAAAAGATAGTTTTATTTAAAATGTCAAATATTCGCGTAAATCTAAGAAAGTATTAATTAGATTTTAAGGTTATAACAACTTTTTAACATTATTTAAATTAATTATTTTGGCTAACAGGTGTTGACTTATTATGAATCATTTTTATTGTATTTAAATTGTATTTATTAATTATATAGAAGGGATTTAATATAATTTAATGTATACTTTTGATTATGTAATTATAGCGAATGTTATGTACACTTGTAAAGACATACATTTCCGATTAATTATTAATATTGTCTTCTAAATGTGTATAAATGTTTTAATATGTGTGTTGTTAGTGTACTTTTTGATAAATAAATAAATAACAGAAATAAATGAAACTCATTCATAGTCTAATCTTGATTATTCATTATTCAAAAATATAACACAAAAAAAAATAAGTTAGCCTAGCGCGGGGATTATGGTTAAACCTCTGATTTATAACATACTCATATATTTTAAGAAATTTTATCAACATGTATTCTAAAAACGAATCGGCAAAGTAATAATGAAGGTACGTCATGCCACATCACTATGATTAAAAAACAAAATTACTTTCTCAAATTGACAAGAATTTAGAGATCGATTACACACTATTCTGATATCGTAAGAGTCTTAAAACAATCAATTTAAACATATTTGAATATTTCATAAAAATGTTAAGTATTTTAACAGAAAAATCCAAAAAACACTTACCGGTGAAATGTTACATTTTGATTAACTTCACTTTTCTTTGAACTATGGCGATTACAGCCGTAAACCACACAAGCCATCGAAACAAAATGTTTTTAAGTTTCCTTAAAACTAAGTTTGTTACATCCAATTACTCTTTTATCATTAAAATAATCACAAATATCAAAAACACTGTAAGTCACCAGCTGGTCACTTTGACAAGTAAAAAGTGGCTTCACACCATTGAAGACGATAGTTTCTTTATTATTACGTCTCTCTCTAACTTACGTCATCTTTTAGTAAGATAAAGCAGTGCAAATTATAAGTTTATTGGTTCAGTTTAATACGAGTCCTCTATGCTTGTTATTACTCTAAGAAGAAAGCAGATTGTCTACCGGCAAATTATAGATCTATAGGTCTGTCAAACATTAGAATTCCATTTTGGCAGCTGTCAGATTGACTGTAAAGATCATGAATGACAAATAGCTAAAATAATCGGTGGTTACGAAAACATCCGGTTTTAATGAGAAATCGATATTTATTATTTATTTACAATTTTAAGAGACTTTAAAAATTTAAATTAATGATTCTGTTCAGTATAGTTATGTTTAATTTTATACAATTTTAATATACAGCAATAGTAAATAGAATCACCAGTTTTTATTCTTAAAAAACTTGATTTTTTTAAATAAATTACAAAATTAGCAACCCAAACTAAATAATTTCAATTATATTTGAAATTAGTTGAGTTTTTTACGACATAAAACTTCAAAATCCAATTCTCGCCAAAAACGCGATTCAGATTTATAATCACACTAGCATTGCCCGCGGCTTCACCCGCGTTCCGATGACCAAAAACCAAATTCTTAGGTTTTACATATTACTATACTCTTACATTACAGTTTTTGTATTTTTTTCTCAGAAATGAGATATTTTCCCGCAATAAAAAGTATCCTATATATTGACCCTGATAGCCAGCTATCACCATACTAAATTTCATCAAAATCTGTCCAGTAGTTTTCTCGTGATGCGGTAACAGACATACAGACAGACAAAAATTCTAAAAACTATAGATTCGGCCTCTGTATCGATAATAATGACTATTTCAATAAGATTATCCAAAAAATATTAAATGTACAGATTCGGCTTAGTTAGAATTTTATTAGATGTATAGATTACCCTCCTTTGCGTCGCGCAGTCGGGCAAAAAATTAGTTCAAATAAATGTCAATAGATGACTTTACATATTATATAGTCCAAGCGAAATGCAGTTATTTTTAAGAAAAAATAAAATATTGAAAACCTGAAGTTTTATGATTTTAAAATGTTGGCAGGTATATAAGAAACAGAAATTCATAAAATGCACCGATGCCCAGCCGCCCCCGAGAAATGGGGGGACGCAAAGCGTTGAAAAATAGTTTTTTTCAATTTCCGGCTTACTGTGACGTTCTATCGAAAAATGTTTTCTACAAAAGTTGTAAGGTCTAGTAAAAATCTACAACTTTTATTCATAACACTTTTTCAACAACGTCAAAGTTTTCGAGATATTTGCAAAAAACTCAGTTCTTAATTTTTTCTTGGTTTTTTATTTTTAATTTCTATAATGATCTTTTAATTCTCATGAAACTAAGGTAATGTAATCTACAATATATATAGAATAAATAAAAAAAAATTAAATTGAAATGTTTAGCCATTTCCGAGAAAAGTATGTTTTATGTTCTCGAGAGGCCGAAAATCACCCCCAACTTCAAGTGGACGTTTACATTTAAAAAATTTTTTGTACAATTTTTAGACAGGGCTCATTCTTTTCGTCTTGAACTCTACTTTTTGAAAAAAAAAAACATTTTATGGTCGCCCTGTAAGAACACTCTTAAAAATTGAAATCATTGGAGAAATCGATATTTTTACTTTGTAAACTACATTTTTTTTAATTATCATTGGAAAAGTGTAGTTTATTAACCAATTTTTTATAAACTGATTATACCAGTGTATTTTTCGGGAAAAAACGAAAGAAATGGTATTCTTAAGTTTTTAATTTGACGCTTATTATTTATACAATATCGTCGTAAACATTCCAACTTTGCAATTTGACGAGTCGTGAAGAAATAATAAAAATTGGAATTCACGTAAAGTACACCTTTTTCTTTTGTATTCTTTCCAGTAGAATCTATTTATGTTATTATTTTTTTGAATTTATCGACGTTTTATTAATTTTTGATCGATTTTGGAGTTTAATTTATTGATTTTTTCTAAAAAAATAGATTTTAAGGTAATTACAGAAAGAAATGAAATTCATTTGTATTCTAATCTTGTTTATTCATTAGTTAAAAGTGTAATTTAAAAAAATTAAGTTGATATTTACAAAATTTTGTCATTGTTTTGTTAAAAAATCATAAAAATAATTAAAAACAAAAAAAGTACATTAAAGGGTAATTTTAAAAAGATTTAAATTTTTAAAATTACTCTTTAATGTAGGTACTGTGCATCCATCAAACGCTTAGGTATTGATGATAAAAAAGAAAAGGATGCCTTTTTATTGAAAGTCGAATAACTCAGGAAAAAATCGACGTAAAGAGTTTAGTAAAAACTTTTTTTTTCATTTTATACATTTTTTATGATTTTTTAACAAAACGATGACAAAATTTTGTAAATATCAACTTAATTTTTTTAAATTACACTTTTAACTAATGAATAAACAAGATTAGAATACAAATGAATTTCATTTCTTTCTGTAATTACCTTAAAATCTATTTTTTTAGAAAAAATCAATAAATTAAACTCCAAAATCGATCAAAAATTAATAAAACGTCGATAAATTCAAAAAAATAATAACATAAATAGATTCTACTGGAAAGAATACAAAAGAAAAAGGTGTACTTTACGTGAATTCCAATTTTTATTATTTCTTCACGACTCGTCAAATTGCAAAGTTGGAATGTTTACGACGATATTGTATAAATAATAAGCGTCAAATTAAAAACTTAAGAATACCATTTCTTTCGTTTTTTCCCGAAAAATACACTGGTATAATCAGTTTATAAAAAATTGGTTAATAAACTACACTTTTCCAATGATAATTAAAAAAAATGTAGTTTACAAAGTAAAAATATCGATTTCTCCAATGATTTCAATTTTTAAGAGTGTTCTTACAGGGCGACCATAAAATGTTTTTTTTTCAAAAAGTAGAGTTCAAGACGAAAAGAATGAGCCCTGTCTAAAAATTGTACAAAAAATTTTTTAAATGTAAACGTCCACTTGAAGTTGGGGGTGATTTTCGGCCTCTCGAGAACATAAAACATACTTTTCTCGGAAATGGCTAAACATTTCAATTTAATTTTTTTTTATTTATTCTATATATATTGTAGATTACATTACCTTAGTTTCATGAGAATTAAAAGATCATTATAGAAATTAAAAATAAAAAACCAAGAAAAAATTAAGAACTGAGTTTTTTGCAAATATCTCGAAAACTTTGACGTTGTTGAAAAAGTGTTATGAATAAAAGTTGTAGATTTTTACTAGACCTTACAACTTTTGTAGAAAACATTTTTCGATAGAACGTCACAGTAAGCCGGAAATTGAAAAAAACTATTTTTCAACGCTTTGCGTCCCCCCATTTCTCGGGGGCGGCTGGGCATCGGGGGCATTTTATGAATTTCTGTTTCTTATATATCTGCCAACATTTTAAAATCATAAAACTTCAGGTTTTCAATGTTTTGTTCCCAAACTGCATTTCGCTTGGACTAATAGGTATGATTTGTTATTAGTTGTGTTAAAATAACAAAAGAAAAAAAAATAGATCCCAAAAAGGTATATTATTGATTTAAAAAATATTCTAAATGAAGCGAAAAGAAATAAAGCGCGCGTAAATCAAACTTACGTAATTTTACTGATTACTAAAAAATCAGCAATTAGGTGATGGATTTGTAATGTATATTCACAGATGGAACTTTTATTTTTTATGAATTGTTTATCACGGTCAAAAATGTTTATATTCACAGATCCTTGTTAATTCGAATGCTTTTTATAAAAGTGCACAGCCGATCAGGACATTAATAGCACCAGATACTTTAATGTAGGCAGGTTCTGAAGGTGATCAATGGAACCGTTTAACATATTTATTATTTTGTAATTAAGAGCAATCATTACTTCATATAATGATTATTTGTTTAAAAAAATATATATTTATATTTTGCAGTTCTGTATAAATATGGTAATAAATTTTGATGATGAGAGCTGAAAATAAATTACTAAACTATGCGTAAGTAAGAAACTAAGGATTTACTATTCTACGATATACGAGTATTCTTCAATTGTACTACAATAAAACGATCACTTTGAAACCTTTATCTCAACTTGTAAGACTTAGGTATCCCACACACAGAGGTAGCCCATATAATTAGAAGATTTTTCCTGATGTGTTTGGAGAAGGACCTTTCATTTTTAGAGTTCCGTACAGCGTACTTCAAAAGGAAAAAAGGAAACCTTATAGGATTACTTCGTTTTTCGTCTGTCTGTCTGTCAAGACCCTTTTTCTCAGGAACGAATGGAGGTATGAAGTCGAAATCAATATTAAGTACTCGGGTTTGCAATCTCTTGAAACTGTGAAAACATCAAGCTTCTAAGTCAACGCAGTCAAAAAATATGCCTGTTTATAACGCACATTTTGACTCTCGCAAGGGAATCAAAACCTATAGGGTACTTCCCTTTATTAAAACTACGATTTAAAATCATGTTTGGCAAAAAGCACTATCTTATAGCATAAAAAAGGGGGAAAATCCTAAAGCCGCAAATTTGTTGTTACATAACAAAAAAAATGTAATTATAACCTTATTTTAATGTTTCATGTTACGGAACTCTCGATGTGCGAGTAAGACAAGCATTTATCCGATTTTTTTAGTTTTTGTAATTTGTCTTCATAATTGTCTTGCACTGAACCTGTTAGTTTCAGAAAAATATATGTAATAGTGAAGTAAAGTGGTTGTAACATACAGACAAAAGGACATGTTGAAGATGTACTAAGGGTTCCATTTTTGCCTTTATGTAGGTACTCAACCTTAAGTGAAATATTTCAACAGATAGGTACTTATAGTTTAGTTTTATTACATTATTTAAATAAAATATCTTAAAAAATTTAATCAAGTCCTAGCTATAACTTCTGACTTAAACCTAACTTTAACATAAACTGATTTAAATGAAATAAAAAGTAGTAATGTGTAACAAAAACATGATTTATTCCTTGTTTTATGTATATATTCGTACATATTATTTTATTAAACTAAAGCTTACGCTTATTTTTATTATAACAATACTTTATTTACAAAAAATATCTTAATTTATAATAACGAGTTAGCTAGATTTCTAGAATTTAGCGTATGAATACAAGTTAGTTCAATAGGCAAAATAGTTTCTACAAAATAAATAAATCACTCAAGAAACAAGCAAAAGTTATGTACCTACCGCCCAATTCTCTGTTTTACATTAATTTCTTGGATTATGCCTGTAAGCAATAAAAATAATTCAAATGAGGCACTCCAAAAGCGTCACGATTTTAAAATATTGAAGAATTTAATTTTTTTTAAGTAGGTAAGTATCGAACATAATTATAAATTTTTTTCCCGAAGTAAAACCATTACACCACTGTAATTTCGAAGAAATATTTTTAGATCCATTATTTATACAAAATTAAATTTTTTCTTCTGATAATCAAACGAATGATTGTCTAACAAAGGAACGTAAAGCAAAAATAATGATTTCTAAACAACCTTTTCAACGTAGTAAAAAAAATCTTTCATATTTTTGTTACTTTATAATTATTGTTAGTGTAACGAGATATTGACTATTACAATCTAGCACTTATTTAGCATCCATATACATATAATTTATTTTTTGTTCATAATTTAAATCTATTTTTTATTATATTTGTCACTGCGTAGGAGAACGTGGTGGAAGCGCAGATTCTTCAGAAGGTGAATGACGTTCTCCTTCAGTACTGAATTTGTACTCTCTTTCTGCCGATTGATGGTCAGATTCTGTTGGCGTTGTTCGACCATCTTGGTTAGTTGTAGCTGCTTCAAGTGGGGGGCCCGTTGGACCAAAAGACATGCCCTCACTATATGACACGTCGCCTGTTCCCACGTACTCGGATGGTTGATAGCTGTAACTGTTCAAACTGAAAAATATATCACATTGATAATAATCATCAATATGCACACATCGGCATATTTCATTTCATTCTAACGAGTGTATTTAAAATACATTAAACTAACAGTTTGATTTATTTCCATTAGTGATCGCCCCGTGGTCGAAAAATTAATCATAATTCAAAAAATTTTAAACGTTATTTACTTTATTTTCTTAAGGTATAAAGGGTTCTGTCATATTTCAGGTATTTATTATAGGTTACTGTGACATGGTTCCAGAGATTAGCACGTACAAACTAACAAGCAACCTTTTTAACTTTAAATATTAGTATTAATTTGGTGAAGTTATAGCCTATCTAACATCGCGATTCAAAAGCGCAGTGATTAGGTATAGGTACATAAAACACTGGGTAAACAAAGCTGCATTATAAACAAATTACCAACTTAATAAATATTAGCTTTTTGCAGTCCTCTCTATATAAATTTTATCTAAACCAAAGCTCACAACATCTACACGCACAATATTCTTAAAAAGGATACATTTTTTTCTATTCACATATTAATATATAGATTTCTCTGGGCTAGTTTTATAAAACAATCGTTCGTTTGTTCGTTTGTTTATTTAAACGCTCTAATCTCAGGAACTACTAATCCGATTTAAAAAAATCTTTTTGCATTGGATAGCCCATTTATTGAGGAAGGCTATATAGGCTGTATATCATCATGCTACTACCTAAGGGAGAGAAGCAGTAATTATAAATATCAACAAATCGGGCAGACTTTCACACATTATTGAAAACTGATTTTTATAATCAAACAAATTTAAAGCGGATGAAACCACGGGGCACAGCTAGTGATGTATAAAATCAATAAAAGAAAAAAAATGACTTTATAGTATAGTGTATGGTAGTTTTATAAATCTAAGTAAAGGAAAATCCTAGTTCCTGATTCAGATTTCCGTAATTTTATTGACAGATGCCGCTGCTATGCGTATAATAAAATTCTAACTAAGCCGAACATTAAATATTTTTTGGAAAATCTTATTAAAATAGGCATTATTATCAATACAGGGGCCGAATCTATAGTTTTTAGAATTTTTGTCTGTCTGTCTGTCTTTTACCGCATCACGGAAAAACCACTGCAGGGATTTTGATGAAATTTGATATGGTGATAGCTGGTTATTCGGGTCAACATATAGGATAGTTTTTACTGCGGAAAATATCTCATCTCTGAGAAATCAATACTAAACGTTAAAACGTAAGTAGAGACGAACCCGAGCGGAGCGAGGGTGAGTCGCTGGTGAATAATAAGTCTTTTTATTCGTAGGGTATAAGGCCATCTAATTTTTACAAATGAATATATTGTATCATTTTTAGTATAGCATATTATGTCGTATAATTACCTATTAGGCCAGTAAGAAATGTCCTCAATCGTGTGATGAGCGTACGGTGCATAAGCATGTTGATAGTACGGAGAATGATGTTGCGTCGGAGCTTCATATTGTATGGGATATAACGACGCAGGTGCAGTCGCGGGTGCTGAAGTACTCGTAGGGGGTGGCGGAGCATACTCGATGGGAGCGGGGTACGCGTGTGGTGGAGTACGGTATGGAGCGGGCGATGCGTTAGGTTGCGGTGAACTGCTGCCTTGGGCTGAACTCCAGTAGCCACCCGTACTCGCCCAAGTGTAACTACCGCCACCATTTGCTGACGCTGCTGTAGATCTCTCTGGGTTATTATAAGTAGCTGAAATATAAATTTTCCTATTGTAATATTATCTTAAATTTAGATTAGAATTAAAACAACAAAAATATTATATTGATCTATAAAACTAGTAAAGTCATTTTGGGTAACATTAAACCCAGTGGCGTAGCATGCACTTATATGCCCCCCGGAGCGGAAATCAAATTCGCCGCCCTCCCTTGAGGGTACTCATTATTATAGGTGGCAGGAAACACGGATACTGGACGGGTGTTCCACACCTTGGCGTTTCGTACGAGTAGGTTGAATTTCTACCACGTAAGGATGCCAACGCTCACGACTACTCGCAGTTCTGTGGTAGAACGGTGAAGAAGGCACAAGGTTGTAAAGTTCCTGAGCGAACACCCCAAAGTATATCCGATATAAGATCAATAGACAGGCGACATTGCGTCGATGCTGTAGACTAAACATTGTCGTTTGCGTTAATGATTGATCATCTATGATACGTCAAGCGCGGCAATCTATATAGTCTAAAACATCGAATTGGTACTTGGCAGAGCCATCCCAGAGGTGGCAGGAGTACTTCATGGCTGAACGCTCCTGAGTCTGATAGAGAGTCAGGCGCTGTTTTAAGCTTTGACTAGATGCATCTCCCGAAATTGAGATTGGGTGGAATATCTGTGCCCAGGAGCTCAATGTGGTCATTGATCGGGATGGATAATGGATGCACTTTGGAAAGTGGGAGCCAAGGTAAAGAGGCTCCTTTTTGGGGTGAATAAACACGCTTGTCTCACCACAATCGGACACCTCCTTTAAAGTTAAGTCAGTAAAGTTAAAGTTAAGTAAGTCAATGCGAGTCACCAAGGCCTCTCTTAGCTCAAGAATCTCAGTAGCACAGTTGTCTAAACTTAGTCTCTTAATAGTATTCACTCAGTCACTTATTCACTCAGTAACTTATTCACTCAGTCACTTAGTCAGTGACTTAAAGACCCAGTGACTTAGTGACCCAGCGTCTTAATACACCAGTCACTTAGTTACCCAGTGGCATAGTCAATTAGTGACCCAGTGACACAGTCAATTGATGACCAGTGACGCAGTGACCCAGTGAATAAGTGACCCAGTCGATTAGTAACCCAATCAATTAGTGACTTAGTAACCCAGTCACATAGTGACACTGTCTTTTAGTATCACAGTGACTTAGTGACACAGTCAATTAGTGACTCAGTAGCTTAGTAATACAGTCATGTAGTAGCCTAGTCAATTAGTAAATCTTTCAATTAGTGACCAAGGCACTTAGTAACCAAGATACTTATTAATCCAAACTATTGGTGAGCCAGTAAATTAGTGACCCAGACAATTAGTGACCCAGTCACTTAGTGACACTATCTTGTAGTGACACAGTGACTTAGTTACCCATTCAATTAGAAACAAAGAGATACAGTGTCGTAGTGAACCAGTCAATTAGTAACACAGTCACCTAGTGGTCCAGTCAATTAGTAACACAGTCAATTAGTGACCCAGTCGATTAGTAACCCAGTCAATTAGTGACTTATTGGCCCAGTCAATTAGTGACCCAGTCATTTAGTAACCCAGTCAATTAGTGACCCAGTCACTTAGTGACCCTGACTTTATTGACTTAGTGACCCAGTCAATTAGTGACCCAGTGACTTAATGACACAGTCATTTAGTGGTCTATTCAATTAGTGACCCTATCAATTAGTACCCAGTCACTTAGAATCCCTGTAGCTTAGTAACCAAGACACTTAGGGACCAAGACTTTTTGTGAACCAGTAAATTAGTGACCCAGTAAATTAGTGACCCAGACACTTATTGACCATGGCTTGTAGTGACACAGTGACTTAGTGACCCAGACAATGAGAGACTAAGAGACACATTGTCGTAGTGAACAAGACAATTATTGACACAGTCACCTAGTGTTCCAGTCAATTAGTGACCCAGTCAATTAGTTACGCATTCAATAAGTATACCAATCAATTAGTGACCTAGACAATTAGTGACCTAAACAATTAGTGACCTAGACAATTAGTGACCAAGTTCCTTAGAGACCCATTCAATTAGTGGCCTTATTAGTTAGTCACTTGGTCACTAAGTACTACACGAACATAACATTAGAATACATTAGGGCCAACAAACCATGGAGCAACCCCGCCAATCACATGGCGTCCTATAGTTTGAAGCATGGTCTCATACTATTAGAGAAGTTGTAAAAAAGGAAGAACTTAACCCCTAAAATGGGGCTATAATAGACTATAATGACTAAAGACGGTAATCACGCAGAGAGACGAAGAGTTTATCAGAACGCTGGCGTCCTATACCATACGTGCCAGCATAGGAAGCCGAAGAACCCAATCGAGAAGCTGACAACCTACCCCATAATGTCAGGATCTCGCATCAAGATGACCTGAGAGCGCCGTGACAAGAAGAGGAAATCTCCCGCTGGCATACTACACCAAAAATGCCAGCATTCCACATAAAGACGACCCGAGAGCGCAATACCAACTTGTAGCACAACTGCTCTCAAAACTCCGAAAAATTGCAACGGTGGGCTCATTTAGCCTGAATTATCTCAAATTCGATTTTTTTAAAACAAAAAAAGAAATCGCTACAAATTAAAACCAAATCGCAAATAAGGGCATGAAAAAAGAGTATGTGGTGTTCGCATACTTTTTAAAAAAAACGTTCTCTCTGACATTCGTTGAGGTAAGGTGAAGAACTTGACAGAAAAACTCAATGTTTATTATACTTGGCCCAAACTAGGACTCTAACACAGGATATTTTCAAAAATACATATTTTCAATTTTATACTAACCAAAGTAATTTGTGGGAAAATAACCGATCAGTAATTGCAAAAATGATGCAAAACATTTGCTATTTGCTTTAATTAATTTTTCATTCTTTAATTAAGATAAATACTGTGCAATAAATCAAACGTACCGCCTAAAGCAACATAGTATATTGATTTTATTTGAGATTTGATGAAATAATAAATATAACTACCTTACACTTTTTATCACATTGCGTATGGTTTGCATTTTTTTAATACGAATAAATATAACTTTGTGTTATAATCGTAGTTTCGCACCTTTTCCACTCTCACGAGTACGTCTCTTGCGTATGAAGATTCGCCGAGGGCGGAACGGATTTTTTTTTAACTATTTATTATTAGTCTAGGAATAAAATGGCTGAACTTCGAGTAAAATTCAATGGACGAAGGATGATGATGACGTCAAAATGTTAAAGATTTCGTTTGAACCATTTGACTATGAGATCCTTATAATTTAGTAAGTAAATAATAAAATTAAATACTTTTTCCTTGTCTTTGTCCGTCTTTGAAGTTTTTTTTTTTTAATTTTTTCACACCATTATATTTTAAAACTAAAAAGTCTTTGGTAATTTTAGCCCAGTAGCTTAAATAGGGGGCGACATGATCAGAATTCCTATACAGCAATGAAAATTACTTCGCAATAACCTGATAAAATGTGTTGGTAGTAATTTTTGTAACAAATTATAAATTTTCTCCACTTCATGAAATTTTGCCGCCCTCTAACAATGCCGCCCGAGGCGATCCGCTCAAATTTCTTGCAATATTTGTTAGTTGGTATGTTTGTATTGTAAGCTGCATTAGAACCACTTCCTCCTATCCTATAAAGTTGAAATTTTACATATTGGTTCAGTTCGATAGCTCACTGACACGATTTTGTATACGCACTTAATTATTATTCAGTTGACATAAATAGTGCACCTACACCATGATGAATAAAGGAAAAAAAATAATTTTAATAATAAAAGAAAAAAACATTTTTCAAAAGAAGCTTTTATTTTAAAGCCCTAAAAAAGAAAATAAACCTAAGCCTTGTTTTAAAAATATTCTTTTACTATCAATTTATAATTTATTCTTTGTTTGGATAACTTTTTTACCTTTGGATACATGCATTTACCACTTTCTTGTCCGATTACCGATTTAAAAAAAAAGAAAAGCATTTGTTAGGGTATTGTCTAACGGTTACCCAGATTTACAGTGACTAATTTTTATTCAGTTACATTAAAAACTATAAAAGATGCCAAGTTAACAAACTTACAAGGTGGCGATAAAGTTCGGGGTCGTGAAGGTGGTCTAGGTGGGTAGGGCGCTGGTCTCCTTGAAGATGAATTGCTACTACCATAAAGTGACTGGGATGTTACAAACCATCCACCGACTGAAAAATAAATAAAATACATATACCTATAACTTGGAGAAGATGACTATTAAATAAGCATATTCAATTATAAGCTAAGTGGAATAACATCAATTAAAAATAGGATTATGGAAATCGATGTACAAATGGCGAAGAAACCATTTATTTATAAGAAAATAAAATTTAAAATACATTGAAATTACAAATATAGGTACTTAATTAAATACACAAATTAAATATACACTTTATTAATGTACCAATAATGTCCGCGTGTAATTGTAGCAAGAATGATAGCTGCATTGCCCCGCTGAATGATAATGCTAATTCTTTCGGCAAAAAACGAGAATATATAATATACTTAAATATTTTGATATTCTTATAAATAAAATTAAAAACTTTATAATGACTAAAATAATGAATAAACTTAAAGTCTAAAGTGGTGAAGACATACGTTCAAATAAGTTTTAATTTGTATACGTCTTATACCTATAATTCATTAAAAATTCGAACGTAACCTAGGAAGTAGATAATAGACACCTGTGGTATCCATAGATCGCTGTACTAATATCTAAATTTAGCATTTTACTCCTAATCTGTATCATATAGGTATATAGACTATCTATTCCATACTACCCGTCAAAACGTACCTAGGGAGGAACCCGAGCAAAGCGAGGGTGAGTCGCCAGTTTCTCATAAACTTTCCAGGCATGTAGGTACATAGTACATTACAAAAAATACAGACATACATTGTACATTATAAAAAACAAAATATACAGACAGACTACACAGTAGTATCTGTTACAATTAATACTCACATTGGGGATATTGATGAGGGGAAGAACTTTGTTGTGGGTAATGGGATCCAACAAAATCCCTTTGATAGTAGCCTTCAGGCCTTTCTTTTGCATCCAGAAAAGCCTTAGCAAATGGATTATATTTGATTTTCAGTGACGTCACTTCTTCATTTTGGTAAGCAGTTACTGCTATAAATTGCGTTTCAGGGAACGGATAAGTCATGATACGGCGAAGATCAGTACCAACTTTCACTAGATGTACTCGAGGCTCATATTTATGTAAAGAGTTCAGCATTATCTAGAAAATAAAAATGAAATTGTTTAATGTTTTTACTCATTCAATTTTAAAACAAGAGTTAAAATTTATAATTAATCCTTCAACCGACTTCATTAACTGTTAAATGAAATAGTTACAATAATAAAAAATATATTTATAATCGACAAACCCCAAGGCCGTTAATTAAAATTACACTTATGTGTCATTAGAATATTGATAGACAAAAAATTGAATAAAAGAAGATCAGTAAATATTACGGTGAGACAATAATTATTACAAATGATAGTGCGTATGGGCACCTGCTAAATAGTTGGTAAAGCTACAGATTTCACACCGATCCGTCAACATATGGATCTGGATGTATCAGATGTTTGCTTTCATATTCATTCGCACCACATATGAGCGTGAGAAATAACTTCTATGAAGTAGCGGTAGCCACAAAACTGTAGCACTATAACACTTCGTATAACATGCTTTCTATTATCAAAAATTAGTATTCTGTCAGTTCTGGGTACTGTTAATTATGCTCTGTTTTAACTGATGAGATGAATACAAAGAGAAAAGACTGAGCAAATAAAGAAGCATTGGTAACTAAACAAACTAATGCAGTATTGATATGGATAGACGAATACATTTGTACAAGGATTAGTATTCGAAACCAAATAAGAACTTGGTTAGTTGTTGACATTATTACATATCTAGTAGTCTTTAAGCAAATGATATCTAAAATTTATATATACATTATTCACATTTGAATGAAAACATAAATTATCCATGACACGATTGATATGTTTACCGTGTCTGACTAAAAAAAAATTATAACAAATTTTGAAGAATAAAAAGTTTCATTTATATTTTTAATTATGTACCTCTTCTAAGATTATTTAAAGAAGAAATGGTATAATTGTAAAATAACCAAAGCACTACCTGTCCATTTCCATTTGTCTTGTTTGTTAATTTAACTTTAGCGAAAGATATAGGTTCTTTCATCCAATGTGCACCAAAATTTGGACTCTCTGGGTGTATATAGATAGCATTAGAGGGCGGCACTTCAGCTTTTCCACCAGGAACCTTCGTAATAAAAAAATATAAATTAATTGAAACAAAAAGTAAGTCCTAATAAAAAGGCCAACATTATTACATTTTGACCTTTTTTTAGTTAATAAGTTCTAAAATTAAATTAACTCTCTTATCACATGACACTACTACAGTATTCTAAAGTTTAACTGGGGTCAATATTAAAACCTGATTCTGATTTTGTAGTTACAGCTGTTAGCTTGCAAACAAAATATGCGAAAGACGAGTCATAAAATCAGATTTGCAGTTGTAAAACGAGCTGTACTTACCCATTCGCCGTTAACGTATTTCCAGCGGTGAGTGTCAACTTGAACAAACTCAAGAAGAACGGTATACATGGCCGTCGGGTCCAGCCCACTGGCAGTAACTTTTACTACAGGAAACATACGTCTAAAACAAAAGATAATACTAATTTAAGTCGTAAAGTAACAGAATATCGACTATAAGTATATCCTTTACAGCGGTATTTGTATTCAACTAAATTAATTTTGCCTATAGCTAAAACTAAAACAGGATAATAGCTCTTTGTGCTATTCATTAGGTATGTACATATATATGTACCTTGTTTGTTTTATGTTTTTTTAATTAATGATTTTTATTTTTTTAGGAAGAATATATATTTTTAATATATTCATTACAAAATGTTTGTTCCTACATACATAGTAGGTGATGATCAACATTTGCGAGTGCTAACAGGGTGCTGAGGGGCGGCCAGTTTTCAGCTATTAACACTGTAGGTCTTGCTCATTAACGTAGGGCGTCTAAACGATACCGCCCGAGCCATGCTCTACCCTTGACGCAGTGTCTATCTTGTTTATAACTAGATTTTAATGTTATGTACGTCTGTGTATAAGTAATATAATGTCCTTCAAAAAGATTTTGGCTGACTTATTAAAATTAACGTTAAAATTTTTAATTGCTATTATATTTTACAATAATTCAAGAAATGTAAGCTATAACTTCAAAGTTATCCTCTTATATAATTTGCATAAAATAAGTTATAATAATATCTTATTTTTAAAATAATTTAATTACAGATAATATGATAGAAATACGATTTGTATTATATTATGTGACTACATATTTTTTCGCTTTACTAATAAGTACCTGGGTGACAGAGATTGGCTCGGTACAGGCGCTTATAATCTACTAAAGATTATCATCATCGGTGACAATGCAAGTACCATAAAAATTTACCAGATGGAGCTAGCTGTATGACATTGTCAGCATGAGAGCAGATAGAAATAGGATCTAATAATTAGTAATAAAAAAGTTTTTATATGGTGACAAATAGCGTTTTTTCAGAAGACTATCTGTCTAGATAGAAAAACTTAAAAGACAAAACTTGATCCATATCGTAAGAGCCGTTACCGGGAAACATAAAATAAATTTATATACATATATATATACAATAATTCAGATCTGATTTTTTGTCAGATATAGCCAGATTTGATAGTAACATTTTACAGTTAAGTACCTAAACGATAGAGGTATTGGAAATCCAAAATATTCATATGTATTTTTAAATAATAATAATATATCGATACCAATTAATCGTATAAAATTAAGAAAGTTAAGAGTCTCTTACGACATAACTAAAAGAATCAAAAGTGCAAAGGCAAATCAGCCAGTTTTCTGTCGTCCACGACAGAAAACGATGAACGAAGAAGTTTTGATAAACAACTTTAGAAACCATCTTTCTTCTGTTTTTTTCAATCCGGCTATATTTAAAATATGAGTATGCTTACTACTCAAATTGTTCGTTATAATATGTGATGTAAAAGAATTATCATGATTTTCCGATACTGTAGAAGTAAATGTATGAATATACATAGTAATAGTGCCTTTAGTATGATATATAGGTAACGTATTTTAACTGAATAGTAACCTAGGGGAAGTACCTAGTAAAATGAAAAAACTGGCTTGTAACCATCGTCAAAATACACAATACCTTAAATATAACGACAGTCAGAGAAGACATTAGGCTGTCAGCGGTTAAATATGCGGATCGACTCAAGGATCACCCAAATGAACTTGCAACAAAACCCCTCAGTATTAGTTATTGCAAACGTTTGAAGCGGCATGACATACAAAGTCTAAACGCTTTACTATAAGGGGATATGCTTTCTGAAGGACCATCTGGATCACGTTAATTTTCTTTTTAAGACTAGCAGTTTTTTCATTACTCCATTTTCGCAATATGATATGTTCACGGATTTATAAGCGATAATGCAAATAATAATGTTCAATGATTAGTATTGGCGTGCCAGTTCCGTCTCTGTCAGTATTGATCTTAAGATTTAATTGCATTATAATGAGCAAAAATAATTACGAACTGTTGCCTGATATGAACAAGAATTAATTCCATTTTATGTCGATATATCTGAATATTATATTTAGCAAAAACACAAGTACCAACCTACCAAGCAAATATGCTTCTAAATATATTTGTGACAAAGATAATGTTAATTTACACAGTACACAAATTTACATACGTGTTTATAATGTCCAGCTAAAAACAATAAAATATAAAGTTATCTGCAAACAATTAATGTGCTTTCGCGGCCTCTTCCTTACTCCTTCGACCCTGTATCGAGCAGGTATTTTTATAACGATTTTTTATAAGGCCATAGATATCTTATATCATTCTGAACTAAATTCTTTAACCGCCTGTGCAAGTTCCGTTAAAATGTTTCCGGTGTTTAAGGGAGTTTGTATGTTAATGAATAGAAGCAAATAAACATATTTTTTTCTTCACTATTTGGACTTTATCAATTAACCATATGGCCTTACTAAAGCTTAGCTATTTTAAAATTTAGCAGCTAGCTTAACAATATTTCCCTTTTGAGTTATTTTGTATCTATGTGAATGTACGACGTGAAAATGTACGTCTTTTGACTTATTAACCTACTTTTGACCAATGTTAAGAATAAGATGTATCATTAGATCAGACTTTTCTTTTCTTTTTTCTTTCTTTTTTTCAATGTAGGAGTAGGTACTCTGTAGTCCGTTAAATTCATATCACAATAGAGTAACCAAATTTTAGCCGTATTTGTTTATAACTTTGTGCTCAAATTGTATTTTTTTATAACGCTGTATAGTTACCGATCAAATAAATAAATAAATAAGATTTCAAATTTATTCGAAATTATATGGTTTGTTCGCAGACGTAACAAACTAAGTATGCGTACATTAAATCACACACATATGTACACTTTTTACACATAATATTAGTGTCATTGTAATATGGTTAGAAAAAAGAATAACTTTATAATTTTTCACATAAAATTAATATCATTCCTCAACACATTAAGCCATCATACAAAATCAAAAGACTAAACGTTATTTTAAACGTTTAAAGCATATCTTAGGTAGGTATGCTTTATACGTTTAAAAAATATCTGTTATATGGTTAAGATTGGTTTTTATATTTTTTATTTATTATTACGATGTTTTCATCCGCACAATTTCTTTGCATTTATATAAATCTTTACGTTTAACTGTTAAAAAAGAAGAGCCCGAATAGTTTTATCGACGCATCTTCTAGAAATACTAGGTAATGAAATAACAAATAGTAATATTTTATTAATAATGTAATAGTGAAAAATATAATAATATTGTTTAATTAATGTGCTTAGCATATCTTAGATACAATAAAAAAAATTAATAAATAACTACACGTATTCACTAGAAGACCTTTACCTTTAATTCATCGTAAAAACACAGCAAGTTAATTAGTCTCTACACATTTAGAACAACTTAATGCTTCACTTAAATATACAGTAATCATACTCAGGCTATAAACTACATATATTGTAAGGCATATTGTTCGATTTTATTTCTTACTCATTTGCTTCAATGTTGTTGCTGCATTTTAATGCTGGCTGTTCTTAGTACAAAATAGCAAATGACTCATATTATTCTGGTGTATTGAGTTATTTATAGTATTATGAGAACTAATTAATGTTTATTTAGAATATTAAATATATAAGATGTAACTAACATGAAATATAAACGAATTACATAAGTTTATATAATATATTAAATGATTAACAATCTATAATGAAAAATTTTAGAACTTAAATAAATGTTAAATACATTCAATTACTTACCGTCCATTTTTAGTGACTATCATTTCATTCGTAAGAGTCTGAAAGCGGACCCAAAGCTCTCTATCATCAAGCGCTACGTTGACCTCTCTCTCACGGCCGCCGCGCGAACCGCCGCCGCCCACCGTGGGCTCTACTGCACTTAAGATATGCGATGCTGCCATTGTATCTGCAAGAATGTTTCCGATTATTTTAACTTATACTTAAGCGCACAATAAAAAATATTTTAATACTATTCCAAACAAACATATTCATAATTCTATATTTTAAAGTATTCTTACGCATATAAAATATTAGCGTTTCCCCGCGTCTGTATCCGTGTGGTTTAGAAATGACGGATTATCATACAATTTCGAACCTATTTTAACCTTCTAGGGGTTGAAAGTTCCAAAAATTCTACCTTAGCAGATATCTACCCTGTGAGAAATCTATCTGCCAAATTTTAAATCAAAGAATAATTAAATCTAATCTACAATAGATACAAAATCATGATGAAAGGCGAGTTACTAAATTAGATACACGCGAATTATACCTTTACCGAATTTTCAACGTGATTCAACACACTTATACAATCCAAAACTTTAGTCAGCGTTTACTTATTTCCATTTTCAATTAACATAAAAGATGACACTGTAATTTACTTCCGTCATGCCAAACTTTCTATGGCAGTGTTTTAATTCTATACCAAGCGTATGAATTCTTAGTAAGGAAATTAATACGCCAGTTTTAAGTATTTCTAATGAAATACTAGTTTCGTTATTTATTTATTAAATGTCATGGATAAGAAATAATTATTTTTGAAATGTTACTAACTTAACCCAAACAATTCTTTGTCGACAAAATGTTTTTCTTAAAGGTTAATTGATAGAAGTATATTTTAAGCACTTCAATAACAGAAATACTTGTATAATCAAATTTAAAAGAGAAAACCAATCCCCATAGAAACTGGGGCCCGGTATTTAATACATTTAGAAAAAATTCTAAAAAATCCGTGCGAATTTCCGAGAATTCAATTGTTATCGAGGGGTTAACTCGAGTGTTAAATATGCAATTTTTAGGTTATATTTTACATTATATTTTGACACATGACACTTGATTACATGACAAATTATTTACATTACGTAAATAGTGAATAGACGGGCGCGCGTCATGTATGTCTGACGACTATAATAAGTATTTTTATTCTTGTAAGGTCAAATGTATCTAATTGATTATATGGACTGTATTGTAATCTATAGTATAAGCGTATAAAAAAAAAATAAAAACCGACTTCCAGGCACAGAAAAGTAAAAAATCGGTGTGCTTTGATTTGTATTGGCTGGCACCGACTTCGAAAATATCTGATTAGGTATCTATTCTAAATGAAAACCCCCGTTTGGTTATTTTTTACTTTTCTGTGCCTGGAAGTCGGTTTTTTTTTTTTTTTTTAAAGTTTTTATTTTTCCATTTTTGGTGTAGACGTAATAAGCAGGTAATTTGTAAGAAGAAAGATTTTTAAAAACATATTCGATTAAGCCATTTATTCAGACCCCTAATGACACTCACAACTCATTTAGGTGTAAAGTTCTCATCAATACAAATTAATCAAGCCCAAACACCAGGTAATTTCTGTAAATCGTTGAAGAGTTTCCTCGACTGTCTTTCGGTTCCATCATCAGATCGACTCCAGACCTTCATTAAATAGTAGTGCTTTAAAATACTTAATGAAAAAAAATTAACAAGCGCACTAGTCGCCACTACGATTTTCGAAGGTTCCCCTCAATTTCTCTAAGATGCCATCATCAGATCCTGGTTTCCTTATTATGGTACCACCCTTGAGATATCTCCTTTCAAACAAAAAAAGAATCATTAAAATCGGTTCATGAACGACGAAGCAATCCGCGAACATACATAAAATTACATCCACCTAAACAAAAATTTTCATATATTTTTTTTCATAAAATGAAAACTACTGGGCCAAACTATGTTAAATTTTTATGGGACCACATGGCAACTACTCCGCATCAATCAAAAGAAGAATCACGTAAATCGGATCATAAATCTCAGAGTAATCGATGTACATACATAAAAAAAAATACCAATCGAATTGATAACCTCCTCCTTTTGGAAGTCGGTTAAAAAGGCCCGTTCATCCTAAATATGTACATAAATGTTGTCTACCATACATGCTTATCAGGCTTCTTGGAACAATATCATGGAGAAATAAAAAAGATTTTTAGATGTTATAATTTATTTTGTTACTCATCATTATCAATTTACTATACTAAAATAACAGCACAAAATAAAACAAAGCTGACAGTTTGAAGCGCAATCCATTGCCTTATGATGGAAAGTATTTTTTCATCTTCCAGAAAGTACCTATACCTTTATTATATTAGAACGGTTCCTTGATATTCCTCAATTATTGCTTAGGTTTCTGATGTTGATATTCAGTCGTCATTAAAGCAAGATACAGAACAAGGGTAGTAGATGCAGTGTCCAATGTCCAAGCATTAGACAGTCAGTCAGAAAGCTATCAATATCAAACCTGGGATGCGACCAGAGATACAAAAAAAAATATAAAAAATGGTTAAAACACACTTATTTTTGTACCAACTAATACGAAAAGCGAATAACATATTTGCATATTGACATTTGTTGACGAAGGAGGTCTTTATTATTTTAGGAGAATAGATTTGTATTTTAACTTATTATTTTGTATTCTGCGTTAAGAAATGAATCAGATTTTAGGTGTTCGGTTTGTTTTTAATATTTTTTCCTTAAAATATAATTTAATATTTTATACTACAAAAAGTAAGCTTAAAGTAAGTAGCAAAGCTACGAGAGGACTGACAAATGAATTGAAATACGTTTATGGCACTATAGAAATATACATTGACGTTTTATGAAATAAATACGGTCATTAAGACATTAGTAGGAGTTTTATGCAATATCGAAAATTCCATTTATAGTTCACTTGGCCATTACCGCTAAAATGAAGATTTTAGTGGGATAAGCAAAAAAAATTAGGATTTTTTGACACATATTTGATATTAATTCAATAGGGCTCTAAAATGGTTTTCTCCTTTACTTGTTCAATAGTTTTGTAAAAATTGCTGCCAAAGCAACAAACTAAAACATTCAGAAATGTATATAGCCAATATAAACTGAATATTATATCGAAAGTTTAGCTCACGAACTGCCCCCGAATGTTTATTGTATTTATTATCGTGGAGCGATACAGTTCAACGTACCAGAAATCAAATTAAACTAAAATTTTGTCAATTTTTGTGAACCCATTTAAAAAAGAATTGATATCACAATTTAGTTATAAGTTTACGTTGACTGTTATACTTCATAGTGCGAATCAAATTCGCATATTTAATTCTGGCATAAGCATCTGGTTGTCAGGTTGGCGCATGTTACCGTTAGGACAAAATAATTTAATGATTTCCTGATACTTTTAACATTGTTCAATCAATGGGATGTTTTACAAAAATTAAGATGAAGTTTTGTAAAAATTGAGATGACTTCGCTCGTTTGTCGTAGAAAAATAGAAGATATTATAAGACTATAAATTAACCCATTCGAAAATTGATTGTAGTGAATTACTACAGCTTATAAAATTTACCATACCCTCTTGTGATGTTGTGAATGATCTTTGTTTATGCATATAAAAAGGTCTGCAGTGTGTCGAGAGATCACTTGAATTCCAAAGTTAAGTGAAGAATGCGAAGGAGTACGAAAAAAGTGAAAAGTGAAGAAAAGTGGAGTGAAGTTATTGTGAAATTGTATCTAGTGGTGAAAATATGAAGGTGTCCAGTGACTGATTTTAACCGGAACTGTGTACCTATATATTGCGTGTGTTATTGAATCTCCATAAGTCATTCTTGTTAACCAAGAGTAATAAAACATCAGTAGTGCAGAAGACGTGCTTTAATTTCCGCTCCCTGAACTCATAGAACGTAACAATATATGTATAAATGAGCAAGCTGTGGTCTCCCATAAGTGAAGGAGCACACATATTAAATGATGTAAAGTGTTTATCTTTCGTTGAAGATCCTAAACAAAATAAAATAAAATAATAAATGAATCATCAAAATCGGTTAAGGCGTTTAGTAATTACGAGGGATCATAGGGTCGATCCTATGATCCACATACATACATACATACATACATACATACATACATATGTACATACATACATACATACATACATACATACATACATGCATAAATAAAAAAAAAAACAAAAATTTTTTTTCGAGTCTTACGAAAATATTTTAGTTTATTATGTTTTAAGCCCCCTCCAAAGCGCAGTTCAAAAAAAAATTTAAGAGGTCGCTCAAAATTTTTTAAAATTTCCAAAGTCGTTTAAAATCGGTTTTATTTTTTTTTATTTTTTTTCTCGTTATTTTATTATTGTCTACTATAAAAATGATTAGGATTCTGAAATTTTCATGTTGATATTTTAATATTTAAAGGTCGTTCGAGATTTTTTTAAGTACCCGAGTAGAACACCTTAGACCTTTTCGAGCGACTCCTGAACATGAATAATATTCATGTTCAGAAGTTTAATAGTGAAAATCGTCTCAAAATCGCAACTCTCCAGCCTTATTTATATTTTTTAGTATGTCATCTTCAAGAAAAAATAAATAAAAAAGTCATTAATATTCGGCCACGGCAGCCAATCTCACCGAGGCTGGCCAACTGCTTAGGAGATATTATAGTGTACGCGCAGACGTAAGTGTACTCTCTGTTCCTTTTACCATCAAAGTCCGATAAGACGATACTTTCCCAACTCCGGGCGGTTACTGAGAATTTCTTTGGCAGAAAAACTCAATAACTGAACTTGGCCTGACTCGAACTCAGGACTTCCGGATCTGCGGCCGTACATACACATACATACAGGTCAAACCCATAACCCCCCTTTGCCGCAGTTGGGTAAAAATTAAGCACTAAGATGAATGAACGATACCATCGTTATGTCAAAGCTTTTAGTATGGGTGTAACAATCTTTCCGGCTAGATACTTATACGTATACTATATTTGATATATTAATACTGAAAAGAACAAAGTCTATAGGATAAGTTCAGTGTTATATATTATGTATAGTCATATCTATATAGTACACAAGAATAATATGCCTTCCCTTTAATAGACAGTAAGAAGAGCATTGTGGACGTATACTAAGTATGCATTTCATTAGAAGATAATTCATATTTATACGGTGCGTGTTCAAGAAAATAGCTTTTTCTAGTAATAGCACTACATTTTAAATAACAGATTGCGCTGTAAAGAATTACTCGTAGATGGCGCTGGCTTTGACTGTAAATATAAATATTTCACACTTAGAAATTTATGAATATTAAAAATATCATGTAATTTAAGATAATTAAATATGCAAATTAAAAGCCTAAAAGTGAATATAAGTTAGTTTTTATTATATAATACACTCTAGTTAATTATTGTAATACACTAATATTCCAAAGAGTAACGTATATCATTTTCCGCCCATAAACTCATTCTATGCTAAAAATCACGATGATACGTTAGTCTGTAACTGCGTGAAAAAAATGTAAACAAACACACTTTCGCGTCCATTAATATGCATTAGTGAATAATTATTTTTTAATACAGAAAAGTTTATCGGCCTTAAACACCCCTTAAAAAAATATTTCGCCATTAGATGTGTTTTCTTTTTCTTGAAAGCATATGCAAAATCATATCCTGGTGCAATCTATTCGTAAAAGATAATGATAATAATCTATTCATTTAAAGTCTTTTATAACTTATCTAAGTTATAACGTAATATACGCAAAAAATATACCTACTCGAATTTAGTACCTCCTTTTTCCAAGTCGCTCTAAAACTAAACTCATTACACTATGGTTAAGGAAAATCTTTTAGATCCAATCAGTACCTAAATAATTAAAACCGTTTTAATCTGTTACTATTTTGTATTCTGTTGATTTCCCTGACTTAATTCATTAACGCCCATACTGAACCGTCAGCTAAATTGGAAGGGCTGAATAAGACTGTATTTTTTATGATATAACTAGGAATTAATATAAGTTACAATTAAAAATTGGACCAATACGAGTCTGACTCGCACACCAAAGGTTACGGAGCATGACACTTCAAATTTAAGTTTTGTTTTAAAATAGATACTAACTTGTACTTGGAAGTTGATTAAAAAGTAAAATAAAATATTCATCCATCTACAATATTCATTTTACTGGCGGCATAAATAAGTTTGATACGTATGTTCTTCAAAATAATTTTCATCGTAACACGTCGTCATCGACATTTATGAGGACTTAAAAAAAAATGTTCACCCCTCAACTACATGTATGGAATACCACTCCTGTTTTTTTTATATTTTTTGCAATTTGATTACGTAATTGTCTAGCAGTGTTTATTTAAGACACCCACATACCTCAGTAGTGTAGCTTTAATAGTCTTTCAGTAAAATTGTTGTGACATATAGTAGTAACAGATGGACAGACGGACATGGCGAAATTGTAAGGGTTCCGTTATAGCCATTTGGTCATGGAACCCTGAAAATGATTTTTTAAATGTTACTTTCTTATGAAATTAAAAGGAATAATTTGTATGGTAACAGTATTTTGCGGAAAATCAGAAAAAAGTCCTTTAGAGACCCGTCAGGTAAAACAATAAAATATCCAAAATTGACATAAAATAATTTTATAGAGTAACTACCATCCAATTTCTATTTATCACGATTAAATAGATCTGATGATCCTGACGACAAATGCTCTTTTTTTTTATTAACCGACTTCAAAAAAGGAGGAGGTTCTCAATTCGCCGGAATCTTTTTTTTATGTATATTCACCGATTACTCGAAGACGCCTGAACCGATTTGGAAAATTCTTTTTTTGTTTCAAAGCGTATTCTTCCCCGGTGGTCCTATATAAATTTTATCGAAATCGGTCAAGCGGTTTTTAAATCAATGGCTTAATCGAATATGTTTTTATTAAAAATCTTTCTTCTTACAAATTACCTGCTTATTACATCTACACTAAAAATGGAAAAATAAAAACTTAAAAAAAAAATCGACTTCCAGACACTGAAAAGTAAAAAATAACTAAACAGGGGTTTTCATTTAGAATCCTAATCAGATATTTTCGAAGTCGGTGTGCTTTGATTTGTATTGGCTGGCACTGACTTTGTTCACTTTCACACACGTTCACTTGACTTTGTTGTTAAAAGTTTTTATGAGATTGAAAATTTGTTATTTACAGTCTGTAGTTCGGTATATTTATTTCAATTTCAACAGTTTCAAATATTGGGTAGAGACCTTCAAAAGATAGCATTCACAAATTCTTTTAACATTCATTTGTATGTATTTCGTTTTAGTACTCTTTAAACATGACCCTCGTTTTTATTTCTTTATTTAATTAATGTGAACATAGTAGAAAGGTTTTGATAGTTATAAATACTTAGAATAAACATATAGTATCTAAACATTAATTTTATTATTGATTTTAATTTAATAGTCAAGTTTCTTTGTACAGTTACATTAAAGGTCTATAAAGGATCGTATCGTAACTCTTCAACATTTAAGTTTTACACAACAAGAGAGCCAACGTGCGGTACTTACGTATAAAGGCAAAGTAATTACAGCACTAGCCAACTCAACTCCAGCGTCATTATTCATCGTTTTACGACTCCATGAGGTATAAATATTAAAGTTGAGTCGTATAGATGAATTGCGAACATTTTCTTTTTAATGGTAAGGTTAAATATGATGTTCGTCTAACTATTGGTCCGGACTGCTCATCTAACTCTGTGATGACCACTACAAAATATTCATAGCGCACCGTACGTAAATATTTATCGTTTTTTAATTGCGCGTAATTACATCGATTCGTTATCGATGCCGGCAGGGCTCTAACTCCTACCCCAATATAACTCGCCTCGATCACCACAAGTGGAATGTCGCTTAATCGCTTTGCAGTGCCGTCGTTTTACTGATCGCTATAAAATATTAAAGATAACAACGAGTGGCTCTGAATGTTGCCTCAAAAGGTACGCGGGACCGTGATTGAAGGTTTATGACAGTCACTTCGATAAATGTGAGCGTTATGTATGATGTTTACTGTAGAAGTACAATTGCCTGCGAGGTGTAGTAGGTTGTAGGGATGTAGCGCTGAAACTCTTCATTATAAGAGCTTATATTTCACTTTTATTTTGTATATATTTTAAATAACATAATGATTACACTATATTATATTACCAATATAAGGCTCGATTATTATTTTATTTTTACAGTTATTCGATATTTGTCACTTCCATTTTCAGATTGTAAATATCTATAGCCTTAAATAGGTACATATATGTAAAAAAGTTAAAGTAATGGTCAATTTTTAATAACTAAAATGTGTCAAAATATGTGTCCCTTCCACCTTTCTCAAAATAAAATTAACAGTGTGGTGACATACATATATATATCTGAAGTTATCCAAAAATGCGAACATATGCCGTTTCTACATTATTCTTTATTCAAATTGTATTTCTAAGGCTAGATGTGAGCAGAGAGGTGCTAATTACCAAATGCAAGACCGAACAGATAAAAATTGAAGCCATTGAAACAATATAGCTCGTGTTGTCTTTTCCAATTTCAAAGTTTGCAGAACGGCTACGTAATGAAGGCCGAAGAGGCTATGCAAATGAAATGATGCCGAAAACTCAAGTAAGTATTTTTAATGGTCTTGCGTCATCCACGTTTCAAACTTGAATTTTTATTATCACTTTGCCTGTATACAACCGCCAGCCTTGATATGTTAATCAAACAATAGACTAAAATCAAATAACGTAGCACATGATCAATAAAGTTTTTTTAACAAATTTATTTTAATGAAGTTCCTATTAATAAATTATATGTAAAATAATGACTAGGTGAGTGTTTCAATGTCTAGCAAAATAACGTACACAAAAGCTAAAATTTAAACTACTGAAGAAGGACGACTTTCACATAAAATTGCGCGCGTTGAAGTCATTTATATGAAAGCTTTTGTTATTTACTAAAATCTTTTTAATTATTTTAATAAAACATTATTACGTATCGTTTTTAGTTTTCACTGTTATATTATATTAGTTTTATCAAAAGACATAGTTGTTAATCATTGTATTTAACAATCACCGGTTGCGCGTGTGTTTCATATTCACAAGTCAAGGGACGTCCTATTATTTAGACATGGTAAGTTTATATCCCCAAAAATATTCAATGTAAATATTCAAATTCGGAAGCTGATAACCGCAATCAAACTTTTTTTCGGGGATACATTTCAATTAAATTTTATTCCTCAATTCTGAGGTTGTCATAAAACTTTAGAGTTTGACGAGTGAAGCCCATTGAGGAACTCCGAATTGATATTAATTCAAATAAGTCGGGTTAAAAAGTCAGGGTTTTATGCATGCTGTAAAAGTTTATTGGTGGGCTTTGTGGTGAGGCGGACGCGCCGATAGGCCTTCGTGCCCGATGACGGAACTCGCCGCCGCACCGCGCCTTTGTGCCGATCCTGCCGCTCTACCCATATTGCGCCCGCGTATTGGCTACTTCACATCGCCCGTCACTGTGATGTTGAGCTAGAATTGCTACTGATTTGTTATATTAAATCTTAAATAAGACAAAAATTTGAAATGTAGAATATTTACAACCTCCGAGTTCCTGTATTAGTAAACAAAGTACCTGGACGATCGAGCTTCGCCCGGCGGTCTTTATTTTTTTTTTCCTAAAATCGTTTTTTTTTTTGAAATGATATAAAAATTGTTTTTTTTTTTTTTAAAAAGACACCTGTAGGTATAAATAAACTTAAAAAGCAAAATCTTATTTGAATACAAAATTTTATCCAAATCGTAAGAGCCGTTTCCAAGATACACGAAACAAATATATAAGTAATTTCTATTTCCAGAATCCCTTTCTTATCTTAAGTCCTTGAGCGTATATTCTATCAGCAATTATATCTACACTTTATAAATAATAACATTTTATATTCTTTCCAGTCCAGCTTCCAACCTGGGCACAGTACTGTTACTGTACTTAATAAGGTTTGCGAATGATATTCGACATGTATTCGATAATCATCAAATTACTATCCTCGCACTGCTAGAATTCTCTAATGCATTTAATACAGTAGACTTCGATTTCCTATCAGCTATTCTCCAGTCCATAAATATCTCGTCGAACGCTACTAAATGGCTTTAGTCTTACTTAAATAGTCGCAAACAATGTATGGCAAGCGCACTTCTTGCTCTAGTATCAGTGCTGGGGTCCATCAGGGTGGAGTACATTCTCCTCTGCTCTCCTCCATTTTCATCTAAACTCTCTCACTGAACAACTTACATCATCCTATCACAAATCATATAATACTATACTAGTAGTCCTATCATCTTTATGCAGATGACTTGCAAATTTATACAACAACAACCATAAAGGATATTGCTAAGGCCATTGAAAATATTAATTCCAATCTCTATACCATTAGCACCTACAGTAAGTCATTTGGTTCAACTATAAATCCAAGTAAGTCTCAAGTAGCAGGTTTTGGCAGTTCAAAACAGTTAGCTAGAATACAATTTCCTTTTCTTCCTCCTATTTTATTTAATAATGTCCGTCTAGAGTACTATAGTAGTGTGAAAAACCTAGAGATCATAATGGACAACACTTTTTCCTGGAGACTTCACATTGTACTACGAGTACGGGCGTACTGTGAGCACTTTGAGAAGATGAAAGAACTTGCTGCCGATAAAAACTAAAATATCCTTAGCTCAAACCCTTCTATTACCGGTACTGGACTATGCTGACTCCTGTTACTTAGATCTGTCTCTGCAATTACTTAACAAGCTCGAGCGTCTCCAAAATCTTATAATGAAACTAGCGACTCACCCTCGCTTCGCTCGGGTTCGTCCCTAGCTTGCATTAAATCACGATTGATCAGTTTTCGACCGGAGAGGAAAAATGATTAAATTACTAAAATGGCTATTAAAAAATAAGGGTTAATCGTAGAAGGGTGAAAATTGAGGATTGTATGTATTTTTGTATGTTGTATCATAAAAAAATAGAAATTAAAAATTTTGTCTAAAAAATAAAAATAAAAATTTAGGGGTGGACTACCCCTAACATTTAGGGGGATGAAAAATAGATGTTGGCCGATTCTCATAGATACCGGATAAGCACAAAAAATTTCATCAAAATCGGTCAAGCCGTTTCGGAGGAGTATGGCAACGAAAACTGTGACACGAGAATTTTATATATTAGATTTATTTTTGGGTTGAGTAAGAATATATACATCACGCAATATCGGACACAGCTAAAATGGCTAATCATACACAATCTACGGAACTTACATTCTCTTACTCTTTTGTACACTATCGGAACAAACAGAAAGACAAAAAGACAAAAAATTTAAAAATTGTATTTTTGTTAACTACCGTATAAACTTTCATCTGTATTTAGTAAAAAGCTGTTATTTTGATATTCACTAAAAGTAAACATTAAAATAAAATTACACGGAAAATAATAAAAAAGTTTTTAATACGCAGAAAAATGTGATAATATTTGATATATAGTCTTTAGCGGCACGCTGCAACCTCTACAAAACTATGTAAGTATAAAAATTTTAAAACACTGTTTGACATTTAAGATTAACATACATATGTATTTAATATTCAATGTCCTCATATTTACGAGTATAAGTTAATTTTAATTAATTTAGTAGTATACAAAAATCGCACACGTAGGTGGTAGGTAATATTGACACTCCATTAAAAAGAAATTTACAAGTAGTTATTACGTAGGTAGGACCCATAACAACGAAATAACTATTGTAATTTCTAATAGCACAAAGGTTACTTTTAAAGGTTAAGTAACTCTTATTATGTTTATTTACTCTTTCTGTTACAAAATGTTAATTGTATAACTTTGTACGATTGCAAATTATATTAAATAAAATAAATAAAATTGGAGTGTCTGTTTGTAATATTAAAATAACCGCTTTTTACTAAATGCATATGGATGCATACACGGTACACATACCAAAACAACATTTTTTACAATTTTTGTCTGTCTGTCTGTCTGTCCGTCTATTTGTCTGTCTGTTTGTTCCGGCTAATCTCCGAAACGGCTGAACCGATTTTGACGGGACTTTCACTGGCAGATAGCTGATGTTATAAGGAGTAACTTAGGCTACTTTTATTTTAGAAAAAGAATCAGGGTTCCGCGAAAAAAACTAAAACCCATGAAATTGTGAACAAATACCGCGTACGGCATACGCACCCGAGCGAAGGTTAATCGCTATATAATTTAAATGAATATCTTAAGAGTAGCAAACTACTATTTATGTATAAACATAGCTAACCGTGAAAACGTACCTAGGGCCGAACGCGAGCGAAGCGAGCGTGAGTCGCTAGTATTAAATATGAGCGACTTAACCTCGCTTCGCTCGGGTGCGTCTCTACTCTCTCTAGGTACGAGGATTTTGTTCACAATTTTATGGGTTTTAATTTTTTGGGACACCCGCATTCTTTTTCTAAAATAAAAGCATCTTCAATTACTTCTTTCATCGTCAGCTGATAACACAACAACAAAGACAGTTAGTAGCCTAGTGGCGCTTGGGAATCCAAGTAAAGCGGGGTCATATCCCGGGTCTCGCACCTCGAATATTTCATGTGCGAATCATTTCTAACGTGATTACCACTTGTCTTACGGTGAAAGAAAAAATCGCGAGAAAACCTGCATGTCTGAGAGAACCTACCAAGTTTTCGAAAGACATGTGAAGTCTCACAAGCACTTCCAATTGAGTCCTACAATGCACACGGATGATCCGCGAGCCTGACTGGTACGCCACCAAATAGACGAGCTAACCGACACCGACATGGGCAAGATTAGGAGAGCACTTAGACAACTAGGAAACACAATGCTCCGAGTGAGGATGGAAATACCTCGGAGCTTCTCAGCGGGAGGAACACCTGCTCTACCAGAGCTCGTAAAGCTCTTCAATTCCGTTCTTCACAGTAGCATTACAACGGAGGCATGGAGAAGAGATGTGGTGGTATTATTCTTCAAGAATAGGGGTAAAGACCATTTGAAGAACTACCGACCTATATCCCTCCTAAGCCACGTGAATAAGTTATTCTCAAGGGTTATCATGAATCGTTCCGCCCAAAAATTCGGTGACTTCCAATCCATTGAGCAGGCTGGGTTTCGAAAAGGTTTTAGTATGTACTTTAAACAAAATACACACATTAAGGCAAATAATTCAAAAGACCGAGGAATATAATCAGCCTCTATACCTAGCGTTTGTGGACTACGAGAAACCCTTCGACACCATTTAGGCCTGGGCTGTTCTACAATCCATGCAGAGATGCCTTATTGACTATCGATATATCCAAGTACTAAGGTGTTTATACGAAGGCGAAACGATGACCATCTAAATACAAGGTCAGAGCATAAAGCCAATCCAATTGCACCGTGGGGTAAGACAGGCGGATGTAATTTCCCCAAAACTGTTTACTTGTGCATTGGAGGACGTTTTCAAGACGCTTGATTGGAACGGGTGCGGCTAAAATATTAACGGAAAGTATACCCTATATAACACACCTGCGATTTGCCGATGACATAGTCGCCATGGCGGAGACTCTGTACGATTTGAAAGAAATGCTATACAACCTAGGCGATGCTTCAAGACGGTTGGGTCAAGGGATGAATTTCGACAAGATCAAAACCATGTCAAATTGTCATTTACCCATGAGACCAGTGATCGTGAAAGGCACTGTTTTTCAAGTCGTGCAGGAATACGTATCTCTTGGCCAAACAATACAACTCGACCGGCACAACTTTAAGAAGAAGGTCAACCGGAGAATACGCTTGGGCTGAGTGGCTTTTTGGAAGTTACATCATATTCTAGAGTCATCAATCCCATAATCCCTTAAGACCAGGATATTTAACCAGTGTGTCCTACCAGTAATGACATACGGAGCCGAAAAGTGGACACTCAACGTAGGACTGGTCCATAAATTCAAGGTCGCTCTGCAAGAAATAGAATGCGCGATGCTTAGGGTTTCTCTGGCAGACAGAATTGGAAATGAAGTCATTCGCCAGAGAACTAAAATAACCGACATCGCGCGCAGAATTAGCTCGCTGAAGTGGTAGTGGGTCAATCATGTCTCCAAACGTACTGATGGTCGATGGAGCCGAAACGTGCTAGAGTAGGATCACCTGCAGCACGATGAACAGATGGAAAAGTGGCGGGCAGTGGATGGATGCAGGCTGCCCAGGACTGAGATGGTCGGCGCTCATTGGGGGAGGTTTTTGTTCAGCAGTGGATGGCAATAGGCTGATTAATTGATTGATGTAGTCTGACAACCCGCATTTGGCCAGCGTCGTGGACTATGACCTGATCCCCATCGCTTTGAAGGGTGGCCCGTGCCAAGCAGTGGGACGTTTAAAAGGTCTGAATACATCTGCCAGTAAAGGCCCCGTCAAAATCGATCCAGCCGTTTCGGAGATTAGCCGCTACAAATAGGCAAACAAAAGTTTAAAAAAAAATTGTTTTCTTATTAGTACCGTACTGTACCTTCATATGCATTTAGTAAAAAAACTGTTATGTTGACCTTACAAACAGACACTTCAATTTTATTTATCTGTAGGTACAGATTTTGTAATACATGAGACAATAATTGCATTTTATTCAGACTAGGTGTTATAAGGGTCATTTTAATATAGTAAAAACACATAAGTTATAGGTGCATATACTTCTGTTCTTTTTATTTTTTTATAATACATAGGTATTTTTTTTCTAAACATCGCGTGCAAAAAAAAAGAAAACAATTTTAAAACAGAACGAAGTATCTATAAGGGAGTACATACCTAATATGTACGTCTCCTAATGTTGGCACTTTGTTTATCACTGTACTTTACCCATACCATATATTAAACACATAGATCCCCAGAGGGAATTTCGGTCGCGGCGGCCAAACACACGGAAACTAACAAAACAATGTGTGCTGTACTTACATATTTTATATTATAAAAAATATGTGTCTGCGCAAACAAAATACACATATATAAGAATATTAATATAATTCGTAAAAATATTAATTGTATAAACGTAAGTAACGCGTGCATTAATGCAATTTTGGCCAAATATGATATCTAGTAACGATTTAATTATAGTGCTATACTAGTAAGCTTAGATAATTTTAATTATGGATAAAAGACACGTCTGAAAGTTTTATTTATGGCATATTCACATTAGGAATCGTTGTGCTAAAAAGTTTTTTTTTTTTAATTAAACGTCACCTATCATGTACAATTCTGAAGGCGTAACTATAATACTAAGCAAAACTTTTAAAATAGAAACATTTTAGTTTTCGGCTACATTGTAATCCTATTGTTACAAGTGAAATAGAACAGACTTATCACGTGACGACCTGGAAATTAATACACTAAATAATGGAAATAAAGGAAATATAAAAATTGATACGCCGTAAGGATTTCTTTATCACATTTTAAATATAAATTTAATTAATGCTCATTTCTACGTAACATACTAAAACATATACCTACTTGAAACTATAAAATATGCGTAGGTACCGACGTCAATTATATAACAAATACTTACGCATCTCAAGATGGAGTTAATTTAACAATTTTTAGACAATAAGTAGGTATTCAATATACATATGTATACAATTTCATTACATATTTTGCAGGATTTTGTCTACTCTTTTAATATATGTACGTTTAAACATATTGTAAATTAAGATTCTTTTAATGAGCTTCTTTTTTAATATTGCCTTAAGTTACAAATAATTATCGAGTATTACCATAGTAATAATTTTAAGATGTTTAATACAACATGTCACATAAGGAAAATCTCATTATTTCTTGTAAGTATGAGCATCACATTTATTTTACAATGTAGAGTTTACAAAAAGTTACTTTGTAGTATATTTTAGCCTTTAAATTAATAAGATAAGCCAAAAACTTCAGATCTCATCTGAATTTTACACTTAAAGATTAAAAACTTATCACTGTAAACTAACCTTTTATATATATTCTGGTATCCTATATTTGTCTCATTCAAATTGTTTCAGATTTTTTAACATTTCAGTTCACTTCACACTTAACACACTTTATGGTCCTGAAAATCTAAATAATTCGAATCTATCGATTCGTTAGGTAATTATAATACACAAAAAATCTTAAAAATATGATTAGAAGCTAGCTGTCTATTTGTCACATTACACAAATCAGTGCTGACGTGCCAACTGCATGACCAACTACCACAAACTCGACCGCAGTACACCTCATTAGCATGTATACAAAATAATATACCCTCTTCATCTTCAAGCGCGTCACTCAACATTCATCCATGTTGCATGGCCCTACATCATCATTTTCCGTGTCATTTTTTTGAATCATTATAGAAGTAACGTGCAGCATTGAATCTTAAACATATTATACAAAGGTTTGATTTCGCGTTAATGGCGCTTTGAGTTATGACTACTGCCGACTCATTCAGGCCCCGCCCCTAGTATATTGACAGATAAACCGATTGGTGGCGATGTCTGACCGCTTTTGTGACAATCCTGCGCAACATCAATGCGGTTAGTCAACTAAATAGAGACTCAATAATTCAATAAAATTTGACTCCGAATTAATTTTATATACCATAGCGGAAAATGTGTTTGATTTACATTCTAATTCGGTCCCTATTATACTAAATTTCTCATTGATAAAAAAATATAAATAGAGTCTATAACTCTTTATACTTAATAGAAGACCTTAGATTATTTATTAAATAAGCTAAGTAGAAGACTTTATTAATATTTTTTTTATTAATACATGTATCATTATATTTTTAATTAGGTATTTTATACATTTTATTCTGTCAATATTATACTTCTAAAATCATTTAATAAGAATAATTGTACAAGATGGGAGTAAAAAGAGTTTATAAATAATATTCGAATTGAAAATATTGGCGACAAAGTTAATGGAATCATATGGTCTATAAATTATTCTACACTTTAAAAATGTTATCATTATTAATAATATTTTGAACCTTTTAAAGTTTCCAGTCAATATAATATAGAGTACAGGAACTGTTCTGATAATGATTCCTTTATCGCGGCAACCCTTTCTTATCTATTCTTTAATGAGCTAGCAAAAGTTCAACCGACTACAGATACAGGTAATAACAATAGGTATACATTACATTTTAATGTTCTATGTAAAACACGTAACGCATAACTACTTATAACTCTAAATATTATTTTTTTTCATAATAAGCAAATATACCTATTTATATGTAAAACTTGTTTATACGCTATATTTGCTATTTAAAAACCACCCAATTAAATATTACATATGTAGGTACCCAATTTTTTTTATAGTTTGGTAATGTAGCATAAAAGAGTTATAATTCATATCTTTGGAAGTGGTTGTCATAAATACCATATTTAAATATTACTCGTAGGTATATGTAGATACACGACATCACTCCTACGACTAAGGCGAATTTTATCTCGAAACCACATCATTTTAGATCTATCTTATTTGAGACACAGAGAGTACCATAAGAAATAGAAATAGGTAGGTACATAAATAGATATTTCCACTCGATAATTATTACCATCCTTCAAGGGGTTACGGGCAGTGTTAATGTGAAAGATTTTGTCATGTAAATAAAATAAATGAATTTTACATGCTCTTGCACCAGACCAGGAATCGATTAAATGTTAATAATATTTCCTACTAGACAAACAAAACCAAATCTACCCCACGGAAACTGTACATTTTTTCGAGATAAAAAGTAGCCCATTTGTTATTCTGATATATGAACTATATTATTGTAAAGTTTCATTAAAATCCCATCAGTAGTTTTTGTGTACTAAGCTGTATAAGTTACTATAGTTTTTTAACTACCCCACGGGAATTATTTCATTTTCCGGGATGAAAAGTATCTGAGATGTTGACCGGGGATATAAGATACCACTATACGAAATTTCATTTAACTCGGTCCAACAATTTCGGAGATTAGCCCGTACAAACAGACAAACAGAGAGACAAGAAATTTGAAAAAATCTGGATTTGTTCTATTTCTCATCTTACATCCCCCTGACTCGGTTTTTAGCATTTTTTTTTCTATGTACAGTCATTCGACCTCTACAGTTTTATTATATGTATCTATAGATAAAAAAAATTATCACCTGATGTCCCTGATGTATGATGAAAATAATGAGCTTTTCCATTTATAAATAAAAACTTAAAAAAAAAAAAAAAAACCGACTTCCAGGCACAGAAAAGTAAAAAATAACCAAACGGGGGTTTTCATTTAGAATAGATACCTAATCAGATATTTTCGAAGTCGGTGTGCTTTGATTTGTATTGGCTGGCACCGACTTCGGAAATATCTGATTATGTATCTATTCTAAATGAAAACCCCCGTTTGGTTATTTTTTACTTTTCTGTGCCTGGAAGTCGGTTTTTTTTTTTAAGTTTTTATTTTTCCATTTTTGGTGTAGAAGTAATAAGCAGGTAATTTGTAAGAAGAAAGATTTTTAAAAACATATTCGATTAAGCCATTTATTCAGACCCCTAATGACACTCACAACCCATCTAGGTGTAAAGTTCTCATGAATACAAATTAATCAAGCCCAAACACCAGGTAATTGCCGTAAATCGTTGAGGAGTTTCCTCGACTGTCTTTCAGTTCCATCATCAGATCGACTTCAGACCTTCATTAAATAGTAGTGCTTTAAAATACTTAATGAAAAAAAATTAACAAGCGCACTAGTCACCACTACGATTTTCGAAGGTTCCCCTCGATTTCTCTAAGATGCCATCATCAGACCCTGGTTTCTTAATTATGGTACCACCCTTGAGATATCTCCTTTCAAACAAAAAAAGAATCATTAAAATTGGTTTATGAACGACAAAGCAATCCGCGAACATACATAAAATTACATCCACGTAAACAAAAATGTTCATAATTTTTTTTTCATAAAATGAAAACTAGTGGACCAAACTATGTTAAATTTTTATGGGACCAAATGGCAACTATTCCGCATCAAACAAAAGAAGAATCACGTAAATCGGACAATAAATCTCAGACTAATCGATGTACATACATAAAAAAAAAATACCAATCGAATTGATAACCTTCTCCTTTTGGAAGTCCGTTAATAAAATACTAGGGACTTACCGTCAAATCGTTCGAGTTCATCTCTAGGTACCTACATACGTTTTAACGGTTAGTATGGAATAGATAGTCCATTTGTTTTGTGGAAATCAAAAACAAATCTATCCCACGGGAATCGTTTATTTTTCTGGTATAAAAAGTAACCTGTGAGTCCAGACTATAATTATATATCTCTATGCCAAATTTCATTCAAATTCATTTCTGGCGCTCTGGCGTTCAAGAGTATCAAACGTCCATCAATTCTTAAAAACTTTTACATTTACAATATTAGTATGGATTAATGGGATATTAGTAAGCTCACGAGTACCTAAATATAGAGAACTAGAAATGCTGTATAGTGTTAATGCTGAAAAAAGAAAGATTTCATATAGTACCTAATATAAAAATTTACCTATAACAAGATGATATGATTTACTTATACCTAACTAAACACCAAAGGCGTCTTTAAATCATGATACATTTTATAGGTCACCTTTAAGTGCTTGTAGCATAACTTAATCAGTAAAAATGAACCTGAAAATATACATACATATCTATATTTTTAAGCGATATTAAAATTTCAGAAATGGGTAGAGACTATTATAAATCTAACAATAGGATATATCAATTAAAGATTTTTCACCCTGAACTTCCAATTACATTGCAAATAATGCAATCTAATTGATTTTTACATCCAAAAAATCCAAAACTCATTATATATTTAAAATGCCACCACCTCCACACTTTTCCTAATTAACATGTTAAGATTTACTTAATAAGTTAACTTTATTAATTAATTACTTATGACTTGAAATATCTAAAACGAGTACAACCGGTTAGGTGTAAGGAAATTTAATAATAAGCGGTAAATAAAAATTATAGATAACCTATAGGTTATCTATATTAAATTCTCTTAATAAATAAATATATTATAAAAATAAAAAAACCCGACTGCATAAAAGCTAATTAAAAAGATGAAAACAAGTTCACGAAGGAATATAGTATTATGCAGTCGAAGACATACACGTTTCATCCTTGCCGCGAGATATACATACTCGTAAAGTCCTTTTTAAGTATTTTTTAAGTCGGAAAATTAGCGAGAATAGTTGTTAACCAACTTTAAATCATTATATATCCTAAACTGTTATTTAAAATGAAAAATGATGAAATAAACCTAAAAATTATGATTTTTAAATACATATTCAACGATACCCCACTTGACAAAGTTCGTCGATTTTATTTTTTTTCTTTTTGACATTATGGCGTCCAAAATCGACCATTTTGATTTTTCCAAATTTTTATGCTTTCTATAGCATTCGCCCCGTCATGACGAATCAAACGACGTGTTATTTATCAAAATCGGCCCACGCGTTTGGTTTAAATAGTGCCACAAAGGTGCAAACCCACATACATACATATACATAGGCTGATAAACACACTACCCTCCTTTGCGTCGCGCTGTCGGGTAAAAACAAAATATAGCTCTTTTCATATACATATCTATATATTATGTATATTCATTCTTTATACACTGACTTATTCCGTAATAAAGATGCGTGAAGAATTAATGTGACTATTTTTGATATGTATATGTATATACTTACCTATTAGGGAGAGCCTACAGGTGCGGCTGCGTTTATTATACCTATTTATGCACAGCCATTTAACAAGACCTCCGCTTTACACTACAACTAGAACATCGAAGAGCTCAAACTGTATACTAAGATTTACTTTATACATTAAAACTAGTGACTCACCCTCGCTTCACTCGGGTTCGTCTTGATATCCCATACAAACTTTCATATACATTTTCACCCCCATAAGGGATAATTTCCGGAATAAAAAGTAGCCTTTGTCCTTCCCAGATCTCAAACTATCTTCTTACCAAATTTCATCTAAATCGGTCCAGTAGATTCAAAGATTACCCCCTACAACGTCACAAACTCACAAACTTTACCTCTTTATAATATTAGTATAGACGAGCGACTCACGCTCGCTTCGCTCGCGTTCGTCCCTAGATACGTTTTCACGGTTAGCTATGTTTATACATAAATAGTAGCTTACTATTCCTAAAATATTCATTTAAATTATACAGCGATTTACCCTCGCTTTGCTCGGGTGCGTACACCGTACGCGGATTTTGTTCACAATTTCAAGGGTTCTTTTTTTTTTCGCAAAACCCTGGTTCTTTTTCTAAAATAAAAGTAGCCTAAGTTACTCCTTATAACATCAGTTATCTGCCAGTGAAAGTCCCGTCAAAATCGGTCCAGCCGTTTCGGAGATTGGCCGGAACAAACAGACAGACAGACAGACAGACAAAAATTGTAAAAAATGTTGTTTTGATATATGTACCGTGTATACATCCATATGCATTTAATAAAAAGCGGCTATTTTAATATTACAAACAGACACTCCAATTTTATTTATCTCAATTTAAATTAATTAAACTCAAAATTTATTAAACTCAATCATGGCTTCATTTTTCACTATTTGTTCTGGATATTTAGTAGATTAATGATATTAGTTTTATAACAAAAATAAAAGTCCCATTGAAAAAAATCTCTCGAGAATACCTACCGAGTAATGTGTACCTAAAAAGACTCATAGAAGTACAAATTTCTGTATAAAGTTATATATCTTTTTAAATAAGAGGTGTAAAAAAGTAACCCAAATGTTTATTTATTTTCAAATTGTTGTATAGAACTAATGATATAGGTATGTTTTATAGAGTTAATTATGTAAATTGTATACATTTGAAAGTTCTTTTATTTCAATATACCAATTAATAAAACCTATAACGTCTTATGTAGGTATATCGACATAAAAAATCTTATTTAGTGTAAATACATTTTTGGATACAGATGAATACAAAACCATAACCAGGATTTTGTTTGTATACCTACTAAGTAGACAGACTAGAAATTAAAATTTAAAGTTAAAATTTTCAGAAGTCTTAAATGGTTAGCGCAAAGTGTGATCGCTCTCGGGATGTGTAATACCTCCCGAGGAGAGCCTAGCCAGCATTCCGACATACCAAACTCGCCTCACCCAGTTACGGTCTACCGGCCAAGTGCTAATTGGAAAAGGAAACCTCAAACAACGAACGAGCTCAATGCTCTCCACAGAAACGTTTCATTTTTAAACACTGCCGTTATAGCCAATCGCGGAGGTTAATATATACATATAGATATATGGTCTATTAGCTATTTTACGTATGAAATCATTCCACATGTAGTTCTAAGCATCTTTATTTGAAACGTATCAAAATTATAAAGAAATATATCTGTGTTCATTTGAAATATCTATATTTTTGTGAATATTGTAAGCGACGAGAACATTTTAAAATACATTTATCTGCTATATTAATTTACATCTTTGTTTCAATGTAATGATTATTCGTAGTAAGTACATTAAATTTATTTCCACTCAATGCTAAAAGGAAAAGAAAAATTCTGCGAAACTACATTTTTTTACTTCATTAATGTATTGTAATGTAAAAACCTATTCCATCTCTATATAGAGAACAACGTGAATGATTCATAATCGCTCAGGGCAACGAATGGATGTAACTTGTTAAAATTTTACAACGTGTACATTAATCGGTAAGAAATAATTTTTTTGAAATGCAAGCCCTAAATTAGTGGCAAAGTTTATATTATAAGAAACTGATTTTTAGGTGGCATATTAAAAAAAGGAACAAGCAAAGCCAAATCAAGTCGCTAGTTAATAAGCAAAGTTGACTACAAGCTACCAACTCAATATTCATAGAACCCGAAATTACTGCATCCATTTGTAAATACGTCCAGTCCTTTCTGAGAAAGTTTTAAACGTAAACTTTAATAAGTTCATCCTGTTGGGACAATTTCAAATACATTATTATTTGGAAAAGTTTTTTTGTATATAACTGTTGGGACTATCCCAACAGTATAAATATATATAAATTAAACAATAATTTAAACAAATATCATATTTGAAATTATACGTATTTTTTATGAACATAAACAGTGTACAAACGAAAAATGAATAAAAAAAATTACATGAAAATCCTACATTCTTTAGACTACAAATATTAAAATAGTGGTTTAAGACATTTATTTCTCAAAAGAATTACAAAATTCACTCACAGAGAAATTCCACATATCTAGGTACAGGTATAATATAACAAATATCGTGTCGTCGGACAAATCACATCATAAGTTATTTACTATTGAGTTATCTACTTAGCATTATATACAGAAGCTTATATCATAAGAAATAACTATAAATAATATGAGTTTTTAACCTGTACAGAATATGTCCGACTATATAGCTAGAGATATTGAGGAAATCAAACAATCATAATATTTTACTTGCTTTTCGTTATAAAGAACTAATCAAAATTTCGCGGATCTTGACATATTTTACTAAAATGTATATTGCCGCCAACAATAAAAGGGTAATAAATAAGGTAAAGTTATACCTTGTTGCGACATAAACACCCACTACACCTTTGATATTAACGGCAAAATAATGACGCCTATACGCCTAATTGATTTCGTAAAACGACGTTCAGTTAGTTGACACCAGCTGTGAAGACGTAAGGCAACGCACGCGCACGATACCTTCACGTAGCTACACTCCAACTCTACTCTGTTTATTCGGAGTCCAGTGCTAACTCCTCCGTTTAAACACTACGTGCTAGCAGGGCATGAATTAACTTTTCATATAAATAAAATTCACGCTACTCTAACCTCCTGAAATTAACACCTTGTCGTAAATACTACTTAGTCTCGTTATCTCACACCATATCTGGCGGTAGATTGAACGATGGGGTTAAATCTTATAAAATTATGTTTAGAAACTTAAAATACATATTTAAAATAGTTGTTTATGTTAGAAGAATAAAGTTAGGAATTTACAGTTGTTGGTGTATTTTTCATAATTGAACGTAGGCACAAATTACAGATTCGATTCCCGAATAGAAAGATTTACTTGTATTGACCTTAGAAAGGTTTTTTTGAAAACTACTTTATTTCTCATGTGTACTCTACGAAGCAAAGTACGTGGATGAAGAAAAAACTTACCATTTTTCTTAAAAAGTTTTAAGTCATGACTACATACATAAAGAGTACCTAATACTTATTTACTCAGATTACATGGGCCAAATTAATGTTAAGTCATGTTCAAATTGCTTTCGTCACGTTTTCATAAATACATAGTCTGTAACATCGATATTTAGGTACTCATTTTCATTATCATTAAGCGTAGACAGCAAAAATATACGTACATAAAATAAAATATTTAAAACCGCAACTAGAGTTATAAAAATTTATCGTCATTAGCATGAACATTAACAGTACGCTAAAGGTAACAGTTCCAAATTTAACGTGATAGATACAAAGTCAATATTTACAACTATTACCTTTAATGTTTAACTCTCAATTTACCTAAGGAAAATAATTAGAAACTCGACAAAATTGAAATTAGTAGATACGTATATGTCTATCACATAGATTTAACGTTACGAATTTGAAATTCTACTATTACTACATAGTTAAAAGTAAAAAATTAAATTACCTATGTATGTAAAACTTACTTTGTATGAATATAATTAATACATTAAGTAATCGATAAGTATCTATATTTATATTTATTTCTTCATTGTGGCTCAGAACAAAGCAAAATCACATAACTTCATAGATCAAAGGCACCGACAAAAGGTCTTTCTTATCTTTTGCAGTAAACGAACATTTCTCTCACCGTGTCGGGTTTTCTGTTAGCTCTGCCGACTGCCTACCTCTACGTTTCCGTACGTAAACTTGTAAACAGCGTCGCGCTGCATCTCCGCCATGCTCGTCCACTTTTATGTTTAAACATGTGCTTAAACATGGTGACATGAAACGTGTTCGATAATTATTGGAAGGATCAATAACGCTACAACTATTCGTGGTTGGCAAACAATTATGTTTTACGACTGTCGCCTCTCGGACTACGTTTTAGTTTCTATTTGAATCTTAATTTTAAGTCCGTTTACTTTAAATACGCTTTCAAGACTTGTATTTACCTTATTCTAAACGAATGTAGGTATGTATGTATGTATATATATTTTCAAACGAGCATGATCTTGCCAATTTTCACTGCGTTCACGTACTTACCGTCTAACATTATTGATTTTCTAACAGTTACAAATCAAATATGTATTGATCAAATATGTACCTATGTCAGATTTTTTTTAATTTTACATTTATGAAAAAAAAAATAGATTTTAAATATGTGTAATTATCTACAATTTACACTAATTTTAAAAAAAGAGCATTTAATTCCGCTAAAAAATAGCAATTTATCGTATTTTTTTTAACCAAATAAAATAATTTTATATATATGAAGAAACAAAAAAAATGTAGCTGTAAATTTTATAGTTTAAACAAGGAAGATAAAGATAAGTAGGTACTTTGTATTTTAAACACTTTAGAAACTCAATCCATAAATAATCATTCACCACTTTAAATAAATTTATCTTTTGCAATCATGGTAGCGGAAGAGGCTTCGCCCATTGCTAGCATTCCCAATGTCAGGAATCGAAAATCGAATGAAATTCGAGAAAAAATCCGATGATACCCATCTAGTTTTTAAAAAAAAACCAAGTATTCGCCTAAATCTATAAGATATATAATAACATTAATCACTTTTTTTAAATAGGATTTTAAATTTTTTTTATAAGTAGTAGAATAAATCTCTCGTGTGTTTGAAGACCAAACATGAGAATGATTTGTTTACTGATAAATCGTAGGCCTAAGCTGTGTTGTACAATAAGCTCCTTCCGCAGTTTACTCATCATAAAAATGCTATATTGCTAAAAATACTTCGTGGGAGGCATTATGCAAATTGCTCTACCTGTAACCCTAGCAGCGACCAAGGTAAATACACCTTGTCCTGTCTGTCTCCGGTTTGCTTAGGTTTACGACCCGTGTGTAAAGTATGATTATTTCTGTACCTATTAGAGGTGCCGAACCATGATTGACCAAGAATTCTAAGTTATATTATATAAACAAAAAATATTTCTAATGGACAAAAAATGAAAAATTGGACAAATGTGAGTCTGAATTTCGCACGGAGGGTTCCGTGCCACTGAATATTAAACTTGTTTTGTTTTACTCATCTAATTTGTAAGGTTTTAAACTAAATTAAAATATTTAAGTTAGCACAATACTTACTCATTTTAAGTTTAAAAAATAAATTTGCATTTCATAGCATTTTGTAAAGATATATATGTACAATGAAGTGTCGCGAGCTCCCAAAATATCCCATATTTCAAAAACTTATCCGACTAACGTATCTTCTTTAAAATAATAGCTTCCCTATAACTCTCACCAGTCGTGTCGAAACATCGTCCCATCGGACTTTGTGAGTAAAAGGAATAAAGAGTGCACTTGTGTCTGCGCGTACACTAGTGCAATATAATATTTTCTGCACATCCGGCTAGTCTCAGTGAGATTAGCCGCCGTGGCCGAAATCAATTAGGAGATTATTACATATAGTAATTCTTATGAAAAGTATTTTGAAAGCTCTAAAACAGTGTTTCTTAAACTTATTACAGTCATGGACCACTTTTACAATTTCTAAAATTTCACGGACCCCCTGTCAAAAATAGTGTAGGGGAAAAAACAAAAAAAAAAACAATGAATATTATTATATACATATGATTTAGCCATATTTTAGTGTAGAAATATTTTTACTTAAATTAACCCAATCTCGTAACTTTAGTGTTTCTTACGGAAAAAAAATTAAGATGATATTTCCCGAGACCACCCTCTCCCCCACGTAAGATTGAGGTTTTACTCGACCCCCTCCTCCCACTGAACGCCTGAGGTAATTAATAGATGCCCTCTTTTAAATTTTAAACATATAAGTTGTATATTTTTTTGTGATTACCTCTTGAAACCATTTTGATTTGATGATTGATTTTGATACACTATTCGTCAGGTTTGGAAGAATTTTTTTTAAAGGCACAAATTGGCGCCTGAATCTGCCATTTTGATTTCTACTTATATACTTATATAGCCAATGATACTCGCGTTATCAACGCGAACCTTACGATGTATAAATCATCAAAAATCGGTTAAATAATTAAAGGAAACATAGGATCGGACATAGATACATTCAGATCAAAAACATAACCCACACCCCTCTTTCTCCCTTATTTTAAACTTTGCCGGAGTCGTGTAAAAACTTATACAGCGATGACAGTAACATATAGATAAATAAAACACAAGTTAATATTAATGCATATATTTTCTTTTATTAACATTGAAAAAAAATAAACTGTTTAAGTGAAAATTTGCATAATTGAATTGAATCGACGTCCGCACTACTCTCAGTATCTGCACATAACAACTTGCTTGATAGCCGACCATAACATTCTTATAACATACACATTCAACAAACACGTAGAGTAGTACGATAATGCTTAATCGTGATATATAATAGATTACAATCTTTAATCTTCTACAACCCTTAATCACGTACGAATTTATACAGTCTATAACGTTATACCCACTGCCGCACATAAATAAGCCCATATAAAACTCCTGCTTGTCTTATCTTCAGACATCGGAGTATACACACTATTAAATAGCCAAAATATAATAATAAGAATAACGAATGGGCTACGATGTGAACTATTAGAAAACAATTTTTTGAGCCCGATGACCTTAAAGCAGCCATCTATATTATCCAAATGCTGTTGATGTCACCTTAAGCGATAAAAACTGCGACATTCCGTAATCTATGATTAATTTTGCAAACATACGCAAATGCCCATAATTGTTTTATATTTGGATACAACCCAATGTCTCAGTTACATTAGTATAAGGATCACCAAATTTGACTTCTCCACGTTCCTTCGTGTCCAAAGTGGACGTTGCGCGTTTAATATCAGCCATATAATTAATTCTTTATAAGTAAAATCACATTAGACCCGTCTCACCACGTCTTAAAAATATAATTGAATTACCAAACTAGCAGAATATTACAATATCGTGGCTTACAACTAACGTCTTACGCCAGCAATGTCTTATTTGAAATTTTATATCTAAAAATGAATTGGTTTATGTGCGTTAATTTCTTTGATACTATTGGACCAATGCTAGTGAAACTTATATTTTGTTTCGATACTTTTAAGTACTCTGCATTCGAGAGCATATATTCAGTAAAGCAATATAGGTGGCCATCATTTTAATAAAACCAACTTTGTTAAAACGAAGTTATTCTTAATATTCGTACTTGTTCACACAATCAAGTTATTCTAAAGGTGCATTTACACGCTTCTCGCATCGAATATATGAAACTCGCTCCATGTAAATGAGCCCTAACCGAATATTACTAATGACATTTTTTTAACATTAGTTATAAACTGTGGTGAAATAGGTCCTATATAAGGAACGCGTCAAATCTAGAAGGCAGTGAGTGATGTGCACGATACATATATTTTTGCAAGGACGCCAAAGCTCATGCGACATAAAGCCTTGAGGCTAACAGTCGCTGTTATAAAATAATAACTACTTCTATTTAAGCCGTTGACATCAGCGAGGACATACATAGTAACAATAGACTTTTGATAATTGAATCATCAAATCATCTCGAGGCGGCCTATGACGTCACAGACCATGATTTTAGAAACTTACACAACTCCGATATAAGAACTGCGGGCGAATAACTTGATATAAATTTAATAAAATGCAATGTTGTGACAATATATATGCAACTGTAGTTAAAAATAAACAATTTAACCGTTTTATTCACGCCCAGCTCCATATATCGTATTTAAATATCGAATACTTTCATACAATTACAAGATTCGACACCAAACATTGTTTGAAAATGAATCAACTTTCATTTCATATATAAACTTGACGAATAGTGAACAATGTTATTATTTAAAGTTAATAGTATGGAAAAAATATTAATTAATAACTTGTTTAAATGGTAAATTCACTTGCAAGCTCCCAGCTTTTAAACCAGGTTTAATTAGTAAAATAATAATAATTTCAAACATACGGGATAACAACTTAAATATAGTAAAAATTTGGGGAAAACTAGAAATACATATAACAATCAATTATTATTCTTCAAAGTAGGATTGATCAAATATTCCTATAGTATGTTTCACTGTATTCAATGTAAAATATAAAAAATCTTAAATTTACCAGATATTAGTATAGAAAAGAATACCAGAAATAACTTCAAATTTTGTTCCCGAATCGAAATCTACATAAGAATTTAAAATTACCCAAATAAAATAAAATGAATTTATTTCCAGTAAATCAACACGCACAGTCTTAGTTGCGACAACAATGGCGATCTTAATATTAGTTAATTTAATGAATTATAGTACTATCTAGTAGCACAAGGGGTTGTATAGAGCGGACCCCGCGTAGCACTCGGTGTCTCAATACCACATGAGTAAACATCCTTACAGAGACAACACTTAATATAACCGTGCAACGATGGGTGCACTACTACGTAAGGCCTAACTAACATTGTCAACAGCTCGAGCTGGAAAAATCCGGTTTTGTCAACTGACAGCGTATATGTAAACTCGTCGGTGAGTTGTCAAACACACAACAACCTTATATAGTAGTAGGATCGATGCACGGTTGTATGAGGCACTATCCCTATAGGGATATTTACTCTATGTGATCAAAACTGCAAGCTGAACATCTGATATGTGGTTCATCTTAAACCATACTTGAGCAGGGTTCTTCAATTTAACAATCAAATTAAAAATAACCCAAAATTTAAAAAAAATATATGTCCGTGTTTCTTTTGTTTTGGTATTAAAATATTGCATTTCCGAATTCTAAAGTTATAACACAAACAGTTCAAATTGACTCATGGAAAAGTTTGAATCCTGCTCATTAAGCCTGTAGCACACTTATACCAGATGATCAAAAGGATATGGAATAGACGAAAGCAAAACTAATTCGTTCGCGTGCTATATGTTAGCTAGGTGAAGCAAGTTTCGTAACACTCGAATGTGCTAGAGGCCTTACAATCGAAAACAAAGTTTGAGAACCACTGATTTAGCATGTAAGTTGTCTATATAATACCTCAGACTAACAAATGAGAGAGAGAGAGAGAGAGAGAGAGAGAGAGAATGAGTAATGAACAATAGAATAAATGCCAAACTCGCGATCCCATCTCCTCAATATTTCGTGGAGACTGAATTCTTTACGCTTATAAATGTAATTCGTTCATAAGTCTGCACGTTTTATCACGTTCTTTTCACACTTACACGGTTTCCGAATCAAAGCATCCGAATTGTCCACGGAAACCATAAATGTCTTCATTCTGTTAGTCTGAGGATCGTACATAAAATACGAGGCCACGTGTGTTACGTACTATCGACCAAAAGTAATAACCTACTTCACTTATTCAAAATTTAACGAAACTACTTTGGAGCTTGCGTTAAATTTTTATCTGTAGCAAGTGAAACAATAGAAAGACAATATACTTTCTTAGATTTACGCGAATGTTTGACATTTTATATAAAATTATTTTTAGTGATTTCATTGCGGTTTTATTTTGATTTTGGGTGAAACATGGCCATGGCAGAACTTCTCTCGTTTGTTTACAGCAAACGAAACGTCCAAAATAAAAAAAAAAACTTTTTTTCTAAATTAATGCATAATTACGTGGATACACGCCATCTGTAATAACTACATACAAACTTTTGCAACATCAAAAACCAATCTCTCTCGCAACCACGATTGCCCTAAAACCAAAACGCATCCGCGAAAAAATCCTTAAAAAGACACCTTAATAAAAAAAAAAGTAAAAATCCTGAACTAAAAATGAAAATAAATGCGGGAATAAATCCAAAAAAACAAAAGTTTTTCACTGTCAAACATTCACGTGAGTATAACAATAAGAAAGTAACGATCAAAAGTTAGGTTATCACTTTCAGTTATGAGGCCACGTAGGTTACCTAGGTAGGTCTAGTCTCTGGACGAGGTGTCCATGGGGCTGGCGGGCTGCATGGAGGGCGAGGGCGGCGCGGGCGGCGCGGGCGGCGCGGGCGGCGCGGCGGCCAGCGGCGCGCGGGGCAGCAGCGCGCCCGCGCTCGGCACCGCTGGCTTTACGAAGCGCTCGCTGGCTCGTCGTGCCTGCTAAACACATATTACAGCTGTAATCTATACAGATAAATAAAATTGGAGTGTCTGTTTGTAATATTAAAATAACCGCTTTTTACTAAATGCATATGGATATATACATGGTACATATACCAAAACAACATTTTTTACAATTTTTGTCTGTCTGTTTGTTCCGGCTAATCTCTGAAACTTTCACTGGCAGATAGCTGATGTAATAAGGAGTAACTTAGGCTACTTTTATTTTAGAAAAAGAATCAGGGTTCCGCAAAAAAAATTTAAACCCATGAAAAATTGAATAATATCCGATACAAATAGGGAAGTTGTATACATAATTATATTTTTTCTATTTAAACTATAAACTATATATAATATACCTAGAGACGAACCCGAGCGAAGCGAGGATGAGTCGCTAGTCTATACTAATATTATAAAGAGGTAAAGTTTGTGAGTTTGTGAGGTTGTAGGGGGTAATCTCTGGATCTATTGAACCGATTTAGATGAAATTTGATAAGAAGATAGTTTGATACCCTGGGAAGGACATAGGATACTTTTTATCCCGGATATCATTCCTTAAAGGGGTGAAAATGGAGATGAAAGTTTGTATGGGTAATCAACCTAGGGACGAACCCGAGCGAAGCGAGGAGGAGTCGCTAGTACTTAAATATTTCTCATCGAACCTGATAAAGACGTCCATAGATATAACTGCTCTATTACATTAATACATCTCGTCGCGCCTGCCAAATATATATTACAGCTATAATAATTTATTTTAATAGTTATTGGTATAAAATTATTAATTTCTGCCTGTGGGTCTGTTTGGTTATTTCGGTAAATATGTTCGACTTTACTGTTTTTCCTATAAGTTAGACTTTTTTAAAGCTCAAGCTATATCTTGGGAGTAACTTAGTTAAATTAAAATTTAATTAATTGCTGTAAATGAGAAAAAAAAACAAAAACAATCTAGTAACAGATATATCATAACAAATCATAATCATTCACAAATTAGGGTATTTTGAATGCATTATAATATAATTACGATTACGTAATTAAAAAATAATTAAGTGTATGATTAAGCACATTAAGTTTGTTTAAGGATTTGAATTTAACTGTAAAAACTGCAACAGTATATTATAGGCTTGAACTATAAGAAAACAGTTTCACCATAGTATGTGCCCAGGTGCACAAAAGCACTTGGGTATATAGTATCAGCATCAAATTCATCTAGCCGTTTCAACGTGAACAAGTAACAAACATATAAACACCCGCGCGCACACACAGACACACATACGCAGATGCAAAAAAGAGGTTTTGATAACGTTTCAAAGTGGCTTCATAATAGTCTTCTTACTTTAAATACAGATAAAACTAAACATTTATTATTTACAATGAGAAGCACTAATACACTACTTATTAATCAAAATGTATGCGCACATAATTGTGCAACGTCTGCTGACACTGCATACACTTGTCCTACATTAACAAAATCAGAGTATACTAAATATGTAAGTATTAATTACCCTTGACTCAAATCTGAATTTTCGACATCATATTGAATTATTATGCAATAGAGTCCGTAAATTATATTATATTTTTACGTAATCGCGGATTATAAATTAATAAACAAGTTTATCAAACTTTGTGTGAATCCATCCTTACATATTGCATAACTGCCTGAGGTGGTGCTGCGAAAACTCTTTTACTACCACTTAAACGTGCCCAAAGGGCAATCCTAAAAGTAGCCACCTATCGCCCTTATTCCTTTCCCACAAACAGCTTTACTTGAAATGCGAGGTACTAACGGTCCGACACTGCACGTCTTATTAAAACAGCATACTGAATTACCTTTTACCCACTTCCTTCAGACAAGAGAAGGAAAGATTTTATCTGTACTAAGCCACGAACCAAACATGCCGTTGCTAATAGGTTTTATATATTTTTAGGAGCTTTTTTGTACAATAAACTCAATAGAGTTTTGGATTTATATAGCATAAGTTATAAAAAATGTAAAATAATAACATCGGAATTTCTTCAAAATTTGAACTACACGGACACAAAACATGCTAGAAATACTAAAATAACATTTATTATAAAATTTTATACATATACATAGATGTAAGTCTAGCTAGTTATATAAGTTTTCATATTTATCATTTTATTTATAGTCTGCGTTTATATGTAAGTTTCAAAATTTTCTCTGTTCTAAACCTTTGTCACAGTAATAAAACCATAATCTGAAACACAGGTCGTTAACCTAGTTCAGGTAGGTTCCAAATTATATTGTGTCCTTGGTCATTTATATCGTAAATACTACATAACTTTGTAAAAGTATTTCAATAAAATTATTCTTTATTCTTATTCTTTAATTAGGATAGGTGAGGTACTAAAAAAATAATTAAATAACGCATATTAGACATGTTACTTTTACTAATTAAAGAAAAGAATATAATATTTTATATCATATGTCAGACAATAACAACGGTTACCATGGCAACAAACATTCGCCTCGCCCGATCACGCTTTTCGTAACGCTCTCGTCACGCATTCATCAGCTTACTCCCCAAGTCATTTCCCCATGAGACAGTACACACTACACATGTTATGTGTTACCTGCGAGTTGAAGTGCAGCGCGGGGCGCGGCAGGCCGGGCGCGGGCAGCAGCGGCGACGCGTACGGCGACAGCGGCCGCGACCCGCCCGGCGACGACACGCTGCGGGACCGCGCCTGCGACACACACGGCACAACGACCCCTCAACAATAATAATAAGCCCGCAGGGCAGCTTGTGGCTAGCTGTTTGTGAGTGGCACAAACACGAGTGACACCACGGACTTGAGACCTCCCGGGGAAAACAACATCTGTCCTCCGCCTCTAGCTGGCCTTCATTAGCCGTCCAGAGCAGTGATGTAAAATTAAAATAAATAAAAAACGTGTGTGTACTTATATGTACGCACAAACTTGAAGCCCGCGAAATTCGAAGAGATATAAACATAATAATAACAAAAAATCTTTATTGTACACAGAATAAGAAAACAAACTTAATTTAGTTTTTGTAATAACATATTTTGGTTAGCTAGTGATCAACTCTCGCTTCGCCCGGGAACGTTTATGATGCACACCACATCAATCAAAAGGCTAAAACGGAACTATTATAATTTAGTCACGTCCATATGGTGTCAGACATTTCATTCAGAGACTTCCTTAAATTCAGTAAAAGCGTATCTCATCTAAAACGCTATGAAGTGAAAATGCGATGAAGAAAAATTAAGAAATCACATAAACATGATAATACTGATTATCCCACACTATTAAAATATTCATTAATGCATGCACACATAAAAAAAATTAAGGAAATAATTCTCACTATGTTACTTACACTCAATGCCTCATTAAACTGCCTCTCCTCCTCCATTTCTAGAGACGATTCGCTTTCTGATAAATGCCGGCATAAAGCTTCACGGCGCTCCACCTTTACATGAAACAATAATTTTTTTTATATCTCTAATAAAATAGAAGTAAATTTTACATTTCAATCTATCTGTTTGTGCAAATGGTAACATAGCATAATTTAGGGATTTTTATTTGATGTATAATATATTAAGATTATGTTAAAAATAACAAAAAAATGCTATTATTTTGTAATTAAGTCGTAAATATTTTTTAAGGTGTTTTCATAATCTGCAATTACTAAACTAGAATAGGGCACCAAAAAATTTCATTGTGAATAAAATTGTAAAATTATGCATTTAAGAAATTTATGTGACACTAGAAACTCACCCTCGCTCCGCTCGGGTTCGTCCCTAGTTAAGTTTTAACGTTGAGCTCAGGCATGAGATATTTTCCCGCAGTAAAAAGTACCCTATATGTTGACCCGGATAACCAGCTATCATCATACCAAATTTCATCAAAATCTGCCCAGTGGTTTTCCCGTGATGCGGTAACAGACAGACAGACAGACAGACAGACAGACAGACAGACAGACAGACAGACAGACAGACAAAAATTCTAAAAACTATAGATTCGGCCTCTGTATCCATAATAATATCTATTTCAATAAAATTTTCCAAAAAATATTTAATGTACAGATTCGGCTTAGTTACAATTTTATAATATGTATGGATAATATAAAAACTAAACCGTAACAATAAAACCCATCAAAAACATAACATGTAAAAAAATGCAAGTCTCGCAACACAGTTCTTCTACCACAAAAAGTTTGTGAGATCTAATGTAAATTGGTTACTTTATTAAGTACCTATCTATGGAAGCAACTATCCAACAACTTTGTCATAAATTAGTACCTATTTAGTTAAATAACAACATTTTATAGTGACAGTATCAAAATGAGATATTTCTTTAATAAATTATTTGCAGATTACTGTACTATAAAATTGTAATTAAAAAGACTTGAGTAAAATACGAAATAGATTTCTTTATATACATGAAAACATATATATAGTATAATACCTCTTGTTGTAATTTTCGATGCAAACGAAGATTTTCTTCTCGAATATGTTTCTCTTCTAATGCAAAGCGTTGTATCTTCTCTTTGTTTTCGTTTTGCGAAACCGCCAACTGATTCCTGTACAAAAGATACATATCATAACATAATTGAGTTGAGACCATTTTTGAATTATTTATTACAAAGTTACATGTTTTATATAATATCTGCTACTAGGTAGGCTAGGCAAATCTAGGTAGGGTCAGAACCCGAGGCTACGCCCGCGTTCAATCTACAAAAAAAAACTCTTTGGCTTTATGTTATACAGCGACTCACCCTCGCTTCGCTCGGGTTCGTCGCTATACATTTATACGATGTTGTTTCTACAAAAATACTAAAATCGCAATTAAAAAATGGGTGGAGGTGGACCTAGGGGTCAAAAGAAACCCAAACAAACTAACGAACAACAGACCACGGGTAATAAACGCACACGCCCCGAGGACACTGTGACACCGACTGGTGAGAGCAAAAGGGTTAAACCCAACCGAACCAGATCGATGGCCGGTACCTCGGTCAGTTATGCTGAAGCGGCTGCGTCTTACAAAGCCAATGAGCTCTGTGTTGCCATCATGACTGAGCCCTTCTCAGACATGACGCCAGAGCAAGCCGACGAAATACGATTAACCATCGAAGGGAAGATTCAGGAGGAGCTCATGGCCGACCCTGACGCCACCCTTCAAAAGGAACCCAATGACATTAGGTTTCGGGGTAGAGCCCATTTCTCGGATGGCGTCCTCAAAACTTGGTGCGAGGATGCCTATACGTTAGACTGGCTTACTCGAACCGCTAATGCCATTGCGTCTCCTTTAACGAATACCAAACTCGTGGTGAGGCCTCAATCTGCGATACCAAGGAGGATCCCCTGCATGCTCCAGGTTCCTGGTTACACCGGGGATACGGAAGTGCTGAGGAAACTTCTGGCGAGGCAGAACCGCCACCTCAACATTAGATTCTGGACTCTGACGCACGAAAAGAGAAAACAGGACCCACCTGCAATTCAACTATTCTTTCGTGTGCCGGAACCAGACGTACGAACACTAAAAACCCAAGACAGACGCGTCTACTATCTGATGGGGAACATCTACATCCGTTTCTTGGACAAAGAAGACCCCACTGAAGATGGTACGACGAAGACAACCACACCCACGGTACCAGCACCGACAACCCTGCAAACGGTGCCTTCCCCGTCAGAGACGGCAGACACCAAAGTTGCAGAGAGTGCCGAGCTGCAGGCCCCGATGGAAATAACGGAACAAACATCACCTGGACTGACCATCTCGGATGAAGAGTGCTTTCCGGAGACGGGGGGGAGTGAGCTCAGCGACAGCTGTCTCCGCTCCTCCCCCACTCCGGACTGCTAACGTCATCCAGGCAAATCTCCAGCACAGCCAGACTGCGTCGGCATCATTACGCAGAGTGCTGGAATGCGACCCTAAGACCATTACCTTGATCCAAGAGCCGTGGATCAGGAATGGCAGAATATGCGGCCTTGGTAATATCGGAGGCAAAATCTTACTTAACACCTCCGTAAGTAACCCGAGAACTTGCATATTCATGCCAAAACATGTACCAACCTTACTAATAAACGAATTATGTTCAAGGGACCTAACAGCAGTCAGGCTACCTAGGACTGAAGAACAACTCCCAGACGTTGTCCTTGCTTCTGCGTACTTGCCGGGTGACGAGGAGGTGCCCACACCTGAACTCGTATCCCTGGCTGAGTACTGCGAGCGAGAGAACCTGGATCTCATCATTGCTGCCGACTCTAACGCCCATCACACGCTATGGGGTAATGTCGATACAAACAACCGAGGTGAGGATATGCTTAACTTTATTTTTAGCAATAACCTCACACTACTTAACAAAGGTTCAGAACCAACATTTATAAACGCAAGATCTCAAACCATAATCGATCTAACGATGGTAACGGCGGGCATGACAAACTATATCCGTGACTGGCGCGTGTCAGACGAGCTGTCTTGTTCGGACCACCGGTGGATTCGATTCTCCATTAACATGAACTTACCCAAACCAGAACCAAAAAGGTTACCTCATAAGACAGACAAATCGAAATTTATTAGGTTAGTCAGTTCTGCAATAGGTAATCAACTCACAACACCAAAAATCATCAATATAACCGATATAGACAAATACGTCGATAATCTAACGTCCATACTCCTAACGAGCTATGAACAGTCCTGCCCCCTCACTATACCAAAGTGGGGTGGGAGGCAACACTGGTGGTGCCCTGAACTGCAGAGGCACCGTCGGAAAGTTAGAAGACTGTTTAATAGAGCTAGGAACACGCGGTTGAATGCCGACTGGGACAGATACACGACAGCTAGAAAACAATACAAAAAACTCATCCGCCTCAGGAGGCGAGAATGCTGGAGACACTTCTGCACCAGCATAGAAAACAATAACCAGGCAATTAGAGTGAAATCCTGCCTCTCAAAAGAGACGGTCCACTCGATAGGATGCCTCAAAAAACCTGATAACACTTACACCAAAACCGATGCAGAAACAAACGAACTGCTGCTTAAGTCCCACTTTCCTGGTTGCCAGATCGCCACCATGCCACAATGGGAACTATGTGAAGAGAGGACGACAAGCAGTGTGGACTGGAACGTAGCCCAAGATATAGTAAATGAAGAGAAAGTACTATGGGCAATAAACACATTCCTACCATTCAAAGCAGCAGGCCTGGATGGAATATTTCCAGGACTACTAAAATGGAGTGGATGTGTTATAGCAGACCATCTTGTCAAGGTGTTTCAAGCCTGCATAGCACACCGCTACATACCGTTGAAATGGCGGGAAGTCAAAATCATCTTTATTCCAAAACCAGGTAGAGCGGATTATACGCAGGCAAAATCTTTCAGACCGATAAGCCTCACCTCGTTTCTTCTAAAGACGCTCGAGAGGCTGGTGGACCGAGAGATAAGAGACCAAGTATCTTCATCCAAATCTCTACACCCTAACCAGCATGCATATAGTGCAGGCAAATCAACAGAATCATCGCTCCACAATGTAGTATCCCGGATAGGTAATTCGTTAAAATCGAAACAACCGACTCTAGGTGCCTTCATTGATATAGAAGGAGCTTTTGATAAAACGAACTTTTCTAGCATAAACTATGCATTACGCTCAAGCGGAATAGCCCCAACTCTTACCGAATGGATAAATAACATGTTAAAACAACGAGCTATACAGTTTACTGTGAATACCACCACGCGGGGTATTGTGAGTAGAGGCTGTCCACAGGGAGGCGTCTTATCCCCACTACTGTGGAACCTAGTTGTAAATGAGCTCATAACAGAGCTCAATGCAAACAACCTCTACACGGTAGGGTATGCTGATGATATAGCTATATTAATATCTGGGAATTTTGAAAGCACCTTATGTGACCTCATGAGGAAAGCCTTCAAAATAATCGAGAACTGGTGTACTAAACATGAGCTCTCGGTTAATCCCACGAAAACTGAACTGATCATGTTCACTAACCGAAGAGCTCCTGGATCCTATAGACTCCCGAAACTCTTCAACACTGAACTACAACTTAAAAACGAAGTCAAGTACCTGGGTGTGATTCTAGATAGTAAATTGCTCTGGAATAAGCACCTTGACTACAAACTAAACAAATCAACTATTGCCTTTTATCAATGTAAAAAGATGTTAGGCAATAAGTGGGGTCTTTCCCCAAAAATAACATTATGGCTATATACCTCTGTGATAAGACCAATGCTAACCTACGGAGCCCTAGTCTGGTGGACTAGAACCGAACTCCGGACTACTAGCACCAGATTGGGACGCTTCCAAAGGCTGGCACTATCCGCTGCGAGTGGATGTTTGAAATCAACTCCCACAGCAGCATTAGAGGTAGCCTTACAAATAACACCCCTAGATCTATACATACAGCAGGAAGCAGCAATGGCTGCTATCAGGCTTATGCACTTAGGACTATGGGGTAAAAACCACCACAGTCCACACACATCCATCTTGGATAGGGCAATAGAGTATCAACCACTCATAGCTGCCCCGTGTGACAGAATCCCCAATCAATTCATCTTTAACAAAAAATACCACATACAGTTGAGGGAAGAGGAACGTGACCAATCAGGTGCAAATGAGTTACGTATATATACTGATGGCTCCAAGACTCAAGATGGGTCAGGAGCCGGGGTATATTCTCCTGACCTCAATATTAACATACACTTACCACTAGGCGCATATAGCTCTATCTTTCAATGCGAATGTGCCGCTATAACAGAAGCCGCAAGAGCAGTGCACAGACGGGGGGTGAAAAACCACGGTATAAGATTCCTATCTGATAGCGCTGCCGTATTGACGGCACTAAAAAGCAAACAAACGAACAGCAAACTAATCACTGAGTGTCAACACGCCCTGGACGTAATATCCTCGGCTAATCGAGTCACACTCCAGTGGATAAAGGGACACAGTGGATCTCTCGGCAACGATGCAGCAGATGAACTGGCAAAGAGAGGATCTGAGATGAGAGTTGTCGGCCCGTACCCACTCCTTCCATTACCTTTCTCACAAGTTCGAACCTGGATCCGCCAGAGATCCACAGAACTGCAAAACCTCAGATGGTCGCAAACCACAGAATGCAGGCAGTCTAAACAAGCACTGCCCGCAGTAAGCCTGCGACTGACAAAACGACTATTAAGTCTCAATAGAACTAATCTAAAAATAATGATAGGGACAATTACGGGTCATTGTCACTTAAACAAACATCTATTTATAACCGGCGGGACTGATAGTCCTCTATGCAGAGGATGTTTCAGTGCCGAAGAATCAGTCACCCACGTGATCCTGGAATGCGAGGCAGTGGCTCAACAACGCAAAGAAATCCTCGGATCAGTGAGGTCGCTCCGCGAAGCCTGTGAAGCTCCCAGGAAACTTCTGCGCTTCTGGGCGGAGCTAGGCTGGCTAGATTAGCCGGGATTCAGGACGCATAACGGACCAATTTTGAGTCTAAATGCGGACAATTGAGTCCACCCAACATTAACATTAACATTATGGGTGGAGGTGGTAGGAGGGTGAAAAATACATTACGAACTAATCTCATACCTACCAAATATACAAAAAATATCATTAAAATCGGTCGAGCCCTTTTGGAGGAGTTCAACCACAAACACCGTGACACGAGATATTTATATGTAGGTATATTAGATTATGTGCAATAAATAAAAGTGATACATTACCTTAATTTAACAACCTCTGAGCGCAGTGTCTGTATGTGGTTACTTAAGTTAGACGCCGTATCACCATTACTGATGTCCCTGGCAATGTTGACTATTATTAATGATGAAGGTATATGTAATTAATTTTAATTTTTTCAAGAAATCTTTAATACATTTCATGTAAAATAGACAACTTGAAACAATTTACAATATAAAATAATATTTTAAACAGTATTATTATAAATTAAAAACTTAGTGATTGAGGGCAAGATTTATTATTTCTTCACAGTAAATTATATATTAATGCTCAAGACTTCTTTTGAGTTAAATTTAGATACAAACTTACATCATAAATTAAAACAGAGTAGTTTTCAATGTATCTATGCAAGCAATAAATAAATATTTCACCTAGGACTGGCCGGATCGGAGACAGGCTGGTCAAGTCTTATTTGAAGAGAACGTTTCTCTGCTTCCAATTTATCCATTCTTTTCCAAAGTCTATTCACCAATGCCTCCTGCTCTTGTTCTAAAGTATTTTCTAATTCTACCTATGAATCAAAGTTATAATTATCAACAAATGTCCAGAGACCCTTACTTAACTATATTGGACAATAGGATTGCATAGATTTGAAAATTAACATTGTAAATAAAAACTAACTATGTATGTACTTCATAAACGGTTTTTTTTTTACAATATCTATATAAATTAAAGGGAGATTCCACTATCAATATGATAGTGTGTGGTTACTTAAATAAATAAAATGATAAATGCTTGGTAGTATAAAACCACAAATCTCCATGTTCTTCACCAATTGTTTCAAAATAATACATATTCTAGTGTTTTTACATGGAAAAAATTATAGCAAAATTACCTTCTCCCTACGAAGTCTTTCTAAATTAGTTTGCTTTGCAAGAGTTTCTGCTTCTAATTTTTCAATCTTACGCATTAATTTATTCACCAAACATTCTTGTTCCTGTTCTAAAGTCTGCTCCAAGCGACATTTTTCTTGACGTAACTGTAATAACAAAATTCTATAATAGTTTCTACACATATTTCGTGTTATGAAAAAAACCATTATCACCACTACCATCAAAAGTATAAGCAACAAGACAAAATTCATAACTTATTATAACTATACCACAGTATACTTCTTGTTTGTATTTAAATAAAGAATTGAGTAATAGTTTTACATAATTCTCGCTATTTATAAAATAATAAATAATTTCATTCACTATACAAATACATACATAGCTTTTTTATGCTGCACTATACTTAACACTATGCTAACCATTTAATAAAAAATCTTACTTGGTTCAATTTACGGGAAAGATCATTAGTTAAGCACTCTTCCTCTCTTTCATAATGATGTGCAAGTGTTTCCTTTTCTTTCTTTAGAGCTTGAATTTTTTTCAACAGTGTATTTGAAATATACTCTTCTTCTTGTTCTGCTTTTGCTTGCTAAAAATTTGATATTGATACAAAAGTGCAAGATTAATTTATATATTTTTAAGTAAAATTTATCATTTTACATTGTAATGAGTTAAAATTAACATTATGATTTTCAAAGATTATTAAAATATATATGTTAGGTACAGGATATTTATGATTAGTTAAACAAATTACAAACAGAAACAGATCCAGAAACACAATTGGTAAAATAATATTCTGGTTATAATTTTAGTTGTTAGTTTAGTTTAGTTTATTTATCTTTAAAACATTGGAAAAAAAGGAGTTTTAAAGTGAGTTGCAATAATGAAAACTAAAATTAATAATAAAAAAATGAATGTGAGGATAGAAAAGCTAACTAACTATTCTTATTGAAGGAACAGTACTTGAGCAAGAACTGTTTTAACATTTAACCCAATTAGATTCTAAATGAAATATAAAAAATCTTAATAAATTAACATGAAACTCTCTAGATGCTAATGTAAGTACCTATGTTGATGTTTTATCTTTCTATGTTGATTTCAACAAAGAAAGATAAACATTCAAAGTAACATTACAATATGTACAAATTGATAAATTATATAGCATTTAATAAAAAATATAATTATTTATTAAATTGTTTGTATTTACTATATGAGAGGCCTTAGTAGAAATCTAAAGACTGTAATTCATTAAATTTAATAACTCACAATTGAAACTGAAGCTTGTCGCAATGCCCGATTTTCCTCTTGTAATGCCTTGACTCTTAATTTATAGGTGTCAAGCTCCACTTTTAAGACTCTAAAAATAATACATCATTTTAGAAATTAAATCTCTATAATATATTTTTCAAAATGCATTATTACATTTAATAAAGCTACTTAATTCCAAAATACATTGTTACATTTAATATAGCTCCTTACATTGAGCATAGTTGAAGTAATAATTTTACTAATAAAATCCAAATTTGAAGCAAGAATTGTCAGAAAAGAACAGCAAAGGCTTCTTTTATGTTTTAATTATACATATACTTACTGGTTGTTTTATGCACAAAATTATTATAAACTGTATAACTGTATACCTGTTTTGTTGTTGAAGTGATTCAATCCTTTTTTGCAACTGATCTCGCGAAACAGTGCTGGGAGGAAGCATAGCTCCGCCATCAAGAGAACTTGAATCACTCTCAGACGCTGAATCACCCATTTTGTTTCCTTAACAGTAAATAATATTAAATATAATATAAATTATAAGAACAGATATTTAAGAAAAAGAATAAAAATACCTGGAGAAGCCAGTGTATCATCCATTTGCACAGATCTTATGGATATGGACAGCGACAAAATGTCATCAAATAAAATAAAGCAAAGCAAATATTTGTTTAGCTCCAATATTAATCATTAAATTTGTATTATTTCCGTAAATCCAAAAGTCTTTTCTAATCGAAGAAAATAAATAAGTATTTCAATAATTTAGCCAATAGGAAAAAAATTAAATCTCGAATTGTATGTCTATATGTCTCTCAGTCATTCCAGACATTCCACAGATCACTAATAAACTTAAAACTATAAAGTAAAAGACATAAGCTAAAAGACATTCTACAATCTACATTTTTATTTTTTAATTCAATCGTTCATTATTTGTGTGCCATACAGCTTTTTACTCAATATATCGATATTAAAGTATTAAAATCGATTTTTTTTTTAAATAAATAACATTAAATGTAAAAAAACAAAACTTCCTAGGTGTTTCTATTAAATAATTTAGTAACGAGCTAATTTATACAATTTTCATTTGCTTATTAATTTTAGTTGCATTATAATTTTAGTCGTCATGTTAGGGGTTTCACCTCGGAATGAGAGATAATAAGCTGAAAATTTGTATACACCTCCATTTTGACGTTCTAAAAGTTGTCTCAAAAATCACATAAAATCTCGTGTCTGTGTCGTAAGTTATTCAAGGTCAAAGGTCACGAAAATTGGTTTTTCACGATTGTTAACATTTATTATAAAAATTGTAAAGTTTAAAATTTGCAACAAACTTTGTTGATTACACAAAGTAGGTAAGTATTATTAAATGAATATATTAGATGTATGTTAGTAAAATGGTATTCAATACAACATATTAACTAATAAATAATATAAATTATTTATTTTTTATGATATTTTAATGGTTTATGACTTTATACAAGTTAGTCGTCACCTAGATTCATGGTTGATCTTGCATTATAATGTATATGGCTGAAGCTTAGCGCTGCGCGCTCTCCATCCTCATCTTTAAAAAACTGTTGAGCGCATAAAAATATGCTTGACAAAGTTGGTCGCAAAATGCTCTACAATTTTTATTAAAGATGTTAACATCATTGGAGCTATAGAAACCTAGATAATCGCGAAAAACTTATTTCTATGAACTTTAACCTTGAATAACTTATGACACATACGAGATTTTATGAAACTTTTGAGACAACTTTTAGAATGCCAAAGTGAAGGTGTTTACGAGTTTCCAGCTTATTATCTCTCATTCCGAGGTTAATCCTTTTGTTTTTTGCTTAAGTGACTGGCCTATTTGTATATAAATAGAAAAATGTGTTAGTCATACATTGAATGTTAAAATTCATCAAAACAAAATTGAATGTGTTACATTCAATTTTGATAATTCTTATTCATTGTGTTCTTATTCTATGCATAGAAACATTAATATTTAATTTTAGTCGAGTCTGAGTGTTTACCTAAATGTCAGTTTATGTATTTTAAATATTGTTTATTAAAAAAAATTATTATCAATTTTAATAACATAAACTCAGGCTAGTTATAGTTTTCAGTTTTTATTTAACTACTCTTATATTAAAAAATGTTAAAGGCAACATTGTTAAAATACAAAAAAAATACATTTGTAAAAAAGTGACACACACGCCATAATGTAAATTGCTTCTTGATTTGGCGTTTGAGTTGAAATTTTTGCATTTTGATGCTAAAACTTACTGTTTTCTGTACACATATGGCATTTAAAATGTCCGTAGTAAATATTGGTAAGGAATAGCTCAATAAATTTAGTTGATCGACTGTAATATATTTAGTAAAAGAATATTTAGGTTTGACCAAAAAGATCGAAGCCATTCCGTTTCGCTCGTTTAAAACGATTCCAGATTCATCTTTAAGTTATTTTGTCTTTTCTAAAAGTTTAAGAGATGTTTTATAAAGAGTGGAAAAGGTAGTGATTGTGAAGTGATTGTTTAATGTCGTCGCCATAGTTGAGGTACTCACTTGATCCACGAAGTCATTGCTGCTGTTGTTGTACGTAATGGTCAGGGTGTATAAGTGTATAAAATAGCTGTCAATGAAACATTTGATCTTCAAAACTTTAATTTTTATCTCGACTTTTGTTATATGCATATTTCTTATTAATTATAACTCACTGATTGAAGTAAAAATGTTGTAAATATGAGTCGAGTGCAATAGCCAAAATTTCGTAGTATATATAGGCTCAACATTAATTTACAGTGACATTCAAATAAGGTTGATTATATTGCTTTAATCCTAAAAGTCTGCTAAACCTTTTGTGTATAAAAATAATGTTGTTATATATTGCATGGCATGTTGTTTAGTTTTAATTCTGAATATATTATTTTATTATTCAGGTTAATTCCTTGCAATGGCTCAATTCTACCAAATAGTTGGGCAAGGACAATCATTAACTCTTGAAGATTTGCAAAGATATTGTCCCAATCTAATATGTTCCGATGGAATAATAGTCAATCAAGATGATCAGCAATATCCACAACAACAGGTGGGGTGTTATGTTATAAAATAAAATGTTAACAATCAATCATCATCAACTTATAAGTTAAGGTTCAAAAATTGATCAAAAAATATATTTGTTATTAAGGTGGTAGTCCAACAAGCTGAGCAACCTAGTGATATAATTGTAAGTGATGCTGTACAACCTCAGCTAGTAGTTGGTGATGGATTGCAATATCAACAGCAATACATCATTCGCCATGAACCACCTCCTCAACAACAACGAGCAGATTTTCAACAACAACAGCAGCAGCAGCAACATCAACAACAAGCCTTACATAGACATCAGGTAATTCCAAATATATAGTACACTTTTCTTGTTGGTGCAAATATTGGTATTATAATATATGTATTTATTAAAACCTTAACAAAGTGTTTGTCAAGAAGTTTATTTCATTGTGTTTAATAAACCTACAAATTTAAGCAAAAATATTGAAAAAAAAAAGTGTCTTAGTAGTGCACATAAAACAAAATTAATATTATGTATAAATCACATCTTATAATTTATACAATGTTGCATGCAATATTATCCTATAAACAAAGAAATCAGTGGTAAGTATTGACAACGATAAAATTTTTAAAACTTTATTAAATATTGGCAAATTTTTCAAATTTTAGTTTTATGATTTATAAATCAATCATGTTTATCTTAATAAAGAGGCTAGTGTATGTTGATACATACAAGTTAAATAATCATCAAATGGCAATGAAATGTGTGCAAATTATATAAGGAATACTGCTGATAGGTATTATTGTTTATAACTAATTTATTTGTAGGTGTACTACACATCTGATTTGCCTATGGATGCACAAGTTGCGCTGCAACAAGCTCACCAGATCATTGATGCATCACAACGTCCACAACATGTATGTCTGTCGCTTAGATTAAATGTCTCGCATTGTAAATAACATTGCATAATATGCTCAATGCATGTTAGACATTTTTAGTGAAAAATTTCTGTTTCATACTTTAATTTGGCATGGGACTACCATTTTTGCTGTACTTTAAACCTGCTTTTCTATGTTTACATTTTATATTTAACACTATTTTATTAGATATACAAAATATGTGCTTTGATCTACTTTATAACTTTGAAAATTGTATTTCTAAGTGTTAATAAAGGGGTTATGTTAATACATAATAAACTGATATTGTATTATGAACTTAGTTCTCAATTTGAATTGCTCTACTAACTAATTTAGTCTTATTTAACATCTAGCGACTCACCCCTCGCTCCACTCGGGTTCGTCGTTGGTTCTTTTAGTGTAGATTTCTCAGAGATGAGATGTTTTCCCGCCGTAACAAGTATCCTATATGTTGACCCAGATAAATAGCTATAATATAATATCATCATACCAAATTTTATTAAAATCTGTCTACTGGTTTTCTCGTGATGCGGTCACAGACAGATACAGACATAAATTCTAAAAAGTATAGATTCTGCCTCTGCATCAATACTATACTGCAATAATGACTATTAAATAAAATTTTTCAAAAAAAAATTAATGTAGACTCACTTAGAATTTTATTATATGCATAGACGAATGTTCACAGTGAGTAACAAATAGTAAAATATTAAAATAACTTAATAAAGAATGTATAAATTACAGGTAAATTGTAAATTATAAAAAATAACGTTAAGTATTTTTAAGTTTTTGAAAATGCAATTTCTTTGTACAATAATAATAATTGGCAAACATAATATATGTATAAAAATAGTATAGATTTTTTCACATATTAGACCTAACAATATTGTTGCATTAATGTAATCAATATTATAAAAAAAATACTGTTTTTTTTTATATTTTTTTGTTTTATTTTTAGTCAGTGTAAAAACTTAAAACCTATGAAATATAGTTAGTGGATTTACCTAAATCTATGTATATGTTTAACAAAGTGAAGTCTAATATCTTAAGTATCTCCACTTTCATGAAACTAGATCAATTTTATTAAACATAGATAACTTTTATTAAACATGCTGCATACTAATAGAACCTCTTCTATTCATTATAAACATTGTAACATCTTTTTTAACTCTCCATGCCAAACTTGTTATAAATGGTGGCGGCCAAGAAATATATTTTGGTTACATATATGATTTTTTTTTTTTCCGTTTTTGTTATTTGACAGATAACAACAATTAGCATTTTGACCGAATCGTAAATGAATAATTATTGTCATTGTTAAATCAATATATTTGTAATGATACATATAATTTTTGAAGTCATTTTCGTTAGTGCACATTTTATTCATGTTTTTTCACATTTTTTATAATTTTACTAGTTGGTGAGTCCTGCGCATGTACTATCTCAACCAACTGTGATACACCCTGCGCAACCGCCACCACCTCAACCACCACCTCCGGCTCAACATGGACCCCCACAAACTGTTAGTTTTCACCATACCATACCATTAATTAATATGAATACTTATAGTTTATATCACTATGGAAACAAATATTCATAAGATAATTATTATTATAATGGATATATACTTATAACATAATATTTTTGAATTATAATCCACTAATAGATCATTCACTAGATCACCATTACAATATCATTTTTGAGCCACTGCTTGTATGCTTATACTAACTTGATATTTTATACATAATCGTTATATGTTAAGAAGAATTAAGAAAGAAATAAGAACTTGGGGATATATTAAAAAAAAAAATGTTTCAGCCCCCGCAACAACAGCAGCAGCAGCAGCAGCAGTTATCTCGTGCGTCTCCTCAACTTATGCAGCACTTGCAACACCAACAGCAGATCCATTTGCAACAATTGCAACAACAACAACTACAACATCAGTTACAACAACAACAACATCAACACTTGCAATCTCAGCAAATACAACCTCAACAGATACAACATCAAATTGTGATGCACACTGCCTATGTCAATCAAGCGGTGAGTTTTAATTATTATTTTAATTTTTCATACAGTCACAAATCAAACGCAAATCTAATTGCCTATAGGCTATTATAGAATAATAAATGGATTAACTACCTATTATGGAACAAATACAACTCTTTGCAGACTGATGCCATTAAAAGTTAGATAGACTAAAAATAATCTAGTAACTAAAAAGTGGTAAGAAAAGTTATTTATGCTACTAGTTAAGAGGATTGTGAAGTGTTGATACGCGGCGCGAGTAGGTTTTAAAAAAATGCTTTCTTCATACCGTTCGCTTTGCCAACCTGTATGGTGCGATTGAGAGAGGTGCAAATCTTAGAGGCAGTTACCTACATTTCCTGTTTGAAATATTGTTTCGGGCGATAATGTTTTCACTCCCCTAAACATTTGCGAAATGAGACAATTTTGGACTCATTAGATTCATTGAGAGACATTACCGCTCTTTGTATGAAAATTTTACAGCTTCACAATCCTTTTAAGATTAACTAAATTCTTAAATAATTTAAATAATAATAAAACTATAATAATATAAAAAACAAAAAATATTCTTTTATAAATATATATTTAAATTTTTAGGGAACACCAACACGACAAGCACCGCCGAAGTTGCTCAACCAGGCGCTGAGTAACCAAGGCGGGGTGACGTTGGTGCGGACCCCGCGCGCGGTGCGCCCGCGTCGCCCCGCCATGCGGTCGCCGATGCCCACCCCGCCTCTGCAAGTGCCCCCTCGCCTACTGAACCCTCAAATTCAACAAGTAAGTATATAAATTTATTATTGTCTAGAATAAAGTCCATTTATTGAATTGGTGAAGCGTAGAATAGCACAATTTACTATGTTGTTGCCTTAATGCTTATTTTTTCAAACAACCAATACTTTTTTAAAATAAAACGTGTATTTTATACCATCAGAATTGACATTTAAAAAGTCAATAATTTAATTTTTAAATAATTCTGTAATAAAAACTCTTTCGGTAAATTGGTTGGTTGGACAAATAAGCACTGTTTCTGATTGTGAGACGACGAAGTCCTATCAAATATCACCAATGTTATGGTATTAGGCAGCACCTGAATGCAATCTTGTGATCGGGCTATACACTCTCACCAAAATAATCCGAGTCTTGGCGAGTGCGACAGTGTACTTGTTAGTACACACAGTAATGCGGTGAAGTACATAACGTTATAATGAAAGTGACTAAATTTATAATGTATTTTATTATATGTGTGCATGGTATTGTAATTGTAATAACTGATAGAGCAAAAAATATCAGTTGCCATAATTTCTTGTGCACCCATCTTCTAGGCATATGTAACTTTAACTGGATAATTGGGAATATACTTTGTTTCCTAAGCTTAATTCTAATTAGAATATTGCTGAAATGCAATGTTACCATTGGTATGAATACGTGAAGTGTAATCCTATATTGGATAATGACAACAAATATTGTAGAAAATATTTGTTGTCATTGTCCAGACTCGTGCAAAGTATGCGCAAAGCCGTTGAATTGCGGAAACCAGCTCGTTCATACCATGTTGTCATTATCCGTTTGTAATGAGAACCTTGTGTCAATCGTGGAAACTACTAAGTTACTAGAGTTTTGCGATACATTATTACATAGCAGTGTATCTTAATAGACGTACGATTCGACGATGATAGATACAAGCTAGAGTCGAAATTGTTAACTTAATTGCTCACTTAATTCTTTCTGGGCTTCTTCAACAATAAGTTTTAATATGAAAAAAATATGTCCTATAAATTGCAGACAGTCTGTGGACTGTCTAGGTGACTGGTAATTGACATTTAACTCCTGGTGATTCGAATACTATTCGGAATACAGCAGAAGTATTTAATGTCGTTATGGTTATATGGTCGTTTCATTTGTCTTAATTCTAAAATAAAGATTTGTAATGGTATTTTAAATTTTATATTTTATATTTTACTGATCTATGTCAATATTTGTCTATGATGAATGAATATTCTTCAGTACTACTTTGAAAGTGCTTTATTATTTTTCGAATCTTTTTTTTTACGTGTAAATTCTCAGTAACAGCCCGGAGTTCGGAAGTTGGCGGTGTTTCACCCCCGTATTTCGGAGAGCACGTAAAGTACCGGTCTTGTCGGTATCGTCCAATCGGACTTTGAGAGTGACAGGAATAGAGAATGCTCTGGTATCTGCGCGTACACGCGCTTCACTATAATATCTCTTGCGCATCTGGCTAATCTTAATGAGATTAAACGCCGTGGCTGAAATCCGTCAGGAGGACATTACTATCTCGAATGTCTGCCTAAATTTTGACTGGCTCATTATGGAGCAACTTTATTTGATTGTTATCCTCTTCTAACAGGCTCATTATTGTTTGGATATTGCTTACTTTCCTAACAAAAATTAGTGGAAATTTTCTTGACTTTTTATTTGTAGTAATACTGTGGGATCTATTAAGAGAGACAATGAGCCAAAGGACTTGGTCCTTGTTGGTTTGGTTTACTGTTCAATCACGCTGATGTTTATACTCATATTAAGTTCACTTGTCAAAATCGATTTTCTTGAACGTGCTCTTGTAGAACATTTGTCGTCTTCTCATTTTACTCTTAGCATTGCAAAATTCCTCGGTACTTTTTTGAAGTAGGTTTTTCGGAATTGTAAATCACTTTTAACAACGTGGTTGGCTCAGTGACTCTACTTGCTGTGCTAGCGGTCGCGGGTTCAAGTCCTGCTGAGAGCATTTATTTGTGTGATGAGCACGAATTTTTGTACTCCAGTCATGGGTGTTTATATTTATAATACGTATTTATTTAAAGTTATATATGTGTAGTATATCAACTATCCGTTATCCATAACACAAGCCTCGTAGCTTACCATAGAACCAGACGGTGCTGTGTGTTAATGTCCCAATATGTTTATTTATTTACTTTTGTTCCTACAAATAAGGTATATAATCTTGCTCGCAGATGTTATAACGTTTATATAAAGGCAGAGTTCAACAAAAGAATTACCTATAAAAAATAGGATGAGTCACTAATCTTTTTAGCACAGTCCACACCTTGTAAAGGGTCGTTAGAGACATTATCTTCCTCCCAGCCTAAGTAACAAAGCTAAGGTCATCCTGTAAACATGACCACAGAATTACAGTATGAAGCAATGCTCCTTAAACCACACTAGATTTAATTAAATGAATAACCAGCCAAGGCTGATGAAGCTTATCCATCCGTACAAGCATTAAGATCTTCATTTTAATTGTGGCTATAGTTTTCCAGTGTTATTTGTCATCTACGAAACAAATCACTTTTGCGTCGTCATTATTCTACTATTTGCTTAATTTTAATATAGTAATAAGTTATTCATAGTAATAGGATTCAGTCTAGACTCTTGAGTACGGAACGCTTATTTATTTATTGAATAAGAACACTAACAGTATACATGTGCTAGATTTTCATGAGTCCAAAATTACAAAGTGTCAGTCTTCGCATTTACACAACACTGTCAGAATAATATTAAAACTTTAATCTATATAGATAAATAAAGTTGAAGCGTCTGTTTGTAATTTCAATATAACAGCTTTTTATTAAATACATATAAAATTATATACGGTACTTTTACAATACCATAATCATAGAAATTATTTTAAATGACATAATACACTAACATAATATAATTTAAGTAACAAAAGTATAAATGAAACATGTGAAAATAAAACTATCTTTTCGGATTTTTTCGCGGTTTGTTTGATTCGCGGATAGAGAAACTGTATATTTCGTGACCATGATTGCTGTAAAGCATTCGAAATGTTGAGAACCAAAAATCGAAATAATATTAATATTATCATCCGAACTACAATATAAAGTTTCTTTTCGATACGTCATACGACAATTAGAAATAATACAGTTGACTAGTGATCGCCGCGTGGTTGAAAATCAACCATAATTCATTAAGTTTGATCGATATTAAGGTTCTTTTGTCAATGTTATATAGATAACCTATAAAATCCAAAAAAAAATTCAAACGGGCCCATAGATTCATAGATTTGCACGTATAGACAAAAAAACTTTTCACCTATACATTATGTAAGTACTTGTATAATATTGATGAAGGTTATCTAACATCATACTACATCTTTTAGCAGTAATTATATATAAATAAAATACGCGAGCGGATTCGCGGGTAAAAGAAAGTCAATTAATTTTGGCTTTCTGCAGTCCTCTTTATAAACTTTAACTATGCCAAAGCTCATACTCCTCCGTACATGCAATATGCTTATAAAGGGGTTCAAAGTTTTCTCTTCACGTAAAAAGCGTGTTTAAAAAATAGTGTTTAAGAAATATGAATGTAATAGAGCCCACAAACACCAACTGGCGGTCGAGGTATGGCGACGAACGGCGCGGGAGTGGTGCGCGCGCGCGTCGCCCGGCCCGGCTCGCCGCGCGTGCTCAACCCGCACGCAGCACACGCGCAACACCGCCCGCCACGACCCCGCACACCGTTGCTACAGGTTATTACTCTATTCTGTACCTGAGAAACATAACACTGTAACTCCGTTTTTTACAAGTTTGTATTTTTTACATTATACTATTGTATGTGTCCTTTTCTATAATGGCGTAAAACTGTTTGTAGCAAAATTATTAAGTATTTAATACTATAGATAGTTTATTTTGCTACAAACAGTGTTATGCTATGATAGAAAAGGACACATACAATAGTATACTGTAAAAAACACAAACTCGTAAAAAACGGAGTTACAGTGTTATGCTTCTCAGGTACATTTATTATCACTCATGTGTTATTGTTATCTATACTATCTATACTACTATTATGGAGGTAAAGTTTGTTAGTTTATTTGTAGGGCTAATCTCTGAGAGTACTGATCGGATTCTGAATTTTTTTTTTTTTTTTCACTAATAGAAAACGAAATACTATAGGCAATTTTTTATTCTGATAAAGATGTGTTTACTGTCAGAAATTATAATATTTTTTGTCGGAATCGGAAAAATGGCAGTTAAGTTGTTGTATCTGCTACTGTTAGACAGTTAGGAATGTTCCCGTGCTAGGAGATAGTAAGTCTTGTGATAAAATAAGGAACTGTAAAAGGAAATTTATGTGTATTATTATTTATCACTTTAAAAAGTAAATCGCTTATGATAACATTTAAGATCTTACTCTTTCTAATATATAGCAAAATCAACAGCAGCAGCAACAACAACAACAACAACAACAACAGCATCAACAACATCAACTAACACAGCATGTCATCAATCATCCACAACAAATACAGCAGCTCAATCAATTAAAACTAACAACTCAACAGGTATGTATTTGGAGTACATAAGTTTATCAGTGCTCATTTTTTATGTGTATAATCTAAATTTGTTGTTCTAATAATTAGTTTATGGTTGAATGGAAGAGTGATATTAAATAATTAATTGTCTGTCAATTTTTCACTTGTATGTAATGAATTTTCATAGCTATTTAATTCTATACTGCTTGAATTCTAAATTAAATACTTTTCCTAACATATACTTTCAATTGTTATAAAATACTATTTAAAATTTCAGCAGCAGATTTTAATAAATCAACAAAATCAATCGCACGCGCAACAACCGGCGCGGATAATAACACCACAAGGCACCATAGTGACACAAACACTGCAGACTACAATGTCGCAGCATCACACCGTGCAGACGAATCAGAACGGACCACTACCTCAGCAGACCCTCAACTCAACTCCTCAACGCGCGTCGCCCCATCCACAGCAAGTACAGCAAGTACAACAACAAGTGAAAAAAGTCACTGTTCAACCAAACAACGCAAGTGAAATGGATCTAGAAGAAAGTATAAAGGCGGTGATAGTCCAAAAAAATCCAGTTACAGAAAATCAGAATCCACCCCAACAGTTCCAAACTCCCCCACCCTTAAGGCAAAACCATACTAATCTAACCCCCGGACCGAGTATAAATCAGCAACATCAAATGAACTTCAACCCTCAACATGGCTTCCAGCAACAAATGACATTCGACCACTCGCATTTACAGCAACCACCACAATTATTAATGGAACCGGAAAATCCAGAGGAAGAAAGACAGTTTATTCCCTTGTCGAATGGTCAAAGAATGTCATTAGCGGAATACAGACGGATACAATCGTCACGTGTAATGTCGCAACAACAGCATCAACAACAACAGCAACAGCAAACAAGGTGAGCTAAGTCTGATCTCAAAAGATATTTTATTCAAATAATTTTACTAAAGTCTATTATCTAATCTAATATATTTAAACGAGCAATTCTTGTATATTTATATCTTTATTTATTTATACTAACGATGTCGGAAACGGTTCTAACGATTTCGCTGAAATTTAGTATGTGGGAGCTTTCAGGGGCGAAAAATCGATCTAGATTAGTCTCATGTCTGGGAAAACGCGTGTTTTCGAGTTTTCATGCGGTTTTCTTTTGCATTATTCTCCGCAGAATATGGTTGATAATTTCTTACACTCATGCATAAGTATCGTGGTCAAGCGACCAAGGTGCAAGATTAACAAATCAATAGGTGTATCTGAGATCGAATCTCGATCGGAGACAAAGTTTTACTTTTTTTTTTTTGTATTTATTCAAGTTTTTAGTTCTTTTTATATAAAAAATACGATATAACAAAAAAGCACACCGAGCGAAGCTCGGTCGCCAGGTACTTATAATTAAATTTTACATTCATAATTATATTGGTTCTTATAATGTATGAGGCTAGGTAAGTTTATTAAATTCAAATGCTATTTCATGACAATGCCTAGCAATGCTCAATAGCTGTTTAAGACAAGCGGTAGCGTGTCCAGCCAAGTTCAAGCCAAAAGGAACTGGCGACGTAGCACCGTGTGTATATTTCATACGAACCATTTGGAGCCACTTTTCACCTCGTAATAACTCAAAATCTATTTAACATAGACACATGAAATTTGGTTCATTTATTTAATCCCCTTAGATTAACTAGAATCCCCAATTCCATAATTACAGCTCAAACGATTATTGAGATATTACCGTCTAAAAATCGGCATTTTTATCACTGACTGACATATAGTAGTAAAACCTAACCCACTTCCAGATGACCTAGAAAATTGAAACTTGGTGTCCAGATGAGTAATTGTATGCATATAAAGGGAAAAATCCGAAAACAGTCAATTTTTAAAACTTTTTAAATTAATTTTTATTAACACCTTGCCTGCACCTTACGCCTTCTAAAACATAATAATACTATCATCATACCAAATTTCATCAAAATCCCTTCAGTGGTTTTACCGTGATGCGGTCACAGACAAACACACAGACAAAAATTCTAAAAACTATACATTCGGCTTCTGTATCAATAACAATGATTATTTCAATAGGATTTCAATAGGAGTACATGTATAGACTATTGTAGCATACTGCAGTTTATAAGCAATTCATTTTGTTATAGGGAAAGTGGACGTCAAACGTTAGTGAGAAGTAAAGAACAACAAAGACCTGTACAAAGAGTTCCTCCAATGCAAACACAACCACAATCTAATCATCTTCCAGGTGTGTGATCCATCTTTTGTATATAATGTCTATAGAAAGTTAAAAATATAATCAGGTATAGCGTGTAATGTGGAAGTATGGAACGAATTAAGCACTGAATTCACTGTGAAAAGTATTTTGTTAATTTATATCTTCGATCAACAATACTACTAGATAACATGACACATACAAAATCAAAGCTAAATTCTGTCCGCGCGAATATGTACTTATACAGCTACATTTGTATACTAACGAATCAAGACAAAGTCTTATAATAGTTTTATTTTCAATCTAATCAACACCATAGCACCTTGTAATAAAGTCACAAATCTTTAAATTATCATCATACACTTACGATCATTTCGTAAGTATTATGTTTATTGTAAAATCAACCTTATATTAAAATCATAAAGCACTTTTTCCCGTTGTTGCTTTGTGAGCTAAATCACTATGTTTTGTTTCTGCTTGCTTCTTTGAATTTCGCCAAATGTTCTCGGCGAATTTAAAATTGTTCAAAATTTAATTTTTATACTATTTCATAGGTTAAATCTTAAAATATTGACTTAATTTACATGTACTTACCGAAAACAAGACACTCCGTCCGAAAAATTTCTTCTTCGCGCATTATTATTGCAACTTTTAAATACACATTGCGGCATTGTGAACGTGTTTACGCTTGTAGTGTTTCAATAAAACTAATCTAAATATACGCTCACTTTACAAGTGAGCTTATATTTACCGAGACGGATTTCTTACGCCGACCCGAAATCTAGTAGTATTGTTGATCGAAGATTTATATAAATTAAAATTAAATGCTGTTTGTTAGTAAACATATCATTTGAGAACGGCTAGACTGATCTGACAATTTTTTAATTGATGGATTTTGAATTTTGAATTTTTTATGGATTTGATGATCATAGTTTGTACAGCCATGATGTTTGTATAACACATCGAAAAACTATTAAAATAGTTTTTGTGCGTGTTTGTATAATTTTTTTTAACATTTATACTGTTTCAGTAATGATTATTTATTTATAAATGTTACAGAAAACAACGAGGCTATGAGCGGGCCGTCAGAACAATCATCTGAACCGCAATCTGCTAAAATGTTAATTTTTTTACAAAATGGAGAACAAAGACTCATTACTTTTACATTACCTAAGGAAAGTTGTACGCTTCAAGAAGTCTTAGAGCAGGTATGATTTTCATAAGGAATCGTTTAGTTAGAATGGTTAGTCAGTTGATTAAGCTGCTTGTTGATGATTCCTATTATGCCTCATTTATATGCTGATAGTTTATTCAAAATATTTAAAGTATCAATGTTTTCAATAAATGTATACAATAAATGGTATAATGTGCAATAAACACACATATCATTCAAAAGAGGAAAAGAAAAATTCACATAAGGACTTTAGAAGCATTGTTTCAAAATTGAATTGAATTTTATTGAATTTTATTGAATTTTAAATACAAACATAAACTATGAATTATTTTCAACAGTACAGTTTTATACTCAAAGGGTGTAACCATACTTCTATAGCGAAACTGCCCCCGGTAGGAACCTATATCGTAACTAATGTTATACTGTAGAGGACACTAACAGTAGTTGATCGAGTAGATATTAGCTCTATATCGTAGTTAATTGATCTCAAACTACCTTCTTATAAAATTTTATCTAAATTGGTCCAGTAGTTTTTGAGTTTATTCATTACAAACATACAAAAATACAAATCTTTTCTCATTATAATAGTATAGTGTAGAAGTGTATATTTACTTGATACTTTGTAGTTTACTTATACGGGATACCAATTCAAATATATCATTAGCTAAAGTTTAAAGAATTAACCAAACTACTTTTAAAAAATTCCTTATATATCCTTTCATATGTATTTGTTTCAGGTTAATGTTCCTTTTACGGAAGAAACTAATATACAGTGTATGCAAAATACTAGTAGTGAAATAGATTACTTTGTATCTGTAGGCTCCACTACGAGGATTGAGGAGATGTTAGAAAATCATCCAGTAAGTATATGAGGGCTATTTACATTTTTGTATTATTATAATTACATTGCATGTGAAATAGGCAGGCAGTTGTAGCCTAGTAGCGCACACGCTTGGGAAACCGAGTGAAACGGGTTCGAATCCCGTGTTTCGCCACCTTTGTCCTGATCACCATTTGTCTTACCGTGAAGAAAAACATCGTGAGGAAACCCCTATGTCTGAGAAAACCTAGCAAGTTTTTGAAAGACATGTAAAATTTGTCAACCCGAGTGAAGTTCAAACCCCGGGTTCGGACCCGTTCAAACGGACGGACCGGTTCAAATCCCGGGTCTCGCACCTCTGATATTTTCATGTGCGAATCATTTTCATCATCATTACCACTTGTCTTACGGAGAAGGAAAATGTCTGAGGAAACCTGCAAGATTGACAGAACCTAGCGAGAATCGAGTTTTCAAAAGTCATGTGAAGTCCACCCCGCCAATTGGCCCGCGTCGCAAATTATGGCCTGATCCCTCTTGAATTGGACCCGTACCCAACGGTGGGACGCTATAAAGGACTAAATACAATAATGCACTTCTATATTAAATTGAATATATAATAAAAATATTCTTATACGTTTTTATTTTATTACAGATGCTAGTTGGAGATATTAGTAGTAGAAATTCCCCAAGTGTATTACCACAACCGCCAAATAGTGAAATATCAACTCCTGAAAAAGGGCCGTGCCCTGAAAATGGTTTGTATCTTTTTTTAATAAATAACAAAATATTGAATTTAAGTTTCTTTAAGCACTGTGATTATGAACATGATAAAAAAAATTCTTAAAATTTTGTTTTCTTCAGTAGTATTACTATCACTTTATTGGAGCTACCTATTGTACTGGATGTCTCGTTTCATTGAGCATGTGGGAGGTATAGCCAAAATGAGAGATTTTACTTTTAATGTCAGACATTGACTTACATGGCTTAATTGGGACAGACTTTAGAGATTTTTTCATTAATAAAATTAAATTCTTCGTTTGATAGAAACCACAATGAGTGATTATAAATAATTATTGTATAACGGAAAACGTATACGATTCCCGCCCTTATTTGTGTATTTATTAAAAGAAAAACAAAATTGTTTCACATAGACAATGTATAATAAAAAACAACTGAATTCATCTCTTTTTTTAAAACGGTTTAAATAACTCATTCAATGTTTAATGACCACACGTTTGGCTCAGTTTGTAGTGACCCTACTTGCTGTGCCAGCGGTCGCGGGTTCGAGTCCCGCTGGGGGCATTCATTTGCGTGATGAGCACGAATGTTTATACTCAAGTCATGGGTGTTGTATTTATAATATGTATGTATTTAAAATTATATAATGTGTAGTGTATCAACTATCTAATATCCATAACACAGGCCTCGTAGAGCTTATCATGGAACTAGATGGTGCTGTGTGTTAATGTCCCAATATAAAAAAAAAAAACATAAAAAATGTATGTAACAGTAAACAACAGCCCGCCATCGCCCGAGCAGCGCTCGCCGCCGCCGCGCTACGTGGAAGGCATGCTCGCCGTGTGCAAGCTGTGCGGGTACACCGGCTACGACTTCAGCCGATGTGAACGGTCATTATACAGTATACTATACACACAACACTAGTACTAATACGTTAACTGCCTCGATGGTCAGTGGCTAGCATATGCGGGTGTAAATCCGGAGGTTACGGGTTCGAGTCGCGAGTCAAATTTAGTTATTGAGTCTTTTTGTTAAGGTGATGGTGGTCGGTGGGTCGGTGTTTCTTTAAGTTTTGAAAGATTATCCATTTAAATTTAAGAATCACCAAGTTTTTTGAAGTTATATAATTAAGGATAGATGAGACCTTAGGACCTCATGTAGCATGGCATGACTGTATTAACAAGCAATGTCCTCCTTACCGATTTGGCCACTGTGGCCAATCTCACTCTGACAAGCCAACTGCACAGGTGATATTATAGCGCAAAAGAATACGCGCACACACAAGTGCACTCTGTATTCCTATCACTCTCACATTCCGTTGGAACGATTACTCGACACTCGGAGCAGGACCAACGTGACACTAAGCATAGGGGTCTTTGATGAAACATCGCTAACATTCCAATACCAGGATGTCACTGAGAAAAAAAGCTCAATAAATATACTTGTCCCGAATCGGGGCTTGAACCCAGGTCCTACGGTTCTGCAGCCAAATTAGTCACTAGACTATCGACGCAAATAAACGATGGTTACACACTTGATCTAACATTATAATACGATCAATTTTAGTCGACTGGACGGAAGTCACTTTTGTAAGGTGGTCATGCATCTACCCCTAGATACGTCAAAAAATACTAATGATTCATATGAATAAATAACTAATTATTATAATCTGTTAACCCTCATATTATGCTACAATTGCATTAATTAATTTCCATTGCATAAGAATTGCAAAGAGGTCAAAATATGTAAAAAAAATATTAATAACACACTCTTAATCTATTTTAAATATTATAAAATATTTGTCATATTTATTTTTACAATTACTGTTTAAATACATATTGTAATATGATATTTGTTATATTTTAAAAAATCATTACAATTTAAGGAACTTTACTTGTTTATGTATTATTAAACACAATTTATTTTATTGATTATACTCAAAATATCAATTATAATTGAGCATTTCGTTACAGATGTAAAAGAGTATTTACTGAAGAACCAAAAAGTGTCCTTGCAAGTAAAAAAGTAGAACAAAAGAAAAAGGATCCTGAAAAATTAATATTAGAAAAGCAAATGTAAGTAACAATTATATGGATATAAGCGACTCGCCCTCACTCCGTTCGGGTTTGGCCCTAGTTACTTAAAAAATGCGGGGGGGGGGGGGGGGGGTGTAGGACGGTGAAATATGCTTATGACCTATTCTCGTACGTACCAAATATAGAAAAAAAAATCATTAAAATTGGTCGAGCCGTTTTGGAGGAGTGCGACCGTGACACGAGATTTGTATATATTAGATTAACTCCTCGCGGACCGCGAGCACACCGGTGTGCTAGATAACAATTGAATTCTCGGAAATTCGCACGGATTTCTTAGAATTTGTCCGGGAGGGATTAAATTAAACTTTAATATGAATAGGTTGATTCATGAGAGTAATAATTTTAAAGTGCCTCGGTATGCTTGTCAATAGCAAGCAAGCCTTATTATGATTAGATTAGTTTATCAACTTGACATATAATATAAAAGTGTATTGATAAGTAAAATGTATATCTAGTAATGTGTATCTTTTTTAGCCCACCAGATGGTATCAAACTGAATTTATTGAAGACAACTGTTAAAAGTTTAAATAATAAAAATGTAAGTATCTTTATTTTAACCATATGGCTTACAATAATTATTATATAAAATCATAATAAATATGACTAACTGGAGTACTCCTTTTTTTATTATGTTGGGAAATGCATTTATGAATACCACCTGTATACATATGAGTGGTTGGTTATGGAAGATTCACCGGCTAGAGAAACCAGTACTACCCACTAAAACCCAACGGAACCTTCCCCCTTTTAGTAGGGCGTCGCAGGATCACTTACATACTCAACCACGATGCCCCGACGGCAGGTCTGCCGAAGCAGACAACACAACCAAGGGGTTGCTCTCGTGATCCACTGTGCTGTCTGACAGTAGAAGTACCAGGAGCAACCCGCATAGTCACCACCCACCGAAGTGGACCATTTCCCAGTATGTCTCTTGGCTTCACGCCCGGCTGTATTGCCGGACGCTAATGAGCCATGGGGGGAGGGGAGGGGAAGGGGGTACTGGGTGCTCCTCCCTCAGCTTCTCAAAGTTTATGACTAACTTTAAAAAAGGAGGAAATACTCAAAACGTGTGATTTTTTGGATTTGTATGCTATGCTATATATTCACCTGGTGGGATGATTCTGTTTTTAGTATGAGTGGTAAATTCAGAGATAGTGCCTTGAAACAAACATAAATAATGTGTAGTAACATAAATGTTCATAATATTGACATAGATAAGAAAACGAAGGAGTTAGTTAAGTTTCAATATTATGTAATTTGTTTCTTTTATATTTTATCATAATAATTATTATGTTTATTGTATAGGTCGTTCAAGACAAAAAACCAACGAGAGTACGAAAGCCTAGAGGGAAGCAGCCTGACCCTGAACCAGTCATATTAACTTTAAGTTCCGACGAGGAAGACTCAAATAGTTCAATATTTAATCACCATGTAAGCATCGCTTTTACAATTTTTTTTTAATGTTTGTAATCGGCCATTTTTAATTTCCCACTGCTAGGAGTGGGTCTCCCTTCAATATGAAGGGGATCAGGCCATAGTCCACCACGCTGTCCAAGTTCGGGTGGACTGAGCATGTCTTTGTCATTCTGTCAGGTTTCTTTACGATGGTTTTCCATCACCGTAAAATAATATTTTGTTTTATTTGTATACCACATGGAATTTTCTTTATTAGTACAAAGTGGTAATGCTCTAATCGCAATGAGCAGCACAATAAGCAACATAAGCAAGAGAAATAAATTAAAAATTTAGATTAAAATATGATATTGTATAAAAATTAAATATAAATGAACAACATTATAATATGATTCAATATTAGTAAACTAAATGGATATTATTTATTATAATTTTCAATAATAATTTTCAATATGTTGTATTTGCTTAAGTAACACTTCACACGGTGTAAAGAATATAAAAGCGAAATATAATTTTTAATTTTTATTTGTATAGCAAGAACAATTGGTAAACACAAAGGAACCTTCCCTAAGTGAAATTGAAGGCGGCAGTTCAGACGGCGGTGGAATTGATAACATGGATGGTGAGTTATTCTATTTTAAATATTTATACCTGTATGTATATGAGACTTGTAGTTGTGGTTTCAATTGATTGAAAACTGTTTTCTTCAACACATCTAGAGATATACTGAAAAATCTGTGTAAATTATGCCCATTGAAGTTTTTAGAAATTCCTACTTATTAAAAAGTATAATATCACTAACACAATTCCTCACTAACATATAATATGACAATTTTTAAATGCGTTTTAAAAGTGCACCAGTTAAAATTTATATATGCAGATTCCTAGGAATCGTCGAACTCACTGTAAAATATAATCCATACAAAACTAATAAAAAAATACATACATTTTGAAAAATAAGAAATTAAAAATTATATTAGTAGTTTAAAACAAAGTAATTTATTATATAAAAGTAAAAAAACATATTTTAAATAAAACTATCTTTTCGGGTTTTTTCGCGGATTTATTTAGATTTTTGGTTCCCGACGTTTCAAAAGCTTTACAGCAATCATGGTCACGGGAGAAACTAAGGTATTAGATGTCTCAAAGGTATTAATATAGTTGTTACAGACAGCTTACCCACAAAATAACAAATTAAATTCAAAAAAACTTGAAAATTGGCACCGAAATTGGTTTCGATTGCACAACATCTAAGGATGCAAAAATCATTTTTTATCACTGAATTAATAATTCACCCAAGAAATAAATGTAAACAAATCGCAGCGATATTCTCCGATCGATTTTGGCCACGGCGGCCAATCTCATTGAGACTAGCTGAGAGAACTAGAGATCTGCGCGGGAGATATTATAGTGAAGCGCGTTTCTTTGTGTACGCGCAGATACAATTCTCTATTCCTTTCACACACAAATTCGATGGGATGATAATTCGACACTCGCGGCGATAGTGAAGGCGAAAGACCGACGGTTTATCGTGCTCTCCGAGGTACGGGGCTGAAACACAAATACTACTTGTTGTATGTGTTCAGCCCTTTTTAACGTCACACTACTGGTTTTTTGCTTCTATTGTGTTCGCATCTTACCTGTGCAATGTATTGTACATGTAAGTTAGATAAGCTGAAGGAAGAATTGAGAAGGGGAGGTGCATCCTGTGGTGGTCCTGACTGACTGATGGATCAACACACGGCTTAAGCACCTGGTCGTAGAAACGTGAAATGAGGACGTATTCCTTATATGATGTAGGCATCCGATAAGAAAGGATTTTTCGAAATTCATCCCCTAAGTGGGTAAAATAGGGGATTAAAGATTGTATGAAATTCTGTCATACTTAAAGTGATATACATAGAAAATGGTGTTTAGCTTTAAGACAAAAAATAAGAAATATATTTATTTGATTTTTTTCGAAATTCATCCTTTAAACAGGTAAAAGGGGTAATAACGTTTATATGGGCAAAGAATTACTTATGATCTAAATTACTTGAAACTTGATATTATCTCTTCAATAAAATTAAATAAAATACATGTTTTAGCATTTTTATTTATTTATTTATTTTTCGAAATTCAATCCCATATAGGAGTAAAATGGGGGATGAACGTTTGTATGTAATTAATAAGTAAAAAAGTACAAAAAAAAATACTCACCTGTAGACGATTTAAGAGTCTTAAAAAACTTTCTACAAAATGATGTCCATATAGCCTTAAATATTAGGTCTTTACCTATGATTGCCGTTTAATATACAGAAAGTTAGTCATTTTTTTTATAAATATTTTTTATTTCTATCAATTGAAATATGCACCCATGTTATCGATGCATCTCTGCCTCCTCAGTGATAATTTTTCAATGCCCTTCTGGAAGGAGCCAGGTGTACGGGAGCCAACAAACTATTCAAAGGCATTTTGTCCTGTCTCTCGGGTATTGAATTTTTTCCCTGCCAAGAAGTTATCCAAATTTTAGAAAAAGTAGAAGTCTGTCGGCGAAAGGTTTCGTGAGTACGGTGGATGATATAAAACTTCCAACCCTAACTCTTGTAGCTTAGAGAACGTCTGTTGTGCCGTATGAGGTCGAGCGTTGTCGTGTAGGAGCAGCGGGCACAAGCGATTAACCAAGGCTGGCCAGAGATTTGCGAACTTCTCCATCATTGTGTCCAGTTCCTCACAGTATACATCCGCAGTAATGCTGGTGCCATTTGGTAAGAAGCTGTGATGAATTATACCGGTACTAGACTATTAAACAGTGACCATGACAAGTTTTCGTTTGAAGCATTTGTCGCCAAATACCCTGTTCATTGGTATTAGACGAATATAACGTGATACGTACAGACAGCACATATCATAATTATAATGTAACTGTTAAACATATGATTTATTGATTGTTTGTTGGTAATGAACATAAACTGATTTAATGTACGAGGGTCTGGTCCCTCGCTAGTGACCTCCAACCTCCCCAATAACCACCCCGAACCTTGCTAAACTGGTAACTGATTTGATTTAATAAACTGATTTAACTAATCTCACATCACTGGTCCGATTGTTCTGATAACATGTTAACACCTGTCTATGCTGAATCTAATACTCTGAATCTGATTTCTGATCAAGCAATCTACTCACACGCAACAACTGAATATTTACATACTGGTAAAATAATCCACTTGACAAAACACGGTGTTGCGCCTGATCTGCCTCGCTCGTGTCTCGTCCGCATCTGAGTCAAATTTCAATCTATCCTATCGAACTCTTTTCGTACTATCCTTACCGTTAATGACAAATAATAATCTAAATAAATAAACATTTATTTCTTGCTTACCCTACGGTATTCGCGACAGCACTGCCTAGGTGCTGAACCAGGGTCAAACCATATGATGACCGCTTACGATTATCAAAAAGAATCTATTTTTCATCGCAATTGACAATGCGGTTCAAAATCTTCGTTTCTGTGTCTCAACGAGTTCGTCGCGCTGGCGATCGTTCAGTTCGTGCGATACCCACTTATCAAGTTTTTTTACGTTGCCAATTTGACGTAAATGGACCAATATTTTTTGATGCTAACATTGAAAGCTGCTGCTAACTCAGCCGTAGATTGAGTGTCGTCAGGTCCCACTATCGCCTTTAATTCGTCGTTTTAGTTTTCGGGCGACCATGGGGTTCATTTTCAGATCAAAATTTTCATATCGGAAGCGTTCAAAGCAATAACGAGTCGTGCGTTCTCTTGTAGTTTTCACTCTGTATACGTCACTAATGTTGCGAGCCGTTTGTGCGGCATTGCTACCGAGACGGAACTCGTATTCTGTAATTACTCGCATTTTTGGTTTGTCCATATTGCTGAAAAAATACAAATGTAGTGAAAACAAAACACTAATCAATAAACAAATGACTGAATTGGAAAATAGAATTCCATACTTTTAAAATAAAATTCATTTGAATTTAGAATTTATTATTCATAAATTACGTTTAAACATTGTAAAACGGCAAATTCGGAAGTAAAGACCTATTATAAAGATTGTGATTTCACCAATTTTGGTCGTCTTATTGCTTTAGCACACAATTTCTTCAGTTTTTGTCTTTTGGAATGATATCCATTTTTTTGGCATCCGGGCTCTGAACAATTTGTCATTTTGATTAAATTAAAAAAATCCCATCCAGGCTATAGAGCTTTACAATATACTGAGGATCATAATGATCGCGTTCTCTGACGGGAGAAAAAGGTAAATTCTTCCCCATTATATTCTGGCTCGCCAAACATGGCCCCCCCCAGGATATTTTTTTTTTTTTGTAATATTTGCATTTTTATTTTCACATATCGTTTGTTCGTCGTTTGTTCTTGATTGTTCGCCATAAATAATTGTTTGTTAATTGAGCTAAATGAACAATGTTAATTAAACAAAAAATAGGCACTTTGACGATAAAACAAACGTATTTTATAAAAGAACAAACATTAATGAATACTTAAAGACACCTAGTCACAAGAAAAATTATAAATTTCGATTGAGGGGGCTATTTTGAGGGTACATTTTTGTTTATTTATTTATAAATAAACAATAGACGAACAAACAATTATTTATGGCGAACAATCAATAACAAACGACGAACAAATGACATGTGAAATTAAAAATTCAAATATTAAGAAAAAATATCCTGGGGGGCCAAATTTGGTGAGCCTTATCACAGAAAAAACACTGGAGGGATTTTGATGAAATTTGGTATGGTGATAGCTGTTGTGATATAGGGTACATTTTAATAATATAATTGTAAAATATCGCATTTCTGAGAAAAAATACAAAAACTACAATGTAAGAGTATATACTAATATGTAAAAAATAGAATTTGGTTTTTGGTCATCTGAACGCGAGTGGAGCCGCGGGCAATGCTAGTTATTTTATAATTTATTCAAAAAAATTGCAAACTTACATTTGGTACTTTGATATTTTAAAATCGATGTTACAATGTAACATCGATTTTAAAATATCAAAGTTTTTGACGGCAGTGGACAACACTATTCAGTAGTAGGGATGTCGGCAGTGAAAGAAAACATCTATATATCGATGTATCAATATTTATTAAAATATCAATATCGACTTCGATATTCCTTCCGAGGAATATCGATATATCGGTCAATTTTTCAGAGATTTTTGGTTTTAAAATAATAATGTATTTAGTTCAGTCTGGCTTAGTAAAAGATAATACTATTTTTTATATAAATTGCACATTAATCATCACATGAGAATCTTAATAAAAACGAAGGTATTTTACCTCCTTCCAGTAAACTGGTTTTTACGGCATTTGAAAGTGAGTGACGCATGATGGCCGTCGCATACACACACACACATACACGGGACAAATTCAAATTCTAAATATTTTATTCAGCATTAAATTATTAAAATTTTACTGAACGTTATGAGTCTACTACCAGTTCGGAAAGAAGAATCCTCAGACCTGAAAAGAACTGGGGAAAGAAACTCGACGGGACTAACGTTATCTTTTTTATAAAGTTAAATTACAATTGGCAATATTTCTGTCAAGTTGAAGTAGCCTGGAGGCAATTACTTTATTCCCAAGGCGTGCCATCTTCTTTAAAATCATTTTTTATTGTATAAAAGCCTTTAGCACACAAACGTTTTTTATTAATTTTTGTGAATTTGACGATAGAAGCTTTTTGAACATTTTCTGGGCTCCTGTTGTACAGATCTATACATTGTCATAATGTTAAATAATCCGTCAATAAATTAAATTAAAAAAAATATATATAGTTTTTGATACGAGATTCGATACTGAATATTTTGTATCGATATATCGGAGCAAAATATATTGGCTTAAAATATCGATATATTAATGTATCGATATTTTTCTACAAGCCTATCAGTAGTCATTTATAATCTACGCAGCGCAGATGCGCTCGCTGTCATGGTGGTTCTCGTGTGTAATGCGTTCTAAATTAATTAAAAATGCTAAAATTCAGTAATTATAGTACTCTTAAAGGTATTTATTTTTTCGGTTTTCTACATTTGCAAACTTTTGAAGTTTATTGTAGTGTTTTATACGTTTAATCTGCTTTAGCATTGCAAGTATTATCGATCGGCCAATGCCGACTTAAAGTTTTATAAGTGTTTTTGTATATGTGTATATATTAAATTTTGAATTTATTTCCCATAAAAATTATTTAATATGAAGATATATTTATATTTTGAATAATTTCCAACACAATATTATGAAATTTTGGCTAGTTAAAAAAAATATTGAATTATGTTCATTCCACAATAAACACGTACCTTAATACCTAGAGAGGAGATATAAATAACATATCATAAGCAATGATTTATATCTAAATGCCATAAATGTTTTCATTTGAATTATTATATATAGACAAATATTTCTTTGGCATGGTCTGTAGTCTAAGCTACTTGATAGATTTGAACATTGAGATGTTAAATTGATATTAAACTTGAGAGTGATGTAGGCTGTGTAATATTTTTAATTCAGCATCCTTAAAAACAAGACAATTATAATATCTTGCTATTGTAAATGCTTATGACAAGGACAGTTGTTTTTATTTTCTCATATATTTGTTTTCCAACACAGCTGAGTTTCGAAACTGATTGTTCCACACTATTTTCGTGTACAGTTTAGTCTTTAAGGGTAACATTTTAACTTAGCATATTCTTTTTCCAGAAGCCAGTAGAGATGAAATTTCTCCAGCTCTGCAAGGGGTTGAAGCCTTTCTTAATTGTAGGACTATCAGAATAGGTTCATACAGGTATACACCAAAAGAAAAGGTGAGAATTAACTTTTATAATTAATGCAGTTTGCCCTTTTAAAATTCATGTATGAAATAATATTTTTTACTCATATATTTTCAATTTTTAGGTACACATATCAGTAAAAGGAATAAAAATTGTTGCCCCATCGTTGAAAAATGAGTCAAAAGATGTGGCTATTCAAATCCAATTTAAAGAAATAGTTAAAATATTAGTACATTTTGGTAAAGGCCTTCCTGTTATTTTTTTATATACTATGAACAAATGTGGTATTTTTATAAGAAAAGCTTTAGATATGGTTGAGGAATCAGGTTAGTAATTAATCTCTGTTATTTTTGTAAATAGTTGATTTTGTTGTTTATTGCTATTTAAGACTAAAATTATTTTTAAAGAATATTTAATTTTAATATATTAAGTTTCTCCACAAAAACAAATACATTCTAGGTTACTTATAAATGAGATAATATAATTTTATATAGCTCCTTGTTTTGTTATGTTATATGTATCAATATTAAACATGAAAATGATCAACAGGTCTATATTATAATCCCACATCTGATGAAGATCCTTATAAGAGAATAACCCTGTTACCTGAAGTAATAACAGATGAAACAAAAGCTGCCTTAAAAACATTATTTCATAAGGTAATAGATGAGTTAAATGTAAAAGAAGCAAATGAAATTCTCGTCAGAACATGTCCTAAAGAAAGCAATAATGTTTCAAAATTAACTACCAGATCAATGAGTGCTTCCATTTCTTCTGGACCAAAAAGGTAAATATAATAAAATAATTGTCTATTGTATGTATTGTAATCAGCTTTTTTACCATCCCACTGCTGAGCACGGGTCTCCCTTCAATATGAGGGGGCTCAGACCATAGCACCATATTGGCCAAGTGGGGCTGTTGGATTGCACATATCTTTCGTAAACTTGCTAGTTTCTCTCAGACATGCAGGATTCCTCACAATGCTTTTCTTCACCGAAAGATAAGTGGTAATGATGTCGAAAATGATTTTACTCTATAAATAATGTCCAATTAAAATGTGCTTTTAAAACAATCAAAAGAATAAGCTACAAAACTTTTAAATTAAAAGCATTAAGCCAATTTTACTAACAAGTAAATTATATACCTTAAATTAGCTTATTTTATGTATAATATTTCATGTAAAATTTGTTTTTTTTTTTTCAGTTCTAACCCTGCTGAAATTCGTCAAATATTAATATATCCACCTGGAAAAGGTGGAATTCCTATAAATACAGAAGATTACATGTGCCTAGCTCAAGATCAATTTTTAAATGATGTCATTATTGATTTTTATTTAAAATATTTAGTTCATGATATTTTAACTCATATGCAGAGAGAAAAGACTCACATTTTTAGCACTTTCTTTTACAAAAGGCTGACAACCAAACCAAGTAAAGTGAACAGAAATTCAAATCCTCATGAATGGGACAGTAGTTTAACTCCAGCTCAAAAACGACATGCAAGAGTTAAAACTTGGACAAAGAATGTGAACATATTTGAGAAAGACTTTATTGTAGTTCCTATTAATGAAAATTGCCATTGGTTTGTGGCCATCATTTGTTACCCTAGCTTAGATGGATGCAGGAGTATGATAGATAATAGAACTGTTACTCCTCAAGAGAATAAAAAGAAAGGTAAAACATGATTTTTTATAAATTTTTATGCAATTTTTACTTAAAATTAAACTTATAAAATACAAATTTAATGTATAAATGTTCATATTTTTAAGACATGAACTGACTAACTTTTTTGACTATTTCAGTAACAATTTTATTTTAGTAATAATATTTTTGTTATTTTAGAAAGAAGATCTTCAATGCAAATAGGTAGTACAACAATAACACCTCTAACGAAACAAGAACAACTTACATTAAGTTGTGATTCAGACAATCTTAGTGAAAGGGATGAAGCTGAAGCAGAGGTAAGAAACTTTAGTTCAGTATTTGTCTGTCATAGAAGTTAATGTCATAAATATATGTTTTAAATTTAAACTTACCTAATCCCATGGTGTATTGTATAATAATTATAGAAATAAAATAATTTTTAATTTTAGGAAAGTGACTTAGATATGCAATGTGACTCAGATGAGGAAGAATCAGAAAAACAACCAGAGAAAAAACCAGAAGTACCTTTAATAAAAAAAAATGATCCAATAAAACAGTAAGCCTATAAAATCTTAAAATATAAAGTTTTTATGCTATTATTACTTTTGTATGTACAAATTCTATGTGTAAAATAATTTCAGGCCATGTATACTAATATTTGACTCGCTAGCGGGTGCGTCTCGATCAAGAGTTGTAGCGACGTTACGTGACTATCTTACATGTGAATACCAGGCAAAGGTATATAAACAATCCATACTCACTACTAATTATTTTGATTCTTCAGACATGAAATCTTTTTTTTAATTTTACAGATCTCAAAAAACAAAATTTTTAATAAAGATAATATGAAAGGGAGTTGCCCCAAAATTCCACAACAAAATAATTTCACAGACTGTGGATTGTATTTATTACAATATGTTGAACAATTTTTTAAGGTAACTATATATTTTTTTTTTTATATCAAGGTATTTTGTTCTATTTCTCTGTCCTTTTATTTACGATATTTATATTTTCAGGATCCTGTTTCTGATTACACACTGCCCATTAAACAACTAGCAAACTGGTTTGATGAAATAGTTGTAACACGGAAACGTGAAGAAATTTCTAAGTTACTAAAAACATTAATGCACAAATATAATCCAGACTCGCATTTACATTTACCCGACATTAAATTTCCTACATTAAATGGTAATTATTAATTTTATAATAAAACTAGCGACTTACTCTCGCTTCTCTTGGGTGCGTCCGCGGATTTTGGCTTCAAGTTAAAACTTTCAAAATTTCATTTTTTTTTGCACTGAACCCTAGTTCTTTTTCCAAAATAAAAGTAGCCTAGTTACTCCTTATAACATCAGCTATCTGCCAGTGAAAGTCTCGTCAAAATCGGTCAACCGTTTTGAAGATTAGCCGGAACAAACTGACAGACACAAATAATTTAAAAAATGATTTTTCTTATAAGTACTATTTATACTTTTATAGGCATTTAGACGTTAAAAACAGACACTTTAATTTTATTTATTTGTGTAGATTATACAAACTTGTACTTTCTAAAGTAGCAAGCAGTTTTATAGATATTATGTGTTGTTAGCAGAATTTAGAGTATAAACCAAATTAGTATAGTCCCATACAAACAATGATAGATTTTGAACTTTCCCATTCTATAAACTCCAATATCAAAAGTTTTAAGTGAATGGGGATTTTTACAAACATAAACAGCCAATGCCCTATGCATTGTAGGTGGGACAAAGTGAGATGATTAAAAAACCTTTTAATCAGGAATGATAAAAAAAAGTTATTGAATATTGTTTTAATACAGCCATTTTTACAGGTGTATTGGTTGAAACTGAAGAACAACAAGAAGACAGTGCAGATGGTGACAACAAAGGTTCAACAAGTTTGAAAATACAAAAATGTGATATGAAAGATGCAGAAGGGCCCATTATTTATGTAAAACAAACATCGACTGGTGAAATGTTAGTTAAACGAAATTTTGTTGATACTTCTGACACAATTCATGTGAGAAAGAGAATGATAAGACTCACTAGTGATAGTGAAAATAGATCTGTGATGCAAATTAAACCGAAAGGTGATAATCTTATACCTATTAAGGTGCACACTGACTTGGTTAAAGACATTCATAATACTTATATAGTAAATAAGAGTAAAACCTTAAGTGATAAAAAATATGGTGTACATAATCAAAATGTTTCCAGTGTGAACTGTGTTCGGCAAAATGTTAGTGAAAGTGACAGTAATTCATTTATCAAAATGAAGAGGATAAATAAACTGGAAGATGCAGTGACTGAAAATAAAAAATTAAAAAAAAACGAGTGTTAGCACTGTTGCTGGTCCATTTATCCAATATGTTAAATTATTATTAATTTAATAAAGTGTATAGTTGTTTCAAGGACTTGTAAATATTAGTTAATGCTATTTACTACATGTATTTAATACTGTATCTGTTTTATAAACATAATGTAAAGTTTTAAATTTAATGTATTATATAGCTTCCAGAAATACAAGACGATAGTAAGTTAATAGCTACATGATTTTCTTTTGTCACTAATGAAATTTTCTATTTAAATATAAGACCCTAGACAAATAAAATGAAATCAATAATGCAAAGTTATTTCTAAATACTGCCTTATAATAATTATAACCATTTAGTAAACCTCATTTACCCTGGTAAAAGTGATGTGAATCGGTGACTATTGTACATATTAAATACTGGCGGAATGATAATGAATTTGGAAAACATAATATGTAAACATTCAATATTTATTTTTTTATAATTCGTACTAAATATAGTTCAATCATGATTTATATTTCCTGTCATAGGTGCAAACTGCAAACTAGCGACTTACCCTCGCTTCGCTCGGGTGCGTCCCTAGGTACGTTTTAATTTTTTTTAGCAAAACCCTAATACTTATAAAAGTAGCTTAAGTTACTACTTGTAATATCAGGTATCTGCCAGTGAAAATCCCGTTAAAATTGGTCCAGCCGTTTCGGAAATTAGCCGGAACAAACAGCCAGACAAAAAATTTAAAAATTGTGTTTTATAAGTACCATATATAATTCCATATGCATTTAGTATAAAGCTGTTATTTTGACAACAGACACTTAAATTTTATTTATCTGTATAGATGTAGGTAGCAATGAAACAGTTTCGAACACCATTTAAATTATTTATTTATTAATTTCTTAAAAATCACATATTTGGCACATTTGTATTGCACAAGGTGAATGTTAGATCATTACTGTATACATCTATACAGATAAATAAAATTGAGGTTGTTTCTCAAAACAAAATTAATTAATTTGGTTTTAAATTTTTTTCTAAAATAAAAGTAGCCTAAGTTACTCTTTATTACATCAGCTATTTGCCAGTGAAAGTTCCATCTAAATCGGTCCAGCCATTTCAGAGATTAGCTGGAACAAACAGACAGACAAAAATTGTAAAAAATGTTATTTTGGTATATGTACTGAGTATACATTAATATGCATTTAGTAAAAAGAGGTTATTTTAATATTACAAACACCAATTTTATCCCGCAGGAAAAAGTATCCTATAATATATTGACCCGGAAAACCAGCTATCATCAAAATCTGTCCAGCGGTTTTCTCGTGATGGGGTTGCAGACAGACAGAGAAAAATTCTAAAAACTAGATTCGGCCTCTGTATCGATAACAATGACAATAGGATCTTCCTAAAAATATTTAACGTACAGATACGACTCAGAATTTTATTTATAATCAATCATCTGTATTCTGTCGTGTCACAACAAATATTCTGAAAAATTGAATTGACAGTATATGTTCAGTATGCTGTATGACCCTGAAAAGAAGATATTACTTTATTATTCAGATACATAAACTTTTCTGTGAGTAAATGTTTCGTAAAATTAATTTGTTTTTTTTTTTTATTAACCTTTAAAAATAAAGAAGATATGCGCCAAATTAAATTTGAATGTCTTTGACAAACTTATATGTAAAACTTAGGATTTATTATTGAAACAATGCAAAATACAACACAGCTTTTCGAACCAAAGCAACGTTCAACACATTGTAATTTATTTTATATTTGATTTGAAAGTGCTCTAGTGTTTTTTAATAAACTTTGAACACAATATTTTACGTAGTATCACTCTATAGTCTGTGGTTAAACATTAGTTTTTGTCATTTGACAAACTGTGGATAAATCGACAGTTGACACTACCCTTTGCTACGTTCCACTAAGCGCTCACGACGATCATGCTCACGAGTCACGACCAAGAATTTTCCCATTCCACTTAGTCCCAAGCGTTGGAATCTTAAATCCAAGTGGAATGAATTATGGAGCGTTTAGAGCGTTGAAGTAAATAAGTGTTGCAAATACTGTAGCTATAATAAAAATAAATTTTTCATGATAATAATGTATTTTCATTAATAATTAATGACCATTATTTATACTTATAGAATATGATACTGAAAGTAGCCGACGTTTGATAACTTTATTATTTTTTGAATTAATCAAATTGAAACTCAAACAAATTTGTTCGAAAATTACACTTATATTTTTAAAATCTTTTAAATGTGGATTTTTTTATTTTTGTAATATTTTTTTCAATAAGAAAAGTGCTACGAATTGTCAAATGTCTAATTTTTTCAACGCTCACTAAGACCCACCTCTTGAGATGGATCGTCGTGAGCATAAGTCATGACGTCCTTACTGACGTTTAGCTAAGAGTGTATTTTAGGCGTCGTGAGCGCTTAGTGGAACGCACCCCTTGTTGTTCCTAGCTTTATTTGTCACTAGCGGCTCACTCTAGCTTCGCTCGAGTTCGCCCCTAGCAAAACAAAAACAAACCTATACCACGGGAACCGTACATTTTTCCGAGATAAAAAGTAGCCTATGTGTTATTCCAGACTATAATCTATACCTGTGCCAAATTTCATCCAGAACCGTTCAGCCGTTCTGGCGTAAAAGAGCAACAAACATTCGCGTTTATAATATTAGCTTGTCATTAATGGTAAGCCGATTCAATTATTTACATAATCAATTAATCAATAATGCGAATAATGGTTATCGATTGTTAATCGATTTGGTTCGATTATATTAGTTCGAAATAAAAAATGGGAAAGAATTTTGGGGTTTTCTCCCGCCAGATGTCGCGATCACTGTAACCCTCAATATATTGTAACGCTCTATAGCGTGGACGGTTTTTTTTTTTTCATTTTATTTAAAATTTAATTAAAATGTTGAATTGTATAGTGCTAAGATGCAAAGAAAATAATTATCATTTGTCCCCAAAAGACAAAAACTGAAAAAATTGTAAGCTAAAATTGGCAAAATCACAATCTTCAAGGATAAATAAAGTGATTTTAAAAGATGAATGGTTCTTTTTTAATTTTTTGTACTTTTTACATCTTAATTACAGAATTTCATACAAACTTTCATTTCCCATTTTACCCCCTTATGGGATTGAATTTCGAAAAATACTAAAAAACCTATTGATTTAATTTTATTGAAGAGCATTAACACCAACTTTCAAGTAATTCTGATCATAAATAATTCTTTGCCCATATAAACTTTATTACCCCCTTTTCCCCTTTTAAGGAATGAATTTTAAAAAAATTAAATAAACATATAATATCTTATTTTTTACCTTAAGCTAAACACCATTTTTTGTGTATTTCGCATTAACAATGATAGAGTTTCATGCAATCTTTAATCCCCAATTTTATTTACTTAGGGATGTATTTCGAAAAACTTCTTTTTATCGGATGCCTATATCATATAAGAAATACGTCCTTAAAATTTCACGTTTCTACGACCAACGGTTTATGCTGTGTGTTGATCCATCAGTCAGTCAAGACCACCATAGGACGCAACTCTGCTTCTCAATTTTTCCTTCAGCTGGTCTCACTTCTAGCTACAATACATTGCACAGGTAGTCTCGCTAACGAAAGCGCTTCCTGGAGTTTTCTTAAAAGTTTTGATATGGCGACATTATTAAGTTGTCAAAGGCACGTCATACTTCAAAGCACTTCAAAGTATCTCGTTGCTCTGGTTTTTAGTGTTGTTAGTAACTGTATACATTTTTGTGCATAAACTAATGGGTTCATACAAAATTCGTCAAACGTGTATACTAATATTAGATTCGAGTTGTTTATAATGAATTGATAAAAATGTATATCAAATTAAGAAACAACTTAACGATTACTTAAATTTGAAGCGCGGCTCGGACATTTTCTTTTGTAAAGTATAATGTTGATATGAATTAGAAATCTTTTAGAATTTCTAAAGACGTGATGTGTTCTTTAAATTAGAAATTAAGTTCGTAAACAACTATCATACAAATTAATTGTCGTAAATACAAAAAATACTCAAGTATCAAAACACTTTTCTCTTACTATAGTTAGTAATACCACATAAAGATTTTTTGAATTCACCGCGATTTCTCAGGTCACGCTTTCGTTAGCCAGACTCTTAAGATGCAAACACAACAGAAGCAAAAAATCTTAATTATCCCAATAATCGATTATCTAAATAAGAATCGATTGCAAGCGATCATCTTAATAATTGATTAATCGATTATTGATAATCGATTCCACACAGCATTATCATCCGTGGTTGCTGGTCTGTGGTTGACACTTGACAGCATTATTAATTATTATTCATCTACCTTGTTCCTTGTCTCTGATTCATCTACTATCTAGCTGACAGACCGATAACATAACCTAAGAAATAAATCAAGTAATCTCGTATTATTATTTTGGTCACTATAAGTAACTTTTGCAATGCGCTCAATGGAGATTATTATTTTGGTCACTTAATCATCTGTAATCCGTATCAAATCAATTTTCAATGGCTGACAAAGAACGTCTTGGACGAATAAAAGTTATGTATTCATAAATGTTAAGAAAAAATTAATTAACATAATATTCCCACTACACTCTTATTTTCATATTACTTTTCATGTCGTACTTACTACTACTTTAATACGTATACATATTTATTCAGAAAATCTGTAGAAGTTTCTAATGTATTCTTTAGGATGAGCTATAAAATATTATATTACTTTCTATAGACTATACACATTACTTTCTAAGTTTGTTAATATATTCCTAACAAGTTTCACTTTAATATATGCTTTTATACTTATTTAAAAAAAAATTTGGAAAATTTGAATATTAAATTACTTTGTAGCTGGAGCATTTTTGGCATCTGTTGCTGGAATATCTGCTTTTGTTGGGTTTAGTGCCACTTTATCAGCAGCTAAGAAATCTGATCCAAAATATTTTAATAAGGGTAAGAAATGTATATTTCTTATTATTATGAAAGTTAAAATTGCATAATTTTATTTTAAGTAGTTATTTGGATTAATACATAAACAAGATAAAAATTAAAACAATTCCAAATGATTGTGTTGATTTTACTTAGAATGTTTTTTACTACAGGACTACATGGCAGTGTTGAATTAGCAGATGCAGGTGCTATACTTGCTTTAAGAGCACTTGGTTGGGGTACTCTTTATGCTATTGGTGGAACCACATGTTTATGTTATGGAATATGGAAATTTTCTGGTGCTAAAGATGTAAGTGAATGTAGAAAGTTAAAAAATAATAAACATTTCATTTATTTTAAGAGTAATTAAAGTTAATATAAAGTATTTCTTTTAGCTTAAAGATTTTAGAATAAAAATGGGAAATTTACTGCCAATTCTGCCCAGGAACAATCCTCCACAGTCAAGAACAGAATTCACTGGATTAAATGATTTATTAACTTATTTATCAGAAGATTATGGTAAAAAAAAAGATGATACTGGGAATTAGAATAGTATATGGACTGAAAAGGTGACGATCATGTATAATATTGTTAGTTTATTTATTAAACATTCTAATTAGTTAAATCTTGTTTTATTATAAACTCCTCTTTATATGCAGGCTCAATGTTGCAACTTTCTTTACAGGTGTATATAGCTAGTATGCCCCAATCTATACTGTTCAGTTCTATACCAACATTGATATAGTTAAGTAATTGAGGCATTACCTGCAATGAAAATTATATATCAATAAAAGAAAAATAATAAAAATATTGAATGATTAAAATTATTTCATTGGAGACATAACATTATCTTATGTTGTTCAAAAGAAATCTCTTAAGAAAGTGCATTTTTTCAATATGAAATTTACAAGTACATAATAATAGTACATTATCACCTTTAAGTGTTATTTAATAATAGCAACTAACCCTCGCTTTACTTCAGGTTCGTCCCAAGACAAAAACAAATCTATCCCACGGGAACCGTACATTTTTCCGGGATGAAGCCTATAGCCTTCCTCGGTTAATGGGCTATCTAATGCAAAAAGATTTTTTCAAATCGGATTAGTAGTTCCTGAGATTAGTGAGTTCAACCAAACAAACAAATAAACTCTTCAGCTTTATAATATTAGTATAGATTATTTGAAAGAGTTGTTTTTACTATACTTATATTGTTTTCTTAACAATTTAAAACAGTCAGCTTATGATTTTGATCCAGGCTGTTATATATTTTAAAAAATAGTATAGTAATTATAATAAATGATTTATCATACAGCCATTGAGAATACATACATACAAAAAAAAATGACAAATACAGTATGAAAAATATACTCACTTGAAATTCGAATTGCCTTTCTCCATTACAGTATTTACAGTTGGGAATTTGGGTTAAACTATTTGGTGAATTTCCAGTAATCCATAAAGGAGCACCACCCCTATCATATCTCAAAACTTGGTCTGGGTGTCTAGCTATTCTCTTTGTGAATTTATTAAAAACTTTGTCCTCGGGCAAAGTTCTTGTGTATTCTTCTAATTCACTTTCACTTACATTGTTCATAGTACCAGCTTTCTTTTCCTGTATCATTCTTCTTAATTTTTCCATTTCTTTATTTGGATCTACATCATTTGCTTCTTCCTAAAATATTTTTTTTGCATTTTAATACACTATACTTTTTAAATTAGTAACAACTATTAAATATTATCAAATTTACCTCATCTTCTTCATCAACTATTAATTCCCATTCTTTAAATAATAAACTTTTTCCAGCCTCTGTTGTAGTAAAATTATATAAACAAGGCTCATTTTCCTAAAAATCCAAAAAATTAATAGGTTTGCTAAATTCTATTATATACTTTGATAAAGTACACATTTTTTGCTTTAGGAACTCAATAACATATAAGAATTGTAAAAGAAATTATTAGAATAATTATTGCATCAAACGTAAATTAAATTTTGATAGATTGAAACAAAAACCTTTTGTAAGTTAGGACACTGTTCTTTATGTCCTTTTTGCCAATCCATAATTTGGTGTTTACGACTGCAGTAGAAAACTTTTTTGCATTTCGAGCAATGTGATGGTCCCTTTGCACCACAAAGAATACACAATTTAGCCCATTTCTCCATAGAAAAGTTCTGAAACAATCATTCAACGATTGTTTATTTAGTTTACTGTTTGTTGACTGGAACATGTATAAATTGACTTTACCTCATTTATATTTTCTTTATAAGGTTCAAATGAATAGTACTCGTTTTCACGCTGTAACTGACAACGTAATACCAATAAATTATCTGTCGAATTTATTTTGCAGCAAGAACCATTTTTACAAATAAATACAAATATAGTGCGATGGAAACAGTCCTTATTTTCTTCGTAAGGCGCATATACCTAAAAATTTATTTAAATGGTAACAGTTTATTTATATATATATATATATTTGAATAACATTAAACCAATGTGTTCTTCTACATACTTGACATAAAAACACAAGAGGATCACTGCATACTTTACAAGTTAGTACGCTAGGCGCAGGAATATGTTTTAAATCTAACCATGCTGGTTTTCCTCCAACTTTACTTGGAAAAAATTTTGGATGTAAAAGCCAATTATCTTTCTCTTCCAGAAAACCAATATCTACACTTTTATTATTCATATTTTAATGGATATAATTTAATCTCTAAAAACAATGGTGTTGATATTACACTGTGCATATCGCTCTCGGGGCTCAGGCCAAAGAGAATGTCAACACTACGTTTTGCTCAGGCCTCGCCAGTCGCCACCAGAGACAAGGAAAGGAACAACAAGACACTCGCGGCTCGCCACAGATGACAGAAAACATGGATGACAAATAAAGACAGAAGTCAGAAAGCATGGATGACAAATAAAATCAGAAAGTAACTCATTTGACATTTCCACAGGTTACTCAAACTCATTAGACATTTCTCATCATAGATGAAGAGAATATAATTTATCATTTATGATTATAAGGCCTGGACCGCACGATCGGCTTTTGTTTTTCTGTAACTGTCAAGTCACTTCAATAAAGTTATGGAATATCTTCGAGCAATAACAAGCATAGAGGAACTGCATTTAATTGAAAATTTACAATATAACTGATCGTGTCCTTTTTATAGACTTCTCAACAAGAGGGACAGAGACAAATACACAATTTGCCCTTTCGTAAAAATAGCAATGAAGCCGAGTATGCTATGCCAAAGTTTACTGGTTTATAAATCAGAAATACCGTTTCTTTGTAATATTTATAGTAATATATAATTCATCCCCATTTTCACCCTCTTAAGGGATGATTTCCGAGATAAAAAGTATCCTATGTGCTTCCCAGGGTCTTAAACTGTCTTCTCACTAAATTTCATCAAAATCGTTTCAGTAGATCCAGAGATTACCCCCGACAACGTAACAAACTCACAAACTTTACTTCTTTATAATTTAACATAGATAAAAAACTATTACACGAAACAATATCTCATCTTAGGTCAAAATTAATTATATACCTAGTAGCTATTGCTCGCGAGATCGTCATAAAACATATTACGGGAAAATGGCCAAGTAGGCTATTTTAGCGACACCTGGCTGTCTGTACATGGGATTTACGCTTAAGATAAAAAAAAATAGTAAAACAAGATAATATACAGATTATCATTACTTTCAAATTTTATTTAAATAAATGACATTATCATAATTTAATAGATCGATCGGAATCTGTTTATTTTTAAGAGAAAAATAATAATAATTAAAACCTAAAGTTATATGTTTTTAAAACTTTAGCAGGTATATATGGAACAAAAATTCATAAAATGCCCCCGATGTTCAGCCAAACCTGCTTTTATCCAAAGCTTCCTTCCATTGTGATCATGGATGACAAATAAAAATTGTGATCTACAGATATATTGAGATTGATATTTTAATAAATATCGATGTATCGATATTTATTAAAATATCAATATTGACCTCGACATCCCAAAGAAAAAATATCGATATATCAGTCAAATTTTCAAAGAATTTTGGTTAATGTATTTAGTTCAGTCTGGCTCAATAAAAGATAATACTATTTTTATATGAAATGCACATTATTATATTGCATGAGAATTTTAATAAAAACGAAGATATTCTACCCCCTTCCAGTAAACTGGTTTTTACGGCATTTTAAATTGAGTGACGCATGATGGCCGCAGAATATACACACACAAATACACGCGACAATTTCAAATTCAAAATATTTTATTCAGCATTATTTAAATTATTACAATTTTTTACTGAACGTTATGAGTCTACTACCAGTTTCGAAAGAAGAAGCCTCAGACCTGAGAAGAACTGGCGAAACAAACTCAGCGGGACTAACGTTATCTTTTTTATAAATTTAAATTATAATTGACAATATATCTGTCAAGTTGAAGTAGCCTGGAGGCAATCACTTCATTCCCAAGGCGTGCCATCTTCTATAGAATCATTTATTGTATAATAGCCTTTAGCACACAAATGTTCTTTATTATTAATTTTTGTGAATTTGGCGAAAGAAGCTTTTTGGAACATTTTTTGGGATCCTGTTCTACGGGTGTATATTATGTTGTCATAATATGAATAATTTTACTGTGTTACATTAGATCAAACAAAACATAGTACCTAGTCATAGAAAATATAGTATTTTTTTTCCGTCCATTCTTATCTTTTAAGGCTTTGAATTCTGTTAAATAATATCGTTTTTAATACGATTTTCGATATTTAATATTTGTATCATTACATCGATGCATCAAATCAAAAATATCGATCTATCGATATTTTTTCAACAAGCCTAATTTATCTTGATTTGTAGTGTCCTTATTTGTGATTTTGAAGCTTAATCTGTGGACTGTGGCATAAGGACTCCATTATGTGTTGTTTACATTTTTAAGTTATAGGTTTTATTTATAATTTTAGAGAAACAAACTGATCTTTTTTTATATTAAATAAAAATATTCAAACATCTTTTTATAATGAAAATGAAAACAAATGTATCTGAACTTTTTTATGATGCACGTTCTAACCATACTTATGTTAAAGTGTGCGCGCCAATGGTTAGATACAGTAAAATACAGTTTAGAACTTTAGTAAAGAAGTAAGTTATATTAAATTATTTTATATTAGTAAAACAAAAGCAAACCTATCCTACGGGAACCGTAAATTTTTCAGGGATAAAAAGTAGCCTATGTGTTATTCCAGAATATAATCTATCTCTGTGCCAAATTTCATCCAAATTAGTTCAACTGTTCTGGCGTGAAAGATTAACAAACATCCATACATCAATATTGACTAACTTTCACATTTATCATATGTGTAGATTATTTACCACAATACACATAATTGATGAAATGGTTATACGTCACAAAAACCTTTGTTTCAGCTTTGGCGTTGATTTATGTTTCACTCCTATGATCTTAGCTGATTCGTTTTGCCAAAATTCTAAAGCCAGGACTAATGAATTTATGACGACAGTCAATGACACACCTCTGATAGTCCAATTTGCCGCAAATAATGTTGATGATTTCTTAGATGCTTCAACATTGGTATATCCTTACGCAGATGGTGTTGATTTAAACTGTGGGTGTCCTCAGAGATGGGCAATGAAAGATGGATATGGTTGTGCCTTGCTATCCACTCCAGAATTAATTCATGACTTACTAAGAAGTGTAAGGAATAAGTTTCCATCCACTTTTAGTGTATCAGTTAAAATAAGGATCCTACAGGAGCTCAAAAAAACAATAGTAATGTGTCAGCAGCTAGAGAAATGTGGTATTGATTTTATGACTATTCATGGCAGAACACCTATTCAAAAAAATGGTGAAGACATTGATGTAGAGACACTTAGAGAAGTATGTGACATAATAAATACACCCATAATTGCCAATGGTGGTATTAAGACCTTAGATGATGCAGATTATTTGTATAAATCAACAAAATGTGATGGAGTAATGGCTGCTGGAGGAATACTTAATAATCCTTCACTCTTTAGTGGCTCAAGTAAGACTCCACTTAGTTGCATAAAACTTTGGATGGATATAAAAAATAAAAGTATGGATAAAATAACATTTCAATGTTATCATCATCATTTAGTATTTATGCTTGATAAAGTGCTGTCTAAAAAAGAAAAGAAAGAATTTAATTATTTAAGTACATTTGAAAGTGTAGATAACTATTTAAATACAAATGTAATTAATTCATTTAATTGTGACATATCACACAATATAAATTATACATTAGACGATTTTGTTACATGTAATTTTGATAATCAAATAACAACTAAACATTGTAGTAAATGTAGGGGATGCGGTAAAAGTACTTATTATTGTATTTGCAGTCAATATAATTATGATTCTAATAATGGTACTTACTTTTCATCTTTTGTGAAAGATGATGGTCTAGATTATATGGATAGTAATATGTTTAATGAATCATGATAGTGAATAAACAGATATAAAAATAAAGGATAAAGTAATATAAGTTCTGTTATTATTATTATTTATTATATATGTTATACATCTAACTACAAGGTATCAAGTTGAAATTAATATCAAATACTCAAGTCTGTAATCCCTTGGTGCTGTGTAAAAATCAAACTTCTAAGTCATAGCCATCAAAAGATATGTCCGTTTATGCTGTGTATATGCATTATGCATATTATTTTAATACTTGCAGGATAAAACCTATAGGGTACTTCTCGTTGACCAAGGATCATGAAAGGATAGAAGAACAAGTAAAGGGAAAAATCCAAAAGTCATAAATTTATAGTTACATCACAAAAAAATTGTGATTATAAAATATGTTAATGTTTCATGTTACTGAACCCTCAGTGTTATTTTTTTACTTATGTTCAAAAATTAGCCATTATATTCCAAAGCATAATATAGCATTAAATTCCAAATTAATGACTATGACTAGGAAACTAGATGAGCTTCGCTCGCAAAGCCCCTAACTTAAGTTTTTTATTAGATTTTTTTAATTTTCGACCAAGAAATTTTTTGTCCGTAGTACTGTACGTCAATTTCAAGATTGTTGGAACCAGTACGTAGGTTTTATTAGCTAAACAATATGGGTTATTTAAATACCAATTTTAATGTACGTACATACACACATTGACGGCAAGACAGGGAACTTGTAAGGGATCACTAGAGATTACGCTGTGTCATCTGCAAATCGGAAATTGGATAATCTTGAATCTGGTATAGGCCTTTACCATGCCACTTGCCAGTCGTGTTTTTTTTAAGATGTTTTACTTTTCTAATATAATGCCCTAATAACCGATTTTGACAATTTTATTGAGACTAGGCAATTGCGCAGGAGATATAGACCACAAGGGTTTACATACTGTTCCTTTCACTCTCAAACTTTGGTTGAATGACAACTGGACACGACCGGTGAGAGATCAGGCGCAGGATCGACGGCTTCACGTGCTCTCCGAGGCACGTTTTCTAATGCCAAGGTACTCAAAAGCTTTGGTGTCCCATTACCTAACCGACTTTTTATATTTGTTTTGTTGTTTGTTATTGTACTTAGTTTGATAAGGTAGGTACTATGTAGTATGTACGTATGTAGAGTTTGAGATGGCTCCCGAGTTTCCAAAGGACTGGCACCACTCGGCTATAGCAGCGTTAGTTCCAGCCAGGACTATTTTAGTTCTAGCGAAGATAGTCTGCTTCTATAGGCAAGTAGCGAAACAAAAATAAAATGAAGCAGAAACAATAGGTACTGTGATACTACAATAAATATTGAATCATAAGACATTCTAACAATATTTCGATATTAGGATGATAGAAGATTTAGGTACTATATACAAGAGCTGTTGAAATTACTTACGATAGTATTAATATCCGAAAGAGTCAGTCACGATCTTTAGTAGAAGAACATTATACTTAAAGTTATAATAGCATCTATACACATAATAAAATTATAAAAATAAAAAACTCGTCTACATAAAAGCTAACTAAAAAGACGAAAAGAAGTTGACGAAGGAATAAAGTATTACATCGTAAGTCGGAGACATACTTACGTATATGCATATCATATATACAAATATATAATATATAAATATATAAATATATATATATATATATGACGCGTTATGCATATACTACGATCATCATCTTTAGTGGTTACTAATCTTGTGGGCGTTATCAGGGCTCAAATAATAAAGACTTCTAAATGCTCCATTACAATTTATTGAGGGAAATCACAATGTTATAAACTTGAAACGGTAATTCTAATAATTTAGAGAGCTAGCGGGTTCATAGTCACCAATCAGACTATCCACATTCAATATCAAAGCATATTACGATCAACCAACGTTACTAAACCACGCATCTACAATGAATATCTCACCATGAATGTCGTGATGGCGTCTCGACCCCGCTCGAGACTAAATCTCTGCTCTAAATTCAAAATCATTTTAAAAGCAATAAAAAGTAAACTAAATAACATAGTGACTTTAAACAATAAGGTTGCACGTTCTAGCAGAAAAAGGCAACTAAATCCTCCTTCGTCACGGCCGTCCTGCTATTCACACGTCCTCGGGTGATCTTGTGGAGACTGCTCCATCACTATTTTCTTTATCACGGTCTTCCTGACGTTCACGCGCCCTCGTGTGATGTTGAAAATTGAACTCAATCGTTATCTACAGAAATAAAAAAACAAATTTTTAGAAAACATAGCTCGGCTAATCCTGACCAAATAACTGACCACAGTGGCTCATCTCACTGAGACTAACCATCGGTGCAGTAGATATTATAGTGCAAAAATGTATGTACAGACAGACACAAACACAGTATTAAGTATTTTTAGCCATATTTGTAATCAATAAATATAGAGATTCCTATCATAGTTTACTCATTCTCGCTAAACATCAATGAACCAGTTTTCTTTATCATCAATTTTTCAAAACTTCATTTTTAAACTGACTGAAACCCTAAAAACTATACACACAAGTTATCCATTGAATACAACTTACAGAAGTAGGTGAATCGTATGTCAAGCAAGTCGGTGCCACACAGGCCAGTCGGTGCCACACAGGCCAGTCAGTGCCTCACAGGCCACTACTCCGGCGACTCTCGCCAATAAAACTACATTTGCCACATAGGCTTGTCAGTGTTACATAACCTTGTCAATTCAGTCATCCAAGCTCGTGCTACGTAGGTTCATTAATGTTAAGCTGCTAGAGGCTCACTTTAAAATAACTACAATCACAACCGTATTTAATGGTACATTCTATCAATCTTTCTGCCGAATAATAGAGATTACTTGCCTCACATATCTAAACAAAATGGAAACGTCTCACCATAACACATTCTATAGCAGATTAAATGAAACAAATATCCAATCTTTGCGCATCCTATGTGTCGCTGGGCATCGCCTTCTACTAGAGCAGCATGCGACGTGGTCTGGTTCAGCATAATCAAACTGGCTAAAGCAAATCGTCCTCTTTACGCTAAATATTTTGAATTGTTGAAACTAAGCACCTGAAAATTCATATTATTTATTATTGTGCCACAGAGTCGTTACTACCATCGGTCCGATCTATTTATATTTAATCTTTGGACCAAATAAGGACATATTATGTGAAATCGGTATTATAATCAAAGATTTCTATCTCAGCCTGCGTATGATAATGTCTTCGGGATGTACACAAACATTAGCTTTTCTTCGTATCACAATAAACACAGTTGACTTTTTCTTATATTTCTCTTGACGAACCGCTAGAAAATTTCTAAATTATTATCAACTGCTAAATATAAAATTTTATAACTGAAATGAATACGTAAGATCAGAGATTTTATGATTTTCCCAATAAATTTTGCAAATGTCGTCCGTTTAATTTTCCGACGATAAATAGTTAAATTTTTTACTCAAAAATTCACCATTCAAAAATTATCTTTCCTTCAGAAATCCTGAAATAAAGAAAATATAAAGCAAACAATTACAATACAAAACATTTTTTGGCATATTCTAAAATTCTGACAAAATCATATAGAAAGAGGTCGTTATAAATTTCATCGAAGTTCGAACACAAACATTTCAAAAATAATTCTCGTAATTTATCGATCGTATAAATTGACTTCATATTTTAGTTTATCCTGAAATAAATTTTTCATTTACTTTCTCCATACATATTGTGTTTAAAAATATTTCTGCGATAATAATATCAACAAAATCAAATCCAGCTAGCAACAAATCTTTGTCGACGTCATGTCACTCCATAAAAATTAAACTGAGACATCTATGATTATTTTAATCTTTTGAGCGTCTTGCATGTAAATCATATCATGATTATCAAATTACTGCCCAAAATCGGTGAATATTCTGTCTTTGCCCTGTTCTTCGGGTTTCATCCCAATTCTGATGACGCGTTATCCATATACTACGATCATCATCTTTAGTGGTTACTAATCTTGTGGGCGTTATCAGGGCTCAAATAATAAAGACTTCTAAATGCTCCATTACAATTTATTGAGGGAAATCACAATGTTATAAACTTGAAACGGTAATTCTAATAATTTAGAGAGCTAGCGGGTTCATAGTCACCAATCAGACTATCCACATTCAATATCAAAGCATATTACGATCAACCAACGTTACTAAACCACGCATCTACAATGAATATCTCACCATGAATGTCGTGATGGCGTCTCGACCCCGCTCGAGACTAAATCTCTGCTCTAAATTCAAAATCATTTTAAAAGCAATAAAAAGTAAACTAAATAACATAGTGACTTTAAACAATAAGGTTGCACGTTCTAGCAGAAAAAGGCAACTAAATCCTCCTTCGTCATATATATATAAATATATATATATATATATATATATATATATATATATATATATATTTATATATATAGACATATCTTGCGGCAAGGATGAAACGGTAAACGGTGAAACAACAGGCGAAATTTTGAGGAAAGCCATACGCATGTTATGATTTTCATGATTCTTTATTAAAAAATGGTCCTATATTCTTTTTTAAAAAATTTAGTCCTTAGATGGATTTTTTTTAATTTTAAAGTGATTTAAATTGGTTGTGTCTTTTTACATAAAATGTAATTTGTAAATATTTTTAAATAATATTAACGTAAAAGTACGCGCCACACTAATTCTGTATTTTATATCAATACACAGTATAAAACAAAGTCGCTTCCCGCTGTCCTTCTGTCCTTATATATGCTTAGATCTTTAAAACTACGCAACGGATTTTGATGCGGTTTTTTTTAATAGATATAGTGATTCAAGGATTCAATTATATGTATAGTATATGCATAATATAGTAGAGAAACTGATAATTTCAGAGATTTCTAATGTGATGTAAATAAACTCATTTTTTTTGCGCTTACATTGCAAACGTTGGCTGAACCCTACGAGATAATAGAGATAAAGAATTATCTTTATCTCTATTATCAAAAATAATGTACCTACTACAGTATTGTACACGTTAAAAAATTCTACATAAAAGTCCGCGATGGCATATGTCTACCTCTTAAGGATAACATACTCAATATTCATTTTACTATATCCAAGCTAGGGACGAATCCGAGCGAAGCGAGGGTGTGTCGCTAGTAGATATATCTATACAGGATGGATTTTTGAGACGGGACACTAAGGGCAGGTATCTTAAATACTATAGTTACAGGAAAACGTTCCTAGGAGACCATCCATAATTTCTTGAGATATTCTGAACTGCATTCACAGATTTTGGAAAAAATGTACAGTCAGCGAAAAAATGCTAAAATTGAAAAAAAATAAAAATTTATGTCAATCGATCCTATTTCATGTAGGGATCAAAAGGCTTTAGGGGACCATTTAAGGTTTTTGTTTCACTAGAAATGACAGAAATCGCCAAAACCTTTTCCCATACATTTTGTACAGAAAAACGTTTAATCAACTCGAAATATTCTTTCTTGCTTTGGCATAATAAGAGCAATATAGTAAGCAAAATAGGACTGTTTGCAATCCTATTTTTAATGTGATCAAAAGACTCTTTGAGGCCAACTGAAGTTTGAGTACAGAAATTACGGTAAATCACAAGACCGGGTTTACACGCAAGCATTTTTAGAACAGAGAATCAACTCGTTGACTTAAAAATCAGCATTATAACTTGAATAAAAAAAGGTCTATTTTTTAAATTGATCGACCGATTGATCGATCGATTGATCAATCGACTGATCGACTGACTGATCAACCGACTGGTCGACCGACTGATCGACCGACTGGTCGACCGACTGATCGACCGACTGGTCAACCGACTGATCGACCGACTGGTCAACCGACTGATCGACCGACTGGTCGGCCGACTGATCGACCGACTGATCGACCGATTGATCGACCGACTGATCGACCGATTGATCGACCGACTGGTCGACTGGCTGTTCGACGGACTGGTCGACCGACTGATCGACCGACTGGTCGACCGACTGTTCGACCGACTGGTCGACCGACTGGTCGACCGACTGGTCGACCGACTGGTCGACCGACTGGTCGACCGACTGGTCGACGGACTGGCCGACCGACTGATCGTCTGACTGGTCGACCGGCTGGTCGATGGACTGGTCGACTGGTTGATCAATCAATGTCAACCGACTAATCGACCGACTGGTCGACCGGCTGGTCGAGAGACTGGTCGACCGGCTGGTCGAGGGACTGGTCGACCAATTGATCAATCAATGTCGACCGACTGATCAACCGACTGGTTGACCGGCTGATCGACCGACAGGTCGACCGACTGGTCGACGGACTGATCGACCGAATGATCGACCGACTGGTCGACCGACTGATCGACTGACTGACTTAGTGAACCGATTTAATGAAATTTTGTGTAGTGATAACTTATTACTTACTTACTCGGGTTAACATTTTGATACCTTTTACTACTATAGGAAAATTTTCATTCCCAAGGGAAAACACAACAACTGGTTCTATCGAGTCGACCTTAATATGGCTAACACTGGCTAAACCTTAAGAGGTATATTAAACTATCTATATAAAATTGTATCTATATATGTATATAAAATTGTACTAAAAAATGTAGGTCTTAAAAAGGCCTACAGAAAAATCTACAAAATCATTTGTCTATCTCTTAAGGTACATACACTCGCAATGCCTATTTTTATCTATACATATAATAAAACAGTAACTTAGGAAAATCGATGTGCGCGTTTTATGCAAAAATTACAGAACCGACTTTAACTCAATTTTGTGTAGTGATAACGTATTACTCGGATCAACATTAGGGAAACCTTTTATAACAAGAAAATCTTTCATTCCCACGGTAAAACTCAATAATTGGTTCTTTCGAGTCGTCCCTAAAAATGTATATGTCTACCGCTGGCTAAACCTTAAGAGACACATTAAATTAAATAATAATGTCTCTATTGCTGTCACTTTCATACTTCGGTGGGACGACTACTAGACACGACCGGTGAGAGTTAAGGCTCAGGACCGACGGCTTTACGTGCTCTCCGAGGCACGGGAGTGACACACCACCAACTTACCAACTCCGGGCTGTAGTGATGAGTGGTTGACGGTTATTTTGTTAACGAAACGTTAACGTTGATTTACGTTCGTCAACTAGTCGATTAACTACTTAAATTCGTCAACGAGTTAACGTGCTACTAATATCAACTTGCAACGTAAACCATTCATTCGTTGAACGGTTTCAACGTTTAGCAAGTGTTGTTATCTTTATCTCGCCGGCTTAATCCTATATATGTATTTATGTGCTTGTCTTTTTGTCGAGTTTCAAACCACAAAGATTCTAAAGAGGGTTCACTTCAATATTTCAAAAATTTACTTTTGGATAAATTACTTAGATTTCAACTTCAAACTTCAAATTCTATTCTATTCTATTACATGACACTCGACAGTCGCTCGCAATCTATGACATTATTTACAATGAAGTTTTTTAATTTGTTCGTTGTGTTTGCTTTCTCGAATTTAACGAATTAAGTTTATAAACGTCGTTGACGAATTCAACTAGTTGATTCTTAGACAGTTAACGTTAATACGTTGACAGAAGATCAACGGTTGATTCAACTAGTTCGTTTATTCAACGCTCATCTCTACCGGGCTGTTACTGAGACGTACTATACAGAGAGACTAAAAATAACTAAACTTGGCCCGACCCGGGACTCGAATCCAGGACCTCCGGGTGTGCAGCCGTACATGCTAGCTACTACACCACCGAGGCAATTAGAGATATAATAAAACAATGTAGGTATCTACTAGAAAATTGTAGGTCTTAGTCTTAAGAAGGCATACAGAAAAATCCGGGATAGTATATTATATCTATCTCTTAAGGTACCTACTAACTATTATTGTTATTATTTTGATAAGATTAAAGGAAATATAATATTTGTAAAGGAAGTTTACCAGATGCTTGTGCTCGTTGGAGAATAATCCTGATTTGCATACAAGCTAAAATGTAGTTTTCAGATTTATCTAATATATTTTAACGAGCAATTCTTGTATATTTATTTATTTATTTACTAGCGACTCACCCTCGCTTCTATCGGATTCGTCCTTGGCTTGGAGATAGTAAAATGGATATAGTATGTTATCCTTAAGAGATAGACATATGCCATTGCGGATTTTTTTGTAGATCTTTTTAAGGTGTACAATACTGTAGAACATTATTTTGATCTATCTCATAGGGTTCAGCCAGCGTTTGCAATGTAAGTGCAAAAAAATGTGTTTATTTACGACATCACATAAGAAACCTCTAAAATTATCAGTGTTTCTCTACTATATTATGCGTGTGATAGATTCATTAAAAATATAGAGATAACAAAAGCTTCAAACTACCCAATATTACTTTAATATTAAACAAAAACATGACACTTTTATAAATAATAATTATAATTTTATATATATGGGGGTAGATAAATAAGACAAAGGAAACTGTAACAATTAATTTATATTATTATAGTTATTATAAATTATAATCACAAAATATCACAAAATAGTTTAAATATAACCCAAAAGAAATATATCAGCAAAATACTATAAATGAATACCTTATCCTTTAAACAATTATCAAGGCTACTTAACTTCGTCCTGATCAGCTGCTCGCCAGAGAAAAAGTGATTTCGCAACGTACACAGGGTATTTATAACATCGTATTGGGCCGTTATGTCAAATCATAATTAATTTTACTCTCAAAGATTTCAAATGAAATGTTGCCACTCAAAAAAACTATTTATAAGTATAGTTAAATTAAAAAATAATAATAAAAATATTATTATATATAAAAAATATACAGTGAAATTAATAATAAAATCTATTACGTGTATTATACATATTAACCTTCCTCTTGAATCACTCTATCTATTAAAAAAACCGCATCAAAATCCGTTGCGTAGTTTTAAAGATCTAAGCATATATAGGGACAGACAGCGGGAAGCGCCTTTGTTTTTTAATATGTAGTGATATCGGCGATCTCGGAAACGGCTCTAACGATTTCGCTGTAATCAGTGGCGTAGCGTGCGGGGGGCGGTAGGGGCCGCGGCCCCAGGCGGCATTTTTAAAGTGGCGGCAAAATTTCACAATAAATATTGTGTACCAACATGAAATAGAGAAAATTAATTATTTGTCACAAAAATCACTACCAACACATTCTATCGGGTTATTGCTAAGTAATTTTCATTGCTGAATAGGAATTCTGATCATGCCGCCCCCTATATAAGCTACTGGACTATGATTACGAAAGACTTTTTACTTTTGAAATATAACGGTGCGAAAAAATTAAAAAAAAACTTGACAAAGAAGAACTACTTATTTTTATTATTCAACGAGGTTATAACATCATTGTTATTATTTACTAAATTATAAGATCTCATAAATAAATGACTCAAACGAAATCTTTAAAATTTTGACATCATCATCATCTTTCGTCCATTTAATTTTACTCGGAAGTTTAGTCATTTTATTCGAAGACTAATAATAAATAATTAAAAAAAAAAACCTTTCCGCCCTGGGTGAATCTTCATACGCAAAAGGCGTGAAAAGTGGAAAACATGCAAAATTATAACACACAGTTATATTTATTTAGTTATTTTAGTGTGATAAGGAGTAGGTAGTTATAGTTATTATTAAACAAAAAGCAAATGTTTTGCATCATTTTTGTAATTACTGATCGGTTATTTTTCCACGATTAACTTTGGTTACTATAAAATTGAAAATACATATTTTTGAGAATATTCTGTGTTCGAGTCCCAGTTTAGACCAGAGATAATAATTCTTTTTTCTGTGAAGAAATTGTCAGTAACATCCCGAAGTTGGGAAGTTGACAATGCTTCACCTTACCTCAAAGAACGCCTCAGAGAGAACGTTTTTCATGGAATATGCGAACACCACATACTCTTTTTCCTTGCCATTATTTGAGATTTTTTATTTTAATTCGGGCTAAATGAGCCCATCGTTGCAACTTTTAAGAGCTTTGAGAGCAGTTGTGCTATAAGTTAGTACTGCGCTTTCAGGTCCTCTTTGCGTAGAATGCTGGCATTTTTGGTGTAGTATGCCAGAGGGAGATTTCCTCTTTTTCTCACGGTGCTCTCAGGTGATGTTGGTGTGAGATCCTGACATTATTGGTGTAGGTTGCCAGCTTCCCGATTGGTTTCTTTGGCTTCCTATGCTGGCACATTTGGTTTAGGATGCTAGCGTTCTGATTAACTCTTCGTCTTATCATCTTTAGTCATTGTAGTATATTATAGCCCTATTTAAGGGGTTTGGTTTTTCCTTCTTCCAACTTTTCTAGTTGCACGAGACCGTGCTTCACATTATAGAGCGCCATGTGATTGGCGGCGTTGCTCCATGGTTTGTTGCCCCTAATGTATTCTGATGTTGTAATGCTTTCAGCAAACCCTCGTTTCCAAGTTCGAAAGGCTTGTCTGATATTTCACATGTTGTAAGGTGCGTTTTCCCAGTTTCTCTCACAACCGCTATATATAGGCGTTTTGCATGTGGTGTCTGGTTTCTTTGGTTGGTGAGAGGTTTGGTGTAATAACCTGTCCCGTGTCGGCTCCTGTCCTATTTGTCTTCCTTGTAATTTTCACTTTTAGCTTCACCAGGCTTATCGGTGTTTGGGGCTGTTTGTGGCTTTGTTCACGTCCCGTTTCGTAAGCCTACCTACTGTGATCGCCATGGCAGGCATCTTCTGTTGCAGGCGTTTTGCGCTACTTTTCTCACGTCACTAGGATATGTGGTATAATGTTTCTGGGGATCTCCCCCGATCATATGCGTAGCAGACTGCCGATAGTATAAGCTGATGTAAATTACTTTCGTGTACGGCAGTTCGTTACGATGAATGAATTATATATTAATGGTAAATGTTCAACCTAATTCTTTAATTTCTATCCACAACTCACAACCTTTGCTAGATGCCGTTCCAAGTTCTAGTTTAACCTTTTCACCATTCCATCAGACAGCAGATAACATGGCATAATTATCAAGCATATTGTACTCTCATATTATAATCTTACAAACTTCTTGAAGCACATGTGATTTACACTTTCTTCTTTGATCGCCGTCATTTAATTTCCAAACAATTTGTGATCCCGGACCTGTAGCATTATAGATTTTAACCTATTTTGCGCAATTAAATGCTTCTTGATTTGGAATAGCAAAAGCATTGGGCCTTATTGTTAAATGATTAATCCATAATAAACTGAATTCTCACTTGATGTGGTCGAATCGCTTGCCAAGTTATTAATCGGAAATGGTCCCGATTTATTGGCCTTAAATTAATTGCCCAAAGAAGATGGCGGCGAATTTGACTTCGGCCCCCGGCGGCATAAGTGCACGCTACGCCACTGGCTGTAATTTGGTATGTGGGGGTTTTCGGGGACGAAAAATCGATCTAGATTAGTCTTATTACTTGTGTCTTGGAAAACGCGCGTTTTCAAGTTTTCATGCGGTTTTCTCACTCTCGGGCATAATCATCGTGGTCAAACGGCCAAGGCGCAAGATAGACAATCACATATGTCTGGGATCGAATCCCGGTCGGGATACAAAGTTTTTACTTTTTTTTTTGTATCTATTCAAGTTTTTAGTTTTATTTTTATCTAAAAAATACGATGTAACAAAAAAGAACTCCGAGCGAAACACAGTCGCCTAGGTACTATAAGGCATAAAGAAGATAAATTACCTATACATGACCTTAGTTATGCTATTTATCGAATTTTTTAGTTATTCTTACTAAAAAAAATTTACACTATTTGTGAATAGGTAACACTAAATATTAATTTTTCTGCAGCACCATCAAATTTATCTTACGTAGAAATCTTGTAATACGCCTAATTAAATAAAAAAACAAGTGTAATTAAGATCTTATATTTTTAAAGCTTAAAAATATAAGATGAAATAAAGTAGTCCGTTAGTAGTTGGTTCTCATGAGGAGCAGGGCGGCTTGTAAGTTAACCTTCGCGCATTACATTTTACTTTCTTGAACAATCATGACATGTGAAGCGCGAAGATATTTAGATATTTTTTTTCACATTTCACATATTTTGTCCTCATATTGTGATTTGTAATTTAAGAGTTTGTGGCAGTACGTGTGTGTTTGTTGTTAGTAAATATATAATAATAACAGTGAGTTTCATAGTTTCCGTCTGTACTTTTTTTACTTGGTGATTATTATAAGAAATGTACGTATTTATAGGTATTACTAATGTTTCAACGTTATTTTTTATTTGATAACTTATTTATAAAGAATAAGATAAATAATATGAATAAAATAATATTTTTTTAAATAAATGTTATTTAATATTTAAATTCGTATTTATGGTGGTAATTCACCAGAAACATATCTTAAAATTGTACCGTTGCCGAGTTTCATAGAAAGAATCAAGTTATTTAACATATGGTATTTTTAATTTATAAAAAAACGCAATATGCACCGACTCTATTTCTTTGATTAGTTAAGGTATTCAAAATAGAATTTCAGTTATTAAATTCCACCCTAATATTTTCCACCTACATCTACGTTGTTACCATAATAGTAGCTATAAATAAAAGTAGATATAATTATATTAAAATAGAAGAAATATTAGATCTGTTATAAAAATCGCTTAAAACATACCTATGTCATATTATAATATGCTAGCCACTTCTCAAATGTAAAATATACAGGCAAATAAAACAGGCCATGAAGACAGTATTAAAAATTACCGCTCTTAATTTAATTTTATTAATTTTTATTAGGGAACTAGCTGACAGACGTACATTACATTTAACTCAGTACACATTTCGATTTCGGACCCGTGGTTACACTGTTTTGTTACACTGGTCTAACTACTGAGCATATCTGACTGGTAGTTACACTACCAACAGAATCTATATTAAATGAAATATTTATAAATAAATTAAATTTTTATGACTAATGTAATAATAATCGAAGGCTATTGTTTTCTTAGTGTAACCATTGGTCATAGATGTTACACCAGTGTCGTCACTTTTTATATAAATAGATCCTGTTTGTAATGTAACCATGGGTCATAGAAGCTACCGCTAACGGTTATACCAGTGTAACAAAATAATGGAACCAAGGGTCCGAAGTCCACATTTCAATATATTTGCTTGTGATTTTTCTGTTCATACAAAAATCATAATATACAAAGAAGCATTTTCAATTATTCCGAAATTTACCAATTTTTTGAGCAACGTTTTCATATTTTTTTCCTAAAAACCTTGTTTACACTCTTAGAAACGTTTAAATAAATATGTATATGTAATAATATAGCTAAAACGGTCCAGCTGTTCTCAAGAGTTGCGGTTACCAACAAAATTGAATTTTATTTATACTATAGACAAAGTTATTATACTTAGTAGTTACCTTCCATACAATTATAGATTTTAAACTTAGAAGATTATTATTATTTTATTTATTATTAGGAATAACTTAACAAAAAGATAGCAAAAAAATTTGAAAAAAAAAAATTAGAACAGAGGATAATATAATTTAATTTAATACCTTATTAAAAATAAATTAATGAAAGTGGAATACAAAAAATGTCATCTTATTTAATTCACACTGCTCTTAAAAACTAAAATAGTATTTGTAGGGTTCCGTAGCTCACTCTTGACACTCGACTTTGAATCAAAACCTATAGGGTTCTTCCCGTTGACCTAGAATCATGAAATTCTGCACGAAACGATTTTATAGCACAAGTAAAGGGAACAATTCGAAAACCGTAAATTTGTTTGTTACATTAAAAATAAAAATTTCGCGAATATAATATTATTATTAAATGCTTATATTAATATTTCATACTACGGAACTCTCGGTGAGCTACTCAGACTCGCACTTGTACCTACCATTTTTTATTAAATAGAAGTATAATCTGTTTAACTTGTTCCAAATACTGGTTGGATACCTCGTCTCAAGTATTCGTTTATTTGAACGGATTATTTGCTTATTGACTTTCACGTAAGGCACTACTTAGAACCGTTGTACTGATATTTTACGTGATTACTTAATTTTTCTTACATACTACTTGGTCGATATATTTTCTGTCTATCCAATAATAAACTGTCGTCAAGAATATGAAAACTATCATTTTATTTTAACATTAAATAATGATATTGCAAATATTACAATAGGAGATATACCTACTTCCCCATTACCTTATACCCATTGGTTTATTATATTGATGTGAGACGATATCAAAGTACAACCGATTTAATATAATACGTATATGAAGAGCATGAAAAATCAAATTCATGAAGTGTAAATTATATAAAATAGATTATATCTTCATTAAGCCACTGCTTGCACTGGTTACACGAGTGTGTGGACTTTAACTCGAAACCTTTTATTTAACCAAACATGACGTGACTACGAATGAAACGTTTCGTAGAACTTAGAAGAGGTCGCAAAACGTAAAACGAGGGAACCTTTATGGCGATTGGAAATGAAAGTTAGTAATTTTTAATTTTTATTCTATTGATATAACTTGTAAAACAAAAAAATCTATTAAAATCAAGCGTCCATTAGTTTGAAAGCGAGGAGTGATTAAACAGAGAGTCAGACAAAAATTGGGTGTTTTTGAGAATTGGTCAACCCTTAAACACTTTTTTACTTTTTCCTAAGTAATTACATAATTATTAAAATGATTAAAATATAATATTAAAATAAATGTTATTATTTTTTTCAATTCAATTCAATTTTATTGTTAATGGCCTCAAAGTGATTTAGTTGAGTCGGTAATTATTTTTTATTAAGAAAACAAATAAAATATGACAACCTAACGCTTATAAGATTACAAATAATGCTGTGGATAAATGCTTTGGTTCATAAATTCCAGCCTTTGTGTTGTTGAAGATTCTCATTCATATGAGAAGAGTTTGTTCTATTAAAAAAAAAAAAACTGTTTTGATTTATTATATCACGTTGCTTGTTGACAGATGGGTGAATGGCTCTCTCGCGAAGAATGGTGCGACGTATATTTGCAATGTGACGGTCACATATTCAGAGCTCATCGTGCAGTTTTAGCAAGTGTCAGCAATTTCCTAAGGGTATTTTCTTATTAATTTTACAAGCGACTCACGCTCGCTTCGCTCGCGTTCGTCTCTAGATACGTTTTTACGGTTAGCTATGTTTATACATAAATAGTAGCTTGCTACTCCTAAGATATTCATTTAAATTATATAGCGATTTACCCTCCCTTTGCTCGGGTGCGTACGCCGTACGCGGATTTTGTTCACAATCTTATGGGTTTTAATTTTTTTCGCGGAACCCTGATTCTTTTTCTAAAATAAAAGTAGCCTAAGTTACTCCTTATAACATCAGCTACCTGCCAGTGAAAGTCCCGTCAAAATCGGTCCAGCTGTTTCGGAGATTAGCCGGAACAAACAGACAGACAGACAGACCGACAAAAATTGTAAAAAATGTTGTTTTGATATATGTTCCGTGTATACATCCATATAAATTTAGTAAAAAGCGGTTATTTTAATATTACAAACAGACACTCCAATTTTATTTAGGTATGTATAGATTACTATAGTAAAAGCCGTCGAAAAAAGAATAATTTTACAAATAATTATTTAAGTCATTACATTATCTTTTTATGTAATAGCTTATAGAAATTATATTGACTTAATAATAATTTTGTTATAGGAAGCACTTCTGTCATATTCAATAGAAGAAACCCCAATTTTTATAGTTTTACCAGAATTCGATCGCAATTGTGTATCTTCAATGCTATATTATATTTACAATGGCGAAGTTACTATTCAAAGGAGTCAATTGAAGATGTTTTTAGAAATCATAAACGCGATGCAAATTTTTATCGACTACAAGTATTTGTCAAATATTAGCGACCTCGTGAAAGATGATGATTACGATATACAGTGTCTTAAAGGTGACTTAGAAAGTAGTGCACATGTTGTGATAACCGATAAAGAATATAAAGGGTGCATAGACTTAAATACAAGAGTAGATTTACATGAAAGTTTATACAATACAATATGGCAAAATAATCATTTCAACAAGGATATGCCACGCAATGTGCATTATTTAAACAAAAGTTTCTCCGATTATCTAAAATCTTTACACGATCACCGACAAAGGCAATCATTTTGTCGGGATTTATTTATTGAGACATGTCGTCTAAACGGTAACAGTAACGGTGATGTGGAAGGCACGTTGGCAATAACAAATGAGTACTATCGTGAACCGACATCTCGTCACTTAACGACTGCTAATGCAGGACATCTCGGAACTAACCACATAGTCACGAAAAATTCTCACATAAAAGAGGCTGAGATTATCTCAACATTTAAATTAAACCAAAAAGAATCCAAAAATTTTTATATGTTTGCTTCTATGAGTCATAATTTTTCGGAAAGAAATCAAAATATGTCGAACGGGCATAACATAATTGGTCCGACAATATTATCAGATACGTCGCATGCACAAAGTTTAACGATTGATAAGGAAACAAAAAGAAATCATGAGAATACTATTTCTAGAATTACAATTTTAAATGAGGTAATGCAGAGCCCTTGGAGACCAATAATGCCAAATAGCTATAGGCCTTTACGTAAGAAGACCAATAATTTATCTACGCTTAGTAAACCAACAGAACTTTTTAAGGTAATTTAAATTTTGTTTCTTACTATTTCATAATTAATAAATACTATTGAATATAATTAGAGTTTATGATAATTGTATCATAAACTCAGATATACTCGTATATTAACTAGCATACTTGATTATAAGTTATTGTATAATATTTTTCGTTTAACTTATAATGTGTCCATTTTCAAGTCCCGCTCAGTAGTTGACAAAATTTTTACTGCCATATACACGTATTTTCTACTTACGCAACTAGCTTGGTCGTAAAATCCAAGCTTTTATCCTGTTGAAAGCGACCCCGTGATCTCGTAAATATCATTAATGAGATCTGATGTACCTACCTATGTAATATGTTTGTGCTCACCTCTTTGCGACCGCCTTTATTTCCGAAATCTGATTTATTGTGCTCGATAGTAGTATAGGGAAAGTGACACGTTAAAGACAGAGGATTTAGATCCTTTGGACCCTTCTCATTTCTCAAGTTTAAAAAGGCGATAAACCTTTTTGAACAAAAAAACTTTGTAAGAAAAAATATTAATAATATCAGTATTTTTAAATATTAACTTACTAAACTAAAACTTTTTTTTTAGATTTTTTCTGATAGCGAATCGTCGGAATCACATGAAAAACAGCATTCGCCATATAAATGTATAGAATGTCACAAATCATTTTCGCAATTACGGAACTTCAAGTACCACATGTCAGTTCATCGCGGAACAAAAGAGTTTGCTACAACATGTCCCGTATGTGGGAAATATTTCAACGATAAGGGATATCTGAGTAGTCATATGAAAATTCATAAGTATGTAAATATTCCTGAAATGAATAATGATTTTCATTTTTTTTTATTTAGTATGTTTTTTTTTTATTTGGTATTCTTTCAGAAATCGTAAGGAGTACAAGTGCTCTATCTGTCCAAAATCATTTAATCAAAGAGTTGCATACAACATGCATATGAGGATTCATACAGGTATTAATTAAAATTGATAAATGAATTTTTTTGTACAAAATCGAATAAGACATAATTCAGTCTATACATTATTCTATATCTGGTAATATTTTTTTTGTATTTCAATTGCTATACGTATTTTACTAGTTTTAATCCGAAGTTTCCTAAAGTAATAACTGACTTTAAAATAAAACGCATATCTTGTGTTCTGGAGTTTGTCAGGGAAATTTCGCAAAATAAAAACTTTTTTAAACCGGTCTGAGCGTTTACATTGTTTATCAAAAATAATATGCGGGTATTAACTTATTCACACGATCGAACGCCTATTAATTTTAATAATGCGTTAAGTAGGTAAATTCGATTAAAACCTGTTTTTATACAATATTTTTTTCTTGTAGTTCACCGTTAAAATCGTTATGATTGTAATGTAGTTGGCATTATGTTTAAGTTTTTTATTTATCCTCGCATTAAAATGTTTTGTAAGATTAATAGGTACTTATAACGTAATAATCAGGATGTTCTTCATAGGCGTAGCTAGGGGGGGGGGGGGGATGGGGGATGGGCGGGAGGGAGGGGGGTGGGCAAGATTGTTCATTGCCCACCCTAGAAACTTCTTTGCCCATCTTCGACAGTATTGAAGAATTTACTAATTGCTTAATCGCTTTTTAATTAAACATTCAATACCTATCCTCGTATAATTTATTTATTCAAAATATATACTATCAAAATCGTCTCTCGTTTTTCGTCTTTGTCCCATTTTGCAAGTATGGAGTGTTAGACTTACCACGCGAGAGAAATGCGGCTATTCAAGAGAAACTGAATTTTAGCTATTAGACTGTTAACTTTAAAGACGCCAACATGGTAAAAAGGAGAGTGAATGAACTGCATTATTATTTATTACTAAGCATCATTTATGATCTCTGATTAAATGACTGTGGTTATTGGTTATTTCAGCGGACGACTGACCCCCCCTCTCCCTCTCCCCCCCCCAGACAAAAGCCCTAGCTACGCCAATGATGTTCTTTAATTTTTAAATTCACATTTGATTGACAAAATAGATAAATTTTCTCCTCATTCGTTTGTTAAATTAAAAACTAGTTAAAGGTTGCTTGCTGTATTTTGTTAAGCATTTAAGTTATTGATAACATTATGAAAGGTGCGTATCGTTATCAACTTATCAGTAAAGATCTGACTTTTTCCATCAACTTTAACATTAAAAAAATTGAATTGAACTTTAACACAATATTCGTGTCATCTGATTTTCTCTCTATATACAGTCCGGTCTAAGGGAAAATCTATGCAACGTTTTTCAGGATCAGCCGACATATACTCGTACATGTTTATAAAATATCAACTGTTCCAAATCCATCACCATTATCATTAATTTATTGCAGGAATCATAAATATTTCACTTCAATCGATCAAAAATCTAAATTTTTCTAATGACAATTTCGCAATAAATTGTCTTGTACGATATCACTTTTTGTTAAGTATATGCATGCAGGTACTATTAGTATTATTCTTAACTAAACAATCACAAAAATCTCTTTTACGTTTGTATGACAGGTGTGAAGCCGCACGTGTGTGAGGAATGCGGGAAAGCATTTTCTCGCAAGATGCTGCTAAAACAACATCTCCGTACGCACAGTGGGGAGCGCCCCTACGCGTGCTCGCATTGCGATAAGAGATTTGCGGACCGATCAAATATGACCCTGCACTTGAGATTACATACAGGTGAAAATTGTTTGTTATTAAATACCTACTAATCGCTCCGGGGTCAAAAACTACCTTAATTCATTAAGTTTGAATAATAAGGTTCAAATCAGATCTATAGTTTTAGAGATTAGCACATGCAGGCAAACAAACGAATTCTTCAGTTCTATACTTTAATATCAAATTGATAAAATCTATAGATTGTCTCACATCACGCTGCAGCTTTTAGAGGTGGAGTTTTTACACAAGTCTATATTTTTAGATTTCTTCTAGGACTGAAGTTCCATGTAAACTTTAACTATGCCAAAGCTCATACTCCTAAGATATAAATAATAAAATATTTCTAGAAAAACAAGTAATTATTTTGTCTACTGATTTCAATATCATTTCTTGTACATAATATATTAACTATAACAGAAGTTATATTACAAGCATAATTTCGATTTTTCTTTTCAGGAGTTAAGCCATTCGAATGCTCTATTTGTTCCAAATCGTTTACAAAGAAACATCATTTAAAGTCGCATCTGAACTTTCACACAGGAGATAAACCCTACTCGTGTCCGCGATGCAAACTAGCCTTCACACAGTCATCTAATATGAGGACACATTTAAAAAAATGCACTGCTTCTTAGTTCTATAGCGTTAATGTAAGTTATTGATAAAAATATAAAATGGGAAAGGTCAGGAACTTAAGGCGATAGAAACAAAAGTGTTACACATATGACATGTTTAGGTTGACATATTACTTATACAATATGTATGGGTAATATGTCGTTTTTTATATTTATTTTAGTAAAATATTTTTATTACATTTTATAAAATGTCAACCTCGAGAAATTGCCAACTAGCCAAATAAATGATGTATATAAATTATAAATTGTAATCAGAAATTGTCAACAGTTTTAACTCTAGCTGCAGTGTATTTCCGGATCATTTATTTTAGTAAACAAATGTGGTTGTTCGTGTTGTTTACATAATTACCTTCTGTATTATATTTACGTATATATTATTATTTGTTTTACACGTATTATAATCTATACTTACTTATAATAAAATTGTAATTAAAACCGAATCTGTACATTAAATTTTTTTGGAAAATCTTATTGAAAAACATTATTATCAATACAGAGGGCGAATCTATAGTTTTTAGAATTTTTGTCTGCCCGTCTATCTGTCTGTTACCGCATCACATAAAAACCACTAGAGGGATTTTGACGAAATTTGGTATAGTGCTAGCTGCTTATCCCAGCCGGGTCGGAAACTTTTTACCGCGGGAAAATATTTCATTTCTGAGAAAAAATATAAAAACTGAATAAAACCACGTTGATACTATAAACATTTTAGCAATGTGACTTACTAAATATGCCAAAAAACTATTAAAAATAGCTTATCTTGAAAAAAATATATCAACAACGTTATTTTATTCATTAAAAAATAACTCCAAACATATAAATTATGTGTTATTTAAATGTCGCCATGTGTTTTTAAAACACGTACTCGTAGTTTTAATCATAAAAAATGAATTTACGGACAAAACCGTTCTATGATTTTATTAGAATTGCTACTAAATTACCAGCGGCCCCGCCCGTGTTCAAATTATCAATCCAATCCAATCCAATCAAAACTTTTTGGTTTTATAAATTAGTAACATAATATTAGTAATATTTTTTGCCGAAACAACTTTCTAATTAAAATATTTGTAAATTTTTATTGTTTAGTAAATAATGTTAATGTTTGTAAATCTTTTAATGTAAAAACTGGGCAAATGTAAGTTCAACTCGCGCATTGTTATAGGTTCCGTATAGCAAAATACTGTGTTGTTTCTCTTACGTATTTTGTTAGGTTAATACTAAAGTAAATACGAATAATATTCACGTTTCCAAAATATCGACTCATTTTATCAACCGTAAAAATAAGTTCGTTTCATATCATTTTTTAACATTTTATGGAAAACAAGTTTATGGTTGTTAAACTGACAAAGCGGGTAACTAAAATATTCCATATCTCAAAAAATACAAAAAAGTATTTTAGAAACTGTTATACCTATTATACTTAAAAGGTGGAAAGTTTAAAGGACGCAATAAAACGCTCACATCATATTAGCCGAACCATATGAAATAATAAAAGGTTTTTGCTTAGGATTATTTACTTATTTACCTTAATTATGTAATTCTGGAAATCTCACTTTCCCCAACACTATCTTTTGAACATCGTTTCGGAAAATATTAGGTATTAACTAACGCTAACCCATCCCTGTTTTGCGATAAATTAACATTAAGAAAAGTTATTATTATGTAATTTAAATAATCAGCTAAATATAAATTAATCAATAGCTGTCTATTTGTAAATAAATGATTAAAATTAATTCAGAAGTTTGAGAGTTTATCGCCCAAAATTAAAGAAACAAAACAGAAGTATACACATACTATAAATGTTATAATTAAAACAAAAAATGCAATATTACTAAATCAAATATTTAACGATTAACGGAGGAACCTTTGTGACATTGTTAATCACTGCCATTATTTACCAATCATGCGGCGCGCAACGAAATTGGTATATGTAATAGTATACTAATATGTGAAACCTGAGAATTTGGTTTTTGGTCACCTGAACGCGGGCGGAGCCGCGGGCAATGCTAGTTACATATATAAATCATAATTCATTCAATTAAAACAGAAATATTATCAACATTCTTTTATTATTAACTTTACTTGTAACTAACGATGTAATCAAATCTTGGAAGACAATTTTAGCCTAATGAAACTTTGTATGTACATACGAGTATATGATATTCGTATGACAGTATTATAATTTGGTATCGTGGAGCTGACCTGATGATGATGTCTGGAGTTGGATAATGGGACTGTTCAGTGTCAATAAGTTAATCGTTTTAGAATTTTTACTGCGTAATAAAATAATGTTTATTAGTTTTTTTTTAATGCATTGTGTTTTTATATGTCATTTACTTTCTGTCTTTTACTTTATTTAATACTAATGATGATATTATGTCAAGCTTGTCTAATTATATAATAAATGATTGGAATAAAAATATCATGTCTTGTTTTCTTTACATCGTATTCTTTTTTTTATTTAAGGTTTTAGGAATAAATAATAAAACTACGATTCTAATTTTTTTACTTCTGTTTTAATTTGTTTGGTGTTGTAAAATAATTGGTTATCGAGGTGTACAAAATTACAGGCCTTTACAGTGAGTATTGAGTTTTCTGGCATATTAAATAATTATATTATGACCTTGTCACAAGGCGTACGAACTCTTTGTATTTATAAATATCGTAGCAGAAGTTATCAAATACAGTGATATATTGCTTACTTTGCCATACCTACGTAAGTAAGGTATTGTACTTATATAATGTAAGAACGATCTATTCTTCTTAGGTCTTAGGTATTTTATACAATATTGTTAGAAAGTTTACGTTTGTATAATGACTGATTATTATTAATAAATTTATTAAATTGATACAGAAGTTTAGAGCGGTACCTATTTACATTTCAACAGAAGATAACAGAGGGCGTTTGGATAAATTGGTTAAATTCAGTTCTAAATGTTTATTTCTTACCATTTTCAATTTTACAGAAGAATAGTTATATAAGTTATTATGATTAGATTTTAGACAATGTATTTAAATTTTTAATGAAGTGCGGATTTTGTGCGTTCTGATTCTCATATAAATATCCTTCTGTTTATATAGAAATAGAATTTGTATGCCTTTTAATACTTAAACTGAAATACAAAGTACAAAAATACATAAGTTTCTATAAAATCCAAGTAAAACATGAACAATACAAGGAATGGTGAGAAGTCATTAACAAGATTATGCAATAGCAATTATTTGTAATAATTTATATTAACTGTTACATTTTATATTTAAATGTATTTATAGGAAGTGCCGTATATTTTAATCTAAATGATTTCGACGTTAGTTTAATTTTAAAAAGCACATAATGTGAAAGTTTCATTCCATTTCACTAAAATATCTTTTAAACGACAATCACACTGGCATCGACAATAATACGTACTATATATAAATGTTACACATGAATCGAGTCAGTATTATAATTAATTATATATTTTGATAACCACAATTCAAATATAGTTTAACAAATGAACCCTTCCAAACATGATGACATTTTAAAAATGCGATGCAACAAATATAACTAAAGTACGTTTTGACATGAATACACAATATTCTATAGGTATAACGTCGAAATCATAACATTTCGCATATTATTGTATAATATTTGTCTATAATATTAATAATTTGACAAAATTATTTTCAACGGCATTCGTTACAAAAATTTAGCTCTGTAGGTAAATGCTTGGTATAAAATATACAGATAATATTTTTTTAAGTGATTGCGTGTAAAAATCTTATCTTATGAACAATAGAAATATACAAAAAGCTATCGCTTGGTTCTGCATTAGGTGTAAGTTACATCTTACTAGTCGGCGACGCGACGGATCGAGGATACACTTACGCATAATGTGAACCATTGTTATACATTTACATTCGCCAATCGTCACATTACACATTTATCTCAGCCTTTTCGAATAGGAGAATCATAATTAATTATCGAAATTTGGAATATAAAATAGTAACTAGTAAACTCGGTGAATAATTACATGTAGTAAATGTCGGTCAGTACGTAGGCGACTGACTCGAGCGACTACTACTCTACGATGTGAAGCACCATTTGTTCTAGCGTAGGGATAATGTACAAAGTTCATCCATTCTACTCTAAATAACGTTACAATTAAAGTGATGCATATACGCGCGTACTTTCTCCAATAATTCATTAGGAACAACATTTTAAAATACTTTATGAACATTTTGTAAGGATAACTTAAAAATAAAAAAAAAATATCGACGCGCTTTTGGCACTTACCCTAATTTGAGATAAAACTTCTAAAAAAATTCGAGTTATAATAAAAATCACGATAATTTAGCGTTGAAGTCTAATATTAGTCTAATATTATATGTAAACACAATCTGCAACGATTGCATTATGTTGTATCCGATGAGAAATTATATCAAAATGTTATAAACAGCTGAAAAGACCTTCTTTGGTGAAATTCAAGCAATTCCCGTTAAATACGATAAATTGCATCTAAACAAGTAGAAAAAATATTGAATAATTATATAGTTCCTGCCTGTAATAATACCATTTCACAATGATACTGATACATTACCTATGAAATATGTATACGCATCTATTTACAATATATTTACAAGAAATAAAAAATATAAATTATTTTAAGTCGATGTTGGAACATCCTATTTACAATAGAATTGAAAAAAAAAAACAATTGAGCATTAGCGTAAGGGTAGGCTGAGGACCTTATCAAAGTACAACAATACTTAAAATACTTACTAAATTGGATGCTTTCTATGTAAGTACTTAGTACTCATACATATAATGCGTTAAAACTAAATATTTATACATGTTTACAACTTAACGTTCGTATCATAATCTCATAGCCACTGAATAAGAGCATTGAATGTGTTAGTCACTCGATTGTCTTAACACATCAAACGAATACTTTATTTTAATCACAAGACTGGAATCACATGATGCGGCGGGGAAATACGCGTCCGACGAGAGTGCGCGGCAACGAGGGCGGCGTCTGAGGGTGCCAGCCTCAGGTGCACTCGATGATGAGAGGCTGGCTCGACTCTATGACGCTCGGCCTGGTCTCTCCGCCCGCAGAGCTGTAATGTTGTTGCTCGTGATCGGAGTTCGTAGGTAGCAACGACCTGTACTGGCTTCCGGGGCCGGGTGAAAGCTGCCCGTGACCTAAGGCCAGATGCGGCGTGGTAGAGTGCGCTTGCCCTCCCATCATAGCCTCGCTGTGTGACATCGCCACTCGCGCCCCACCGGCTCCCACCAGCCCTCCTTGCGATGCCGAGTGCACCTCGTATGCTTCGTGCCCCTCTCTATCGTGGCAGTCTTTGTCGACATTACCTGCAAAGTGCACGCGAAAATGAAATCGGCCGCGTTCAGCGAGAGCGCAAGTGAAAGTTGCGGTTCACCTAACGAGAGAAAGTGCATCGCGCGCAGTTGCTCTCGCGGTTTCATATTGTTTAATACCATTTTGAATAAGAAAATATTATTTATTAATAGATGATATTAATGAAAATATTGTGAATTATAGTGATACAGTGCAAATAATTATTAACTTGAAAGTGTTTAACAAATGTAACGTACCTATACATTCAGTGTTTGCAGCATTAGTGATTGCGAGAACCTCTTCGATGTTGTTTGGTTTGCAGCTAGTGGTTTTCCAGTGAGTACGAAGACCTGACGCACTAATATATTTTTTGTCGCATCCTTGACAAACGTAAGGCCTATCGTTGGTGTGCAATCGTTTGTGAAGTTTTAAATGTACAAATTGCGTGAATTTCTGCATGCATAAATCGCAAGCGTACGGCTTCTGGCCTGAATGGAGACGTAAATGTGTCTTTAAATTGGATGTAGACGAAAATCGTTTCTTGCAAATATCGCATTGGTGAGGTTTTTCACCTGTGTGAACTAGGTGATGTTTTTGCAAATGAGCCAGTTGTGTAAATGATTTATTACAAACATTACATTTGAAAGGTCGTTCACCTGAATGCGTTCTTAAGTGCACCTTTAAATTCGATAGTTGGCCAAAAGTTTTACAACATACGTTGCATTCGTAATGCATTTTCCCGTCCTTCTTTTTCAAAGGGTAAGGTAAACTTCTATAGCCCCGTGAAGATTGTGAATTAGGACTCATTGGTGCGACCATTAAACTGCATGTACCATCTGGGCTCATACTACTATGTTGTGGTACAAGTTGACCATTCACATTTGAATTTTGAATTAGGCTCAATTGGGAACAATTTTTAAGCGTTATAACGCTAGTTGAGGACGGAAAATGATGATTGCTTTGCCCGTTTTGACTTCTCTCGTACTGATGTGAAGAAGACACTGGAGAATAGGTGCTAGGTGGGGAGCCCAACTGCGTTATTATTGTGGAGTTAGGCGGCGAGTATAGGCTATAAGAATAATTAGGATAATGACTTTCATATCTTGTTTCCCGTATTTCTCTGATCTCTCTAATCTCCCGAATTTCCGTTGTATGAGGGATTGAATGTGGAGGCGATGAAGAGTAAACAGAAACTGAATTTGGTGCTGGTAATTGCTGTGGTAATGGCAGTAGGGACGGTAAAGGTGTTAAATTTGAACTAGAATCAGGACTACAGGCATTACCATACCTTTGGCTTTTTTTATAGGAATATGCCATTTCTGTTGGTGATGAAGGCGGAGGAGTAGCGTTTGGTTGTCTTCTATTTGGGTCATTGTTGTTTGTGTCAATTCTATTTCCTGTTAAAATAGTTTCAAGGATTCTAGTATCAGGTGGTGAATATCTCATGAATGCCGGTTGTGGAGTTGGTGAAACTGTTCCGTCTTCATAGTATGGTTTGGTTATTGGAACCACTGTATTTTGAGACGACTCTAGAACAATAACGGTAGATGTAGCAGGGTCACGACGTGGTGGAGATAAATTTTGAGGTGGACTATTTATGACTTCTTCGGTTATCATTACCTCCTTTTCACTTTCACAGTCCATATCTTTATTAAGAGCGTAAGCTCTGGGCATTTTTATCTTAACTTTTCTATATTCATTTCTGTGCATATCCTGATCTACTTTTTGAACTATAACAGATTCTTTCGGTTCATTGGTTTTTATTGAAAAATCTAATACATAATTTTCTGTGTCAGAGTCACTTGAGTCTTCTGGTGGAGTGAATTCATCATGGTATCCATTACTGTGGTAGCCTTCATCCGATCTCACTGAACCATCGTTAGGTGTTAACTGGTGTTCGTAATGTGTTGGTACGCAATGAGTGAAGCTGGGCGATTTACTACCTATTTTATCTGGAACATTTGGTGGCATCAGAGAAGGTCCACCGGTATCTCTCATGTGAATATTTTGAGCAGGTGATCGATTACTGTAGAGTCTAGGATTGTCGAGTTGATGAATAACAACATGTGATGTGCTTTCCTTGTGTTGATGTATGATCAAAGTCTGATTGTCTCTGTGATGCGCTTTTACTGGCGATGGTGGTTGCATTAAATTGTTTGGTGACAATGATGGGTGTTCATTCATAACAACATCTGATTTCTGATGAATAATATTTGAAGGAATGTCAGATCTTACAACTATTCTTTCATTTTTAATCATATTCCTGAGTTCATCCCGTGACTGAACATTATTATTTTCGTGTAATGATTTGTCACTTGCTTCACGCTTTCTTCGCCTACATGGAATTTCTGCCTCTAAAAGTTCTTTAGCATTCGTAAGACCAAGTACATATTTCATATGATTAAAAGCGATTTCTGGATGCACTGGTGCAGGTGGCAAGCCGTAAGCTTTCTTTATGGTTTCTTCTTTACCTGTAAAATATTATTATGTTAATAATGTCTTATTTATTATTATATTATTAAAAATAAAAAGATATTATGTCGCTCTTAATAGGCTTTCTATATAAATCATGTATTTCAAAAATTATAAAATATGTTATGAACTCACAAATGGAGTATGTTGCTCTTTCCGGATCTATGTCATAACCAAGCCTTGTTGCAAAATCTTTGCAATACCACACCATAAGTTCTTCGTTTGGCATAATATCTCTGAAAATAATAGTAAATGATAAATTCACAACAACAACTTTCAAATTTCAATTAAACTTAAAGTACGTTTCAATTTATATGTCCACTTACCGGATTGTGTAAAAGTAAATATATTCTTGATGTTGACAAGCAACGAGGTTCATTACGGAGAGTGAGTATGCTGACGCCACATACCGCATCCAGTTTGCAACGCTCGTGTCTGACCCATCAAGGTAATAGTAGTCGCTATCTTTGAATATCTGTAATTATTAATAGGACGTTATTTACCAAAGTGATTTTATGTTTACAAGAAAGTAGGTGAATATGGAATTAACTGATATATATTTAAGTGTTTTAACACATGTTAAATGGAGTATGTGGCACGTGATCATAGTATTTACAATACGCGTGCAGCCTATAGAAACATGCTTACAATGATTATGGCGGGAAGTCAAGGACGAAGATTCTTATTACTGCTATCTAGGACGACAAAAATAACAGTGTACTATGAATTTCTTCTAAATTAAAAGTGTTAATTCCTTGTATTTTTAAAACAATTTTATAATTTACATTTTGTCTCTTTTTAGCGTTATTGATTTGTTTTTTTTTATTGATACTGTATTATGCCTAGAATGTATATAAAAAGGAGCTCTTAACTTGAAAGGTAAACCTGAAACATGTATTGCATAAAAGTAGAGAAATACCATCACCATAGATGTAAATAAACCTAATCTCACCTTAATATTTCCATAAGTATGATGTCTGACAGTTTCTTGTACCTGGCCCAAAATAGAGAGGAATAGGTTAGTGAGAAATAAAGAAGGGAAATTAGGTATGTATATATAAGATTTGCAGGCCTCTAATGATTGCACAAAAAAGCCCAAATTATAATATTTAGGAACCGTGTAAAAGTGTATTTTAGTTAGCTTTCTGGAAAGATAGATCAAAGCCATAACCAATATTGACACTGACAAAAGATCTATAGGGTATAGAAAGCGAAGTTAAGGATTTATATACCTATAATATAATTTTACTAACCCTCCAATAATATCGCCAAGATACTTTGTCATTTGGTTTATTTGGAGTACGCGTTCCTTCAAACGGACCAAATCTTGTGCCTCTTGGAATAACTCCTGTACTCCACACGCCTTCTGTCTGTAGATCATATAAATCTATTAGATTAAAACGTTTTTTAACAGACGATACAGAAAATTATAAAATTTAAATAACCAATCGCAGTTATTTACCGGTGTGTTGGGTGTAGATAGTACAGCAGATGGCCTGAGAGCCAAGCTACGTGGAAGAGTTCTTTCAGCCCTGTTTGGAACTCCGCGTTCACACGGTACATCGGGAACTATGTATACTGTGAGTCTTTCAAATTCTTCTTCACGCATGCGCGTTACATCGTAGGACTCCGAACCAACTACAGCACCAACAGCGCCCACGCCGGGACTTGTTGTACGTCCAACTGTTGTTGTAGGGATTTCTTCACTTGTTGACTGAAAAGAACAAACGTAGAATGCTTAAAATTCTTGTTGAATAATAACAATTTTAGTTTTTCAATAAAACAAAAATATTTATAAAAGTGTTTCCAAATGCAAAAAGTTTCTTCCTATTTGTATATATATACATAGTGCAGCGCGCGAAATATAAGATAAATTCACTAATTAACTTTACTTTGTTTGGGGCGGTAAATGCGTAACTGTCATTTTCCAAGCCGAAAATATGCAAACAAAATGCATTCCACCCTTTTTACCCGTCTGCATTTCTTGACAGGCTGACATATATTGAATCTTGTCAGGCTATTTTGAGGGTCTATTTTTGCTAAGTTAGTAGACGTCGTCAGAGCAGTTCGATAAATGGGCGGCGCTACTACTGACCTAGTTTCGTTATAAGTGCGCACTTTCCTTTGCGCACTTCCCATTTGCCTGTTTATAATTTCCGCAAATTAAATTTAAGTAGTCCTTATAAAAATGAAAGATTAAGAAAAAAATAAGAAAAAAGAAAATTAAGTTACATAATTACTAATTAATTCAAATTTATCGACTCACCAGCCTCATTTTGATGCTTAAATTTGCTGTACGGGTATTAACAAATTATGTACCTGAAACAATTGCAAATATTCGTTAGTTTTTATAGCGATTCATAGGAATATTTTAACATATCCTAGAGAAACTCTTTTCCTTTTACTATACATGTATTGAAGTATATAATTTATAATCTGTAAATATAATGTTAGTAATCCATATTAATTTGATTAAAAATAAAAGCTAAAAAAGTATTTTAGAACCCACTTGGTGTCTTCATGAGACTTCCTTTTTGAATTACCTGAACTTGTAACAATTAATTTCAAAATTAATATTAAAAAAATAATACATTTACAGTTTAGGCATAATCTTATATTTTCCAGATCTGCTGTCATTAGCATTACTTCCTTATTTTAGAAATTTTATTAAAATTACCAGGCCTTATTAAATATTGTTGGCATTGTGCCTATAGTTTAAGCGTTGACGTATGTAAATCTGTAATACATAATATTCTTTCTGTGCCTCTAGTATCATGGTTAATAATTTTGTTGATATCATTAAATTAACCCATTTTCGGCTTTTAGGACTTTACTATCGTAATAAAATAAAATAAATGTAAATAAATGAAAATACTATAATAATTAATCTTGGTTTAATGTGGAGGGTTAGATTCCATCAAAACGTACATACTACATTGTGTTTTAATTTATCAAATGCGACTCTTACTGATTAACTACTCATGTCATTTGTAGGAAATCTATTGCAATTAATTAATACTTTAGCTACGTATAATAGTTACATTAAATTTTATTATCTTGATAAAGTCAGAAGTAAGAGGGTAGCACACGTGACCAAACACGAGTCGTGCCATGCGTCTGCGCAAAGTCAAATCACACGCGACTATCTCTTGTGTCCCTTATCGTATCACTTGAGACAATAAAGTACGTATATATATATATATATATATATAAAGACAAATATGTATATGCCAATTTGATTAGCATATTTTTCCGGATTTGTAAACTAGAACAATAATAATTATTGTTATTATGAATTAACGATATTATTTATAAAAGAGTATGCAATATTATAAATATTACAAATAAGAATAACTTGCCATTTACTAATTTAAATTTCAAAATTAGAAAAATGTAGTAGTTACATTGTAAATTGAAAAGTAGGTACATACATATGTCTTTATTAATTAGTTTGTAATATATTTTTTTATATATTTTGAATGAAATTATTGTTTATTAGTGTTTAATTTTTAATCTACTTAGCTTATTTTTTGCCTGCACTATGACTAAATTAATTATGTATAACATTATAAGAGATATAATTTTTAAGTTTTTTTTCTAGGATACCGTTCTCTTTACTTTTTAGTTAAAAGTCTAGTAAGTTAAAAGTACTCTTTTTGAATCACTAAGGTTTATGTCTATAGTATGAATCATTAAATATACATATCTACATACTACATTTTGATTGCCAATGTTATATTTTCTTTTGTATTATAATGTGTAAAAGATAATAGAAAGTTATTTTTAATTATTGTGAAATTTAAAATAATAGTAAACATTCTTTCTATTAGAGCCAAATTGATTTGAAAAGTTATAAAGTGTTTTTTGGTTGGGAACACTGTGACATTTCTGTCTTTTTTATTAACTGACTTTAAAAAAAGGAGGTTATCTATTCGATACGTACGTATGTATGTATGTAATATTATTGGAACTGCAAAATATTCACATATAATAATCTATTAAGGCTTCCAAACAAATATATAAAATCCTATAGGTATATGTATCTATGTATGTATGGTTGTATGAATATATGTTTGCCCACCCATTTCTCCGAAACTAGTAATCGGATCATGGTTATTCTTTTTTTATTTGCTTACATTTATTTCAACTTAGGAAATAGTAGAGATTTCATCAAAATCAGTTCAGTGGTTTTTTATGATACGGACTAAAATGTGTAACTAAAACTGAAATAGTATTTGTGTAATTACTACTTATTACAAGAACTATTTCAGTTTTTAGTTTTTACCTAAAACTAAAAGTTACGAAATAAAAAAGTAATTAAAAAAAATAATTGAACCCCCTGTTCAGTTATTTTTGCCAACAGTCAATTATATTTTAAGATATTAATATCTAATAGGTAAATATGACAAGCTATGAACTTTTAATTATAATTAAAATATTACACATCAATAAATGATGTATTTATACGTATCGAAATAGATTTGCTTTGCTTTGCATCGGCTGGCAACGACTTCGAATATATTTTACTAACGACTCACCCTCGCTCCGCTCGGGTTCGTTCCTAATTACGTTTTGAAGTTTAGTATAGATTTTTCAGAGATGAGATATTTTCCCGCAGTAAAAAGTATCTTTTAAGTTGACCCGGATAACCAGCTATCATCATACCAAATTTCATCAAAATCCTTTCAGTGGTTTTTCCGTGATGCGGTAACAGACAGACAGACAGACAGACGAAAATTGTAAAAACTATAGATTCGGCCTCTGTATCGATAATAATATCTATTTCAATAAGATATTCCAAAAAAATATTTAATGTACAGATTCGGCTTAGCTACAGTTTTACTATATGTACAGATTAGGCATCTATAGTAAATGAAAGCCCCCGTTCAGTTATTTCAGTATTTTTTTTGAAATCGGTTTAATTTTTTTTAAATTACTTTTTTACTGTTATTATTTTAGGGTACAAGTTATCTTTATTAGTTCTTAGTAAATTATACGATTCCACCACTAATTTTATTTTATTAATCACATTATTTATTTATATTAATATTTCAAAATAGCTCTCACTTAAATTTCCATAGACAAAAATAGGAAAAGATATAAATCTTTTGCCCATGGTATATTTTTTCTCTATTTGTGCGAATATTTGTTACTTTATTTAACTATCACTAATAAATTTATTATATTATATATTTCAATTATCCATATATTTATTTTGATGCATCATTTCATACATTTACATTATTTACTCAGTTATATAACCATGGGCCAAGGGTTACATAAAATAGGAAATGGAAATATTGCATAATAAAGTGCATATAACAGCTGCGAGTTAAAGAATAGAACGTGTATAGCGCATCGGCGCCCGCGCAGTAGGAAGCAACCTTGGCGGCTGGCGCATCGCACTTGAACTTGCCCTTTATGCCGCGTGTACGCTCATCTTTATCTCTTGCTGTTATCATATTCTCAATAATAATTCGAAATTAACATAATTAGTGAATGAGATCTTAATTAATTAAAAATATAGTTTTTTCTTATATGGGCGGGCCCCTTTAGTATTAGTTATTTATTTGTTCATTAAATTGTTAATTTGTGAGTTTTTGAGGATAAATAAATTTTAAATATTCAATATATTTTTTTAACGTATTTTTATTTACTCGAAGTAAGAAATATTTGACAAACTTATTTATATTTTATGTATACAATAAAATATTAGTTTTTTTAGTTATTTTTGTTCTGAAGTGGGAAGTCTTTAAATATGGCCATGATATTGCAAATAGTATCCATTACGTATGTGAGTGCAATGAGAGCCTAACCTTGCAGTCTAATAATAATTTGATACGTAGATGTTTCTACTGCAAATAGATATATCGGCTACATCGGCAAGATAAAGATTGTATTTAACTTGTCGCAGAAGTGGTGTAAAATGTGATGTCAATAATAATTGAAGTGGCTATTGATTTGTTGTATTGTAGCTATAATTTTAACACTGTAGGTAACTTTATAACATATAATAGGTAATAACGTTAATTAATATAAGCATAAATGAGCGTGCACTTAGAAAATATCAATAATAATATGGTTAACAACTTTTATTCTGATTTCGTTTATTTATTAAAGTAATCACGAGTATATACTATTTTAGTGTCAGCAAACCCAATATTTTCGCATGATGTTGAGTCAATTTAAAGAGTTTTAACACTTAAAAACATCACGAGCACTTTTGACGTCACTATTTTTGTTTCCATTGTGATTGCATAAAAAAGAAAACTAAGCACCATAAATACATCAGTCAATACTTACAAAAACCATCATTCAACGCTATCTTCTACTAACTTCAATTAAAGTATAACTCCTTATAAAAAAGCTTTGTTAATTGTCTTTGGTGTAATTTGGATAGAGGAGACGAGGACCTCGCGGTCTAGGATGCTAGAACGGTATCGAGCGACTTGAGGTACTCCAGCAGTATGCGGAGCGTTAGCAAGGGCACGAGAGGTGGGAGCCAGCGCTCCGCTCTCATGTCGGAGCGGCGGAGGCGTGATGCTGCGGCAGCTACGCGTGAGCGGGCCCCCGCGGGCGGCGTGCTCGCTGGCGGCGCGAGGAGCGCATTATGCAACGCTCGCCGACCTGCCCCACGTCTAGCTACGGAGCGCGTCGCACTAAGCCGACGCTGCGCTATGCCGACCGACCTAGATGCACTTTTACAACGCCGAGAATGCAATCGACACACATATTCGCGTCTCGTTCCGATAAACGCATCGACGACGAAAGCGGCCCGTGATGGAGAATGCGGACGAATTTGACAGCGAGTGCAGTGAGTACGTCACGTTCACGCCTAGTGTTCTCCAATTAGACGAGAGCAGGACGGCGCGGTGCAGTGCGACCGAGCGCTGCATTCAAGTTCATTACTTCCGTAGTGTGGCGGCCGCGGCGCGCCCTGACCGTGCTCCCGATCCGCGCTTGCACTTTATTGACAATAGCGTGTGAACTTAGGAACTTTTGTACTTTCATTAATTAATTTACTTCCGCACAAATTATATGCATGCCTTTTAAATATTACGCGTCACTTGATTAGAAATTATGGTTCCAAATCTTAAAAGTTATTTACATATTTAGGGTTTTAATTTTAACATTTCTTTCATTACTGTGGACTTGAGTATATTATTATTTAAAAGATGATAAGAAATCATAGGTACATTTCATACAAACAGACATTAATTTAATGCAAAACTATTAATAAACACGTTAAAAACAACGTGCGAAAGGGTAGCGTGAGAACGGTAGCGAAAGCCATGGTAGGGCGGGCGGGTGCGCTCGCCTGCGCCTCCCCGGAACAAGCTTTCACTCTCGCGGGTCGTCGACACAGGCTTTACGCTCCCTTACCTCTGTTTCTCGAATTTACAGCACCATTTTCCTACATGAACTCACTTTTAACAAGGTTTCAGGAAAGAGATAGTGCAATATTTTATTTCATGAAAAGTCGAAGTTAAATATGGTAGGGGCAATGCGTTTCGCCTCCACTGTCGACATAGCCACACCGCACCCTGCCATCCACCATTATCCAATATTGATTTCACTATTTACAGCCTTTAATCTGTTAACAGCCTCAAACCCTGTGAATTCTGAATAATAGACATGGTAACTGCAGATGTAGAGGTTGGACCATTACATTAGATGAGAATTACAACGTAATATAGAAACTTATATACATACATACATATATGGAACTGAGATATGCTTAATTGAATTACGAAAAAAAATTAAATAAAGTACATACCTAGTTATGTTATTCCATTTAATCAATTAACTGACTGAAATTCATAGTAATAAAAAAATAATTTAACTCTTTCATTGGCCGTGAGTGTATATCTTGAAGTACGTAAAATAAATATAATTTTGCTAACGAATCGTATTGTGACAGTTTGACCGATTAATTAAGTACTGGCCTAAATTATTATACTCCCCTCGTTACATCACGGGCCCATTTCACCCCATTATGGAGCATGACCTACCCCTACGTCTGGTTCCTTGTAGACAGGTCTGAAGCTCAGTACCCGTCACTATCGATTAAGATAGATGTTTACAAACGCTGAAAACTGAACACCATACTAATACTGTCTATATTAGGTACTTTTATATTCTCATCGGTTTAGGGCATAAATTTCATTTGTAATAATAATTTGAGACATATTTTGACTAATAAAGATGGTTTTGCTTTTTGAAAAACACAATGTTCTTAAAGAATATTGTTTTTGAAAATTAATGGAAAATAGAAACTCGTAATTCATGTATTACAAAATTTTAGCATCGTTTTATTACATTAAAGAATATTACATTACGGTTATTTGGAATATCTTTTGTAAACAAACAGACACGACCTACGCTACGTCTAGCTTTTGGCAGACAAATTGAAAATATTTTATAATAATCTTACCTTTAATGTTTATATTATGAAGTAACAGTTATTTGCTATGATTTGTCATTGTATGTCAACTAAATTAAAATCCCAGTTGATATAAAAATTGTAATAGATTGTTAGAATTTTTTTCTTTTGCATATCTCATGATATTTTATTTCATACATATATAGAAAAAAATATATTTAAAGTCATAAACATTTAAGTAGATTTTGTTAATATTATATTTAAACATTATTTATAACAAATAAATATATTATTTACATCAATAAACTACCTAAATTCGGAGCATATTGAAAATGCAAAATATTGTAATTGGCCCTCAATTAGAGCGTGAAAAGTGAAGCGCATCAAAGAAAATGCAGTTTTCCATCGTCGGCGGAGGCTCGAGCGGTATCAAAACATTGAATCTTCCGGGGTGAACGGCCTCGGCTGCGTCGTCCCACTGCGCTAGCCCCCGCCGCCCGGCGCCGCGCGTCGTCTCGCTCGTCCGCGAATAAATCGCGCCACGCTCGTGTGTGCGGCAAATGCGTTTACTGTATGAGTATTGGGCACAGCGGTCGTTGACATCACACCAATTTTCTTTAGGCATGTAATTTCAAGTTTTAAAGGCTTCATCTCGATTGTATTTAAACGGTTTAACTTCTGATTTTTATAGAGTATTTCTTCCTTTTGCATTATTAACTGTTGTCATATTTATAATTAGCGACTTGCCCTCGCTTCGCTCGGATGTGTCCCTAGGTACATTTTATATAATAGATAAAAATAGTTATTGTGAGCGTACCTTAGGAGATATACATATGCTATTGCAGATTTTTTTGTAGGTTTTTTAAGACCTACAATTTTCTAGTACATTGTTTTGATGTATCTCTAAAGGTTTAGCCAGAGTTAGCCATGTAATCGTACAAAAACAGTTTTTTTGGACAAAACATCGTCTAGGCTCAGTAATTTTGTATAAATTTTTACAAATTATATACATAAACCTTCCTTGTTTATTGCTCTTTCTATTAGCGAAAACCATATGAAAATCCGTTGCGTGGTTTAGAGAAGTAAAAGATTTGTATTGTATTATGTTACTTCCTTCATTAAATTCATTTAAAATTTAGTACAGAAATGGTTAAATATTGAAATCTTGTAAATTTTTATTTTGCTAAAAGAATTATTCTAACATTTAAATGTATTCTAACATATGTTTGAAATACTAAAACTGTTTGAAATACAAAAAATTGAATAACTTAATATAAAATGTGTAACGTATAAGGTACTCATTGAAGGGAACAGGCTTTATTGATCTCACAGAGCTGTATGGTGTGCAGTTTGTCTATGTCTGTAGATGCAGTGCCCACAGCCTACAGTGCAAACTCGATTTCCCCCTTCTTGGGGTAGGCTTCAATACTCATTCATGCCTTTTTCCTGCTCTAGCCGGGTGCAGGCGCATAATTCGCTCCTGCTCGTGATGTTTCCGTGTTGACGCCGGTACATACGCGCATGCACTAGACCTAACCCAATGCAGCGAATTTTGCGTAGGGTCGTTGTCCTCGCCTGCCTATATCCGCACCAAACTTAAGTACTAGCTATCACGAGACGGCTCTCAAATTTGTCTTTACGCAATCAGCTGTAAAATCGTTATTGCTCGGGCTGTTTGTTTTTATGACGTTTTACTTTTTAGAAAAATGTGCAATTTTCATAGACAGCCGTCATATAATTTAAGAATAATAGAACCGGTAAGAACAAAAGCCGTCCTAACTAAAGACCCTTTGCTTTATGGCTGGTGACTATAAAAGAATCGCGCTAAAAAATGCCATTTGCACAAATTGCATTTTTTGCATGGCAAATTCAAAGGTTCTTTGTAAAGTTGAAAAACAATATCATTAAAAAATGTACAAGGTCTCAAGGCAATTTGTAACAAAACATTAAGGGTTTTACTAGAAGGCACTTTAATGTTTTTACTTAGTTTCTAGAATTTGGTGCATATTGTGGCATAATGATGCAATTATCGTAAAATAATTTTGTTTTATATTTCAATATGCAAAAGCAAATTTCATTTTAAAATATTTTGTATGTAAATAGAACGGCTAAATTGATTTTTTTTTCTCGAGAACCAAATTATGCAGGTTTTTAACTTTTACCCAAGCAATTTAAAATGAAAATTATTTACAATTCCAGTGCTTAGAAGTGTGAAGTACTAGTCTAGAATGTGGCTAGGGTCAAAAGCCGCGCAGTATGTCAGCGCTTAGTATTCCGTGAGTCCGGGCCCGGCCGGCTAACGGGACCCGTCTACACCGGCCTTTACTTTCATCGATCCAACCGACCACGGTTTACTTTCCTTTGTTACTTATTTTTAAATATAATTCGATCAATTTGATGTATGTTAATATTAATACGATATCACAAGTTAACTTTAATTTTAAAATTTAATATGTTATGTGCTTGATATAATTTTTATTCGAAAAAATAAGTATTTTATGCTACAAAATAGTTCTTATTATGATGTCCTATATATATTATAACCCGCATCATTCAATACCACTGTGACAAAGCGGATTCATAATTATCCATGGTTAACAAAAAATAACAAAAGGTAAGAAGCAAGTGTTTGCTCATATCGCAGGTAGAGGATTAAGTCCGGAAAAATATCAACGAAGCTTTTGTTAAGGAAGTACCGTTACAAGAGATGATTTCAATCAACAAATTCATGTGCATAAAAATATCGTTCCCAATTGTAAGTTGTGTATCTTATAAGTAATTTAAAATACATAATATGTACGTATTGAGTGTGATTTTGTGTCATTAAGGAACAAAGTTTGTTAGAAATGTTTTCTAGAAAATAACAGTGTCGTAGTCTTTTCTGGAACCTGAGTCATATATCCTTTTCAAATAGGTTTATAGCTTATGCAGTGCACAGTTTACATACATAATTTTATGTTGCAATAGTGAATGCAAGTATTATCAATACTTATACCTAATAATAAAATTGTAACTTGATCATATATAAGTGTAACTCTCAAATAATAGAAATGGATAAATTATGTCATTTATTTTTATTTAATTCAATTCCTAATAATTTCTAGTAGTGTACTGTTATTGTTGTAGCATTTTATGGTAAATAATAATATGTTTTTACCTGGAAATCATATTTAATATCTGACATTTTTCCTCAAAAAGTTCTGGTTTTATATTACCCTTAGACAGGAAGATCAAATCATGCAACACATGAATTGATTCAGAGATATTCCATACGGTACCTATGGAATCCGACTACCGTTAGGTAGAGTCGATAAAAAATAAAATAGGAGGGTGAAATCAGAGCCCAGCGGGTGTTGGCCTCTGCAGGGCTTTAATATATGTTCAGAAGTCGCATTTTAAATATAATTGCTTAAAACAATTATTAGTAACATTGCTTATATTTTTTTGAGAGAATGTATCGTTATTTATTTGAAAAAATGTACCGTATATTTATATTGTATCGTAAGCACGTGTATCCATTCATTGAATGTCATCTAAAGTCATAGTACGGGTATGACACGGTCCGAAGCCATCGCGTGTAGAAGACCTCTTAAGTATTTTCCTATGGCGTAATGTCATAATTATCTGTATAAAATGTGCATTCGATTGACTCGGGGTGACAACAGAATGAACGGTATTGTATGTGGTATGGTATATGATTCTCTATGGTGCGGTAACCGCTATTACGGCCGCCGGAAATCACGCTCCATACGCGTTTTATTTGAATTACATGTATGTGGGACGCTGTACTATAATATAAAACACTTTCTGTGACTCTGTTTCGTTGACTTATTAAGAAAAATTTATATATATGATGTATCACTTAAGTGATACCAGGTATTTATATAATTTCTGTATGGGATCATTGAAGTAAGCTAACATTGAAGTAACGGTATTTGAACTAACTAATGTTGATACCACTTCGAATTTAATATTGCTAGCTCTAAATCTTTGTGTTTATCTATAAATATGTAAATATACATATGTAACATGGTTTAAAAAAAAAGGAGCGTAAAAGTCTTTGTTACATAATAGATGCAAGTGCGCCCAGGGCACACCGAGGTACCGTTGGTCGAACAGGTTCCACGCTGCGCTGCCCGCGCGTCCCTTCTTCCCGCGATGTTTACGAAGCATTTACTTTCTACCCATCAAGGACCTTCCTGGTACTCCCACGTAAGCGTAAGTGAACTTGTCGAGTAACCAGATTTTAAGTTGTTTTTATACGATTCTTTCTCTTGACGCATTGTCAAACTAGAAATACTAGCTTATATCCGAGTGCTAACAACACTTTACGTGTAACGCCTATAGATTAATTACTCTACAAGTAATTTATAGTCTTCATAAAATGTCACATATCGGTCAACTGTTCGATATTACATTTTATAATAATACGAGTACATAGATATGTACCTATGTTAATAAGTATTAATAGTTATTCCTTTTTTATATTTTAAGTTAAAGAGGCAACGTACCTAATATATAAACATAGCCTTTAATAACGTTTTGTGTAAGTTCTAAGCCATCTCATTCGTTATTTAATACATATGTTGAATTGTTACACAAATATCAGACAAAATCCCTTGAAAGTAATTAAGCTCTTTAAATAAGAGGAAAAAAATGTGTAAGTTACTTATATTTATCTTTTAATTATCCGGTACAACAAGCCGTACAATTACGAAGTGCGAAATAATTATTGTTTTTAAAAGCTTGCGTTATATTTTTGTTTCTTTTGTTTTATTAGAAGAATGCAATGTGACTGGTAGTAATACATACCTATGTGAAGTTAGTTATCATATTATACAAATAGCAGATAATAATTGTATCTCTCACTGGCGACTCACCCTCGCTTCGCTTCGGGTTCGTCCCTAGACAAAAATTGATCTATCCCACGGGAACCGTACATTTTTCCGAGATGTTATATAGCCCAAAGCCTTCCTCAGTTAACGGGCTATCTAATGCAAAAAGAAATTTTCAAATCGGATTAGTAGTTCCTGAGATTAGCGCGTTCAAACAAAAAAAAACAAACAAACAAACTCTTCAGCTTTATAATATTAAGTATAAATGTAATGGTATTTGGAAATATTATGGAAAATAATAGCCTATGACACTCACATATTTTTTAAACAATATAAAAATTATAAGTTTAAACAAAACTTTAATTTTATCCTTATAAATATTATCCAAGTATATAAATATTTATTTATACTAAATGGAATTTGTAATGATAACACTCGTTACGATGTCATTTTTTATGCGTCAACCAGAAATTATGTTATATATTTATTTATTAAAAGCTACATAGTATAATGTATTCCACAGTATTATGCTAAAAAATACCATATCAGTATTAAGATAAAAAGTGCGTGTAACTCGCAGTTGTATATCTTTACTAAATTAACAATTAAAATTAAATATGTAAGGCGCGATATAAATGCTTAAAGTTTTGTAACTTTGAAGCTTTTTGTACATTAAAGTGAAGTTACATTATAAAAGCGGTTTTGAATATTTAAAGATATAAGTCATATAGCGAAGATTTAACTGTATAGACATGAAGAAATGAGGAGAGATTGAAATTAAACTTTATGGTGAGTAGTGTAAATACAAAATCGCACAAGCGAAAGCAGTCAGGCCGGCCGCGGTCGCAAGCTCGCGGTTCAATGACCGAGTTTTCACGGGTTTGTCAGCTTGCTGTTATATCATCGACCGAAGTCAGTGTCATTGCCGAAACTGCGAGAAGCGTGTATGCCAAACTGAATCCTTTCTCTTTCCATATTAAGCTCACTTTTGCTTAAACCTAAATAAGCTTTTTGGCTCTATTTACTACATTTGCGCTCCATTTATGTATTGTGTACGTAATTTTTATGTATTAGCCTTCAAGATGTTTGTGTTCGTGCATATTTTACACGATCACGTACGTTTTTCTACTGTCAATTATTTTGAGATGATTACCAGCAGGTTTTTGTGAGCCGTCCAATCTGGCAAATAACTTTGTTTTTACTATGTCATATATGCACTTTAGTAAAATAACAGTTTTATATCTTAATCTTCTTGTTTTACGTACTTAACAAACTAAATAAATATTTAAAATATGTTATTAAATTATAATTTTAAATACAAATAATATTTAGCTAAAGAGTACTTTGAAATTAAATAATAAAGTAATTTTAAAACAGATAACGTTAAATTAAAACTTAATGGAACATTTTAAAAATCTGAAGCAAGTAAGCTGATAATGTAAAATAGTTTATTTATAAAGTTAGCTATATATAATTAAAGTTTGTTTACAGTCGCACGCACATGCCATTATGTGAGTGGGGTGTATTACGTAAGCCCTCACGTGCGAATGTTCGCCTTGAAATTGAACTTGCTGAGTTCAAGGTTCGTTTTTTGCAACTGCCCATCAAAGTGTGCGTTCGCGCAAGTGTGTATCTGTATGTATATGTACTTGGCCCATGGGTGTTTATGGTAATTATAGCCAAAACTCACTCAGGAAGACTATTAGTTATTTATCAAAATGAAACTTGATAAAATTAAACATAATAAAAAAATAACTTATTAACTTAATTTGTTAATATTACATAAATTCGAATACAGTAATAATGTTAAGAACTTGACAACAAGTTTTATGTATTTAAATTATTTTAATTTTTGTCATATCTTGTGATTTATCTAATACGATTACCAAAATGTAATTCAATCTCTTACTCTCAGTATTTTATTAGAGAGTGAATTATTATGTTTTTAAAGTAGTAGATTTATATTTTCTAACAAATATGTAAATAAATATATCATATTACAATTATTATAAAATTATATTTTAACTTTAAAACGTATTATTAAAAAAATATGTATAATTAATAAAAAGTAAACATTCAAAAATCACTATGTTTATGTAAAATCCAATTCATGTAAAACCATATATTTCTATTATAAATTATAACTATAAATGTAATGTTGATTCCTTATCAATTCTATTAAGTTCTCTGAAAGTGCATATCCATTTCTTAAAGATACGCGCGTTGATGTCTTTTTAACGTGAAGAAAGCAGCCAGCCTTACCATATTATACGACAACCAAAAATACTCCGTACTTAATTAAAACATAGTTTAATAACTTACCAATTGTCTCATAATAATCCAGCCTCGAACCGCCCGAAAAATATCCAGATCGTAAATAATCCGTATTATTTCACTAAACTTAAAACTACACTTCACGTCACTTAAAAATATTATTAAATATATAAGTCTTGCATGAGATCTATGTTGCTTTCAGTCTGAAACACGTTAAAGGATCATGATGGAGCGGTGTTAGCGCACCGATAGCTCCGGTTAACTGATAAAGTGTGGCTCAGTTCATGGTCGGAGACGTCCTTCCCGCCGCTGCCTACGGCCCGTACCGACTACCGCCGTATCATACGCCGTGCCGCCGGGCTCCGGACCGCCGCCTGCGCTTCTTCCGTACTCGCCGGGTGAATGAACTGCTGCGTGCGAGCGAGACGACCAATGCCACGGTCACACGACCACTTCTATCTCGGCAAGGCAATCTAGTACAAGTGTCAAACGATATATTATTTTATTCTATGTACATATTTCCCATTTCTCTATTAATATGTGTATGTTGGTGCATATGTAATAATAAAATATGCGTACATATTATTTGGTAATATTTATGTTCTTAAATGTAAAAGGAAAGTAAGCACAATGTATTTACTGATGAGTTAACAGTAAATATTTTATTTTTTTGAGTTTTATTACTTTCTCGTATTAGGTAGTATGTAATTATATTAAATTTAGAGTGAACTTAACTGTGAAACACGATTTACTGTGAATACAGATAAATGAAATAGAACAAAAAAAAAATACAAATAATTAAATAAAACAAATCTTACGTCTACATACATTTTAAATTCGATTATTGATCTATTCTATTTATTTCAAATTTATTTTTCTTACAAGCTCGTATACAACTATTAATATGTACATATATATTATGCTCATTCGAAGTATGATTGATTAAGTTGTTAACAGTTTTGCTTAATAATGTATATGATTTTTAAGTATAAATAGATACATAAATAAATAAATATAAATATGTTGGGACATTAACACACAGCATCATCTAGTTCCATGGTAAGCTACGAGACTTGTGTTATGGATATCAGATAGTTGGTACAATACACATATATAAGTTTAAATACATACACATTATAAATATAAACACCCATGACTGGAGTGCAAACATTCGTGCATATCACACAAATGAATGCCCCCACCGGGACTCGAACCCACGACCGCTGGCGCAGCAAGTAGGGTCACTACAAACCGAGCCAAACGTATATTATAATCACAATAAAATTTTAGACTTATTGTTAGTCCAAGTTAGTAAAAAGTTTACAGGTTCCAACATTTGGCATTTAAATCAACAATATCTCTACATTCTAACTGAAACTATAATATAACCACTAGCGACGCACCCTCTCTTCGCACGGATTCGTCTCTAGGTACGTTTTAATGGTAAGTATAGAATGGACTATGCAGGGTAAAACCCGGATAGTTGCCTCAGTGGGATACATGCCCCGGTTTTCAATACACTATGTTAGAGATGGCCCTGGCGTTAGCACTCTCCTATAATTTGAAGCGCCTCTTCCACAGACCTTAGTGCCATGCCAGCAGGATGCACAAGTTTAGTCCGTGTGAGCGAAAATTTTTCGCGGCAAGACGTTGACGAGCATTGAAATCATAATTGTAAGTTGTTTCTATTGAATATTTTCTTTTATAGTTGTAGATTCAATCAACTTTTTGCTTCTACGCATGCATTGAAGTTTAAATTACATTACCTATTGCCTTATATTGTTAAATAAATTTTATTTATTTTTAGAAATATAAGAGCTAGTATCCGTATCGACAAGGATAGTCATCCTATTTACTTTTGCGGATAGTCGCCCTAAGGGAAATTATTGATTTCATGTTGCAAGTAGGCGAAATGTCTCGCAAATATGAGTGAGAGCTTAGCGTGTTTAAAAGGGGTAAACTAGAAGTAGAAGTAGTAGGGTAGAAGTTTTAAATTCCAACGTAAAAAATGTCCAAAAGAAGAATAAAGAAGAAGAATAAACGACAAGAATTAAATACAAAAGGAACTAGAGTTGACACAAGAAATAAAAATATTATAACACAGTAGAAAATACATCAGCTGGTAACGAGACGAAAATTATGAAGAGAAGAGGGCAGTCGAGAGGGAAGTATAAATTCAAAAAATATATTGATATCTCTAGCAGTGAAACAGAATCAAAAACACAGATTTAATTAAGCTGACTGAAGAAAGAGCTTTAAAGAGAAATAGACAAATAACAATTTGCAGTTCTGAGAGTGAAAATGAAGAAAGCATTATAACGACAAAAATATTCAAAGAAAAAGCTACTAAAGAACTACAAAACAAAAGGAGTAAGGAATAAAAGTCGATAAGAGACACTGAAAATACATTAAAAGTTATAATTACTAATGCAAGTATAGAAAATGCGAGTGATAAAGTTTTAGTTGATTATTATTGGGAATGTTTAGAAAATTACAATAATACTATATCCAAATCAGAATGGTTTGTATGCGCTATTTGTCGATTGTGTTTTCATGAAACTATGTGAGATGTTGAAAATTGAAAGTTCTGGCTTCCTAACTGATGATAATTTTTAATCTTCTTTTATTGATATCTGTCTACCTACTAATTTTAATAATTGTGCCAAAGTTGATTGCTATATCATGTTTTTTATCTTTAGAATTAACTATTTTTTATAATTTAAAATTTGGAGATATTGTTCTTATTTTAAAACTTTAGTAAGTTATTGTTTATTATACCACAATGTTGATTAGTATATTGACTAGTACTTAATAAAAGAATGTCAGTAATAATTAAGTAAAGACTGATTAAGTTTTCATAAAGTTTTAATCCAAAAAAATTGAAGCAATTTCATGATGAGTCTTCTATTCCCGCATGAGGCGAGTATCCTAAAGTATTTTTAACGTTAGGCAACTATCCGCCTCGGTAGGCAACTATTCCTTTTTTAGAGGTTAAATAAAACAGGACACAATAAAAGATTAAAGACTAATCATGTTTTAATATACACGGAGTACCTATATTGTAAATAGATACTTAATTTTTATGTATTTGAGTTTTTTTAAAAGTGGGCCAACTATCCGGCTTTTACCCTATATATGTATATGTATATGTACAACGTACACACATAGATATAGAAAAGTAGGTATTATAAAAAATAAAAAAAATATATATATCCCATACTTGAGAAATGATTGATTTTCCATTCAATCTTCCACCCCCCTTTTTACCCCCTTATATATGATATGTTTTCCGGGTTGAAAACTATCCTATGTCATTCCTAAGGTCTCAAAATATTTCCATACCAAATTTCATCTTAATCGGTTCAGCGGATTATGCGTTAAAAAGTGACGGACGGACAGACAGACAGACTGACGGAGTTACTTTCGCATTTAATATTAGTATGGATACATAAAGCCCGCGTTTTAGTGGTGCAGGTTTATCATCATCGTCTTGAGCTGAACGTTAATAAGTCAGTCAGTGAGTTGCGACATTGCCTTTAATACAATAATATATAATAAAAAAAGTTATTGCGAATGTTCCTTAGGAGATAGATATATACTATTACGGACTTTTCTGTAGGTCCTTTAAGACCTACAATTTTTCAAGGTTTAACCAGCAGGAGGTTTCTAAGGATGACTCGATAAAACCAGTTATTGTTTTTTCCCGTGGGAAAAAAAGATTTTCTGAAGCAAAAGGTATCCTAAATGTTGACCCGAGTAATAAGTTATCACTTCAACAAATTTCGCTGAAATCGGTTACTTACTTTTTGCGTGAAACGCGCACACACAAACAGACATACAGACAAACAGACAAAAATTTTAATAACTATTATTTTGGGGGTATATATTGTGTACATAATATGTTGAAGTCTTTAAGAAGTTGAAGGTTTTAAAAAAATATTTCATATACAGATTTCTCTAAATTACTGCTTTATTATAGTATTGATAATATAATTAAGTATAAGAAATATAAGTTGTATATGGATAAACATTTCATGTTTTTTATTTTTTTGTACAATTAGGATATTTTATTCAAACACGAATCAGTTGAATTGGCACGAGTTCACAAAAGAGCCAGATGGTGTTCCAATGACATGTGATGTCACAAGGCACTCGTTTTGGTAATCATGCTTAGAAATACAATGCTTCAATATGGAATACATCAGATAAGAATAAAGGTTTACTGTTAAGTAACAGAACTATAACATATGAAAAATAACAAAGGACAATATTATGTAACTTTGATCGCTGTCTTAATCGCGGTCCTCGATCAGATTTGCTTACCTGCGGAAACCCCTGGCTTTTTTGCTCTCAAAGGGTGGCCATTATAACATCACGTAAAAAACATAACGGTTCTTCATCCACCCTAGCACACATTGCGATGACAAAAACACATAAATCGACACTATTACTGTGTATTACATTACGTTTACAGTAATGAGCAAGATTTGGTGGGCAGGAATAAACCATTGTTTTATAGCGTTGTTATCTTTATCATTAATTAATGTGTTAATTTATATATTAAGTTAAATTAAGCTACTACGTAGCTGTACCTTGAGGTAACAATATTTTAATATTAACTAATGTTTACATGAAAATTTATGAAGTAAATATAGTAACAAAGAAATCTTAGTACGAGGACTCAAACAATTGTCTAATTTATTCAGCCTAACTGTTTACTTCGTAAAGAGGAGATAACAAAGAGTTTTATTATACAGTAGCTATAACAAAAAGAAAAAGTTAAGCTTATTTAAATATTTCCTCCCGAGCATGGCTATTTAAGATATAGATTTAACTTTGCGGGGCTTATCGATACAATGTAGCGGGAAAAAGGACATAGGAATTAAGAATACTTTAAATTAAATAGGTACCGTAGAAAAGATAAACAAATAGCTTAACTATTGAGATTACTTTGTATATTTTTACATGACAAAAAAAAAACTTTTGTGTTACGTATTTGATTGTCATGATTAATCTTTTAAAAGTAAATAGTATGAATATTTTAGTATTATCAAGTCGTCCATTTTACGTGCAGAACCACACACGTTCTTAAATCCGTGTTAATATTTTATTATTAATATAACAAATATGTATATGTAAACAATGTATATGTAAACAAATATGTACATTTTCGCTACTGCTACAATAAATATGTTAAGCATTATACATAATTTTTTAGTCTTCGGATTCATTGTGACTATAGCAGAATATTTATATAGCCAAATGAGATTGTGTATCATGTCTCAGAATTACTTAGAAGATGTTTCTATTTTTTTTCTACTATCTGCTTAGTATATCAATTTATAGACATCAGTATTAGTTTAAATATCACTGTCCAAAGCTAAGTATCAATTGCGAGCTTATATAAGCAATATGATGTATGTACACATATAATAATGTAATTTATATAAAAATTATACTCATATAAATATTTTTTAAATGATAAAGTTTTTAAACTTGTGAGTGTGCTTGTTGCTTTTTACATAAGTTAAATTTGTAAAGGGGGCAAATTATATTTTATTTTTCAACGCTGTACCGACCACGTGAGCGTTGCCACAGACAAAAACTGGTATTTTATACAGTAAAGGAACCTACAAGTTTCAGTTCATTAGTACACAAACATTGTGCCATTATTGCTGACACGCGAATCAATCGTTAACAATTTATGAAGAACCTAATATATTATAATACCCAGCAGCATTAATGAAAAATAATAAAGTAATCTAATTTATCCTTGAACGTTTCTAAGTCGAATGCTAGAGCTGTGTGGGTAGGTGGGCTACAAATATTGAGTTAGTAAAAAAAGACTCGTCCAAACTCGGGCCGGCAGGACGCGATCAGCGATTCGGGTGCAACGTCCTCGGCCTTGAAGCTAGATGAACTTACGTAACCGGACATCAAGCTTCCACCGAAATATTCCTTGATTTTTTGCAACTCCCACCTCCATAATTGATATCTTGTCTCGGTACGTACATAGGAGATTATATTTTATTTCGGAAATTATGAGAACTTAAATAAAGTTTCATTATATTTGTTGTAAAATGTACTATTTTTTGTTCTACAATATAGATAATAATATAAAAGATTTTTCAACTTTATTTATGATAGTGAAATCCTATGAAATTTTACTATTTAAGAAAAGTCAAAAAGCCTTTTTACAATATTTCAATAAAAGTAACATTATATACGGGTATCATAAGATAGAATATGTATATAATTATAGATTTTTCAGTTTCACTGTATTTTTTCTTGCAATTCATTATTAACATCATCTTTTGGCAGATTTATTTTTAGTTTAATACACAGTTAATTGTGTATACGAATTACTTACAAACTGAATTCACTTTAGGATTTGACTTTTAAAATCCTTTTCTTAGTGGTTGTTTACGTTGGTGGCGTTGATGGACCAGTCAAAATAGAGAAGTCAAAGTACAAATCAAAATGATTTTACTTTGCTTTAAAGTTATAATTTCTTAATTTTTAATGGAAGAAGTATATTATGTACGCGGGTAAATAAAGTTAAAGTAATTAATTAGCTTTCGAGTAAATACATTAAAAATGTTAAAAATTTTAAGCTATAGTAACCTAAAATACTCGTATATATACTATATGTATATCCCATGTATCTTCAAGTATATGTACACATAACAATGAGTACTGAAATACACATTATGTTCTTTAATGAATTCTTTTAATCGTAGGAGGAAATCTATCTCACAACCATCAGTTAAGTGTTGTTGGCATAACAAAAATGATATTGATCGCAGTACATACACCATGATATAAGCTCAAAGGTGATGTCATAACCAAAACCGAGGTTGCACAAAAAGAGCCATTGTATAAGAGTCGTGAGGCTAGTTGTGGCTGCGGACGTGCGTTGAACTCTTTTGAGTGCTACAACCATTAGCCAATTATAAGGGGATAACGACGTTTGAATTGCTTTCGAAATTCTACGAAGAATTATTATTTTGCATTTCTGAAGTCTCCTAGAAATAATTATTAACCTTTGTATTTGGAACTAATTTGGAAAATAAACATGGTCTAAATATGTATATCATAAAGTATAACCAAAAGACATGACTTCAGTTATAAAAATATTGCATGGTTTCGTAATATAAAAAATACAAGATAATATACTTGTTTATTCTTTTGTTCATAATATGTGGTTATTAAGACTGTTAACGTTTACTCAGCTACTCGGTGGAAGATAATAACTGCGCACCCGCATGATAGTGAGGTTTTTGACATTCACAGCAAAGTACTTACTAAAACTCAGTCTTGGTACATAAATATTTAAACATAATGCCTTATACTATTAAATATTTATTTTGATATAGTCTCGTAAAATCGATAAAAATATAAGTGTTTTTCACATTTTTTAAAGACCCGACGTTAGTACCCAACTAATTGCAAGTAACACACATTAGAAATATTTTCTTAGATCAAAATTGCAGTACTTGGAAAACTTGTTTCACAAGTATCTAGGATTATATTTGATCTTTAATTTTTTTAATATTTAACATTTTCAGGTTAAAAGTAAAAACACATACAACTAGAGCTTTAATAAGCCTTTTCTGATATTTTTTAATAAAAATGTTATTGCGCAACAATTTTTAAGAATTAAAAGTCTTCAAATAACAGTAAAAGAATAATAACCTTTTGAATTAACCTTGAGAATAATGTATTTATTTCGATTAAGAAATTAAAAATTTCACTGTTGAGATATCAAGTAAGAAGTGCCAATTTGAATGCCAACCTTAGATAGTAAAAAGTTTGTAATTGAATTAAATGTTGTTTTGTCACTCCATTTACATATTATTATGCAGATACTAACTATTTTTATAATCTTTTTGATAAGCTTGAAAATGTAATTGACTTCCTAAGGCTGCTTACACTGGTTAATAAGTAGCCTTCAGCGAACGTGAACTGTGCACTTAATATTATATGTGTAATTTTTCTATACAAATCACGAAAAGTAAATTAAATTCTTATAACAAAAAAAATATTTTTAAATGTAGTCATTAAAATCTTTCGTCTTCGCATCGATTAATTTTAATTCAAATACCTATATTATTTTTGTGTATTATTTTCAACATTCTGTTAAAATACAATTATTAGTAGTCTTCGTTATATTATTCATTTTCATTATGCAGAACATATTATGTTATTTTCTTTAACCTTTTTTATTGCGTATATCATAAGCATTTATGTTAAGACATTTTATAAATTACATATTAATATTCCGTGTTAGGACGCTACGTTAGGTACTGTCTGCGTTAGCCCTTAAAGTGCTAAGATTCTATTTCTAAGCTTGTTTTGCAATAAGCGTTAGCAATAGCTTGTCTAGTGTGCGGCAAAGTTCGATCACCCGCAGATCAATACAAAAAACTTGTTTGATTTGTGTATGCCACTAGCATTTTCTAGTTGACATTCAAAGTTATTCCTCTTAGTAAAAAGTTAGTTATATTAGGTGATTGTCCAATGTCAATATGCATAAAGAATTTAATGCGTGCTACTGTCTATTTTATTTTTTATTTTTACAGCTTAGAAGCTCGCTATAGTTGAGATTTTGGATGTAAATTTCATAATAGTGACATCAAGAGCTGGAAATTTTATGTGGTTTTTTTGTTAGCTTAGGAGACAATAAGTCTTGTGTTAACTTCTTAAAGAGTTGAAGTTCTGATGTAAGTTTTTAGAAGGTACTCTACCTAGAGATATTACGTAGCAGCAGTAATATAAAGTTCTTGAGTAGAATGTTTTCATATCTTTTCAAATTAATACTGAGCCGATAAATTAATATTCAGGCAGTTTAATTTTTGATTTGTTATTTATGATTAAACAAACTGAACTATTTACGAGTATTATATTATATAGCTATAATATTAAATGAAAATATTATAATAAAATATTGAAAATTACTTAAAAGCTTTGGGCGCGATGAATAAATGTAAAAAAAAATATATACAATACAATCACAGCAGGAAAAGTCGCAGCAGAGGGAAAACTCCAAGAACTTTTGAAGAATGTTTAATGCACTATAAGAGCGTCAAGTTAAACATTTGAAGACTCCTTGTTGAAACTATGCAGAAAATAATGATTGCGTGAAAAGTAAAAGAGGTATGTAAAGATTGAAGCACTCTATTTTATTAGGTTACCTCGGAGGGAATGTAGCGTAAGTGTGTAGTTAAAAGATTAAGCCGTTTCTGATTAAAATAGTTCACATTTTTACCCGCGACAGCCACGTAGACGGCATATGCCTTTGGGGTAAGAAGTGTTTGTGTGTCTGTTACTATTTTTCTCGGAAACGGCTTTTGAAACGGTTTTTTGCTTCGTATAAGTCTCATTCCTGAGCATTTTTTAGCTACTTTTATAGTGTTACACACCGCTAGGAGGCGCTACAGTATACACATCTTTCTCCAAAACGGTTTGTTTTACTACTCAAGTAAAAATAAGTTAGTTTAACATTTAAATAAATGCATTGCATTTACTATCGAAATTTTATAAAAGCCACAAATAAAACATGAATCAAAAATTTCAAAAACTCACGACGGAAAATTGTAACATGAAAATAACTTCGAATAAAAATTTCAAAAACCCACGACAGCCATAATATATAGCCATATAAACGAAGCCAGGGTGAGTCACTAGTTACTTATAAAAATAAATATTTATTACTGTGGGATGAATGTACATAAATTCAATAAAAGTTATTATGACTAGTGGTTGCCACGGTAACCTTTGTTATTGTCTGACAAATATATAATATTATATTCTTTTCGTATATGACCTATACTAATATTATAAAGAGGTAAAGTTTGTGAGTTTATGAGATTGTAGGTGGTAATATTTGGATGTACTAAACCGATTTAGATGAAATTTGGTAAGAAGATAGTTTGAGACCCAGGCAAGGACATAGAATACTTTTTATCCGGGAAATCATCCCTTAAGGGGGTGAAAATGGGGATGAAAGTTTGTATTGGGAAGCAAGCTAACAATAAAGCCACTGGCACATACTACTTAATATTTGTACAGTCTACAACATAGGTTATGCACGACGGCGTAATTTCGTGGATTTTAGATTTTTTTTATTTGAAGTTTTTTTCATGTCACAATTTTTTCATCCTGGGTTTTTAATTTCTTAATTTATGTTATATTATAATTTTAATTGCTGTATATAATTGTCAAATATTTTTATCTTACATAGAATCAACTCATATCTTATTGGATATACGAATAGATAGGTACTTTTTCCGGAATATTTATTAAATTAAATTAACGGTTAGTATAGAATACTCGCAGATAGACTACATAGTATATATGATGATATAGATATGGAAAAGTAAGTAAGTTGGTCAGTACTTTAAAAAAAATCAATCATCTTCAAATTCAGGCACATTGAAATCATCACTTATTTTATCTTGATTAGTGAAAACATTATATTTTTTATTTCTTACCAAAAGTATAATTATGATGAGTTTTATATTCTTTACTTGAGAATCATGTATTCACTATTCATCATCATCATCAATCATCAATCATCAATCATGATTTCCCATACAAACTTCCACCCACTTTTTCACCGCGAGGCCCGTGCCCAGCAGTGGGACGTTAAAAAAGAGCTGAATACATATCTAACCTATACGTTAGTCTAGTAGATGATCTAAATACATGCTTCATGCAAATTCTGCAAACATCTAAAGCTCTTACAAGCTTATACTAGAATAACATGTATTATATAATTGTAAAACGCGGCAAAAGATACACTGGTGGTAATTGTTACGCAGAGGATTGCAGGCTTAATATAAGAATGAGTCAGTGGCCTAAATCTTACTGTCCTATTTCAAAAAAAGAAATTGAAATAGACATATAATATAGTTGAGTCGAGATATTATTTAATTATCTAGTATCAAATCGTACCCGTATATGCAATACCCTATGATTTTATTTTATGATATAATCATTAAGTGAAAGTTTTGGTGATATATTTTGTATTATTAATTTCGAATAATAAATGAGCATCTTAAAATATCTTATATTTATTAAAATATTATTGGATTTTTTAGCGAAGTAATTCTATGACAATTTATCAGGCTATTTTATGTTTTTACAGCTGAGGCCAAGGGCTTCTTTTGTGGTAGTAGCTTTTCTCGCATCCTCTTCTGCACGGGATGAGGATATTTATCAAGACTCATAGCATCGCATCAAAGGGCTCATTCTTATTCCTATAAAACAAGTATCAAATCATTTAGTTGCTTGTCACTTATTTCATCTGGCTTAATAAGGCTATTTAAAAAAAAAAAAAACATATTTAACTTCTTTTTAGAGTTCGTATGTAGCCTAATTTAAAATGTAGGTACTTTTAAGTTCCAAGTTGATTCTTAGTTATATCATTGGAAAAGATATCCGATAATGCCATTTATTTATTTATTTATTTATTTATGTACCATAAAATATATGTTATACAAAATAAAGTAACAGAATGTCGACAAAGGATAACTTATCTCTTTAAGAGATTTCTTCCAGAAACCCTTCAATAGTGAGAAAATAAGTTAATTTAGAGCGGTGTAGGTACAGTATAGCATTAAATGTTTATAAACTTAATATTAAAATATAACAACTAAATATTATAATTATACAAAAGTAAAAATATTTATATACACATACATACATACATACAAACACATACACTTACATATACCTACATATTTATATACTATAATTTTATGTCTGATTTGATAAATAGTGCTGTTTAATTCTAAATTTAAATGTAGTAAGTGAGGGATCATCTTTAAAAATATAATCAGGGAGTGAGTTCCACAATCTTGCTGCCATAACAGAAAAAGATTTTTCATAGAATATTGTATTGTAGTGAGGAACCACTAGCTTGGGTAAATTGACACAAGGCCGCACTGGTCTGTTTCTAGGGGGAACTAATATAAAGCGCTCACTTAAATAAGATGGAGTAGAGGTTTTCAAGATATTATAAAGAACACATAATATTCGAACGTTCCGGCGAAAACGAATAGGGAGCCACTTCAGTTGACGTCGGAAAATACTTACGTGATCAAATTTGCGCAATCCATATATAAACCGGATACACAAATTTTGTAGGCGATCTAACTTGTCGAAGAGCTCCTCAGTTGCATCCAGATAGCAAACGTCAGCATATTCAAGTAACGGGAATTTACGGGAAAATTTATATAAAACACGCCATAAATCCACGCCTTATATTCAATCTATCTATCCAATAATAACATTCTAACTGCGCCGAATTTGCACATTAAATATTTTTTGGAAAATCTTATTGAAATATTCATTAATATCGATATAGAGGCCGAATCTACAGTTTTTAATTTTTATTATTAGTTTGCTATTATATATTTTAGTTTTTAGAATTTTTGTCTGTCTGCCTGGGAACGCATCATAAGAAAACCACTGGACGGATTTTGATGAAAATCCGGGTCAAGATATACATGATATAGGATACTTTTTACTGTGGAAAAATATATCATCCCTGAGAAAAAAATAAAAAAAACTGCTTAGAATAAAACCACGCTGAAATTATAGACATTTTAGCAAGATAACTTACAAAATAGAGTTATATTTTATACATAAAAATAATTCGATGTCCCCATGTGTTTTTAAAATACAATAATATTAATTACAAAAAAATAGATATGATCTAAATAAAATGAATATAATAAATATGATTTTTCTATCATTTTATTAGAATTATTAGCATTATCCGCAGCTCCTTTCGTCTTTTTCAAATAAAAATATTTGTAAATTTTTACTGTTATTCAGTAAATAATGATAATGATTGTAAATTTTTAAATACATATAAAAATCAGGCAAGTGCCAGTCCAACTCGCACATCAACGGTTTCGTTTAGCCAAATACTGTTTTGTGTTTACATACTTTAATATTTTTATGTCAACACTAAAATAAAATACGAATATTTATGTCTTCACAACATTTTTTACTTATTATAGAAAATAAAGTTTGAAGTTGCTAAACTATCAAAGCGGGTGACTGAAAATATTGCATATCTCAAAAAAAAAAAAACTACGAAACATAGGTATATAATCTGAAAAGCAATTTTCGTTTAAAGATTTCGGGATATCTTTTACCTCAACAAGGAACGATTATTTTTTAAATACTACAATGTATAACTAACTTTAATTATATAACTCCGCTGATATAGCCGATATTTGCTGAGCTGTGTATATGAAATGATAAAAAATTTGCTTAGAAACATTTACTTTGTATACCTACTCCTGAAACTATCACTTTTTTGATTTTTATGTTTCAAGATGAAAACAAAAATTTACAAATATCTATGTAATATTAGTATATATACAAAAATGTTTTATTTTTGGTCCGAAAATTGTAATATAACTTAAATAAATATGATGATATTAAAAGAGGAACCTTAGTGGCAAGGCAATGCCAGTCACCGCCATTTTTTTATTTAATCTTGCGGTGCACAATGAATCTGGTATATATAAATAAATAAAATCTCAAAGTTTGGTTTTTGATATTAGTAACATAATTGTTAAAATTAGTAAACTTTAGTTGTGGGGGTTTATCGTCTACAAACAAATAAATCTGTTCTCTTTACAATATTAGTGTAGATGTAAAGAGTAAATACATACTATGATGTTGTTGTTAAAAGGGAAAATTATATATTACGAATAAATATTAATTAAATATGAAATTAAAGGAGTAACAATTGTGGTATATATATGTAGAATCAAAGAATTTGGTTTTCGATCGTCTGAATGCGGGTGGAGTAGCGGGAAATGCTAGTTTTTATATAAAAAAGGTACAGTGTTCTTAAGGATACAACATCAATAGTAGCAGGTGTAATTTAAAATTTATTTGAAAAAAACAGCTTACGCTTGGCCATATAATATATATGCTTTTATATTTTAATGTATGTCTTTCTTGCTTGCTTAAGTGTATTGCATTAGTTTCCGAAGTATAGACTTGCTAGTATTTAATTTTATGTGTCGATAGAAACACGCGACGCATGCATTGACACATTGGCCCCGTCTCATGTTAGGGAAAATAATACATAGGTATTGCCTTTAGGATAATAGCGAAATTTATACCAATGCCATGGCCTACTTAATGAAAATTTATGTAAACACAGCTGACAGCAGAAATTACCTACTATTTAAAATATTGTTCCATATATCACTATAAAAAAAAAAAACTAGGTTAAATTGCGTAATTAAACTCTGAATTTATATATTCATTATAATTAAAATTTTAAACTGCTCTTATTGCAATAAATTTTAATTTCAAAAAGGTAAACCTAATTATTTCAATGTTACCTTAACAGTAATTATTTTACTCATTTTTTAGATGTTTTTTGAAATTTATTTGGACCCCTTTGAAGTGATAATCTTAAACCTATTTATTTAAAAAAGACTAATGAAATTTAATTCATAGTTGGTCAATATATCGCGTAACATATACATATAAAAATATAAACTCGAATAGAGTACCTCCTCCTCCAAAAAAGATATGCATTTTGAACCTACTCAAACATGTAAATATAACGTAAATGACAGTGCACGAGTAAGTGAAGAAATTCCGCATTCTTTACGTGCATAATTTAAAAATCATATTTTGAACAATTTAAATGCTCATAGTGTATAATTTTTTACCATTAAATATACCTGTCTTATTACTAAATATTAACAATGCGTTTGGACATATTGTCGAAAATTATCAGTTGCTACGCAAGGACCGAAATTTTACGAGAAACTGTTCAGGGTGCCTAGTTTTCTATTCGATGCTAGAGCGCACGGCGGCGCCGAGTGCGTCGAGTCAAGGTAAGTGTGCCGACGGCCGGGTGTGACCTAGTGTAATTCCCCCACTACTGCTGCGTTCTGCACTCGCGAAAGTTCAATGAACCTCAAGCAGAATTCTTACAGGCATAAGCGACTGTTACATTACCGGAAAGCTGCTGCTATCATCTACATACGCGGCGAAATGGAGGCGATGACGTTGGCAGCCAATCAATGGTTTTACCTGGCAGGTCCCTGTTTGCGTCACACCAGTGTAAACGATTCACTTAAACTGAATAACTATTTTGATATCTCAAATATCTGAAATATTATTATATTAGAAATTCTTAAATACTTCACATTAACCATAATACTAGTTTAAAAGTTCAATATTAAAGTGTAAGCCTAAGTCTACAGATACAAAAATTAGCAAAATTTACCTAGTAATATTTTGAATAGTAGTAAGTAGATTACTGACTTTTTAAAAAAATCTTAAAAAAATAACCTTCATTCAGTTTTATTAATTTAGTTTATTACTTCTTGATGTCTTGAGTCTGAACCGATCAAGATAATTTGATAAAATATAACAAACACCCCTGTGGTGGAAATTCACATTTTTCATTCCGGTCTGTCAATTAGTAATTTCCTTGTAATAAGGGGAAAAACGAAAAAGATTTGGTTTCTGAATGAGATACTTATAATATATTAATTGACTGTTGATACTTCTGACGTGAAAGCGGTTTACTAGTATAGATATTATTTATTATAATAAAAAAATAATGATTTTAATTTTATATCCATTTAGTTCATACATATAATAAAATTGTAGAGGTCAAATGTCTGTCTATAGAAAAAATATGCTAAAAACTGAGTCAGGGGGATGTAAGAAGAGAAATAGAACAAATCTAGATTTTTCAATTGTTTGTTTTCTGTCTATTTGTCTATTTATACGGGCTAATCTCCGAAACTGTTAGACCGATATAAATGAAATTTTGCATGGTGGTACCTTATATCCCCGGTCAATATTTTTGACACTTTTTATCCCGGAAAATTAAAGAGTTTCCGTGGGATAGCTAAAAAACTATAGTAACTTATACAGCTTATTATAGGTACAAAAACTACTCATTGGATTTTAATTAAACTTTACAATAATATAGTTCATACATCAGAATAACAAATAGGCTACTTTTTATCTTGGTAAAATGTACGGTTCCCGTGGGATAGATTTGTTTTTGTTTGTCTAGAGGCGAACCGAACGGTGAGCCGCTAGTTATATTATAAATCTCCAAATATCTGCAAATTTTATGTTTACTCAACATACACGACAAACTGAATCACTACATACATTTACAAGATGTATAAGTTTCTTGGATTTACCGATGACTTTGTGAAACAAACAGCATGACTAAGACGAAAAGAAAAGGGGGTAAAACTTCAACCGCCACATAACGTTAATTCAGTTTATTATGTCACAGAGCGAGCAATGTTTCGTGAATCATAGCCAGCCGCAGCCGTTGCTCCTGCGCATACATATTCGTATGTATGTTTACACCGTTACTTTCTACGAAAAAAATGGGGTTTCCAAAAATTTTTTTGAAATATCTTTGTTGTCCTTAAATAAGTTAAAATTAAAATATATTTTTTAATCATTAAGAAAATTTAATATGAATAAATATTACGATATCTAGTGATCTAGTGAAAATAAAATCGAAAGGTTTTTTCGAGGAGTTTCGGAGAACGAAAGCGCAAACCTTCTCTTCAAAATACTGCTGTTGTATGTATTGTGTTCGTTTTGAATTTATTAATATGCTTTTTCTAAGTTAATTAAAGTCTAAGTTGTAAAATTATTTCATGAACTTCTAGGATTTCTACAAGCAATTTACGTTATCAAATTTTTAAAAATTAAATAAAAATGTGTAGACTGGATTTCACTGGCTTAAAAACATACCAATCTACCTACACTTAGATTTTATGTTTACCTAATCTAACTATATAGACAAAAATGAATGTTCGTATTTTGGTCCTCTCTATGCGTTCCTAAGCTATTTAAGTTTAGGGACACACCCGAGCGAAGCGAGGGTAAGTCTCTTGTGATTAATAAATATTGACGCAAAGAATTGCTTTTTTTTATCATTAAAAGAGTTAATTGAATTCCTATATGTAAATAGTTTATTCTAATGTAGAACTTGTTTGTGACTAAACGTGAGATTTAAATAAGCCCGAGTAAACAGCCACAGATCCAAAAACGGAAAATGAAAGGCTGTACGAATTTGGGGTTAACGACCCACTAGTAAGTTGCCAAAAACTCGCTGCAAACTTCATTATCAACGATTACTTAATAGTTGAATACTAAAGTGATCTTTATTTTCCTTTTTTTTACATTTACTTCACTTCTTTTTAAGCTTTTAATTATTTTTGTATTTATTTAAGCGTATTTTAGCTATTTTAAAATTAAATTATTAAATTTTATGTTATGTCTATGTTTTGTTTAAAATAGTTTTGAGACATTAATATGAAACATTATTTAGTCTAATTTTATTACTAATACTATCATCACTATTTCAAAGAAGTAGTATCAGCATTCATTTACTGTAATTTTCTTTTGTTTATTTAATGGAGGGTCATCTTTATAGCATAACTTGTTCAATGATGATTGAATAATGTAATGAATTATAAGCGGCAAAGTGAAGTGAAACAAATTTTCTTTAATTTTAAAATGTTATAAATATTATTATACTAGCGACTCACCCTCGCTTTGCTTGGGTTTGTCCCTCGATACATTTTAATGGTTAATATGGATATTCCACGGGAACCGTACATTTTTCCCCGATCAAAGTAACTTAAGTGCTATTCCAGACTATAATCTATCTCTGTGTCAAATTTCATCCAGATCCGTTCAACCGTTGGCGTGATTGAGTAACAAATATCCTCACAAACTTTCACAATATATAATATTATTATATAGATATATAATAATAATGGGATTAGTTACATATCTTTGTCGAACTGAGCTTGATTAGAGGTTGCATTTCGAAAAATCTTTTCGTAGCGGTTTCAAAGGGTGTCAAATTTTTTGCTTTTTGTGTAATATAGATTAGTTTATCTAATATAGATTACCACAGTGGGTTCAGCTTGAGCATATGGGCGACGTCTGATTATAATTATTGTAAATAAAGTTTTATCTTTTAAAGATAGCGTAGACCTTAGACTTTAACTATATTTTAGAGTTAAGCCTGTTATAGAATGTTTGTCGTGTGCTACCTTCAATAGTGTGATTATTATATCAGTGGAAGTGCGTCGATCAGCGAGAGCGGCGTGCAGCGTCCGGCGTAACGGCGCGATCGGGGCCGTTGAACGCGGGTGGCCTTATTGCCGCGAACTATCGCAAGCGAGAAACGTCGTACTTTCATTGTCACCTCACGATGCACTGACATGCGCCACTCCAACACTATCTGATACTACCTTAATCGCTTCTTAATATATTCTAGCGCCGTCTCTAGGTGTTAATTGTTTTTGAATGTGAATCAAACTGATTACGTGTAGAAATCTTACGCTAATTTCTTATTTAGACCATATCATTATATTTTCAGTCAATGAATGCTACGTTAACCATGTCCTAAAAGATAAAATGACTAACTTTTATGATGTGTCTTTGTCATTGTTTAAAATAGTTTTGTAATATGAAACATTATTCAGTTTCATTCTTTTATTACCATCATGAAGTAAAATATAAATGGTTGCTTTCTTTTATTTTCTTCTGTTTATTTAATAGAGGATTGTCAAAAGAGCGTAACTTTTACTAAAATGATTGAACAATGTAATTAATGATAAGCGGCTAGATCAAATTTTCTTCAATTTGAACATCTTATAAGTATTATCATATAAGTAATCAGCAAATTATTATGCCTTCATCGGACTGAGCTTGGTTAGAGTTGGTTTTTAAAAAAATTCTGTTTCTATGACTTCATATTTGAGACACAAATTTTAACTCAGATATTTGAAAACGATTTTGTAACTTCTGAACTATTTAAAACTCTAATCAACGATCTTAGCTTTCTTGGGTTAACAGATACTCGTATTCTTTCATAGTTTTCTCTATAAACCTCATACTATTATTTTATTTAACATTTAAATATATACGAGTTATAACAGTAAAAAGAAGTAACTGCTTTAATATTGTATACATATATACAGATCCTTTTGACAGTCGATATTCAACTCAACTCGCCCAAGCCACTACATTCGCTTCGATAATCCACAAATACTTGCGAAAGAAAGCCGTTATCGCCCCAGGATGATTCGCGAAGCTATTGAAATTAAAAAACATCCAAACTTCAATAGGGAAGATGGCTGGGTACTACCATCATCGTGGGATCCTGTAATAAACATAATAAAATCTAACAGCAAAAACAAAGATAACAGACCTGTAGATGTAGTTAGTTCATACTGTGTGGATCGCTCTAACAATGATTCAGATTAATATATATTTTATCTGTGAAGATAGTGTTGCTTAATATTCTATCTTAAAATTACATTAGAAATCTAAATTAAAAATTTAATTTTCTAAATTACATATAAAACAATAATAATACTTTAATAAATAATTAGTATTTAATAAATAATTAATATTTTGATTTTCTTTGTGGTTAGACATATTATAGTAATAGCAACACTAAATAATATTACATTATTAATTCTTAAAGTTTTTAAAATATTGTAATATTTATAATAATAACAGCTAAAATTAAACAAATAATATTTAATTATAATAATTATTAAACTTTTTAAATATGTTTAGAATTAAAATCAACAAATATTGTAAGGTACTCTGGTGCCATTTTTGAATTTTCAAAATCATTTTTGTAAATTTGTGGGTAGGCACTGTCTGTAACAAGTATATAACGCTTTTGAGATGTCTAACACTTTAGTCTCTCCCGTGACCATGATTGCTGTAAAGCATTCGAAACGTCGGGAACCAAAAATCAAAATAAATCCGCGAAATAATCCGAAAAGATAGTTTTATTTAAAAAGTCGATATTCATTTAAAATTTGATTTAGAAATCCCAAGTACATTACGTTTATTTTAGTAGATACTTTTCATGCACTCAAAAGAGTCTGAACATTTTAATATATTTCACACGCTCATGTGTAGTACGTAAAATGGCTCAATAAATGTAAGAAAGGAATTAATTTTCTTCACTTAACTATTATAAAGACAACTTAGACTTACAAATATATACTTGTATGTGCTAAATAATAATATATTATAATAAAATATTCTGTTTCATATTTTTCTACGAGAATTTTCGATTATAGTTAAGGTCAGCTACGGCGCTGTCGACGGCGATAGTAGTGCATGCTACGCTGCTACGCTGTCATTGACCTTAGCGGTGTCAAGTGCACTACGATATTGCGATGCATTCCATTAATTATTACATCATGTAAATCATTCACATAATTCCGGTGTGTTTTGAATGAAAGTTTCAAGAAATATTTGAATTTTATATTGGTATATATAATTTATAATATCCTATTAGGGTATTGGGAGTTAATTATTATCAATATTTTGACGATCTTATTTTATTATACGAGATTTAAAAAAAACAAGACTAACTTAACTTATATAACTTATATACTTATATTCCTTAAAAAAAGAAGATCATTAATTATTATTTTTGTACAACTATTGCATAAAATATTATAAACATCTAGGATAATAAATTACGAGAAGAGTTATCTATCAAAATCACATACGTTAATGAGAACGTTTTAATACCAATGGTGTACATTACAGAGTAACTTTTAAATCAATCCCTAACTTTTCTCTAAGTTCGAGTTTATAAGTGAAAACCACATCGTTGTACGGACGTCATTCCACTTTTCTGCGGCGTAAGTGGTATAATGTGTCCATTTTATATAGAACTACGTAAACATTGTGTAGATCTCTAAGTCTATGACATTACGATATATTGAGAGGGTGAGGAAGTTCTATGAGCGTGGTACTGGTCTCTGTAGAAGCGAGTGACGACGCGCCGCCAATGCATTTTCGCCGTTGCAGTGTACAGTAGGTAAGTGTGTCAATGCACTCTAATTCCCCCTCTATTTTTGCAACCACTTATGACAAGTTCAACCTGTCTAGTTTCTGGAAATAGCATGTGGCACAGACTTGTCATATCCAGTCAGACGTACAAACCATTTCGGCCATAATCCTTCAATTGTTACGAAAATAATTAAAATCTATCAATTTTATTAATAAACGAAGTTAGATAAAATATTTTAATATACAAAAAATATTTCTTGTTTATAGACTAATCACATTTTGAGTACGAACGAAAATATACTTACATAGGTAGGTATATCATTTATATCTAGACAAGACAAAATTTCTAGAAATTTAAAATGGAGTGAATTTTCCAAGGCTCATCTTCCGTATTTAAACGAATGTATCTGATACATAAATCGTTTAATGTATTTGGTTTACCAATTACCTTATAAATTATGGAAAAGATTAAGTAACAACAAACGACGTAAGTAATCTGATCTGAATTTAATTGGTATCAATATGTCACAAAGCGAAAAGAGATGAACCTGTAATAAAGTTCCTTTATATCAGTTCATAATATAATGTAAAATTGAAATTCTATACTTATAATATTATAATTTACTTTAAGATTAAAACAGTTATTTTTTAAGTTCCATAGACTGACTTACATATACTTTTAGCCTGAAAGTGTTCTCTGTATCCGTTCTAGTTAATGAAGATTATGAGATGTGATTATAAAGTGCATTTAATGTAGACAGCATATTATCGCAGTGGCGGCAGACGAGTTCGATACCCTGTCTCGTTTTCATTAGCGTGCGCTACGGAGCGTGATTACAGCGGAAAAACTTTCTTACTCTTCATTAAGAGCATTAGGAAAAAGTTGAAAATATTTAACCTATTTTCGGTGAATAGAAAAATTAATTGCCTAGAAATCGAGGTTTTATGAACTTAGTGCAAACTCAGTCACGTTGACTTATATTGCTTATATATGTTTTATTACATATGCAAAACTAATATGATGTATTTATGTTGTTTAAGGTGGTTAAATCATAGTTTTAGTTAGATGGTTAGCTATTGGAACATTACATAGACTCGCGGCGTCAGCGGCAGGTGAGCGCGCAAACGCATCGTTGAGTTTCCTATCCGTATCTAGGCGAGTGACAGTAGTGGCTTGCGAAAGTGCACATAATTGGATCGGTGCTTTAGAAAGGGGGTTATGAGTTTGTAAGTGCAACGAACCCGCGTGCATTTTCTCGGGAAGATGCAGTTCAGTCGGCAATGGAAAGCGTTGGTTCCAGGAATCAACGATACATCGGCAGCGCCCCGTCACGGCTCTCTCGCCACGCACTCGATATGGCGAAAAGTGAAAATAAATTAACACACTAGTTAACTTATCTGCTAAGCATACCGGTCCATTTGTAGGTCTATGAAAAATCTTAAGTGATAATAGATACTTATATCAAACGGAAATTTACAATGCATTCAAAGTTTTTTCAATAATCAAAATTATTTCGGAATCCTAATACCTAATATGTTAGCTAGTCTCGTATGTTAAGTTTAACTTTTACCTAGCCTACCTATAATTACCTAGATAGTTGAGAAATCAGTATAGATATTATAAGTATGTAATTTTTCTTTAATTTTATCTTTAAATATAACATATTAATTAATGGTACCTACAATATTTATTCTAATATACAAATTGCTGTCTAATAATTACTTATTAAATTAATGGTAAAAAAATGTTTTCAAAAACTAGATTTTATAGGTTTACCTTAAGCTTCAGCTAAGTTTTAGCTTCTTTTTAGTAGAAGCTTGTTTTAAAAATGTTTTTTTACTATTAATTTATTTACCTATTTTTTAAGTTTACAACTCATGATGTTGGTGCATTATTTAAGTCAACTGAATCATAATGAGATGCGTGTACAACATTTCGTAACTATGCTGATGACCGCTGAAATGATCTCTCGATTGGACCCAACTCTGGATGCAGCAGCCAAATCATGGTAGAGTTTAGAACAGGCTAAAGTAATTGAACGCGTATATAAAATTTTGTGTCTGAACTGTAAGTCGTTGAGGAGTTGCTTCGTCTGGAGCCTATTCTAGATGGAGAATTAGGTTATCTTACTAATATTATAAATGTGAAAGTTTAGATTATTCGATGTTTGTTACTCAATCACGCCAGAACGGCTGAACGGATCTGGATGGAATTTGGCACTGAGATAGATTATAGTCTGGAATAGCACATAAATGTACAATTCCCGTGGGATAGATTTGTTTCTTTTTTTTTAGAGGCGAACTCGAGCGAAGCGAGGGTGAGCCGCTAGTAATTATCATAAAAAGTCTTTGTCATCGGAACTGAACTAACATGTAAAATTTCAACTCTTTAGATTAAGAGGAAACGGTTTTTAATTAGAAGGCCTGCAAAATTTGACCCACACAGACATACCAATAAAAAAACATTACAAGTTAAATAAAAGCTTTTAAAAATAATTCATTATTCTAAATTTAACATGTTTATAGGATACTATTTATACTTAATTATATTATAATGAGACAGAGTTTGTTTGTTTGTTTGAATGTGCTAATCTTAGGAACACCTAATCCGATTTTAAAAATTCTTTTTGCATTAGACAACCCGTTTATTGAGGAAGGCTATAGGCAATATATCATCATGCTACTACTCAAAGGAGTGGAGCAGTAATCATAAATGTTAACAAATCGGGTAAACTTCCATCCATTATTGTAAAAGTATATATAATATACTAGCGACTCACTCTTGCTCCACTCGGGTTCGTCCTACGTTACGTTTCAATGTTTAGTATAAATTTCTCAGAGATAATATGTTTTCCTGCAGTAAAAAGTTTCCTATATGTTGACCGGGATAACCAGCTACCATCATACCAAATTTCATCAAAATCTGTCCAGTGTCCAGTTTCTCGTGACACATTTCCAGACAGATATACAGATAGACAGATAAAAATTCTAAAAACTGTAGATTCGGCCTCAGTATCAATAATAATGACTATTTTAATAAGATGTTCAAAAAAATATTTATTGTATAGATTCGACTCAGTTACAATTTTATTATACACTAGCAACTCACCCTCGCTCCGCTCGGGTTCGTCCCTAGTTACGTTTTAACGTTTAGCACAGAGATGAGATATTTTCCCGCAGCAAAAAGTATCCTATATGTTGACCCGGATAACCAGCTATCATCATACCAAATTTCATCAAAATCTGTCCAGTGGTTTTCCCGTGATGCGGTAACAGACAGACAGACAGACAGACAGACAAAAATTCTAAAAACTATAGATTTGGCTTCTGTATCGATAATAAAGTCTATTTCAATAAGATTTTCTAAAAAATATATAATGTACAGATTCGGCTTAGTTACAATTTTATTATATGTATAGATATGTAATTTTCAAACCACATAATTTTAGCAGATGATATTCAAAAATTTAATCACCTGGCTAAATTGAATCAACTTCTATAGAGCAATAAAAAGTTTAAACTATTATGCATTAATAACGCAACTGCTAGCCAAACGCGATGTAACGGGGCTAAAGGGTTACCCGGCCATATGCTTCAGTCCAAATAGCGGATATGGGTTAAGTAACAGGCCTTTTTTATTTTTTCTGCATCCTTTCTATTTAACCCCTTTCATTAAAAAGTCCCGTAACTGAACACTTTGTTGCATAAAAAAGTCATCATTTGCAAGTTTTAGCGGTACCTATATTAATTGAATTGCTGTCAACTGTTGCCGTTGACGAAAACGGAATTGTTATTTTATTGATACTATTTTTTATTTACTTCTCTATTAATTGAATTTTATTTATTACTCTGCCCGCAGCTTTGTTCACTGCAGCATGTAGTAGGTGCATCAATTAGAAGAAACCCCTAAAAAAGCTTATGTTTATATGTCACCCAGCACATAACCTATACCCATTACGAATTCCAATCAAATTCTTAAAGCCGTTAGAGCGTGAAGTAATACACTAAATACTACTTTGGATTTATCATGTAAATAAAAAATGGGCGATAATACCATATACCTATTAAAAATGAGTAAGTAAGAAAAACTTGTTGCGTTCCTAAAATATATGAAAAAACTAACATATAAAAAAAAATAGATTTTATTGAGAATTATTCTTAACAAGGAAAATATATTCTAACATTTTTATAGCCTTCTTACCGCAAAGACTACTTAATTTAAATTTTGTACAGAAAATTTACATTACGCCTCTCTCATTATTCTAAACCTCAAATTCGTCACAGTCTCTAGATTTATGATCTGTAATATATCATTTTGGGCTTTTGTTTTGGTGGGTCCTTTCATTCCGAGAAACGGGTATTATGTACTATTGGTCCCGGTTCACGCTAGGAACTGTTACTTTGTAACGGGACCAGCATCGCAGCAAAAGTGCATTTTGTTAAAAAAAATTGTGACGTCATAAAGCATCACACGACAACACCAGCATCCGTTATTCGTACAAAGGCATCGTAAACAAAGGATCTTCATTTTGACCACAAAGTAGCTGCTCACTGTATTTTGAATAGAAAGTGCAGGCCCTAAATCAATCTGAAAACAAAACACATTTCTAACTTTTGTTCTGTTAATGTAAATAACAATTGATTAATTAAAGTTTTCTTCAAAGTTCGAAAGTTCTAGTTAGTACACAGAGCTTGAGTTTAATTAATTTAATACATAAATATGTATGTAGTTTTTTGTAAAATCTAACAATGTAATATGTGTAACACCTAAAGTAGTAGCAAGAGGTTATGAAACTAATAATGTAAGAGAAAATTAATTGATGAACATTCTTTTTTAATAATACCACATTTAAAAAAATGCATATGCTTTATTTATAAATAACTTTCCAGTTAAAAAAGCTTTTAGGATTTATAAACACTGCCACAAAAACGGGCCCTCAAAAATTGTTGGGCATTATTAAAAGTGAACGCATGCCTCGGTCCGTCTAGTTGTAAAAAAAGGGAAAAAGAAAGACGAGTCCCGTTACTATTCTGGTATCCTGCTGAGTAACGATGTACTTAATAGAGGAATGGGAGAGATTTGGAACGTCCATGATGGTGTATGAACCGTTCGATTAAAAGTATAAAAATTAAACATTACGACTAATAATAATATATAGTGTATGTATTAAGAAACTTATATTTAGTTACGTATTTAATATAACAATCTTAAATTCGTTTAGTGATTTACTGCCAGACAACGCACAGTCTTAATCACTGGGTCAACAAACATAAAATTATTATTAGAGTTATTATTATATAATTATTGCGTTATATAATAACAAAGGCTAGTATTAAAAAGGATTTTATAAAACTTCTGCATGTTTTTATGGAACAAAAACCTTATTGCAATCTTTTCAATAAAACTTTATTATGTACTAGCGATTCACCCTCGCTTCGCTCGGGTTTTTCCCTAGGTTGATTCCCCATACAAACTATCACCCCCTTTTTCACCCCCTTTAGGGATGATTTCTGGGATAGAAAGTATCATATGTCCTTTCCAGGGTCTCAAACTATCTTTTTACCAAATTTCATCTAAATCGGTTCAGTAGATCCAGAGATTACTCCCTACAACCTCACAAACTCACAAACTTTACCTCTTTATAATATTAGTATAGATTAATGTGTATTCTACAATACAGGTTCCGCGCGACGGTTGAATGGACGGCAGAATATCGTGGGTTTTTGAAATTTTTATTCGAAGTTATTTTCATGTCACAATTTTCCGTCGTGGGTTTTTAAAATTTTTAATTTATGTTTTATTTTAGGCTTTTTTTTAATTTCAATAGTCAATGCAATACATTTATTTAAATACTAGCGACTCATCCCTAGGTACGTTTTACTGCTGAAATGAGCTGAACGTTGATAAGTCAGTCAGTGAGTCGCGAGTAGATAATAAAAATAGTAACTGCGAATGTACTTAGGTGATAGACATATAGTATTGCGAACTTACTTGTATAACTTTTTAAGACCTACAATTTTCTAGTACATTGTTTTGATGTATGTCTTAAGGTTCAGCCAGCGTTAGCCATATAAATTTCTAAGGACGAATCGATAGAACCAGTCATTGCGTTTTTCCGCGGGAACGAAAAATGTGCCTGTAGTAAAAGATATACTAACTGTTGATCCGAGTGATAAGCTATCAGTATACAAAATTTAGTTAAAATCGGTTCAGTACTTCTTGCTTGAAACGCGCACATCGATTTGACTAAGTTAGTTTTATTATAGGTATAGATATGAAAAGGTATTGCGAGTGTACCTTAAGAGATAGACATATACTATTGTAGATCTTTCTGTTGGCCTTTTCAAGACCTACAATTTTTTAGTAAATTGTTTTGACGTATGTCTTTAGGTTTAGCCAGCGGAAGGTTCCTAGGGAGGACTCGATAAAACCAGTTATTCCCGCGGGAAACAAACATTTTCCTAAAGTAAAAGGTATCCTAAATGTTGACCCGAGTAATAAGTTATCAGTTCACCAAATTTTGTTGAAATCGGTTCATTACTTTTTGCGTCAAACGCACACAGACAAAGAGACAAACAGACAAACAGACAAGAAATTTAATAGCTATTGTTTTGGGGTCTATATTATATACATAATACGTTACAGTCATTGTTTTTAAAAAATATTTCATGTACAGATTTCGCTAAGTTACTGCTTTATTATAGTATAGATTATGATTTTATTAATGATGGCTTGGTTTTGAAATATTTTTGTTGTATTATATATGTAATTTGTAAATGATTAAAGATAATTATAAACATTATATTTTAATAGAAGAATTAACAATTTACTCCAGCTTTGCTCAGATTTTTTTTAGCTTGATACTTCTTGATAATACTGAAATATGACTTTAATTAATTATTGTCGTAGTATTATTCTCAGTAATAACAGTAAGTTTTAAGAAATTATGATTAGAAAAATGTTATTCCCCATACAAATATTTCAACCCCACGTATAACGTCTAATTGAAAGACATTTATACCTGTATTCAGCCTTTTCACAGGACTCCCGGATCAGGCTGGCTAAGTGCGCTTTATTTTAAATTATACAAAATATAGCTATTTTCATCTGAACTATATTACATGCAAAGTTTTATTTCGATACTACAATTTGAAGTAGGTTAAAATTGGCTTTTAAGATCTATTACATTATTTGTTAGTTCGTTACAAGTGAAGCTATTAAGAGCATGTTAAAAAGGATACCTGCACAACTTTTTTTAATCCAAAACATTCCTATATCTTATCTTATAATATAAAATGATCAATTTTTGTACATTTATATTAATAAATATAAGTTTACTTCGTGTATGTTGGAAATGGCTCTAACGATTTGGATCAAATTTTGTATTTATATAAGGGTTTGTTCTTTGTTTTGTGTGGTGGTGTGTCTTTTATGAAAAAAAAAAACATCTTTTATATCTTTACCGAAAAAAAAAATCGCCAAGCGAAGCTCGGTGGGTACTATAGATAATGCACGGCCTTAAGTAACTTTTAGCAACATAGTAGGTAATACCCTATGGAAACCACTATACAAATACTTTATTACTTTTTACTTATGTTAGAATAGATTAATTGATATTTTGAAGTTTATTTATTCTTTATACAGTAGAGTGTTGCATGTTTTGTATCTAGTACTTTGCTTGTGACTAGTCAACTAAATTGGTCTATGAAAATAGGTTACCTAGAGGAAATGCACAACATTTAGAATTCACTTATTAAGTTTTTGTAATCCTCTAAGCTATTACGGATGTATTTAAATTTGAGATCTTGTAGTAATTTTCTAGCGAAATGAATTTTAATAATATCGAGAGTGTATGTACCGTTATGTTATGCAAGTTAGCTCTAACAGTGTTTGTGTTCAACCATTTCTGAGGATTATAAATGATGATAAATGTAATTTATATATATTTCATTTAAAAAGATATTTTATAAATCAAAATATAATATATATTATATAGTGTATATGTTAGTCTGTATACTTACAAAGTAGATGCAGCCGAATAGATCAGATAGAGGTCCTAAATACGCATATTTTATTTTATCCATATTTTAGCAAAAGTTTATTACATTTAAAGTTTACATTTAACCTGAATGACTTATGAATTTAACATTAAATGGAACTAACCAAGGGTATAGATGTGTTCATTACAGTGTTATTCAACACGTGGATATCCTGACTGACTAACTCATATCGCAATAAAGTGCAACAGTGCACCTTGATAAAAAATCACAGTCATGATATAAATTAATTACTTTGCTAGAAAACTAGCACATATTCGTTCCTCTGGATGCCGTTTGCGATACGCGGCGCTAGTGGTAGCTTGCATTGCTAGTAGGAAAGTTGCTTATGACGTCGGAAAGTGTCACGTTGAACCATGGTGAACCGCGACCGGAGTCTTCCGCGGTGCTTGGCCTACTCACGAATTGTCATTCTATCAATCCGTCACCATGACTTTATCTTTGCCATCTTATGGTCACACTTCGCCTTAAAATATGCTGCGCCTTACCGTTGTTCGCTTATGTCAATCATTTTGAAAATATGATAAATCGACTTCTTTCAATAGTGTAGGTGTTTTTATGATTGAGCAAATAAAAAATATTCGACTTATGTTGTCCAAGGTAGTCGACGTTAACAAAAAAATATTAAAAATAAGCCCGACAGCCATCATTAATGTAATTTAATTAACTTAACGTACCTACAGAAGTAATTCGTTGACTTTCCATTGCGTGATATTAATTAGCATTTTAATTAAGACTATTTGGGAGTTAAAGTTGGTTGCTTGTTATTTCAAGTTCGCTTAAGCATATTTGGACATGTTCTTAAATATAATGAATAATTGTTATTTTTTAGATAAGGCCTATTAATAATAATAGTTACAAGTATAAGAACTCTTTAATACAAGTAAAAAATATAGTAAAGTGAAACTATATAGGTTTAAATCATAATTAGTTGTAGATACAATTAAATCTGTTAAGACCTAAAATTGTAAAAATATAGGTATTAGGTAAAAGCAATCTATTTTAATAAAGTGAAACAGCGTGACTGTTCGATCAGGCATCGCGTTTCGTAACGCTTACTGGCAAAATAGAGGTCAATGACAAGGCCTAGCTTGCATCAACATCATTCCGATTCGATCAATAACTTTTTTGTTTAACAATATTAGTATATACTTAGGTGTATTTCCTGGAAGTACATAAATAAAGGTACCATTACAATCGTAAAAGAAATCAAGTGATTCGTATTATAAAATTATATGAAACGAGTTTGGTTTCATGTTTTTGCGCTTGCGCATCCGGCGTTTGTGATACGCAAGTCGAAGGATTTCTTTGGTATTATCATAATAATAATATTTGAAAAGAATTTTTTATTCCCTCAAACAAAAATTTCATTTGTTTGGTAATATATTGGATTAATGTGGAATATAGATCATAACAAGACATTCGATATCTAAAACAGAATGAAAAGGAAGATGTGATTTTATTTTTAAGAGCAAATATTCATTGCTGTTATTAGTAAAGTGTGAATACTAAGCTTGCGGAAAGGGGACAGGCGGTGGGGGAGCGGTGCTCGGTAACCAACGAAACGAAAATTTGTGAGGTCAACGAACGTGAGTGGCCGCGCAACCAAACGTTAGGTTGATTCACTTTTCATCTGCGTGTGCTTTGCAATATTATGTTTAAAAGGAAATATAAAACTTGTTTCCTAAAGTTATGCTGATATATTATTATTTTTATTTAATTTAAATAGCAGGTAAATCTCATAAGTTATTATAATAGTAGATCAATCCGTTACCCTCATTATATTTTTTAAATAATTAATGTATTGTATTTAATTAAATATTATGCATTATGTTATAGATAAATTGCTAAAAAGTTACGTTGACTCATGTCATACTATCAATCTTTTTATAACTTAGCAATATATAACTGGTAAATTAATCTATGACTTGCCTCTATTTTAACAATAAAATATTAGCGCAAAGAAACCGTATGGAATTAATTATATTTTTCTTTCTTTGTTCGTTTTCCTTTCTCTTTAGCAACAATGTGTATGTCACCTGTTTAAATATTCAACTCGAAACATACAAAATATTTTGTAACGTGAGAGGTAACGCCAAAAACAGGAGTTTTACTTTTATCAAGTACAACAAACCTGACAGACATTGCAATAATGAATCTTAAGAGTAATACATAAAGTGGAAATTTAAGTGAACAATGATATTCTTGATAAAAGTTATAAGTACTTAGTATATCGAATGTTAGTGGAGGGCAACGAACTCGTGTTTGGCGGGAATTTTGCGGCTATCTGGCAACATTGTCCGATTTAAGCGAAAGATCTGATAGACCAAATATACCGTGGAACATAGTAGTCCTTATGGCTATTGAGATAAATTATATTATTGGATTTCATAAGAAAACAGAATTTGCAGTTCCTCCACGTGGTTTGAATTAGTTTCTTAAAATTCTATATTTATTATTTAATTTTGGGCAATAAGGTGAAAATATAATAGACCGACCGTTTGATTAAACGTTTTAATTTATTATTTTCCTTTTATATTTAATTAAAAACAAAATGGCTTATGAAATATAAAATCAAATAGTTTAAGGAATGTCATTAAAAGTTAAACTACTCTAAAAAAAATTTTTGAAATAATTATAGTAAAGCATAGTAGGTATCTTAAAATGAATACTAATTAAAATTTATCATCTAAATCTTGAAATGTGACATTGACAATATGCCTCGATATTATGCACAATATTTTGGTCTTTTATGTGCACTGAATGAAAAGTAATCAAGCGCAACTGATCTACAGAACACGTTGATGTCGTTTGTATGGGCTGAGTGATGTTGAGCAGTATGTTGTTTTTGTGATACTGTACCATCTTATTGTTTTCGTAATAGATGTTGAAATATAATCTATACTATAATAAAGCTGTAACTTAGCAAAATCTGTACATGAAATATTTTTTTTAAAACAGTGACTGTAACGTTTTATGTACACAATATAGATCCCAAAACAATAGTTATTAATTTTTTTTGTCAGTTCATCTGTTTGTTTGTATGTCTGTTTGCTTGTACGTCTTTTTGTGTGTGCGCGTTTCATACAAAAAATAAAAAATATTTCAACAATATTTGGTGAAGTTATATGTAACTTATTACTCGGTTCAACATTTAGGATATTTTTTACTTCAGATTTTTTTTTTCATTCCTACGAGAAAACACAATAATTTGTTTTATCGAGTCGTCCTTAGAAATTTATATGGCTAAAACTGGCTAAGCCTTAAGAAATACATCAAAATAATGTACTAGAAAATTGTAGGTCTTAAAAAAGTCCGTAATATTATATTTCTATCTCCTAATGAACACTCGCAATAACTATTTTTATTATATATTATTATATTGAAGATGATACACCAGCGCCACTAAAAAAGGCAGCTTTATATATCCATACTAATATTAAATGCGCAAGTAACTTCTTCTATCTGTCTATCTGTCCGTGACTTTTTTACGCTTAATCCGCTTAACCGATTTAGATGAAATTTTTATCTCGGAAAACATGTCATTTATAAGGGGGTGAAAAGGGGGTGGAAGATTGAATGGAAAATCAATCATTTCTCAAGGAAGGAATATATTTTTTATTTTTTATAATACTTACCTACTTGTCTTTATCTATGTATGTACATTATGCAATGTACATATATGTACCTAGGGACGAACCCAAGCGAAGCGAGTGTGAGTCGCTAGTTAAATATAAGATTTAATTTTTTTCTATCTAAGTACACCATACGAGTTAGTCTTAAATTTTTGTGAAATTATTCTCCAATTTTGCTTCGATTATTTATACCAGTAAGTATTAAAATTGCACAATTTTTTTTGTATGTTTTATATAGGTATATTGCATTTTTTTCCATTATCATACTTTAATATATCGTATCAAATTTTTGTGTTTTTTATTTTTTAGATGTCATTTATTAGATATTTTTCTTACTTTATTCCAACTGTAAATTTAATAAGGGTATCAAAGCATTTAAATTAATTAAATTTAAAAAAGAATATATAAGAAAATAAGAAAAAAGCTTTAATGACATGACTGAAGAAATTATACTACTGTTATACTACTGATTTTAAAGGAAAACATTCACAAATAGAACATTTTAGATTTATTCTAGGTTTCATGAATGTCATAGTGCGACAGTCACGAAAAAGCTTCCGCATTGCGCAGTACGGTTACATTCTATGCAGTTATCCTCCCATTAGTTTAATATTCTCTTTCTTTATGGGACTTTGAAAATGTACGTACATATAATATAGTCGTGACTAAACACCTTTGCATATAAAAGTATAAGGCTACGTAAATTACGGCATGAAATTATATGTAAGTATCTCTTACATCGTACTTACAAACCAGTAGAAGCTCGCACATCGTCCGCGTAGAGGAAAAGATTGGATAAAAAAAGGTTATGTTTATCATGACATAATAAACGAATTGAAGTACATTCAGTATTTTCAGCACAAAATGTATCCTTCATTTTCACTTAGATATGAGCTGTAATAATTCTTATTCTTTTATAAAAAATTCAATTAGACTAAAATCCTATTTTTTCACTTATTTTATTGTAGTTATAAGGCAGTGGTAGTCCAGTGGTAACCTTGGAAAACCAAGTGAAAACATTTCCCTCTGGTTTTCCTCCTCCTCCTCGCAACTCTTATATTTGCATTATTTTTAAATCAATTATCACTAGCTTTATGGTAAAGAAAACCATCTTGAAAAAATTTGCATGTCTGAGAGTGCTTAACTAGTTTTCGAAAGATATTTGAAGTCCATCAACCGACACTTGGCCAGTGTGGTGGGCTATATCCTGATCCCCTTGCAATGAAAAGAGGCCCATGGCCAGCAATAAGACGTTAAAAAGGGCGGAATGAAAAATAAAAGCACATTAATCCAATATAATAGTAGTTTGGATAAATAAAAATGGGTGAATTTTTAGAATGTCTAATGATACATGGTATTAATCTAGATATACATATGTATATGTATTTCAGGACATAGAAATATTCCACTAGGGAGGCGTATTATACCTGTACTATATTATATATGTATTTATAATACAGAATATTATTGAAACGATAGTTGTTATTATAGTTCTGCCTATAAAATATGTTTGTTTATTGTTTGCTGTTTATAATGAAAAAAACATATTTATTCAGTTGTTTAATTCTTTTTAAGGTGTATACTTAAAAAGGAACACATTAAAAATACGAGTTGCATTATATTATGGCGAAGTTATGGTAAATATTTTTTGTATTTTGCAATAGTGCATTAATTATATAATAATTTTTCTAGTTTATAGTAAGTATCATTTCATGCAGTCGTGTCTTTGATATAGCCTTTCGTTGCTTTCTAATACGTAAAACAGGGCTTCTGAACCAAAAAGCAAAAACGCATTTTTTATTTCATTTATATTTCAAAAGACTTATTTTCATTATTCTAATGAATAATATAATATATTAAGTTAGTCTAATCAATTTCTGACTTTCGAATTCAATGCTTATGCAGTACCTTATTCCATATTTCATATAAAACTTGTTGAAAATATCAAACGTATTATGAACTTGATGAACTTTCGCATATATGTAGGTATTATTGTGTGAATGTGAAACATCACAGAAATAAATTGCGCCCAACTACTACCTACCTACTTTAAATGTCATCATACTAATATGATTTACCGTTCATCTATGGATATTATTGCTATAAAATCTCTATAGGTTTAATTTTCTCTCACAGGCAGCTATTATATTATTTATTCATGACTGTACTTGAAGTTTGTTTGAAGGCGAGCTATTGTTGTCATAATTGCTTAGCGATAATCATACATCCTGAACAATAAAATTATGCAGTACTGTTGCAGCGTACCAAGCGTTGGCGGCATCTGTCGCTATCGGCGGCTAGCGGTTTGCAAGGTTCAGGTTCACTTGGGTTCATTGTCATAGTTTTGTAACCCTTCTTGTGTAACTCGCTCTCGGTGGCCCTTCGCTCGCCTCTCACTTGTACTCGATATCTCGCTGATTTTCCGCATTACTGTGATGTATATTATGCATTTATGAGATTTTATGTAATTTCTACAAGTTACATTGTAAAAACAGATTTTATCACTGCTTTTTACTATAGTACCAATAAATTAAAGTGGTATTATGTAGTTGTCTATAACATAAACACTTTTGCTTATAATGAACTAAGTAAATAATAAGATATTATTTTAAATTATAGAAACATATTATGTAAAAATGTCAAAAAATATTGAATGTATAAAAAACCATTCCGGAAGGTTTAATTGAGCAGCATAGGCTATTCCGCGTCTAGCGGACGTCGACCCCGCAGCCTTTCGAGAGTATCGAACCGCACGGATTACGTCACCGCGCAAGCCTCACTCCCACCATCCAACATCCGTGGAGACTACGCTGCTACGTTCTTGCTACATTTTGACACTTCAAATGTCAATAATACGTACAATCCCTCAACAATAGAAGATAGCAGAAGTTAAGTACATTAGTGATGCAACCTGATAATAGATAATTTTGTCCAAATCTTTAAATTATGATAATCGTTATTATAATGAGACAACTACAATATGATATATCATGCAGAAATTTTGGCAATATTTTCGTTTTTTAATTAGTTTTGTTTACATTTGGCTTTTGGATATTTTAAATTAAATAATAAATAATTCACGTCGTATATGCCAATTCTTTTTAAGTGTCAAATTATGATAATATTATAAAATTGGTAGAAACATATACCCAATAATTTTTACATCAACTCTCAATTCCCAATGAAAACTCAATGCTTATATGTGTAAGGAGCTGGTTGAATACAATTCTCAATTTAAAGTTTTGATAGACCTCACTAAAGATGATTCATGTGAGCACCCAGTTTTCTTTTCAACTCAAACAAATTAAAAAAAATATATCAAAAATCAAAATCGATAAATTTATAAGGAAAAATAATAAACAGATCAGTAATAAATATTCAGCCAAAAATTCATGAGTTGAGACGTGAAACTGTGACTAATTAAAAAACTGAGACTAATTTCAAAAGTTAAATTAGGCAATGAACAATTGGACTAAAGTAGGTCCAGATATAACCGATACACCCTTACAGGATGAGATAAACCAATTAACTTGCTCATTGAAATCAATTGAATAATATAAAAGTAAAAAATATAATTCTTTACAAGATCAAATACAAGAACACATTCTTGCCACCAGTAACTTAGTGGATCTATGTAATTATAATTTAGAAAGGTTAGAATCATTAACAAATAAACATCAATGTAGTTGTTCAAATGAAATTAAAAATGCACATCTTAAAAACAATCCTGAGGTGCTGGGTGAGTGGGTCATACAAATTCAAAATTTAAGTGCTAATTGTGAAAATAAATCTTATGTATGCAATAAAAAAAAACCTTTATTATAATTTCTGATAAAATTGGTCAAGGTTTCGGGTCTCTTTTAAGTCATGAAATAGAAAATGTATATAACACATGTTCGCCCGGTGCTAGTTACCAGTATAATATTAATAAGATTTTAAGTAAGAATTTGGAGGAAAATAGTGTGAATGTAGGTACTATAACATGGAGACAGTTTGTCTGTTAGGAAAAAAGAAGTTGTTCAAAGTATTGAAAAAAAAACTTGATATTGGCAATAAGATAAAATGTAGTTTTATAATTCGTTTATTTCCATATTCATCCCTATCAGACAAATAAAAATAATTATATTTATAACCTGAATATGACAATGTACAACGTGACCCACCGTCATAGTGACACTTTATTTTATTTTGATGTGAATACATTTATTCACTATAGTTTTAAGTTGACAAAAGATACAATATATCTACCTAATTATTATAAGAAACAAATTCCTACTTTAGTAGCATATAATTGAAAGAATCCTGTTATACATGGTATAACTAACAATATTTTACAAACTAATTCAATTTTAATAAATAACACTGACATTGTTAGTTCTACTTCAAACTAAATATGAAGACAATTAGAAATTTTTTTTAGAAATTTCAATTATTAATTAGAAATGATATTGTTTATAAGTCTCGACAGGATATAGTTGTCCTCTCTATCGAGCGTACTATTAAAGTATCCTGCATTGAGCTCAATAAATATATTATTGTATGCGTATACCGACCTCCATCCAGTAATTTTGATGATTGTGAAGCTGGAATGGAGGACTTTCTTAAACGACTTTCCAATACTTGCAAATGTGTAATAGTTTGTGGAGATGTTAATGTATATTATTACAGGTAACTTCTTTTAGTGTACGATTACTTAATTTGTTTAAGTGTTTTTATTATGTTTAATGCGTTTTCGAAATCTACACGGATTGCAAGAGGGTCTGCAACCTGTATACTCAATGTGTTTTGTCACTGTAAAATTTTTGAAAAGTCAATCATTAATAATTTAAGTTGAGATCACTGTGGTCAAAAAAAAACCTTAATTGATAAAAATATTGAAAAATCTGAAATGATCATCTGCAGATCTATGACAATTAAAAAAATAAATTGCTTTAAGAGTAACATTGAAAAAAGTGCTAAATATAGATTTAATTAATGATGACCCAGTTAATTTATAATTCAAGTTTTTTATTTTAATTTTGAATGAATTCAATGATACTTTCAAAATTTGAAATTTAGCAATTAGGCAATTGTTGGAATATATAAGAGTAAAGAATCATTATAGGAGTTGTATGGTATGAAGCAATGGAATCATGATCCACTGTTCCATAGTAAAGTAAGAAATTGTTCAAGTATATTTAAAAAGTATGTTCCCAAGCGAAGGCAATATTTATAAGAAATAAAATTATAAATTCTGATAATAAAATCAAAGCAACCTGGGATGTAATTGCTGACATTACAGGGAAATCTAGAGCTGCTGAAAACCCCATTAGTTTAAATATTAATAACATTTGAATAACTTCGGATCATAAATTGGCAGATAGTTTCGATTTTTTTTTCTCGGAAGTATCTATGACCGTAACTCAACCGTTAAAATCATCTCCATGAGAAGCTATTGAAATAGTAAAATCTAATTTTAAAGTAAATAATAATAATTTATTCGCGTTCAAACATATTTCTTCAACGGATATCGTGAAAATATTTAAAATATGAAATGCAAAAAAGACCGGTGATTTATGGGGGATGTCATTAAAACTACTAAGTTATATTATAATAAATACTGCTCCATATTTAGCCTTTGTTTTTTATAAATATATTGATAACGGTACATTCTCCGATTTAATGAAATATAGTAAAGTAGTACCTTTGTTTAAAAGTGGTGATAGATTTGAACCTGGAAATTATAGACCCATTTCAATATTACCTGCATTAAGCAAAATATTTGAAAAAATAATTTTAAACCGATTAAGTAGTTTCTTTTATTATAACAATATAATGCATAGTGAACAATACGGCTTTACCAAAGGTAAATTGACAACTGACGCGGGTGCTGCGCTTCTTAGACACATTTACGACGCATGGGAAAGTTCGCAGAATGCTATGTAATATGGTTTATTTTGCGATTTGTCTAAAGCTTTTGAGTGTGTAGATCACCAAACACTTTTTTACTTAAACTGAATCACTATGGCGTTCAGGGTACTGCGCTTGATTTTGTTGCTTCCTACCTCAATCACAGAACTCAGAGGGTTGATATAAATAATGTAAAATCTTCTGGAACTCTTTTATAAATGGGTATTCCACAAGGATCTATTCTTGGCCCTTTTTTATTCTTAATATATAAAAATGATTTATCTTCTTACGTAAAGAAATTTGTGATATTGTACTCTTTGCTGATAATACCTCCTTAATTTTTAAAGTTCAGCGTAGTAAACCAAATTATGACGAAGTACATTGTCGCATATAGTTCGTTGGCTTGAATTAAATAATCTAGTATTAAACGCTAAAAAAACAAAATGTGTCGAATTTACATTGCCTCACGTAAAAAGCAAAATTTTTGTCTGATCTTGAATAATGAAATATTGGAAATAGCTGAATCAGCAGTATTTTTGGGTATGACATTAGACTCTAAGCTCCAGTGGAACTATATTTGTTCTTCAAAAAAGAGCAGTAGGTACAGGCCATTTATGATCTAAGAGCTCGTGATTCCCTGCGAGATGTTTTCAAAAAAAAATGGTATTCTTACGATTGCATCACAATATATACTGTGTAATAATTATTTGTTCGCAAAAATTGAAATAATTATTTAAAAAACAGACACACAATAAACACTAGGAATAGAAATAAGCTTGTTACGCCTAGATTTCGATTCCAAAAGGTAAATAAATCCTTAATGGGCCTGAGTATACGCATATATAATAATATTCCACAAACTGTTCAAGATTTACCTTTTCAAAAATTTAAAGATAAAATTAAGAATATTTTATTGAGCAAAGGGTACTACTATACTGTTCAGGAGTTTCTTGTTGATGAAAATGTGTGGAATTAATATACGAGTATATTGCATCATATGCGCCCTATTTTTAAACTATATTTACTATCAATGTAACTTCGATATGTAAAAGAGCAACTGTTGACTTTCTTGCCGGCACTTCTCAGCAGAACTGCTTTCGGAGCCGGTGGTAGCTTCCTCTCGGACTGACTATGTTAATATATTAACATAGTCAGCTCTTTAAATTGACGATTCAAAAGTGCATGTAATAAGTCTATTTGAATAAAGTTTCATTTCGTCGTTCGTTCGTTCGTTTCAGCCCAAACACGTCCACTGTTGGACATAGGCTTCCCCCAGAGATTTCCACGACAACCGGTCTTGTGCCATCCGCATCCAGTGGGCTCCAGCGACTTTGACCAAGTCGTCGGTCCACCTTGTGGAAGGCCTACCCACGCTTCGCCTTCCGGTCCGTCGCCGCCACTCGAGAACTTTGCGTCCCCAACGACCGTCTGTTCTGCGAGCGATGTGCCCTGCCCACTGCCACTTGAGCTTGGATATTCTGCGGGCTATGTCTGTGACCTTGGTTCTTCTGCGTATCTCCTCTTTCCTGATTCGATCACGCAGGGAAACCCCGAGCATAGCCCTTTCCATTGTTCTCTGTGTGACCTTGAGCTTTCTTATCAGGCCCATCGTGAGCGGCCACGTCTCTGTGCCGTATGTCATCACTGGCAACACACACTGGTCGAAGACTTTTGTCTTGAGACACTGCGGTATTCGGGACGAGAAGATGTTACGTAGCTTCCCGTAAGCTGCCCGTCCGAGTTTGATCCGTCGATTGACCTCTCGAAGTTGGACCTACCTAACTGGACAGTTTGTCCCAGGTATATATACTCGTCTACAACTTCGAGCATGGAATCGCCGATAGAAACTGGAGAGGTGGCAACATGGACATTTGACATAATTTTCGTCTTATCCATGTTAATTTTTAAACCAACTCATTCGGAGACTCCATTGAGGTCATTGAGCATTATACTGAGGTCCTCCATGGTCTCAGCCATAACCACTATATCATCGGCAAATGAGTGATCGGCAAATGAGTGATGTACTCGCCGTTAATGTTGATGCCCAGTCCGTTCCAGTCCAAGACCTTAAAGACATCTTCCAATGCAGCGGTAAATAACTTCGGCGAGATGACATCGCCCTGTCGTACTCCTCGCTGCAGTTGGATGGGTCCCGAGTCCCGGTCCTGAAGTCGGACTGACATGGTGGCGTTTTCATACAAACACTTCAACACTTCGATATACCGGTGGTCAACTTGGCACCGCTGGAGAGACTGCAGCACAGCCCAAGTCTCGATCGAATCAAAGACTTTTTCGTAATCCACAAACGCTAAGCAAAGAGGCAAGTTATACTCCTCGGTCTTCTGTATAACCTGCCGCAGCGTATGCATGTGGTCTACGGTACTAAAACCTCTAAGGAAGCCAGTTTGTTCGGGAGGCTGGAAATCGTCAAGCCTGCATTCAAGGCGGTTCGTAATGACTCTCGAAAACAGCTTGTAAACATGGCTCAGAAGCGAGATGGGTCTGTAGTTCTTTAACAAGGCATTGTCGCTCTTTTTAAAAAACAGTACCACTATGCTGCTGCTCCATGCTCGTGGGGTTTTTCCTTGAAGTATGACGGAATTAAATAACTTCTGAAGGGCCACAAGGATCGGTTCTCCACCCGCCTTCAGAAGTTCAGCCGTAATTCCATCTGCACCCGGTGCCTTGTTGTTCTTGAGCTGTTTGAGAGCCACCCTAATCTCGTTCAGGCTGACGTCCGGGATTCCTTCGGTATAGTGTCGGGTTAGTCTGGCCCTTGGATCGTTGTCCAGACTGATGGGTTGTCGCGTTGATGTAAAGAGCTGTCCCATAAGCTCAGGATAATATGAAACGATCCTACCGTCGTCGGTTTTGAGCTTCACTAGCCGGCTTCTTCCAATAGACAGATCCCTTGCGAAAACTTAGGAGCCTTTGTTCTGCTCTATTGCGTCTATAATACGCTCAGTATTATAGGTGCGAAGGTCGCGTCTTAGGGACTTCGAAATCTGTCTATTTATTCGCCGGTACTTGAACGCATCATCCGGCGACTGCAAGATCATTTCTCTCCTTTTCGTCATGAGCTCTAGAGTAGGATCGGAAATCTTTTTGGGTCTATTTTTCGAGTGACTTTTTAAGTACTTAGACCCAACTGATTGGACAGCTTCCACAAACCCATCATTATAACAGTCCACATCGCTGTCTAGGCAATCAAAGCGGTTTTTGAGCTCCAGCTGAAAGCTCTCGGGGTTTTGAATTTGGTGTGGCGCTGGTCGGAGCGTGGACTTCATCAGTCGAGACCGTTCAAGCCTTATTCAATGTGCCTCTCACAAGTCGGTGATCGCTTCCGGTTTTGAACGCATTGATCACAGAGACATCACTGAATATTTGCTTTTTCGTCGACATGATGAAGTCTATCTCATTTTTAATTGCACCATTAGGGCTCATCCACGTCCACTTCCTGTGGTTTCGTTTCTTGAAAAAGGAGTTCATCATGAAGAGTCCCTCCTTCTCCATGAAACCCGCAAGTAGATGTCCCCACTGGTTTTGACATCCAAATCCAAATTGCCCCACTCTCAGCTCAACCCCTTCTCGTTCGCCTATTTTCGCATTGAAGTCTCCCATGACAATGTTAAAGTGGGTTTTGGAGCTATGCATGGCTCTACTAATGTCCTCATACATAGACTCCACCTCCTCATCAAGATGTGTTGAGGTTGGGGCATACACTTGAACTACTTTTTAGGAATAACGTTTCGTTATTCGCAGAACAAGGTACGCCACCCTGGTCGACATGCTCCCGTTACCACGTTGTTCACGAGAGACTTGTGGATGATAAACCCGACACCACCCTGGGACTGTTGGTCGCCCTCCCGGAAATAAAAGAGGTTACCAGATTTGAGCGTTATCGAGTTCTCCCCCTCTCTTCGAACCTCCGATAACCCCACAATATCCCATCGTAACCTGCTCAATTCTTCCTCAAGTTCGGCAATCCTCTCGTCGGTCCGCAGTGTACGCGTGTTCAATGTTGCCAGGTCGAGTCGTCGTTTGTGGTAGCCCGATTTCATCCGGAGATTCTTCGCACCCCCTGCCCCACCGTTACCTAGGCCGCTACCATGACCAGGAATAGTGGAGCTGCCGGGTACTGGGGGCCGGTTTCGTGCGTTGGCCATTCTGGGGGGGCGGGGGGGAGATTTGCCATACATATATGTATAATTTACTCATAAGGTTTAGATGTAGGGGCGTAATCGAAATCAAAATATGTACTTTTACATTGCATAATAATAACTATAATTACAAAAATGTCTCACATTCCTGTTACTGATTGAACAACTTTTCCAAAGGTGTTTAGTAACTCATATTAAATTTCTGTAGTATTATAATTAATTCCTGTAGAACTTTTTTATTACTAGGTATATACTTGACATTTTCATTGAATTAAAACAGAACTACTGCTAACAAAATTGGTAAAAAACTTAGAAAATAGCTGGGTGTGTATTTTTTTATTTACCTATTAGTTTTATGTATAAGTATTGTTATTAAGAAAATTTTATATGGGTGTTAATTTTTTTGTATAGGAAAGTACTGCGTGTTTGTAAGCTTGAAAATGAAAAGTTTCAAGTTGTAGTGAGTTGATAATGCGGGGTTTAAATGGTTCCTTGTCACATGTAAGACCTACATAATATTTTAGACATGCAATAACATAAAAATCACTTGTCATAACTGTTTTATAACTGCCTTTTTGGAACCGCTAAAACAAGAGGGCTTTTTAGATAATGTATGTTAACAGTGGCAAACCACTGGCAAATGGTTTTGTGAAATTAAAAAAGGCAAAGTCAAATTTATATAGAAAACCGCAGCTATATTATTAATAACTATTTTGCTTATATAATGTAATTAATGAAATACCCGTTAGTCATTGAATATAATATCGATACTATTAATTCAAATCAACGTTTGTAAACTTATCTCTTGAATATGTGGTGGTCGGCTCTAGCATATACTAATTAAATGGTAATCTCTCAGGTAAATTATTTAAACGTATATTTTGAGTGTTGCCGCTTACGTTCACTCGATAAAATAAACATCTGCGACGTGGTCATCGACCTGAACTTCGTCGGCAAGGCCATTTCCTTACACAACTCGCCACAAAAAATCTACATATTTTACATACATATATCCCGATCACAACTTTGCATCTATTTTAAAGTGTAATGTGAATATACGTATTGTATAATTTGTCTATATTTAAAACGGGACCACTGTCGAATCGTGGAGGTCACTGTTCTTCGATGAACTTAGCGCATTTATTGTGGCTACGAATTTTGTAAAGGCGAGCTTTGTTTTGAATAAATATAATGGCAACTAAACGGTGTTCTCAATACGGTGAACTCGCGATCGGTCATATAGTAATAGTGAGCGGCTCAGGCTCGGAGCGAGCAAGCAACAAAAGTACTTTCTGGCAAGTAACGGGACTCCGTGGAGAAATGCTCTACGAAATCGAAACACGTGTTACCGTTAGCCGGCCTAGCGGCCCTCGCCCTAGCAGCCCGTCGGGATAATCTTGCTAGATCATGACCTTTCCCTCTCTTACCTGGCTTTATAAAATTAAAATTACTATTATTTATTTATTTAGTAACTTTTATTTAATAAAGCTTGTAAGGTTTTTTTTAAAAATACTTAGTTAAGTTTAAATTATTTTCTTTTAACAGTTGTATTTATTTATTTAATTATTTATTAATATTCATGATCGTTCTATAAATTCCAATTCCAGTACCTTATGATGGGCTATATTTACAGGAAATAATTCTTATATAATATTTTCTATGATTTTTTTAAAGAATAACTAACAGCGCCCTCTGTTGGAGTGTTTGTAATTTAAAAGGTGTCAATATGATGTCAGTTGCTATCATTTCATACAGTTTAGCCTATGCATTATAGGTGGCGCTAGTCAATAATAATATCCTAATCTATAGTGTTATGTGATGTGTCCTTACAAATGGAAAATTTAAATAATAAGATTATTTTAAATATTGCTTTACTATTGGAAACCATTATTATACAAAATAAAATATAGTATAAAGATCAACTTTTACGAGAGACCAAGCCACAAAAAATTTATCATCGTAGACAGACAACCAAAAATTAACGTTAGGTTGTAGGTTTATATAGGAAGAGGAACTATAAGCGTACTCTTTATAATTATGCTTAGTGTGACTTTTTACCTATTTGATCGCGTAAATGTTAATGTGTACTTGATATAGAATTGAAACCACGCCATCTATTGATAAAGAGAGAGATTACGTTCTCTCTTGACGTTAAGGGGCAGTTTGAATCATAGACATAGAGTTATAGTGGACTGAGTGTTTCTTCGTCAGCCGTCAGCTAAAAATGGCGGAAAGTCGCGACAGACACAAAACTAATGTGCGGCCAGGAAGTCTTCTGTATTAACTTATAATTGAAATACGATTAATGAAGATAGACATTTATAACCATTTTACATTCTTGTAAGAGTGGACAATTTCGTGAAAGTATTGCTCAGCTCATTCTCAAGGTTTTGATTTGAACAAATTCATTTACGAGTCTATCAGTCGTTAGCTAGTCAATGTTTCCAAAAACATAGCATTATTTTAGCGACCTATCAACTTCGTATTTTCTCCATTCTATGCGACGTTGGCGAAGTACTCTGTACGCAACTGGCACCTTCTGAAGCCATTAGTGAATAAATTAAATTGAATTGAAAACAAAGTTAAAATATTAAACATAATTAATGAAAATGTTACTGAATCTGATCATATTCCAAAAGGACTTATAACTATTCTTACCATTGCATGTCATGAGCGTAGTTTTATTTGATATCATATTTAGAAATACTAACTAATATTAACAGTCCGTTAATAACTTTTATAATCTAACGACTTTTTGATAACTTCTAACAAAGTGTGCTGAAATTGACCTTTACTCATTAACGAAAGTTATTTGGAAAAAAAATATATATATAAAAATTAAAGAATTTAAAATCTGTTCGTTTGATTGACTACTGACTGGTTTTTCAAAAAAGATACTCGATCTTTTAAATGATGATGATGGTACTATTGTTGGTAATTATAATTATACAACTAAATTTATTTGAAAATTCGACGACGTCTCGGAATTTTTAAATATTTATTTTAACAAAATAATAACTGTTATAGTTTTTGTGGTTATTTATACAAGATTTATTATATAGATCATTTTATAATTAACTAGCGACTCACCCTCGCTTCGATCGGGTTCGTCTCTATGTACGTTTTAACGGTAAGTATAGAATAGAATATTTATAAACATATATGTACAATGTATAGAAAAGTAGGTAAGTATTATAAAAATTAAAAAAATACCGATTATGATTGATTTTCCATTCAATGTTCCACCCCCCTTTTCACCCTCTTATATATGATATGTTTTCCGGGATAAAAACTATCCTATGTCATTCCCAGGGTCGCAAAATGTTTCCATACCAAATTTCATCATCGGTTCAGCGGATTAAGCGTGAAAAAGTAACGGACAAACAGATGAACAGACCGAGTTACTCTCGTATTTAATATTAGTATGGACTATAGTATTATGTGATCTGTGGCATGGATATATAAATCTGGCTTTTCTAGCGGTGCTAGTATATCATCATTGGGTTGGGGCTGAACGTTGATAAGTCAGTCAGCGAGTCACGACATTGCCTTTAATATAATAAATATTATTATATTATAGTTCTTTAGGAGATAGATATAAACTATTGCAGATTTTTGTGTAGGCCTTTTAGGACCTTCAATTTTCTAGTAAATTGTTTTGATGTATCTCTTAAGCTTAAGCCAATGTTAGGCATAATTTCTAAGAACGACTCGATAGAACCAGTTATTGTGTTTTCCCGTAGGAATGAAAAATTTGCCTTTAGTAAAAGGTATCCTAAGGTTGACCCGAGTAAAATATCACTGTATCGATAAGTTATCATTTCACCAAATTTCGTTGAAATCGCTTCATTACTTTTTGCGTGAAACGCGCAAACACAAACAGACATACAGACAAACAGATAAACAGACAAACGGACCAAAATTTAATAACTATTGCTTTGGGGTCTGGTACATAATACGTTACAGTCATTGTTTTTAAAAAATATTTCATATACAGATTTCTCTAACTTACTGCGTTATTATAGTATAGACAACGTTCTATCAAGTCCTTAGGAATTTATTTGGCTAACGCTGGCTAAACCTTAAGAGGTACATATATCAAACCAATGCACTAAAAAATTGTAGGTCTTAAAAAGACCTACCAAAAAGTCCCGAATAGCATATGTTTATGTCCTAAGGTACACTCGTAATACCTTTTTACTTTTACCTGTATGTTTTATTATATATATATATATATATATATATATATATATATATATATATATAATAAAACAATAACTTAGCGAAATTAATGTGCGCGTTTCACGCAAAATGGACTAAACCGATTTTAATCAAATTTTGTGTAGTGATAACTTGTTACTCGGGTCAAGATTTAGGATACCTTTATTACAGAAAAATCTTTCTCTTTCTTTATCTTTCATTCTACACGGGAAAACACAATAACTTGTTCTATTGAGTAGTTCTTAGAAATTTACATGTCTAATGCTGAGTAAACCGTAAAGATACGTCAAAAAAATGTACTAGAAATTTTTTGGTTTTAATGAGGCCTAAAGAAAAATTTGCAATGACATAAGTCTTTCTCATAAGGTACACTCGCAATAACTTTTCATATCTATAAAGTACCTAAGGACGTACCCGGGTGAAGCGACGTTAAGTCACTATACGTATTTTATATAGAAACTGAGTTATTCTCGAAAGAAAAAATAAATATAGCTGTAAGAAGAATGTACTACTCGTATATTAGAAATGGCATCATTTTTATGGGATAACCCTTAAAAAAAACATTAGCGGAAGGTTTCAAATGGTAAACTTTTTAATTTATAGTATAAGAATTCAAAAAATCCAAAATCAGCGTAATCTATTCATTACAGCTGAGTTTCGAGGTATAAACCTAATTGCATTCGATTATATGCTCTTTTATAAAGTTCTCTTCCTATATATCCATCCACTCTTATATTATACGAGTATATTATGTGTGCTAAAAAAACATGAATATCAAAACAGTGCCGCGGGATTATTACATGAACAAAATAAACTTAGAAGATTAGGCTTCATTTAGTGAACAAATTTTAATCGACTGGTTTAGTAAACAAATGTAGAATACCTACACGGCATACATGAATCTAAACCAAATATGAAATCTATGGAAAACAAGTGCATCTTGATATGGGCTATTGAGATCGTTTGGTATAAAACTGCTGTTCTTGTGTCGCTTTAGAGAATGAGCGGCAAACAGTAAATAAATTGTGTAAATTCAATATTTTATTATGAATATTTATTATATCAAATCAGATCACATAGTTAGCACATCAAAAATTGAGTCTCCGAGATATGCGTTGGCCGGCGAAGTCCCAACGGTTATCTAGCTGATATATGTATAGGTTTCTTTAGAAATTATCATATGGGTAAAATCAGTATAGGTAAAATCTATGCTATATAAATAAAACTGTAGAGGTCGAATGTCTGTACATAGCAAAAAAATGCTAAAAACCGACTCAGAAGGATGTAAGAAGAGCAATAGAACAAATCCAGTTTTTTTTCTTTTTTTTTTGTATCTCTGTCTGTCTGTTTGTCTGTTTGTACGGGTTAATCTCCGAAACTGTCGGACCGATTTAAATGAAATTTTGCATGGTGATACCTTATATCCCCGGTCATCATTTAAGATACTTTTTATCCCGGAAAATTAAAGTGTTCCCGTGGGATAGTTAAAAAACTATAGTAACTTATACAGCTTAGTACACAAAAACTACTGATTGGATTTTAATGAAACTTTACAATAATGTAGTTCATACACCAGAATAACAAATAGGCAACTTTTTATCCCGAACTACATTTTTCGGGTTTCGCGGTTCCCGCGGGATATATTTATATTTGTTTGTCTAGAGGCGAACCTGAGCGAAGCGAGCGTGAGCCACTAGTATACATATAATATACACTAGACTTATATATATATTTTACCTTTGCTAAAATGTGTATCAAAAAATTACGATTACGTACCTATAAGTTAGACTTAAAAGTAGGTAGTATTACATTTTTTAACGTTGGTATAATGTATATATTCTTTAGTAGAGTCCCTCCCTATAATGCTTCACGTAAAAGTTCCACCTTTTGTATGGTTTGTTATTAACATGATAGAATTGAAGGGCAAATACATAGTGTTATTTTAAATATACATATATTAGATGGCCTATGAACTAGTACGAAACTGAACATAAAAATCTGAATTTTTGTTTATGTGTTAATGGAACTGGGCTTTATATTTTTGGTTCGATTAAACTTAATAAATTACAAAAAAAAACCTGCAATTTTATACGTTAAAGAGTGTTATTATGTAATGATCACAATAATAGTTGTTATGATTTATACGAAAGATTTAACTTAAATGCTAAATTAATTCACATCGATAATATATAATTCATCGAAATTAAAGTGGGTGTACATTTTTTTAATAATATTTTCAAATACTGCACAGTTATGTGTAACAATTATGTAATATGTATAAGCAACCCTTCAACATAACAAAACTATATACCCATTAATCATTCGTTTGTTATGTAAGGGTAAATACAGAAACGTAAAAAGCAAGTTACTTTTTTATTATTTTTATGTTCTTTATTTAAAAAATAAGGGAATTGATTGGCTGCGCAGGGTTCCGAGCGACCCTCGAACTTGCGCAGCGTCCCTCTAAAAATCGACCAATGAAAGCAAAAGCACCCTTAGAGGGTCCGCGCCCTTTTGCATTCAACTAAAAATTATCATTGAACATGCGATGCCAAAAATATTTCGTTTAATGCCAATTTTATGCTTCCATATGACGAAATATTGTTTTAAGAGGGATTTTGTCTTTGTTAATATATCTTGAAATCATTTTTAATATTAAACAAGTTTCAAAGTATATGTTTAAATGAATGCTTACAAATACCGTTCACTAATTATTTTATTTTCAACAATAATTGTTACCTACATATTATTGTTATATAATTGTTATATAGAAATAAGTTTTATGTCATAAACTAGCGACTCACGCTCGCTTCGCTCAGATTCGTCCCTAGGTACGTTTTAACTATTAGTATGGAATAGATAGACTACGAGTATACTCGTAAATACATATTATTTTTTTCCAACTTAAACTTGACGCATTGTTGTAGATGGTAGGTCCGCCATTATTGAAAGTAATCCGATGAAGTGATTCTCATACAAAATAAGCATTTCTGAAATTTTCGATTTTTCTGCTGTTCTTATAAGTTTTCCCTATTTTTTTCTATTTTTTCCCCTGAAACACCCCTAATAAAATAAAAAAAGAATTATTCAAATTAGTCCAGCCGTTTTTGAGTTTAAGCGAGACTAACAAACAGCAATTGTTTTTTATATACATACATATATAGATGTACAATATTTTTACGCGCAATTAAGTTCAAATCTTTTTAAAAAACAGACTTGATTTCGCCAGCATTTGATCTGATTTTCTCGAATAGCGACTCGCAATCGCTTCGCTCGGGTTCGTCCCTAGCTTGCTTCCCAATACAAACTTTCATCCCCATTTTTACCCCGGGATTTTCATTGATGATTTCTGAGATAAAAAGTATCCTGTTCTCTCCAGGGTCTCAAACTATTTTCTTACCAAATTTCATCTAAATCGGTTCAGTAGATCCAGAGATTACCCCCTACAACATCACATACTCACAAACTTAACCTCTTTATAATATTAGTATGGATTTATTAAGAAATCTTTTTTAATTTTATACTAGCATTTTATTATAAGATGTTTTTTTAATTATTATTTCTACTTTAGAAATATTATTTGGGTTTGAGTAGGTACTTGGTACTTATTGTGAATTGATGCTTAAAAACTATTTTATTTCTACTTTTAATTTTGACATTGTAAATGTTATTATTTGTTACCTATAAAGATATTAAAATATAATGTTAAGAATCTGTTATTTGCTATCATTAAATAAACTTTATCCGTGAGTTAAATTTAAGTTCATATTTATTTATTAAATTTAATATGATAAATAAGTTCTTTTTGCAACGTCTTTCAAACAACCAAAATAAAGTAAGCATAATATGAAGTCTCAAAATCAAACCTTAATTCATATTGTAAACAAAGTGTAATATTTTGAATAGATGTGTGGGTACTCTTATGTATAAATAGGATTGAATTTTTCAATAATTTACTTTTGTATTCAGAATACACCCTCTTATTAAACACCAAATATTAGAGATGATCTCCTAATAAACAAACTCAGCATGATTTTAACTTGTCAGTCAGTTTTGTCAGCTCTTAATTTGTGTATTGTAGGCAACGAGGAGTGTGTGATACAACTCATGATTGAAGAGCATTGTCAAATAGGCAAAAAGTTGTCATTTTTGTTATATCGCGGGTGCTTCCGCCCCCTCGATGTGTTAAGGGTCGCAAATTCGTGGCACATGCGCAGTTGTTTCTTGTACATTGTACATTTAAATAATTTCTATAAAGTGAAATGGTAAATATATAGTATTGGCATGACTTTTATCTTTGGTTAAGATTTAATTTTATTTAATGATCAGTTTTAGTAGATTAAAGATTTTACTCAAGATTTATTCATAGGTTGGAATATTCTCATTTACCTATAACGATATATAATTAATCAATAAAATGTATTATTTTATACAGTACAGATATATATGTATTTTTAAACAAAAATAAACTGATATTGAATTTACAAATGTACAGATATTCATATCCTTTTTTCTGAAAGATATTGTTAAAATTGTTCCTTTGTCAGCTGCTGCCGCAAACAATTCTTTTTTAAAAGTTTTTGAATGATTAAAAATAACTAAACTTACGCCTATCAATGAATTACTACTTACTTTAAAATTAACATCTAAGAAAACATTTTCTATAATTGAGTAGTATTATTCATTTAGTAAATATAATAACTAAATCTGCTATCCAGGTCTACTTAATTATATGCTGCATCACACTGTATTAATACTTCAATTATAGTTATTTCATTTCTTTACCTTGTAATTAAACACAGGTACACCTATAGGTTAAGGAATAAACAAACAGTATAATATTTACTATATAGAATAACAGATTGTTCTCATTATTAGATAGCTTTTAAATGTTTTATCAGTAAATTAAAACTAAATTTATTGTAAAAATCCGATAATGTTATTTTTTTCGTATACTTCTTTTAAAATATTAATATTAAATTTAATTATTTAAGTATGTTTGGGTCGGAAATAAAAAAATATGTGAGTGATATTACATTTTACTTAATATATTAGATAGCTATTAACTATTAATACACAAAAACACTATAGGTATATCAAAAGGTTCACCGACTATGTATTATAATAAGGAATTTAATGGCGCTGGTTTTTTTCTTTAAATTAGTATGAGACCACCTTGGAGGTACATATTAGTTAAAAAAGAGTAGTGAAGTTCGGATCACGGTTCATCGGTTCAATTGGCGAACATATCGCGTAACATACCCATAACATACGGAATACGGATAAAATATATGTATAAATGTGCGTTATATACTTAATAACTTCTACCTAATAAAATATAAAGTGCTTTACGAATTTGATAATATCTATAAATAAATAAATAAATAATAAGAATTGTATTATTTATAAGATGTACATACGCACATATATTCAAAAAAATATATAATAAAAACTAATATTTGTGGCACGTGAGCTTATTCTCCATGAATGGCATTCCCATTAAATTAAGCTTTTTTTCATCGTATTTATAATTTTTTATGGCTTAGTTCTTAGTTTTTTTGTTTGGTCAACGAGGGGTCAGTTTTTTTGTTCCTTGCTTTGATTGATTGACAGACAACGGTCATTCGCAAATTCACGGCTACATCTGCGTGATAATTGGACCAGGGCTTGAAATTGCATAGAGTGTAAAAAATGTATTGATTAACCGTGATTTATGGTCTTGAATTAACGAATGTACGAACAAACAATATTAAAAATTTAATTTAAATATTTATCGCCATAATATGTTATTCACCTTGCAGTTATTATTTAGGCACATAAATAGTAATTAATAATTTTGAAGTAAGATGCATATTTTTATTATTAGTTACTTGTTTTATATTGTGTCGTATTTTTTGTGTATTAAAAATATACGAGTTTATCTATAAATGTACATAAACATAGTTTTAATCAAAACAGTTTTGTGATTTGTGTATGCCAAACCTTATTATCGAGTGCTTTCTCCCATTGTCCTCGTTGTCAGACACGCGTCCAGTCCACGTTTTTATATTAGTTCACTTTTTGCTTCACTTCTAAAAAACCTCCCCAATGTACAAATAGCAGGGACCTTTGATCTGAGAGCTTATTAAATGTAAATATTTCATGAAATACAATCGTGATGGTTTTTTCTTCATTCTATCTCAATTGATACTTTTATCGTTATTATCTTTATTGATAACATTTTTAAATATTTGATATGAATCAAGTTAATAACAAATTACATAAGCTCATATTGCATATTTTTATATTGTTTTTATTATATACTCGTATATTATATTAACTATATCATGCGATAAAAACAAACAATTTCATGATTTTCAAAAAATCTGCATATCGTCGATATTGGTTAATTAAAAAATGTAGAGCATTAAATCTATGCACAAACGGCCTGCATTTAAGTCATAGGGTCCATCAGGTAGCAATAGGGTAACCATGACATTTACGTCTGACCCGCGTCAAAGATTCATTTGAAATGGCTCTACTTTTTGAGTGATTATATTTCAATATTTATTACATCTCAAATTCTTAATTAATGAAAAGAGAATTTCAGTTACGCTATGGATTTATTATTTAATCAAATTATTAATGTTATTATTAAGCTTGATGAGTTCGCACTATTTAAAGAAAGCTAGGTATTGCTTAAGATTAATAATATTTTTAATACCAGGCAACATTTAGCAATTAATATAGTAAAAAATGAAAAGTTTGCTTGAGAGTTATTTTTGTGTAATAGGTATGATTTATGTTAACTAGAATATTCGTCCACTAAAAATTACTTAAATCGATGTATAAAAAATATATTTCACAAGTTTCATATTTTTTTCTAGTCTTATAAGCTTATGTTATCTTTATACAGAATATATTTTGACCGGCTTTTTATTATTTTAATCTTTATGATATAATAAATTGTAGAATTTTTATAATTTTCAATATAAGTTGATGGTGTTGTTAGTGCAAGTATTGTGTCCACGAGCTGACCAGCAGATGTGCAAGCCGGCTGTTTGCATTCACTCAGCGCATGCGTCGCACGAACAAATATGGCCACTGTCATTATGACCAATTTTACTGTATTTTTGCAACCAAAATAGGGGCATAAATAATAATTTATTTTAAGCCCCCATTAATAACGCTTATTTTTTCAATTTCATAATAAAGCATATTAACTTAAATCTTTTAAAAAATTAGTCATTGATCATAATTGTCAAAATTACTTTATTTACTAATGATGAATAGAAATCAATTATAAAAATAAGTTACTATTAACAATACTAGAAATATTGAAGTGTCAAATCGTTTTTAGACATAATTATTTTAATATAACACTATATTAGTAAATATTATCTATGTATTTTACCGTTTCTTATTATGTAAAAAGTAAAAACGTTAATATGAGTAAGCTCCTTTTTTTTGTGTTTTTTTTTTTATATCTTTGCTCGAAACTTAATCAGAAAGGCTTGTCGAGTTATTTCTAGCAACATTTGTATTTATATTTTATTGTAAACTTAATGTACTGTCATTAAAACCTTTAAATTATTTTCTCTATTGTACTTGAAAAAACATTGTATTACAGTGATTCATATAAAATTACATTGGTATTTATATACATTTACAATAAATTACTTTTATATTAGTAATTTCTATATATTAAAACGTGAAGCAAAAACTTTGTACCCCTTTTTACGAAAATTGCGCGGACGGAAGAGTATGAAATTTTCCACACTTATAGTTTATATAGAGAAGGAGTGCCGAATGCTAATATTTTTTAAAATTATTCATAAAAAATACATTAAATCAATAAAAAAAATATTACATACACTATCATGATTTTACACACACACGCATATATTTTATACTCTTTTGTTAATTGTTAAAGTCTGTGGTCAAATTGAGAATAGATTAATATTGTAATATACGCAAGACAATAAATACATAACTTAATGAATTATGGTTGATTTTCAACCACGCGGCGATCACTAGTTTTTATAAAACGGTATCGTTATTGTTTACTATTGTTTTTACATGATAATAGGGCCTCACAGTCTTATATAATTTATATATTATATATCATGTTAAGATAATAATAATAATTAATAGGTTAATGATTTTTAATCACATATATGGAACTTTGTAAATTTCTAAAGATTAGCGAGAGTAGCATTTTCTAAGTGCCTAATTTCAGCTTTGTCTTCAGAATAAAAAAACAGTGATTTTCTTTTGTTCCTTATATACTTTCCCGATTCATATAGTTTTAAAATATTTAACATTTTTCTTAAAAAAGTGTAAACAGTACATAACTATTTATGATAAATAAGTCTAGCCCACCCCCGTTCATGCGCGTCGACCCCTGGTCTACGCAAAATTCACCACGCAGTTCTTCGTAAATCGTCACACGCAGCACGTCTCTATAATGTATATTATACGATACTATAATCAATTACAACAATATAAGCAACGTTGTAAATCCAAGTTAAGTTTCCAATAAAATAGTAAGACTGGTTGCGCAAAGCGATAGGTGATCAAGTGTTTGTGATTGATGCCAAAATGTTTTCACTTATAAAAATAAAGAATTAATGTTTTATACTAGAGTAACTATGTGGTGATACGCTCGATTGCTGTTTTCTGGAGGGTGACTCTAATTTTACATGAAGGGTGAGCTTCTTATGTATTATGCAGAATTTAAAAAAGGTATATGTTATCAAATCTTGCACATTTAAATTATGTATGTGTATGTTATGTAATAAATAAATGCTTCTATATAATAAATCTATGTCATAAAAATATATATCTATATAATAATTATGATGTTATGAAATAATACATATGTACTCAAAGATATGATCATATGTATAAATATTAAAGTTCAACCATAAATATGATACTTAGGGTCAAATTATTTTTTTTTAATCATAATAACATCAGTAGAGTAATAAAGCATAGCTATGTTAGTGTTTTAAAATTTAGATTTTCTTATTTGAAACTTCACAATATATTATGTTCATAGAATATATTTCGTTTTTCTATATTTTTCTTACATATTTTTATAATACCTACTGGATACTTAAGGGACAATAGTTTTATTACTAGTATTTCTAAAATATATAAACAATACGATACTTAAATAGCAATTCCAACTTCCTTATAATGTGTAGTTAATGGAAATGTGTATACATAAAATAGCAAGTATAAAGAAAAAGATTTTATTTTATTTAACATATTATATAAATTAAAAAAGAACTATATGTATCTTTAACAAGTGGAACAAGGGGAGAGTGATAATTTAAAGGTAAATTTATTTAATTTAACAAAAAAATATCGACAATGAAATTATTCCTGTGTCCGTGTCCGGTCAGCTTTCAGCCGGTTCAATTACATGGTTTAAATAGATATTTACACAGTAATTCCTTTTAGTGCAATGATTTTGCGATCTACTTTATTTTATAAAGAAAAAAGAAACAAAGATATATCTATATATATATCTTTGTTTTTACTTAATAATAGCGCTATCGCTATTTAAGCGCCATGACAAACACGTTGACATTAATATAAAAAGTGGTATTACTTTCTGATGAGGAAATTATTATCATTATGAAAAGAAATTTATTTATCCTTATTGCTTATTATATAGGTATCTATCTGTGTTCATATTTTATATACACTCAATATACCTATTTGATCATTTTTAAGTGAAGCAAAATTTATGAGTAACTACTTACTATTGATGAGTATTATATTTCTATTTATTATTAGATAAATAAAAAATCTTTCTCATCATATAATAGTAATCTATACGAAATCTTAGTTTTAATTAGTAGTACCATCATACGAAGGTTTTTTTTAAAGTTAAAGTTTATTTTAAAACCTCATGGGTCTAGTAGGTATAGAGTCTACTCCATATCATATTCTAACAAAAAATATTCATGAATCAAGAGTAGTAGTAATGGAATTAGAATTATAAATGTGAAGGTTTGTATGTGTGTTTATATTTGTTACTCTTTCGGGCTGAAACGGCTGAACGGATTTAGATAAAATGTTGTACACGGATAGCCTCAGAGTAACACATAGGCTACTGATAAGCACCTAGGGATGCACAAAACTTTAAATATTCACTTGATTGAGAAAAACTAAACTGCGGCTGTTGCAGAGTGCAGTGTGTGTGCGGCCGCAGCGGCGGCGGCGGCCGCGGCGGTGGCGTGGAATACGTCTCAGGTCTCACACGAGCCGGAGTCGACGAAGTCTTCGCCTCTGCATGTGTCGAATGGCACGATCAACGGTGATGTGGTGCCTTACACGAAGACTTGTAAGTAACCATATTTGTTGTTATTAAGGAGTATAAATTAAACATTGACTTTCGATCGCTGATTGTCCCTTGTAAAGGCTGGATCACACTTAGGCGTGTGAGAGTCGTATGATTTCTTCAGGGTCATTCTAAGCCGTCTCCTATACGACAATACGACCTTCCCCATAGTTTTGTAAGTCGTGGTCTGAATCTCGCAGGAGATATATACACCATCAACTTATCATAATGATATCAACAATATACATTAACAACTTATAACAATGATATGTACATAGTCTTGCCCTAAATATACAAAGAAAAAAACATTTTTTCTATTGCACGTAACATTTATTAGTACTATTACAGTGTGTTAGTTTAATACATTAATATAAAACCATTAAAAATATATAAAGCTTATTCGAAGCGGTCTCCATTGGCTGCAATATAGTCCTTTAAACTTTGAGGCCATTTATCAATAGAACCACGCATTCTTTCCATGGGAAAATTCTTCACTGCCAATTGTATGGATTGTTTTAGGGACTCCAAATTATCATGGCATTTAGATCAAGCCATACTCTCTAAAACTGACCATAAATCATAATCTAGCGGATTAATATCGGGACGACGGCTGACGGCCAGTCTTCAGGTCTGATGAAGTCCGGAAAGTGAATTTCTAACCAAGATTGCGTGGATCTAGCTTTATAACCCGGCGCCGAGTCTTGCTGAAAGGACCATGCTCAGTTATTGAACATGGTGTTATTAAGGGACTTAACTACCTTCTCAAGAATGGTATCTTGATTCACTTGTGCCGATGTTTTGATACTTTTTTCCCAAAAATATGGCTCAGTCACTCCTTCATATCTAACACCCCACTAAACCATCACTGAAGTCGGATAATGCCCACGTTGTGCTCGAAAATAAGAAAACATAATGAACAATCATATAAAAATGACAGATTCCAAATTCAAATGTAATATGTTGTTTATTTTTAATTGTAACAGTATTTTTATGGCCCAACTATGTAAATATGTACATGTAATTTGGTAATTTGGATACAGCATTTCATTTGCAAATGTTTACGTGCAATTTAAAAAGTGTTTGCTACATGCAAACTAAGAAGAATATTGAAACAGTTAAATGTATGTAAAAACATCAAAACAAATGTAGGTACTAACATAATAATACAATTCTAAAAATAGTTTACAATACTATCTACTAATAATGTCTAAAAAAATTTAAACAAAAGTATAATCATTGCAGCAAAAAATATCCATATCACACTTAAATGAAATTAGTCTGTTTAAAGGAGCATATTTCCTTACATTGGTCCTGTAGTAATTCAGATAGGTGTTGTTAGTGGGGTATCTAGGGAATGCTTGGGACATTAATGTTAATCAGCTGGATAATATCTGAACAAATTATTTGTCCAGGTAAGTGCTTGTAAAGCGTTTTAACGTAATTAATGTTAATAAAAAGTATATACTATAAATTACTTTCATTGCGAGAATAAATCTTGACACACTAACTCTAAGTAGTAAGTACCTCTACTTATTTCAAATAAATGATTACACAGGATAATCTCACGATAAGTACCTATTTTGTAACAAAATTATGGATTAGATTAATTTTAAGGTTTATTTTTTTTCACTTAGCTCATTAAAATAAAAGCTTATTTAAAAAAAACGCTTTTACTATTAATTTTTGATAGTTAATCGCTCTTACTCGATAATTTGCAATTTAGGATATTTTGAATTCTAATGATAACTTACATAAAGATTTGCTGGGGCATCCATATTCTACCGATATCATCGTTAGTAGTTATGAATCTTGTGGGCATTATCAGGGCTCAATGCGGGCATAAAATAGAGTATTTATTGCTTAATACAATTTAATAAGAGAAATCACAATGCTATAAAGTTGAAACCATAATTCTAATAGTTTAATTGAGCAGCGAGTTCCCGACACCTGATTTCAACACACAACACTCCAATGATCAACCAACATTTCCAAGCCACATATCTCTAACGAACGTCTTGATGGCGCCTCGACCCCGCTCGAGTCTTCGGCTCTGCTCTTAATCTGAATTCGATTTGACGTAACATAACATAATTACTTTAAACAAATAATAAGGTTTTACATTCTAGCAGAATAGCTAACAAATCAAATTAAATTATAATTCATTTCTACTAAATCGTATTCCTCCGAAATTATATATGCAGTCCTAAATCCTATTGTTACTTATACCTACGCAGTAATAGTGCCATTGCATAAAAATAGATACAAATTATATTTATATTATAATTGTTATTAAAGATATATGTATAAGAAATCACTAGGCTATAGGAGAAACTGCTAAAATACTATTAATTATTGATTTTTCCTTACAAATAAACAATAATGGCACATTTGTATGTATTTTTATAATACGTAAATATTATAAGTGCAAAGCAATTCCACCTTTAACGTGAGGTATACGGAAAAAAGACAATTTTGATCTAAATAGGCTACATTATTACATTGTATCTTGAAAAATGAAAGGTTTCTTGTGGAGAAAGAGATACTATTTAGATATCTATTAAGCGAGAGCGGGAAAGAAAAATAAAAAAAGTCAAAATAAAAACACCTTTAATTTCTCTTATAGAAGACAAACGCTTGAGTATAACTATTCTAATTGTAATAAATTTAATTATATATAATTATCTAATCTTATTTTACAATCACTTAAAAATAGGAAAAGTGAGAATTGTAGATGTCCGTATATTTTTTGCTAACTTGCTCCTTAAAACGATTAAAATTGTTACATTGAAACTAGTTAAATATTATTATTAAGGAGTCTGCTCACTACACCGTCTCATACCATGACCGTGCTATGAACGTATCAGGCACGGAAACGAGCATGGCACGGACTACTATGCCCACTAGAACGTATCAACAACGTATCATACCCGTACATAACGGTTTTAGTGCTGTGTATGCTCACCATTGCGCCGCCTGCGCGCACCGGTCCCGTAACGTCGCGTGCCAGGCATGCAGCGTACCGACACCGGTAAAATATTCTCGACGACAATTGTTAACGTTCCGTGCACGGCACGCGACGGTGCCGGTCGGTGACGGAACGGTCTAGTGGGCAGAGTCTCATACATTTCAATACAAAGAATATTTTTTTGCTTGACACGCTCCTAGCACGGTCATGGTATGAGACGGGGTAGTGGGCAGACTCCTTTAAGCTAAATATTTATGTTTACATGTATATTTATTTCGACCAATAATTATATTTTTAATATAAATGATCAAAATAATATGCTAATTTATATCAAATGTTACTCAATTTGCTTTTACATCATAAACTAATATTTTATACGATTTACTAGCTGACCCGGCAAACGTTGTTTTGCCATATAAATAATTCTAAAAAATAAAAAAAAAAATTTAGGGGTGGACTACCCCTAACATTTATGGGGATGAAAAATAGATGTTGGCCGATTCTCATAGATACCGGATAAGCACAAAAAATTTCATCAAAATCGGTCAAGCCGTTTCGGAGGAGTATGGCAACGAAAACTGTGACACGAGAATTTTATATATTAGATTTTCTAGAGAGTTTCCTATATCTAATAATTTATTGATCAATATAATATTTAAAATAAACTACCTACTGATTTTTATTAAACAGGCACCACCCATTTTCCCGTTTAGGGTGCCGCCCTATCTTATTAGAATTGAGGGTTCAATTTATACGTTTTTTGTTAAGTAGTTGTTTCGATTCTATTGTAGATGGCATTAGTAACGTTAAATGTGCTGCCATCTATTATTATATTTAGTAATTTTTTGACGGTATGTATTAGATCATTCAAATACAAATAGATGCCGCTTACTTTTAGAATATGTACTGTGTAAAAAAAATTATAAGTATAATATGAGAACATTTGTTTAGAAGCATATGTTTTTCTATAATAAATATATATTATTTAATAATAAAATGTAAAATGTTATATTAAATTATAAATATAAATTTGCATTATTTCAGGCACATTCAATCGCGAAAGTTTATCGAGAGGTCACAGTGAGTCAATCCTAGCTTTACAGTTCTGAGTATCGTAAATGACTCACAAGGGTATTACGCCTAAATAACACGAAGAATGACTATAATACTAAAAATAATTTGGTATATATTACTTTGCTAGTAATATATTTAAAATTTCATAATTAAATACTAAGACGAGTTTTAAACGCAACGATTGGGAACAATTCTAACAATTATACATATACTTTATTGAAATGAAGTATAATTTATTTCATGTAAATTATCTGATTGAAGGGGAAGTAATGTACAATGGAATAAGTTACTTTAAATTTGACTTGATTCACAATATGCATATTAAAAAATAATATCGGTAACTAGTAACGATGTTTATAAGGGGGAAAAGTAAAGAGAAAGTAAATGTGACAATCAGTCGGGTTTTTTTTTATTTTGAAAACTTGTCTTTCTAGTGGATATTCTATTGTCAAATAATTTTGGTGCATAATCATTCAAGGATTAGATGACCGACAATGGGTCCAACAGGCAAGTTCGTCACCATTTGACAAGTCAGCGAAGGGGACTTCCTTGACCGCTTAGGAAAAAAACCTCGATTTTTTAAATTTCACCATACTCTGCTGAAACTTACTTGTTATTTATATTACACTAGCAGAACCCGCGGCTTCGCCCGCGATCAAACTACGAAAAAAATAAACTTTTTCGCAATACATACTTTGTTACTTGCAAAAATAAGTTTGTGTAAGTTTTATTATTTGATAAACTATATATGTTGGAAACAAATTTAATTTTAGCGATCGTAACTCAAAATATCCCGTATTTTAAAAGATGTAAAGCGTATATTTTGTAATTAAATTTACACTTTAGGTATTTAGCAAGCTGCACTACCTGTATTTTTTGTACATTTTTCTACTCCATCTTTCCAAAGTTAGAGGAAGAGAGTACAATGATACAATCGCATACAATGTTTACGACTTTAAAATCATGTAACATGGCTAATATGTTTTTTTTTTAACTAACATACTAACAGGCTAACATCTACGTTATTTTTAAAGACCCAATGCTATGTACATACTGAAACTTACAGTGTCCCTCCTTCTCCTTCTTTTTTAAGTTACGTATATAAAGTGCTATTTTTATTTTGTTATAGCTTTTTGCCCGCGGCTACGCTCGCGTGGACTAAAAAATTTGCTCAGTTTTAATTTCCATTGAATTTATATGTTGTCATATCGAATTTTTTATATTATGTTTAGAGTAAAACTCTTGATTCACATAAGTTAGTCTACACTAAAAATACCAACCACAAATATAGGTTCGGCTCTCTTTTTCGCGCTCTAGGTCTGTTATAGTTGTCGCTGCTGTGGTCAGCCGAAAAGTTATACATAATTTTCCTTTGGATTCGGAATAATTTCCGTTCTCTGCTTTATATCTCACACAGTTAATGTGCACTTACAGAGAACTTGAGCCATGCTATTCTATTTAACTACATATATTCAACAACTCAAACTTCACCGGCCGGTTTTACCCACTTAGAGGCTGAATTAAAAAAAAAATCTACAATACATGTTTATTTAATTGTATTGAAGAGCATTAATACCAAGTTTCAAGTAATTCTGATCATAAACAAATTTTTCCTCATATAAACAGTACAACCCCCTTTTATCCTTTTAAGGGATAAATTTCGATAAAAAAAATGATATCTGTATTGTTTTAGTTTCCATTTCAAAGGAAAATACCACTTTACGTGCATTAACTATAGAGTTTCATACAAACTTTCATTCCCCATTTTACCCCCTTAAGGGTTGAATTTCAAAAAACGCTTAAATACGTATTTATTTAATTGTATTGAAGAGCATGAATACCAAGTTTCAAGTAATTCTGATCATAAATAATTGTTTGCCTATATAAACTTTATCACCCCCTTTTACCCTTTTAAGGGATGAATTTCGTAAAAAATCTAATACATTTATTTCTTTTTTTTTATCTTAAAGCTAAATACCACTCACCGTGTATTTCGCGTTAAGAATAACAAAGTTTCATACAATCTTTTATCCCCTGTTTTACCCCCTTAGGGGATGAATTTAGAAAAATCCTTTCTTAACGGATGCCTACACTGTATAAGGAATATGTCCTCTAAATTTCACGTTTCTACGACCAGCGGTTTAGGCTGTGCGTTGATCGATCAGTCAGTCAGGACAAAGCATTTTATGTATATATAGATTAGTCGTTTCGTTTCATGTTTAGGTTAAAGCACTTTTAAAGTTGAATGGGTAGAGCAACATTTGATATTTTTATTTTTATTATGAAAGAAAAAGATCTCTCTGGATAAGGACAAAAAGGTTGCCTTGAATACTAAGACGAGAATTGACATGATTATAATAAATAAACCTGTTACTATGTTGCAAATAGATTATTATATTACAGTAAGGCACAATATTTTAATTTACGATTTTTGGTATTTGAGAGCCTATTTTTCAGAAGTTATTTATTTATATTAGTAAAATTAAAGATTATAAAAAAAAATACAATTTATTATTTTTAGAAGAATCTATTATAATCAAATTCTTAATAGTGTCATTTACAGTTGTGTAACTTAAAGTTATATCGATTGATGTTCTTTATAAAGTTCCAGTTAAACTCGCATTCCATAAAAGTGGCTTTTAACACACAAGTTTATTAATTTAAGATCACTTAATTTCATTCAAACTTTTTCTTATACTTAATGAAAGAAGTGATAAAATAATGTAGTCAAATGTATATGAAAATTTATTTCTCTAAATGTTTTCTTTGTTACATCTATATTCAATTAATTTAAAAAAATATTTTTGATCGCAGACCACTAGAAAATAATACTAACCCATTTTTTACATTGGATTACATAGAAAGAAAATATCAAGTAGACAATATTAGTAAATCAATTAAAATGAAAGTAACATATTTTGAAACCTATTTACTTATTTGCTAAAAACAGTCTAAATAATTGTTTTGTTTTTCATATAGCCGCCTATTATATATAAAATACCTTAAAAATTTTTAGCATGTACTTATACTTCCAAGCTACTGTGTGTGGATTTACTTCAGTACATATTTTTATTACGTCCACTTCACATGGCACGCGCTTTGTATGACTGTGCGTGGTGTTGAGAGCTCCAGGCGCGTATTTTTCGATATATTTGACTGATAGATACGTAATTTATTAGCTAAATTAAATATTCTTAAAAGAACCTATTTCCTTTAGTATAACACAAAAGTCTCATTAAAATTCATCTAATTGCTCCTTAACTGTTAGCTGTGACTAACGATTAAGCTCTAATCAGCTGTGAATTTACCTTCCATTACATGTCCAAAACATTTTTTTATATAAACTTACTAAATAAATGTACATCCCCGTTTAACCCCGTTAAAATTTTATTATATATATCGATGTCTTGATTACGTTTCTTAAATGTGGTAATTTATAACAAAACTAGCGGCTCACTCTCGCTTCGCTCGGGTTCATCGCTAGGTACGTTTTAAATAGATATAAATAATCATTAGCCAGCGTTAGCCATATAAATTTTAATTTTTTTTTCGTTAATTTTTCTGATGTTTTAATACTTATTATCCTATTCCGGACTAAGAGAAATCCAAAAAATCAAATATCTTAAAAATTGGTCTAGCCGTTCTTGAGTTATAAATGGTGTAACTAACACGACTTTGTTTTATATACATAGATTAGAAAGAAATATTTTTGTAACAAACTTGAATAAAATATTATGATCTATTAATTGGTTAATGGAGCTAGTTTATCAATGAACTTGATAAGAATATCGTTCGTTTGGATAGATATCATAGCATAGTTTAAAAAAAATCTAAAATTTCTATTTATATTAATTTACAACAATTAAATACAAATAAGACTTTAATTATAATAAAAGTAAAAAAATATAGCATAAAGACGACGGCTGTACGACTCTACGTCATTCCCTTTCTTAATCATCGAGCGTTCTCTACACACTATAGTCCTACACCTCGTCAACAAGTGACATATTTTGGATTGGGGTAAAGCAGGCGGCGCTTTCGGGCGGCGCACACGTTCCGTTAGCTTCTCTATTTTAAAAACTACTTGCTTTACTATATCCGGGAAGGGACGGACCACATCACCGCGCGTCGTCGACTCCTCACCACTGCCACTCATTTTCGATGCAGTCGACCTGCGTACGCGCTGCTGGTCGCAACGCGCGCACGCGCGTTCCTCTCATGCACTTAATGAATTTTGATAGTTGATTATTTGTATCATAAAACTATAAACGTTCAATGAACTGTAACTAAAAAGTGCCTTTTCTTCACGCGGAGGATGGATGTTACGCAGAGGTGATATCAGTGGTGCGGTTAAGATATTTTAGTTAACATGAGCGGGAGGGAAGGCGGAAATGCAGTTCCGTCTTCGAGTAAGTATAGTATTTTTTTATATAAATATCTATTAAAGAATCGTAATTCTATTGGTGTTTTATAATAAGTTTTTTTTATTTGTTTGTTATCTCATAAAGCACGTGTTTACGGGATTTGTATACATAAAAGTAATTTCGTAGATTGGAACTTGTAGCCTTATCGAGCGGATGTGTCACTCGTAGGGCCTGGGAAGCCAATCATAGAAATTGTTTACAACATCATTGAAATTATTCGAATTGAGGTTAATAGTCTTGTTCATTGACGTCGCACATATGCGTGCCATGTTTACTTCGTGTCATGTTCATCAACAACAATATTTATTTAATTATAAGTGCGTGATAATTAAAGAATATTATTGTGTTTATCGTTTGAAGAAAGTTTCATTTTTCAATTGTTGAAATACTAGCAATAAATAAAATATTTTGACGTTACTACATATATGTATTTTATAAAAGGTACTATGGAATTTAAATGACTTTGTTTATTGTCTGGAGTGACACGGTTATCTTAAAATACATGAGGCACCTATTGATTTACTAAAATAAAAAATCAATGTTATTGCAAGCCATGTTACGCATCGTGCCGTAAATTATTTACTATACTCGTTCGATTCCTAAACAGAACTTTTACGGAACTTAACGGAGTAGCGCGTAGCGCATCCATGCGCTAGAGAGTTATTAACAACTTTAAACTCTATAACGAATGTATATAGAGTTTATATTTTAGCAATGTTTACATAGTTTTCTTTTAATTTGTGAGAGTTACAGAAGGTAGTGTGCTTATTAGACCGACTGCATATTCGAAGGACTACAATCTCCGTACCCCGCCATTCTTCTATTACGTGTTTTTCTCGTTGACATACCAAATGAATAGTGAAGAGCATCGTATCGATATGTTTACATCGTTTCAAATTTGTTAATGCAATAATTATCAAGGTTTGGAAGTCCCCTATTGCATCATTAAATAAGAGTATAATTGAATTTCAATGAGCGGTCGTAACACTTTGGTCACAAACGATGTTACACGGTTGTAGTAAATAAATGTAAGACATGAGCGCGTTATTTCCAAAAGGAATTGTTATTCATAGAGAGTGACAGAAGAAATGCCTATTTGGAATTTTTAGAAAGTCGATGTTAAGTAACGCTACGTCCCTACGACAGGGTCCGAACCCGTAGCCAGTCAATTAAGTCTGAATAGTGGTACATTTAACCGTCTCTTTCACTCTTACCTAAAGATCCCGAACACAAGCGCCACTTGACAATGATTCATGTTTAAATTCCATACCTGCGATTGATAACAGCAAAAAAGCAATGAATGGCACAATATTCTTAAGAACTACTTACGTAGAGGAGGCTTTTTCGTTTGTAAGTCTTTTTACTAGTAAAATAAAATAACTTAGAGTATTAGAAGATTTTTCTTGGGAAGTTTTAAGTAATATTTTGACATATTTATAAACATACAAATAACTGAGAACCATAAAATAACGGAATACTAAAGTATGTGTATTTCTATTTAAATAAATTCTTATTCAATGCATGTCAATCGAGACCGCGACTCGTTTTCGTTTATACCTTATAGTTGTTTTAACTTATGCGTAATACATTATTTGATCTGCGCCGCCCTAACGAGTAATTATAGTAAAATATTTTTGACCGGATATAAATTCGTGAATTGATCTAACGTGTTTATATTTTAAAGTAAAAAGATTAAATTTTTCATTGTTGCGAAATGTACATAATAGCCACAATATAGGATTATTAATAATAATGTTGAATTTACTTAAGTTTTTGATATTGGATTATAAATAATTATTATTTTTAAAACTTGTTTAAAGGAAACTAGAACTTACGTCAAGGAGAGTTTTGTAACTAGACTAAGGTATTTCTGGATATTCGAATAAGGCTCTATATTTTATCTTTTTCAACTTTTAACTTAAGCAGTTTGAAAATAATTTGTTCTCTAATATAATTTAAGGTATGCGTAACTAATTAAAAAAAATAATATTTGTTTATATTTACTTACGCCACAGCTAGCCCTTTCATCTCATAATGTTGAAATATTTTGTACTTTCTTTCTTTCTCTTTATCCCTCAACATTACGAATCAATTATTACGAACTAGATTTGATATAATTTATACAATTGTTCATCTAATTTTAAATCCATTACTTAAAAAAAATACAGTTTTAAATTATAGTTATCATTCTTTACTCATGTAATCTATACATATGATAAAACTGTAGAGGTCGAATGTCTGTACCTAGAAAAAAATGCTAAACACCGAGTCAGGGGGATGTAAGAAGAGAAATAGAACAAATCCAGACTTTTTAAATTTTTTGTTTCTCTGTCTGTCTGTTTGTACGGGCTATGCTCCAAAACTGTTGGACCGATTTTAATGAAATTTTGCACGGTGGTACCTTACATCCCCGGTCAACATCTTAGATATTTTTTATCCCGGAGAATTAAAGAGTTCTCGTGGGATAGTTAAAAAACTATAGTAACTTATACAGTTTAGTACATAAAAACTACTGATTGGATTTTAGTGAATCTTAACAATAATATAGTTCATACATAAGAATAACAAATAGGCTACTTTTTATCCTGGAAAAATGTGCGGTTTCCGTGGGATAGATTTGTTTTTATTTGTCTAGAGACGAACCCGAGCGAAGCGAGGGTGAGCCGCTAGTTTTTAATAAAATGTTTGGTATTTGTCATAGTATTGATTTAAATTTATTCTGATTACGATCGCCGTAAACTGTTAATAAGGAATATTAATGAGATAAAATAAATAACTACTTCCGCTTAGATTCTGATATCAATAACTAAAAGTTCATAATTAATACTAACTTGGTTATAATTAAAATAAGATATGTACATCTCTGAGTCGTAGTAATTTTCGAACCGTGTAAAAATATGCAGATCCCCTTCCTGCTTTTGAAATAAAGTAGCTTAAATTAACTCGCACTCGAAACAGTTTAAGATAATCGCCTAAGGAACTTACAATAAGACAAGAATGCCAATATATCTTCCTCATGCTGTAAGTGAATATTTCACATACCAGTATTTCTAAGGTTATTTTCATTCGTAGATGAACAAGTAGGTATTTCTTTATAACTTAGAATTGTAAAGCATTGTATGTTAATACACGTATTTTGTTTTATTATAATACGTCGTAGGCAATGTTTGTTTATTTTTTTAAAAAACTGAATATAAAGAACTCTTAATAATGTAATTTAATAAAAAGTATTATGTCGTATGTAAATGTATGAAAATTATAAGCTTATTTCTATATTTCTTATAAATATTCTCCATAATATTATGTTCTACCTATGAATGGACAGTTAATTCATTATAAACGTATACGTTTTCATAAAATAATTTAAAAAATCATTCATATATAGGAATATCGGTGTTATATAGCCTGAAAATTAAACTAGGGAATATTTTATCTACAAATATTTGAGGGCACTGTCTAATGGAATGCAATCAAAAGTTAAGCAGGCATATGAAGTTGAAATTCCTAAGTGTATGTTTTAGTGGTAGGGCGTAGATGCGGGTGGGCGGGGGGTCGCGGGTGCGGTGCGGGCGTCGACTCACGCGCTCCACACTGAGTAAACATAACAGATACACGACTCGGATGCGCCTGCGCTACCGCCGCTTGCACTTCTCTATATTCACAATGAGGGGGATAAAAATACTCCACTATTTTGTTGTTTATTGTTAGCTTCCATAACAAACTTCTCTAAAGTAATAGTTGCTACTATTACTTAGTAATCATTCTAAAATACAAGTTAAATAAACTCAGATGTTATTTACATTCTTCATTTTATGAGAATGGACAATTAATTTATCAATTTAATTAGAAAAATAAAGTATGAATTTAATTCTAATATTTCTTCTAACACACTTATTTCATAAAAATATTATTTTTACGAATAAAATTAACATTTATAGCAATTTATATAAAAAAAACTAATTAAAATTATTTATATTTAAGTTTTAAATTTTAAGTAATTTATAAAAAGTACATAGTGTCAAAGATTTTTATTTATTTTTTCGTAATTGAAAATATTTCGTAAGCTAAATGGAATTAATACTTTTCAATTTTCATACGTCTCTGCTGTTTTCTACTTCTAAGCCTTTTATATTCTCATAACTATGATTCACTATTATAAAAGCATGAATATACTCATAGCTTGTATTATACACTTAAATCGAGACCAACATAATCATTAGAGGAAGCATGTCAATCCCTTTTGTATGAATATACCACTTCTCTTTATTTCGGAATGTTTTGTACAAATATTACTCCTTTGAGCCCATTACGTTAATACGAGAGTAGCGAGTGAATGTGCTTGTACATACATCTCATTCAACCTTAAACTAAAAAAGTTAAAACTTCTTGAATGAATTCCCCAGTAATACAATCATAGTATTTTTGAATAGAACGAAAAATAAAGTTTTAGAGATATTTGTGTAAGACACTCAAGTTGACATTAGATTTTTCAATTACAATTAGTTGATAAAAAGAGCTAAGGATTAAATTATACACTACTGTTAAAAAATCTTATATATTTTTGTATGATATTTATAAATTGTATCTTAATTTAGTTAGTCTTATTTTTTGTTAATTATAAAAATAATAAACTAAACCAAAACTCATCTCAGAGTAAATAATGTATGAGGCATATTAATATCGGAAGAGAGCTGTAAAACTCAAATGTTCCTACTAAATTTTTATGTCTATATTAGCGATAAAATATTTTCTTCAATGTAAAGCTCATAGTAAATATAGACGGTGTGTTTTGACTGGCTATAACGGAGATGTTTTACGCAAATAAGTTTCATTTTATTGATCAATTCAAGTACTCTAACGTATTAAGTCATAATAATAAAAGTTCTATTTTATAAATATTAAATACTTAATGTACGTAAAAATGCATATGACGAAATAGCCAAACATCGAACGAGCGTTTACGCTTTCTCATTAATATGGTGTAGGGAATAATAAATATTGAGTATCTACTGGTGTGCGGTTGATTCTTGACGACATGGCGTCGGGGGGCGAGGTAAGGCAAGGTGCAGTGTTACGGCAATGAATGAAGAGGTACCAGAAACGCAACCTAAATACCGCACATTCTTCGAGTCCCCGCCGTCGCCGCCACGTGTGTTGCCGCTTTTACCTACCGCCGCTACTGCCCGAAATAATAAGCTTAGCTTACCCTAACACACAAATATATTAGGATTAGCAAATAGACAAATATATCTGTGAAATCCGTTTACATTTGCGTAGATAAACAGTTTATCAATGGATTCCCTTATTTTTATAATTCTTACACTTTCAGTTTACCTTTGATAAATTTTATTTAATAAAATAACATATGTATTGAATAACACAATAATAATATGCATAAACTTTACAATATTTTTATATAATACAGTCGAGGATGTGTATAATTAAAAACATAAAAAAAATATCTTAATCTTAGCCGTTGCATACAAATTATTATATTATAAGTAAATAATCATTTGTATATTTAGATAGGTACTTTTAAAATTTAGTTTTTAAGGTGTTACTCATACTAATTAATAATATTTATTTTTTTGTCATAGCATTTTTCTCGGAATTTAAAACATTCGTCCTAAAAATATTTTCCGGAAATACTTATGTAGATTAGTCATCATTCTTAGATTTGTAAATGGCGCAGTTTTCCATTGCTAAATATTTATCATGTTTGTGAGGCATTTAATTAAAAACGCGTAATATCTGTATTATTAATCCTTTAAAAATGAGGTCTTCAACCTTAACAAGTATAGTGAATTCTTTCTTTCGGTTCCCACGTTATTTTTTGTTAAGGAGCCGATAAGGGGAGTAGTATACCCTTTCTTAGCCCTGTAAATGATCGTGGGCCCTTATTTATTGCTAATAGATTTCCGAACGGTGAAATGTCTAAATATGTATGCTTTTAAAGAGGGGACGATCCACTTAATGCAATCACACGACTAGTCAAATGTGTACCGTTTTGAAATTCAATTACAACTTTCTCTAAGTTCCTTCAGGTGGTTTTAATTAATTATGTTTCACAAAATAAAATAGTAGATAAGCTGCATGATAAACATAAAAAATGCAATGGTTATATAAACATTACATATGCATGTATTGCCCTACTTTACTAATTGCTTATCAGTTTTTACATTATTACGATATTTTGGTATAAAAAGTTACGAATGTATTTGTTAGAGATAATTTTGAGGGGCTTTTTATGCCGATTGTGGTTTAAGGGATAAAGGATTTAAAAATTGTTAACATAATATATAATTATTTTAGTAAGGAATTACATGACTAACAATAAGCTCAATAGCAAAATAAGAGCATATATTTAAAATAAATATAAGTTTAAATATCATATTTTATATTATAAAATATGTTTTTTACATTATAGGTGCGGGGAATGCAAGCGGTAGCGGTGTGATAGGCGTAACACGGCGGGGTCGCTGCAAATGGTTCAATGTGGCCAAAGGCTGGGGTTTTATTACCCCCGACGATGGCGGTCAAGATGTTTTCGTACACCAGGTGATTGTTTAATTTATTTAATATTAGGTTTTGGTAGCGACTCCGCTCGTTTGTTAAGTGGGGCGGAAATAAAAGGTTGCCTATGCCCATCTTCATGACGCAATCCATGTCATTGCAAAATTTCATCGATATCCGTTCAGTGGTTTAAGCGTATATGTATAGGGTAACGAACAAAGATACTATTACTTTCAAATTTATAGTAGTAATATAGATTTCTGTTTATGTAATTATGACGTTAGTTTTGAAAAAGAAAATAAAACTCGGAACTTGTAACATAAAAACACATACAAAAATGCACTATTTACTTTTGCAAATATGAGTACGAGTGCTTATTTAATTTAACAGTAAAGTAATAAAGAATTTTCTATATTTAGTAAAGCTATAATAATTAGGAACTTTCATATTTAAAAAAAAAACTTTTTCAAAGGTTTAAAGATATTGCATATATTATTGAAAAATTTCTAGAGTTTTGTGTAAACCATATCCATTGAGAAAACACACTACGTATCTAGCGAGCGAGCTGATAGCGTGCATGTTTGTTTGTTCACGTTATCAACTCCGGATGTTTTTTCTATACATTTGTGCCACCAAATTTATACGTCGGTCCTTTACAACAACGTTGGCGTCAAAAAATATTAGGTCAAGACTACGATACCAATTTCATTCATATTTCATTTACTATAAATTAATCAATATTTACTGTGATCTCGTATTTTGTAATATAAATCCTATAATGAAAAGTGTTATCTTCGAAAATGCAATATTGTTATCGTAACTAAATGCGACGAAACCACTTACATGTTTCCAGTTTTTGTTGGAAGAATATCAAATATTACATCTTGTCTAAACTAAATGGCCAATTACTTCATTCGTGCGCTACATCAAATTTGTATGCTCAATGGAAAGGTAAATAAACAGATAGTTTTTCAATTTATAAGTTATTAGAAAATTGAAAAAGAATTTTCTGAATGCCATTCTTTATCGGATTTTATATAAATAATATATATATAAATATATACTAGCGGCTCACCCTCGCTTCGCTCGGGTTCGTCCCTAGGAACGTTTTACGGTTAGTCTGGAATAGAAAGACTACATATACATAGGTATGATGAGTTGTTTCGGTATCATAATATGTTCTACCGTGGGAATAAGATAATCTCCCGCGGTAAAAAGTAGCCTATGTCACTCTCCAGCCCTTTAACTCTCTCCACACACTCCACGTCTATACAAGACGTGTTTATAAGTTATCCTTTATATTTAATTAATATTGTTGCTTTCTTATCATATATATGCTCAAATTAACTCACCTCTGCTTAAGTTGTTCGTCACACACTATCATCACAAACTTTCTCTACAAACCATGGACGCATCAGTTGAGCAATTTCTAAAGAGTATGGAAGAACTCTCCTCAATGTTAAGTAGCAGGATGGGTGAGTTTGAAAAGAGCCTACCGTTATTCGTAACCACAGCTTCCAATCCTAGAGAAAAGGCTTTAGCTGCGGACTTTCAAACTTTTAAATACTTTGTCTGGAGATCCCTCAGCTTACTTAAGTCCCAGGTAGAACTTGTCGTGCTTGGTATAGACCGCTTGGAAATACAGTGCCGAAGAAAAGTGCTCCTCTTCCACGGAATAAAGGAAGATAAACATAAAGATGTGCAGAAGAAGATTATTACAATAAAATCTAATAATATGAAGATATCAGTGATCAAGCCTGATTCTCTCGATTCCTTTTATACATTGGATGTGAAGAGGGGCTCAGCCCGGCCTGTTCTTTTGCGTTTTTCAAATATTCATCTTCGCTCCAGAACTTGGAAGGCAAAAACAACCTTGAAGGGCACTAAAGTAACAATGACCGAGTTTCTGACTAAGGCCCGTCAAGATGTCTTTGCAACGGCTTGCAATCACTTCGGGATGAAGAAATGCTGGTCTGCAGATGGGATAGTTGTCTTTCTTCTCTCAAATAAGACCCAAGTAAAAATCACTTCTTCGTCGGAGTTTTGAGTCCATTAACAAGAAATTATATTACATATTAAGTTAACACAACACACAAAGTCGCTGTTAAATATTTTATGTAACTTCAATGCACGGTATGCCTTTTATTATCTTTAAAGTATTATTTTATGTTTACATTTATTTTTCTTCAATGTATGTTATATACATACATTTCTTGTTTTTTCTATCACCGTCTCTATTGATATAGTGCAGTCACTTAAGCAAAATAAGGGGTCAACCTCAGAATGAAAGATAATAAGCTGTAAACTCGTATACCGCTTCATTTTGGTGTTCTGACAGTTGTCTCAAAAGTCTCATAAAATCTCGTGTCTGCATTGTAAGTTATTCAAGGTTAAAGGTTATACGGGTTTAACTAATAAAGAATACAAATTATTTATGTTTAATGATATTTCAATGATTTAATAACTTAATACAAGGTATTATTCAGATTCACGGTTCAAGATTCACGGTTAACCTACCATTACAGTGAGTATGGCTGAGCACTGCGGGCTCTCTGCCCTCTATCTCAAAAACGGTTGAACGTATGAAAAAATTTTAAAAACTAAATTTGACGCAAATTTTATGCTCTACAATTTTTATAATAAATGTTAACACAATTGGAGCTATACAAACCGAGAATCGCGAAAAACTGATTTTTGTGACCTTTGACCTTCAATTACTTACGACGCAGACACGAGATTTTATGAGACTTTTGAGACGACTTTAAAGAACACCAAAATAAAGGTATATACGAGATTACAGCTTATTATCTCTCATTGCAAGGTGAAACCCCTAATATGACTGCACTAATAGGTTTTGTTGTTACATGTAAATAATAATTTTTATGTCGACAATTATTATGGCAACATTCTTTTAGCTTTTGATATTTATTTTATAACTATCTAGTGCGTTATATGTTAATTTATAGACATAGATTTAAGTTTTGCAGTCAACTTATGCGTGAGGATAGTTATTGTCTTTTAATCTTTTTTATTTTATTTATTTAAGGGAAACAATATTACAGAACATACAACTTACAATAAAAAAAACTTATTTTGTTTTATAAATATATAATTTTATTTTACATAATATATTTATTTTAATATTATATCTGACGGAGGAGGATTTAGTTACCTTTTTCTGCTATAAAACCTTATTATTGTTTAAAGTCACTATGTTATTTAGTTTAGAGCAGAAACTACGTCTCGAGCGGGGTCGAGACGCCATCATGATATTCGTTGAAGATACGTGGTTTAGTAACGTTGGTTGATCATGGTGGATCATAGAGAGTTATGTTTTGATATAGGATGTGAAAGTCTAATTGGTGACTATGAACCCGCTGCTCCGCTAAATTATTAGAATTATCGTTTCTAGTTTATAACACTGTGATTTTCCTTGATTAAATTGTAATTCAGCAAAGAGAATTCTTCATTATTTGATCCCTGATAACGCCCACAAGATTAGTAACTACTAAAAATGATGTTCGTAGTACATGGATAACGCGTCATATCTATATATATCACAATTTATATAATTATGTTAGATGATGACTATTATACTTGTTCTTCTGATGACTATAAAAGTTTTGTAAACAGCTACAACAGTTCACTATCCGATTCCGAACCACTTGGAAATAAATTATTACAAGTTTTTGACAAGAAATCGAGCTACCTCTCCGTGGTGCATATTAACGCGCAAAGTCTAATGGTTCACTATTCCGATCTTCTCACATCCCATAGTACTAACACGGTTGATTGTATTATGGTTTCTAAAACATGATTAAAACTTTTAATCCCCTCCACCAGCTGTTCTTTTCCAGGTTTTCAGCTGTTTCGTACCGATCGCACTGACCGGAGTGGTGGTGGTGTTGGCATTTACCTCCGCAGTGGAATTCCTGGTAGTATTGTTTCTCGAACAACCTCCGAAACAACAGAAACTTTTGAGTAGGTACCTCTTCTTAGAAATAATAATAAATCACAAAAAAGTGCTCCGCGGTACTCTTTACTGTCCAAACAACAAGATTAATTATTTTAACATTTTTGAAGGTATCCTCGAGAGCCTTGTTTCCAGCTATGATCACGCCATCTGCATGGGCGACCTCAACACATGCTGACTCAAAAATGATGTAATAGCACAATCGTTACAATAGTTAATCTCTTCTGTCAACATGCAAATTCTTCCCCTGTTTAATCCTACTCATTATTTCCCAGACTATCGCTTATTTACTAAATTTTTATCTCTAACCCTGATCTTGCTATCTCACACGGTCAAATAACTCTTTTCTCATCTCGACCTAATCTTTTTAGCTTATAAAGTGCCCCCTCCAAAGGTTAGAGGCAAAGTTCTTCTTCAGCGTAATTTTAAACATATGGACCTAAAACGTTTGACAGAGGACGTCAAAAAAATTAACTGGTCATCTATACTCGCAACAAACAATGTTGACATAATGGTTGATTCTTTAACTGCTGTAGCTCAGCATTAAGTTATACGACATCCATGCACCTGTACGACCTGTATGAATGAAACACGTTCCTGCTCCATAGCTAACACCTATTATATTAAGAGAACTATGGCTAAATGCGATAGAGCTAAAAGTAAAAATAGCTAGAGCTAAAAATAAAAAAAAAACCGCCATTAAACACAAAAAACTACGTAACATGTGCAAGAGAATGTGTAGGGATGCTAAACGTCGCTTTATTCACTTCTCAATTCAGGATCTTTGCCAAGCGCGAGTTCGGTGATTCTTATGATCACTAGGGGTCGGCAAAACCACGGAAATTTGACAAGGTGGAAATCCAGGCTATGAATTATCATTTTACTACTCCACCTGTAACTTTAGATTCTCACACCAAAACCGCAACTCTTTCGCTTTTATCTAATTATACCCCACCAGACCTACCAAAATTCTCTTTTAATACAGTCTCGGATAATGTTATTAGGAAGTATGTGCGCTCTATAACCACTAAAGCCATAGGCAGTGTTAATCTTAGCCTTGACATGATTCTTCCTGTGCTGGAAGTCATTGCACCTGTGATTACTCACATCATTAATTTTTCATTTTCGTGTAATATTTTTCCGTCATTATGGAAGCAAGCTCTTACCATACTCTCTTACCATACTCTTACCATTACCTAAAACCTCAAATCCTTCTAGTTTTTCACAATATCATCCAATATACATTCTTCGCATACTATTCAAAGTCCTTGAATCTATTGTTCATAACCAACTTTATTCATATCTGACCTCCTACTAACTCCTTTGCCCTTATCAATCAGGCTTTCGTCCATCCCACAGCACTGTCGGAGCATTGCTTAATGTAACGGAGGATGTTCGGTGTGCTACGGATAATACCAAGCTAACTGCAATCGTTCTGCTCGATTTCAGCAGTGCTTTTAATTCTGTATATTTTTATTCTGTTGTTGACATTTCTCCTCCCGTTATAGTCTGGTTTCGCTCTTATCTTTTCGCGCGCCAGCAGTACGTGAAATCTAATGATAATTCATCAGACTGGCTTGATCTCACAGCTGGCGTCCCTCAAGGTGGCGTACTGTTACCATAACTGTTTCCTTTTTTTATTAATATTATATCACGTGTTATTTTTTCTCCCTTTCATCTGTATGCAGACGACTTACAGCTATATCGCCACTTTAAGATGACTGAGTTACATGAGACTATTCAAGCGTTAAACAGCGATCTTGCTGCTATTCAACTATGGGTGGAGTCGTTCGACCTTCTTGTTAATCCGATGAAGCCGCTAGCTGAGAAATAGAGTTGAGTGGAATTTAATACCCAAAATTATTTACTCAGGGGTTTCAATTCCTTTCTGTAACAAGGTAAGCAACTTCGGTCTAATCATGGACAGCAATATGTTTTGGACGGCTCATGTCCTTTCCAAACTAAAATTATGTTTGCGCTATCCCTTCTTTTGCCTATCCTCGACTATGCTGATGTTTGCTGCTTAGATGTGACTGAGGACCTTCTTAATAAACTAGAGCGCCTCCAAAATTTAGCCATACGCTTCATCTACATCTTGCGAAAGTATGATCACATCTCTGATTTTCGCGCTCAACTATAGTGGCTCCCAATTCGCCTTCGCCGTGATATGCACATCCTGTTCACCCTCTTTAATATTCTCCACGATCCTAACGTCCCTCCTTATATCTGTTCCCGAATTAGCTTACTTCCCACTTTCACACGCACTGAACGTTCTTGCGTCACATCAATGCTCCACGTGCCAAAGTGTAATATCGGCTCTTGCAAGTCCCTCCATTGCATCTTTTAAATATTGTCTAAAAGAACGTTTTCCATCTGAAGTTACTTAGTAGTCATCAACATTATATTTTAAGAATTAATTATACGAGTATGTATTGTATGTATGTATATTGTATAGTATAAAATATATGTATTATAATTATTATTGTTATGTGTGTATTTTATATACTTGTATGTTTGTTGTATTTGTTTATTATAGTAAGACTACATGGAGAATGTTATTTTTATAAGTGATTTCTTTTTTTTTAACTTTATTTCTACTATATTACCTTGCACTTTTCTGCTCCGCTAAATGACAATCTTTCTCACCTTCTAGGTAGACTGGAAGAGATCTCTTTTAGAGATAAGTCCATCTTTACCTTCAATTTTCTCTTAATATTTGTAATTTATGTTTTTCATGTGCAATAAAGAATATATATAAAATAATGTAATAATAACGCTCCATTTAATTAAAAATATTTTATTACTAGCATTGCCCGCGGCTTCGCCCGCGTTCAGATGACCAAACACCAAATTCTTAGGTTTTACATATTAGTATACTCTTATATATATTAAGTTTATTGCGCACCGTATGATTGTTAAATAATATGGTGATGACATTGCCACAAAGTATGTCTATGTACTATGTCTAAACTTCTGTTTTGTTTGTTTGTTTAGTTTTGGGAGATAAACTCTCAAACTACTGAATTTATTTTAATAATTTTTTTACTAATAGACAGCTATTGATTAATTTAATGTTTAGCTGATTATTTAAATTACATAGTAATAACTTTTCTTAATGTTAATTTGTCACGATATAGGGTTGGGTTAGCGCGCTAGATAGTAATATTTTCCGAAACGATTTTCAAAAGAAAGTGTTGGGAAAAGTAAAATTCCAGAAGTACATAATTAAGGTAAATAAATAAATAATTTTAAGCAAATGCTTTTTATAATGATTATTGGCTAATATGATTAAAGTAATGATTATATGGCTAATATGATTAAAGTCGTAAGCATTTTATTGCGTCCTTTAAGTCTTCCACCTTTCAAGAAACGGTGTCAAAAAAACTGAAAAAGTATAGATATAACAGTTTCTAAAATACTTTTATCGTAAATTATCTTGCAGATATGTAATATTTTTAGCTACCCGCTTTATTAGTTTAAAATCATAAACTTGTTTTCCATAAAATGTTAAAAAATAATATGAAACGAACTTATTTTTACAATTGATAAAATGTTTCGATATTGTGGAAACTTAAGTGTTACGTAAATATTATTCGTATTTATGTTAGTGTTTAACTACCAAAATACTTAAGTAAGATAAACAACACAGTATTTAGCTATACGGAACCTATAATGCGCGAGTTGGACTTGCATTTGCCCAATTTTTACATTAAAGGATGTAGGAACATTAACATTATTTCCTAAACGATAAAAAATCACAAATATTTTCATTTGAAAATTATTTCGGCCAACAAAATATCACTTATACGTTACTAATTTATAAAGCCAAAAAGTTTGTTAAATTGGTAATTTAGTAGTAATTATACTAAAGTCATAGAAATATCATATCTGTACATTATTTCTTTAGGAATTAAAACTACATACTTTAAAATCACATGGCGACATCTATTGTCAAATATCTAAATAACACATAAATAAATATTTATTAAAATAACTACTTCAATGAATAAATAAGCGCTATTGATATTTTGGTTTTCAAAATAAGCTCTTTTAATAGTTTTTATCATATTTATTAAGTTACCTTGCTAAAATATTTATAGCATCATCGTGGTTTTACTCTAACCAGTTTTTGTATTTTTTCTCAGAAATGAGATATTTTCCCGCGGTAAAAAGTTTCCTATATGTTGACCCGGATAACCAGCTATCATCATACCAAATTTCATCAAAAATCTTCTAGTGTTATTTCTGTGATGCTATAACAGACAGACAGACAGACAAAAATTCTAAAAGTTATAGATTCGGCCTCTGTATCGATAACAATGTCTATTTTAATAAGATTTTCCAAAAAATGTTTAATGTACAGATTCGGCAGATAGTTACAATTTTATTATATGTATAGATTAACGATATTATATTACCAGGTAAAAAAATTGGCGTTATAAATGGCATTGTTTTATTTCAGAGTGTCATACAAATGCCAGGATTCAGATCGCTTGGTGACGAGGAAGTTGTAGAGTTCGAATGTAAGGAGTCAGACAAAGGACTGGAGGCGACACGCGTGTCTGGGCCGTCTTCCGTCGATTGCCAGGGTTCACATCGGCGTCCCTTGTCGAAAAAACGATTCAGGAAGATACGGTATAGAATATTATATAAAACGAAACTATTGTTCATATTAATTATATATTTTTTTTTAATGGGTAGCTCGCTCACATTCATTATAAATTATATAATTTTTAGTTTTAAAAATTGAAGAAAAAAATATTTTAAACTTTTAGTTTACATTTCAAATATTTTTTAATATCAAATAAAAAAAATTAAAGTTATGATGAGTGATCAAAAGTAGAAAAAATGCGTCATATAATCTTATGATATATTTATAAATATTGAATGTTTATAAATATGCGATAGTTATAATAGATACATATAGTTATCTAAGTTAAACGTAGGTTCAATTAGAAATCTAATATAAATATTTCATCATTTCTAGTTGTTACAATTGTGGTGAATTTGCCAACCATATAGCTGCTAAATGCGGCATGGGCCCACAACCAAAGAGATGCCACAATTGCAAGAGTGAAGATCATCTGATAGCTGACTGTCCAATAAAGGTATTAAGAGCAAGGGCAAACCATGTGGTGTGCCCTCTATATTTTAATTACAATGACAAAGTTATTGATATATCCAATAATTTTACTGAGATCTTAAACTTTATTATTGTATATACATAAAATTATGAGTTTAATGTTATTTCATGCGTATTAAACACAAGAAATATCAACTACTTTATAGAAATTGTTCTAAATTAACTCGATAAAAGGATAAAAATTTTGTTATATTATAAAGCTTATTAAAATACTAATATATAATTTGTAAAAAAATTAATAAATAAAAACCTGGATAAAAATCACGCACTCTAATTTTGTCGTATGTTTTAGGTGGAGAAGAAAAAGGATGACTCGCAATCAAAGAATTCTAGTAGTTCACAAGGAAGTGTACCAGGCAGCCCTCAGCAGCAGTAATTCTGAAATATTCTTCGTTCATGTTTGTAATTTTTACTTTGTGGCGGGATTAATATTTAACATGTTAGTACCGAAATCCAAAAACTATAACAGCTTTGGAATATTTATTTACATGAAAGTAAGTAAGTAAAACTATCTACCTCATTTTTACAAAGATCAAACTTTATACATTTTGAATACAAGACTGATCAGTGTAATACCGTAAAGTACAAAACTATTTTACTCTTAGATTTTATGGTTTAAGTTTGCAAATGTAACATAGTACAAATTTTATGTGTTCGAGTGTTCGATACCTATATTATTACATAATATTGTATACCCAAAGTTGTGTGTGTTTGTATGATTATTATTAATTTTATTGCTATATTCTATTACAACCGACTTAAAGTTATATTTTAGTTTAAAGTTATTTTAAGTTAGAGTACGGTATCTGGCTATGAACGTAATTCAGGCGTAACTTAGTAAGTCTTTTTGTTATTATTAATATCCAAAAAGTACTTCCGATATGAATTTAAACGCTTGCTAAACTTGTTTTTTCAAGCCTCTGCGCAATATTACTCGTATTTAGAGGACCAGCTGGGTGCTGATATGAGCAAAACCAGTAAAACATTTTAATTGCAAATATTCAAACCAAAGGTGTATTAATTTGTGTTCGTGTTCAATTACTTTGTTCGAGTAAATCTTATTTAAAATAAAACACGTATAAGGCAAATTAAATTATTGACAGGATAAAATATAGAGTCAATAGAGTGGAACTCTATGTGCCAAAGCGAAAATGCTGTTGCAATAAATTTATTATATTAGATTATAAAGTGTCAATTAAGTACAGGCTTGATTCATTTATTTATGAGTAACTACTTATTTTTTTCTTTTTCAATAAAATGCTAGTACTTAAGACACTAAAAACCTAAGAAATTAGAATTTATTACCAAATTAGATGTATTTCACAATTTAAAAAGAAGTAATTAATACTACTGCATATTTTTGCCATGAACAACAATAACTTGAGCCCATCGATTTATATTAGATCTTAGAATAAGATAAATAAGGCAACTACTAAAAACAAAACATTAGTACAAAAGGTATTGAATTTTAATCACTTTTTCCAATAGATGTAATTTTTATAATTGTTTTTACCTTTTAATTTATATAGTTGCCAACATATTTTATAAAGTAGAATATTTACCTCATAGTAAAAAACCTACCTCATATTATTTTATGTAATATTAAATATAGCATAGATTTAAGTTAAAAGTTCATTGTTAAACCATTTATGTATCGAGAGCTAGAAATTTAATAATATTTTTTTCAAATTTATGCAGAATATTCGTAAACACATTAAGAATGAACAAAATTACTTATAACAGCCTGTTAGAAGATCTAAGCGCAAGGTATCAAGATTCATAAAAACATTACAAAATCATGTTAAATCACAAAAAGGCTTGTCAAAGTTAAAAATAGATTTCATTTTAAGTTCAGTTTTTCTTAACACATTAACAACTACACTCTGTACTTATCAACACTTAATTATAACAGCTTATTATTGTTAGAACTACACAGGAAGTAAGAAAATGAAATAAATAAGATCTAAGTACGACAGTTGCGCCACATATTTTGAATGTAAGTACACTGTAATGTAATTAGACTATACAAGGAATTTTTATCATTATAAATGTCTACTTATTTACATATCCGTAGCAGCATTTATCGAAGAGCAGTCAGGGAAGTGAGTTCTTTGCACGTGATGACGGCAGGCACACTTGGTAACACAAGCGAGGAGCATTCAACAATAAGCAATATTATATAAACTATTCGAAATTAGGTATTGCAAATACGGGTTTTTTAATTTTTAGTACGTAGACATAATAATGTAGCTATTTATAAGATTTTAAAGACTATTTGAAATCATCTACCTCATAATTTAATAAAGTTTATAGTTTATTGATAAGTTAATATTATAGACTTATACAAATTCTGATTATTATTATTTTCATTCTGCTGTTGAATGCTAAATAATTGCAGGTTTTGTATTTCTTATGTTTAGAGTTTAAATTTTGTTTTTTTTTTTTTATTTTTCAAAGAAAAATAAAGTATAAAAAGTATTTTGATGTTTTATTTCCATTAGTCAGACAAAAATGTATTGAAAGAAAAAAAGAAATATGCTCTATCAATCAATTTTTAAACAAAAATGGTAACTTAAGTGTTGATAACATGTTTCTTAATCTAAATACTTAATTTCTACAGTGACTCTTAATATCTTAACTGCCTAACAGGTCTAGTGTTTAGCATGTACGTCTGCAGATCTAAGTCCAAGAGAGTTTGAGTTACAACTCTATTAAGAGAATGTAATGTCATTGGTCCTGCGATTGATCCAGTGGAACGACAATCCAAAACGACAATCTCGGTGATCGTTCTCATTCACAAGCTCAATCACAATTATGAGAGTGCACACGCGCCTAATTTACTATGTGTCCTGCGCTTAGAGCTAGTCAGAATCTGATTCTGGCGGGCATTGGTTGTGCTGACTAAAATTGTCTAATCTAAATGTAGACTGTATATCCAAAGTACAGTACAACTGACTACTAGAACTAGACTGTATATACAAAGTCAGTACAGTAAATATCTAAAGTTTTCATTATTTATGTATAAGATTATTTTAAATCTCATAATTGTAATCTATTTGTAAATTACATTTAAAAATGAAAACAAAACATTATAAGGGTTATATTTATGTATACTACATATTTTATACATCAAAGAATTTACTGCATTTTGTATGTATGTTCTTCAGATTACATGTAATAAATTATATGTTCAAAATGATTTAAATAGTCCTATTTATTTATTTTTAAATTACCATGCAGATTATAGATAATTTTGAATCTGTTTCCAAAATAAACCTAAACTTCTGAATTTTTAATTGAGTTCTCGTAACAGTAATGGTGTATTTAATTAATGAGTGAGATAAATCAACACTGTTTTATTGAACTAATCCATAGGGTTTATGGTAAGGATAAAATATCTAGAACAAACATTGTATTTTAAAATTACTTAATGAAATCTTGCAATTCATCAGTGACCGACGGAAGACTCGGTTTCGGCCAGTTTTGGCCAAAAAATGTAGTTTCGGCCGTAGTTTCGGTATCGGACAAAAACGAGCTAAGTCTTCGGCCGCGCCGAAACTCAGTGTTCATGAATTGTCTCGCTTCGTTGGCGGAGTTCGTGCATTGTGGTCGCTAGCCTAGTTCGCTAGTCGCTGGGGCAATCGCGTCGAGTTTAGGTTATTTGTATACAGACACCACTATTATGAATGGTGTGTGTATGTGTAAGAGTGTATACTGCTCTTTGTAGACTACCTCGGTGTTTTAGTTGTTAGCATGTACGGTTGCAGATCCTGAGGTCCTGGGTTCAATATAGTATTGGGTTACTGACAAGAAATTATTAGTAGAATACTAGAAACAGCCAGGAGTTCGAAAGACAGCGGTGTTTCAACACCGTGCCTCGTAAAGTCGTAGGTCCTGCACCTCATCACCGGCGATGTCAAATCGTCTCGAATTGTCGTGCCCGCGGAGTTTGAGAGTGAAAAGTTAAAAAGTGGACTTGTGCCTGCGCGAATATTTGTTCACAAGTCTCAGTGATATTAAACTTAGTAAAATATAAGTTACTGTTAAGGGACGCATCCAAGCGAAGTGAGATGAGCTAGACTAACTACTTAACATATAAAACATGAACTACATTTCGGCTTATATAAATTTTTAACATGTCTAAATAAGATTCAGTTTCGGCCAAAATTGAGACCGAGGCCGAGGGTTCGTTTTCGGCTGCAAAGAATATTTCAGTCGGATACTACAATTCGTCCGTCTTTAAAGTAAGTAAAAATAACTTAAAAAAAAAGCTTACCTGGGCAGGTAATCAAACTAACTTAATATGCAATAAACTATATTTGTTGTAATAATTTTATTTTATATGATATGGTAAGCATATCCATACATTTTGATTCGTTTTATAATAGTGAAATTTTATTTTTTTGCCTTTTGTAAATGGATCCAGTACCGGCTCAGATAACTATTAAAAAAAAAATAGTTATTCCTATTTTTTTTTTAAATAATACACATTTTTTTCTTTGAGTAAAACTTTATATCTTTAACATTTGAGGTCAAGGCCAATCTCAGTGAGATAATAGTTATCAGTGCAGGAGATATTTCACAAGTGCACTGCTTGTTTCTTTCATACTCAAACTGCGAAAAATAGATAATCAAAATAAAATAATAACTCGTCACGACCGGTGAGAGATCAGGTGTAGGACTTTACGCGACACGAGGGGTAAACACTGTCAACTTTCCAACTCCAGGCTGTTATTGAGTATTTCTTGCCAGAAATACTTAATAACTTAACTAGGCGCGACCCGGAAACCGAACCTAGTACCTCTAAACCTCCGTGACAGTATAATCTATCCCAACACAAACATAAATGTGAAAATGAGAGCCAAGTTCAATATTAAGAATATGCATCGACTTCGCCGACAAAAGAATTGAGATCTAAAATTTCTGTAGATAATCCTGAAATTTATTCATATGAACATACAATATTCTAAAATAAATTTAAAACACAATTTCTTGTTTTTTTCCGCTACAATAGTGTTTGCTATTTACACAGAGTAGATAAATTAGGATAAATTGAAGTTCAAGGTTTGACTTGGCTAGATTTTATCAGTAAACAAAATTTTTAGAAGAGTGAGAAATGTTGACCTTACAATATAAAAACAGTAACTTGCGTCTAGCATAAAGAACATATAAGTGATTAGCCAAATATAAGATAACTTGTATGTAATTTTGTAAAAACGTTATTATATTTTTAAAAGGCGTTCGGTGTTAAGCTATTGCTATTATGTTTTAGAAGGCGCAAGGTGTTAATAAAAATTAATTTAAAAATATTTCAAATCGTAAAAGTTCACTATTTTCGGAGTTTTTCCTTTGTATACACACAGTTACCCATATGGATACCAAATTTCAACTTTCTAGGTCATCTGGATGTGGGTTAGGTTTTAGGTACTACTATATGTCAAGCAGTAAGTAATAAAAATGCCGATTTTTAGACGTTAAAGTCTCAATAATCGTTTGAGCTGTATTTATGAAATTCAGGGTTTATATTAATCTAAGGGGACTTAATAAATTAATCAAATTTCATGTGTTTATGTAAAATAGATTTTGAGTTAATTAAGAGGTCAAGAGCCAAAGATTCGACTTTTTGCGACTCGTATTTGTTTTTAAACTAGTTAATAATTATATAGAATGTTCGTCACTACTGTCGCTAGTAAATATACAAACACCAAGACCTGCAGCAAGAGCTATTAACTACAAACCACTATATATCCCACAACGAAAAAATAGATACGGTTGCAATTCACCACTCTTACGAAGCTTTAAATTATACAATTTTATATTTTAGCATTGTGATATAGATATTTTTTCTGATAGCTTAAATTCATTTAAAAAGAAACTGTATTTAAATATTTAGATTCATTTATTTTTTTTTATTTTTTTTTGCTTGTTGTACAACTTAAATGGCTCCTTATATTAAATAAATAAATAAATAAATAAATAAATAAATAAATAAACAAACAAACAAACAAACAAACAAACAAACAAACAAACAAACAAACAAACAAACAAACAAACAAACAAACAAACAAACAAACAAACAAACAAACAAACAAACAAACAAACAAACAAACAAACAAACAAACAAACAAACAAACAAACAAACAAACAAACAAACAAACAAACAAACAAACAAACAAACAAACAAACAAACAAACAAACAAACAAACAAACAAACAAACAAACAAACAAACAAACAAACAAACAAACAAACAAACAAACAAACAAACAAACAAACAAACAAACAAACAAACAAACAAACAAACAAACAAACAAACAAACAAATAAATAAATAAATAAATAAATAAATAAATAAATAGTAGCTCCAAATGGTTCGCGTAAAATAAACACACGGTGCTGCGTCGCCAGTTCCTTTGGCTTGAACTTATCTGGGCACGCTACCGCGTGTCTTGATACATATAATAAAATTGTAACTAAGTCAAATCTATTCATTAAACATTTTTTGGAAAATCGTATTGAAATAGACATTATTATCGACACAGAGGCCGAATCTATAGTTTTTAGAATTTTTGTCTGTATGATCTCCTAATCTGCAGCTGTACTATCTATTAGACGTATACGATATACTAGCCATTAGACAAAAGAAGCAATCCCATCAAAAACATAAAATGCAAGTAAAAAAAATACAAGTCTCGCAAAGCAATTCTTCTACCGCAAACAGCTGTTTTAAGATCTCATGTAAAACCAAGTCGCTTAATTTATTCAATACCTATCTATGAAAGCATCTATCTAACAAAATTGTCATAAATTGCTACCTAATTAGTTAAATAACAACATTTTATACTGACCGATTGATTGATATTTATAGTGACTGAGTGATTAATATTAGATATCTTTATTTTTTTAATAAAAAGAATGACTTGGCCATCCCCAGATTATAATACGTGGCGCGTGAATCATATTGGATAATTTGAGGAAGCGCAGGTTGTTGTGAGGAAGACCAAGTAATTTTACTTAGTAAGTTTAAGTTTCTTAATTAATTAGGATAGCTTAAATGCTTAATTAGTACTTCTCTTAATTTTAAATAACTTGTATCAAAATCTTTAGTTTTTAGTTTATTTTTTTATAAGTCATAAAAGAGAAAATAATATATTTAAATTTAAGTAATATTTGTTTAAAATTATTTTAGATAGTGACTCACCCTCGCTTCGCTTTGGGTTTTCCGTAGACTAAACAAATCTATCCCGGAACCGTACATTTTTCCGGGATAATATAAGCCTATAGCCTCCCTCAGTTAACGTGCTATCTAATGCAAAAATAATTTAAAATCAGATTAGTAGTTCCTGAGATTAGCGCGTTCAACCAAACAAACAAATAAACAAGCAAGCAAATTCTTCAGCTTTATAATATTAGTATAATTTTTTTTAAACTTATATTTATTTTAAGCTTAATAAAGTTTATATATATAAGTATAATTCAATGATATGGTTGATAAATATAATAGAATTCAATGATTTTATATTATATGAATAACAAATTTTGAATACGTAGTAGTATATTACGTATAATAATGACATATTCTGCAGCATATAAATGCGTGTGGATTGTCACAGTCCTTGGAGAGCGCGGAGGCGGTCGACGGCGAAGGATGTCACGTTTTTCAGGCAAGCCGGGTAAAGATGGGCGCCCGAGGATGCAGCAGTGCGGGGCTCCCCGCCTGCCCTCTCCCTCCACCCCCGCCCGCGCGCCCCTCGCGCAGCCCGCCCCCCCGCGTCCCGCGCTGACGTAACGCTGCCGTGGCCGCCCGCCCTAGTGTGTGCCGCGCCGCGCTCCGACCGACCGGGCATCACTCACGCGCCCACCAATCTTTAGTGCAAATCATTTGACGTTTCACTTTCTGGACATCAGATTCGGTATCGAGCTCTGTTTAAAGGTGCATAACGAAGCTGTGCACGCGCTCATGTGCTTTCCCCTACCTTAGGATCCTTCCGACCGACTCCCTGACCGGATGCATCGATATCATTCCTCAATAACTTCTCGTTAACAGCGTTGCAAAATCTCCTTTTCAGCGCCGTTTTGAGTCTTAGCATATCGATTAATGTTTTTAGGTTTTCGGGCATTAACTCTACTAATAGTAAATTAAATTGTAAGGGATACGTGTTTTGTTTAAGATATATCTGTCAAGAAGGAAATGAATATAATCGGCTTTAGTAATCTAAACCATCAACGCATCAGCATCACTAACTACTACTTGTATCTAATAGGGCTGTCTAACAATAATGCAATTACTCCAATTTGAAATTCTGATCGAATTAGATTCTGTAGTTTTGTAGCGTAATAGAGCTATGTATGTAGAAGTTTATGTAATAGAGAATAGAGCAAGACTAAATAAAAGTTATCTAATGTTTAATGTATCCCAATAATTTTACATTTTCTTAGTTCATAATAATAATATGCATTCATTATCCAATCAAACAGATATATCTTAACCACTTGTAAACCGGAATGCGATGTGTATATAGATCGTCGATGATTTCCAAAAATTAAATAATTGGACAATAAAATTGGCATTAATGTGCTTATGGTAAGTTACATGTCTGATCCAGACGTAGGTAGTTGACGACAACGCTTTTTAGATATTAGAAGCATCACTTATACTATACTTCAAGCTGCAGAACCATTCATTCATAATCATGGTCGTAGTTTAATAGGTATAGCGTACAAATGGCATTTATTAGAATGATTTATAGTATCATTATAATAATATCAAGGATGTTTTACACTTCAGAGGCTAATAATATCATTGACGAGGAAATTAGTTGAATGTTAGTATAAGCATGAAGAATATACTTTGTAGTTTTTGTACTGCCATTGATCATTAATTTAATATTTCTTTCATGATAACATATTATTTAAATAATTGGAAAAATGATGACGTTATCTCAGATTGGGGAGCTACTATAGATGTATCCTATAAAGTTCTTATCCAATTTCGTTCTCGCATTTCATTTCCTAGAGTAACCTCGCCTGCAGTTCTGTTCGCATGGTTGTTCTGCGTGCCTGGCTACATCCTAGCTAATAAAATAGGCACCACCTTTATCAAATAATGTGAAATATAAAAACGGACAATCTTAAAGAAAATAGAGTTTATACAAACATTATACTATTTTTTATTAAAAAAATAAATATTTTCAATGCATTAGAATAGGCCTAATACAAAATTTCTATTTATATCGGGAATAAAGATTTTTACATTTAATTTTATTACAAGTATCGAATCGTCTTATCGCGTTATATTTTCGGAATCCATATGCTTATATAAGATTAATAAAAGTATAGAATATGTTATTAACTTTTACAAGTTCAACGAGTCATATCTGACATTGGTCTCGTTGAAAATGTTTTATTTATTTTAATGGCTAATGAGACATATTACGACGTAGGACATATTGTATACATACTCACTATTCTCTAACAGAAGGTTTAAAAACCATAAGTTAATTTAACTTTAAAGGCTTATGCTACCAAACAGGACGACTTCTAAGTGCAATTTAGGTTAAAAGAAAGCGGGCACGTGTAAGAAAAGACCATATTTCATATATTTAATGAGTCAATGCATCGAGCGAAATGAGTTCGCGCTGGCAAAAGCTCTTCGCTAACGCCTTTATAAAAGTAGAGGAAATAATTACGATGAAAAGTAATAAAAGCTTTTTACATATTTGTAAAAGAAATCTACTTATCTGATTTCTTATTTATTTATGCAAAAAATCGGCTCCTTTTTTATTAAAATATTTAACGACTGCGTGGCGTAGTATTAGAAGTATGTATCTCTTTATACCGGTTATTGTAGGTTTGTTTTCAAATGGTTCTATTAACCATATAAATACTTGTCGCGATATTAGTACATGTTGTGCACTTCTCACTCCTTCCACATGGCAACTTTATCGTGGCCTTTGTAAGTGTAACGTTATTTCATTCACTATTAAATACAGCACGATTATAAAATACTAAGGGGAGAGATTATATTACAGATATTTATGTAAATTTAAGCATAATATTTTAATTTAAAAGCAATTTACCATATTTAAAAAATAGTCTCTGCAGCTATTGCTAAAAATACTGATTGAAATAGATTTAATGAAAATAAACTCAAAAATAAATCATATCAGTATTTTACTGATTAACAAGTTTGAGCTTGACTTGCGCACCGAGGTTTATGAACACCCAAACATTTCTGCTACGGTTTAACTTACGTAATTTGAAACATACGTGCGTAGTTAAATATAAAATAAAATATCTACGTATCGACAACATTCATTTTATCGATAGTTAAAGAAGTTCATATTTCATTCGTTCATAGCATTTCTCGCAAGGATACTATGAAAAAAAAAGTTATTTTTGCTGCTCACATGCTCAGTCAAATGTGGTGTCATCTCTATTTTTTATTTCTCATAATTTGACTATTACATTATATTCGGTTGTTTCCAAATATAGCTTTATTGGTAGCTTTATTGTACAAAAGTTTCTAATTAAAATGTCCGTAGTAGGTATACGAACAGACGAGCATGTTCTGTTTTTGCTATGGAGCCCAACAATGATGTTTACTTTTTGGAGCCCCTAAACAGATAATAAATGTTTTCAAACAAAATATAGTAAATATAAAACATGAGTAATGGACTATTACGAATACATAATATTCATGCTCAAATATTATAATAAAAGAATGTTCAAATATTATATTCTTAATAATTTTGAAAATAACAATTAATCACATATTATGTAGTATATAATAACATTATTAATAATATTTATTAGTAGAAACTTAATAAATCCAATAACAGGCAAATATAAGCTGGTTTTAAAACAATTGTTATAAAAATATTATAAATAGAATTAATATTATTTTTCTAAGTAAAGTATATTGATAATTCGGGTTAAACCTACAGAAATCAATAGCATGAACCTGCGATACTCGTCTATCGTAACTTATCTAAAAGGCTGGCCATAAATATATGTATTTATCTGGACTACGTGTTACTATAAAATATTGAACATTGGTGGTTATATATAATTTTAATTATATTATGGAGACTGTCGATCATATAAATGCAAGCTAAGGATTTAGCATTAAATAAATTCAATAAATTACACAGATAGGTATATGTACAATAGCTTAGTCCAATTTTAAATACAATTGGTTTAGTGCGAGTGGGACTCCCGTTTCCGTCCATTACGGGAATTTGAATGGATTGAAAGCTTCATGGTTTTCGTTTTATTTTTTCCTCTAAGCCTATTTAAAACTTATCTATTAACGATGCACACATGATTTTTTTTAATATTTACAACAAATATTTGTACTATATATATGTCCATACGATAGTTTTTGAATACAAAAAAATCAGGGTTCCTGCAAGTATTGAAATACAAATTATTAAAAAATATCTCTCGAATATCGATATGATTATTATTTAATTGTGTTTAGATGTACAATTTTTGTAATTTATTGTCAAAGTATTCCTGAGATTTAGATATAGCGAAGACAGTATTAAATTAAAAATCGATAGATTTTGATGTAAATATAAATATTATGATTAATATTTTTAACTAGCAACTCACCCTCGCTCCGCTCGGGTTCGTTCCTAGCGTCCCTTACCTTTTAACGTTTAATATAGATTTCTCAGAAATTAGATATTTTCCCACGGTAAAAAGTATCCTATATGTTGACTCGGATAACCAGCTATCACCATACCAAATTTCATCAAAATCCCTCCAGTGATTTTTCCGTGATGCGGTAACAGACAGACAGACAGACAAATATTCTAAAAACTACAGATTTGGTCTCTATATCGATAATAATGTCTATTTCAATAAGATTTTCCAAAAAATATTTAATGTACAGATTCGGTTAAGTTTCAATTTTATTATATATATATATATATATATATATATATATATATATATATATTTACTATAGATACCTAATCAAATATTTTCGAAGTCGGTGCCAGTCGATACAAATCAAAGTCCACACGTCATGTTGTTTTCATTATTACTCGCTATTTAAAAATGATGTATGAAAAAGCAAAATTTATAAAAGTTTTTTCTCAATAAATAATTATTATAAGAAAATTAAAAAAAATAGAATTTTTCAAATTTTTCATATATTCGATCGACTAGACCTAAATAATATTTACCGGATATGCAAATGTAGAATACAGTAGTAGTAACTTGGTAGGTAATATAAATCTGTCATAAAAGCGTTTACTTTTAATATATTTTACTTAAAAAAAAAAAACAAATAAAAAAACTTTTAATAATATAACTTTTTTTAAGTATTTTAAGCATTGCTAACTGTTTTATGTTATAAATTGTTTTTCATATAATAGTTTTATTTTAAAATTTACGCTGTAACGATGCTATCCACTTTGCTAGAGTTAGAGAACGAAAAGTACCGCTACATTTTCAACACTTACTTTATACAACGCGTTTTTATTTAAAATGCTTAATATAAATAGTAAAATATTTACGTATGCATTAGAACAACATAAAAGACATATTACAATAAATTAAATTTTCGAAACTGTATACTGCATTAGAAGTAGGCATAACTAGTAAAATAAAATGTTCACTCATGATTAAAATTCTTTATAATGTTATTGTTGAGGTAAAGTTTGTGAGTTTGTGAGGTTGTAGGGGGTAATCTTTGGATCTACTGAACCGATTTAAATGAAATTTGGTAAGAAGATAGTTTGAGACCCTAGAAAGGACATAGGATACTTTCTATCCCGGAAATCATCCCTTAAGGGGGTGAAAATGGGAATCAAAGTTTGTATTGAGAAGCTAGCTAGGGACGAACCCTAGTAGATTATGTTTAATCCGACTTTCTTCGTATTAAAACTTAAATGCTTTTATTATGTCGATTTAATAATCTTAATATAAAATAATAATTTCATTGCAGTATAAAACAATATAATCTCAGATAAATTTGTATTGGAGCAGTGGTAGTATTGGTAATATGCTCGTTTGTTGTTGCTCGAAAAAGTTAAGTGATGTGGGTTCAAACTCAGATCACGCACTTTTTAGATTATCACATGCGAAATATTTTCAACATTATTATTACTTGCTAATACGGTAAAAGAAAAATAACGTGAGAAAACTTGCATATCTTAGAGAACTTAACTAATTTTTAAAAGACATTTGAAGTCCGCCAACCCGAATTTCATAAATGTGATGGACTATGCTAGCTTTATCATTCTCGCAATGAGGGCCAAATTTCTGCGGCTAAATTTCGAGAACTAAATACGAAAACTACATATTTTCAAACGGAGTTCATGCTTTTAAAAAAGGTACGCATAAGACGTAAATAAATCTCAAGATGCGAACTATATTGTTAGGTATATCGCGGTGTTGCCGAACGAGCGAGTTACGAGCACAATTTCAAATGTTAGATCGCCAACGAACTTCGTCGTACGCCTTAGTAGACACAGTACACACACACACAGTACGGAAAAGATTATCGAGCCACAAGTAGATGTACTTGCTCATACATCTATTATAAAATTATAGATTAGCTTTCTTACTCGGCTCGATAATGATGACACAATATAACAGCGTTAGCTCGTTACTATTAGCAAATCCATAGAAAAAGCCGATACCAGGCGGGATTCTTTACGTTTTTTACCTTACGTTTAATTTCCAATATCATGTTTATCCTTTATTTGTTTGTATCTTCATTTTTTGTATATTTAATTTTGCTTAAAAACTTCTAAAATGGCTTATTTTGTACTAAAATTTAAACAAAAAAATGTGTAAGACGGTAGCTTGTGGTATGCGGATATGATAGAGTTGAGGACTGCGAGCGAAAATTTTAAAATGGTTGGATTTTTTTACATAAAATATACTAATAGTTATTGTATATTTTAATAATATCAATAAAATTCTTCTTATGGATTTTCTGTCACTTTGGCTAACCTCACTGAGACTGGCTGTCTGCGCGATACGTATTATATCCACAACATAATTTTGTATAATTTTGATAGGACGAAAAAGGGATCAGGCGCAGGATAGCTTAAGATGCTTTTCGAAGCATGCGGGTGAAATAAAATCGACTACCTAATTCGGAGTAGTTACTAGAACTTTAGAGTTAGGTAAATATTTTAAGATATAGTAGCTATACAAGTGTTATAACTTTCTTAACGGCCATCCTACGGAAAGCTACTTTTAATGACTGGGATAAGTATTACATAATGCCTCTGCATGGCGTTTTACAGAAATTTTCATTTTTCATCTCGCAAAGCTCTTCACTTTTCCGCTATACAGCATCCTTAATGTTAACAAGCGTATTAAAGAATAAATTATACACATTAAATTAAATTAATATCATAAATATACTTGAAAATAAATGATTGTATTCCTTCAGTAAAATATGATGTGATATGAAATTATTTTTACGCACAACTAAATTAATATTTTACTAAAATATTTTATATAAAATATTAGTGACATAATAAGTATAGTGCGAATACAAAGCAGGTACAAACTTGGCAATACGCTTATCGTAGCACAACATTTGACTCACTCATGTTTATAAGAATATTTTAGCAAATGTTTCTAAATTAAGTGCTAGCGCACAATAAACATTATGTAATTTATGTAACATTTTATGTATATTTTTGAAATACTTATCTAATATATTTGCTATGTAAAATGAAAAAAAATAATGAATATCTTACTACCTACCGTCTGCGCTATAAGATATTACCGGCGAGTATCGGTTGAAATGCTTGCAACCTTCCTTATAAAATAAATCGTGACAAATACTATTATAGCCAATATTATGTAGATAATAGTCAAATTATTAACATTTTCACTAGTTTTGACATATATTTAAAAATTTTAATGTAATAATATTTACAAAACACCTAAGGTTTCGCCTTATTATCTAAAAATGCAAACATTGTATAAAGTTGCTTGAGTGATTCATCTACGCTCAGGCAAAACGTTCGAACTATAGGACTGATATTTTGAAAGTAAGACTTATTCCTATGATGATGTAAATAAACACTAGAAACACTTATTTAAAAATCAACCATAGAGTTTTTCGTGAAAATAATATGTTTTTGCCCTTATTTACTTGAAACCTTTATATATTTATCTTAGTAACAATATTTTTTAGTAGGTCTACTTTTAGAATCATCAAAATTTAAAAAAACAAGACAGAAATCGGTAGTAAAATTGTAACCGGCAGTTATAGTTTATAAAGATGATGAAGATCAGATGTTTGTTAAATACTCACGTGTAAAGTATTTAGCGTACTAATATATGACATCGGCGATGGACGATTTTAATGTTATAAGCATTGTCCTGATTCAACTTGGTGATTGGTTTGTGATTTGTTAAAGGCACAAAGTTTCATTTTATTATGATTGAGTCTTAGAAGGAGGCTTCTCTTCTTGGACTTCAATCATGGAGTATTTCCAGTATAATACATGTAGATAATCAATATATCTATGGTGGATCACTGAGCATATTATAATATATACGTAGTATATTTATTTAATAATATTGCTAAAACATAAAATAAAACTATTTGAAAAGAAATAATATAATACATTTTATTTATTTTTATTAACAGTATAACTCAGAGAGCGCACGTGTTTTTAAGATTTTATTAGAGAGATAAATCGATTGTTTTGAAATAGCGTAGGTACCATATTTTAATCATGTTACAAGTACGTATTGATTTCTGATATAATTTCATGATTTTTTTATGGCTAACATTATAGATTCTGAAATTGAGAAATATAAAGGATTATTTATCTGATGTTGTGATGACTTACAAAGTACTATATTAAAAAATTAGAAAAGTGTATTTTTAATAAATTAAAATATTAGATCTACGCACTAACACAATAATCTATATATGAAATTATTTAAATAATTAAATAAATAATAGTTAAATATTTACAATATTAACATGTTTTTATAATTAACAATTGAACTAAATCCGTATTTTATAATATTATAAATGTGAAAGTTTGTGAGTATGTATGGATATTTGTTACTCTTTCAAGTCAAAACAGCTAAACGGATCTGGATGAAATTTGGCACAGAGATAGATTATATTCTGGAATAATATATAGGCTACTTTTTATACCAGAAAAATATACGGTTCCCATGGGATAGGTCTGTTTTTGTTTTCCTCGAGGCGAACCCGAGCAAAGCGAGGGTGAGCCGCTAGTAACTTATGAAATTTTTGTATCCTATCTATCTAGAAACCGTTTGTGAGAATCACTGCATATATTCATTGTGGTCATTATTTAAAATATTCAGAATGAATCAAGGGTTAAGTTACTCGGGAGTAGTAGACACATGTATTTTTACAAGCTCTTGTTTAGTTTCACCTGTCAGGGTCTGTGTAATGGAATCTTGCAAGTTAAATTTGACTTACTTCCCAGTGTCTGATTGAGCTGAAATTTAACACATTAGTTTGGTTCCCAATACACTGTACGATTACCTAAATGCCGTTATTTCTAATCCAATATGACAGGCATTACATGAAAGGGCGGCACGTCTACGGTTCCTACGGTGCCACGATTTGAAGGCGAATTCGCATAGATCTCGACGAGGTTGGTCGAAAAGTAAGAATAAAATATTTCGATATCTCGTTTAGTTTCCGAGATATCGATACTCAAAAATCGAAAAATGAATTATTTTTTTTTACCTTTTTTGATGGTATTTGATTTATATTGCAATTTTTGTTACCGACGTAAGATAATAATTATAAGTTTGGTTGTTTTTACAAACAATTACACTTTAGCGGTCAAAATTGGTGGTGTTCCAGGTATAGATAATGTTATCTAAAGCGAAATTATCTTATTAATAAAATTTAATCTTTTTTTTCATCTTATCTCTCATTTATCATATTATTTTTCATCGCGAAAATTGCATAGTTGTCTCTGTTTTTTTTTATATCGATATCTCGGAAACTAAGCGAGATATCGAAAAAAAAATATTTTTACTTGCGTCACTCGTCGAGATCTATGCGAATCAGCCTTCAAATCGTGGTGCCGTAGGAACCGTAGAATCCTCGAAAGGGCTTGATGAGCGAAACACAATAAGCAACGTAAAGTCATGGTAAATCCAATATGGCGGCCGCCGCAAATTGGCGATTTAAAATTTCCACATTCAATCATATGATGCGGATATCAAATGAAAGGAGTTGTGTAATTTACCTGTGTAGATAAACAAGAATATAATATTTAAAATAGGTAAATCTCGCGACAAGGTTTTAAATTATATAAATTTTGTAGTGTAATAAATTGTCGGGTTTGATTTAATTCAAAGTTTATTTTCTACTTTTAAGAGCATTTAAATAAAAGCTTGTTTTTTAAAATGTTTTTTACTATTAATTTAAAGTAGGTACTTAGTCAATTTTAAATGAAAATAAAGCAGCATACCTATAGCATTAGCATTAACTGTAGTAATAAGCTTTATATTATGAATAAAAATTGCCCCGATACGAAAATTATTGATTCCTTAAAAAAATCGTAATTAATAAGAATAAATTTTCGTTTGAATTTGAATGCGTTGAGAGACGTCGGGACATGGAGTATTACATATTCCACTCACGCGCATCACGCTAATCATTACTTAAAGCTAGATGAACGAACTGCAAGTGAAGCGTTCAGTGTCCGTTCAGAAATTCTCGTCGAGGATCAGATTAGTGCCGACTTTAGCCAAGCCCCGGTAGTAATTGCCGGTCCGATCAATGACTAAAGTATCACTCGTATTATCTACAACTAGTGTATCGACAGAAACATGTCGTCAACCGACTATCTCATTTATTCCTAATCACAGGGAATCTCAGATAATCCTGATCGTGCAATAGCATCATATTCAGGTTGCTTTATCGTTTTTTTAAATGTACCAAAATTCAAGTCGACTGGCTAAGTGAAATAGAAAATATTTCGCTTTATGCCTATGGAATTCTTACGCCCATTTAGAAAAGAGTTCATATCCATATTTACATACTATGTGTATATCAATTTTAACTATGGAACAAGCCTATTAAATATAAAATGTAATAGAAAGCACTATAAATTATATACTCTAAAAAATATTACTGGAATTTACTACCTACTACTAATATCTAACAAATTATGTCAGTATTATTGTTTTATTTATACATATATGCCTGTAAACCTGCTTAATAGAGCATGTATGAGATTCTATTTATATCTTATTATTGAGTACCTATTTACATTTCGATTGATATTATTGCAATAATGATTGAAATTAATAGTAAAAAGGTAATCCCTAAAAGCTATTAAAATAGATTTTTAATATTGATATTATAAACAATGTAGCCTTATTTTTTTTGTGGTAGGAAATTTTGTAATTTTTATTTAACAAATAATCACGGAATCCTGTTACGAGAGCAATGCAATATTGTTTTAAATATTTTATAATGAAATTACCTTTAATAATCTATATTAAGGCTTTCATTTAAAAGCGGTTTTGTTATAATATTCTGCAGTAACAATCAACATTTATTCCATATTTGGTATAAATTAACATAAAATATTAAATATTTACATATTTGTAAAACTTTAAAAATGTCTCTAATTTTTTGTTTCTGATTTAGTATTATCTTAGTCTCGAAAAGTAATATATTCATGTTTTTGTCTACTTATTTCTTAACAAGCGACTCTCCGTATGTTTTAACGGTTAGTATGGAATAGAAAAAGTCAGTGAAAAAAAACACAAATCTATTCCACGGAAACCGTACATTTTTTCGGGTTAAAAAGTAACCTGTGTGTTAGTAGATTATAAACTATCTCTGTGCCAAATTTCATCTAGATCCATATAACTGTTTTGGCGTGAAAGGGTAACAAATATCCATCCATCCATCCATCCTCACAAACTTTCAAATTTATAATATTAGTATGGATTAAAAAGATTTATTATTAGGCAATTTCACTTTTCTCTATAAAAAAATATTTATATAAATAAATTGTACAATTGTCCTTAAATTAATAAGAAGATTTTCTAATCTTATGAATGTATCCAGGATACAAAAAGTACATACGTCCAGTAAACGAAATCTTAAGAAGCGCCTAGAATTATTGAATAAAATGTAGCATAAAGATTTAATAAAGCCAAAATAAAATACTTTCCAAGAGTATATATATAACGTTTAGTATAGATTTAAATGAGATTTTCCAAACATTTTTCATGTACACATTCGGCTCAGCTAGAATTTTATTATATGTATAGATTATTTATAAAAATATCAATTTATCTATACTAATATTATAAAGAGGTAAAGTTTGTGAGTTTGTGAGGTTGTAGGAGGTAATCTCTGGATTTACTTAACTATTTAGATGAAATTTGGTAAGAAGATAGTTTGAGACCCTGGAAAGGACATAGAATACTTTTTATCCCGAAAATCAACTCTTAAGGGGGTGAAAATTGGGATGAAAGTTTGTATTGGGAAGCAAGCTAGGGACGAACCCGAACGAAGCGAGGGTGAATCGCTTGTTATTAATAATTTTATAATAATTGTTACTTATATTTTTTTCTTATTTATTTCTAATCTATACTATAATAAAGCAGTAACTTAACGAAATCTGTACATGCAATATTTTTTAAAAACAATGAATGTAACGTATTATGTATACAATATAGACCCCAAAACAATAGTTATTAAAATTTTTGTCTGTTTGTCTGTTTGTCTGTATGTCTGTTTGTGTGTGCGCGTTTCACGCAAAAAGTAATGAACCGATTACAACGAAATTTGGTGAAGTGATAACTTATTACCCGGGTCAACATTTAAGATACCTTTTATTTCAGAAAAATCTTTCTTTCCCACGGGAAATCGCAATAATTGATTTTATCGAGTCCTCCTTATAAACCTTCCGCTGGCTAAACCTTAAGATATACATCGAAACAATGTACAAAAAAAATTTAAGTCTTGAAAAGGTCAACAGAAAAATCTGCAACAGTATATGTCTATCTCTTAGGGTACACTCGCAATACCTATTCTTATCTATACCTATAATAAAGCTGACTTAGTCAAATCGATGTGCGCGTTTCACGCAAAAAGTACTGAATCGAATTTAACTAAATTTTGTATAGTGATAGCTTATCACTCGGTTCAACATTTGGGATACCTTTCACTACAAATACATTTTTCGTTCCCGCGGGAAAACGCAATGACTGGTTCTATCGAGTCGTCCTTAGAAATTTATATGGCTAACGCTGGCTGAACCTTAAGAGGTACATCAAAACAATGTACTAGAATATTGTAGGTCTTAAAAAGTTCTACAGAAAAGTTCTCAACAATATATGTCTATCTCCTAAAGTACACTCGCTATAACTATTTTTATTCACTATTCACTACTCGCGACTCACTGACTGACTTATCAATGTTCAGCTCAGTTCAGCAGTAAAACGTACCTAGAGACGAACCCGAGCGAAGCGAGGGTGAGTCGCTAGTAATTTTATAAAAAATATTATATTTATGTTTAAATTTAATTGCGGTACATTGCACAGCGCCTAAGAAATTTTATTCCACCGCGCGTAAAAGTTACACGCATCATTCATCTTTTTATTTTACTTTTTAACCGACTTCAAAAAGGAAGAGGTTCTCAATTCGTCGGAATCTTTTTTTTTACGTATGTTCACCGATTACTCGAAGACGCCTGAACCGATTTGGAAAATTCTTTTTTTGTTTCAAAGGGTATTTTTCCCCAGTGGTCCCATATAAATTTTATCGAAATCAGTCAAACGGTTTTTAAATAAATGGCTTAATCGAATATATTTCTTAAAATCTTTCTTCTTACAAATTACCTGCTTATTACGTTTACACTAAAAATGGAAAAATAAAAACTTAAAAAAAAAAAACCGACTTCCAGGCACTGAAAAGTAAAAAAAATAACTAAACAGGGGTTTTCCAGGGGGTGTGCTTTGATTTGTATTGGCTGGCACCGACTTCGAAAATATCTGATTAGGTATCTATTCTAAATTGAAAACCCCTGTTTAGTTATTTTGTACTTTGCAGTGCCTGGAAGTCGGTTTTTTTTTAAGTTTTTATAAGTGTCTACAAATAGTTTTTTTTAAGTTTTTACTTGTGTCTGTAAGTAGGTGTTCATTTTTTTATGTTTATATTTTTCCATTTTAAGTGTAGACGTATTGGTAGCAAAGTAAGAAGAACGTATTTTAATAAAACATTCGACTAAGCCTTAACTTAAAAACTCACTTTTATTTGTAACACTAAAAATTAAGCGCTAAAATCCAATTCCAACATGTTGGGCTTGTCAAATCAAACCATGTAAGCCCAAACTCCTATGTAACCGTTGAAGAGTTCCACTATCCATCTTCTGGCCTCACCATCAACTGTATCTGTGTTATTATTACAAGTACAAAGATTTGCAAAGTATCAAGTCGATATGACAATTAAAAGTAGTTAAGTTAAAATTGAATCTGTTATCATTATCGTACTTCAAATTTCGTGGTATTTCCTGCTTTTCTCTATAACGGTATACTCTATGTCAAAGGAAATTTAGAGGACCACCTTGGGACCTATCTTAGTATATTATATATTCATTAAAAAAGATACAGATGTAAACAAAAATTGAGCGAAAACCAGGTCGTCGTGATGATCGAAATGCTTGAAGGTGAAAAATTAAAGTTATAAAAATCAATTTTTTACACAAATGAGTTGCGAATCCTTAAATAATAATATTTGTACCATAAATTGAATTGACCATATGTTTTATTATGGACATTTTTAATTTTTAGATTACCAATTAATAATAAGAAAAAAATTTAACCAATTTTTTTTTAATTATAACTAGCGACTTACCCTGGCTTTGCATAAAAATAATTATTGTGAATGAATCTCAGGAGATGTACACATACTAAAGTGGACTTATCTGTAGGCCTTTATAAGATCTACAATTTCCTAATACATAGTTTTGATGTATCTTTTCAGGTTTAGCTAGTGTGGGCAGTGTAAAAAATATTTACAACTTATATATACACAAACTCGTCTGTTCCTCATTTATCGCTTATTCTATTAGTTAAATCTGTATCAGAATCCATTGTGTGGTTTAGAAAAAGTGAGCGAAGAAACAGACAGAGGCACATTGCGACTTTATTTTATATAGTATAGGTTTATACCTATACTATATAAAACCTATACTATATTTATATATAGATGAGTGACTTGCACTCGAACTAAATTTTGCATTTTCCCAAGAAAATAAGAGATTTTACCGCATTAAACTACAAAATATGTTAATTTTTAACCTCGCTTCTGATAGTATTTGTGAAATTAATGATTTCACTAAAATGTTCGTATAAAAGACAATTCGGTAGAACCAGTTAAAAAAAATCCGTAGAAATGAGATATTTTCCTGTAGTAAAAGGTATCCCAAATGTTGACCCGAGTAATAACTTATCACTACACAGAATTTAGTTAAAGTCCGTTAAGTAATTTTTGCGTGAAAAGCGAACAGTTTACAGTGTATACAGACAAACATACAGACTCAAATTTCAATAACTATGATTTTAGGATCTATATTCTGTTTACAATACGTAACAGTCTTTCATTCGTTCTTTCTAATGGGTACATATTATGTTTCCATATACTAATACTTTTTATCTAGCCTTCCTTCCCTTACACTTGAGCAACATTACCTTTTTTATTTTAATAATACTAACATTTGTGGGTTATTTTATGCGTAATACTCATGAACTAGATAATTTACGAAATTCCGAAATGCAAATCTTAAGATATTTATAAAATTTTTAATCTTGGAAAAGTGAGTTGAACTTTTTTTAACTACATGGTAATTATTATTAAAGTTTGAATAAAATTGATATGAGAAGTGAAATTCGTTTGTCGAAATGTGAAAATGCATAAGTAGGCTTGTAGCGCTTCTTTTTTATTTAACAATTTCATATAATTAATAAAAAAATGATGTCATTTTTATAATATAACTTTATATGTAGATAGTTTCTAAAGAATATTTTGTCTTGAATACATGAAATTTAATAAATTGCCTCGGAATTTAATAAATTTTGTCCATTTTATTGTATACATTTAAAATTTATGTACAGAGTGTAATTTTTAATAGATTCACCATAAACAACTTATTTAAAGGGTAACTATATTTATTTTATAATATCTGATCTAAATATATATCGATTGTTCGAAATTTCAAGATGACCTTACCGGCTGTTTGTTGTCTGTCTGTTAGTCAATAATAAAATACATAAACCCTTAATTATGCTATACGCATTATACTAAGCTCGTAGGCAAAGCAATAAATTGACCAAGTTTATGAAAATTGTATTGTTATCTCTTTATATTACGGCATGGGATCATATTGAAGCCAAAATACTTAACGAAATCGAAAAAAAGATAACATTATAAAATACCAACAAATGTTCAAAGAATATTATCAAACATTTGTGTGAATTGGTGAATGAAATATCAGTGCTGAACTCTAAGAGCAATCTAAAAACATTACAAAATAGTATATTAAAAGAGACAGACTATAATGAAATAATATTAAGTAGAAGATCATTGATAAGATCTACTTCATGCTTAGTAATAGTGTAAAATATACATATAATATGTTCATTACGCTCGTAATATTAAAATTAATAGATATCCGCAAGTTTTGTCAGAGTCTAGAATGAACTATTAAACCACTCGGTGGGCCACAGTAAGCATCCAACAGTCATGGACCAAAATCGAATGTCTCGGGCAGAGTGCGCGCGCATCCCCCTCTCATGCCGCACCGCTCCGAACGCCCATTGATGATCTTCTTAATCTCAATATACTTTATGAACATAAAATGTATGAAACTTAAGCAACGATATACTCGTGTATTCAATATAAATTAAAAATGTAACTTTAGAGGTAGTACAGAAAACCATAGTTGTCTATAAATATTTGAATATATTGGGAATTTTAGTAACGGTGGGCGCTGGCCGTCGTATTTGCTACGTTTGGGCGTCGCTGCGTCTCGGCTTTCGGCGGGCGGACGGTGCGCGGCGGCGGCCGGCGACCGTGCGCGACAGCCGCCACGCACGCTCGCCTCGCGACCCAGTCCGCTCTGACGTTTTATAAAGTCGCCGGTGTCGCCGTGTCGACCTGCTCGTTTTACTGTACCGCCGCAAATTTAATTGTGCGCATTTGCTAAGAAAATCGGTGTTGTAGAGAGTAGCGTGAGGGCGAGAGTCGTCAGGTATAGCCGCGGTGTAGACGAGATAGAGTCGTTGCGGCGGTGCAGAGGTCACTCGGGCGAGCGGCTCGGGCTGCGGCGCCGGGAGCGCTTTGGAGCAGCTGGCGGTGTTTACACGCCGCGCCTGCACCCGCGGCGCCCGTGCGCTTGCTCGCTGCAACAGACATCCCTCATATACTATTCGCTGCTGTGAATTTTTAACTTAACGAACGAGCGACTTTAGAGGTATTTAATGCTTATTCAACCTGAATCTCCACAGTGAGCACAGTTGTAGCGCACATTGTCACAGTGTCACGAACCGCTCAACATACGCATCGAAACCGAATTGTCATAGTTCATTTGACTTCGAGTGATATTACGAATATATAAGTATGGGTGCTAAAGAAAGCGTGGAGGCTGCTAAATTTTCTGCGCAAAATTGGAACAATTTCGAGGTTCGTAGTACCCTTAGATTAATTTGCACATGGAGTGTTTGTTTTCCCTACGTCCTGGTGTATTTATGTAATGTGGCCATAAATAAATATTTAATAAAATTAATTACTTCAAATAAACATTAAAATTGTATGCACATTAAAGCAATGCAACCCTATGCATGTACACAGTTTGATTAAAAATAATGGCTAAATATTTAATAACCCTTGTTTTTAAAGTGATGATCGGCACGTACGTTTGGATTTAGTATTAATCCACGTTATTTAACTATGTATTTTGCGTTCTTAAAAAAGTATATATATACATATAAAAAAGCAATAAATGTTGCATATAGTATGTATAAAGATAATCTGCTGTATGACTTACTTTAGAAGTTTATATTATATTTTATCTGGTTCATAATTGAAAAACGTTATGTGTTCAAAATTAGTAACATACTTTCAAAAATCGTTTATAAATTAAATAAATATGTCATCTGCTGCATTACACTTCAAAAATAAAAAAATATATGTTTATAACAAAATTTAAATCTAGGATTAATGACTGGAGTTTAAATCGAACTCTATCACATAAAAGTAATTCTAGTCTAGTCAGTTTTAAACTGGGAAGCCAAACTGGGCTGACCCACATATTGTAATGCGGCTCTTGAATTTTAATAGCTATTTAAAAGCATGGATTAGGCTTTGGTCATAATATCAATGTAATCACATTTTAAGTCTACAAGAAAAGACAAAAATAAGTCCATAAACAGCATGGGGTGCATTATTATGCATATAGATACGTAACACCTTACCTTTAGTTATTATGTAGTTTGATAAGAAGCATAGAATCTTAGATGATGCAATCAGGGCCGTATTATTAACTTACCTACTTGATTGATGCTTGACGCCTGCAGATTAAGGTCACCCACAACTACAGTTCATAGGGCTTCAGACTCAAATGCAATAATGTATGATAAGATTTTTTGCGGGAAATTATATATTCTATAATAAACTTGACGTGTATTAATATTTGCCTTCAACCATTTTTAAATTGAAGTGTAGAGAAAACGATTTCAATATTATTAGAGTATTACTTATGGATTAAAACATTTTTGTTTCAAATTATATAAGTACTAATAGGGTAAATAGAATTAGAAGTATGACGTAAGTAGTTTCTTTTCATATCTTCATATCGCGTTCAATAAAATATAAAATATATACAGGTTGTCCTAATTGTGTGAATAGAATATGACTCATCGATGTAGACGTTTATACTTAACTTGTTTTTTTTTTCAAGTTAAGAAATAATAGTATGTTGATCTGTAGGACTTTAAGCGAACTGAATAATACTCGTAAGTTTTTAGTGTTTTTTCATGCATGCCCACTTCATTTAACATAACACATAAATACCATTTATAAATAACACATGTTGACTTTAAATATATCATCCGTCACTACAATGTGTGATATTGCGAAAAATATATTGTGTCAATCACTTTGCAATGTTTTAGTTGTAGTGTTGAATGATAAGCATGTTTTTTCTGCAATTTTAATAATGCTTAACTTAAAATTGTATGGTAATAATAAATACGATTTTTTTTTATTTAATTATATATTTTTGTAAAATACTTTGAGTAAGTGTTAAATATTGTTGGTTATCCATAAAATATATATAAAATCGTTGTAATAAATATTTGATGTCGTATGGATATTTTGCACAATAAAAAATATAAACACATTTTTAAATAATCATATTATTAATGTACAAAGATAGTATTGTGACGTTGAGTATACTTGCAGCATGGAGTTGTGAAACATCACTACAGACACGGGACGCAACGCTCGCAGAGTCTTAACCGTGGACACTCCCTTTCGCGTTCCGATGGCACCTGGTGACATCACGGGACCACGGGTAATTGTTACACATAACATGTGCACATCATAAGCTTTAAAAAAATTATGTAGCATATGAAATATACGGCGCTCTAATAGACATGTATTTGCATAAACTATAAACTTTATCTATATAAATTAGGTTTGGTATTGGCTTATTATACATGAGTTGAATATTTTAATAATCAAAACAATCAACGCTAATATAATATGAGTTTTTAAAATGAAGCTATTATATAAGTAAAGTAACACCGCCCACAGCCAGATAAATGTCACCTATTTTCTCCTGGAAAATATTTTCCTCAGAGGACTAAAATAGCAAAGTGTATATATTGTAAGCTATATCTATATAGTATATAAACATTTATAAGCAAAATGTAACAATATTACATTTAATCTTAAGTTATAAATAACGAAATAAATTTATTTTACATTTAATTTATTTAACCCGTCAACGACCGCCGAGCTACCGGTGGTCCAATTAACAATTAATTTCTTAAAAATTAACCAGGACGTATTAGCTATAGTAAAAATGTTTACTATATTATGAAGAAAAATAAATAGTTTATAAGAAATTAATGTTATTGCTAAAAATAAGACTTTATAATAAATTTACATTATGTTAAATAGATGTGATCACTTCCCTATATGACGATGCAATTCCAGGCAGCGTAGTAACGTGCGCCGAGTGCGGACAGCGCACGATGGGCAACAAGCTATCATCGTGTTCGTGCGCGCCCATCCTCCGCAAAGCGTACCGCTACGAGGACAGCCCGTGGCAAAACTCCCGCAGACGAGATGGACATCTTTTACGGTAATTTTAATTTACAGTGTTTCATGTATTGATAAATTAGGATGTATACATCCTAATTCATATAATTCATATAATTTTATAGCTACCACAATCTATAATTTTCTTAGAGAAAAAGTTGGACGCCTCGTCAAAACGAGAATTCAGCTTTATATATATATATATATATATATATATATATATATATATATATATATATATATATATATATATATATATATATATATATTTTAAGAATGGTTTAGGCTCCCAGTAGGATTATTAATTAATATTACAAATGTGAAAGTTTGATGATGAAGATTTTCAATCGATTTCAAAGCGGAGGAGGTATTCAAATCAGCTGTATGTTATTGCATGCATTGGATAACTTTAACGTTGTTTTAATGTTGAACTTATTAATAGAAGAAACCACCAAAAAAAACGTTGATATTGTTTAATTTCTTCAGGTCAGAAACTATTTATATTTATCATTCTCAAAAATAATTATAATTATTATTATGATATCATTAAATGATAGGTACATTAATTATTTTTACATTTGTGTTTGAAGGATTTTTAAATTTTATTAGGAGGCAAAGCAAGTGTTAGAATTTTTTATTCTTCTATAAACATACATCGATAAAAAAGAAATAAGTCTATTTTAATGAGACTTTATTAATGATTATACATATTATTGCTATATGATTTAAAACCATAGCTGTGTCACCTTCGCCGTAGTCTACACTCAATCCAGAAATAGTTTAAAGCTAAAGATAGATAATTTCAGAACATACATTAAATTATGTTTATTGCGCTTAACTGTCTTTGCCGTTTAATAATATATTTTTAATGTAAGTATAAATTATAAAGTCGTAAGTGCCAATTAAGTCCCAGTAGATTTATTTTGATGCACATATTACCTTTAAAATGAGAAATAAATGATTACATTAATGTTTAAACAAACGCTATATGTCTATTATTAAAAAATATAATTCTATTAGTGAAGAAAATTTAAATTTTTTGTCAGTGATTTTCTCGTCAAAATAAGATTTTGAGAAATATAAAACCTTATTAATACCTAATAAAACACACACTCAGAATTTAAACAGTCCTTAGAGTTGGAACAATGAATATTGTATAAATTTGTTTTATTTATGATTCTACGATAAGTTACCTACTCCTATGCACGTCCACTACTAAAATATGTATAGTCCTACATGCGACGTGCACGCAATCCCTGTACAGACAAGTAGGTCATACACGAAAACAAAATAATAATTGAGTAATGACCTATCTGTCACGTGAGCTCTACAATTTGCGCATGAATGCTATACATATTTAATGAAAACAACGCTATCACTGTGTCGTATACTCGTAATATGGTAAAGGTAAAAGTAAAAAATATCAAATCATTCATATTTATTGTGTTTTTGGGCAAAGTTATATTAATATTTCTTTAAAGAAAATGATGAATACAAGACATATTCCCATGATTTTGACATTATTATTAATACCCAATATTCTATGTAAATACGCTAAATGTTTATTATTTTCAGACTTTGGGCTGAGGTATTTCACGTGTCGGCGAGCGGAGCCGGCACAGTAAAATGGCAGCAGGTGTCTGAGGACTTAGTTCCGGTGAATATCACCTGCATACAAGATTCACCTGAGTGCGTGTTTCACATCACCGCTTATAACTCGCAGGTCGACAAGATACTCGACGTTAGACTACTACAACCTGGTATGTTATTATGTTATTTATTGATATGTTTTATATATAGGAACAAACTAGAAATATTCGGATTAAGTTAATTAAAACCTAAACGTAATATAAAAGTAAAGGCAACAGTAAGCACACTCATGTAGTTGCATTCATTATAAAAACATCAAAATGTATTACAAATGTAGTTTACAAAATTCTCGCTAGTGTTTTCATATTTTAACGTTAATCCAAATGTTTTTCTCGACTACATAGTAGTGAGTTTTACGACCAAATCTGAAAGTAGCAATGTCGGCCGCTGTAACCTAGTTTTAAATTTACACTAGATGGTGCACGGATAATTGACCGAAATTCACGTATATGTGAAACTGAATATTGAATCTACTATTTCTTTTAGAATGTCGTAAGCTATAATGTATTCCGTTTTTTAATTCTGTCCTAGAATCGATGATGCACTTTGCGTCGTAATAGATATTAGATCGGTACGTTATTCGGTATAATGATCAAAGTTTTGTATTGGACACATGTTAAATTAATCCCTGTTGTGTAACTTTAAATAAATATTATTTGATTATTTACAGCTTTAACTCATCATAATGTTAGCAAACACTTATATTTTCTGTATTTCAGCGTATAATTGGATAAAAAAATTACTTTTATATTATTAGATATTTAAAAATTATTTAATTATATTGTTCTATATTACAAGTTTTGGTTTAAAATAAAATAAAAAAATAAAAAAAAATTCAATAAATATTTCTTTTCTTTTTAGGTACTCGTATCGGCCAGGCATCAGAATGCTTCGTCTATTGGAAAGATCCGATGACCAACGACACATGGGGGCTCAACTTTACGTCACCAATCGACGCAAAACAATTTAGAGAATGTTGCGTAAGTTACATAATATTATTTAAGTTCAAACATTTCACATTTCTCATTAATAAAGAATCAATTACGTAGACATTTTCTCAAATAAAACTACATCAAAATGCAAATACTGATTGCCATTGCTTATTTTTTTATAAATTAAATATTGTTTTACCACTAAAAATAAATCTTTATAGAAACTATTGAATAAAATATTTTTGGTAGTGTTTAAAGGTAAAGATTTATATAATATTTTCTAAATAGGTACGTATATCATATATATTCCATGTGCATTGCTGACATTCCCAAATAATCAAGTTGAACAGGGAAGAACAACAATAAAACACGGTACAGTAGATTCATCGTCGCAAAATCATTAACATGCGGCTGGCATTTTGTGATTTTAGTCACCGTCATTCAAATTCTCACGCAAGGCCTCCTCGAGCTACAGTCTGAAACTGGAGCCGCCTGGTGCTAAGCAGAAGTTCAAGACTAAAAGGAAACCAGTTTCTACCCCAGCCAGCCCAAATCGATCAAGGTAACATAAAATATATAAGATATACGAAGTATAGTACGATAATATAATAAGATACTTCGAAAACTAAAGTGACAAATTGAATTCACTTTATTTTTTTATATGTTTTGTAAAGATTATAAAGATACAAAAAAATAAGGTTAAGAATATATACTCAATGTAACCCATATGCCACGTGCATCCAATATTAAATGTTAAAATCATAATTAATAGGGATAAATACCTTTAAATACGCCTATAAGCAACAGAATAAGGAACGTAACATACATTAAAATACTCCTTTAATTTTGCTTGAAGTCATACATAATTGAACATGATTATGTATAACATCATTTTAAGTACTTATTAATATATTATAACATTAATGTTGTTTTTAGTTTATTTTAATTTCATTAAATAATACAGTACGTAGCTAATATTTATACAGTACCTACGTAAAAAAAGTGTTATATTTGAATGCTGTCTATATATAGTACACATTTTAGTATTTATGAATATTATTTATCTGTGCAGCCTCACCTATGGCCGTGAACCGCAATGCACTTGTATGACGCAAGAACAATATGCTAGACTAAGGGCTCAGGATCCACGTTACCGTGAGTAAAGCTTAAACAACATTCGAAAGAAGATGATTAATCATATATACATTCAAAACTGATATCAAAAATAATAATTATAACTCTACCATAACATCTATCTACTCAATTAGTTAAAATAAGTAGGTACATATTACATTAAAATTTTACTTACATATTTCCAATTTTCAATTCGATTTTCAAACCGTACCAGTTGAGCACAATATTTCCAATTTTATCATTAAGTTTTATGATATCAATAAAATAAAAATCAAATGAATTATAATATACCAAAAAATATTCAAATGCTTATCGTATTCCTCGTAATAAAAAAAAAATTGTATAAAAGACCAAAGCACACATACTCATAAAGTCAAACTCCACACATAAAAGGTTTGACGATGAAGAAACTTGTGTTCTTTTGGGCTAGGATCATCCACTCTGCCGCGTACAACTACACGTGCCATTGAAACAGATGCGGGAGGCGCGGCGCGAGCAGACAAGGTGGCTGCTGCTACCTCATCTACTTCGCTCTACGACAATGTCACCGGCTCGCAGCCGGCAGGCAACACACAAGCTCCACCTAAACGTAAGTCTCACATAATAAATAAAAAAGTCACATGTACATGATATACTTAATTTAGTTTTAGTAGAGAAATGCTAAGTGTAATAATATTTTTAATGTATAAAAATAATATTAATAAATTATAGGAAAAAGCACTGTAACTATTATTAAAAAAAGAAAAAAAATATCCGATTAATATATGGCGAACAAAACTCGCATTAATTTTGTGTGATTTCGGAAGTCGGACGCGCGCACTGCACGCAATTATTCTATTTTGTAAAAATAAAATCTCAACTGATATTTGAACTTAGCTGGAATAAATATATGTACAGACTATTTTTAACTACTTACTTTCACTTTTACCAATATTTAACACTGGAAAAAGATTGCTTAATTAATAAAAACAAATAATATAATATTATGTAAAACTCTTTGCGTTTTGCGAAGAATGTGTTATTGTTTCTATTAGTAGAAATATCGTGAAAATTCATTTTGAAACAAACAAGTAAATGTATTTATTTCAATAAAATTTAATACATAAAAACATAACTGCAAAATTCCATTCATTGGTTCGTGGGATTTTTTTTCATCAGTCATCAGTCAACGACTAACAAACATATGGAATTATTTTTTTCTGCCTCTACGAAAAGGCCTAAGGGCTGAAGAGCGACCTAAGCTTGTTTTATTGCACTACATTAAATAGTCTATGAGTACTTTATATATTCTAGCAATAACTTGGTTATTGAAGGACATAAATAGAGCCGTTATGGCTTAAGAGAGGCTACAAACCTTCTAGTATGTATATTGAAACTATAAAGTTCTATTAATTGAGTAAAACAGGGTCGTTTTATATATATTTTGCTATTTATTTCAGCGGCTGCTCGTCAAACTGAATCGCAACCACCTTCGCGACCACCGAAATCACAGGAAACTTCAACCATGACTACTAATACTTCGACTGCCCCCAAAACTGTTACTGCATCTGTGGGCACTCATGGCACTAGTGTAAGTTCCGAATCTTATAAAATATAATATAACCCCTTGGTACATCTAGAGGAAGACCGAAGAACTAAACATAAAATGAGATCGACATAGCTTATCACTGCTTTATATTTGTATAGTTTATGTGATTTTAATGTTCTGTTTTTATAAATTTTCATATTTACACTTTACAATATAAACAATAATAAAAGCCTTCTATCGAAAACTTATAAGAATACCTTTGTAAAAGATTGGTTATTGTATTAGGATTATCAAACCCTGAGTGTCTTTGTAATTTAGGTTATATAGCCAAATAATAATATATATTTTACACCTTGCTTTAGGAAAAGGGTAAATACTCTGTTGTACAGGAGATTTCTAAGGAAACAAGAAGGACTATAAAGGCTACGTTTAAAAGTAATTATTAAAAAATTTAATTTACACACATAGCATCTACAAATCCATTATAGACATAATCCGTCCAGACAGCAATTTCAGCTATCAAAATATGTATTAATATGTTATTCTATAATTTTTATTGAACTTTACCTCTTCAGACTAACGAAGAATGTCAGACTAGTAGTGGACAGACAAATCAGCACGGACAAGATCTCAAGTCAGAGGGTGTTCAAGCGGGTGGTACACTCACCTCTTCCAAATCTTCGTCTACTTCCACACGCTCTAAAGAACATCTACAGCACATGCCAAAAAGTGTTGATTATGGAGACGGCAATGAATCCGTAAGTACTTTTCAAAATTTAGGTATATGTTATGTACTTAGAAAACGAACTGCTAAAGTGTGGAACACCCTTCCAGCATCCGTGTTTCCTGCCACATATACTATTAGTACCTTCAAGGCAAGAGTGAATAGATATCTTTTAGGCAAGCGCGCTCCAACGTAGACCTCATCAGTGCTTCCCAGCGTTGATTGTCGTCAAGCGCAAGCTTATTTAACAATAAAATATATATATATATACGTAATAATGTGTGATATAACATTTTTTGAAAATTTCAAAATCAACAGCTAAAAATCAACTATTATAGTATAGTTGTATAAATAAATTATTTTGGAATAGAACTTAAGCTTGTATGACCTTAGTCATAAAATAAAAAAAAAAAAAAGAATGGAGTTGCGGCTTTTTTTCCCGCGCTTTTTACAGGCATTTTTTGACGATTGGTGGTTGTGAACTTGTTCTAATAAGGCTATACTTATGAATCTAATGTTAAGTTTTATAAAATAATAGTGGATTTAAATAGGTACATAATTCCACAAGAATTTCGTATTTCTTATAGAATTAGTAATGGTACGTCATTTCATAAATGTTTCTTTTGTTTTACCTAATATAAAAAGTAGTAGTAGCTTGTCATATAAAATTAATTTCGAAATACATTTTTAAAGTAACTGTTAAAATATCAGGTATATAATTTCATTCTAAATATAGTTCCTAATAGTTATAGATATACGTATATAGAATTAATCTGATCTGATATTATATTAAAATAATTATAATATTAAAATAATATAATACCATAAAACATTCCTTCCCAAAAATACTACTTAAAATAAGTATGAACTAAAATAATGTTACGTGACAAGAAAACAAAGCGTGTTATCTATAGCTTAATTGCAAGGTTGAAATACAATATATAAATTAAATACAATAATATTACTAAGATATATAACATAAATATTCTGGACATTTTGTGTAAAGCAGAAAGCATATAGAAAAATGTTTACTCGTCAATTATTATGCGATATCCGATTTTATTAGTATTAAACATTTATTAAATTACGTTAAAAAATTATTAACTGTTTAGTGACCAATAACAGCTATTGATTATTAAACGTTGTTCATATATATTATGTAAGTTATTTTTACAATAAATATTGAATAATTGTCTTTTACAGTCTCGCGAGCAAGATCGGCATACGATGCATAATCACAACGTTATCAATAATAATACAACAGGATCGCGTCGTACAAAATCTAAAAGCACTGAAGACATGAATATGGGTAAGCAAAATTAAGTATATAACTAATTTTAATAACTTTATTGAATAAAAATAAATATGACAGAGTCTTCATTGATTGAATTAGTACCTATAATAAGTCGACAATAAAATTGCTCTATATATTGCATGTTTGGATAAAATCATTCTAGACCTAGATATTCTAACAAATAAATACCAAAACCTATTCGCAAATAAATATGGTTCATCCTTGTGAAATGACTATACAGTATACAGAAGTTTTTTTTGCGACAAATGGAAAATAAGTTTGCTTCTAGGTTAACACTTAGCACTTCCCTTAACACTTCATACACATAAACATACAGTACATAAAAAAATAATAATTATAAATAAAATACAATTAGGGCCATATCACTTCATTATTATTTTAGAAACTATTATTAAATGAATTATACTGCCTTTTGTTATGTAACTAGTATTCTTCCTTCTGGGATGTCAGAAAGGGGAGCCAAAATATTTTATCATCTCTATCTATAATGAGTACATCATAGATAACATATTTTCACCTCTTCAATATAACTTCTCTGATTTAATGAATATTGTGGCTACTTTTGCTGTTTTGTGATTAAATAGAGCATAAATAGGAATTCTCACATTTCTTTTACTTAACAATATATTATAGTAAAATATCACACTTCAAAGTAAATTTAAATAAATGTATGAAATATGTATTTAACTTAGATTCGAGTACACTGAAACGAATGCTCAAGCCTATGCCATCAACGGAAAGCCCAGTGACATCACCAGAGATGGGGCGTCGTCGGTACGCGGGCGGCCAGTGTCCCCCGACCTGCGGGTCGCACGGGCACCGGCACCAGCACATGCACCACGGACACTACGCACACGTGGTGAATAACAACAGCCGACAGGGATCGCAGCGATATTCCTCTGCAAAGTGAGTTATATCTACATACATATATTGTGTTAAATTTTAAAATATTTTATTTTTATTTGGTCATATCGTTAGAGGGAAAACATTTTCTTATATAATGTGGTTAAAAAATATACATTGTCGTTATTCTATAGTGTGGACCTTAAGACGGATTTGTAAGGAATGGCAAGAACGCTATTTACTCGTAGTAAAAAAAGGACTTCACTCTCTCTCTCTGTCTTGACATTAAAGGTCAGTTCCCAAAAAATATTTTAAATCATTTTTAGCTAATCAGTGTGCGTTTACAATTAAGAACACAGATAAAATTTTAGAAATAATTGTCATAATGTAATGCAATTGCATTGGTCAATGATAAAATTTACACGCACACGTTAACTGGAGATTCATATACTCGTAGACTGAACTATTGACGTAGTGGTCGAGAACTTTTTTTAGACGTTTTATGTGGGAAGTGCATTTACGCATAACATCTCCACACATATGGGTAGTTATATGAAGCCTCACCGTCTAGATAAGCCAATACTACCTACTGAAGCTCAACGGAACTTTTCCCGTCTAATTGGTGGGGCGCAGGATCATTTACGCACTAAACCACGATGCCCCGAAGGCTGGCTTACCGAGGTAGACCTTCTCTTGAGCGATAAAACTGAATGCCCCCCTACCACGCATCCCTCTTTTCCTTCCGCTCTAACAGTCCGCTCTACTGTTACTGAAGTACCTGGAATAAACCGTTTTCGTACCCCCTTAAAAAGCGCACATCACGTGTCTTATTGCCATTGACCGAAATCCTAACACAGTCTATTAACTCTTGTGGGGTTTGAATATGATGCGTACATTTAATTATTTCCGACTTCTTAAAAAGAAGAAGCACTCAATGTTGCACTTTTCCGTGTGTACGTAACAATCTTAACCTATTTTAATAAAAAAAATGAATCCTATTTAATTTCAGGAATAAAATTTTCCCCTTAACATTTAAAGTAATTTTGAACCTATACTTTTTAAGCATTACAACTAATTATTATTCTAATAATATTATATTTTAATATTTTATTACAGTCGCGGCGTAGGAGTGGGAGCAGCGCCCAGCGGGTACCCCGGGCGCGGGCTATACCTGGAGCTGGGCGGCGGCGAGCGCGACCTGTCGCCTCCCTCCGACAACGTGATGTTCGACAACCAGTGCTACGCGACCACGCCCTCGTCCTCCAACGGCAACTCCGACCAAGAGCCGTGTCAGCGACGCGATAGAGATCCTCGACATCACCATGGAGTAAATATGTTTTTAATTCATAATATATTAATAAAATAATCAATAAAATATTAAATAATCTTACATATTAGTATATATAACATATAACAGTAATTCATCTCGGGATAATGCGTTGTTAAGATCAAAGTCAGAAAGTAAATACATAGAACTTTAATGATATTTAACCTCCTCGTGAGCATTTTCTTTGCGTTTTACTTATCCTCATATTATGTTCTATAAACTGTCATATTTATTTGTAATATTAAGTATTTCTTACATAAGACAGCAGTGATAGATAGACCCATGAATAGCACACTCGCTTGGAAACTAAGAAGCCGGATTGACCCAGGTTCTTGCACTACTGTGATTTTTATATAAGAATTTTATTTCCAAAATGATCACCATTTGTTAATACATTGAAGAAAAATGACGTGAGAAAGCCGCGCTGATCTGTTTGTTCGGACAAAAGTCAGAAACCACTCATACTGTATGCATTTTCAAACAGTTTTCATTAATAGGTAGAGGCATAAAAAGCGAACTAAAAAGGTGAGAACAAGTTAACGAAGAAACATAGCAGTATACAATAAGAGAAATACACATGTACATACGCGTAGCAAGACTCGCAGTTAGTATGAAACTTGTACTTTTTTTCGAGACCCAAATTTACACCTCAGATTCGCCATTTTGACTTTTAATAATAGTACCTGGCGACCGAGCTTCGCTCGGTGTACTTTTTTTTGTTATATCGTATTTTTTACATAAAAAGCACTAAAAACTTGAATAAATACAAAAAAAAAAAGGTAAAACTTTGTATCCGTTCGAGATTCGATCTCAGACACACCTATTGATTTGTTAGTCTTTCACCTTGGTCGCTTGACCACGATACTTATGCATGAGTGTAAGAAATTATCGACCATATTCTGCGGAGAATAATGCAAAATAAAACTGCATGAAAACTCGAAAACACGCGTTTTCCCAGACATGAGACTAATCTAGATCGATTTTTCGTCCCCGAAAGACCCCACATGCCAAATTTTAGTGAAATCGTTAGAACCGTTTCATAATTGATCGTTTAAATATATTAGATCTATATACCCTATGACACTAGCGTTATCAAAACGAATCTAACAACGACGTATGAATCATCAAAATCGGCTAAGCCGTTTAGTAATTTTAAAAGAACATAGGGTCGGACAATCATACATATGTAGGATACGTACAGGTCAAAAACATAACCCTCCTACGAGTTCCTCCGCAGTCGGGTAATAAGCTACCGGTATTATGATATTTTTGTATTTAGTTGGAAAAAATCGTTCTTTCTTATGAGACTTCCGTGATATTATAAATTCGAAGAGCATATACGGATGTTGGCTAGGATTCTGTGTCAGTGGTAATTAATAAGAAAATACAATATACAACTTTACGCTATATTCCTTGTGGTGTAGATAGAGAGAACAGTCTGCCAAGCAATACGATCTGAACATAAATGTGTGTTACTTCTTTCATTGGTATCATTCTATTCATACTTCGTCGGGGTGTCCTCAATTTCACCAACACGTATTATCCTTTACTTACTCATTTAAAAATATAGTTCATTTATAATGAAATTAAAATTACATTAATGACTTAATTTAAAAAAATACTTTAATAGAAACAATTTAATTTTATATAATGATTACAACCATAAACCGTAGTGAGAAAACATTATAACAAAATTATTAAAAAAACAGCTTCTACATATTCTTTGAATTTACGTTTAAATATATTGGAAAGGTGGCGAAATATTAAGTTTTAGTTGTGCTCCCTCAAATTAAATTTTTTATTTCGTATTTAGGTACATAATAATAATCACAGATACACAAACACAAGGAACAAGTATAAATTAGTTCTATTAGTTCTTTGTGTTGTATTTATATGATTTCATTTTGAATGTGTAAAAATACTATAATAAAATATTTTAAATTTAAAATAAAATATTTTAGCGATAGGCAGTGGTTGCCCAGTAGTGACGCACTCTTTTGGAAAACCAAATGAAGCGGGTTCAAATCCTTTGAAATCCTCCAAAGTGTCGCAACTTTGATATTTTCATATCCTTATCATTTCCAACATTACTAATTGCTTTACGGTGAAGGAAAATGTCGTGAAGAAACCTGTATATCGAAGAAAACTTAGCAATAATTCGAAAGACATGTGAAGTCTGCAAATCCACACTTGGCCAGCGTGATGGACTGTAGCCTGATCCCCCTTAGTATTTAAGGGCCTGTGCCAAGCAGTGGGACATTAAAAACGACTGAATAGATATATGTACATATACTTTATGATGTTATATACTTTTTTATTTATAAGCTTTTATTCAACTTGCAATGTTTGTTAGTTGATATTTTTGAATGGGTCAAATCTTGAAAGCTGAATTAGAACCAATTCTTATACAGAGTTAAAATTTACATGCTGGTTCAATTCCGATGAAAATGCCTTTTTTCAATAACTATTACTGATGAATGGAGAATCAGTCAGTTAGGATTGGCTCCAGATGAAGCAACTCCTTAACGGTTAACAGTACAGGCACGAAATTTTATAATATATACGCATTTACTTATCACAGCCCGTTCTAAAATTCATCATGGCCTAGCTGCTGCAACCAGGCTATAAGAGATATCCTCAGCAGTCAACGCCACAGACATGACATGTTGTCCAATTATGATTCGTTGTCTTAAACACGCTCACGCCCTGACTTGTAAACTAAAAAATTAGATATATAAATGAATTGTAAAAACATTTTTTAAAACAAGCTTTTATTTTAATGCGCTAAAAACTAACCTATAAAAGCTTGTTTTTTAAATGTTTTTTAAAAATTAATTTACATAACTATTAAAATACAAATCGTAGCAGAAGCCGTGCCTGTCGCGCCAGGCGTCGCAGTCGAGCGCGACGCCGGCGCCGGGCTCGCCCACGTCGCGCCTGCTGCTCGAGTACGAGATGCACTTGCGCAACACCCTGGCGAAGGGCATGGACGCGGAGAGCTACAGCCTGCACACGTTTGAAGCTCTTTTGAGTCAGAGTATGGAAGATTTAGGTGAGTTTATGTTTGGTATTTGGTAATGATTTAATTTGTTTCATTCTTGTCGAAGCAGTAGTAGTCCTAATGTAATAAATAGTTATTTTTTTTAGTGTTAAACTATTAAAAAGCGTAAGATGTTTATTAACATGATGTAATAAATACAGTGTAAAATCAAATTAAACTTTAAGCACTATTTTAACTTTAAGTATAATAATAATAATGTCCTTCTGACCGATTCCGGCCACGGCGGCCAATCTCGTTGAGACTAGCCAACTGCGCAGGAGATATTATAGTGCACAAGTGTACGCGCAGACAAAATGTGCACTCTCTATTCCTGTCACTCTCATACTGCGGTGGGACGACTACTCAACGTTACGACGACCGGTGAGAGATAAGGCGCAGGACCGACAGCTTTACGTGCTCTCCGAGGAACGGGGGCGAAACACCGCCAACTTCCCAACTGCGGGCTCTTACTGACGCGTACTATACAGAGAGACTCAATAACTAAACTTGGCCCGAACCAGGACTCGAACCCAGGACCTCCGGTTGTGCAGCCGTACATGCTAGGCACTATACCACCGAGACAGTTAAACTTGAACTTTAAGTACTCACGTGACATCTCTCGTACAGCTTATAGTAGTTTATTGATTAAAACACCCGCATCAGTACTTAATGTAGTAACGTAGTGTATAATTTTTTTTTGTTAATTATTTAGCTCATTTATTACTACTTATGTACAGTGTACATATACATATACTTTATATTAGCAACAGACTTCCTCGTGTATCTTTTTGCAACATTCCACAATAACTGCTTAATGCACTGAGATAAAAAGTAACTTATTTATTGCACAATTGAAATATATAAAAACAAAGGTATTATATTATAATTAATTTGAATTTAAGAAAGAATATGGCACTTGTTCTTTTCAGGATTTTTTTATATTTTGGCAAGATATTGCTGATTTTCATAGATTCATCTTTGAGTATTGAAAATTATTTTAATTCTCATAGATGGTTGAGTGAAGTATCTGACAAATCATCTATCTGACAAAATATACGGGTGTGGTTTTCTTCGAGCTTGAAATTATGGTACTAATACTGTAGTGGGTACTAGTACTTTAGTTCGCGTTTTTTTAATGTATTTCTAAGATAAGTTTTTTTTTTAAATAATATTGCGTTGTCTAATATATTTAAGTTTTGTGCCTATACAAATATCATAAAAAGTCAGCGTTAAGAGTAAATACGTTTTTTTTGTCTCCTTGAAAATTGCTTGAAGATAATAGCAATTAGGAGTTACTCACTCATAAGTTACGTCAAAAGTTTTAAAGAATTAATGTTTCAAATGCATTTAACATATTTTTTCTATTTCACTTTCTTCTAAGCTACTGAATAGTATCTTTTGTCTAACCTTAGCGTCCTAAATATATTTTATTATTTGAAATTCTTTAAGATTGTACCGAATTTATGATTGTGAAAACGTTTTATTAATGTTTTAATATATATTACACAGAATACAACGATAATTTGCCACCTTCGAATCAACGTAGCCCGTATCCGCCTCGTAGACGTAAGTACATTATATATTTTTACTAAATATATTTATAACAGGCTATTTCATATTACTACCTACATCTTTAACACAAAAAGCAGGGAAATAAATGGTTTTTAATAAATATACATTTTACAAAACGATAAAAAAGTTTAAGTTAGCATTTTTGTCAGCGTGAAACACCTAGAAAGAAAAGTTTCCCTTGCGATAATCGCCATTTTTCTTAAATCACGGTATTATTTAATTATGAATATTTCATTAATAAAATATTTTACTTATACTTAATATTATAAAGAGGTACAGTTTGTGAGTTTGAGGGGTTGTGGGGGTAAACTCTGGATCTACTGAACCGATTTAGATGAAGTTTGGTAAGAAGATAGGTTGAGACCCTGAAAAGGATATAGGATAGTTTTTATCCCGGAAATCATCCCTTAAGGGGGTGAAAATGGGGATGAAAGTTTATATGGGGAATCAGCCTAGGGACGAACCAGCGAAGCGAGGGTGAATCGCTGGTTTTTTTATAATTAAAAAGTATAAATTATATTCTCTGATGATTTCTGGTAATGTATTATTTTAACAAGGTGAAGCCGACGCGATGTTGAGAAATCTCTTACTGATGCAATTGAAAAATTACAAGTCGCAGTATCATCTTAAAAATATTATTAAGAGAAAAAAGCTTCATATTAAATATTGTGAAAATAAGAAAAGTTCCAAAATTATGCAAAATTAATACACCATACATCAAAAAATTAAATATTACGACTCTGGCTCGCGCACCTATTGTCTTTGATTACGATTTTTTGAAATTAAGTAGAGTTCTTAATTAGTATGATTATAGTCGAGGTAATTTAGCGAGATAACTCTTTCTTTACTTTTCCTTTATTTAGTATTGTTATGAGATCTGCCATAGTAGGAATATTCTTTAATAATTATTTATCATAAGCGTCACACGACATAGCATTAGTAAACGTGCATTAAGTACGAAATTCTTATACGTACCTATATTTCATAAATTTTAAATTTACTTCTTTTTAAAACCAATACCGAACAAATATAGGTTTATATAGATTTGGAGGTAAGTGAAGATTGAGACGAGATATATGAAAAAGTAGAGTTCACTTACTGTACTGTACACTGTAGTGCTAGTAGTGGAATACAGTGCTCAGTCAGAGTAAATAACTATCATAGTTAAGTTAAGCTTTTGTAAAAAAGCAATAAATAAGATATTACAAGTGATGAGCTTTAAATTTTAATTCCTGAACCCTACTCGTATCTCGTAGAAATAAAAAAGTTTCAAAAATTTTTTTGGAACATAGCATGGTAGCCTTCAGTTTTCACATAAAACTTCTATCTGTCTGTTTAAACTACAACTGGGTTTTAGACTACATTAAAATCCATGCTCTAGGGTCCCAATTTTGATCCAGAGCTCAATTTTCTAACATGCGGAAAGTCATTAGTATGTTATGCATTTAATAGAGATGTCAAATCTGTATTTGTCTTTATTTGAAAAGTCTTATTATACTCGTAAACGGTCATTATTACTGGTACAGAAACCGTGATATTTTTAATATGCGAAATTTTAGTCAAATATGTTTTGTGAAATTGTTTTTGCTCGCTCTAGCTCCCAATATTTTGGCTGTATTATAATATAAATGTCATCGGTGAATCGCAACAAAATCTTAGGAGGGAAAGAAAAGTGAAGGATGTTGATTATTTATAAACAAACATCGGTCTTCTTTCCACTCTTTAGATAATTTGTATTTTTATAACCGGTGTCAGGGTTAACACATGTCGACTACTGGAGCACTGATTTCATTAATTTCATGTTTTCGGCTGTTTAGGCCCATATTTCCAGTAATATTTATATAAATATAAAAACTATTATTTTTTCTATCTCTTTTTTAATCTAAGCAATCTTCAGAGACTCATAGTTTTTACTTCAATGAGTTTTCCTGGGGATTATATATATAGCTCATTCTGATTGTTTTACCACGCTTCCAAATCACGTTGATTTCATCTATATATATATATATATATATATATATATATATATATATATATATATATATATATATATAAAAATCAATTGCTGTTCGTTAGTCTCGCTAAAACTCAAAAACGGTTGAACCAATTTGAATAATTCTTTTTTTGTTTTGTTGGGGGCGTGTCAGGAGTGGTATAAATACAAAAAAAAATTAGCGAAAACAAAAAAGAAACAGCTGGAAAATCAAAAAGTTCTGAACTGTTTATTTTGTATGGGAATCACTAGCCGTTAAAATGTACCTAGGGACGAACCCGAGCGAAGCGAAGGTGAGTCGCTAGTTTCTTAGTAAATATTAGTTAAAAAAGTTAATTTGACATTATTTCTAGAACTAATGATAGCAAAATTTCTATGTATAGGACCAGCATCTCAGTGTTCTGGTGGAGGAAGCAGATCTTCTACGCTGCCACTACCACACCGCCTCGGCGTAGAGAGACAGCACAGTGCGCGATCCGATCGAGATGGATACTATAGGTAAGTACTGCAAATCTTCTAATTATCATATTCTTTCTAATTATCGTTTATCTTGATGTACTATGTTGGAGTTAAGGTAATACATGGTAGCATATTTCAATATACAGATTTCAATACTCTGTTTATTTATTTCCACCCGCGACTTCGTACACTTCAAGCGTGGCTTCACTATGTATTTTTTCGCAATAAAAATAATTTATGTACGTCATTCTACTGAACATAGACCATGAACCTGGGTAGAATATTTTGAACTGTTGCTGCTCCGTTTCAACGTGAAAGAGTTATAACCTGAATCACATTGTTTCACACACAAAGTTATAATAAGAATGGAAAAATCTTACCACCGGGATATGGATTTAATCAAAGCGTGTTTTTGTATCATTAATTTCATATTATTTTATAAACCGTAAGTGTACAGCCAAATGACATATTTTCAAACGAAATCTCACCTCAATTAGATATTTTTGATGCTTAAAATAATTTATATCCGTAAATAGTAAAATTAATAAAAGGCAGTGGTAGCCCAGTGGTAATGCGCTTACTTGGGAAACAGAGTAAAGCGGGTTCAAATCCCGGATCTCGCACCTCTGTTATTTTCATGTGCGAATCATTTCTAACATGATTACCACTTAACGTACGGTGAAGAAAAACATCGTGAGGAAACTGCATAACTGAGAGAACCTAGCAAGTTTTCGAAAAACATGTGAAGTCTGCGAATCCGCACTCGGCCAGCGTGGTGGACTACGGCCTGAACCCCATCGTATTGAAGGGAGGCCCGTGCCCAGCAGTGGGAGGTCAAAAAGGTCTGAATACAATGATAGCAGATTTAGACATGCTTTGTACAATTGTGTATTTTTGTTAAGTTACTGTATATCATGTTGGTGATCCTAAATAAATAAATAAAAATAAAATAAATTAAAACAGGGATAATAGAATTATCCATCAGATATATATATAATAGCGACTCACCCTCGCTCCGCTCGGGTTCGCCCCTACTTACGTTTTAAATTTTTGTATAGATTTCTCAGGGATGAGACATTTTACCGCAGTAAAAATTATCCTATATGTTGACCTGAATAACCAGCTATGATCATACCAATTTATAACAAAATCCCTCCAGTGATTTTTCCGTGATGCGGTAACAGACAGACAGACATAGAGACAGACAAAAATTCTAAAAACTACAGATTCGGCATCTGTATCGATAATAATGTTTATTTCAATAAGATTTTCCAAAAAATATTTAATGTACAGATTCGGCTTAGTTAAAAAACTACTTTACTGAGCTACCACTGTCATAACCGTATCTTATTGGGTAACGTGTTCGCTAGAAAAACCAAGTGAAGCTGGAAGTAAAAGTTTGAACCCTCAAACTCGGAGTCTCGCACCTCTGATATTTTATCAACTCGATTACCATTGGACTTACCGTGAAGGAACCTAACTAGTTTCGAAAGAAATGTTTATTCCGTCAACCCTCACTTCGCAAGCGTGGGACGGCCAGGTCGCCATCGCATCTAAAGCGGTCCCGAGACGATCGCTTTAGGGAGGCTCGTGCCCAGCTGCAGGACGTTAAAAAAGGTTAAATGGAATTACCTATTTAGAAAAGTAGTGTAATCCCGCGGCTCAGCCTACGTTTGTGCGTTTCAAAAACTAAGAAATAAACCCTTCAATTTTTTTTATTTTTTTTTTTTGAATTTAGTACTTTGGAGTAAAATTTATTCATCTGTTAGTTTATGATGCTTTCAGTTATCCGCTTTGTCAGATAAGCGATCACAAATTTAACTTTGTTTTCCATAGAATCGTCAAGAAATATTATTAAAATTTTAGTGGTTGTTATAAGACGTGACGAGTAAACATAAAAAAAAGTCTTTGTTACTTATTAAATTATAATCAAAAAGTCAACACACACGAAAGATAGTACAGAAGAGAAGGTTTAGGAAAATACACAGTAATATAAAAGGTTGCAGGACAAACACAAGAAATCCACATACAATAACTAATGGAAACGATTAAATTACATCTATACAATATAATAAAATTGTAACTTAGCCGAATCTGTACATTAAATATTTTTGGAAAATATAATTGAAATAGAAAATATAGACATTATATTATCGATACAGAGGCCGAATTTATAGTTTTTAGATTTTTTGTCTGTCTGTTACCGTATCACGGAAAAACCACTGAAGGGGTTTTGATGAAATAGCTGGTTATCCGGGTCAACATATAGGATACTTTTTACTGGGGGAAAATATCTCATCTCTGAGAAATTTATACTAAGCCTTAAAAACCCGAGCGGAGCGAGGGTGATTCGCTAGTAATATGTAAAACAAGTAATTAGCATCAGATGACACAGCATCGATTGCTTTATAAAAATCATAAGTGGCCGGTACACTATGGGTTTCGCACTGCTATGCTTATGAATATAATTAATAATATATATAAATAATAATAAATATAAATAAATTAGTATACGTGTTGTATGTATGTAGGTGTATATTTTATATGTTATTAATACTCAAATTAAACATTACATAAAATATAAATATTATTAAATGAAAAGTTTAGTCCATATATAGATATCATATTTATATATAATTAAATATATTATGTAAAAAATCACCTACAAAAATATACACTTTTATATTTACTTTTTATAACGAATAATAAATATTAATTTATACGCATTGTGGTTACATAAATATTTTGTTTTAGTGCTAACCTAACAAAATACGTAAGTGTATACAATATTTGATAGTACGAAATCTCGTCAGATTGGCATCTGCCCGATTTTTATATTAAAAGATCAGAGCAAAAATTAACAATATTTTTTTAAAATGGTTAACAAAATATTACTAGCGACTTACCCTCGCTTCGCTCGAGTGCATCCCTGGATAGGTTTTAACGATTAGTATATAGACAATATATATGTATATGTGCGTACATAGTAGGAAAGTAGGTAAGTACTTTAAAAAATCTTGAAATCATCCCCTATTTTACCTTGATTGGTCAAAAGCGCCGTAATATTCTTTATTTCAACCAAAATTATAGGTCATAACCAATTTTTATATCCTTAACTTGAGAAATGTTTTTTTTCTCAAAGTAAACTTTCAACCCTTATTTCACCCCTTTCAAGTTTCATTTTTGCGACCAAAGTTTATTATGTACGCATTTACTACGTATATCTTTATATCAAATTGCACACCGATTCATCCATCCGTGAAGAGGGAACAAATATTTTTACTTTACAAACTTTCGCATTTTTAGGGTTCCGTATTCCTCCGTATTTCCGTTCTACCTCAAAAGAAAAAATCAACCTTTACAGGATAACTTTGTTCTCTTTTTGTTTGTCTGTCTAGACCCTTTTTCTTGTAAATGCGCGGAGGTATCAACTTGGAATTAATATCAAATACTCAGGTCTGCAATCCCTTAAAAGTTGTAAAATAATCAAACTTCTAAGTCAAATTAATCAAAAGATACGGCCGTTTATGCCGCATATTTTGATATTCGCAAGGTAATCAAAACCTGTAAGGTACTTCCTGTTGATCTAGAATCATGAAATTTGGCAAGAAGCAATGTCTTATAGCACAAGTAATAGAATAAATCCAAAAAGTAGTTTCATCCCAAATATTTTTTTTGTGATTATTAACTTATTTAATATTTCATGCTACGGAAACCTCGGTGTGCGAGTTAGATTCGCAATTGTCCGATTTTTTTTTATTATTAATATGATTACGTAAACTTCGAGGTTAATTTTAGGATTCGAAAAACATATAATTTTTAATAGAAACATAACGCCGAAAACCACCTTTGCCAATAACTCAACTTTGCATCTTAACGCTACTTTTTCTTCAATTTCTTCGGAAATTAGCCTTTTAAATCACAGTCAATGTGCATAGCTAGTATATAAATATTATTAAAGTATGTAAATATTATTAAAAAATTTTGAAATTGTTAATTGACACTAGATATTACATAAAATAATTTACAAAAATTAAAAAAAAAAATCGACTGCGTAAAAATGAATTAAAAAGGTGATGAATAAATTGACGAAAGAACATAGTACCGACATGATGAAGTTAGCTGTATAATGCATTCCTTTTACAAACAGAGAGTTGTGACATTCAGGATGAAATCTTTAGACTTAAGCTATTTTTGTTAACCCCTGACGCAAAAAGAGGGGTATTATAAGTTTGGCGTCGATGTCTGTCTGTGTGTGTGTATCTGTCTGTGGCATCGTAGCTCTCAAACGGATGGACCGAATTCGATTTGGTTTTTTTCATTTAAAAGCCAGTTTCCTTGCGGTGGTTCTTAGCTCTGTTTGGTTAATATCGGTCGAGCAGTGTAAGAGTATCAGCGCTTTTCCAAAATGATGTAAGGCATTTTGGCGTATAATTACTCGATTAAGTGCTTCACGCGTGCCAGAGTAATCGTTAGATGACAATTAATTGATAACTTCAACCTGATGCTGCAACCAGAATGGTCTCCAGAGAACCCAACTCTTCGAAAACTCACAGCAGACATATCGTACTTTTGGGTTCAATAAATTAGTTTCAATGAGTAGGTACCTTGCAGGTTATGATCTTGCGATACGGTCACGTTGACCTGGTACTGCAACCAGGATGGTGGTCTCCAGAGAACTGCATTTTACATTAAACCTTTGATTCTTTGCGTTAACCAGTGATAGGTATGTAATGTACCTATCACTGTTACCGCCTTCACCGCTGGAAGGTGCTTTGCGTAGGGGTTTTTTTAATTTTTTAATTTATACTGATTATTCTGTTACGCCAAAGAAGTATATCTTCATTCGTGCGTACATAAGTACACACACACTTTTTTTAACACACGTATACCCACTTGATACTTTGATAAAAATATTCGCTTATATACAATATACATCAATTTATGTACGAGTAGTACGTTATCCGTAACACAATAATTAGGATGATGTGAATGTTTCATCTTTCTCATTAAAGAAAACAATGCAAGCACAAAAGTAAGTCAGCGCATCAACAACTGGGTCGTCTTTATATACGATATTTAAAGAAAAATCACTACAGAAAATTTTCACTTAATCATTTTCATTAATCTCTGAAGAAATAAGTATTCATTTAATTTTTTTAGTTATCACGTCTCAAAAATATGAATGTTATACGTAGTACTAATTAGTTTACACCTGTAAACCATCTGTACATATAATAAAATTTTAACTGAGTTGAATCTGTACATTAAATATTTTTTGGAAAACCTTATCGAAATTGTAATTATTTTCGATAGAGAGGCCGAGCAGAGGAGAGGAAATTTGGTATGATGATAGTTGGTTACCCGGGTAATCATATAGGATACCTTTTACTGCGGGAAAATATCTTATCTCTCAGTAATATCTATACTAACATTTAAAACATGCCTAGGGACGAACCCGAGCGGAGTAAGGATGAGTCGCTAGTTAACATATTAAAACATAGATACACATTTCTTCAAAAAGTGGCGTCGACTTGTGACGTTAAGTAAAACTAAAGAATAAAACTCCAAAAATCGAAAGTTCTATTTGTCTAAACATACATACGAAACTACACACACTACATAAAGAACCTACTTTTTTAAACGAGACAACGTGCGTTTTAATTTTGTCATCCGTAAAGCAAGGAACAAAAGAGATTTAACAAAAGCGCAATTCAATTTCGAATTGTGTACTTCTTTTTGAGGCTACTTTTGAGATGCTAATTGTGTATCTTGAGTTTTTGTAAATCAATTCTGTAAACTTGTTTCTTTTCGCTAATTAAAAATAAATCAAAGTCGTCCCGCTATCAAAATAAACATTAATAAAATTAAAAAAAATATATATTGTAAAGTAATTTAATTTTTGCGAAAAATTTATTAAGTAAATACTTATATTTATGTTTTTTTTTCTATGAAGAGAGTATATTAGCACTTACACTTTATTTTTATTTTGAGATTGTAATTCTACACTTGTAAATAAAATTGTATCTGCTCGTGATTTTCAAACACTTATTTCAAGCAAATAACATGGTTATTAGCACGATATCAAAGTCCGAACAAAAATTTAAAAAGTTTTGCCTGTTAATCTAAGAAAATACCTGTTTTTGGATACCTACCTAGGTAAGCCTATTTTAACGTGATTTTATTGATGGATTCAGATTAGAGCTATACACTATGCTCAAGCTTGTTTTTATCTCCGAAAATAGTTTTTCTCCCGTTCAGAAGATAATCGGCTTTTTCGATTTTAAATGGATTTTCACTAGCAAAAAGTACATTTGGGTGATAGTATTCACTGGTAACAGGCTATAGTTATATCTAATACAGTAGAGGGCGAAGGCTTATTTATTATTATAATTTATCCATCATTTTTATTATAATCTAGTTACAAATACACTACTATTATAAATGCAGAAGAAATATTGAACGTCGCATATTAAAGCGATAGATGCCCTTAAAACAAAACTATTTGTATATTATATACCTCATCGCCTGATAGGGCGCATCACCAGATTGTATCAAGTATATTATACAGACAGACAGTCTTTCGGTTCAATGAATTTGTCGTCTGGTTAAAGCATACGATCCGGTCTTTGGTAAATAGATACTAGATCCTTGCGTAGTTATACATATATATTATATTACTTCAAATAGTTTGTAAGTATGTACGAGTACAATGTAAATATATTATAAAATTAATATTAAAATCTTGCTTTAATTTACTGTAATAAATAAAATGCATATCAATTATAACATAATTCTCTATTTATATGAACTTTTCGTAGTATAATATTATATTTTTGTCAATCTGAACAACATGTGACATAAAGTTTAATTAAAAATATATAAACTAAAACTAATAAATAATATTCTTACTTAAGCAACTTTAAAAAAAAAGATCAAAGTTGAACGTTGTTTTATCTCAATCGATCAATTAATGTCACGGTATATTTCATCCCTACTATTAAGAGAAGCCAATTTAATTCTTCATAACTTTCCGAGACTTAATATTGTATACTTCAGATCGTTTTTATTAATGTAGACTAAAGTTTAAGTTATTTATGCAATTTTATATCCCTACATTCATAAAGACAATTTATGTAATTTTATTTGTAAATGTATATAATAATAGTGTTGCTTAATATTTTAATTTTTTAAGTAATATCAAACTAAATTAAAATTATTATTCTAAATTTATTTTAATATTTTTTAAATTACATATAGAACAATAATGTGACTTGAATAATAAATATTTTATTTTCTTTATGTTTATAAATATAATAATGGCAACACTGAATACAGATTACGAATTAATAAAGTTTTCTAAAAAAAATTAATAATTATATTAACAACAGCTAAAATGAAATAAATAATATTCCATATTCAATTATAATACTTATAAACTTTGGTGCCATTTTAAATTTTTTTGGATTCATTTTGTTATTTTGTGGGCAGGCTGTCTGTAACAACTACATAATGCCTTTGAGACATCTAAAACCTTAGTCTCTCCCGTGACCATGATTACTGTAAAGCATTCGAAACGTCGGGAACCAAAAATCAAAATAAATCCACGAAAAAATCCGAAAAGATAGTTTTATTTAAAATGTCAAATATTCGCATAAATTTAAGAAAGTATTGAAAGGCAATGTAAAATATTTGAATACAGCTAATATTAGAAAATTCTCTTATTTTGGCCCTGATATTTGAAACTGACATTCTTTCTCGTATAAATCGATTGTTCGCATTTTAATCTACGTTTTGATTAAAACACGGTATTGTTCTAGCGATCGCAACGAGCTGATGCGGGAGCGCGAGAGGGAGCGGGAGCGGGAGCGGGGCTACCTCAGTGATCATAATACAAGGTTCATTCATGTTTTATTTGCACTGCAGAAACTACGCAATTTTTACAGTCTTTAATAACTAGCTTTTAGAATTTATTGTAAGGATTCTCTACCCCACTATACACATCTATATCATCTATTTACTTTACATGATTCAGTTTCTAATGTATAAAACTTTTTTATAGAGATCGTATACGAGATAGAGATCAAGGCTACCTTAGTGATCATCAGTCAAGGTGAGTGGGAAAAAAATATTAAAATATATTATTAGATAGTACTTTAGAAATACTGTATTAATATAAGCACAGATGATATAATATGATATCAGTCAATAAGCTCAAGATGAAACATTTAAATGAATGAAATGAAATGACGATGATGTGTCGTTTTCACAAAGACTTTAAAACTTATATAATTATTTTTTACCCGTGTGCGGATTTGCTGTGTTCATTTAGAATTTGCGTCATTTGATGACACCGTTGAATGAAATAAAAAAAATATATTTTAGAGTACAAAAATTGTTTACTTAAATTTTATTTATAAATGCTCTTTGCATATATTTACGCAAGCTCTTGAAAGGGACGACTTTTTTCGAGTTAATTATTACAGGTAGCTTATTTTTGCAAAATGTCCATAAATTATTATACTTCCTAGATAATCCCTCTTTCTATCGATGATAACCGTGTGAAATTCAAAAAAACCGCAAGTCAATCGATCAACGCAACGGAAAAGAATATTGAAGAATTTATCTGACCTGAATTTACCTACTCTGAATGTTGTAATAAGTGTGGAAACTATGAAAATACTTGAACCAATGCGAAACTTAAAAAGTTTACGTTATCATTCAGTTTGCTTTTTCGTTATCCAACATAAAAGGGAGAAACTGGAGTGCGCAATATGAAGAAGCATGAGTATAGGTAATATAATGACATCGTTTTGTTATCTCTCTACTCAATTCGCAAGATAGTAAAATATTTCCAGAAATTATGTTATATAGGTAATTATACTAATGTTATATAGGCATGTATAAATATTCAAAGGAGTCAAATAAAACTTTAAAATATATACAAGGCTAGTTAGAAAAACTATGAACTATTCTATTGATAGAGTTTCTATAATTCCTTATAAGTGCATAAATATTTATTTTTGTTTATGTTAAATTGATTTAAAAATAAATATTATATAAACGAATTTCATTGATAAACTTGTTGCTCAGTTGCGCTCTACTATTTTTAGTTGAACTTTGATCTTAAATTTTGCATCGTGAATCTCCGTTTTAGAATCTGGTTCATAGTATTTGACATTTTAAAACCTAAAAAAAGCAATAGATCTAAATATAGAAATATATTTTTAGTTTTACCTTTCAGTTTCATTCTTATTGTGTCTTCTTTCGTACTAGTGTATTATGATTTAACTATAATCTAATTAAGTTATTAAATAGAATGTGATAACATAAATATGTACATATATTTTTTTTAAATTATTGGAAATTCGGCAAGCCGGTAGATGGATGTACCTTCGCGGCCGCGGGCGTAGGATAGGGCGTAGGAGGTAATGGGCAACATGGAAAACTGGCAGGTCATTAATTATTATAATTAAAATAGATCGTCTTCTTAACGTGAATGAATTGAATTGTTTTTTTTTTTAATAAAAAAAAACAGAAACATAATGTATACAAAAAGGGTAAACACAATAGGTAGATATTATTTTTTGTCAGAGTTTTTATATTACATTAATAATAATACTTCTCAATAACTCTTAATAAATACATAATAATAAATATCTTGAATAATTCTAAATGTCGATTTCGCAAAAAAACATACATACATAAACAACATAAAAACATAAAGCATTATAAATTGCATATCTCAAGAAAACCATAAAAGGCTACCTAATACTGTACATTTAGAAAAATATCATACTATTTCGAATTCTACTAGAAACATGCTCGTTTTATAGGACACTTTCCGCTGCGAGGCACTACTTGGCCGCTTATCCGAGATTTCCCCCTGTTTAGATGAACAGATGGATAGTATAACATTTGTACCACAGGCTACGCAGTTAGGTCACCTATAGTTCGCTTAGGTGGTAATGATTTATATTCACGTATTATTCATATATAATATGTATTATTTACATGCAAATAATAAATTAATAGTAACAAATTTTTTAAGAACAATCTTCTTATTTAAATGCTCTAAAAAGAAGAAAATAAACTTTAAATTAAATCAAACCTATGTTATATGTATGTTTACGTATTTTAAATATTATATCCTTGTTTATCTACACAAGTAAATCTCGCGACAAGCCTTTATATCATATAAATTGTGTAACGTAATAAATGTTTGGGTTTGATTTAATTTAAAGCTTATTTTCTTCTTTTTACAGTATTTAAATAAAAGCCTTTTTTTAATGTTTTTTACTATCAATTTATTTTTTATTTTATTCGTATTCTTCTCAGCAAACTCTTTATTTGATATCCATATCATGGGGGTGCAAAAAATATATTTGATTGGATGGGATTTAGAATGATGATTAGTCAAATTTAACTTGATTGCAGACGGATAGATAGACACTGAGACAGGCAAAACTAAATAAAAGTTTGTAATGATAAATCGCCATTTTGCGACATCCGCCATATTGGATTTACAATGACGTCACGTTGCTATAGGTATTATGCTTCGTTCACCGAACCCTTTCATTTGATGCCCGTATCATAAGAGTCAGTATGGAAATGATAAATCGCCATTTTGTAACTTCTGCCATTATGGATTAAAAGTGGCGGCATTTAGTAATCGTGCATTGTATTGGAAACCAAACTAGTGTGCCAAACAGCTCAATCGGACACTGAGAAGTGGGTCAAATTTAACTTGCAAGATTGCATCACACAGGCCCGGATAGGTGAAACTAAATAAAAGTTTGTAATAATGGAATTATTTTAATAGGCTATATTCATATAATACTTACTGTTTTTATATATACATCAATGACTACAATTATCGGATTTACGTAAGTATGTGAATAATTTGAAACCTAAATCAAGATATTAAACACTATGTTATGTTTTTCTTTTAAAGTTTAAATAAGTATCGAATTAAAAATCAAGCTATGAATAATATTTACTCAAATATTTAAATATAAAATTTTGATTTCCTTATTAAAACCACTACTCTGCTAAAAATGAAAGAAATCCTTGAGCTATACGTCATGTAATATTTTTTAATACTTTAAATATTTCTTAAAATTATAATAATAAATACAATTTTCAATTAACAATCAAACAACTTATTATCACAAATAACTTTTAATTCTATCTAATAAAAGTGCCTGATATTAAAAATGCAATTTAAAAATATGAAATACGGTTGAACTACATGATATAAAGGCTAGGCACGGAAACGTTCTCCTGTACATTTCCTCTCATAATACCAACGCTGTTAAACTCCTAATGGATTCGAAGCGGGATTCAACCTGACACGAAACTGTTGTGACTCCAGGGGATTGTCGAAATGTCCATTCTGAATTAGGTTACCTAATGGAAGAAACGGATTGATTTTCTGTTTTACCCGTACATTTGTTATTTTTACACATTGTGCCTTCTTCTTCAATTTTAATACTGTTTTTAGACTTTAGTTCACATTTTTAAACTTTCTGATTTTCATTACTTCAATCGATGTGAAATTAAGAATTTAATTAAGTTTATTTTAACAAATTCAACAAAAAGTATGGAGAAATATATCTAATATTTATTGTGTGAAGACAAATCTAATGAATATGTCTCTACATACTAACTCTATTGTGATTCAGCTCTCATCCTCGTTTTACAGTTATTATGTCTTGTTTCGAAATATACTTGTCTTGAAATATACAAATGGTTAAAACCTCATCGTTTCAAAACTAATAAAATTAGAATAACACCATTAAAAACAAATCCACTTTATTTTTTTTAAGTTATTTATTTATATTTCTGTTAAATTTTTTATCTTCTCAAAAGGAATGATGCTCTTCGAATTTAAAAACGGTTTAGGAAAACAGTATTTATTTAAACAGGGCACATGTGTAAAGTCATATCATTACGCTCCGTAGAGAGAACTGTTGTGTTAAATGCATTGAAATAGCGCATTATCTCGAATATCTCTTATAAACCATCTCAGGTTTTTGATGTAGCGCTATATTGAATGTTCACCTTTACGACAAAGTTCCTGAGTGTTGTTTCCTTAACGTGTTTATAAAACCGGGTTATAGGTGATCTGGGAGTTAACAGTTAATCTCACATATATACTCTCATTAAATGTTATCTATTGAATGAAGCTTTTACATTCTTTTTTCATCGTTTACTATATTAAATCAAGTAATTAGAATTATATACATTATTTGAATCTTCAGTACCGTCGTCCAAGGAAAATATAAAATATATAAAAGAGTAGATTGGCTTGATTTATTTAACTAGTTTTTCACGTCCTACTATTGAGGACACGAGCATAGTATCAGGAAGACACTTCTTATCTTGATTTTATCAAAGGATTTAGGTTTTTTTTTCAAATATTAATATAGGTATTTTAATATAAGCGTTAAAAACATATTTTATTTCAGCTTTGTAAGTGCTTCCCGTTGCGCGTCATGCATCGGTGAGTCTGCGCGATCAGCATGGTACCGCCATTCGGACGGGTGGCGCGGGGCCCCGCCACCAGGCCCCCGTCGGTCGCCCTGGGACTCTCTTCCCAGTTTACGACATGAAGGCAGCCTCAACGACTCAGGATATCGAAGCAACAGAGCTGACAGCTTTGAACAGCGGTGAGTGTCATATCAGAATTAGTTTTTATACATTTCATTTGTATCGTTAGGTACCTATTATTATTGAGTTTTATTAGGTAATTGAAAGCTGTGCCTTCGCTTATGGTTTCCTTAGGTGATTTCCAACGATCACAAACCATCTACGAAGCGGGATATAAGAAGAAATGTGCTGACAGCTTATTACAACGGAAAACGCTTCTTTAATATCTCATTCAAATGTCATCACAAGTCTATTGTCTAGGTTTATGCAGTCAACATGAACTGTTTCATTCTCGAATGTTACAGTCTTCTTTAAAATATAATGCATTCGACATTTTATTTTTAGTATTAAAAAGTATTTTAATATAATACTAAATTTTCTGCTTATTTTACTTTTTTATTTATTTATTAATATTCTTTTTGTTATCTTCCATAATTCATTTCAAGAGCAATAGAAGTTTGCGTGTGATAACCTCATCACGTTGTCTTAATAGTAAATAGGAAACATGTTCTTTGTTTCCGAAATCTTAATTAAAAGCTTGCTACAAAAATTAAATCGAAGAAAGTGTGAATTTAATTTTTATGTAACTTTTGAAAATATGTATAGTCTGCACTATTTAAAAGCATGTATGTATGTATGTGTTCAGCCTTTTTTTTAACGTCCCACTGCTGGGCACGGGCCTCCCTTCAATACGAGGGGGATCAGGCCATAATCCACCACGCTGGCCAAGTGCGGGTTGGCGGACTTCACGTGTCTTTTGAAAGGTCTTGTTAGGTTCTCTCAGGCATGCAGGTTTTCTTACGATGTTTTCCTTCACCGTAAGGCAAATGGTATCATGTTAGAAATGATTCGCACGTGAAAATATCAGAGGTGCGAGACCATGGATTTTAACCCGCTTCACTCGGGCTACCACTGCCTTTATGTAAAAGCATGTAAATTAAATTAATTTACACCATCATCATATTAGTTATATTCGTCACTTGTAATATGTCACACAAGTATGAATAAAAATTAATAGAATTAACATATTATTATTATTCCCAAAAGTGAATAATAACTGTACAACATATACTTTATAGAAATACTAGTAGAACCCGCGGCTTCTAACTTCTAACTATAAAAAATTTGCAAATTATAACTATAAAAATTATTTTCAAAAATAAGTTCGTTTTTCATACTATTTTTTAAAGATATTGTGGAAAGTAAATTTAATTTTAGCGATCGTAACTCAAAATATCCAGGAATTTAAAAGTGTTAAACGTAGGTATATTCTGTAAAGAAATTTTCAGTTTAGCTACTTAGCAAGCTCCACTGCATCTATTTTTGCACATTTTTCTACTCCATCTTTCCAAAGTAAGAGTAAGAGAGCAATGATACAACTCGCATACAATGTTTACTCGGCTAATATAGGTTTTTTAACTAAAATACTAACAGGCTAAAATCTACGTTATTATTAAAGATTTCACGACATCCATTTTTTAAGTTACATATTATATAAAGTGCCATTCTTATTTTGCTATAGCTATTTGCCCACGGCTACGCTCGCGTGGAATAAAAAATTTACTCAGTTTTAATTTCCATTGAATTTATATGTTACCATATAAAATTTTTAATATTATGTATGCATTTATATAATCACTCTAGATTCACTCAACTTAGTCTACGTCAAAAAACCAACCAGAAATATACCACATTGGTGGATGTTCTGTCTATTTGTGGGTTCTCATAAAATCTCCCTGTGAGAACCAATCCTCTCTTAAGTCTATGTCTGCTACTCTTAACGACTGGCCCTGAGATATATTAATGGTCATTGTAAGCAAATTTTAAGGAGAAATTACAATAGGTTAAATTCAAACGCGTAGTCAGAGGTTATCAGTGGTATTCGAGATATGAATACTGATTCCCCGAGCAGATTCAGCGAACACAAAGGCCGCTCTAATGTTTAATGAATTACTGACACTCTAATCCCGTTACATAACTTAGGAGACTTTTTCATTACATATGTGCTAACCTTCAGAAGGAAGATATAGATAACAGGATACTCTCTATCTAGGTTTTCTCTTTCGCGCTCTAGGTATGTTATAGTTGTCATTTGTGGCCAGTCGAGAAGTTATACATAATTTTTCTTTGGCTTTGGAATAATTTCTGTTCTCTACTTTATATCCCACACATACTTACGGAGAACTTGAGCTATGTTACTCTGTTTAAATATATTCATCTAACTCTAACGCCCAGTTTTACCCTCTTGGAGGCTGAATTTTGAAAAAATTCTAAAATACATATTTATTTAATTGTATTGAAGAGCATTAATACCAAGTTTCAAATAATTCAGATCATAAACAATTTTTTCCCCTTATAAACAGCACCCCCTTTTACCCTTTTAATGGATGAATTTTGAAAGAAATAATAATATTTGTATCGTTTTATTTTTCATTTTAAAGATAAATACCACTTTCCGTGCATTAATTACAGAGTTTCATACAAACTTTCATCCCCCCATTTTACCACCTTATGGGATTGAATTTCGAAAAATGCTAAAACATATACTTATTTAATTGTATTGAAAAATATTAATACCAAGTTTCAAGTAATTCTGATCATAAATAATTATTTGCCCATATATATTTTTTTACCCCCTTTTAGCCATTTAATGGATGAATTTCCAAAAAAAATAAATAAATGTATTTCTTATTTTTTATCTTAAAGCTAAATACCACTTTGTATGTATTTCACAATTAAAGAATGACAGAGTTTCATACAAATTTTTATCCCCTATTTTACCCCATCTTAGCAGATGTCTACATCATATAAGGAATATGTCCTTTAAATTTCACGTTTCCACGACCAGCGGCTAAGGCCGTGCGTTCATCGATTAGTCAGTCAGTTAGGACAAAGCATTTTATGTATATATATATATATATATATATATATATATATATATATATATATATATATATATATATACAGATTAAAAATATATTTATATTTTAAATTATAAAATAAAATGACAAATGAAGAGTCTGAGGGCATAAGAGATACCTACCTATCGTTCGCAGTCGAATTTGACCTATTTCAACGTAGTTAATCTCACAAAAAACAAATACTATGTCATTGTTTTAAAAAACTTAATGCACCTATCTTTGTAGTCTATGGGGCAAGTTTTCTTTTAATGATGATATCATTAGACCGATCCGATTTCAAGTACATACTCATCGTGGACCTCTTTGTATTGTATGCACGTTAGCTGCAGCTATAATTTTGCGCTAATATCGAGAGTGTATACCCTACCTATCTAAGGACTATCCATTCACCTACATGAATGAATATATTACCACATAGATTATATTCCCTATAAATTTCGTGTTGGTAGTTTTACCTTTATTACATTAACCTACAAATTTTGCACGTCATGCAAAATAGTTCATGCCGGTTAATTGATGATTGATTATTACGTCCCCGCGCAAGTGGAAATTAAGCTTGGAGAGCACGTGTAAGAATTTAACTCATACCAAAAGCCAGTATAGGAAACCCGTTCGTATTTTACCATATTTATTTCACTATTTCACACCACTTATCACTTCATTAATACAATCACCATTTATATTATAAGAATTTATATTATGACATCTTCAACTTTCAGCATTACTTCAACTCACACCAGAAAATACACTGCCTTTCTTTTAACCAAATATCTCATTTATACCTTACAATTTTTCACTTCCACATATTTAAATTAAAGGGTATATGTTTAGACTTTATTTTAAAAATCATAATTCATACTAAATACAGTTTTTGGTGCTGCAATCTCTACAAGCTTGGCTGGAAATAAGTATTTCATTTGACTCTAAATAATAGTGATAACTACATTTATTCTATTCTCATACTAGTAACAATTCATAATATTGCTAATGCAAGTTAAGCATTCAGTCTAAAAATATAATAAAGTAGCAGTACCCGTGGCTTTGCCCGCGTTCAAACTTACGGTCACAGTTAAATCTGAACATTGTCTGAAATATAATCAAAATCTCTGCTGCCGTTTTGGAACTTATAGGGAACATACACACATGTATGCGACATTTTCAGTCGATAAAAATGGCTAAAGTTACTAATAATAATAAGCAAAAGAAACGATCATTATACATAAAATACAATTTATTTTATTTTAAATCATCATCGACAAAGTCAATATGTTTATTTGAAAACAAAAAGTGGTCTTACATTTGTACTAGAAATTTAATATTTATATTAGTATTAGCACAGTGTATAAAAACATAACAGTGAGCTAACGCCTTTGATGTTTGAGTAAAAGCCGACACCGCGTGGCGTACTCCGCAGTACGCAGGGTTGTCACAGTTTGCTTTATAATTTAATTAAAATATAATAATATTATTTATCGAAGTTCTTCATAGCAATGAATACAAAAAGGCATTTCGCGGAGGCAAATTCAAATAGAGTTTTACAATGTTTCGTATAAAAATAAAATATACAATTGGTTTAACAAATATTTGATTTGATTAGCTTAATCATTTTTATGTAACATTATAATTAATTTAATGAATAACTAGATAATTAGAATGAAATAAATTTAGCTATCATAAAAATAAATTAAATCTAGCAAATTATATTACATAAGATAAATTGGATTTAGTTTTATATATTTATCATTATTTTTAATTTTTTAGCAAAGTTAGTTTTATATAATATAATATAATTAATAAATTTCCAAATCACCAATTATAAATGGGCAACGGACAATATTTTCGGATTCTAGATTTACTGGATTTGAAATTTCTATTTGCTTGATATAATATAGTCTTATACTCGTAAATGAAATAATAAAAAAATATAACTATAAGCTTAGATTCCAACACCCATATCATTTTACTAGCAAATTAATGTCCGCTATCTTAGGATTGAAAATGGATGTCGTTTTCGTAATCAGCACTCTCTAGAAACCTTGCAAATGACACCGATAGAATTTTCGAGAAAACAGATGTCCGCCATCTTGGATTTGAAAATAGATGCCATTTTCGTAATCAGCACGCCAAGGAACCGCGAAAATGACGCCCATGTCATTGTGAAAAAAAAATGTCGGCCATCTTGGATTTGAAAATGGATGTCATTTTCTTAATCAGCACCCTAAGAAACCTCGAAAATGATACCCATATCATTATTGAGAAAAAATCGGATGTCCGCCATCTTGGATTTGAAAATGGATGTCATTTTCGTAATCAACACCCCGAGAATCCGCGCCATTATTAAACACATCCGCGGATTTCTATGTAAACACTTATTCAACAAACATGCGACAGCCCTTAAAGTCGTGTCCCGAGCTACTAACTAATTCGGGCGGCAGAAATGTATGCAGCTCGGGCTCGCCTACCCGCGTCTCACCCCTCACACCCCGCACGATTGCCCTGTCTAGACGGCTTCGTTGGATGACTGTATTGTTTTATAGACTGTGGTATTAGCGACTCACGCTCGCTTCACTCGGGTTTGCCCCTAGGTAGGTTTTAACAGTTAGTATGGAATAAATGTATTTTGTATAAACATAGGTATAATGAGTTGTTCAACTGCCTCGGTGGTGTAGTGGTTAGCATGTACGGCTGCACATCCTGAGGTCCTGGGTTCGAGTCCCGGGTCGGGCCAAGTTTAGTTATTGAGTCTTTCTGTATAGTAAGCCTCAGTTGGGAAGTTGGGAAGTTGGCGGTGTTTCACCCCCGTGCCTCGGAGAGCACGTAAAGCCGTCGGTCCTGCGCCTTAACTCTCACCGGTCGTGTCCAGTAGTCGTCCCACCGGACTATGAGAGTGACAGGAATAGAGAGTGCACATGTGTCTGCGCGTACACTTGTGCACGATAATATCTCTTGCGCAGTTGGCTAGTCTCAATGAGATTGGCCGCCGTGGCCGGAATCGGTCAGGAGGACATTATTAATGAGTTGTTGTAGGTTGTATTATAACGTGTTCTCCCGTAGGAATGAGATAATTTCCCGCGGTAAAAAGTAACTCTTTAGCCCTTCAACCACAGATATAGATGTATATAGATAACGCAAATGCATGTACTTCGCGTGTCCGAACCCCGACCAAACGTCCAGGTTGGTCGCCGCTAACTTCAATCCGTGCGCGTCCATTGTTGCAGCCAGACGGCCGCAAAAACTAATAAAATGCCTCGTTGCGTGATAATTAATTGCAATAGCCCAAAAATTTCGAGCACCCAAAGGCAGGAACATATTTCCTATCACAGGTAAGTTATTTTAAAATTATATTATGCGTAAATTCATATTAAAACTGTTTTTTAAGTATTCCAAGCTGTGTATGAGTCCCAGAATATACATAACTATAAATTAACGTTAAGTAAACGGTATTCACATTACATTGCCGCGTTTGCTTTGGACGTTTGATCTGACGTTGTGTGTTAGGAGACGATGAATATCGGAACAAGCGATACTGTCGCACATCGCTTGGACTTCGCGATACAGGCAATTTGTCATTCTTCTGTCAAATCTAGTGACTAGTGTTGTTCGTTCTACAACATATATCAATAATCGATATCGGACGGACATATTATAAAAAAAAAACAATTTAGTAGATAAAACAAACTCATGCATGACCTAATTTTAAATGACAGCTTTAAAAAAAGGAGGGTAATATTTTTAGGGTTCATGTATTCAATGTGTTTTTGTTTATCCTTTCAACATATACGAGTATGTTTATATATTTAATGTGTTTATAAATTTCTATTGTTTTTAAAAATTATTTTTTTAGTTTCCTACATGATCAAATCATAAAAGAAAATTGCGGCCACGGGACGGAAAGACTGGTTCCCGACTAAACACAGTACTATTTGTTCTATACATTTTGAAAATATTAGTTTCATTAAAGGAAAAAAGTTAAATATACATATGTGTATGAGCGAAACGATCACGGCGGCGGCTCCAGCTGAATGGTAGCGGGGCGGAGGGGCATCGGCGGCATCGATGTCTTTGAATCGGTTTGGATTTTCCGCACTAAATTACGGCTGTGACGTCACAGTAGGTGTTAAAAAGTCGGCACGCTTGGTTTCAATACAAATCGTGATACTTGCGTTATCTATTACATCTATATCTGTGCCTTCAACCGTCTCTAGACAAAAAATCACGCCAATCCGTCACCCTGTTTCGATGTGAAAGTAGGACAAACAATTAAATAAACAAACAAACACACGATACTCACAAGACGTAAATCTTTTCTCAGGACCAAAAAAGCTAAATACAAAATATTTTTCTTCAGCCCTTTATAAAAGTAAAAATTAATAAAAAAAACACAGATGATAAATAAAATAATAGATTTTTAATACTTTAAAGTAAACAAAAAGCTGTCAAGAGGACTACCGACAGAAGTGAAAACTTAAAACTATAAACAAACAGTTATTATTTTTAGATATTCAAATTAATTGTTTGATCTTAAATTAAAACTGTTTACATTTATCTGGTTTTAACATCTATCGGCACTCTGAGTGTTGGCTTTAACACGCCACGTGATCATGTCAATGACGACTTACATGAATTTACTGCCCATCCAAACCTGCCTATAGAATTTTTCATTTCAAAAACTAAAAGTAGTCGGTCATACCGTGAATTCGACTAGCACTTGACTAGTCTTACTTATTTTTTTTACTTAGTGAAAAGTTTAACTACCTACTTGTATCACAAAATATTTTTATTTGCAGCAATAATGTTTCTATTAGGTTATAGAAAAATAATAAAAATAAAAATTATAGATTTTTTTAGAGACAATGAATGATATGTAAAAAAACGTGTGTGTGTACTTACTATGTACGCACGTAAAAAGTTATACTTCTTTGGCGTAACACAAGAAAAATAGCTAAAAATTTCATTCCGTATGTCATAACTCTCTGTTTGTAAAAGGAATGCAGATAACTTCATCATGTCGCTTTCAGCTAACTTCATCATGTCGGTTTTTGGCTGTCAGTGTGCGCGCGCATCGTAAAAATTTTACTCTCATATTTTTTTCCAAACGTGCCAAAAGAAGTATAACTTCAAACACTAAAGCGGTTGCTAAACTGTCACAATTTATAGCATTTTATTTCTTTTATCTTTTATCTACATGTACATACATAATATGTTATGCCACCTATATAATTCATTTTTTATAACTTGTACATTTGTATATAAAAGACCTCTTTAATAGTATCCAAGTAAAATGGCGATCTCACACATCCGGACGGAAAATCATCAGGAAATACCGTGAATAATAAATTTTAGCCGTAAATCTCTCAACAGATCAATAGTCCCGCTATGTTTCGTTTTTCACTTTCTAACTTTTCAGGGCTATGCCCTCTCTCTTAAAAACTATTGATAAAATCTTAACTTTTAACAAGTGATTATCAAGTAAAAACTAAAAATGGTTGTAAAGCTTACAATAATTTTCAAAGAAAAAAAAAATCATCGACATTTAATAACGAGGATAATTTTGGTCAAAGCGAAATATTAACTACTTTTTATTTATTTTAGAAGCCAATTAATATTGTACGAGTAAGCAGGATGGTGACTTTCTAAGCGATCTTCAATTCAATAGATTGTCGGTAACCTTTAATTCCTTGATCAGCCTTCGTGTTACGTAATAAAAGGATAGCTGGAACTGAAATTCGAATCTCGGATTACTGTAAAGCCTCACGAAACCCAATTTCATACATTCTTGTAACTACAGAGTCCATGTACAATTTTGATTTATGACGTATACGCACGTACATTATGTGAGATGTTCTAAATTTTGCTAAATGACGTCACATAAAAATAATATTACTGGAGCTAAAAAAGTATTTTCACAAGTTGTAAAAATACCCTTTATTACTTTTTATTTTGCTGTAGCTGTCACGTACTAAGAACATTACCCCAAGTTTTATTACGAATTTCTCCTTGTTCGGTTGTGTGATTTTATAAGACGCACACAATCTTTCATGAGGAAAAACGTTAGAGATACTTACACTACTATATTGCGTTTTCAAAAGTTAGAAGCTTGCCTCCTTAATTAAAAACTTTGATATTTTTCTTAAGTTTGTTCTATGTGCGTACTAAAGTATAGGAATGGTCTTTTAAGTATATTTTTAACTTGTATGAAAGATAGCTTTCGTGTTGTTTTACTGAACAATATGTGTTCTATTTGGTTACAGAGGTGTTTTCGATCGACAAGATAGCGTTAGGTCTGAGTACACAAGTGATCGGGAGTCCTCCCGCTATGGCATCGTTCAACAAGCCTCCATTGATAGCACAGATTCAAGAATTTGCTACTTAACTTCAAGTGAGGTAAGTGGTAATCGTTTTTATATATAATATTATATTTACTAGTGATCGCCGCGTGGTTGAAAATCAACCATAATTCATTAAGTTATATATTTATTGTCTTGCGTATATTACAATATTAATCTATTCTTAATTTGACCACAGACTTTAACAATAAACAGAAGAGTATAAATGCGTGTGTGTGTCAAATACATGGTAGTGTGTATAATGTTTTTTTTTTTATTGATTTAATGTATTTTTTATGCATAACTTTAAAAAAATATTAGCATTCGGCACTCTTCTCTATATATACTATAAGTGTGGGCTCCTCCGTCCGCGCAAATTTCGTAAAAAGGGGTACAAAGTTTTTGCTTTACGTATTAATATATAAATATTCAAGAAAAGTAAGTTATATAATTAAGTATTAAGTTATAGAACAAGAAATAAGTTATAAAAACAGAAATATGTTTAAACTTACTTGTGTTTAAAAATTATAATGTTTATAAGGTAAGGGTTAAATATAGTACATATAATAATTCATAGGTAATTAAAAAAATATTATAAAATGTATGTTCTCTTAAGTTTAAGAATAGTAGTGTTTTTAATATTTTTCCAACGCTACTTCTACATAATTCTGGACACTTTAAACATAATATAAAATCTTTATCTCTGACTTATTTTCTAAAAACGATTTCAATTACCCATTTATGTTTTGAAATAGGGCGCTTTAGGGCCCAACATAGAGTTATTAAGTTCCAACAGCATTTAGCCTATGAAGAAATGTAATGGCTGCTATGCGGTAAACTTTAACATTTTATGTTCCTTCAATAGAATGTAACGAGGGATAAAATCCCACACATGTACATACTTTAGAAATTAGCCCTCGTTCTGCAAAACTTTTAAATTGCTGACTTTTTATACTTTTACGGCTAGACGCTGAAATTTTCACTGAAAGCGAAATGGATTTCAAACAAAACTCGTTCTTTATGAGGGATTATTTATTAAAAAGACATTGATTAAGAAGCAATCGTATCTTAAGTGGTGTATTTAGTATAATGTCTATTAGTAATTATTTTTCTTAGGGAGATCATCGGGTTAAATCATATTAATAATACATTTTATCGTACAGTTGCCATAGTCTCCACAAAAGTGATAGTATAAATCAATAGGCTAAAAATGTTTCTGCTAATACTTTTTTAAAAGTTACTGTAAAAAAAATATTTAGCCATTTGGAATCGTCGATTTATGTATAAGCCTGTGTATAAGTACATATATTTAAATTATATCTGCCACTACTTGCTTCGAAAATAGTTCTGTAATAAAGAAAATAATTAACTTAGCTTAAAAAGAATTACGTCAGAAAAATGAAGAAGTCGTAATGTCAGTCTGAGTCTTGTATTTAAAATTGCCTGCTGCTAATGCTTGTAGCGGTTGGATTGTATATCCAAGTCTGCTAAAATATTGCGATAAGGATCTTCCAAGCGGCAACGCACATTAAATCAACAAAAAATATATAATTTCAAATCATTAAAAACATCTATACTAATATTATGAAGCTGAAGAGTTTGTTTGCTTGTTTATTTGTTTGGTTGAACGCACTAATCTCAGAAACTACTCGTACTAATCCGATTTGATTTTTTTTGCCTTAGATAGCCCGTTAACTGAGGAAGGGTATGGGCTATATATCATTTCGGAAAAATGTATAGTTCCCGTGGAATAAATTTGTTTTTGTCTAGGGACGAACCCAAAGCGAAGCGAGGGTGAGTCACTAGTTTAATTACATGTTTTTTTTAATTGTAAAATATAATTTCTCTTTTCATCCAAATTAATGTATAATTTTGTGGATAGACACTAGGCTGGCCACCCGTACTATATTATACGAGCAGAACCCGCGGCATCGCTCGTCTTCAAACTACAAAAAAGCAAACACTGTGGCTTTATAAATAACAATTTAATGGTTCTAATAATAATTTGATAGCTGTAACCATTTTCAAATGTGTGAGTATGATTTTGACTCGCGCATTGAAGGTTCCGTACCGCCGAATATCATGTTGTTTTTAGCATATTTACACAATAAAATATTTTTTTACGCTTTCGAAATACATACTTTATTATTTGCAAAAATAAGTTCGTGTTTCATATTATTTCTTAAAGACATGGTGGAAAACAAATTTAATTTTAGCGATCGTAACTCAATATATCCACTATCTTAAAAGATATTTAACGTAAATAAATATATTCGTTTAATGAATTTTCTATAAAACATATTTTTACGAGCTCTACTACCGCTATTTTTTGTACATTTTTTTACTCCATCTTTCCAGTCAGGAAGACAGTAAAATCATAGAACTTGCATATATAGTTTACGAATGTAGAATCATTTAACTCGGCTAATATGGGCTTTATATAAAAATTTCCACAATTTTCAATTGTCGCGCTTGTTTATATTAAATGTGACTGAAATGGAATGCAGCCATAGTGCAGCATAGGGAATTTCAGAACGAAACGCGCTCGTGTTACTTACGAAAGTTAACGTTAAAAGTCAACTTTCTAGCTGTCACTATCAAATGTCAATTTGTCGATGAACGTCGCCCAATTTTTGAGGTTATTTAAGTGTTTATTTTCTGTTGTTAAAATAAAAACATAGAAAGTAATGATAGTTCTTGCACGCCTCTCAAAAAGAAGCAAGGAAAAGAAAAAAAAAGCTTAAGAAATATAAGAGCGAGTTAGAGTCTGCGAATACCAATGGTGCAAAGATTTTAATAACAAATATGTAGCAAAGTTCTTTTTTTCCATTTTTCTTTCTTCTTTCCTTTCCTGCAACTTCCGCTTTTTACGGAAAGATTTTTCCCTGAATGACTTTTTTATTTGTTTTTACCAAACTTTCCTTTGTCTCTCCTGAATTTTCCATGAACATAAAATGTAGAAAAATGAAATAGATCATCTATTAATCTAATTAAAAATGAATTGTTAATTTCTTTTAATATAGATCTTAATTGCTCAGATTCCTATAATTATTTTAAAAATAATAAAATCTCGATGGCTAAAGCGCAGTGTAATAACAAATACATATGGCTTAAAAAATAATTTTCAAAAATAAAAATCTTGATTACGGAAAAAGCGTCGCAACAATTTGACGAAGGAACATAGTATGTATTATGCAGACGACGTTCCTTCGTCAACTTGTTTTCATGTTTTTAGTTCGCTTTTATCGCAATCAGGTTTTTTATTTTTGTAAATATTTTTTTAATTTACAACTTTTTAGTTTTGGTCAGTTAGACATCTTTAGTTTTTAAATAATAAATTACTTTTGAACATATAAGTTGTATAAATTTTTTTAATCGCCTCTTAAAACTCTATATTTTGATACCTCACTCGATTTATTCGGACGTAAAATTTTTTTTCAAGAGATAAATTGGTGCCAAAAATCTACCATTTCGATTTTTTTTAAAACACCTATCTAAAGACACTTGGATTTTTGATACAAATCTAACAATACATTTACTATAAATAACGATTAAAAATAAATGTGTAAATTTTTTTCTATATTTTACAAAACCACTATATTTTTGTAAATTTTTGAGAAATGTACTATTTTACTCCAAAGAAATATGGCAAGCCCAGCAGACACCGCATCCGCAATACCTTTTAAATTAAAAATTAATAAATCTCCAACACAATAACCTATTCATTGAGGTAATTCCAATGGTATTTTCTAAATACGATATCTCTTCAGTATTTTAGTAGAGTTGAGTATCTTGCAGATTCCAGGTGATGCTGCAGCACTAGGTCTAGGTTATGATATCGTTGTAATGTCATTGAAGTAACGGGAAACCAAGTTTCGAAGCAATTAGATCTGTGAAAGTTATTTAAATCCCTTTATGATCCAGAAAAAAACTGATACTCTGCATACGCCTGAATGGATTTTCTTGATTTATAGCTAAGAACAATTTTGATCAAGTTACCTTTCAAACAAAAAAAAAAACTAAATTAAATTAGGTTCACCCATTTGGGCGCTACAGCAAGGCACATGGCAAACTCACAGATACACGCATTAAATTTATAGCTTCCCTCTCTTTGCGTCGAGGGTTAATAACATCTATAAAATAACTGTTGAGACGTCATAAACCTTTATCTCTCCTGTGACAACGATTTTGCAATTGAAACGTTGAGAAGCAAAAATCAAAATAAAATGTCAAATCTATAGTCTAGTCAACAGACTGAGACTGAGACTGCTGAAAAAAGTTGGCCTAAAAAGCACTTGTTGGTTTTCTTCGATGGTAAAAGTGAACATAACAAATTTGTGTACTTATTACTTCTTTCTAATTTCCTTTATTTATTCTAATGAATTTTAAAATATTTGAATCCTCCGAATTCAGTGAAAATATCGCTTCTGTGATAAAAATTTGTCAAGTACGAGTCGAAATTGCAGGTTCCACCATTTTCAATATTTCTAAATATTTAAAGATTTAATATAGTACAAATGGTGACCTTGAAATACAGGTCACACAGCGGATAGGCACTCTAACAGATGGACAGATGACGTAGGCATTTTAATGGGGACTCAAAAAATATAATTTAATATTTTTAAGTATATCGCGTTCAAGCAGACATACAGCTGCGGCGAGAGGACTTTGATTTATAATATATAATAATGTATGATTTTGTTCTTAATATTTCTATTAATAAGTTTGTTACTTACAATTTGACTCTTATAATACTAAAAATATTATTCAAACAAATACCCAAAGAAGAGAGAAAATATATCCATGTTTTACCGATATCATCTTTAGTGGTTATAAATCTTGTGGGCGTCTTCAGGGCTCAATGCCGACACAAAATGAAGTATTCAATGCTTAATACAAGATAATGAAGGAAATCACAATGTTATAAACTTGAAACGATAATTCTAATATTTTAATTCAGCAGCGGGTTCTCAATACCGATCTGACTTCAACACACAACACTGCAATAATCAACCAACATTACCAAGCCACATATGTATCTCCAACGAATGTAATGATGGCGCCTCGATCCCGTTCGAGACCGTAGCATCTGCTCTTAATTTGAATTTGATTTATTGAAACGTAACATAGTGGCTTTAAACAATAATAAGATTTTACATTTTAGCAGAAAAGGTAACATGTCAAATTAAATTATAATTCATTTCTACTAAATCCTCCTCTAACATATACCTATACATATATTGTACATTAGCCTTAAAGACCACAAAGGGTAGGGGACTTTTGTAGATATTATACGGAAATTTTCTTAACTTCTTAAGCCTGGTTGTAAAGTTACAAAGGAATCTTTGATATCTATACTACAATAAAGCAGTAACTTAACGAAATCTTTACATTAAATATTCTTTAAAAACGACGACTGTAACGTATTATGTATACAATGTAGACCCCAAAATAAAAGTCATTCAAATTTTTGTCTGTTTTGCGCGTTACACGCAAAAAGTAATGAACCGGTTTCAATGTTTGGTGAAGTGATAACTTATTATTCGGGTCATCATTTAGGATACCTTTTACTGCAGGAAAATCTTTCTTTCCCACGGGAAATCGCAATAACTGGTTATATCGAATCCTCCTTAGAAACCTTCCGCTGGCTAAATCTTAAGACATTCATCAAAACAATTTACTAAAAATTGTAGGTCTTGAAAAGGTCAACAGAGAAATGTGCAACAGTACAATTATGTCTATATCTTAAGGTAATGACACTCGCAATACCTATTCTTATCTATACCTATAATAAAACTAACTTAGTCAAAGCGATGTGCGCATTTCACGCAAAAAGTAATGAACCAATTTTAACTAAATTTTGTGTAGTGATAACTTGTTACTCGGGTCAACATTTAGGGTACCTTTTACTACAGGCGCATTTTTCATTTCCACGGGAAAACGCAATGACTGGTTTTATCGATTCGTCCTTCGAAATTTATATGACTAACGCTGGCTAAACCTTAAGAGATACATCAAAACAATGTACTAGAAAATTGTAGGTCTTAAAAAGTTATACCGACAAGTTCGCAATAGTATATGTCTATCTCCTAAGGTACATTCGCAATAACTGTTTTTATTCACTACTCGCGACTCACTGACTCAACGTTCAGCCCAACCTAATGATGATAGACCAGCACCACAAAAAAAGCCAGCTTTATATACCCATACTAATATTAAATGCGAAAGTAACTTTCTCTGTCTGTCTATCCGTCATTTTTTTACGCCTTTTCTATACCTGTTTTTGTTTTCCTGAGCAAACTTGCTAGATCGTAGACCTTATCTATGCTTTCGAGCTAAGATGAAGATCAAGAGTAGGGGAGACCGGGGCTAGTTGACTATAGGGGTAGGTTGACTAATTATCAAAAACTCGTCCGAGGAAATAGCCTTGAGCTAATCAGTGAGACACGAGAGTCCGTCACCTCCCCCCGCTCAGCCACCGGGAACACGGCGTCGCGCACGCACGTCGTTTGAGAGAAGGAACGTAATATTGAAAAACAACACACGTAAGTAATATTTTTTGTCGTAATATTATTTGTAATAATGCCTATTTATTCATGGTTATTGATTGTCAAAGAGTTTATAACGAATGTTTGATTCATGTTCTTTCTTTTATGTATTATTCTATTTGATTTCGTCGCAGTTTTGAGGTTATGGAATGTGGTTAAAAGTTAAAAAGTGGTTCGGGGCTAGTAGACTAATGTATAACGGGGTTGGTTGACCACCTGATCAACCGGCAATATAATATTATGGATATTGTTTCAGGACCATGCGAACATATAAAAGAAAGACTAATAGAGGGAGTACATCCAACGACGTAATAGAAAAGTGATGACGATGAAAGTGATGAGGATGAAACATTTTGTATGGAGTGCACTGAATCCTATCGCTCTAGTATTTTTGGAGAAGAATGGGTTCAGTGCACTGTGTGCAAGTTACGGGCACACACAAAATGTGTAAACGGGAACATATTGTACTATGAATGCAAAAATTGCACCTCCGATTTAGAAGACTGATCGGATAGTATGATCTCAAAATAATTTATTTTATTAATAAAATAATATACCCATAACATAAATACGAATATATATTTATATATATATTAGATAGATATGATAATTTGTTACCAAATGGTTAAAGTTTGCAAAAAATTATTTCATTTTGTTTTAAATACTTAATAAGAAGGTACTTTGTTTATTTTTAGGTACTCAAATTGCCTAATGTGTAAATAAATGTCTGATTGTTTATTCTTATAATTTGAATTTTATTGTGTTAAATTGACGTGGCGGAAGATCGCCTTGGTCTCAATAAAAAAAATGAGTAATACATTTTTGTCATTTATCCTATTTCCTCGTAGATTTTGCTTTTACAACTTCATAGGTCAACTTACCCCAGGTGATTAGTCAACCTACCCCAAGCATGGGGTAGGTTGATCAGTTTTTCCTATTATACAAAAACTGGCCTGTACTCTATATCATAATGAATAACGTGCTTTTTGCAACTTTTTTGCAAAGCTTAATAGTTAATCTATGAACTGAACCCGTTTTTAAATTAATATACTCTAAAGAAATAGAAATAGAAACCTTTAAGCTGAAACTTGGTCAACCAGCCCCGGTCTCCCCTAAGCCCATTTCTAATAAAAAAAAACTATGATGTACATTTTACATATTATATATAGTCTATGCTATACTACTCGTTAATAATTGTATACGAAAATATCAAAAATCGTTGGACTTTGTCTGCTTTCAGTTTACAGTTAAAAAAAGGATGTTAAACACGTCGTTTATATCAAACATCGAAATCCATAGCCTACAGACACAAAGGAAATTTTTAACGAACATTAATCCGTTTTTCGCGGAAACAGTTTTTCTGAGATAAAAATTTAAAAAACTTTTGTGTTATCCGTACAGTTGTAAAATTATTTTTAAATACATTTTAATATACAAGATTAATACAATTCAAATAACGTCGTATGTCTACCACCAGTTCGGAAGGAAAAAGTATCAGTGCTTAGAAGAACCGGCGAAGGAAATTTAGAGAGACTAAAATATATTCTTTTTAATGAAATTATAAATTACAAATATGCTCTAATATTGAAACAGCTACTTTATCATTGCCAATACGATTATAGAAGATAACAATCTTCAAAAACAACTATTTATTTTATAAATGTATTAAAAACAAACGTTTTTTGACAATTCTGTAAAGGACATACGTGCCGAGAAGTCATTTTTTGATCATCGAAAATTATAACCAGGATAAATGTATGTATTTGGATAGACCTCTCAAAAACTAGCCTGTCTGAACAAGTAATACATTTTTAAACTCCTTCAATTTTCTGAAAAATCGATTTTAATTTTGGTGTAAATTGGTTCTTATAAAATAAACAAATCTTTATGATTACAAGTCCTATAATACGAACGTGCCATAAAAAAAATCACATGTTGTCAATGTTATTCAAGATTTCATTTATGACAATGTAATGTATAAGCTAAAAAGTTAATGTTGAAAAAAAATAATAGTAAAAAAGAATTTTTAAAAACAAGCTTATTTAAATGCTCTAAAAAGAAGAAAATAAACTTTAAATAAATCAAGTCCAACAGTTTATTACATTACATAAGTTAAATGATATAAAAGCTTGTCGCGAGATTTATCTATTTTAAATAAATTCTTGTTTATCTACACAGGCTCATGTTTGGAATTACATTTTATTTATTGATTGATTTTATAACCATGATTTTCAATTTTTCCTAGAACCAAAATGATTCATCAAATGATTCGTCAATGAAAGACTTAGCACCAAAATGATTCATTGATCCATTCTCGATCAATGAATCATTTTGGTGCCAAGTCCTTACAAGATAACATTAGCACAACTTTTTAGATTTTTTTTTCCACTTATGCAGTTACAATACTCCCAAATGCTATCTTCAACTTTCTTGTTGGCTTCAAAGAAACGCTATACTATCTTACCAATAGAGGGATCAGAGAGCGCACGAGTAGTACCTATTTAATATTTAACTGATAGGTGTACGTTTTAATTTTCGGGTTGTCATTATCATTTAAAACTATTATTTTACGACGGGTCTAAAAATATTATTTCAGTGGTTTCTACTTCTAAATTTTCACGCTATATGAACACACTTTTATGCTGGTTAAAAAATCTCGAATAAAAAATCAACGCCCGCATAAAAAGGGAACATGTCCAAAAACAATAGAAGCTTGTTTAACATTTTCCGTGATGATTTTGTAAAACAGGCATAGGTACATTATCCATAAAAAGAATTACTGATACTCTGTAACCTAGGTATTATTAGTTTGTGCTCGCATCTTGGGAAAATCATTTATGTTTTTACAAACATACATGACATTTTTATAAACTTATTGAAAAATTAAGTCAATAATCTATTGGAATAAATGATTGCTTATCTCACAATCATGAGTTTACAAATTAATAAATACCTGACTTATCGAAGACATCTCAAGTGCACCGACGAATCAATTTACACGGGGACTAGCGGTCCCTAATCTGGTTTCCAATTATATCCTGGATGTTAGTATATTAAGGCCTTTTGTATAAAATTTCTATATATAAAGAGATAGCTAATATACTAACTACGACACTGTAATTTCAATAAATGTTATTAACATGAATATATAATTGATACCCTGTAACTAAATATTATCGAAGAGTCCTTGTAGCACAATAACACAAACAATTAAATCCTTGATAATAAATGAAGAAAAAAGATGATTTAATTAAAAATTTGCTTAAATGTTTCATAAGACCTACATCTTACCTATACTTAAAATAAAACAGGGACTTAGTGAAATCTATCCAAGAAATATTTTCTAAAAACAATGTCCGTAAGGTATTATGTACACAATGCACCCCAGACAAAAATTATTATAATAAAAATTTTGTCTGTTTGTGTGTGCATGTTTCGCGCAAAAAGTACTGAACCGATTTTAATGAAATTTGGTGAAGTGATAACTTATTATTCGGATCAATATTTAGGATACCTTTTACTTCAATAAAACCTTTCTTTCTCATGGGAAAATACAATAACTTGTTTTATCGAGTTGTCCTTAGAATCCTTCCGCTAGCTAAACCTTAAGACATACATCAAAATAATTTATATATATAATAAAACTGAAGAGGTTGAATATCTGTACATAGAAAAAATACTAAAACCGAGTCAGGGGGATGTAAGAAGAGAAATAGAACAAATCCAGATTTTTTCTTTTAATTTTTTGTTTCTCTGTCTGTTTATCTGTTTATACGGGCTAATCTCCGAAACTGTTGGACCGATTTAAATGAATTTTCTATAGTGATACCTTATATTCCCAGTCAACATTTTAGATACTTTTTATCCCGGAAAATTAAAGAGTTCCAATGGAATATCTAAAAAACTATAGTAACTTATACAGCTTAGTTCACAACGACTTATGCACCTAATTTAGTAAAATTTGGCATGGCTGATACCTTATACCGGAAAAATGTGCGGTTCCCGTGGGATAGATTTGTTTTTGTTTTCCTAGAGGCGAACTGGAGCGAAGCGAGAGTGAGCCGCTAGTGTACTATAAAATTGTAGGTCTTAAAAAGGCCTACAGAAAAGTTTGCAATAGTTTATGTCTATTTCCTAAGGTACATTTACTACAACTATTTTGATTATATATTAAAAGCACTGTCGCGACTCACTGACTGACTTATCAACGTTCAGCTCAAGCCGATGATGAAACCAACTTTACATATCCAATATCCATACTAATATTAATGCGAAAGTACTATATACATAGTTTATTCTATACTAACCGTTAAAACGTTGGTACCTAGGGACGAACCCGAGCGAAGCGAGGGTGAGTCGCTGAAATTATATATTGATTATTATGCGGATACTTCAATTAAATTGAAACCATAAAAATATCAGTCACGTTTTACATTGACCAGTGTATTGGGGCATGCGGCATGTTTCTGACTAATAGGTACGTTATACGACTTACTGATTATGACAAAGCGTGGCTTTGAATAACGCCGTCAGAAAACCTTAAACAACGGAATTATCGCGTAATTTGAGTGTAAATCGCGTTTGATTTACTTATTGTGAACACTTTACTAATGATGGAATTGGTGGTACATTAAAAGGTAGGCTAAAAGACATCGTTAGCTCACTGTAAATTGATTCTACTCAATATGAGAAATAAGTGATACTTAAGAGTGTCATTTTCAGCTTGCGACAAGTTTTGTTCAATAATTAAGTTTCGTTTATCAGCAAAGTTAGGAGACAACTCCACAAAATTATATACGAATACATAGTCTATAACTACAAGGCTCTCTATCTACCCTGCAAGAAGGGCTTGGTAGAGTAAAACACAGAGACATTGTATATAATATTTTCATAACTTTTGGTATTTTGCTTGGCTTTGGTATCAAATTATATTTATGCTACACATATTTCAAATTTATATACATCCCTTGTTGCATTTTTGAAGTTTATGATACAATCGATATATCAAAAATGTAGGCAAAAAAAATCAAATCAAAAGATAAGTAAATAAATTTTAATGAGTAGTTAAGTTTTTTATCTTAAATACTAAATTCTTCCGAAAGTTTAATAGTCGGACAAGCTATTAGTGCTATCCTTCCTGGATAAAAATACTAATAACTAGCAAATTGAGCTAAAGCTTCCTATCGAGTATAGATTTTATGGTTTTCACAAAATCAACGTATTATATATATGTGGATAGGAGTTACTTTCTTTTATAATAGAATTTATTTATAACCTAAATACAGTGCCTCCTAGTATAGTTATGAACCGTCGTCTTAACTTTTTTTTTCAGTTATTTCTTTATTTACAATAAATGAAATTACAAATATACTTAATTATATATACAAATCAAATGTACACTTAACATGTCGTCTTAACTAAGTAAATATATTGAGTGAATATGACCTCAAACGATCTAGTTGTTCAGAAATTCGACTGTCGCTACCAGATATACTGATTATAAACATTTAAAGATAAAGTGAAGCTTTTTAAAATTTAGCATCTACACTATAGAAAGCCTGGACTGTATCGTTATACATACATGTCACTGGCTATTCAGTTACTTTGGCGATAAATCAATAACATACAGATGCAAATGACATATGTACTTCTTTATATACTCTCTGATTTTCTACTTTTTATGTTAAAGTAATTGCTAAACATCTATTACAACCGTACACTTTTTATTATATACTTCGCAATATGTAATATAAATACAGAATGGATATTCAATTAAGTAGGTACAACAAAGTCGAAACGCTTCAGTAGTAAGGTCTGGGAGATCGTTCGAAGTCGGAAGTTCTCGGCGGAGTATGCGCACGACGCGGCGCTCACCGCTGCGCTGTAGACAGCCCCAATCGCATCCTAAACGTAGCATTAAAAATAATATTTTGAGGTTAACTTTCTACACTTATAATAAAATGAACTGATGCCAAAAGTGCGTTTCGAACGCTCAGATTCGTTCAAACATTGACGTGTCGAATGTCGCGAAAGAGAACTTTGAACCGAAAACTGAGACGTTTTGTTTGTGTAAATACAAAGCTTTTACTATCAAGTGCACGGACAAAGAAGATATCATCATTCTCGCTGCGATTCACATAAATGGATGTAACTCTTCATGGTTGTTACGATACAGTTAAACTGTAGGCTGATAATAAATCTCTGTTACAGAGTACCGTGTTGTGTAAACATATCCCGCGTCAATTGTAGGGCCTATGTTATGTTAAAGTGAATAGTTCTTCCCTTGTTATTTAAGATAAATGTTAAATATTTAAATATTAAAGTAGAGTTCCTGCTTGTACGTTGCTTGATCCACCTGTGATATTCTTTTAGTAAGCGTTGACATTTGTGTATAACTACTAAACTGCCAGTTTCTATAAACAATAACATTCTAGTATAATCATCGTCACCAGATGAATTATTCTTTCTGTTAGGAATTGACAAGAAAATAATATAAGAAATATAAATTAATAGTCATAAAAAAATTCTTTATGTATACCTACTGTTGGATATTGTAGTAGCTGTTCTTCCTTCAAATATATTATAGAAGATGTGGAGCTAGGTGCTAGTAAAAATGTTTATTTGATAACTGCATGGGGGCGATCAAGTCGAAGAGTGCTGTTTTTTTAAAGGTAAAATTGTATTCCACGTACATATGTAGATGAATATAGAGAATATTTCATTCTTCTTAGCAGTACTGTCTCTATTCTAGTAACGTCCTTCTTAGAATATTAATAATTAATATATTTATTTTTCAAATGGATTTATAACTTCTATCAATTGTTTACAGATATATCGAACTAATCACTATTAAAATCCGTCGCTTTGCAGTCGTCCAGAATATTGTTTAATATTTCACAAACTTATAATGACTCTAGTGAATTTGCTAACTTTCTATGGTTTAAAAGAAATAGCTTTCTTGGCATGTTTTTCAAAATTGTATAAGTCGTTTATAATAAAATTGTTTAACGCTGGCGAAGCGAGGGTTAGTCGCTAGTTTTACATAAAAAATTCTTTAATCTTATTTAGTCTCGTATTAACACGACAATGGGAACGTAAAGGGGTAGCAAAAGTTCGAAAAAATAACAAGAAAAAATTTTACTTTGCGCATAAAAACATGAAGGAAAGAAAGAATGTAAGGTAAAAAAATATTTTCTTTTTCTTTCAAGTCACAAACTTTTACTGACTAGACGCTCCACTAGCGTGAACAAATGAGCAAAAGAGTCCCCCATGTTCCTCCCATGCCACTCATTAATTGACGAGATCCACGCTAATGAATTTATTACCATAATAAAGCTTAAAAACCATATATTGAGAAATGATTTTGTATTGTCTATTCAGTTACTTTTAAATGTTTAACGAAATTAGTAATTACTAGTGGTTTACCCTCCCTTCGCTCGGGTTCGCCTCTAGAAAAAAACAAACCTATCCCACGGAAACCGTACATTTTTCCGGGATAAAAAATAACCTATGTGTCATTCCAGACTATAATATACCTCTGTGCCAAATTTCATCCAGATTCGTTAAGCCATTCTGGCGTGAAAACGTAACAAACATCCATACTCAACAACTTTCACATTTATAATATTACCACAGATGTATGTTATTTACTACTATGATTTTTTAATTAACTCTTTCAGATAAGTTAAATTGAATATCCAATAGTCATCGTTTTGATTCTCTTACATTAAAAACGAACATAAGAATAAATTTTATCAAAGTAAGTAACCAAAGGCACCAACAAGTAATAAAACATTTCATCGTCTTATTATCATATACTTCTTTATCTGTTAAATATAGCTCTATCTTACCAGAACTGCATGCTAAACCTCTAGTAGCTCCTGGAAACTGACTGTTTTAAAATAAAATGTATAATTTAATACGTTTTATTTCAATAATTAGTACTACAGTGTAGTATTTCAATAGTTAGTACTATTGGAATTAAACGTTCGCTTCGAAACCAAGTGAAGTTGGTTCAAATTCCGGATCTCATACCTCTCTCTGATGTTCTCATGTTTAATTTTCCATTTTAACAAGATTTCCATTTGCCTTCCGGTAAAGGAAAATATCGTGACGTGACGTCTTAGAATGATATGTGAAGTTCGCCAACATGCATTTGGTCAGCGTGGTGGACTATGGCCTGATTTGTAAAAAAAGAAATCGAAAGAAAAATATAAATAAAATATAATATATTCCATGATTTATTTATGTATATAATGAAAGTGCAACTGGTCTCTATCTGTACATGGAACATATTTGAGAAAAATCAATATCGGGGTCCTTATTATCGCAATAGAACCCAAAACAATAATTTTTATAATTTTTGTCTGTTTGCCTGTACGTTTGTGCGCACTGTGATTTGGGCGAGGTTTTCAGTAATCTATTGTGGTAAACTTCACTTGTCATTTAGTATTTCTTTTTTTTTTTTTAAATCGGTTCATAAATAAAACAGTTATGTCAATTTAAAGAACCACCTAGGGACGAACCCGAGTAAGTAAAACGAAATATTTTTTAATATTAAAAGACGTAAATTAATAATAACTTAAAATATTATACTTAGCGACAGTACAGTACATATACAAATTGTTTTTATAAACAAATGCCTTAAGATAATAGGTGACAAATTTCCTTGTTAATTCATGTACCTCCAAAGTTTGACTTAAAGTAAAGTAATACGGCATTCAAATATATTATAATTATTTACCCTAAGATGAATATATTGCTCGCTTTACTTAGCTTTATATTCGTGTTTCAAAAAAACTAAGAAACTAAGAAATATAGGCATAAAAGTTACAAATGTACATATCTTAGCTTATTAACGACTTATGACATTGTAATTATACGTAATATAAAGATTAATAATACTATTTTAATGTGTATATTATAATGTAATAAATGTATACGTAAAAAAATTAAAAACATTTAGAAAGATTTAAAATCTTTTTAGGATTGACAACTCTATTAATCTCGATCCCTTATTATTATTCTCCGTGAAAAGATTTACGGCCTCATCTATAAAATTCTTTTATGAAGCTGTTATTCAGAACATAATTTCATGCTCAAACATAATAAAGTTTGAAGCAAACACTATTATGCGAACTAAAAAATTGCACTTTGTTCGACACCCTCCTCTGTGTAACGGGATATGGAGGCCGATGTTTATTCTTGAACGCCACAACCCCGTCTGCCTTACGGACACTGAAAATTGTGTCAGGGTCGCTCCCTATTGATCTCGCTTCTTTCACTGCGACAGTCGGCCCGTCCCGTCTTTTCCGAGTAGAACGATACTAATTAATAAACGGATATAATATTTTTTCTCAGTCCATTGCATAAAATAATTTTCAAAACAAAGGCCGTTTGAAGAACATAAATTCAAATTAAGCTTTTGTTTGGCCGTCTAAAAATAAATTTTTGAGTTAGCGAAAGTGAACCTTTTGTAACATTTGAGGCACAATTTATTTACCATTGCCTCTTGTTTTAATTTATAAAAACTTTCTTAACATACCTACTACATTTTTCACTTTTTTATATTATAAATAAGAAAAATCGGCCTAACGAAGAAAGGTCCCGTTATGGAAATTTACAGGACAGACAAAAAACTTTGGTTATATATCTATTAGTCTACTGTTTTATAAATAAACATAATACATACAATAGTATAATCTGGGGGATAAGATACGTATGTATATCGTAATCTGTATACATACAGATTACCCAACTTTCGTACATTTTCTTTAATATCTAATAGATATTATAATATTCATATTTTTTTAAGAAATGTGCATTTTGTATTCAGAATGGGCCCTTCATTTTATATATAGTAAGTCAGGAAGAGTGGCCTATAGTTTAAAAGAGATTTAATCCAATCATATTTTTTATGCAGTTATGCATACCACCTGTAGACGTACAAGTGGTTATGTGGGACTCACCGGCTAGGAAAGCCAGTACTAGTACTATCCACTTATTTAAGTTACGAATTTAGGAAAAAACATACTGCCAGCTATCTCAAAGATTATATTGTAACGTTCTAAATAACTATACTTACATTATTTTACGAGTAAACACCAAAATATTGATTAAAATTGCATAATGTGCGTATAAAAAAGACCCACATTAACTTTCGACTGACGTATTATGGATGCGCTCCGGATTACGTCAAATTTTCATTTTATTTTTTAGATTTTTTAGGCATCTATACCTAATAGGCGTCTCTCCCTGTCTTACCCTATCACTTGTTGCATTATCTCTTTACACTATTCTTCCGCCATTGGGTCCATTGTAATACATTTTCTAGCTTATCATCAGCTTTTAATATTATTAATTATTTATATATTATTTTATAAAAATAAATATTATATTTTGTAACTTTTCATTTTATTTACTTTAAAGTTATATTATAATTTAGGAAATGAATATAATTATAACGTTGTAACAAATCACTTACAAATTGATTGTAAAAAAATTTAATACTCTTACTACTTAAATCTATGGTTAAGATAATATAGTCATTATTATCTTAACCATAGATTGGATTTAAAAATTGGAAAGTAGAGACAAGAAGAAAGAGAATAAAACAAATGTAAATATGACATAATACGTAAAATATTATTATTATAAAAGTGCTTACCCGCTATTACATTTTACATGAAACGTTGAAAACATTTTATAGCAAGCACTTAACTATTATCTAAAAATACGACAGTACTGTTATGATTATTAAAACTTCATAAATCTTCAAATAAAATGGTACTTATATCGATAAAGCTATTACCATACCTGTGGGCACTCGACCCTTTTTCTTTGTATTCATCCTAAGTACGAAGTTAACCTTCTTTTTAATATGTACAAAATTACTTACCTTACTTTCCTTTCTTCAGGACACCTTCTACATTAAGCTTGGAATTATGGTAGTATTATTACGAGTCCGCTTGTGATCTCAAGAACTATTATTCCATTTACATAATTCTTTTTTAATATAGAAATAGTCATTTGGCCAGGTTTGTTTGGCCAGTTATGTAGTAACATATTTGGTTACTAGGTGCCTCTTTGTCCATCGGAAATATCGATTGAAAAATCACTACACAATATTTTAAAGACGTTAGGACCTGGGCGAAGCGAAAATAAATGTAGTGCCTAAACACACTAAAATTCTTCTTCTTATGTGTAGCGTTAAATAAAAAGTACATAATTTTTATTAAATAATTATTTATAGAAATAAGTGTCATTGTTTTCTAATTGCAATATTTTTATATACGGTTTTTATATACGATTTGCAATATTTATATTATACTCGTATATAGACAAAATATGACATATTACATTTCATATCTGCCCAGTAAATTTATATTTTAGCGACATACCGCTTTACCTATGTAGGCACACACAAATATATACATCCTTTTTTATACTTGTACATTTTATATTAAGACCTTTTTATTAACCTTTTTTTTATAAATAATATTTGTGACATATTGAAAAAGAGATTAAGAAAAAGTATTGACATTAAAAGGCGTATAATTCAATGCAATTATTTTATTTATATTTCCAACAAAATAGAGGAAAATAATAATACATTGCCGCTACGATCATACCTACATATGTATTTTAACATCCCGCTGATGGGGTCGAGGGGGATCAGACTATAGTCCACCACGCTAACCAAATGTATATAGGTTGGTTGGTTGGACTTCACATGTATTTCGAAAACTTCCTAAGTTCACATGAAAATATCAGACGTTGCACCTGAAAATATTTTGCATGTACTATTACTGTCTTTAATGTATACGATTATATGTTATAAAATGCGGGTAAGCTGTAACGATTATCAATTGTCTTACAATGTAACTATTTATACCATTTAATGTAAGGAAAATCCTATTGTATATTTGGATATTATGGTTTATCTTTAAATTTTTAAAAAGATTCCTCTCTTTACTCTCTAATATTTGTTACATACATACATACGTTGCGCTCATCGGACACTTCAGTAAACCATTGTTTATGCAAACCATAATTTATATAAATTATTGATATGAATTACGTTTCCTTGAGCAAATAATGACCTCCTCTAGTTTTTCTTTACGTGGTGTATATGTTTCATGTCGGTCCATACTCTTAATAATTATAGTTTTATACACTTAAAAACGCTTTTGTCGCCAACTGTAATATAAAGAGCTTGTTAAAACTTACCAGATGAGTACTTACGAAACTCGAAGTCTTAACTAGGAGCCCTGTCACTGTCTACTACCCTGGCTCCATCACCAGATCAGGTCCTAGATACCAAATTATAGTATTGTCATCCGAATAACATATACAATGAGAAGTGAACAAAAATTGACTTCCAAGTATTGATTACATTGAGTGAAACTATTTTAGAGTGTCAAAAAAATCAACCATACGAGTACATCTTTATTTAATCATTATTTTCTTAATCCTAAATGGATTATTATATATGTTTTATTTCTCATTTAAGATTTTTTTAAGATTTACTGTTGATAGTTTAAAAATTTGATTTATTGGTATATAATTTTTATATTTTAATTCTGTAAGTATATTGTTAAGTTTGGTATTTAAGTGTCAAAAGTAAAAGTGGAAATAAATAAAAGATGCACTCCTTATGTGTAACTAAGGGGTGAAAAAAAGATGTTCTATAACGGTATTTCATCATCTTTGGAATAGATCTTTAAAAATGACAAAGATAATGAGATCTTTTTTATTTAAATGCTTAGTGGTAAGTTATATGTCCCCAATTCTAACTTCTAAAATATTTAATGGAAAATTCTTAAAAAAATCAGATAATATACCTAAATTTTCTTGTCTATTTTTTCTCAATATGTTTATTTTCTTTCCCAAGATAGTAATGGAAACGAGAACTTATTTTAATCCAGTATTTTTAGATTTCATCCTATATTTATGTATTCTGCTTATATTAATTTCTTCGAATTTTATATCTCAATCTTTTTTGTTTTTGTAACCAAACTTTTTAGTTTCATTTTCATTTTACAACAGAAATGTTTATTTTATTTTCGAATAATATATTAATACTTTTCAGATATAAATATGTGCAATTTTTTTCTTTGAACAAATAAATAACTGAAGGGACGTTCTCTCACATGACATATTTCTTAAGGAGCAACTCAAAAAACGTAGGCTCTTTATAAATGTATCAAATTATTTACTAAGTCTTTAATATTCATCTATCTCTAATGTATAAAATTCTCTTGTCACATTGTTTGTAACAAAACCCTCCGAAACGGCTAAACCGATTCTTATGTTTGTGTGTATATTCAGTAGGTCTGAGAATAGGACGTAAATTATTTTTCATACCCCTAAGTGATAAGGGTGGTCCACCTTAGGTATGAACCCGAGCGGAGCGAGGGTGAGTTGCTAGTAATCTATAAAAATGGAAAAAATTAGAGCATCCTTCACAATATTTTATAGAATCATTCATTTAATAACTTATTAGTTAACTAATATTATTTTTCTTATTTTTATTATTTTTATTTTTATTTATAAACCTTTGTTATACCGACAAAGACAAAAAGGTTCAATTAAATGTCGATAGTACTTCGTATTCATAGATTGTGTTGTTTACATTTATGAATTACTAGCGATTCACCCTCGCTTCGTGTGATTATCAATCTTGCGCCTTGGCCGCTTGACCACGATGATTATGCCCGAGCGTAAGAAATTAGCGACCATATGTTGCGTGGAATAATGCGAAAGAAAACCGCATAAAAACTCGAAAACACGTGTTTTCCTAGACATAAGACTATATTCTTGCCCGATTTTTCGAGACTCGATTTTTCGCCCCCGAAAACCCCCACATACCAAATTTCAGCGAAATCGTTAGAGCCGTTGCCGAGATCGCCGGTATAAATAAATAAATATACAAGAATTGCTCGTTTAAATATTAAATTGTTACTTAGCCGAATCTGTACATTAAATATTTTTCGGAAAATCTTATTGAAACAGGCGTTATTATTGATACAGAGGCCGAATCTATAGTTTTTAGAATTTCTGTCTGTCTGTCTGTGACCGCATCAGGGAAAAACCACTGAAGGGATTTTGATGAAATTTGGTATGATGATAGCTGGTTATCCGGATTAACATATAGGTTAACCTTTTACTGCGGGAAAATATCTCATCTCTGAGAAATCTATACTAAACGTTAAAACGTAAGTAGGGCCGAAACTGAGTGGAGAGAGGGTGAGTCATTAGTAGAAAAATAAATAGCTTATAGCAACATCACCAAAATTAACTGCTTAAAATGTGGAATAAAAGTACTGAAAAAAGATGAATTAGTGAGGAACATAGTATTATCACAGTCCATTAATTCATACAGTCGTCTTACGAAGGCCAAAAGACAGGGTAATCGCGCGGGGCGTGCAAGGTGAGACTGAATCATCATACTTGCTTTCATATGACTTTCGGGTACGTCTTTAGGGTTAACTGTATAGAGCATGTCAAGAGATGGCAAGACAGCGCAAACATGAAAATTTTACTTTTTGGTAACTTTTCTTTTAATAAATCAATGGGCGATTGCCTACTGTATGAACGTTTCTACTTATGCTATAGTATTTTTTTATTATATATATATATATAGTATGTGCATAGTATTTATGCAGTCATATATTATATACATGTAAAATGACATAAAACATATATCTTATATTCATATTTTTAAAAGAGATATCAACGTCAATTATTACTGTCAACGTTACCTATCTTCGTTATATGAAGACTAGACTAGCCTTAAGAATAGTGACAATTAAATCTGCCCAATTTCTTTGTATGGGATGGGTCATCTGTATTATTTTGATACCTTGTATGCTATGCCTTTACATATAAAAATACATATAAGAATCATCACAGTATAAAATACATTAGGCTCATTCCATGTCAAATCTACCAATAGTTGGAATCGCCCGTTTCGATTTGGATGAATTTTGGTCACAAGTTTTCTTTTATCATATAACGAAGTTCTGCCGAAGAAAAAAAAAATATTTTTTTACAAAAGTTATGCAAAATGTTTGACATTAAATTTTTGGCTCAAATTTTTTTGTATAATACCTTGTACTTATCTTAAAAGATGTGTCGTATCAATCACACTGGGAAAGTGAAATTTTTAATGCTGCAAATTACAAAATTACATGATCGCTTAACTTAAGAGATAAATAAAAAAAAAATTTAATAAAATTCAAAAATTCATATTTTTGTAAAAACTTAAGATGCAGCTCTAAAAATTTCAAGATCTTTTAAAATAAGTACAAGGTATTATACAAAAAAAAAATTAAGCCAAAAATTTAATGTCATTTTCGACGATTTTTAAAAATTTTAAATGTAACAAATTTTTTATTTTTAATTTTTTTTTCCAAAACATTTTTTTTTTTCAATAGCCCCAAGTGTCTCCTTTAAAACAAATAAAGGTCCGTTTCTTTATTTATAACAGTTTTCGAGATATTTGAAATATAATGTTGACAAAAAGAAAAAAAAGCAAATTTTGAATTTTTCATAACTGTTGAAAAAGAAATTTTTTTTTCCTTCGGCAGAACTTCGTTATATGATAAAAGAAAACTTCTGACCAAAATTCGTCCAAATCGAAAGAGTAGATTCCAGCTATTGGTCGATTTGACATGGTATGATCCATTAGTAAATAGTATTGGAATATTTATCATGTTATTTATGCAGGTAATGCATAAACTAAGGGTGCAAAGATTTAATTACGCAAGAGTACTTCTTTATTCAACGAAATAGAAATGTACTTTACCTTTATTATCACAATTAAAAATGCACACAATGAAAGTCAGATTTCTCTTCATGGTTTTAACTTAATGAAGACTGCAGATTTTTGTTTGCAAAATTAACGAACATAGCCAATTTATGCTGCAAATGTTGACAGAAACATTTTTGGGATATTTGTCTATGACAAAAGTATATCAGAATATAGGCCAGGGAACGGCAGCCTTACTTTCTTTTTATTGTTATAATATTATTTACTTTTAAAACAAAATTTATGCATAGATATTTCTTTTTTCAGGTAAGTGAAACTACGATATCCTTCGTATTAAAATGGTATGTAATTTACGACATTTATAAATAGCGCAAAGTAATATTGATACATCAAAAATATTAATCAAACCACGTCCAAGTGAAACTTACGAAGGCTAAAAATTCTTTCAGTAGTATATTGTGGCAATGTTTCGGCTAGGCTGGTAAAAGCTTTTAGAAATATACAGTACGATTTACCTTTCCTAATGGCAATAGTAGTGAAGTCGTACCGTAATACGTTTTCTTTTTTCTTATTCTTAAATCCCCGCCAAAAATAAACTGTGTACTGAATATTCATGAGTATGAAAGAGCATTGTTAAGAAACTCAATAAAATATTCAGTCCAAATACATTTTAAATATAGTTTTACTTTATATTTCTATTATCTATCCCATAAATATTATAAATTCGAAAGTTTGGATGGACGGAAATTTGTCTATTTCTCTCAATCACGCCAGAATTGCTGAAAGGACCAGGATGAAATTTGGTACAAAGATAGATTATAGCATAGAATAGCACATAGGTTACGTTTCAGCCTGGAAAAATATATGGCTCCCGTGGGATATGCATACTAACCGTTTTATAATTCGTTAGATACAATTTATATTTAAAATGGTTATGCACTTAACTTTAATTATGTATTTACTTCACACGACCTTGACATAAAGTTTTAGTGCTATACTAGTGAATGCACGATGCATAGAGTAAAAATGTATGAAAAAATTGCAAACTCATAACATCTTCGTTAAATTAAATACAAGAAGAAAATTGCAGATTGCATATGGTACAATATTTCAGTCGTATACAATAATTAAAACATTCAATGACAGGCAGTCGCTATTGCGCAATACATTTGACGAGATTCTCCATTTGATTCCGCGCGTCATTCCTTTGAGATTAAATTTAGCCTCGTCACGTAGCGCCGCTTCCGCCCCCTAGCGCTGTTCGCTAGCCGTGATTGCAGGTCGCAGTCGTCGGTCGCAGGTCCGTGTCGATGTTAGCAGCCGCTCTGACGCTAGCGCCAGCCTCACCCGTGCACCGAGCAGGGAGGCAGGAGGCGGACCGCTCAAACCTCACGCTTGCGCTTTACGACCAGCGCCATATTATTCTCTTGTAACGTACTCTCGGTTCGTTTGCTCGGTCAATTATCTTTAACGTATTGAGGAGGCAACGTTACGTGATATAATTCACATTTATTGTCATAAAATTACTTTATACATAAATGGAACTAACTATTAGTAGCTCTTGGCTAAATTGAAATATTACACAAAAGATATTCAAAGCGGTAGCAGTCGTTTATTAGTTTTATAAGGATATGAAACATTGTTTTATATTCACTAGGGGCTCACCTCTATAAAAATAAAAACAAATCTATCCCTCGGGAACCGTATTTTTTTCTAAGGAAAAAGTAGCCCAAGTGTTATTTCAGACTATAATCTATCTCCGTGCCAAATTTCATCCAGATCCGTTCAACCGTTCTGGCGTGAAAGAGTAACAAACATCCATACTCACAAACTTTCACATTTATAATGTTTATAAAGATAAATGTATGCCTATCTAGGTAAGAGTCAGTACGTTTACTTAAAGCAGCAAGTGTAATAATAAAAGGATATTATAACGTTTATTGAATGTATAAGTGTAGTCACATGAATCAAGTTGGCACTTATATTACTAGTACATTTTATGTTCAGTGCAGACTGGATATAAAAGATGAAGATTGTCCATAAAAATAATCTGGCAGTTTACGTTCCTAAGTAATACTAAAATTTTGATTTAATATATAAGTATATATCTAATTTGCATTATATCCTTTTTTAGGTTGGTTAAAACCTTATAGTTATGGAATATCGCCAACTAATTTTAAATATAATCTGAATAAATGAAATACATGTACCTACATAGGTTACTAAGTGAATTATTCCCTCAAGTTTCATAATTAATTTATGTATCAAGTACACAAGATAAAAACGGTGAAAATAATATTCATTTAAAACGTTTCTACTTCAAAATTTATATGAAACCATACATAAGCTTAGATTTTTTTCGTTTAAGCATCCTTTATGTTTATTGCGATAACCTTTGCTGTATTTGAAAATAAACCCAGACGTCTTAAATTCAACCTAATTAGAACTTTCCTTAAACATTACAAAATTATTCTAGTATTTATGATAGTACTGGAACTTAAACTAGGTAGAGTTTAAGAATGACTTATTATGATTTGAAGAAAAATCGACTTAAATGAAAATTGAAACAAATGAAAATGATGAACATCATAAAAGTAATAATGATTAATGTGAATATAAATTATTAACAAATTATTGATATACGTTTTCACTTTTCTTGTTATTGATTCTCAAGGGATTTTATTTGAATATGTACATACATATATAACAACCGCTTAGATTTTTTTATAATTCGTTGAATTTTTTGATACCCTAGGTAAATTTCAAATAATAGTAATGGAAATATTTAGTTTATTTATAATTTTTACTAATTTGATTAAATTAAATTAAAAAAATTTGATTCGCTATTTTTTATAATTCTTTTATAAATGGCACATTCATATTTTGTGAAGATTAAATTATAAACAGCAGTAAAGCAAATATTATCAATGAGACTATGAACAAAGTGTCACCGTTAAAACCCTTAATTAAAATAAAATCTTGATCAAATATGTAAGTCGACATTAATCAATCATACAAATGACGTGCCCTGCTAATGTTGTGCTGAATTAATAAGGGGGAAAGTGCATTTACTCTTTATTTGCTCACAAATACAAGCAACATTTGATTATTCATCTTTAAAGGCAAACAATGAAATGTTTACATGGCAAAAACTCATTTAAAATTTTATGTCGGCGCTACAACTTTCTCTACTATAATACTTTAATACCATTTTGGTATTTAAACTTGTAGCATTGTAGAGCTTTTTTGAACGATTTTACTTTAAGAACTTATATGAACATGTATATGATAAGTACAGTATTATAAATAGGTATATATACAAGTATTTAGTATATTATATTATAGTAAATTAAAAATTTATTGATTGTTGTATAATTTTTACTAAAAGATAAAGAATCTTCAATGAATATGTCAATTTATTTACATAATAATTAAATATCACAATAATAATGTACTTGATGTTTTTAAATATCAGTGTTCTAATATGGACATAATATTAAACAACGTAGCTGCCTGCGTCGAGCGTCAATTATGTAAAGACGTGAGATATATTCGTGAGCAAGAAGCCTCATTAGAGATTCGATAAGTTAAGCATTTGTTCATTTTAAACGAATTTAATGAAAGGCTTGGCCGCTGTTGTATAGTACGAGGCTGGTAGCACGGCACACGGGCGCCGCGGCGCCGCCCGCCCGCAGGCGCGTGCCCCGAAGCCGACCGAGAACTTACGATCGTTTCGCTCCGAATCGTAACGAAGTTCGACGATCGCGACCACCCTCCGTCGACGCGTGCCGGATCCAGTCGCAGTGAGAGCCGCCTGGGCGTTGGAACACTTCTCCATGTGCCCAGTGCTCGGTTATGTAACTCAATAAACTTATTTATTTATCAACTTAAAATATCCTCAGGGACGTTTGTGGTTAAAATCTCATATTTCGTTATCGCTACCCTGTTAGATTTAATATCCAATACATGTGTTAAAGTGATGTGTACCTCCGCCTATCCTCGCGGCAATAGACATCGGCACAGGTTTATCGTTTTGTTCGAAAATTCTGTTTCAATTTCATTTTAATTAAAATGATTGCACAAAGGTTTTATTGTTATCTTGTGTTATTAAAGCATCGCTACATAACTCTATATATGAATTCATAGAAAATCGTACTGTTGAATAGTTACAAGGAATTAATCTTATTCATACAATCAACATATTTGATTTGTTACATGCCGGTCGGTGCTCGTTGTTGCTGTTCCAATTAAAAGAACAAATAGTACAAGACAAATAAGAATTTGGCGCAATGCAGGACGCTAGTATGAAAGGTTCATATATTTGCTCGCCGCTCATTTCAAATCCGTAATTATTTTGATAGATGCAATTTTATGCACTAATACATGTCATTACGTTTACTATATATATATCATTCATTCGCAGAACGCCGTAGCAATGTTACCGTATACAGATTGTTAAAGTCCAAAAATAGTGTTTCGTAGAATTAATATAAAACATTCATCCACTTTATTTTTTTTAAATTCTGTTCTACGAAATATTAAATGTATATAAACTTTGATGAAGTTAAAAAACAAACTGATATTCTAAATATATGTATATATATTGCTGAAATTCCTTTAACAGAGATACATTCTGCATAGAGTTAATACATCTGCATTATTTGTTGAGAGGCAAAGAGCTGCACGGTTGCAAAGCTGTTTCTAAAGTAGTCCATCTTATATTGGACAACAATTTTAGCTAACATTTTCGCTAGATCAAGTTGAAACAGGATTATATCCTAAATAAGAGAAGAGCTTTCACCACTTTAAACTTATGTAGAATCAGCAAACACAAGTGCCAAACATTTGTATGATGCAAAGCTCAGCGACAATACTTGACCTAAAAGCGTACACAGAGAATTCTATCTAATCTTGAGGTTTATTTTTTGCATTGAACCTTCACCTTTAATCCAATTTGTATTTCACATATGTATATTGTATTAACATAATATTTGTTATTTATATTATAAAAAATAATTCTTAAGTTATTCACAACATCTTCATGGTTTGGCTGGTTGTGTTGCCTGCATTTTACGTTATAGCTTGTTCTCTATTTTCTTATAAATATAAGAAAATTTTCATTCTTAGCTAGGTAAGCCAATTTGATATTTGAAACGTACAATCTCTTTTAATTTTACATTATTATGCTTGATCAAAATCATTTAATTCCTTTTAAATTCTGTCCTGCTTTGATTAAGTATTAAGGCTTAATTGGATTTCCAAGTTAAATAACAAAAACATTTACATACATAATACATATTATAACATGTTCAAAATTAATAATAACGTAAATTTAGAAACTGTCCTATTTGTATCATTGAATTAATTGATAGGTAATATATATAGATACGTATCAAACAAATTACGGTAGGTAACGTCGATTACCGTTGGATTAATTTAATTTCCGACTAAATCTAATGAACGTTAATAATTATCGTTAAAAATAATTGACGTAAAAACAATGATAAAGTGCTTTAGCACTCAACAAAAATTGTCATCATTAAATTGTGGAACACATTCGCAAAATTACGTGTATACAAAAATATGTACATCAATTTTTACCGAAATTTTACCTTCACACGGTGTAGCAAAATATTGTTTGATGAAAAATACAAAAAAAAAATCCGCTTGGGCATGGGAAATTTTAAAAGATATGTATAATGTACATCCCTATATCGATTTACAGGGTTAAAATGAAACTGCCGTGTACTTTCATTTATATGTACGAGTAGCTTGCTCCATTAATTATTCTTACCCTAAAATTTTCTTGAAAAGTTAATTGTGTATTCATACATTATGGGGACTAATAAAATAATTAAAATAACCCTTTTTTACGTAAAATAAGTATGATTAAAACTTTATTTAACTCAGTAATATATTATATTTAAATAAGAGTTCAAAACAATTAAGGGGAAAATTCCATTATGAAAACTGTTATTTTTAATTTCTATTACCAAAATATATAGGTGCAATCGTATTTTATTGGTTTGTAATTCGTTGATAATTTTTATTTATAGAACATTTAGATTGTTTTATTTGTCTTTAATATATATATCGTTGGGACTAATATATCACTTAAACTGGATACTAAATTGATATTAAATTGCTTTGGCATTTGAGTTCAAGAAACATAATACTCGTATATAAAACAAGATAATAATGATTTTATTTTTGTACAACTTTAAATGAATATGAACTCAAAATATATTTTCTCGCAACTTATTTATATAAAACTGTTACAGTTTTAACAATCTAACTTAAATCTTATAGACTTGATAGATATATATTATGTTTTTTTTATAAAACCCTGACTTTCCACTCGTTTAAGTTTAGCTTAAAATTAAATTTAGGCCTACTCCTTATTGTCTTGTTGACACATTTCAAACATCCGACTATATCTAAATATTAAAATAAATTTTGCTAATATAATTTATAACATATAATAAAAAATATTTAATGTTACAAATAAATCAGTTTAAGGCCACATGCGACGTAGACACGATAGACCAAATGCAATGTCGCATTACTGTGGTGCATCACGCCCTACTTCCCTTGGGACGCGCCGGCTGTTAGCGTAATTAAAACGTGACTAAACTTCAAGAAATACATCATTCTCACGTCATGAATGAGCACAAAGTAGCATGTTATTAGTTTATTTCACAAGTTTGCCTCGGGGCTTAAAGACAAAATCTACATTTATTTTATTTATCCCTTGACTTAAAGTGAAACATTGTAGGTACATACTTATATTTTATGTAGCACATAGATGTAAAGAAATGATGTTATTACTGTGACAAAAAAATGTGTTATTGACAAAACAGTATAGTATTCAAAAATTTTCCGTATCTTAATTATAAATATAATTTGTATAGATTTAAAATACATTACGAACAGTTTTCTCTATATCATTCAGTCTAAGGTCAGTTTCCAAACAAGTACAACACACCAATATTAAACCTAATTGAACGTCACGTTTCATAACTAGAAATTTAATACTTATATTTCAGAAATAATAATTATACTTAAATATCATGCAATAAGTTCGACATAGTACTTTCTTTACAAAAAATATCCTTTAAGAAATTATATGCAAGCCACTATAACCAGTTATACAAAATGCAAGTCAAACAAAAGATTTAAAACTTTCTTTCTTGAACCTACGTGGATCAATTTTATTAAGTCAGTTTTTAATATCCGTACATGATTTTTAAAGCTACGAAATAATTATTCAGTCATCAAATGAATATCTTTATGGCGTAAAGACCCTTCATAGCAAATTTTATTTATACGCTGAAGATTCGCTCATTTCTGAAGCTTTGAATTTAACCTTTTCTTAATTATCTCAAAATATATAATATGACTACATTTTATATATTTTTGTATATATAATATGACTACATTTTATATATTTTTGTCATACTTGTCATATTTATTTTGAAATTTATATGTGTTAATAAAAGAAGTACAAAATATTCATGATTAAGTTCGACATTGGAAAAGTTTTTACGATTTATTTTTTCTTCGCCACAGTTCTTTGACAGCTTGTTAACGTTCTTACCAGGCCAGAATAAGCTACTTCCAATGCAGACCGCTGTCCGTTCTTGTACTAGTTATTCTACTATGTTTGCGTATAATAACTTTTATTGAAATAATTTTTATTGTCATTATACAACAATATTCACATTTTGTCATTGTGTTTGCGTGGTAATTAAATATAATATTTTGATTATTTCATTGTGATAAAATACGCATTTTACAACGTCTATATATGTATATTACGCTTATATTACAATCAGCTCAACATTTAAAACGCCTTTAGTAAATTTTCGATCGATTGCACCAAAATCAGATAGATACGCCAGATAAACTCACTTTAAGTGTTGTCTTATGTTTCGAAAGGATAATCCATTTTATATTAGAAACAGCTGTTACAACTAAGTATTTGTTTGAAATTTTTGTTCATATATGCCAATTTTCAAATTACAAAACTTTAAATATAAATGAATTTTTATTTAAATATAAAATATTATCTACAAATACAAAAAATATATTTTATCCTCTAAAACGTAACATTTAATTCTTCCAAGAATTAACGGAACGAGAATGGATTAAAGTTTGAGCAGCTTCAAAAAACTACTACGTTTAGCGCAGCATTCAAGCGCGAGATTAGAGCGTCCGGTATCGCATGTACGGATAATTTAATTTAACGCTCTAAATGCGGACTACCACTTACAACTCGATTATTAAATACGAGGGATATAGGGATAGCTTCAATAATATAATATAAATTTATTTCCAGTAGACTTATGTGTCATTTTTTGCACAGTTCGTTATATTTTGTTTATAACCAATGACATAATTAGTATGTTTTAATAACACAATAAATAGCAAGAAACTTTATTAAAAATCATCATCAATCTTGAAATCATCAATCTTAAGAAACTGAATCTGTTCATCGATTCTTAAATGTAGTAGTGGAAAGATTAGACAGTTCCAAAATGTTTATGAACTATATGACATTTCAAAGATGTAAAGTGTAAAAGCAACCGATTAAAGTAGAGGACGGGAAGCGGGAACCGAAAGAGAAAACTAATTTTCGTTAGTCGTAATGAGGTGACGCTCGAGCGCCGGCCGCTGACGCCGCTCCTCGCCAATGATGGTGGAGACGCACCGCGTGCCGCCGCCCCGATGTGCGCGCGCGCCCTCACCCCGCAGCAAGCCCGTGTCTGCCTCCGCGCCGCCCTCGCTGGCCGGCAGCGGCACTGTCATGCACCTGCGTCGTCGCCGCCACAAGACTGTTCACTTTGGAGAAAATCTCCTCATGCAGGTTTGCGCTGATCGTGCACATTTGGCAGCGCTCGGAGCAAGAGTGCCAGATATATCGTTTTGCCATAAATCACACACAGGCCTCTCTAAGGAAGATGCAAGATTTTGTTGCGTGGCGCACCACTGTTGCTTGGCTGCAGGGGCTCTTGTAGCGCTGACGTCAAATGGACGTCCGAAACCGCATAGAGAGCGTAGCGCAGATTCACATTCAAGTGGCGGAGAAACCGCAGACAAAGGAGAAGGCGGTAGCGGATCGGTATCAAAGGAACCGAAGCGTAAAACAAAACATCACCACCACCATCACCATCACCACCACCATAAAATACACACTTGTCCTTATCACGATGTTGCACCTCCTCCCGAAGATGAGCCTGAGGAAAAATCACTTGTGCCAAAAAAGACCGTATCGCCTTATTTATATATACCTAGCAAATTAGAACCAAATGTGCAACAATTATTCAGTTTTATTGAAAGTGTATTGAGTGCGTGGGCTGCTGAGGAAGGGCTCACGAGTACTGGGGAATATTCCGAACCAGATGAACGTATAGTTCGTCGACGTAAGCTGAATAAATATAAAAAACGTACAGATGTTCTCAATATACGAAGGATCGTTTACGAAGTATCTATTCTACAAGGCGCAAAGCTTCTTGGTAATGTTAGATTCCGTCATTATCACTGGAAAGGGACTGCACAAACTTGTAATGAAGCATTTCTTCGTAAGGTACGTACTTTTAGATAGTTTTTTATTTGTTGAAAAGATTCTTTTCTTATTCGATTACAATAGGCACATACACGAGTATGTGAGTACATACGAATGTACTCGTACATACGTTCTTAACCATAAGTGTGGTAATGTTAGGTTATAAATAATATTTAGCGGCAATAATATATTTAACCAATGCCCTTATTTTTATTACTGAATATACATATACGTACTTGACACTTTTAGAATATATGTAGACATTGTCCACTGTATGTAGGTTGTTTTTAAGGCCCCACTTATGTACCTGTGAAGCTCTCAATAGGTTTCACAATAACCTTTACAATAGATAGGTTGAAGATAAAAGCCAGTAAAATATAGCTAACATTTTGACCTTATTTTAGATTCCTCTTCGAGGCTGCAATTTCCTTTTCTACTAATGAGGCCTTTTATTTTCTACTCTATAGCACTCCCTAAGTATCTTTTAACATTTTTTTTTGTTTATTTTTTACGCCACAGATCTGCGATAAATATGAATCATAAACAAAAGGAATATATACCTATATTATAGTATTACAGGTTTCAATATTTAAAAATAATGTATCTATTGAAATTGTGATGAATTGCACATTTCTAAAGATACCAAAATAAATAAAATTGTCTCGGTACCGCTCTTCTTTTGCATGCACAGTTACTATGTTAGGATTCTTATATATATATATATATATATATATATATATATATATATATATCCTTTGTCCTGACTGACTGATCGATCAACGCACAGTCTAAACCGCTGGTCGTAAAAACGTGGAATTTGGAGGACGTATTCCTTATATGATGAAGGCATTCGCTAAGAAAGGATTTTTCGAAATTTATCCCCTAAGTGGGATAAGAAATAAGAAATATATTTATTTATTTATTTAGAAATTCATACATTAAATGAGTAAAAGGGGGTAATAAAATTTATATGGGCAAAAAAATATTTCTAATCAGAATTATGATAATTGAAACTTGGTATTAATTCTCTTTCATACAATTAAATAAATATGTATTTAAGAATTTTTCAAAATTCAACCCCTAAGGGGGTAAAACTGGGCGGTGAAGTTGGAGTTGATTGAATATATTTAAACAGAGTAACATGGCTCAAGTTCTCTGTAAGTACACACTTACTGAGTGGGATATAAAGTAGAGAACAGAAATTATTCCGAATCCAAAGAAAAATTATGTATACCTTTTCGGCTGGCCACAGCAATGACAACTATAACAATCTATAAACCTAGAGCGCGAGAGAGAGAACCTAGATAAAGAGTATGCTGCTACCTAGTCTCTTCTCCTTTTGAAGGTTGGCACACCTGTAATGAAAAGTCACCTAAGTTTTGTAACGGGATTAAAATGTAAGCAATTTATTAAACATTATAGCGGCCACTGTGTTTGCTGGATGTGCTCACGGGGGATCAGTATTCACACCTCGAATATCACTGATAACCACTGACTATACCTTTGAATTTAATCTATTGTAACTCCTCCTTAAAATTTGCTTTGCAATGACCATTAATACATATATCTCAGGGCCAGTTGTTAAAAATAGCAGGCATAAACTTAAGAGAAGATTGCTTCTCACAGAAATATTTTAGCAGAACCCAAAACTAGACAAGACATCCACGAATGTGGTATATTTGAAGTTTATTTTTTAGCGTAGACTGACAATAAGTTAAATGAATCTGAAGTGATTACATAAATTAACACATAATATTGAAAATTCTATATGACAACATATGAATTCAATGGAAATTAAAACTAAACAAAATTTTTTTTGTCCACGCGAGCGTAGCCGTAGACATGAAGATATAGCAAAATAAGAATGGCACTTTACATATGTAACTTAAAAAAGAAGGAGAAGGAGGGAGACTATAAGTTTCAGGTGTAAATAGCATTGGGTCTTTAAAAAAACCTAGATGTTAGCCTGTTAATATGTTAGTTAAAAGCCCATATTAGCCAAGTTACATGATTTTAAAGTCGTAAACATTGTATGTGAGTTGTATTATTGTACTGTCTTACTCTAACTTTGGAAAGATAGAGTAGAAAATGTGCAAAAAGTAGAGGTAGTAGAGCTTGCTAAATACCTACAATAAAAATGTACTTGCAAAATATCCCTACGTGTGACATCTTTTAAAATATTGAACGTTTTGAGTTACGATCGCTAAAATTAAATTGATTTTACATTTATTTTAAGAAATAATATGAAACACGAACTTATTTTTGCAAATAATAAAGTATGTATTGCGAAAAAGTGTTTTTTTTCGTAGTATGATCGCGGGCGAAGCCGCGGGTTCTGCTAGTATAAAAAATAATGGTTATTGATACATAAGCATGTTCGATTTCTCGAGGGGTGAATGCTTAAAACAATTTCAATATTCGTAATGTTCGAAATAAAAGGTTGAAGCTCCCATTAAAATGATTTATATTTTGTAATATACGTACTGAAATTGAAAATTACAATTAATTTCAGTAAAACAAAATGACTTACAAACAACGTAATATGAAGTTTGCAATACATTAGCTATCAAACTTTTGTTAGAAATGATTTAGCAATGCAAAAGTTAATTTCGAAACTATGACTTCTACGTTCAACAAGGCTAACTATAAATAGTAGTCATTTCATCATAAAGTTGACGTATAATTTCCTACGGAGTTTTGTACTAACAATGTAGGTACTAACTAACTAGTGGGTAATAAAAATCGCTTGATTTTTATTTTATTTCTGTTTCAAATTTAAATAAAAAGTGATATTTTATAATAAGGTTTATTCTCTTACAATAATATTATATATGCATATTTACAAAATATCTAATACATAAGTATATTGTACCTTTTGTTTATAAAATTATAGCAAAAATATTCATCCACTCCAGGATAATTAAAAAAAAAAATATTGTTAATTGAACCACCGGTGTTCCCGCGTCCCTCAACACGTTAAGAAAAATTGTCTGTCAACTTGTTTAAGTCCATCGGCAGAAGCAAAACTTTATCACTAATTTCACTTGAATGCCTTAAGTAATGATGACAATATAAGTGTTCCATCGAATATATTATTTATTCCGACGAAACTCCTGTATATATTATTAGATTGTAATCTATTTATAATACGAAATTTCATTACATGGTCAATCTTTTATTTAATTTAGTTACGAAACACATATCTTTTTGTTTTAAAAGTACGTAGATGCCAGCTACGTTAAGGGCCATTGAGCGAAGTGCTCGGCGTCGTGCCCCGCATGTTCTTAACAGTAAAAAGCATTTTTGTTATAATTTAATGTCATTCAAAACTTTATTTCTACTGCCTCTCCTTAAATATCTGAATATTATAGTTACATATCTTATCAATATACTAAATGTAAAAGTCTATAGTACCTGATTAATAGTTAAATTATATCCTGAGTTTATAGTTTATGTGAGAAGATGTGAGTTCTGGTAATACCTGTCATATCTTGGTTAGAAACAGTTTCGTGTCGACTTTGCCGCAGTTTGTGTTTATATCTAGCTACAGCCGACAAGAAAGGTAACAATTTTCAGTGCTGGAAATGAGGGCGCGAGTGCCGGTAAATTGCGTTATGCTCTGAAATATAGCAAGAATATATAAACGTATGTTTACCTTCTTTGTTATGTTTTAGTATTAAAAAATATATTGTTTAAGTATGTATTCACGACGGTTTGTTGAAAATTGTTTTATTATCAAAGGTACCATAATTTATTTTTAGATATTATTCAACGCATTATGTTCCACGCAGTTTTATGAAGAAATTGCTTTGCATAATCATTTATAAATACAGTGCATATAATACGTACAGTTATTGCATAACATTCATCGATAACCGTGGTAAAATGTAAATATTAATATCGTAGGCGACGTCAGCAGATAGATGTTTTACGTAAAATGTTTTAAAACATGCCGTTTAGATTTAGTGCAGCAACACTAATGGGTATATATTTTGAATATGCTTGAAATTTGAAAAAGATGAAAGTAATATCTGATGAGATCTGAGCAAAATCTATTTCGCTACCACACTTCGTTTCGCTGAGTTTTATGCATTTCTGCAATCGTTAATCTCAACGGTGGTAAAAAATGTTGCGGCTAAGTAAATCCTCCTACTTGCAAGCTTTCCTAGCGTAAACAAGTTTAGCTCCATTCTGCTTAATTATTTTTTAACGATTCGTTTTACAAAAACGCTAGCTACGATTAATGTTAAGGTAATTACTAAGAGTTTACAAGTTCTATGTGCTCCAATACTACGAGTAGTTTCAGTGTAGTTATATAAATAGTTTTCTATGATTTTTAGTCATTGTTATCATCATCTAGATGATATTTCAGGCTAAAAAAATGTTATTACTGAAATAATATACCTAATGCTAAATATAGTTTATGTTAAGAACTTTTTATAAAGATACTAGAAGACTTTATTTTGTTACCCTATCCTACATTTACTTGTACCTCTACCTTACCTACGGTATAACATCAAAATCCTAATAAAAAGTCTTCCATTACGGTTTGACCCGTGGTTTATAACCACGACGGCTAATATAATTGAAACTAGCTACATGCGCAGGAAATATTGTAGTACAAGCTCTCTCAGAGTCCTGTGGGACGATAATTCTACACGACCGAAAGGAGATCCGAGGCACAAGGGTAGCAAGGCACGAGGAACAAGGGCACACCGATAAAATTGGTAAAGTCCACAGTTGGTAAATTACAATTTACCAACTAAAGGCTAGTGTGTGGCTAATGCGGCTGTTAAACAAGAACTCAGCTCGACTCAATATAATAACTTAGCTATTATCTCACATATTTAAATGGTTTAATATTAACAATTTAGCATTAAACACCAAGAAAACTAAATGTTTTCAATTTACCCTACCTAAGACAGTAGTAAGAAGACAGAATATTACTCGTAGTTTGTTTTTAAATAATGAGATTCTTAATACTGTAGATTCCACAGTGTTCTTCAGCGGAGCCCCCATCTGTTATCTCTGGCGAGTAAACTGAGCTCCGCTGTGTTCGCCGTTAGGAAAGTCAGGCAGCTAACCGATGTTGATGCCGCTAGACCTGTTTATTTTAGCTACTTTCACAGCATCATGACTTATGGAATTTTGTTGTGGGGTAATGCAGCCGATATAACATCTATATTTATTCTCCAAAAAAAGGCTATTCGGGCATTTATAACATCGGAGCTCGGGATACCCTAAGAATTATTTTTAAGGAAATTGGTGTACTTACGGTTGCACCGCAATATATATATAGTGTAATATTATGTTTGTCCGACAAAACATTCGTTGTTATTTAAAACACAGTGATAGACATGAAATAAACTCTAGAAATAAGGAAAGAATGGTAACGCCTAGCTTTCGCCTTCAAAAAGTGAATAGGTCGTTTATGGGGCAAGGTGTACGCATGTATTATAGAATTGCACAATTGATTTTGAGCCTGCCATTTAAACAATTTAAGTCTAAAATTAAATATGTATTAGTGAATAAGGCTTATTATACAGTTACGGAATACTTCATAGATATAAATATGTGGAACTAATGTCTAGTTGTGACACCCAACTACGTAGGATAAATATATAATATTTAATTATCGTATTACTATATTGTACACAATTATTATTTTAAAAGAGCTACTGTTGAGTTTCTCAGCAGAACTGCCTTCCGAGCTGGTGGTAGATTCCTCACGGACTGACTACACTGACATTTAATTTAAATTTAAAATGTAAAATTGACGATCAAAAGTGCTTGTAAAAGTCTATTTGAATAAAGTATATTTCGATTTGATTTAATAATAGTGTTAAATTGAATTTTGTACACCTAATAAAAGTTACGTTTACAGTATTTAATCAGAACCATGACGGAAGTACTTTTTTGGGTATAAAGTAACTTAGAAATAATGTATGTGATAAAGCACACATTCACACAACTTCAAGAGAACAAACAGAATGCCAAGCACTACGATCTCTATATAATACGTGATAAAATAGCCCTGTTAAAATTAAATTATTTATAATCATACGTATGTAATAACCTAAATACTTCAATAATAATCTTTGTAAATATAATTTAATATAATATTTATAATTCCCTCTAGTCGCTTATACGTAACATCATCGTGTTTTTTATTAAACAAATAATGATACAAGTAGTTAAACGAGCAAAATGTATAGACAAAATTACACATTTTAATATATATTACAAATATTAACATTTTATTTTCGTTGATAGCTGCTCTAATTTTACTCAATTTAAAAATCGGTATAACGCTAATGTATCAAAGGCAGTGCTTATCCATGCATTAGTATTTATGTATTCACTGTTGATTGAATGCTTTTCTATCAGAACAAAAAATGAGGCGCTGAAAATTGTCAGCAATTTTTGAAAATGATGGGAATTTTAATGATGTTTGATTTAATCGAGTGGATTATTGTAATAGCACTGTCGATTAACTTTTTTAACCAATCTATTGAAATTATACTATAAAAAGTTACTTAAAATTAATTTACAAATGCTGTTGTAATTTCATTTTTAATACCATATTTTTTCATGTACTTAGATATCAGATGATGATCGCATGTCGCTGACCACAGCCGTGTCTGATGAAGAAGATCCCGGTGAGAGCGCAATGAACTCTCCCTATAAGGGTAAACAGACGGGAGCCGCGGCTGCCTCCTTCAACTGCACCGGTGCTGTCAGAAAGGCTGGGTAAGAAAACGAAGGATAATATCAACATTCATAAACTAAACGTTTTTTTTTCTCTCCTTTCATGAATATAAATATAGTAAATAATAATTTGCATGAATTTACGTAATAATTTAATGTATAGGCAACATATGCCCAAAAATGATGATCTATGCCTAAAAACTCAAATTTAATAGGTTTTTATAGGGAAGGTATTTGCTAAAAGGGAGTTTCCGAAAATAAAACTTTATGGCGGTGAAACGAAAGTTTAAAATCGTTGGTTATGTTTTAGCCATTTAGTGACTGTATTTCAATATAATCAAGAAAACATATTTTTATAGTTGTATGGTTAAAGTTATAATTATAAAATATTTTAATCAGTATAAAGGTTTCTATAATAAAAAGATAGAAAATATTTTCCGTGCGAAGTCTTAACAGAATGCCTTTATCAAGATAAAATAGTAATATTGAAAACAAAGAGATATCCCATCATCAACTAAGCGATTGCATAATTGTGCCGCTACAAACAAAAATAAAAGTACGTATACTAAAAGCACCTGTCTTTCTTAAGGCTTAAATTATTGTAAAAGGAAGGAGGTTGGAAGAAAAACAAAAAAGTGATGTCTTAGAAAGTTGAGTTTTCCTGAGCCTACAGCGTCTTTTATATTCCTTAAGGCTACAATTCCTGTCCCATGAATCCTAAATGACCGGAGGGAAATCTTAGCCGTGACCCATTCAAAGACGCTGTAAAAAACGCGAGTGTCAGGCACGATGTTCCTGCTTCGATGAGTTTCATAAGAAAGGTATAATTTCTTTCACCCGGTATTACACAATTTTTAAAAAGAAAGCTGCTCATTTTAAATGAATATTGAATATCGATCGTAATAATAAATAGAAACCAGTCTTGTTTTTATTAGAAATGTTACAAAATAATACTGTCTTGAATTAGATAGGATGAACATTTCATGGCTTTTAAGTACCATAGCTAAGTACGTAGAAAAGAAAACACACGATAGAGATTGGTCGGTAAAAGCCTACGAATAATTAATAATAAGTCAGAAAGTCTGATTCAGAACAAATTCCACACAAAAAAGTGGCCTGCTTCAAATCAAAATGACGTATGATTCAAAATACGAATCACTTCTGAGGTTAGAAACATTAGAAACAGAGATGCTTGGTAATTGGTTTAAATTCAGACCGAAAGCAGGGATTGGTTTGCGCGCGTGCTGTAATGTCTGCTATGACAGTTGAGTCATAGCGGCGTGGAAGATGTTATGCAATAAGTGGATCGGACCAAGTCAATATATATATACATAGTTTTTTGGTTACTTTTTACAATTCAATGAACAAGTTTTTGTTTAGGAGACATTAAAAGAGAATCTTTCTTCGTAATGTAATGAAGACGGATTCTGAGAATGCGTTTAAGTTTTTAATTTTTTTTAATTAAACATGCCTGATTTTCAAGACACAGATACAACTGTTAGCTTTTTAGAAACAAAAAATCAAAATGCAAAAAAAGACACCGTCACTACTTTATCGAATTAATCGATTGGGTCTATGGTAAGGATAAAATCTCTCAAACAAACATTGCGTCTTAGTATTAAAGAAAACGATGAAATCTTACAAAATATACATATCGTCTCTAACATCGTGGAACAAACGCACAGGAAATGGAAGAAAAGTGTCTTCAACAATGAAAATATCAAGTTTCACTCCAAAGAAACATTATTTTATTTATAAGAGTATGATTAACTCCATTTATTTTTTTTTTAAAAGGCGACCTGAACCGGTAATGTCACAAACGGAAAATGCAAAACGGTACACCGTCACTATTTTATCAAATTAATGGATAGAGTCTATTATAAGGATGAAATGTTTCGAACGAAAATTGTATGTTACAATTAATAAAAGCGATGAAATCTTACAATTTATACATACATATCGACTCTAATTAACATCGTGGAACAAACGCATAGGAAGTGGAAGAAAAGTACGAGTATATATACATACGTATGCATACCAGATGAAATAAATGCTTTATTTATATCGAGTAGTAAGCCGCACTACGGTAAACCGCGGGTGTGTTCTACCGATACAACTTTGTGTTTCAAAGAAATCAATACAAGTGGCCGCACTGACGATATTTTGCCGCGAGTGATTTTAAAACTGCAACTTCCTTTATGTAGATCTATATCTGCGCGCGATGAAAAACCACTCTGCAGTTCTTATAAAATTTCATAGATCCGCACGCTCCGTTATTCAAGGGCGATTTTTGACTAGTTTTAGTGCCTGGTCACCGTACTATGCATTATTTTTCTCTGTGAATTTGATAGTAAAATTAAAAAAGTTATATACTCTACAAGAATGTCATCATAAAAAATAATTACTATATAATGTGTCGTTAGAAAATAAAAAATTTTTAAAAACTATGAAAAAAACAGTAATTCCTCAAATGTACGAGTATATAGCGTACGAAACTTTAGGCGTTAGTAAAATACGCAATAATAAAAAGCTATATTATGTGCCCGTGGATGTTATAATTTGGGCAATGGAAGTCCTCGGTGGTAGAAATGGAGGCGTGCATATTACAAAAATCCGTTCTTTAATAAAAAAAAACCACTTTATAATTCCATGCCAGCAAGAGAATATCGACAAAAAAATCGATACAGCTGTCATGTTCACAGTATACTTTGGCATACTGAAAAATTCAAAAGACTTCTATTTTCTGACAAAAACTTATTACTTTTAGCGTACACACGTATGTAAAAATTGTATATGCAAAAGTCGCTCTCTGAATATTGATAGATTTTTTATTAATCTCTTATTACATGGAGTCAATAAATATAAAGCAAAACATAAGTAAATGTTTTTATTTATATAATCGTTTGTAATTTTTATTAAATTATTTTTTTAACTCCCGAGGTGTGCCTAGCATATACATATGTATCTTTAAGGTAAGTAGTTAAGATTTCTAACAAGTTAATAATATATGTATGTTTATTTAGATTTTTAAGCGTGAAGAAGTGGTTACTCCGTAAGAAGCATCAGATTGAACTAGCTCGCAAACGAGGTTGGAAAGGTTACTGGGTGTGTCTGAAAGGAACAACTCTCTTGTTCTACCCTTGTGACTCCCGCGAGGGCCGGTCTGTGGAAGCTGCGCCGAAACATCTCATTATAGTCGATGGGGCTATCATGCAACCTATACCTGAGCATCCCAAACGTGATTACATATTCTGTTTGAGTACGGCCTTCGGCGATGCTTATCTCTTTCAAGCCCCGTGCCAGGTACGCCTTATGACTATTTTTTAATTAACCTTGGTACGAACAGTTTATTCACTTCAGCTACAATTTATTATGTTTCCTAAGGTGGAGCTTGAAAACTGGGTAAATAGCATACATAGTGCATGTGCTGCGGCATTCGCACGTCATCGCGGCAAAACTGGAACGCTCCACCTACTTCAAGAAGAAATTTACCGCCTCGAGAAAGCCATAGAATCAGTAAGTGTAACAAAACAACTTTAGCCCTTTAGTTAATTTAGCAATAGGGTCTGAATACCGAGACCTAGTTTCAGTAAAGCACTCACTTTGAAATAGTTATGCGTTAGGCGGTTTTAGTACATTGAGCAAAAGGTGCTGAATACAATGCAGATACTGAGATATTATGCAAGGCATGACCCCACCGTCAATAGCATCAGCCTGAACCAACAGAAGTATTGTTTGACTAGTGCGGATCACTACTTTTGTAAACTAATATCTATCTTCCCGATTTTGCACTTTATGCCGCCAACCTAAGAATCAATTTCAAATAAAAAATAAAATTCACAGTGTTCGCTGTAAGGCTTGAAGTGTGTGCAATGTAGCGAGGCAAAAAGTATTCACTGCTCGTGGAAGATTTTATTACTTGTTCCTAACTCATCGCTAACACTTATTAAAACAACATCTTAAATATGAAAAAAGTTGAAAAGATGTATTTTAAATAAAACTATCTTTTCGGACTTTTTCGCGGATTTATTTTGATTTTGGGTTCCCGACGGTCCGAATGCTTTACAGCAATCATGGTCACAGGAAAAATTAAAGTTTTGAACATCTTAAAGGTCATTATATACTTGTTACAGATAGTGCGTACCCACAAATTTATAAAATGATTTCAAAAAAAATTAAAAATGGCACCAAAGTACTTTTATGAAATTCATAAATTTTAAATACTATAAACATAATTTTAAAATGATATCCATGGTCTACTTATTAATTTGAAAAATATTTCACTTTCTTTCTGCATTACTTACTAAAGTTCGTAGAAACTAATAGTGTCAGTGGCGTGTGATATACAACAGTCCTCGTGCAAATAAAGGCAATTTCTGATCTGCATCGCTTACCACAACGCATCAAAGCCTTTGCCACAGATTCTGATAATTACATGTATAACCACAGGCAAATGTATGCCTTCATTTCGGGCACTTCCGTTGTCAAAGCTCTAGATAAATAAGGGCAGAAATACAGAACTGTACGTGCACATGTCACACAAAATAAATATCGTTCAAAGCGAAGCAAAGAGAATTTTATTGCGAAGTCAATCGAGTTCTTTGTAAATCAGGATATTGCGTTTTAGATGGTGGATATTTTCATTATCAACTTATCTCAATACTAACAGCGTCCATAAACATTTATAGATTCTACATTTCAGTAATAGATAGTGCTGAAATATTACCGTATATGCAAACATTAGTACATTCATATAATAATTTAATAGCTACAGTAATGCCAATGTGACCCAATATCTCTGCTGACATTTACATTGCATAATTACTGTTCGATGCGATCGATTCTCTACATATCCTCCATTTTGATTACAGTCATATCAATTTATCAGAGCAATTAAAACTTGATATTTATTAGTGAATATTGCTATTATAATTTTGATTGATTAAGGAATCTATCTAAGACTGTAAGATGTGTTTATTGCGGGATAATAATCGCAGGCAGGTGGCGCGCGCTTATTAATATTCATGACGTACCTCGTGCCCTGGTACAGATTGAGGACCGTGTCGTCAAATGGTGTCATAGTACGTTAACTTTACCATGGTTTGACATACAATTTTCCACCTATGTCTTTACTTGTACCATAGGAACATAATCGTAATAATTGCAATAACTCAACATTTTAACTTGAACTTTTATTATTTTTTACCGAAACTTAATCGCCTATTTGTTGTTCTTACATAATAGTATAAAAATATTTAACAGGACCACAAGTTAAAACATATGGCTGATTTGCAACAGTCTGTAGTATCGGACCTGGAAACAAGAGCACAGTTGGCTGGACAGATGCTGCAATGGGAGGAAAATCTTGAAAGATTGCATTGCGAACAATTCCGCCTTCGTTGCTACATGGCTAGCCTACAGAGTAGTGAGCTTCCTAATCCAAAGGTAAAAGAAAGTTATATCTTTTTATATTTCATTTCTGTATTATTTATCAAACGTAGTTGCAGAGACGAGGATTAAACTTAGATATAAGTTTAATACATATTTGGATTTGAGTCTCAATTAAGCTTAAAGCACCTAACAAAACCCACGTAAGAAAATAAAAAATAATTTTAGTTCTCAATTGAGTTTTTTAATGAAAAGGTATCTCATCAGAAAATGTCTCATATGCCGGATCCACGCGCTTTTCATTTGCCACAAACTTTAAATCTCTACAAACACATCACCATATGACATCACCAGCACTTTCCGCAAATTTCTTTTGATCTGTACACTATCGGAACGGCCACAAGTGTTTGCAAACTTACACAAGCCAAGCCAAGCGCCCTCTCTACATGTTTGAATTTGTCGAGGCTTGGCAAGCGTGTGGATCCGGCATAAGGGAAATAAAAAAATATAAAACTTATACGATGACAAGACTAGCGTCATAATTAGCCTCTTATAATGAGAATATTTTATTCTGAAATGCTTCTATTGCTTATATACTAGTAATATTTAGGGTTATGTATTTATTCCGCAAAGGAATTCATTGTGGTAACTGATGCGTGTAAAGTTTTAAATAAATTGCTATTGTGATTATGTAAGCACCGACGAACTTGATAACTTCGGTTGATACTTAAGAAACTTACAAAGGAAGCTTATATTCCAACCACTGCGTGTATTCATGAATAATATTTCTATTTCCATTCGACCCATCTATATGAATCACAAAATGTTGTGAAATGATTCTATCGAGTTGACAGAAAAGTTATATTTGTTAGGTTCGTTGCCCAAATTGACAGATCCGTTGACCGGGAGGAGGAGCGTATCTGTTACGGCGACCCGTGTCACGCCTCTATAAATTGCCTTCTAACAATTGAAATGAAAATACTTAGTGTGTGTTGGAATTATTATGATTTAATAGCAATATCGTATCGAATAGGATTTTCTTAACCTAATTGTTTTTAATCTTCACTCCAGGCATAATTTAATTTATTTCAAATACTCATTCAAATTTAAATTATCTATTACACACAGCGAATTAAACTGACGCTATGTAGGTATAGGTTATTTATTAGGTTCGATAACGACTTTTATATGTTCTAAATGTAAACTATATTCAATTTTACAAGTAAAGGCACTCAATACGTGAACTTATTTCAAACCAAAATATGTTACATACATATTTAAAAGATTTAAAAAAAAAATACTCATAATTTAATTTCATTAACATAACAATAGTAATAATAATTAATTAATTAATTACCTATACAAATAATATTAAAAAAACGTACTCCGCTTGCGAAAAGTACTAAGTCGATATGTTAATATTTATTGAAAATTTTTTTTACATATTTTACATACATGGGAAATGTTGAAATTGTCGTCTAATACTGTTCTAGCCCGTTTATTTGGATATTTGAAAACTTACGTGAAATATTGAGTGAGATTTTCGTTCCAGTCGTTACTAACGCACGTGTCACGCGGAACTAAGAGCACTCTGAATAAGCTGGGCGTGTTCACGGTGTCATCATTTCATGCTTTTATCTGCGCTCGCTCGCCGTCTCTCCTGAACAATTTGCTGGCGGGCAGAGGCGCCACCAAACGTAGGGCCCCTAATCTCTCCAGATCAAATTCCGGCTCCAGTCGACGATCTATGCAGGTTTGTACTACGTTTTTTTATTTATTTAGGTACAGAAACAGAAAACGATTAAAAAAAATACAACTATTAAAGGTATTAAAAGCTAAAATATCATTTTAATAATATTTAATATAGCTTGATGCAAAAGGCATTTCTCCTATAATAGATAAAAATGGTTTTTAAAATCTGACCCGGTCGAACTTTACTTTAAAAACACTCATGTTTTATCGAATACTGAAGAACGCGTATAAAAGGAAGTATCCATTATCGTGAAAAATTGAATTACAAAGGCAAACATGGCGCCTCGGACGTCCTGCCCAATTAGATAAAGTCATGATTACTGCTATCTACAAATTTTATACATTTCGCTGTAATTGTTGTTTCAATTTTTATTCGAACAAATTGTATTAATTTGAATTTTTATAAAAATTGAATATAAAATAGAACTTGTTTATTATTTAATATTATAGAGTTGAAAGCAATTTGATCGTAAATACCGAGGTGGCGTGCTACTTAATATAGGAACTTCTAATATACCAAGTCACGAAAAGCGACTATTAGTCTGTTACCCGCAGCCGACTGCCTGTCATTAGACATTTCGCCCTTGTTACCAGAATAAATTGTAAATACGGCTCTGTTAAGTAAAGCCATAAATTGTGCTAGGACAAACACAGTAGACGTAACTTTGGTACCTAAAATTACGTTGTATTTTTTTACGATCCACTAAACGAAACTTGTAGTAACTTTCGCAAGACACATTCTAAAATTAGATTACAAAATCAAACTATAAACTTTTTAAAAAGTTTGTAGAATAAGATCAATAAAATATTTCAAAAACTGTTAAAAATAGCAAGGATCATAAGTTTATATTTTATTGCTATAGAAAATAATTCAAATAGTTTATAATATTGTCAAGAAAAATATATAATGTTACATTTAGAGTGTAGACAGTGTATTTCAGCACGAAGAAGAGTCCTTTTGTCTATTAAACCAAAGTTTTTGTTTTCTTTCTTTATTTTAAAATATGGACTTGGACTTTTATGTGGGTATTCTTTTGTCCCATTGTTAAACAGATGTCGCGTGAAGACGGCGAAGCCGCGGTAAGGGTTTCATTACCCGAAGGTACCACGGCGACGGTAGGTGTGCGCGAAGGCATGTCAGTTGAAGAATTCCTCGCGGCTGCCTGCGCTCGCCGCTCACTTAACCCTCTAGAACACTTCGTGCGAGTCAAGAAACGACGTGACATGGAAGACCATAATTACTTTGTACCACACAGAAGTGATCTCATCGAGACATACGTAAGTTTCATTACGGGCTCGTGTAGTAATTTGTTTTACTGTAAATATTTTTATAAATAAAACTTTCAAGTTAAATTGTAGCTTTCAGAAATATTTTTTTATATAACTTTGTTAACAATAATTATACCAAAACAATAAATTGTAATTGAATATAGTCCAAAATTTATGTTCAATTAATGTTTTGGACTAAATATTTTTTGTGCAGCTGCACACACACGAGGTGGTAGAAGTTTGTGCTAAAATTTTATACCAAGTGGAGCTTCAGCGCACTACTCTTGAACAAATGTGGGGCTTCAGCGTTGAAGCCGAGCTCATAGAGAACGCGGAACGACAAGACGAACTTTGCTGTTACGTTAGTCGTGTGGAGGACAAGAGCGTCGCCATGCAAAATGGTAAGATCCCCTTAAAATTATTTTTGTAATTTAAAACAATTTTTAATGTATGTTTTCATAGTACACCTGTTGTGTGTAAAATATATGTTTGAAAAATATATTAGAACTAGCGGCTCACCCTTCGCTCGGGTTCGCCTCTAGATAAACAAAAATAAATTTATCCCTCGGGAACCGTATATTTTTTGAGATGAAAAGTAGCCTATGTGTTATTCCAGACTATAATCTATCTCTGTGCCAAATTTTATCCAGATCCGTTCAGCCGTTCTGGCGTGAAAGAGTAACAAGCATCCATACTCACAAACTTTCACATTTGTAATATTTATACAGATATCCCTTTACTTTTTTATGCGACATATGTGATAACGGATGCTCACTTTCGTTCCTCAGATAATTCAGTGTATTTTTATAAAAAAAATTATGCAATCAATATTTGCCAGGTATTATCAAAGGCGATGAAATAATGGTGATTAATGGCGCGATCGTATCTGACCTAGATATGATGTATTTGGAGAGCGTTTTACAAGAGGAACTCTCGTTGGTTATGATGATGAGGTAAGTTTTTTAACCGTCAATTAGCATTTTATGCAATTTCATCGATCCGCAGGCGAGTTAACCGCTGTTCATTAATCAGCGGTCTTCGTGTGCATTCGTTAGCATCGATTCGCATAATTCGTTGCGCCGGGAGAGAGTTCGTTATGAATAAAAAGGCTTCTAGTGGCTTTGTGAGAGCTGGGAACGTAGCAGGAAAGCGAGTGAAAAGTAACATAAGGATACCCGTGAAAACGTTGTATACGATCGTCATAGAATTTTAAATTGTATTATCCTTTGTTCAGTGGGGTTGAAATAATAAGATTTATATATGTCTTTGTATACAGTATCGCCCAATTCAATTATAATACGTCAAAGGCGAAGGTGCGAATTAATTGTCGAATGAAATTGTTTATATTTGTCATATGAGGTTTAACACCTCGAGGACCGCGAGCACACCGGTGTGCTAGATAACAATTGAATTCTCGGAAATTCGCACGGATTTCTTAGAATTTGTCCGGGAGGGATTAAGGAGCGTAGACGGGAAACAAACTCAGAGTTTACAGTAATATAGAATATTTCTATAGAAGTATCATATCCCGAAATATTTTATTTATGAAATGGCAATAGTACATTTGGTTTCTAATAAAACGGAAGCATGCTGCTGGTTCCTAGTATCGCAGAGCAAAAGTCTCGAAGGGTAGAAGACTCGTATCGGCATTTCCCGCCCTCATACACCTGACCTTTCGACCGCGACAAGTTTACTGAAGCGCTCGCAACGACCTACATGCTCTCTCACTAGGCTAACCAAGTGTCTCGTAAATTGGATACTTGTCTCTTAATTTTTTTTTTGCATTTCCATTTAGTTTAAATTTTTCAAGAATTTTCTGATCGTGTGCCTTTTATACTTGTATTTTCAATTAACTCGGAAAATCAATAATTTTGCAAAATTTGGGGGCAATATTAGTGTATGTGAATTTTTGAATTGATCTTATTATATATTTTGTATCAAATCATATGTTCTTTTACTATCGAATTATTTTTTATAAAAAAATAGTTAACAAGAAGAAAGAAGGTGTTTTTTCATCTTGTTTTTATGTTATAGGTCAAATCAAATATATGTAGTAAACCTAATGTATAAAACATTTGTTTTAGGAAATATCGCTTTAAAATCGCTATAGACTACAAATTTTAATCATTAAATAATAAATCATTTTTAGTGCCTACTAAAATATACTGGCAACCCTACCTACCTGCGGCCCTCGCATCCCTCGCACCGCCATTGTGCGCGACCGAGCCTCTAACGTCGCGCGTGAATCTGCCTTGAATAGAATAAACACTTATTACAATTTTTCTTAGTAAATTCTCTTGCTATATGCACTAATTATATAAAACAACTATCTAATTTCCATCAATTTTAAGTCGTTAATTCTGGTAAGTTTACCATTCAAAAGTTTTTCGCCGCAAATTATTATCGTACCTTTCACCTTTATCGTAAAATTAATATTGTATTATTTCATATAAATTGAGAATTATTTTTTCGTCATAAAACATGGTAACATTTTAGACCTAAAATTATTTTTCCGGTATCATTATTTTAATACCGTTCGATTCAATCAAGAAAATCCTCACATTTTATGACAAAAAGAAAATTAAAATTTATTTCCTCCGGATTTTTACTCGCTTGATTTACACGAGAAGGATTTATATAAGAAAATAATAACAGTAAATATCAATATTTTATTCTATTTCATACAATTAATTACAATCTCTGATACCTCAAGGATATCTTCCATTGCATTCCTTGATTACGAATTGTATAATGTGCCTCACAAACAAGCTTTAATTTTTGAACCATGCTTATAAAATACTGCGTGATTATAATTCACTTTGAAAATCTTATATTTAAAATATTCTCGATTGCCAATTTGCCACATATTTTTTGCGAAAATTAAAATATACGTTAATATCTATTTGTAACGTTATTTTAAGCACCAATCGGTTATTGATTACTAAAATTCGTCCGATAAAACAGATTTATCGCATTTTCGTAAATTTTACCGTACCTAATATTTTTTACTTTAATTTTAACCTATTCTCTTTGTGATCTAATTTCAATACTAGAACGTTCTAAATGCAGAAAGCATATGTTTTACAGTGGATGTGATTTGCATACAAGTCAGCGTAAACGGAATAAGGAAACGGATAGTGCCATATACCCAGCCACAGTTACAACATTGTTCTAGATTTTACTTATGTAATCCAGCGGAAATTTTATAGTTAAAAATTAATGTGTACTTATATACCAACTATATATATATTTTAATATCAATCCTAAAAGTCAATATTTTAATATTAAGAAAGCCGTCACGTTGATTGAATTGAGACTTTAATCCAATTCAAAATATATTAATCATTAATATCTACGAAAACTGTTTCATTAAGCCATCTAAATTTGACCGTACAATTAAAAGTAAATCTTAATTACACCTCACATAATTACTATTTAAATCATTCTAAGTTATGTTAAAAAGTTCGTCTTGACACGTTGTGGTAGAACATATAAAGTCCTAAGTATCTGATACGGAAGTACCTAGTAAGCTAGAGATATGGGGTGTGACGTAGAGTGTAAGCGCTGCACTGGCACAGGTCGTCGCGGACGGAGCCGCCGGAGCTGAGCGGCGTGATGCGCGCGGCCACGGACGATATAATCGATTCGCTGGTGTGTCCGCCGCCGCCCAGCGAGCCGCCCGTCATCTCCGACGACATGATATCCGGACTCATCGTGCCTGCGCCTGCCTGGAGTAAGCATAGTTTATTTACCGTACATTGTACATTCATAAATTACCGTCATAACACTTTTAAATTTACCATGATATGTGTAAAAGTAAGCATATAACCTATTTACTATTTTTACAATACCGTTACTACACTTATAAAATGTATAAGTTTGTGTACAATGATTTCATTGCTGCTACTTACACATTTTCTTAGTGAATTCTAATGTACTAATTGGAACTATCACTTTCAAAAATCATTGTTCATCTATACACATCTACATATATACTTTATATTTTTACTTTAACAATATTGAAACATCACATGAAAATATAAGGAATATGAATACTTACGAGCCAGATTACGCAGCCAGAATTCTTAAATATGAAATATATATTTTTGTAATTTTATATGTGGAAAGTTATTTTATATCGAAGGTTAAATAAGATAGATAATTTTACCACATCGACTTAACGAGAAAACTTAATTTAACCTAAATGATCTTTTTATACTCTATATCGATTAAGAGTAAGACTGAAAATAGTTGTAACTTGTAATTAATGATACTATAACAACCGAAAGAAACTATAATGACTGTATATAGTAAAGGTTAGATTTGCAGTAATGAAACTAGTTGAAAATGTATATTCGAGCTTTTTCTTTCAGAACAAGCTTGTAATGAACCAGGAGAAACTCAGCAACTCTCCACTATATTGAATTTGCTCGTTGCATGGAACACTTGTCTTTATATTTTCAACATGCAACTTTCAAGTATGGAGGCACTAAATCCTTCGAACTAACGAGGCGACATGTTGTTAGAATTCAATTAAGTCATAACGAACATGTGTGTACAGAGACATGTACTCTGACGAGAAATTCATGTCCAAACTTGCCGCAAGCACGACACCTTGTTGTCACACGGTAAAACATCCGCTACATAAATTTTCCACTCCCTGTGCCCTACGTACTTGGTTTTAATAGGTTGATTTTAATAAAAACTTAATTATGATTTTACTAATTTTATATAACGAAAGGCTTACATTTGAAATTTAACATCATTATGAAAGCTTCCAATTTGATACTCGACATACATTATTTATTTGCCTATAAAATATTATTCAATATTTTCGTGCTCTATATTGGATGACACATCAAATTAATAGAGAAAAAATATCAATTTATTTTACGTGTCGTGTTACAATTTACAACTCTATTTATATCCATTTTGGTTATGTATGATAGCTTTCAAGCTTTTACGTAATCATCATTATGAATAATAAATTCATTAATAAATCGAATATTGACAGAGAGTTCAATTAAATTTACCTTCAGATCACTCGGGCCATTAAAAATTTAATTTGAGCAGTTTAAAAATTTAAATTCGACTTATAAAGTGTTCACTAACACAATTTCACAGGCGTTTACAATACGAAATGAATTTTTCTATTTATATCTTTCTCGCTATAACTGCTTAATAAGCAATTTTAATTTTTTGGTCTACGTAATACTTGGCATTGGTTGTGATATAGCAAAATTTCGTTAGCTTCAATATTGTGGCTGTCAGCCAATATTGTTATGAGTATATCGAAGTATTACAATTAACATCATTTCAATTTGCGGTTATCGATTTCCAATACTATCCTACCTACTACCAATTATAAAAGCTATATTAATTGTATGATTCACAATACATGATTATTAAATTGATACTATAAAAGTTATTCAGTGAAATAAAATATTTTTTTTAAATTTAAGAGTATTTTTGTAAAAAAACATATCTTCAGACAAATTGAACAACAATAATATAAGTAAAATAAAAATTAAAGTAGGTACTTACATATTCACAATATTGTTATTTTTGAGGTCGTTATATAAGTATTTGTTTTTTCAAAGTGCATTCAAGGTAGGTACGTTAAGAGCATAAGTACTGTAAATATGCATGAATTTTAAAGAACATCACAAGAGCACTTGCATCGTTTTGTTGCAAAAGTTAATTACAAATGGAGGCGCTTTGTCTCACCAAATCGGTATCATTGTGGCAGTGTGGTCATTATTTAGAACAAGCGGCCTGAAATTGCTACGCTCTTGAATCGCCCGCTGTGATTTATTTCAATGCGAGTGTTTGCAACACAAAAGGTAATTATAATGTCGTATTGATTTGTCATGCGAGGCGCTTGCTTTACGATACTTGATGCTACCGTAGATAGAATGTGAGCTCCAAACAATAAGAAATATCGACCGCAAAAACTCTACTATTACGCGTTACGATTGCGCCCACATTCCAAACAATGCAAAGCACAACCTTTTTTCATTTTTCTTTATGGTAGCACTGAAAATTACCACTGCTTTGATGCGAATCCTTCTCATAGATAAACCTAATGAAGATGATGCATAAAAACAATAATTATAATGGAAATAAATAAAATAATATTATGTTTATTGTTCTACATATTTTTTTTATATAATTCCTGGTGATATGTATAAATAGTGTTTACGTACACGAAATAGGTTACAGAAAATTCAAAACTCAAAGTAAAAGCACTCATCGCGGCCTCCAAATAAAGGCCGCGACCCTTTCCCTAGGCTATTTGCTTGCCCCTGATGTTGACTTACCTCGACCAAAAAACTCATTGTGTTACTTCTTATCACAAAGCAGGCTCGGTATGAAAGTTGTAATTTACCCGCTGTCGTTGAAATCTGCTGCGTTATCAAAGTTCCAGAATAAATCATTATATTACGTATTTCAACTCTGTTATCTTTGGTACTTGATGGCTCGGATGAGTGTAGCAATAAGGCACGGCTTAACATTGAATTTAGCGTTACACGAGTTTAACCATCTCTTGGAAATGCTACTAAATTTGATTTTTAATATTTATTAAAAAGCAAAGGATAGTTGTATTAATTTTACTGTAGAAAGTAATAATATAGATAATACAGTCACCACCATTTAATAATAAAAGACGTTTTTATTTCAAATTTACGTATTTTTTTCATTTTTAGCAAGTAATAAATGAAATCACATTTCCATAATTTTTATAAAATTATATTCAAATCATGTTTTCATAAGATAAATTCTAATTTAAGACAGATCTTAAAGGCAAGAAGCCTTATGTCTAAACAATTTTCCTAATCTAGCCGTTAGTGAGTGTTATATCATAAAAAAAATACTATAAAAGAAAAAAGGAATATATAAAATTATTTATTCTCATTCAATTTTTATAGGAATAATCATATTTTATCCTACTAGGTAAAGAGCTGTACAGCCCTGAAACCGATGCACACGGCGACGCGACAAGCACAGGCCCGCCGAAGGTTAGCTCTCGAACTAACTCCTTCGAGATCGAGAACCTCCTCAAGGTGCTTATTAAGGAAGACTTCACTTAAACGCTTCTTTGCTCACTCGTGCACCCTTCACCCGCTTGACTCGGTGTTTCAACAATCTCGTACCGTCTCCCCTTCACCACTTGAGAGCGCACGCTTCAATACGCACTCCAATTCTAAATGATTAGTTAATTAAACTTCTAGTTATGAATGTGATAAATTCACTTTGAATAATTTAATAATATTAAAACAATTAAAGACAAACACATATTCCCTTCTATATATCATCAAGCAAACTTTATGATAAAAGTCTTATAATTTCCTATAGCTTTATTTTACATATACATCCTTTTACTAAGAAAATACATGGATGTTTTATCAAAAAACACAGTGTTTTTTGATAAAACAAACATATAATAGCACAATTTCGTATTATCAAACGACGATCGTATTGAAGCTGCCTTTTAAATAATATGCATGCGACGCACTCATAACAGTCACGGCATCAACGCTTAGCAATAACAGCTGTTACCATGGCATAATAGTATGGGCGTGGTGTGTGTGGTGTGCGGCAGAGCGCGGAGCAGGTGACGGGCTGGTGCCGCTCGCCGGCCGACACGCGCCGCGGCAGCCCCACCGGCAGCACCAGCGCCGCCGTCACGCCCTCGCGGCACCTCTCCGACGCCGACAAGCTGCGCAAGGTGCTCCTGGAGCTCGTGGACACGGAGCGAGCGTATGTCAAGGTCAGTAAAGGCGCCCCATGGCACTGTGATGATAGCTGTCCGCTGTGGGTTTGAGTGAGTAGTCTCACAGTCCCCGCCCGTAATGACAGGGGGCTTAATGCGTTTCCCCACAGACATTAAAAAAGGATGTTTCTGTTGTTTGTTTCTACGTGAGTCTATCAGTTCAGTGGCTACAGTACTCTGAATAGTACTAATGCTTTTGTAAGAAGAAGAAGTTGACCTAATGTAGTAAAAACCGAAAATTTTAGTTATATTTACGTGATTCCTTTATACTTATTATAATATATTATTATTATACTTTCTTTATTCTTATAAATTAGTGTCTGACATGAATTGATATTTTATATTAAAGAATTACGAGCTTAGCAAAATAATTTATATTACATACTCGATATTATTAATTATATTGATTACAAATTCTATAAATAATACAAAATACAGTAAAATTAACAACTTAAATATTTAAATGACTTTATATAAAAGTTCATGTAAGTATCTTTCTTAAGATCATCGCCTCTATCTAAGATATTTGTAAGTGTTCCCGGCGCTACACCTCGAGGACGCTTTGTATGAAGATAAGATAATAAGGTGGTCGATCGTTTCCGATGTGGGCGTATCTAGAGATCTGAGGTGATGAAAACACGTCGTAATACTCATCCGACTGGGCCCTCACGGCCGATTACTTGATCGAGTCTATGCCGTGTAAAATATACGTACCATTTTGACGAGTGATTGCCCCGCATCCCAATATCTGCTGATAAATTGGTAACTCGGGTTTTCGTTTGCATTTTTATTCCTAAAAATATTTCGAACACATATTTGTGCATTAATATTTTCATTCGTGAATTTCTTCTTTTAAATCTAGATTAATGTTATTGTTTCATTAGTATATAGCCTACATATACATAGTTATTTATTAACGTAATAAATTCAATTTATGGAAAAACATTTAACGCATAAATGTCTGTATTAATATTAATGAAATCAATAAAATATTATTCGGGAAAATGTATCACAGTTCTTATGCGGCTTATATAAAAGTCAGCTTCTTTATAAGTATAATAAATTGCGAATGATAGTAATAACATTATCTTTCTTGGTCCCCGCATACGGAGCAACTTAACGAAGTTGTGGACGGGATCGTGAATTAAGTTTAGAAGCAATTTGCTCTAACTTGTAATAGTGTTTACAGCATCGCGCTTAATATTGTTGCCGCATATTGATTTAAATATTTTCTCGGTTCTGGAAAAATACACTCTTCATTTATCTAAAAGCTGATTTTATTTATAGCTAATCCTAAATCTACCGTAATCTGCAAAATTATAGCAGGCAAAATAAATTTATAAATCCGAAAAGTTGAGCGGGAATTTATAACTTTATGGATCGTACACCTGTGTAACTGTTCAAGTGTCAGTCTGATTAAAATATTTGTTCGGCTATTGGGGCCAAATATTAGTTATGTAAACTTGTATAAATGCTTAACAAGAATTTACTGATAATTGCAGCATCTAAATAACTTATTGGAGAACTATTTGGAACCTCTGAAGAAAGAAACTTTTTTATCAAATGCCGAAATCAACGCTCTGTTTGGAAACATTCAGGAGATTGTAACTTTCCAAAGACAATTCTTGCAAAACTTAGAAGAAGCGCTTGAGGCTGAACCCAACTTCAACCACTTCGAATTTTCAAACCAATTTAAGGTGATTATTTAAATTATATTAAGAGTATAAAAAAATATATAAAATTCTAAATTCTTCTATTGACTGTTTTTTTATTGTTTTTCATTTCTTATTATTTTTCAGAACGTTCTTTTTGCCGTTGGAAATGCCTTCCTTTATTACGTCAATCATTTCAAATTATACAGTTCCTTCTGCGCTAGTCACAGTAAGGCACAAAAAGTCTTACATCCGAGTAAGTTTTTGAGTACCTGCTAAAATATTTTTTATTAATGAGCATTCGCTTTATTTTAAAAAATCTTTCACTTCGTCTAGATGAAGGCAACCAGGCGCTTCAAGAGTTCCTTGCGGCTCGTAATCCTAAACAGCAACATTCATCGACTTTAGAATCATATTTAATCAAACCAATACAAAGGATTCTTAAATATCCACTGCTGTTACAACAGTTAAGAAATTTGACTGATGTGAATTCTGAAGAACACCTTCATTTAATAGGTAAGGAATCACTGAAATATCATAGATTTTCTACAATATCGGAGCTCAAAGTACTTACTGGGTTAGATAGTCGACACAACGTTTGTCGTATCAACTACATTTATATTTGTTTATACTTACGTACGTATTTTAATTGGCAACTTTAGACTTATGCAAATATAATAACTACTCCCTAGTAGTCCTCCCTAGTAGCGAGGGTGAGTCCCTACTCACCCTCGCTTCTCTTGGGTTTGCTCCTAGGTGATTATTTAAATGGATATAACTTTTTTATTTTTGAACCTATTAAAAAAACAATAGTAAATTTTATGTGAAGCTTACCACAATACATTAGTGAAAACCGTACCCGAATCGATTAAGCCGTTTCTGATATTAGCGCGCATAAACGCACTGACAAACAGACAGAAATTCTAAAAATCATTATTTTGGGTTCTATCGCGTTAATAAAGACCCCCAATAATTTTCTGAAATATCTTCCATTTCAAACACGTTTGTTATTTGTATTCTCCTTAGTAATATTATGAATTTTGAAAATGTATTTGTTGGTTTTTCATTCATTCATGCAGTAGCGTATCGACTTGAATGTAAATTTTTAGTAAGTTTGAGTGGAAGAGTAACACTTTTCAAGTTTTCTGTGGGATATTATCATGTTTCATTATAAGTTAAAGGATTAACATCTCTACATTACCGATTAATATTTTTTAATCTGCAGAAGCTTTAAAAGGAATGGAGAAAGTTGCAGAACACATCAACGAGATGCAACGAATACACGAAGAGTATGGAGCTATATTTGATCATTTGTTTAGACAACATCAAAAATCTTGTAAACAGCCTATTGACCTTAGCCCAGGTTAGCGCTTCAAATATAAATTACATAATCAAGTTATAATACCATATTTTAATTATTCTTCATTATATGAAACTATCGTTTCTTTCAGGTGATTTATTGTATTATGGAGGTGTAGAATGGTTAAATATATCCGACTTTTTAGGAAAAATAAAGAAAGGACTAGAGTTACATGCTATGTGTTTTGTATTTAAATCAGCTGTTGTCTTCCTCTGTAAAGAAAGACTGAGACAAAAAAAGAAGTTAATGGTGAGTATTCGATCATGTTTTGTACTTATTGCAAAACACTTTTTTTTAAGTTACATTCTAAATATATTAAAAAAATTAAGTTTCCTATCAAATTATTATTATACAATTGCAGGGAGTATCTTCTAAAAATAATTCTAACGAAGTAGAAATCATAAGATATCAAGTATTGATACCAGTTACTGAAGTGCAAGTGCGAGCCTCTTCGGCTAAAGATATGGATAGTCATTTCCTTTGGGAGCTGATCCACTTGCGCAGTCAGCTTCAACGCCGCTCGGAAAAAGTTTATGTGCTGTCGAACAGGTATTTTATTACAAATCAACCATACAATAAAAGTAAATATAAAAAACAAGGAAACAATTAGAGCACGTTAAAAATAAATATATTTTATAAAATTTCATAAGACTATTATGGTTCATACTATAAATTTTGATTCTATAAACTATAAAGGTTATGTTAATGGCAATATTTCGCAATTAGTAAGGTCTTTTGATAGATATTATATTATTCAAAGGACACAAAAATATATTCACAAAACCCACAAATACCACACCAAGCGCCTTAGATAAGTTAATTTCTATAAAAAACATAAAGGTATATTTCTTAGTATACTATTAGCGATAACGTTCATAACGGTAAAAGGCATTTTGACTTAACCCCAAGATCATCATCTATACAGATAAATAAAATTGAAGTGTATGTTTATAATGTCAAAATAACAGCTTTATACTAAATGCATATGGAATTATGTGAGGTACTTATAAGAAAAACTCATTTTTTTTAATTCTTGTCTGTCTGTCTGTTTGTTCTGATTAATTTCCGAAACGCCTGGACCGATTTTAAGGGGACTTTCACTGGCAGATAGCTGATATTATATGGAGTAATTCAGGCTACTTTCATTTTAGAAAAAGAATTAGGGTTTCGCTCAAAAAAATAAAACGTATCTAGGGACGAACCCGAGCGAAGCGAGGGTGAGTCGCTAGTATTTTAAATACACAATATTACACTGCATATGCATATACTTAAATATAACATGTGTACACGTGTCACACAGCACGGCGGACTTCCGCAACGCGTTCCTGAAGACGATCCGACAGATCATCCGCGAGTCGGTGCGCAACATGTCGCTGCCGAGCGCGCGGCCCGCGCCCGCGCCGCCGCGCGCGCCGCACGCGCCGCACGCGCCGCACACGCTCGACCGCCCCAAGCACCAGGTACCTACTCCGCACCGACTTCGGGCACAGCCGCCTATCCCACTGAGATTAGTCAGCGCAAGAAATATTACAGTGCAGAAACAACGTGCACTCTATTCCTGTCACTCTCACACTGTGAGAGATCAGGCGCAGTAGTGACGCAACACATGCTGTCCGAGACACGGGTGTGAAACACGCGAAAATGCGAAACTGTCACAAGCAAGTGTTATCAAAAATACCAACCGTCATGGCGACTGGTTTAAGTTAAAGCGCTGTAAAACCATCTCGTGGTAAATAACAGTTATAACTTATACCCGTTAATCCTAAAACCATTCCCGAATGTCATATGAAATTAAATATGACAGTCGATATCGCGTTTGTTTCGTTTCAGCATACACGCCCCGTACGATTGGCACGGACATTGACATTAGATGCCACCATTAAACGATTTTTACGATGGATTAGTAGACTGTAATACTGCATTGCAATTTATCCTATGTCTACATCAAAAAACCAAATCCAAACTATTAACTATTTTTACTTATACTTTTCCCGTCCCTCGATACCCTTAGCATTTATAATATGATAAAAGTTCTCAAAAGAGATGCTTTTTCTACTGATACATAAAACCGGTAGCTTATTTTCGTAATGGTTACAACTATAGACTATAGCCTTCCCAGATAAGACCTCTTTCTATTGGTAAAAACCATATGATAATTCGTATAGGAATTTCCCGAGCAAACGCAAACACCTAATAGATAGAAGTGAATTAATCAATTTTTAATATGAGAGATATATAAAAAGCCCAACGGAAAAATTGATAATTTATTTATAAGGATTTTTGGTATTTAAAATGTATTTTTAATTACGAGTATTGCTGCTGTCACAAAACTTTTCTCATTATCCGATAAGAAAGTTTAACGTGGAACTTTTTTGTCATTGCGGTAACTTTTTTTACTTGGATAGAACCATAGAATCAAATTACAGTCTTGGATGACTTGTCTTATATCATTGTAAATTAAAAATATTTTACTATTTATTTTAACGTTTTCGTATCTTCTTATCAATATGTGACACTGGCAAAAAAAGTTACCATTTTCATTTCATTTTTACAAATTCACATTTTACAAATTATCATTCAGTTATTTACATAATATTAAATTACTGTTTTAAAGAATTAAGAATAAATGCAAAATAAATTTTAATATTTTATAGGTACAGGTTATACAAGGATCTCAAACTCTTGGAAAGACGAAAAAACCTAAAACTACTGGACAACGTTTATCTGCCGGAAATATTGAGGTAAGCTGGCAGCTATAGTATCGCTTTAAATTTTTACGATATGTTACTATTACGAGACTGTAAATTAAATAAAAAGTAGTCTTCGTCTTAAGCGAAGATAAAAAAATATCATTATTTCGAATTTTAATTAAATCCGTTAATCTATTTTATTATTATAGTGAAGAAGTAGAAGCAAGCACTCACTAACTCACAAAGCTTTGAATTTATAATATTAATGTGATTTTGAACATTACCAGGTCGGTGATTTATCCCGAGAAAACTCACAAGATGCTGACGAACCGCCTCCAATGTCTGAAGTATCATCCGACGAAACTACATTTAGACAAAGGAGCAAAACACTAGGCGATGCAGCAGGTACCACATTGATAACTTTGCGTTGTAGTGATTTTCATATATCATACATTTACATATTATATAGTAAACATGTAGGGCCAAAATGCTAAATCTTCATCTTTATTGAAAAAATTTTATTAATTATAGATTTTAAGATACAGAAATACAAGATCAATTGTATTTAGTATTTTTACGTTAGGCTGTTTAATCTCGCTATCATTTAAAATGTACCAGTGTCAATGAAAAAAATAAGTCACAGTCGCCTATAAATAGTTAAGCCTAAAATCAATAAACACGCACATAAAGATAGTATCTAGTAATACATATTACCCATTCTTTAAAATATTAATAACTCAATTGAGATGAACGTAATCTGAATTTGTGGATATTTGTATGACAGCAGAGAGCGTGAAGCGGCCGCCGCCCGCCGCCGACACCGACAAGTCGGAGGGCGGCTCGAAGTCCGAGGGCGAGGACGAGCCGCCGCCGCCGCCCGCCAAGCGAGGGTTAGGCCGCACTCCCAACCACCTCACTCTCAGGTACTCACATATGTATGACACACAGACATCACCTACACCATTCGGACTCTATGCGCCAAATTGATCAACGTAGGTCCGCTTGTTTCTCATACATATGTCGCTAGTATCCTTTGATTTAATGAATGCGTTAGAACATTGTCCCGTACACTGTGTAATTTGATATTAGATTTTAATTCTGACGAAAATGAGTAGATTCTGCATCCAGTTTTACGTCTTATATGATATTAACTAACCTTTTTTAACTCATGATATTATAACTCTTGAGATAGACATCTATGTAGTACCTTAAAATATCTACAATAGATGTTTTTATATATAATAAAAATATTAAATATGCTCTCAATTCTCTTACAGCACAACATCTACATTGAGCGCTGGCAGTACTGGCAGCCAAGCCCGACTCATCCAGTCTTCTCATCAACCTACACAATATCAACCGACGATGGTCAAAGAATTAGGTAAGCAAGGATCTCAATCGCTTAAATCTTCCCCAGAAAGGAAAAGCTCGTCATCTTCGGAAAAAAAGATTAAAGTGATCCGTTCCGGCAGCGGCAACAACATCAATAGGGAACGGTCTCCAGTAAGACCCGTCGACCATATCTCACCAGACAGAGACCGTGTTACTAAAGTCATCATTTGCAAATCACCCAATAAATCTAGTTTGAAGCACGGCAATAAGACCCTACATAGATCACCGCGAGGCAGCTTCGATCAGTCTAAGTCTCCTCGAGGATCGATCGATAAATCCCGTTCGCCTCAACAAAGCTTCGACGGCACTAGATCACCTCGCGGGAGTATTATGAAGTCCAGGGAAAGTAGTCTCGATAGAGCAAAATCACCAAAACCTGCGCCTAAAAAAGGCATAATGCGAACTCCACAGGCGAGCTTCGACAAATCCCCGTGCAAATCTCCTAACACAAGCCGACGGTCGTCTAAATCAAGTGGCGAGAAATTAGCAAAGCTCGGAACTAATTCTTTGGACAGAATGACTCATTACTCCCAATTAGCGAAAGTTGAAGATAAAGCTATGAAAATGGGTATCGTCGTTTCTAAATCTACGGAGTCTATTGCCAAAGCCATCGAGCACCCTACGTGCGTTGAATGTTACCTTTCAGGAAAGAAGCAGAGCAGGAGCTCTTAGCATAAGGGGAAGGGCAAGCAGCCCAAATCTCGTAGGAAATCTTTAACGTCTCAATCTATCCTCGTATCATCAGATCGCAGCAGCATTGAGACCTTAAACGACTCAGGCCACGAGCGCGGACATTGCCCTTCCTCTCGACATTGCCAAAGAAATGATTTTGATCAAATTCACGTTTAAATTCTTAACAAAACTCAAATTGTCGTTACAATATTTTTAAAGTGCTTCAAAAAATTAATTGTTTTTACGAATATATTATTTTAATTTAACATAAAGTATTTAACATAATATCGCTCTTAAACTTAAACCTTTTTAATTTAAACAAAATGAAAAAGATATGCTTAAAATAGATTTTATTGAAAACTAAAAAAATCTGATTTTATGTCTTAATTTGTATTAAAATATAAATTTAAATGCACTAACATTGTCGTAATGCAAAAAAGCATATGTTTACAATCTGAAAATTAATTCATGACTGAATGATGATGAAGGTGATAGCGGAATATTACAAAACGATGACAAAGTTGCTAATGCTCGATCGGATAAGAATAGGCAATAAGTATGAGATATTAATATGGAATTGACTAGACACCGAATAAAGGGAAATACGTTAAGTGATTAGATAGTTAATTTTAAAATTCCTAGATTTATTTTAAGGGTAGTTTATCTCACTACGTATAAAGTAGATGACACCAATTAATTTAATCGTAGAAAGTACCTACTCAACTACGCGATAAGCTTGACAAAACCGGCAGGTTCAAATTACGTATACGTAATTATTACTATATACAAATAAACAATTCAATTCAACGACCCCCCATTTAGGGACTATATTATACTCGTAGATTAATAATATATGTAGACGTACTCGTATTTGTAATGGATCCATAATAAGTAAAATCCTTAACTCTAGACTCCAAGTGCTAAGTGTTACATTTAAATGGCTGTGGAATCGAACTGATCTAAATCCTTAATCAATTTTTCATAGTTTCTATCTTATTAAATTATTTCACTTATAATATTATTCTTATAATAAATTTCATAAAATATATCACTATTGTTGTTATTATTATTACGTAATTGCCACGGATTTGTACCATTGAGTCTTCCATTTCGATATACCTGTACTATACTCGTATGATGATTTATTTTTTTATAATTTATTCTGTGCCTGCTCAATTAATGTTTAAGTTGACTATCCATTAATCTATTGATGTCGTTATAATTGTATCGTAACTACTTATGCGTATAGAAATTTTATCTCTCGTTTTGTATCACAAAACAACAAAAACATGTATAATGAATAGGTTAATTATGCAAAGCAATTTTTGGCGTTTAATAAAAATATCTTACTATAGTTATATTATAATCGATGATTATATGTCTATAATAATAATGTATATGCATGCTATTACAAATGTAATACTCAATTATCGTACTAAAATCTTATAATAGGCTAGCCATAAACAATTAAACTACACTAATAAAATTAACTATGGTAAAGTAGATGAAAAAGCATAACTTAAAATAGCTAAATACTTAGCATTTAGACTTGCACCTTATTCGTTTGATGGCCTATAGATGTTGCACTAATCGAACTCCTGGCAGTTAGTGTCGTGAAGTAATACCCACTAGACTAGCCCATAATATATACTCACGTACTGGTGCACCTTAATATAATAAAATATTTAATCGTGACATAGCTGTGAAATTATAATAATCAATATTAATAATTACAATAGATGTAAAACCGCCGAAGCTTCTTGAATGTTCGATGACAATGTTGACCTCCGAAACTGTAAACTAGCTGCTTTGAAGGGCACGACGTGAAATGCTTTATTTTTTATATTTTGTTACGTGACAGGCCCAAGTTACAACTCTAAATGCAGCTGAAACGAAATTGCAATAATCTATAACAATACCATTGTCCATTTTCCTAAAAATCTTAAGAAACTTATTTCTGTAAAGTCTATATTCAAACGAAATCAAATTGCAATTTCTTTTCACGTCACTTGCCAACGGCAGACGGGGCGACGTCGACAACATTCATCAAACATTCAACTCTTTGAGCCGCGGTCCCTGGCGCTAGTTGATCCAAATTGTTCCGAACACATATAAAGAGAGACGAGAGTGATAAAGAGTTCGGTGTTTGGTGTGTTGTAGGCTCGCCCGTGTGGAAACCGCGCGAGGTGGAGACGCCGCCCGCGCCCACCACGCTGCCGCGCAGCCAGCGCCCCGCGCCGCGCGCGCCGCACCTCTCTGCCAGCCGCAAGTCCCTCGCGCCGGACCACCGCCACTAGCCACTCCACCCCCACTACCACCCCCAACTCCCCGTCCCACTCCCACTCCCGGTCAGCGGTGGATTTGCTCAAGGTCACACTCCGTAATAGAACATGACCCTCTACATGAAATTGGATTTGCTCATCAAGGGCACACTCAGTAATAGAAACTTTGCTCCTACATGCGATGGATCATCCCACGCTCACTTGTGGATTTTCTCATCAAGAGTACCCTCTGTAATAAAAAAAATTGTCCCTACGTAATAAAAGTATGCAATAAATCATGTGTATCAATGCAAATTAACTTTTTTACACTACTACAACGATGAACTTAACGCTGTTCGTTGCTTCGTTTATATCTTTCACACTTGATTCGTTGCCAAATCCACCCCTGACTTTTAAAGCTCAGTAAACTACATATTTACCGATCAATCTTTCGTCTATTACAAGACGCTCATGTTTCTGACAATTCCTCTAGAGGTATTCAATGAAATGATATTCAAAATACTTTTTTAGTTCCAAGCGCTTCCTCGTTCTCGACCTTTCTCCTCGCTTCCAAAGATAACATTTAATGATCTCATGTTAAACTGCATGTAGCTTTATATTTTTTGTAGTCAATTGCTATCGATACATTTTCATAAATTAAGGAATTCCAAAAGTCTAACAAGACAAATTGATATTGATACTACTTATTTTAAAAGTTGAATAAATATCATTCAACTTACATAAGTAGATCATAAGTTAGTCAGCATTTTTATTTATTTATGCTAAAACTTTTTGATTCTTATCTAAAATATCATCACAATGATCTAGAAGATTGATCAATAGTTGCATGGATTTGAAAACTACCATTTTGCACAATATCTACGTTACGTAAGAATAGTTTTGTTTGTAAAGAAATTGATATTTGTCGCATTCAATTAGCTTAAAATATATAATTATTATGAAAGGAATTAACTATGAAATGTTTTGGATATACTAGCATGGAAAAGCGTTCGCTGAGTTCGATTCTAATATGTAAATGCAAGCTACAAATTAACCCCTGCAAAGAACAACATTGTAAATTAGTATTGAGATAATTTAAAAACTGAAGTTACTTTCTCGTATATTTAGAGTCGAAATTCAAAATTGCTACAGATTTACAACGTTATTCCTTGCAGGTGTCGAAATATGGATAAATATTACTACCTATATTATCTATCTATACGGTTGCGACAGAAGCGTAGAGTGAGAGGTGGAAGACGAAAGCATCTTAAATGGGTTCTGAGACAAATTGCACTCATTTTGTTTATTAAATCAATTCAATTTGTTTTAAATATTGTAACAGTAAGATACCGTAAATATCGTACATTTTCATTTTTAAAGTTAAAGCTTTTAAGCTCAAATACGATCAATATGTTTGGTTTTTTTTTTTTAATTTTAGTTCGTTTTATGCTCAAATATTATACCGTTTTTATATTCCGAAATGTTTATATTCTATGTAAAATAAGACTGTGTGAGGATCGTATGCGGTATATGGACATGTTAAGTATCCGTATCGGAAAGAAACTTTCAGTAGAATATATTTATGGGGGTTTGTACCTACATACTATACTATCTATAGCATTTTATTGGATGTCCGAAACATTGTGAGTGTGTGACAGCACCAGCCTAGTTTCACGTGAGTTAACATTCATTCGAATATCACCACCTACATCTTAATAGTCGTTAAGTTTTATTTATTCATATTAGATCTAACAAAATTCTTAATTAAGCCAATCTCATAAAAATAAATGACAATATCAATAGAAATGAAATTGAAATTACAGACTTACCATTTTATTACATTTATTTTTGATATTTTTTGTTTAAACAATGTTGATATTTAAATATGTAGTTACGAAAAAATTTATTCACCAAATTGAGGACGACGACAGATGATACTCGTTTTTCAATAGTTTCATTCAAAACTACAATTTTAAATATAAATATTAAAAGTTTAACATCCGATTAATTAAAGAAGATATTTTATAATTACTTTCTACAGCATATTTGCCAAACATGACTTTAAATGAGGTTTCTATACTGTATTTGTGCCAAACTGGGTACTCATTGTACCCGCCCGTGCTTTTTAATACTCACTGTTATCATAGTACTGAATAAATATATATGTATATCGTGAGAGTAGTTAGCTGTAATCTATTTGCGTTTCATTTGGTCACATCGCAACGCAATCACTTAACTACCCTATAGTTGAAAATGCACTTTACCTTATGGAAAAATACACTAGGTAGTTTTGATAATAATTTCTCTTCGTGATCAAATTCGAAATTTCTATCATAGGTTAGGTGAATTATATAACATGTATCCATGACTCGGTTCCTTTCATTTACCGAAAGATAAATAGAGTAACTGTTTCGTTATTGTAGAGATATTGAACTGTGGAGTTATTTAAAACCATGATACAACTGGGAGCTGAACTGTGTGTTTGTGTCACCATGTTATAATCATTTAAATTTATCTTAAAATGTAATCAGGTATCACGATTATTTGATATTAATGTCATTATTTTTTACTATCGTTAAAATTAGTAGAGTTCGAGTGTTGTCGTATTTATATGCTTTTGTTAGTTTTTATTAATCAAAAGTTTACTATAATGTCGATGATTGAGTAAAGTACAATTGTACACGTAATAATTATAAGTTGGTACATATCATTGCAACTCTAGACACGTTCAGGTGGTAAGTTATATTATGGTTTTTAATAATAATACATAAAAAGTTTTACAGTCATTTTGAAATTTATTGTATATTATGTATCGATACTATGTAGATATTGTAATTATTTATTATTATTACCACACATTACACATATTACAATTATATTTCAAATTTTAAGTCTCAGTTCCATAATTGTTTTTGTGATTAATTAAAATAAAACCTGTTTATTAATATACATATGTTAAAATATTCGAATTTAATAATTACGAACTTATACAATCAATTTATAGATATTGTTATACTAAGAAAATATAATTAATAAAATAAATAAACAAATATGAGTGAATAATGAAATGAAGAATGAACTCATTAATTGCGATTGTATTTCATACTTCAATGACATTTGAAAGTTACGTAGGAAAATGGATGAATATTTAGAAAGACTTATTGAAGTAAAATACGAATGTAACTAATGTTATTATAAGTATTATACTTTTATAATTTAACCTTTTATAGTTTGCTACTTGGGTTGATCATCACCTTTCCTTCCGTTTTGTCAAACTACTTCAGATCGCACAGAGGAATAGTTGATGTTCAAGCATTTAACCAACAAATGTGAACGCGTTATGGTTTTTATTATATCGAAAATACAGAACACAAAAGCTAGTGAAAAATGAAAGGTCTTTTATTAACAAATTCATTTTATTGAGATGCCTAAATTAAAAGTGCCTTTACGTATTTTGGGGACGCCGAGTGCACGACAAATTCAATCAAGTATTGTGCTATCGGACAGTGGTTTGTCAAAATATTAATTGTGTTCATTTTTTTCCTCGTTCTTGAAATTTTAGTAACTCTCCGGTTTAATTGTAAATTAATGTATACATTCCTATTGTTTTTGTAAGTACCGATAAGTTCTTTTTGTGACATATATTATGGAAATTACTTTTTATTGCTTATGAATAAATATAAAATGTATATTGTGGGTGTTTTAATTTTTCTCTACAGAGAAAAGACCTTAAATATTATTATTCTTCTAGTATCAATTTGAAAAACTTTTGTAAAATTTATGTAATTGACTAAGTGACGCTTACTCCGAGACACGGCAAAATCAGTGGTTAGTGGTTACTTTCCACTTCAATAAATGAAAACTATACATAATACTCATTCTTGTCAATGTGTAATTGAAAATTTGTAAGTTTAAGTCTCAATTACATTTTGAAACATGATGCATTTATGTAAATAATAATTAGCAATAAACAATTATCATTAAAATTCATTTTCTTTTTTGTTGAAGTTAGTTTTAATATTTTAAGTAACTTTTCCTCAAAAATAGTTTAGTCTGGAATTAATTACCTGAATATAATGAATCACTAACTACTTTGGCTATCTACTTTATTAAATAGGTACCTAATTAAAAGATTACTAACTTTTACAATTTATATACAAATCACGTCGAACTTCACGCTTCTGCGGGAAACGAGGAAACATCAATAAATACTTTCACATTAATAATATTACTAATAGAAGAATTTCGATATAAATCGATGGTAATACAAACGATTTACTTAACCGAATACACATCTATCTATACATATAATAAAATTGTAACTAAGCCGAATCTGTACATTAAATATTTTTTGGAAAATCTCATTGAAATAGACATTATTATCGATACAGAGGCCGAACCTATAGTTTTTAGAATTTTTGTCTGTCTGTCTGTTACCGCATCATGGAAAAACCACTGGAGGGATTTTGTGCTATGATGATAGCTGGTTATCCGGGTCAACATATAGGATAATTTTTACTGCGGGGAAATATCTCATCTCTGAGAAATCTATTCTACACGCTAGGGACGAACCCGAGGGGAGCGAGGGTGAGTCGCTAGTTATGCATAAACATGGTCGGCTATTGAATTGTTGAAATTGTTAAGGAAGTAGAGGTAAGGTTTTGAGATATAAATAAAGGAACATTAAGGTTTAGTAAAATGTTTTATTTTAATTGTACATCGACGTCAATAAATCAAACTTGTAAGTGATTTTGGAATGATAATAGAACAATTTGCTATTAAAACAGGATCTCTAAATTGATATGAATGAAACATTGAAAACATAATTTAATATTTACAATAATGACATCATGAAAATAGGTAAGTAGCGTTCACTTCTATTTTAAATTGTCCTGATGAAAATTAACTAGATTTATTTTTAGGCATCCACGTTGATCGTATTCATTTTTTAATTATCTTTACGTTACTAATCGTATATTCTTCTTACCATTTTCCAAAAGAACTAAAACTATTATATAAAAATTAGTCAATAAATAGTGGAATGATGGTTTATATCCTTTGTACTGTTAACGCGAACTATTCATATACTCCATTTGACTTCAGACTCCTCTCACAAACACATAGACGATCACAAACAGTTATTAGAACTAAAGTTTAAGTCACGCTCGACACTAATATAATTCCAAGGAATAATAAATTCGTACGAAAACTATGATGGTAATAATTATAATAATGGTAAAGCTAACTCTGGTGGTAGACAAAATTGTAGGATAGTCAAACGGGAAGCTCTATATTAAGTAAAACACTTAAAATATTTTATATTAGGTTCTGTACAACTCTCTACAGTATAAATTATAAATTCCTAACTTAAATAAATAACAATAGGACTATCTAAGAAGATGTATATTGTATATACATTATATTATGTGGCACAGACTACATTTTTATTGTAATATAACCAAATATAACCTACTCAAGATCTGTGTCACCCAGACTCAAATAATTTTAAATATAATGATATAAAGAGATTTATTTGTATTTTTGATTAAATATTTCTCCTAATGAATTTGAGCCTGAGAGATTTGGTATTTTTTTTTTATTTGAAAAGTTAGATTAAAAGTTTAAAATGTCTACGCGGCAAAAGTTAAGGGAGTCAAACTCGTCGGACAATTAATAACTATGCCTATTATGAACTTATATAACAATACGTTCTGAGATTTATTTATTAAAATATCTATAAAAATGGTAATTAAAATATTTAATACTATATACCTATTGTAAAGTAAGATAATTTTATTTTAAGATGGTGTATTTTATAATGTCCGATATATATGATTAACAATCGTGGTGTGATAGAAATACTAGATATAATGTGGTGAGACTTGACTAAACTTCAATTTTGACTATTATTATCTACGTAACTACTTTACAGGATGTCAACACAATATCTAGGTGTCATTAACATCTTACCTTCCATCAAATCAACAGATTCTAAAAATAAATTAGTTCAACAAAAAATATAAGATAATCTCATAAATCTATAAATTCACACAAATGAAACTCTTAATATATAACAAATGACTTTGTATATATCTATTGTGATTTATGTTAGCCACACTTCGACTAAGTTTTATAATATTTTAAATATATAATAATACGCACGCTATTACATGTATATGTTAAATAATTTTAAATAAGTTTATTATCACATCTACTCATTAATGAAATTCTCGGTTTAAAAGAGGTTTCATTACTCTATTAACTATATGGTGTTTCATCAAATTAGACTAGAATAAAATTCTTCCACCTAATTTCATATTATAATAATTACATAAGGCACTCCTTTAATTTTGCTGATTTTTTTTTTTCGAAAGAGGTTCACATACAGACAAATAGATTATAGATTCCTTTCCTAAAAACGAAGACCAATGGAAGTTTATTGTTAAAATTGTATTTAAAAAGCATTTTCAAGTTATCTCTATTTGTAATTGAAATTAAAAAAGAGAAATATCAACATTAATAGCTGATTTTCCAAAAAAAATAATCAAATTTCTTTTCATTTAATTACAACAAACCTTTCCAGTTTAAAGATAAAGAAAATAAATCACAACTAAATTAAAGGAAAATATCTTATCTTTTGGATAATAGCAATATACATAATATATTAAAAGCTTACATTTAAAATAAGAAGGTCCAATTTTGTCAACATAAAGAGTCCTTGTAACATGCTGAAGATTGATCTACCCAGTATTTGTAGCGGAATATTTAGAAGTAGGGATGTAATTGCGTTTTAATTCGCAATTACACTAAACACATTTATTTCAAGTTTATTGGACCCTAGCATTTTTTTTCAAAAAAGCTGTCTTATTTATAATTAATCTCTTTAAAAATTTACCTACCTAAATATACTTAAGTGACTTTTATTAATAATTTCAAAATTTGCATGTTACCGCGCGGCGTCGTTAAAGCCCCATCAGTTTAAACTAAATTATCATTAAAAGAATTAAAAAACGAGGATAGCACAATATTAAAACTCAAATATTACAAAAAATTAAAACTATTATTATTATTATTTCTTTTGATATTTAATTTTATTATTTTAATGTTTTATTACATTACTTTATATAACATATTATGTTAATATGATATATATTTAAGTATCTATAACAGGAAATTTATAAATTGTTCCTTTACATATTTTTGTAGTTCGATTACACTAACAATTTATTAAAATAATATGTCATTACAACAGATTTATTTTTCTGCTCGTTAACTAATAATATTCAACTAGGGTTCTTATAAATTTCGTTAAACTCCCTGACAGAACGTTCATATACGTTTCGTTGAGCTTATTGCGCTTAGGTCGTTAACGCGACAGGGTCGTGTATATTTGTCTAAACGTTGGTCCCTAAAATTGCTATTGTAATTATGATATCGATATCAATATTCAGATTCGGGATGAGGGACGCCACGCGAGCTGCGGCCGGGCTCTCCAATTAAAGGCACATTGAAACGTGATTTTTTTTTCATTTTCCTACTCGTTCCCATTCGAACCCACTTTATCTGTTAATTTTTTTGTCTTTTAAGGTTTTTCTAAAACTAGTCAAAGGGAATAACTAATTTTCCTATTATATAATATTATATTATATCATATGTATGTATATCCATTAAAAGTCACCCCACTTAATCTTCTGTTGACGTCGTACACTTTAAAAAATTTTTGGTATCACATCCTAGTTCTAAGATATCGAGATATCTTCGACATCGCTACTTCATTTTGGCAACGTGGTGGTGGAACTAAAAAATATCTAATTACCTAAAAGGCGAAATCGCCTAAAATTAGCACTAGCGAGAGGAAAGTAGTCCTCAAAAATTTTCTTCGCATTTGATTTCTCGAGATGTGGTCTGCGAAGTCCACTGCAACTCGGGCGGACCGTCCCATTCATGGAACGATTCGAATACAAAGTTGTCGGACGAGTCCTCAGCTTCATGAGCGACCTCGGCTCGACTGAACGCCTCAGCGAACTTACCTATTTCGGTGGAACCGAAAGCTTGTTGGAAGGCCGGTAAAGGTACTACTGGAGGCCGTTTCTCTTCAGGAGGAGAACGCCGTTGCTCAGTGAACATCTGCTCGCGTACAGATCTCACCGCCTCCGAAGGAATCAAATTTCGATTAGGAAGCTCTGAAGCGTTAACATTTTTTGGCCCATTTTCTCCATTGTAAACTGAATCATCATATGTTGGATAAGGAGTAGATCTGCCATCTTGTGCACAAAGTTGATTCTGGGGATGCATTGGACCCTGAAAATATAATATATTTTAAAATCAAACGGAAACATAATAATAAATATAATATTTTCGCTAATATCACTAAACTATATTCATTCTATAAGAGTACCTTCATTAAGCGACAGTCAGATGCGTAGCGCATCGGCTCTCGCGTGCACACATTTCGGGAAGCCCACGAGCCGTTCATTGCATTAGGCCCACTCCAGCCTCCACTCATCATGCTCATCTATTAATTATATTAAAATATTTTCAGTCATTTTTTTGTTACTTGTATGAGATTTTTACTATTCGTATAAATTACCTGATAAGGAGACCACATTTGCGGGTCGCAATACCCAGGACCGCGACCATTTATCCCACATTCTAAAGGTGGCTGAAAATAAGAAAAATAATTTATGTTAAAATTTTATTCATTTATGAAATAAATAATAAGCTTAAAAATTTTTTTGGATGCAATTTTCATACACATTTTAAGTGTTTTAAACAAAATTCAATTCAAAATATCTCCATTGTGCATTCTTAAAATTTTCCTACAAATTACCATTAAATTTTAAGTTCATTGATAAAGTTGATTTATCATTAAATCAGAAAGTTAGATTACGCCTGTGATGGCAGTTATTAATAAGCAAATGCTTTGCTTAGTAATAATGCATACGAGTATCTCAGTCGCCTGTCGGTTATTAATCATTTGGTTTCAACTATCAATTCTTTTAGATAATCCAAGTAAAGGTTTAGAATATGTATAATTAATAGATTTTTATAATACAAACATCAGTTTCTGTCCGCAGCATCCCTAGATCTCTTATTATTATATATGTATTCTTTCAAGTTGCTTTTATCAACATTCTTCGGCAAGGCGACCGATTAATGAGGTCAGACACTTAAGTGTTGTTTTAATACCAATGAAGTTGGACTACTTTTGGAAACACAATACTAGTTTTCCATAATTTAATGACAAACATTTTTATAAATGTTCAAATGTATAATATTCATAGGATATTTATAAAAACTTAAAGAGCGTAGTCTAAGAAGGAAGTGTTTCGCAAGTATCGATTCAGTAGAGTGAAGCAAACGGCGCGTTACATAGCGGGTTGATGACGATAAACAAGCAATCGATAACATTCACCTGGCACAATCAATGCACGTTACTAACGTCATAAACTTGTCTTAAGTATACTTTACCTTCATTTTCTAATGTTAAATAAGTTATGTGTTGACGATATTATTTAAATGATTTCTTATGTATTTTAGTTAATTATAAAATAAGTATTTAATATTTAAGGAACATATATATATATATATATATACATGTATATTAATGAGCCCTTTAAATACAAACTGTGTACGTAAACAAATAATAAAAATACACACTATAATTTTATTATAATACTATAATAGAAATTTGGAAAAAGGATTTTTGCGCTATGTACATATGTACATACATACGTATGTATATTATACATACCTAAGTACCTAATGTCTAGCGTTATCAAAAGAAAGTTTTTAATTGCATGAAATTCAAAGGTTAATTAATTATCCATTATACATGGGTCGGTAATCGAGTGTGAAATATAGTAGTGTTGCACGACGTCCAATCCTGAATATTTAGGTCAGTGTCAGAGGACAGTCTACATTTCTATAATGCCCACATTCGTTTACAGAGTGTGCTATCAATCGTACGCACCGCAGTATAGAGTTCACTTTCAGGTAACTGCTCTTAATTCCAAAACTTGGTGATATTAATTAATTTACGCTTTTTAGCTGTTTAAATGTCATACATGGCAAATATCGGAAAAACTTTTAGCTGAAATCATCGATGTCGGGTTTGGGCGCTGGTCGGTCATTGACTTGCTGCGATATAGATTACATTTAGGATACGTTAATTTTTTTTATTTTATTACTAGCACATTTATTTAGGCCGATTATATCATAGTTAATATTCATATATTAACAACTATAGATGCAAGATCTTCAAATAAATATTAGCTATAAGTAATTACTACCTCCTTCACGTGAAGCAATTATTTAATAATATTGACAGGCATTAACTTAATTAGTGAACCAATTCTGTGGCTCCAGCAGTAATATTGCGATATTTACCTACTTAGCTATGCTCATAAATCTCGTATAAAATTTTACTCTAGACGAACAGAACTCGATAGACGAAAGTTTACTAATATAAGATTTTGGGAAACGGAAGTAGTTTCTAAGTGGTAGTATTACGGTGTTATATTATGAGACAAGCGCGGCACAAAGGCGCTAATGAGGGCGGCGGGCGGCGCGGGGTGGTGGCCCATGAAAGCTGTCAGCGGTTGATTTTTCCGAGTGTCGTGGGCGCGCTGATCGATAAGTCACGTGGTTCGCGCCGCGCTCGCCGGTTACCGCTCGATAGTTAGCCTCCGCAAATCTCCCGCCACTACTCTAATGTACCGTATGACTAGTTTTCAGCGTTCGAAGCATTGCGTAATTACTTACATATTGCTTGCAAAATATTTCCCTTGTTTTAAGAAACACAAATACGCTTGAATGACTTTAAAATAATAAAGAATTCATTCGGGTTATTTATGAAGGTGCTCGACTAAGCCCTGTTAGAGTAAACCGTAATAAACATAAGGTGTTTATAATATTCATATACACGAAAGTTTTACCGAGTTTAATGTTGGAAAAGTTTTGCTTTATCGTTACACCCAGTTTATCCCGAATGCTGACAGAGAGTTCCACTGTATATTGAATATTTTATTAAGGTAGAATTCTACTACAATTCGTATTTTGGATTACGTTCATATTTGTGTTATAATTTTTTTATTGAGATTACATTTTAATATAAAAAAATATTAAGCGAATCATGTTTAAAAAATAATTTAATTTATACCTATTACATATTTATTAAAGTAACATTAAAATATAGTGATTATATAATAATATAATTGATATGAAAGATTTTTTTAGTATAATTTAGAACACCGCAAGGAGTTCTAGGGATTTTCAAGATGTGACGGATGCAGTACTGCAACTAAGTTTGAAGTGCAGGGAGTGACGGACATCGATCGTGCCGCGCCGCCCCACCCCTTCATTACTAAACGTTATCTCATATATACATACATTACACCTACTATATATGTATGTACTATGTACTATACATGGTGCTAATCGTTATTTTAACCATAATCATAAAAGATATCATATATTATTTGTAAATATCTGTATGTAATAGGTATATGTAAGTATTTTGCGGAAAAACTAATTTTTTTTGGTAACTTTAGAACTTTTTAATTTAGTAACTATAATTTGGTAACATCACTTTATTTAGTATCAAATTAGAAAATCTAAGAAGGAAAAATAAAGGTACAAAATAAAATAGCTATAAATAGCACCGTAAACCGCAGCAAGCCTTCCCTTCTACGTACGCTCGGTTGTATAACCATAATTACCTAAACACTAAGCTAGCTGTACGCTAACTTTATATTTATAGATAGTTGAGAAAATTTATTAAATAATAAAAATAGTAATGTGTACTGTGATTTTTCATTTTTTACTTTATTTTTAATACGATAAATAATAGTCTCTCTGATAATAGTATAGGTAAAAGTAAATAATATTAAGATTTTTTACACATATCGCTTAGAAGAGGTAGCACAGGATAGTGAAAAATATAATTAGTCCCTTAAATTAAAAAAGGAATTTGATAGGAAGATAAAAAAAGAAGAATTTGATGGGAAGTTACGAGTATATGAAATTAAAGAAAGTACTATGTTAAAATTATTTTTTCTATAAAAATAATTAATATTTTAATCTAAATAAATTTTATGTCATGTTGAAATAAAAGATATTGAAAATTAGATATATTTTCGATATATATTCGGATATAAAATTAGATATATATTCGGGCAAAATGCTCGATAAGTTTTTTTTTAAATCAAACTCAAATAGCATAATATGACTCTATCAGTTCATAAATATCTGTACGAAAAATCACGTTCAAAAGTTGCTCCGTCTCTCTATATAAAATATAAAAAAACTAACAACTTACTGTCGAATTTATAATACTAGGAAGGCTAGAAATATTATCTATACTAATATTATAAAGAGGCAGAGTTTGTTTGTTTGTTTGAACGCACTAATCTCAGGAACTACTTATCCGATTTGAAAAATTCTTTTTACATTAGATAGCCAGTTTATAAGGAAGGCTATAGGCTATATATCATATTATATATAGTGTATCTATTTCATACTAACCGTTAAAATGTACCGTACGTACGTACGTAGAGACGAACCCGAGCAAAGCAAGGGTGAGTCGCTAGCCTATTTATAAATTTGAAGCTATAATAATTTTAAAACTTACTGTATGTGGTAGTGGAAGATGCGCAGGATGCGTGCGTAGCTCACGCCTTGCCAAGGCTCGCCGCGTGCGCGCTTCTTTCAGCGCGTAGGCACCGTAGTCTGTGACGTACAAATTGAGAACTGTTATGCAATATTATTTTATTAAGTTTAAATCTACTTACATTTAGTTTTTTAAACTCATTTTTAATTATGCGATACCTACCTATATCAAAACTGGTTTTAAAAAGTAATAAATACTATATTAAGTCTATAATCTTGACATCTTATTTATTGAGTTTTTTTAAGTTATTAGCTCTCATCAATAATGTAAAAATAACACATAGATGGCTACATTTTTTATTTTCGTCATATTATGTTTACCCGATTATTTGAAAATAAACTTCTGAGACATGTTTTCCTTAAGTTGAACAAACAGGAAGTAGTTCTGATAAATAATAACTTATCATTCATGGAATTTCATGCAGACACATGTCGTTCGAATACATTCATAAAAATATTTAGATAGCATTCATTATTTCCTGGCCTTTTCTCTCTGTTTATACTTGAAATATAAAATAAATGAATACTGTAAAAACAAGCATTTCACACATCATTGATCTGAAATAACTCACGCGCTATTCACATTTCCCTTCCGAGGCATCCCTAATGTAAATGACAAAAATTAAAATACAAATTGCTCACTGCCAAGCTCGCGCTTAATCGCGTGACTTAGAATACTATTTACATATTTTTTTATTTATGCGACTGTGACGTAACTTGTTATAAGTGTCACTTAAATATTTAACGCAGACCATACCATTTATATAAAAACTAAAAATATAACAATGCAGTAGTAACATTAACATTACTATTTATCAAAATAGTGAAACAACACGACGTTAAATAAAAAGGGAATGAAGAACGTGACGTTAGTGTAGATATACCTCAGCGTAAGTTTAAGCCACATATATGTATGTATATACCCCTATAGTGGCATAGTTAGGAATAGACGCAGTCGCATTCTCGTAGCCTGTAAAGTTCATAGCGAAAAGCGACGCGGGTGTTAGCACCCCGGTCAATATGTAGAGTGGCTGTGCGCCGTGCGGGCAATCAATCCCGCGCGGGGTGCGGGGGACCACCTGTGGAGTGGCCGCGCGCGACCGCCTCGACGCCCCGCGAGCCGCGCGACCCCCGCGACCCCGCCATCGACACGTGAGGCAGACGTCGCGCGTTGAGAAATCCGCCTAACGTAAACATTAATTCTTCCTTCATTCTTCATTGTTCAGAATGTCGCCGCGCCACGCGTGCGGATTCCAATCCTCCGCGTATTGGTAAACAAACTTTGGCTCGGCGCTAGCGAAAGGCTAACTCATGTACATTCTTAGCTGTTTACATTTCAGTTATACGTTCGAGGAATAGTTAGACGGAGTAGTTTAATTTGGTTCCTTATATAAAGTTCAAATTTTAAATTAATATTTTTATTGTTTTAATGAAACGTATGTAGCCAGCAGGTTTTAGCAAATAATGTATTATTTTCTTTAACTATACTTAGTAATAATATTTATAGAACTATGATAAGAATGATAACATTACTGTTATAAAACAAATTTACATTTGTAAATTAATTTTACTGTAGCCATCATTAGCAAATTTCAGGCAATGATATTATATCTTTTTCATTGGGTATATTTTTAGTTTAAATTATATGACTATTAAAATATATAAATAAGTTTAACATTTTGAACTTCAATATAAAATAGTTTTGAAATTTAATTTTACTATAAATTTAGAGAATTAACTTTAAAGTTATCCTTGCAGTTTTATATAGGTAATAGTTATTTATCGTATAAAAGGTAATTTCTTGTCAGTTATCTCAATTGATTAAAAAGATTTTTTTATTTTACTTCACAAGATAAAGGGTGAAGCTACAAACTATTGCAGTAATTCGTAATATGATAAACAACCAATCTCTTACTGAAATAACTTTCATATTTTACTTTTGATATTACCAATTTGTTTATTCTCAATAAAATATTTTATTTAATATTGAACATTTATGTAATTTTAATATTTTGCTGAAAATTTGAGAATTCTACTATAGCATATTTCTACATATAATATTATAAATAATGTATGTATATCTGAAAGATTACCAACCCATAGGCATGGCATGATCATTGTGGTGCATGTGGTGCGCGGGGTAGTCATAGCGATAGTAACGCATGTAGGGATCGTGCGCGTGCGGCGGGTAGTAGGCGTGCGCGTAGGGCGCGTAGGGCAGCGGGGCGTAGCCGTAGCCGTCCCAGCCGGCGCCCGCGCCGCCGTACTGCCCGTGCGCTGGCCCGCGGTACTCGCCGTAGTTGCAGCAGTCCATCGCTGCCTGCGCCTACGCAGCCGGCAACGCGCCCGGCCATGCTCGCCCGCAACCACGCGCACTCGCACGCATCGCACTCACGCTCTCTTGTCCTACCTAACTTTCCGATCTAAATGCATTACAAAATAATTATTCACCCCTCAAAAACTACATCGCCCGGTTAAACTTTCTTATAAAAAAATATTTAAAACAGTCGGGCCGCTCGGAAAAGTTCAGATCGGTGCGACAAAATCACGCCGAGATCGAGTGCAGTTTCACGGCGGGAAACGGACGCGGGTGCGACGTTAGCTAGCGAAAAGAGGTCGGTCGAGTTTGCCGGCTCGGCGGCTCAGTGGCGTCGGGCGGGCGCGGGGGGAGGGTCGCGGGCCGCGGGGGGGCAACGCCCGCTCGCCGGCGCTCGGCGCAACGCGGCGCTCGACGGACGCCGACTGAAGGCGGCGCGGAATCGATACGCCGCCGCCGCTCTACCCGCTCTACCCGCTCTACCTGCCCGCGCCCGTATTGCGCGCGAACTTTGTCTTCCTCCACGAAATTTTATATTTAGAACCATGGTGAAACAATTGATCAATACTTTGCACTATTAATTAGTACACTTTCGCCACTCTTTCAGAAGGTCATTTCTGCTGACAAGTTCTGGTAAACGTTCTGATGCTTCATACTTAAGAATTAGTTTAACTGAAAACTGTTTAAAACCAAACATGAAAATTTAAACATAAAAAAACATTTATTTAAAATATATAAGTGTATTATCTATTTCCTTACAAAGAATCAATTTTTTCAACATTTAACAACATTCATTCAACATTTAAAAACTAGACCTAAAACTATAAATTATTTATGAAAAACTTTACTCTTAAAAAATAATGTAAAAAATTAAAACAGTAAGAAAGAATTAAACGATTTTTATTTTGATATACATATATGTATGCACTTTAAAACATATGCGCAACGTAACCATGTAGATAGTAGTTACTCGTAGTTGCAAAGTTTTATCGAATTGCGCGTAGGCGGCAGTGACCCACATAGCAAATATAGTTATGCAGTGGAACAGGCACCACCCTTCGTCCTTCAATAAGACCTCGTCATTGCTAACTTTTATTGGGCATTATACATTAACAAATAAAATCTTGTTAGATACATGCATACCGCTCATCTCCTTCACGTTCTTCTAAGCAACACAATACTTGGAAATAATATAAATTGGCTCTTGACAAATTATTTTTTTAGAAAACCATTAAAAGAAATTTTGAACATATTTGAACTTTGGGCTTAGATTTTTATAATTTCTATCAGAAACCAAAATAGTAAAAAAAAACATTGATATACATATGTGTCTGTATATTCCACACATTGTCAACCTACACAGTTCACAGCCTCACTTTCAGTCGTTGATCAATAAACATTTCTATTGATTCTCTTGTTACCTAGTTAAAGCAAAGTCTGCTGTTAGAACAAAAAAGGCTATTTGTGAGCATTGCAGATGATAAAGAATTAAAGTAGAAGCTTTAATACGTATCTTGTTTCAAATACGAATTTTGATTTCGCGCCAAACAACTGTGCACCAACTGATATAAAACCAGGATTCGTCGCGCGCATTTTAAAATCGAAGTTCAGTAACATGATTAAGTTTCTATCCAAAATAAAAAATAAAGACGAATCATAAAAGTTACTGGAATCTCGAAACATTAAAAAAAAGAAATATTAACCACTGATTATAATTAAATGTATCTTATTAATAATATATTATATAAGTCTCTTTTTAATGATTTAAAAATTTAATACAACTTTTTTCCTTAAAAGGCCTAATGACAATAGATACCTATTTACCTCATTTTTTTAATTTGCCTTATGAATTTATTTTATAATTTAATATTAAACATAGATAATTAATTTATATGAGAAAGCATAAGTATCCAAATGATATGCTATAGTGTGGAGAAGCCAGGCGCGGGTTATCATGCAGATTGCGGCGAATCAATAGGGCGCCTCGGCCACTGACGGCGGATGACGATCAATAGCGTCCCAACGGAGCTGTCTCCGCATTAAGGGGCTTCCTCGAACGCCTTCACATATATCCACAAGCTATCTACACTCCGTACATCACTCTACTTCCATACAAGCGTAAGAGCTTCTTGTTTGCGTCTAAGTATACACGTGAAATTTGTTTCTGCGAGTACTTCAATATAAAAGATTAAAGAAAAGTTAACTGCTTTATTAATTATTGTACTTTTATGTTGGCAAATTAAATAATTTACACACTTTTGTTATGTATTAATCATTTATTAATTTACCAGTCCTACCTACTCTTCGTATAAGGCGAACTTTATAGAGTCGACTTTGTGGAATTTAAATGTATAATACGAAGGTCATTCTAAAGTCACCTGCAAGGATGCATCAAGGATTTTTCATAAATAATATACAATTATATGATTCAACTGAAAAGAGGTAAAAATATTTTCAATTTTTATAACAAAAGTGGTTTGTAATATCCAGTTTGTAAATTTTATATCATTATGTATTTTTATTTTTATAAATTTATGTATATATAAATGAGCTGGCAATATACCTACCTACATAATTGACTATTGACATTATAAAGGGCTATATGAACATAGAATAGTAAAAGAAATAGTATTTTTTTTTTAATTTTCTACTTATTGTTGATAAGTAAAATGTTTTGAGTTTACTAAATAAAAATATTATTTTTTTTAGATATACATATAATGACAATTATATTACTATGTGCTAATTTGATTTTATATAGATAATACCTCTACGTTATCGGTTACTCAATGAGTTTATCACAGGCGTGTTACTTTTTGAAACAGATATAGTCGTGCCAATGTCAAAATATCGACAAGTATCAATTAGTGTCATATGCAAAGTAGCCATCAGTTTTGTCTGCGTTCGTCACATGAAGTAGATTGAAGTAATACACACGGTAAAATGTTTTTAAACAAAACTTCTATTGCAACATTTACAACATTTACTAACTCTACCATTTACAACTTACATATTGATATTCTATATTCAACAAAGCGGAAAAAAACGCGACAAAATGTCTATAAAAAATAATAATCTGTACTAATATTATCTATACTAATATAATATTATAAAGGTAAAGTTTGTGAGTTTGTGAGGTTGCAGGGGGTAATCTCTGGATCTACTGAACCTATTTAGATGAAATTTGGTAAGAAGATACTTTGAGACCCTGAGAAGGACATAGGACTTTTTATCCCGGAAATCATCGCTCAAGAGGTTGAAAATGGGGATGAAAGTTAGTATGGGGAATTAACCTTGGGACGAACCCGAGTGAAGCGAGTGTAAGTCGCTAGTAAAAAATAAAGGAAAACAACGTTACTTATGAAGGATTCTGAGCTTCAATACCCTTATTAAAAATCCAAAAGCTTAATAAAAAGCCTCGTTGACTCTATTATAGTTCATAGATATTGACTTGCTAACTAACCATCCCATATAAAACCAACCTGACGAGTAGATGTCTACGAACGTACATAATACATACGAGTATGTATTTCTTCTTAGCTCTACACAATTTCCCTTACACGGTAGACAGAGAGGACGTTTGGTGTGACTTTTTACTCTATTTTCACGTGTTGACTGATTCGTATTAGTACTTTTAATACTTATATTTTTATACTTAATTATTGTTATATACTTATAGATTTACAAGGTAATGAACTTATAATGAAAAAAAATATTGACCAAAACCGAACAAATTTTTATAATATTACCATTCAAAAATTATCACTTCGGAAATCGAACTTGCAATTTCTAATACAATTTTATTATCTATAATAAAGCAGTAACTTATAGAAATCTGTACATGAAATATTTTTTTAAAAACAATGACTGTAACGTATTATGTAGACAATATAGACAATACCTATTATACCTACCTACCCAAAACAATACCTAAAATTTTTGTCTGTTAGTCTGTAGATCTGTTTGTCTGTATGTCTATATGTCAACGAAATTTGGTGAAGTGATAACTTATTACTCGGGTCAACATTTAGGAGACCTTTTACTTCAGGAAAATCTTTCTTTCCCACGGGAAAATACAATAACAGTTTTTATCCAGTCCTCCTTAGAAACCTTCCGCTGGCTAAGCCTTAAGACATACCTCAAAACAAAGTACTAAAAAGTTGTAGGTCTTGAAAAGGCCTACAGAAAAATCTGCAATAGTATATGTCTATCTTCTAAGGCAGCGGTCGGCAACCTTTTAGCAGGCAGGGGCCACAAGGTGGCTATGCCTAGTAAAGGCGGGCCGCACTTGTGAGAGCCAAAAAAAAAAAAAAAACAAAAAAAAAGCATTTACCACAAAATATATCCACTACCACATTCAATGTGACAATTCCTAAAACGAAAACCTTTTCTTTTTTTCGGTAATTACAAATTCAAAATACTTAAAAAACATAAAAACTTTTCTTTATAAAACAGTCACGGGCCGCGGGCCGCGTGGAAGCACCTCGCGGGCCACGGGTTGCCGACCGCTGTTCTAAGGTACACTCGCAATAACTACGACTATATCCATACTAATATTAAATGCGAAAGTAACTCCGTCTGTCTGTCCGTCACTTTTTCACGCTTAATACGCTGAAGCAATTTAGATGAGGTATGGAAATATTTTGAGACTCTGGGAATGACATTGGATAGTTTTGATCCCGGAAAACATATTATATATAAGGGGGTAAGAGGGGGTAGAAGATTGAATGAAAAATCATTCATTTCTCAAGTAAGGGATATATATATTATATATATATATATATATATATATATATATATATATATATATATATATATATATATATATATATATATATATATATATATTTGACTTGGCTATTTCTTACCAGTAAACCAAAATTTTAGAAGAGGGAGAATGTTGACCTTACAATATAAAAACAGTAACTTGCGTATAGCATAAAGAAGATAATTATAAGTGATTAGCCAAATATAAGATAACTTGTATGTAAAAAGAAGCCAAGTCAAATCTTGAACTTCAGTTTATCTTAAGTTATCTACTCTGTGCAAATAATTGGACTGTACAAATTTAAGAAGTTCTATTTTTAAACAGCATCATGGAACCTATTCTCCTGCGAAAGAAAAAGTTTTTGCTATTACAATGATTGCTATTGCTATTATGTTTCGAAAGGCGATACGTGTTAAGCCATTGCTATTATATTTTGGAAGGTGCAAGGTGCTAATAAAAATTAATTGAAAAATATTTCAAATCGTAAGAATTCACTATTTTCGGAATTTTTCTTTTGTATACACAAAATTACCCACCTGGACACCAAATAATAAATTTCTGGGTCATCTGGAAGTGGGTAAGGTTTTACTACTATATGTCAGTCACTCAGTGATAAAAATGCCGATTTTTAGACGTTAATATCTCAATAACCGCTTGAGCTGTATTTATAAAATTAAGGATTCTAGTTTATGTAAAGAAATTTAATAAATGAACAAAATTTCATGTGTTTATGCTAAAAAGATTTTAAGTTATTAAGAAGTCAAAAGTGGCTCCAAATGGTTCGTGTAACACACGGTGCTGCGTTGCCACTTTCTTTGGCTTGAACTTGGCTGGACACGCTCCCGCGTGTCTTGATAACGACTACGAAGGGTATTTATTTCAGCAAGCTTTGTATATAACTATGTACACGGTACATATGTATATATACATACATATTATATATATATAATATAATATAATATGTATATATGTTCATCTGTTCCCGCATATCTTCTAAGCTAGTTATCATAATTTGACAAATGAGATACCATTAGATGGGTCTCGATCGTCAGTTGTTTATACGCTATATAAAATTCAGACTTAAAGTTATATATTAAAATAAAAATATTTCTAGAACGCGATTTAATCCGAGTGGAATTTTAGTTTTTAAACCTATATCTTGTTTTCTTTTCTGAAAAATATCTAGTTTCACTTAGTAGATACTGAAATGAATGAATATACATCACAGAAATTAATATACTTACCTAATATTGATATCAAAACACTAGAAAGAGCGAAAAGTAATTTATAAAATGTTTTTACTAAGCTTATATTTTACCTTCTTCAAAATATGTTAATCAAACCGACGCGGTCGTCAACATTTTTACGAATTTATTTTTCAGTCTCGTTCGGAAATTGCATGGGACAAATTGCGGCTAACTTTGAAGCTCGACATTTCGAGAACTCAGCGTTTACATGAAAGCTCTACTTAATTTCTAAATAACTTTGTAACGATACCTCCCACGCCGAGGTACGTGAAAAAGCTAAATATCCATATTTCTATTTACCAAGAAGTAAGTTTATCACATACAAGTACACGTAGTTTAGTAAATAAAATATGTATTATATTATTTACTTTAACAATGCTAGAAGTTACGTAAATACGCCACCCTTAGTCAAAATTATATTTTTATTACATTTGCTGTAGAAACCCTTGGCCCTTGGAGTCAAAGTGCTAAGCACTTCTTAAAAGACATAACACCTCGTCTTATCGCCTCTACTGATGACAGGAGAGCTGGCGCATTTTTCGCTCAAAGAATCGGTATTGCCATTCAGCGGGAGAATGCGGCTAGCTTTCTTGCCACTATTCCACGCGGACATGACTTGTAGGTACAGTAATAACTAAGTGATTTGTTTTGTATATATAATTAAGTATATTTGTAATTTCCTTTATTGTAAATAAAAGTGCTAGATGTAATTTTAAACTACGATAAAAAATATCTAAACAGCCTAGAGATATAACAAAAAAGAACAGATGTAGGTAAGTAAAGTGCATAACAATACAATATAATAATTAATTTTAACAGCTGATGATTAAAGTGGAGTCTCCGATTGTTTCAGTATATAATACTGTTTCTTCGTCAACTTGTTTACAGCTTTTTAGTTCGCTTTTTAAGAAGTCGGTTTTTTTTTTAATTTATAAATCGATTTTTTATTTACAGCTTTTCAGTGTTAGTAGACTTTTCGAGTTAATTTTACAATTTGCTAAGCTGAATAATTTTTAAACAAGATATGATTATTATCCTGTCACTCACGTTAAGACATACCTAATGACGCATAAAGTATCAAAATCGCTTAAACTGTGTAATTCCGAGGGGACGTAGGATTGAACATACATACATATATGTATATGTACATATATGTATATGTACATATATGTATATCTAATATATAAAATTCTCGTGTCACAGTTTTCGTTGCCATACTCCTCCGAAACGGCTTGACCGATTTTGATGAAATTTTTTGTGCTTATGCGGTATCTATGAGAATCGGCCAACATCTATTTTTCATCCCCCTAAATGTTAGGGGTAGTCCACCCCTAAATTTTTATTTTTATTTTTTAGACAAAATTTTTAATTTCTATTTTTTTATGATCCAACATACAAAAATACATACAATCCTCAATTTTCACCCTTCTACGATCAACCCTTATTTTTTAATAGCCATTTTAGTAATTTAATCATTTTTCCTCTCCGGTCGAAAACTGATCAATCGTGATTTAATGCAAGCTAGGGACGAACCCGAGCGAAGCGAGGGTGAGTCGCTAGTGTACATATATACATACGTACAGGTCAAACACACAACTCTTCTTTGGGCTTCGCCGCAACCGGGTAACTCTGCCTATTAAAAACCACGAGTTTCTCCGTCACGGCATGAGATGAATACAAGGGGCAGTAAGTACTAAGTAATATAATATGTACTTAAATAAAAGATGTAAGTAATTATGTAAATACATACCTAAAAAATATCATCGCCTCTCAGGTTAAATAACTTCGATTCTAGGCTCTGGCATGAAACCAATTAATTGTATGTTATCTACGAATTACGAAATGTAGTAAAAAAAAACCGACCAACTGCAAGTCGGGCTTGCGCACGAAGGGTTCGTAAGGTTAATTTATAAAATCGGCAAAAAAATCATGTCTGTTGTATGGGAAACCCCCTAAATATTTGTTTTATTTTAATTTCATTATTTTATATTTAAATATTGTGAATATTTCAAGCGTCTACCTGTTGCCGTTATTAATATCGAACAAAAACAAGCCAAAAAATCACGTTTGTTGTATGGGAGCCCCCTTAATTTTATTTTCTGTTTAGCGGCAACAAAAATACATCATGTGTGAAAATTTCAACTGTCTATCACGGTTCATGAGATACAGCCTGATAACAGACGGACGGACAGCGAAGTAGTAATAGGGTCCCGTTTTACCTTTTTGGTACGGAACCCTAAAAAAACTAAAAATTATTTGTAAAATGAAACGTCATCATGGACAAAGCGCTCATTAGGCATTGTTGATAAATATTATAGTAAGTGCCACGAAAGATGAGACTTGACATACCACGTGGTTTCACTTGCGCAGAAGACGATTTATAGGTCACTTTAGCGGTACGAGGGCCGAGGCGGGAAGGGATCGGGCGTCGTCGGGTCGTCGAAAACTGCGCGGGAGGCGCGGTACGGCGCTGCGCATGCGTGTTAGTTGCCTACCGTTCTCCTCACTCCGTGCAACCCCCGCTTGACTCCGCGATACAGACGAGTGCAACTTGTATTTATTTTCTATTTTGTTTAAAGTTGTATTGTATACGAGTGCAATTTTGTAAAATTTTGATTATGCCTCGAGATAAAACATTAAGAAGACAAAAGTAGGAAGATAGTTTATGACGTGTACACTTAATATGTTAAAAGAAGCAAAGGAAGTGTACAAAATTTGAAGCAGGTACAAATACATACCGTTGCGTACCATGCGTATCATTTCGTAATAAATATTGTTAATTATTTTAATATAACATTGCTATACACCTTATTCCGTATGACGTCGAAAAATCCCTAAAATAGATATAGAAATAAATTATAGATCACTATTTCGTACACGACTGTACCTGCGCAGGCTCCCCACTACTGACGCTCGTCAAGTTCTATTGGCATAGCTACGCCACTGGGCAGTACTAAGTTACCCAAGAAATTAATATTTTTATTTAAAAAAATCTTTAAAATAACAAACGACATTGTTCATTGTTTTCATATTATCGCAATATTTTGCAGGTCTATTATCAAAAAATATATTAGACCGTCACAACCTAGAACATCTGAATACAAAGGAATAATCAAACAAATGTTAATAAAGAAGCATTTTTTATTTGTAACATAATTTATAATATAAATCTTGTAAAATTTCGAATAAAATATTCAACAATATTAACGTAAATATAAAATTACCTACTAAATATATATTATTTTCTATATTTCACTTTATCTTAATTTCTAAATATTTTTAAATAATTTATTGTTTTCACTAATGGCTTCTAACACTGACGTGTACCTTACAAAATAAGCTTATGAAAATTATGAGTGAATAACTGGACAATTAATTCGCCTTAATTATATCCCTCGATAGTATAGTAGTATTTTGTCAAGTTAAACACGCTCAATATTTATGGAACACGTGGTAACAACGTACAAGGTAAACAAATCATCTCAATTAGCTTCTTAGAATTGAGTTACAAAGAGAATAAACATGTAATAGGTACTATGTTGTAAGCACCGAATCAATAAATCTAAGGTTTTAGTCAACGTAGTACCAAAAACATACATACATACGGAATCACATACATTTAAGGACACAATATTGTCATTTAACGGGTTGTTTACTATTTAATTTTTTTGCTTAAAATGTCCCCAAAGTTTGCCCCCATAATATAATTTAAATTAATTCTCCGAACAGAAACAACAGTAAACTTTTGGAGTTCAGATGAATCTCAGATCTAAAGTAAGTAATGAAAAATAATAAGTTTAGAGGACCTAAAATCGAAGGAGTAAAAAAAGAAATGGATAAAAAAATCCTGCTGTTTTAAAAAAAAAACTAAAGATAATTTTTAGGAGTTATATATAAATAGTCACTCATTTTTCATTAATAATAATTATATTAAATGAATAAATCATTTGATAAAAGAAACTATTCCTTCTATCCATCCTTACATTCTCCATGCAACTTGCTATCTTCACACACGATCAACTTAACTTCATTTACCCTTCTTGGGTAAAGAGGTGTATATGGTAACACTTCTCTATCTTTGCAATTAAAAATAACCTAAAATAACTTGGTAACGATAAAACAATTTATAAATTTAAACTTAATTAAAATTTTGGCACAACTTACCAAAATTGTAATAATATGTATCATAAAAAATATCATCACTATGTTGATTTTTCGAAATTTATTGTCTATTAAATACTGTTCATAACAACAAGGGCGATAACAAATAATAAGTTTTTTTTATATTTTAATCGCTCTTCGTTTAAAAATAATAAAATAATATATAATCTGTATGTGTTAATACTGAGATTTTTTTTTCTTGTACTCTTCGAATCTCGAACGGTATTTAGTATTTACTTAATTGACGTAATTCAATGCACAAATTGAATCTTTTTATTATGAACATTCTTCTATTTTCAATACATTTTTTTTTTGTCTTATTCTATCTATTAATAAATAAGTCCAAAATATTCGAATAATATCTGTCAAGTAATGTTACCTTGACTTATTTTGCACGATATCTTTTGATATATGGAAGTCACAAAAGAAAATTTAATTATTTTATAGCTGCTTGTATAATGTTCAAGTTACAATAAAATAGATTGTGAGGAAATTATAAAACATATGTTTTTGATATATTTTGTCTATTCCACAATATTACACAATTTTCACCATGACCTTTATTCTGACAACATTACCTAGTCTTGTAAATACTTCCGCTCATCTGTTCAGTATATTGTATAATATCTAAGTAATAAAATATATTTTTTTGTCGCTACTAATATAGTAGGCTAAAGTTTCTTATAATTTTTCATCTTACATTTAAGTTAAAATATGGAGCACCATTTTAATACCTAATTATAGCTCCCAATTAACTCAATAACCAAGCACTCAAATCACTCATAACATCTATTTTGGAGAGATCTCATTGCAACCAACAAAATATTGTATATATATAGTTGCTGTTAAAATATCCTAATATCATATCAAATATTATATTTATTTAATAAAATAATTTATTTTGTTTACTAATAGTTCGGTGATAAATTTTGTATAAAAAATTTAAGGCACAAAATGTAAATCTAAGGCACTTCTCGTACTAGTTGCGTTGACCGTGGCTGGTCCACATATGCTCTTTGAAGGTTTCCCTCATAGTGAACGACCTTGGGCAGAGATAGCAACAGAGTCTGTTAGTTAGATCTGAGTGCATTAATCTTACGTGATACTTGAGAGCTGACTGGTTTGAATATTTCATACCACAATGGGGACAGTCCCCACATATAGCTGCATGGTTTGACTGGTGACTGACATTTTGTGAAGTTGACGCCCCACTAGCCAATACTGGAGCTGTTGACATTCCCGCTAACAACAGTAATGCTTGAGATTGCTCTTGGCTGTACTCTGAATCAGTGCCGTCTTGCTGCTCTGATAACAAAACTTCTGGTTCATAGTCCATGTCAGATTTCGGTGAAGGTTTCTCAGATTTCACTAATGAATCCTCGTTTGTTTTCACTGGACTCTTAGTTAGAGTTTGAAAATTCATAGAATCCAAGCTGGATTCCTTTTGACGAATGACACTTTGCATATCAGGTAAATTTGGAACTTTTTTTATTGTGTTGGCACATACATCACTCTTTGAAGGGTTGATTCCTAAAAATCACAAAGGTTATGGTTAATATTTATTTTCTCATTGCAGTAAATAAATGTGTATGTGTTGTTAAGCTCGCTATTTGTGTACTAACATTATATCTACCTCATAATATACATTTGTAAAATATAATTTCCTAAAGTTATAATAAAGGCACCACACCATGTACACAATGACCATCTCTTTGTCTCATTGAGTAGTAAGTGGGTTTACTTTTAATGCTATTTACATTTTATGACCAATATGAAGACAATTTTTGATATTTTTTTAAAGTCACGTAATAATTGATATATGAAATACTAGCAGCTCACCCACGTTTCGCTCCAGTTCGCCTCTAGGAAAACAAAAACAAACCTACCCCACGGGAACCGTACATTTTTCCGGGATAAAAAAGTAGCCTATGTGTTATTCCAGACTATAATCTATCTCTGTGCCTTACATCCAAATCCGTTCAGTCATTCTGGCGTGAAAGAGTAACAAACATCCATACTCACAAACCTTCACATTTATAATATTAGTATAGATAAATTCAAAAAATGAAAGAAAATATGCCTTCTATGCTATGAGAAAAATAATAATGTCAATGTTTGAATATAGGCTATACAATAAAACTTATTTGACAGGGCCAAATATTGTGATCATAGTGAAAATTAGCATCATCACTAGATTTCTGGTGAAATAATACTTGATGATATAGTACAAATAGACAAAATTCTTGTATCAAGCTATATATAAGCTGGAAAAGCTATACTGTTATTCTTGAATGAGTTTGACATATGGATAAATCAGATATAAAGACAGACATAATTCTTGAAACAGTACATTTGACTTTTGTTGCTAATCAAATATATTAAAAGCTAGTGGACTCAACGTTGCTTCTCTCGGGTTCATCCCTTAAATTGACCTAACTTTTTTATTTATGTACCGATTGAAATAAAATAAACACTGGATGTTAAGTGAACTTACCACAATATTTTAATAAAAACCGCACCCAAATCGGTTAAGCTGTTCCTGAGATAAGCGCGCACGAACGCACAGACAAAAAAAGCAAAAAATCTAAAAATCTTTTTTCTGGGTTGGGTCAAAAAGACCCCCAATAATAGTTTTTCTCAAATATCTTCCATGTATTGATAGCAATTAGTTACAGTTTTGTTATATGTAATAGATTATATATATATATATATATATATATATATATATATATATATATATATATATATATATATATATATTTAACCTTCTGACAATATTAGTATATTAAAAGATTAAAATTGACTCTTTGTCATACATTCTATGAGTACTTCTGTACAATGTCGATTTTAGATTTACTGTTGATAAGCACTAAATAACTTTAAATTACCTGAGATTAAAGATCTGGCAAGCATACTATTCTCATAATCTGGAAGACTATCATCATTTTCAGAATTTATTGATTGATTGTGTACAGGTGAAATGCTATCCTCCCATTCTGTTTTAATTGTAACTGGAATGTCCTCTTGGATATTAACCTATAAGAAGATTTTGAATTAAACACTTCTTGCCATAAAGCATGATTGGAGTTTTTTTATTTGTCTGCAATCCTAAGGCATATAAACTCTAATTAAGTTATAAAAATTTTATAATATAGGGATATAATAATTATTTTATACTAGCGACACCCTCACTTCACTCACGAGTGTCTCTTATTTTTTGAGCAGAACCTTAATTATTTTTCTAAAATAAAAGTAGCCTAAATTACTTCATATAATGTCAGCTATCTGCCAGTGAAAATCCCGTCAAAATCAGTTCAGCCGTTTCAGAGATTAGCCAGAACAAACAGACAGACAAAAATTTTAATAATTGTGTTTTTCTTATAAATAACATATACAACTTCACATGCATTTAGCAATAAGCTGTTATTTTGAAATTACAAACAGACACTTTAATTTTATTTATCCTTACAGATGACATAAATTAGTATTAAAATTTAAAATTAATTCATTCATTATGGAGATAAAGAATGTATTAACACCTCGAGGACCGCGAGCACACCGGTGTGCTAGATAACAATTGAATTCTCGGAAATTCGCACGGATTTCTTAGAATTTGTCCGGGAGGGATTAATTTATATACAAGATACAGATATACACAAATTGTGTAGGCTCCTATTGTCCTATTGTCAATTGCACTACACCAAAATATGTTTTATTATAAATAAAATCATAGCTCAGTTACATATATAAACTAACCTGACTTGTATTCTTCCCATTAGCAGTCACAAGCTGCTCAGATTTACTTTCATTTTTCTTGTCTATATTATTTTCTGGTAAATATAATGAGTTATCAGCTTTTACTTGTGATCCATTATTTTTGCTGTATATCTCACTAGTCTCCACAATTTTACTTTTCTTATGACTATCACCAAGAGGTGTTTCATTGGGCTTATCGGAAGTGCTGCTCCTTCTTTTCTTCAGAGCTGGCATTTTAGCCTCTTTGTGTGAAACACTAAACTGTGGTTTAGAAGATATTGTTAACTGAGTATATAGTTTATTTGTTGCACTGGTTGAAAAAAAATTTTCATTCTAAAATGTAACAAATTATTTTTAGTTCAGAATTCAATGATTGTAATAATAATAATATTATACAATAAATAAGGATATTACTATTTATTCTTTAAGAACAAACTTACTTGTTGAGTTACACCTGTTAATCCCTTGACTTGAAGTAAAGCAGCAGTGTGCAAAAAAGATGACAGTTTGCTTTCCTCAATGAATACTTCTCCTTGATACATATAAGACAACAAACTGAGAATATCATCTGCTGATACATCTTTTAAAATAATAACTGGATGTTGACATGGATTTTCCTGAAATATTTTTTTCTCACATTAATTATATTAATGGCTAAAATTTAATTTACGTTTCGTTAACGTTACGTTACGCATGTGGAAGCGGTTTAAGTATCACTTAAAAATTTGGTAATATCTTCCAGATAGTGTTGTTAGTACAAACGTGAAGGTTATAATGCCCCAAGTCATTCACCTTGAACACATTCCTAAAGTACGGGCTGCATGCTGACAGTATTACTTTATGGGCCTTGATGTTTCTGCCTTCACAAGTCAATGTAACATCGACCAGATCTTCAGAACACTTTAGTGAATCCAATGCACTCACTATATTTGTTTGGAAGTTATTCCAACGTAAACAAAACTGGTCTGCCATTACTATGTTTTCGTTAGATAAATCTGAAAAACAAATTTACAATCACTAATTTTTATTTGCAATTGCAGAAAATACGCAAAAATAATAAATACTTTTACTTCCACGTACCAGTTCACACATAACTATACAAAACATGTATATTTTCAATATCTATTCTCACAATTTTTTTCTTAACAGATTTGTTTTATCAAGACAATTTCGTACGAATAAAAATAAAGTGCATGACCTCCAATGACACAGTCTTCTTTCACTTTTTATACTATAGACAATTTAAATGTTTTTAATGCAACTTGCATGCATGCACTTTTGCAAAGACTCGGATACTCGATGACATTAGATATTTCTCACATGAATAAAGACTTCTATAACAAGATAATTAAGAGTAATTATGTAATTACTCTATAATTTTTAATATATAATAATAATAATAAATATATGCAAATTAAATAACAACGAAAAAACTATTGCTTTCGATTTTTAGAATCTCTTTGGAATCTAGAAAGTTCGAATCGAATCGGTAATAATCTTGTGCAGGCACATCATTACTTAGTTATTGCCATTCACATAATTCCCCTTGTTTATCGGGAAATTAATTATTTAATATTACTTATAATCATCATTGTAAAATAATATAATAAACATATTTTTTAGAATAAAAGGGTAAATGGTATAGGAGGCATGAGAAAATTTATTAGCACAACAAGAATTTAATTTAGGTGTTTAGTTAATATAAGTATTTTATTAAAATTACAATTATGGAAAGTTATTTTTTTTTATTTATATTTAAAAATATAATACTACTTATTATACACTGCTATATGCACTTCACGAGCTTAAAAGAGCCCGAACACGTAGGCCCAACACGTAGCCTCCCTTAACTCCTAAGAAATTGCCTAAGGATAGTCATCGGATAATGCGTTGGTACTATGGAAAATATGGAAAACTAAATAAGGGTTGTGGAATGGAGTCTGGATGGATTAAATAACGGCTGATTGGATGAGACTACCAGACGCCCGTCTTCTTAACAGATTAGAGATATCATATTGAAAATTTGACTGACGGTGACCACCTTCTCTAGGATGGTCCCAAAAATCTGTTTTTAAATATGAAAGTTTATTTTTTCTTAATATTCTTTTCAAATCAATGACAGTTTTCGGTAGGGAAATTATTAAATTTATATCTTTATCTGGCAATATCAGTATTGTCTTAGCCGATGGATTCGCTTTGTTGGTGTTTTAAGTTTTGAAACGTGCGTGCAAAGAACGTATTGGAATTCAATATTCTATAAAAAGCCCCACGTTAGATTCAGCAAGATAAATAGTTAATTGTGAAAATGAGTAACGACCCTGAAAGGTTTGATTCCATGCTTCTAGCAATGGCACAACAACATGAAGGTGGTGTAAAAGATGTAAGTCATTCTTCTTATTATCTTACTTTATTTTAAAAATAGTCCTATAAAATTACGATTTAAATATTCAACAATTTTTAATAATTACTAATTACTCTCTTTTTCCTTTAAAATTGAAATACTTTTATTTTTTCAGTTACTAGCCACTATTGTAAGCTTCTTAGCAAGAAAGACAGATTTCTTTACTGGAGGAAAAGAAGGAGAATGGGAAAAGGTATAATATATTTATATGACAACAACAACTTCGTTAAAATAATATTAATTCGTAATAATAAATCTTTGTTATTGTTTCTTTAAAAATATGGTAAAAGTAAAAAGAACAGAATTAAAATCCATCCATCAATCAATATCATAATTAAAATCAATTCGTTAACAAATAATAAGTTAGCAAGTTTACACATGTGAATAATAATTTAACTATGTAACTGACTTAAATGTTATTGAATACAATGGTATCATTGAAACATAATATTCCTATTATTTAAAGTTTCAATTAACATTTTCAGGTTATTAAAGACACATTTTACGCACATGCAAAAAAAGCACGGGAAGAAGCAGATAAAGTTAAGAAAGAGAAAGAGGAAGCTGAGAAAAGGCTAAGAGATATTCAACAAAAAAAAGAGCAAGAACGTCTGGCTAAAGACTTTGAACCGGCAACTGTCAAAGAACTTACAGATGAAGAGGCTGCTGAAATGCAACACGATATAGACAAAGATAAACAACAAAGTATGTATTATTAATCCCTCCCGGACAAATTCTAAGAAATCCGTGCGAATTTCCGAGAATTCAATTGTTATCTAGCACACCGGTGTGCTCGCGGTCCTCGAGGTGTTAATATTTAACTTTAGTTCAAAAATGTAACTCAGAAGAAATCAGACTTGTGAGTCTGAGCTAATACAGAGTGATAGTGATATATTCATTAAGTATTTAAATCTGCAGTGTAAGTCTGCCACTCACTGCTAGATTTTGGTACTTGTTATTTTACAGAATGGTATAACAATCCCACCAAAGATCCAAAAGTAAAAAGAACCTAAAAACATTAGGTCCTAATAATTTATTTATAATATGTATGTAATTAAAGTTAAATATGTATAGTGTATCAACTATCTGGTATCTATAACACAGGCCTCATAGCTTACCAGGGAACTAGATGGTGCTGCGTGTTAATGTCTTAACATATTTATTTATTTAATTGATTTGGTTGAACATACTTTTTTCTTTTGTATTTCTAAATTAAAATGAATTTGTATTGAAAAGCCTGCTCAAAAGTAAGCTAGCTAAATGCCAACCAAAACTACAATGCAATTATTTTTACTTTACTATAATACCTACTAATTGTACCATTAGGTACAAAAAATATATTATGTTAACTACTGCTTGTTTTAACTTTGTATTAAGCTAAGTTTAAAACATTTTTTATAATTTATTACACTGTGATTGGGAACCAACAAAGCTGTTTATATTACATTTAGAGCTGCAAATACAAACATTGCTAAATAAATGACCTAAATCTTTTTATTTCATGTGATAGGGCTTAAAACCATATGTCTCAGGACTACAATCCTATACTATTAAACAAGCAATATTTGTATAAATATTTGTAATCAATCACATTTTCAGAAACTGCTCTTACGATTTCAATGAAATTTGTAGTGTAGTTGTTTATGGGGGCGAACAATTGATCTAGTTAGGTCTTATATCTGGAAAAATTCATTTACTCCGTATTTTCACGCAAAAAAATTGTTCGCGCAATATAGTTCGTAATTTCGCCACCGCCGCCGTCTAAATAGCCTAATGGTTAAAGTGTTGGCCTCCTACGCTGAAGGTCAGACGCAGAAGCTACGCAGTAGGTAAAAAAAAATCAGACAAAGCTCAGTCTCCCAGGTACTGATATTTCAAACAGTTTAGTTTTAACTTGTTTAGTTGTTTAGTATTTAACTTGTTTTGTTATTTAGTACTAACAATTTTTTATTTTATATCTGTCTTATTTAGAGAGTGAAGATGGAAGTGGTGATGCAAATGGTGATGCTGAGATGACCGAAGAAGATGATGATCCCAAAGAGAAAGGAAAATTGAAACCAAATTCTGGTAATGGCTGCGATTTAGAGAATTATAGGTGGACTCAAACTTTGGAAGAGGTGGAGGTGAGTACTGAGTCTGTTTAATTTATTAGAAAATGACTATTTGTTTTCAGGTATAAATGCATTCATTTAATTTTTTTGGTGTTAATGCTTAATTTCAACAACTCAATAAGGTCATCACAATGAAAACTCTCATAGTATAAGAAGTAGGTTAGAAGAGACCTATGCCAAAAGACATACCACAGAGACATTCTATAAAGCTTTGTGTTTATATTTATAAAACGTTATTTTTCAGTTAGTTTTTACATAAATATTTACGTAAAGTATGTGCTGTTTCGAATCGCGGTCCCTTTCTCGCCTATGAAGATTTCTAGCTTATAGAGTTACAGAAGTGACCTTTTTCATTTATATAGGTTTAAAAAAAATACAGTAAACATGTATGTTTTGTATGTATCGGTATTGTTCATCAGAATTTGACAAGGAACTAACATTAGTTCCTCGAAATTTAAAGAAACAGAAACAATGTAAGTTCCACGAAAAAGCCATAAATATAAATAGCAGGTGTTAAATTCACTTGGCTGTCGCTTTGCTTATAAGGGGTATAGGCAAGTAGCTGTTTTAGTTACACAGGTCCACAAATGAAGAACGACTTTCTCTTATAAGAAAACTGTTTCTCTGTTATAGAGGTTTTAGATTGATAAAATGACAGGACCTGAGGATTACTGTCATTTACGGAGTTTTCACGCTTACCCAGTTCACACTCACTCGGGTTTGAATAAAATTAGCTTCTTTCAAACTTGTTCTTTTTTGTCTTGTTCGTTTTCTTTCAAACTATTGCCACAGATTATTTTAATTAATATCACTATCTGTGACCTGTCTGTCTTACCTTGTCCAGAACATATAATATAAAATACTTAGTATTATAAATTTTCTTGAGTTTTGATGTAAGAGGTAGATTCCAGAAGTACAACCATTATGATAAAAAAAATTATACCTAAATGACATATGATATAATTTTTACTATGATATATAAATTGGTTTCCAGTTAGTTTGTTGGTTGGTTTTTTATAAAAATTCTTATATTATAAAAATAATATAACAGCTAATATAACATATTTTTTTTTTATTACAACAAGCGATAGAAAAAAAATACTAAAGATTCCCATTTTATTTATTTTGGGGCCATTCAAAGTATTAAAATTAATTCAAAGTAATTTATAGTTTTAATGACATGGGGTGCTGGGGAGTCTCAATGGTTATTACGTCAGCAATATTATTAAAAAGAGTTAATTAAAATTTACTGACACACATGATAACCCTACTTGTCTATGCTCAAAAGCGAAAAGTATGTTCAGGGATTCCCCAAAATAATTGAGTCATAAATCATAATATTTACGTAAGCATAGGAGAGGGGAGTAAGAGCTTACTTTTGCTGACAAAGGGGAGGGAGGGGTTAATAATTACTAAAATTCTGCTTATGTAATACTTGAATAGTCCCTTTTATAATACTACATATTTTATTTATTTTTTATTTAATAACATATTATAAAATGATAGTTATGATATTCTAGAAACATTACATTCATTCTTAAATAACAAAAAATATATATTTTTCTATGATGCGTACCCTCTTCCAATTCAGTATCACCGACGTTAGTCATGCACGACGTTTCCGACGTACTTTCTGCAACGGCAATACGAAAATAGATAACAAATAAGAATGCTTATAAAAGTAAACCAAAGTAAAGTTTTTCTGTTAATAAATTGGCAGTAGAAGTGGCAAAGTTGTTTCCATGCCTCGGAGAGCACGTATGGCCGTCGGTCCTGCGCCTTAACTCTCACAGGTCGTGTCGAAGTATCTGCCTCCCATTGGACTTTGAGAGTGAAAAGAAAGATGTCACTTGTATCTGTGCACACAATAGTACCAGTGTTCTCAACCGTACGATAATTATCGTACATGTACGATAATTTCATGACTGCGTACGATGTACGATAGTACACTACAATTGTACGATAATTTGTAAAGATGGGTAAAAATTTTTGTCAGGATTAGGTAATATTAATATATTATTTTGGCATGTGACTGTTTTATAAAGAAAACTGTGTATGCCTTTTAAGTATTTTGAATTTGTAATTACCGAAAAAATGAAAATGCTCGTTTTTTTTTTTTGCTCTCCAGCCTTTCTTAGGTGTAGCCACTTTGTGGTTCCTGCCTGCTAAAAGGTTGCCGACTCCTGATAATCGGTCATTAAAAGTCGATTATAAATATAAAAAAAAGTACATTAATATAAAAATCGATTTTTTTTCACATCCCTAATGTGTACGATAATTTTGATCCATGTACGATAATTTTACGGCCCTAGGTACGATAATTGCCTGACTTCAGGTTGTGAACACTGTTTAGTACTATAATATCTCCTGCGTAGTTGTTTAGTCTTAAGACCTAGGTGAGATTGGCCGCCGTGGCCGAAATCGGTCAGGAGGACATTATAATATTACGTTACGTCTCCATATATAATATATAATTACTACTATAATTTAAAATTTCACAAGATACAACGAATTCGTCACGCGCTGATTATTCAATTATATTATATTACAACAATTATTTGCGCTTATAATATTATTTTATGGTTTTTTTTTTTCTGCTAAATATTTATTGTATGTACATATATGAGATGTTGCATCCAAACACAAATGTGGGTAAATGGAAGAAATGTAAAAGGACACATGAGAGGTAGGTAGGTAGGCATTTAATATTTAATCGCTGAACCTTCTAAGAAAAAATGTAAACAATGTTTAACCTAGGGTTTTTTTTATAATACAAAAATATTTACACACTACCTTGTTTGTAAAATCAAGACATTGTATACAAATTAAAAAAAATAAAATAAAAGCAATACTGTTTTTACGGTGTTTAATTATCACAGTTTTCCACAATTACGCCATACGGTATATATATATATATATATATATATATATATATATATATATATATATATATATATATATATATATATATATATATAGTACAAATGTATTCTATAATATGTTATTAAGTAGAATATAATTAAAAATTATAAAAATGACCTGATTACAACATACCTACTACAAAGTGTTATAAAATAATAATTTATTCATATTTTATTAATGAGATACTTAAATATGTTTGTTCAAACAAAATATAATCACAGGATTAATAAAACAATAATATTATGTTTCACTAGGAAATTTTTATATTGAACTGAATTTGGAATTTTTACACATCATAATATGTCATTATATTACAATTTTGTATTTAAACACTATTAAGTAATAATAAATATTGTGCATTTAAAATTAACATTACTTTTGCCTACAATTTATCCTATATTGATATAATAAACAATTATTGCACTAAAAATTAGTTAGCAGATTTTTAGAATATCTGCAGTATTATTTAAATTAATATTATCTAAAAAAATTATACTATGACACGGAATCAACGGCTTTTTGCTTTTATTAAATTAGAAATGCCACTAAAAATTCACATAGCTAATAAATTTTCTTATGTTATTTTAATAAATATAATTAGCTAAAAACTTCCCACTGTACAATTACTAATAGTCTTCATTGAAGCCCTAATTTCGTATCCATTGTGTCAGCCTTTCTGTAGTTTCCAAAATCCAACACTCTAAAATCTATTTACTTAGTTGGTAAAATATGCCTTTTGAATATATCCACTTCTTTCATTCCACCTTTTTCCAACTTTGTAAAGTTTCTTTGCCTCGCTTTGGATCATTCTTTCGTTTAAATTATTTTAAACGACTTCTTTATTATAAGGGAAGTCGATTTTATTCTTGATGCGTTTATTAAATTTGAAATTCGTTTCCTTTATTGTATTTAATCTTCTTAAGAGTACTTGTACATACCAGTCTCCCGGCGCATCCGCACTGTAATAAAAATAAATTGAAATGAACTTATAAATATACGCAATTTGCAAAAAGCTGTTTGAATAAAAAGTAATATATATGAATTGAATTGATTATAAACATAATATGTGAGTAATATAAAAAAAAAAAAATTTAATCAGTTTGCGTTATCAAACCTACATCATCAAAAATCTTGTATTTATGAATTTTTCTGGCTCTTATTGTATTTATAAACAATAAACATATTTTTTTTACATTTAATAGTGATGATTAGGTTTTGTATAATCGTTATAATATAATATTTTCTATACAGGCAGATCTATTAACAATCAGATTTCCGTAAAATATGATGTTTTAAATTCTTATAAACACACTAGCAACTCACCCTTGCTCCGCTCGGGTTCGTCTCTCGTTACGTTTTAACGTTTAGCTCAGAGATAAGATATTTTCCCGCAGTAAAAGTATCCTATATGTTGACCCGGATAACCAGCTATCGTCATACCAAATTTCATCAAAATCTGTCCAGTGGTTTTCCCGTGATGCGGTAACAGACAGACAGACAAAAATTCTAAAAACCATAGATTTGGCTTCTGTATCAATAATAAAGTCTATTTCAATAAGATTTTCCAAAAAATATCAAATGTACAGATTCGGCTTAGTTACAATTTTATTATATGTATAGATAACTATAATATAAGAGTTGAATTTTTTGAATACGCTTTAAAATAACTGCCTCCGTGGTGTAGTGGTTATCAAGTACGGCTGCACACCCAGAGGTCCTGGGTTCGAGTCCTGCGTCGGGCCAAGTTTAGTTATTGAGTATTTCTGTTTAGTAAGCCTCAATAACAGCCCGGAATTAGGAAGTCGGCGGTGTTTCACCACCGTGCCTCGGAGAGCACGTTAAGCCGTCGATCCTGCGCCTTAACTGTCACTGGTCGTGTCGAGTAGTCGTCCCACCGGAGTATAAAAGTGACAGGGATAGAGAGTGCACTTGTGTCTACGCGCACACTTGTGCATTATAATATCTCTGGCGCAGATGGCTAGTCTGAATGAGATTTGCCGCCGTGGCCAAAATCGATCGGAAAGACATTATTATTATTAAAATAATTAAAGTAAATATATTATACTAACTTTCAACAAAGCATATAGCCGCTAGAATGCAGGCTGAGAACAAAATAGTCATCGATATAACGAGAACTGTAATTTGGTGCGAATGATTGCAGCAGCATGACTTCGGTTCTTTGCTGGGGCGATGCTTTGTAAATCCATTTACCACAGTAAAATGAGTTGAGCTGGCTACAGACGTGGTATCAGGGCCTGCGTTAGATCCCCGCTTCACATCAGACCAAAATGTGTCTGTTGGGTCTCGAGACTCTTCAGGGATCGATACCACGGCATTGGCCATTGTAGGTTTCTTTTCTATGCCCGTATATCGTGATTGAGTTTGGGAAATGCCACACTCTTGTAAAGAATTCTTGCCATTCATTCTCGATAAATGCGCTGCACTTAACAATTGTGACCCTGAAGATACACTCTGGAAACAAAGTATTTGGTTATCTGAAGATAATAATAAAGTACTCTCTAATAATATACAATGGTTTCCCATAATGTTTGTGGCGTAATTTTTATTATGTTAAATTGAATGCTTAAAATGTACAAAGTACATGTGTGAAGGTGTAATAACGAGTACAAAAAGTGGGGATTGCCGGGCTTTACCTGAATTAGTCACTCACATTTCGGTGATCTATCTACTTATGACAGTTTTTGTCGGAATCCGGTTAAACTCATTAAGAATATAATAGTAAAGGCTGGGATATTAATGGCTAAATTAAACATCCGGATCATTGTTCTTCGTCGTTAGTTGTATCCTGCAACGCGTTCGCGTATTTTTAAGCGTCAAGGTATTGTATAGGTATTTCGATTTACGAGTCGCTATTTATTTATTGACTAGCGTTACGTTTTAACGTTTAGTATACATTTCTCTTCTAAAAACTATTTCTAAAATAATAATGACTATTTTAATAAGTTTTTCCAAAAAATATTTAATGTACAGAATCGACTCGGTTAGAATTTTATTATATGTATAGATAATTACAGATAGAAGTGTAATAAATTCGCAAAGTACCTAAATTAGGAATATCCGTAAATAAGCTTTCTTATCAATAACTCTTGATATTTCAGTCTTTTCTATTTAAACTTAGACCGTGAAATAATAATTTTATCATGATTTATCAACAATTCAAATTATTCTAAACAGATTATTTACAAACAAATCTTATAAACAAGAAAATCTATCTTTTATACGTGCAATAAAATTGAGTATACTTTATATTATAGGGTAATATAAGACGGATGTACATGTAAATTGTGGGTGATATAATGAGGCTCGCTTTAGTATCTTACGTGTGTGCTGTGATTACTCGACGAGCCTTGGCTTGAGGCGGAGCCTCCGCGGGAACGCGCGTCGCTAATGCTTCCATTATTGCTTGCCAACGACGGCCGCGGTATATGCCATTTTTGACTTGAAATCTGTAAAACACATTTTTGTATACATGAATTTTATTGTCAGCACTTCCAAGTATGAAGAATAATGCACCTTAAATATTTGGCAATGTATAAATAGCCTAAGAAAAGACTACTTATTCATATAAATTTACCAGGGTTGTAAACTATGACACCGTTAGTTATAATATATCTCTATTCGGAAAGAAAGCTTATACAAAAGTTCATGTTGCAGTTAGACGTCGAAGTGTTATGCAACTTAATTGTGCAGGTGTGTCAAATATTTGCGGAAATCGTTGCAGATTTCTTCCTAAACGTATTGTTAACTTAAGTTTTTGAATGGTCACGCTACCATTATTTAATTTTCGTGTCTGAAACAGTCTTGCGTATTTTTTACACAAAACGATTCTTGTGTTAAACTGGGACTCCAGCGAATTACATAACATGCTAATCTTGCTGTAGGCGCATTACTGTTGTGCAAATTAAACATGGTATTTAACATTTTACCACTTATGACATGTCACCTTATGGCAAGGTAACTGGCAAAGGTCTGTGGTAACCTATTACAGCAATGAGCAGGTAGTCCATGTTACGTTAATTTGTGCTGTGTACCAGTGTCGGGTATGTTTCATCAATTTCATTTTTAGGTCAAGTTTTGTTCAGAGTCCGATTGATTTTGTCAGATACGGTGTTCAAGGTTCGCGTTCTCTTTATTTGCGGTCTTGTTTTGCCGACCTCTGGCGCAATAAATCTCTCGATTAGCTTTCGGCTTCATGGTCCTCTTTGTTGTTTTCATAAGAATGTTGAATGAAAATTAACTTGTTCATTACGATGATATTATGGAATTTATTATAATCCCTACTGTATACTATTTGGGGGCATTATTTAATTATTCTAAAAATCTTAAAATCGAATATATTTAAGTAATTTGTCGTAAACATATTGCAAAATATTTTACTAACCGTAGAACCGGTTTTGTTTCTGGTTAGCTATCGTTGTACACAGTCTCATAAAATGCTTTTGCTAAAAGTACATTTTATCACTTTCGCTTTTTGTATGAACAAAAATAAAATATTATATATTTACTATAGCATACATTTGTTTGCTTTTCATTCTAAAACACAGATTATTGAGTGATAAATAAATATATTACCTATGCCCTTTAAAGAAATAATAGCATCATATTCATATGATTAGTACCTACATTTTTAAATAAAGCACTGAGATGCATGCGCCATGAGCACGTGCTTTTAAAGGATGTGCGTCTACATCAAATAGATTTTAATTGCTATCAGCACGTGTTGCAGACACGTATGTCAGCTCCCATGTGAACAAGTTCAATTTATCTTATTTGTTGCATGTGAGTTAGCACGTGAATCAGTGCATTTCAAGTTTTATCGTTCATTGTTTAATATATTATTGAAGTAATGTACATATATATATATATATATATATATATATATATATATATATATATATATATATATATATATATATAAATTACCCATATGATACATTCTTTATAGTTAGTAAAAACAGGGTTTGAAAAACTTCTAGTTAATTAAAGTTCACCTAATACATTTAAATGAAAGAAATCATTGATTACTTTAGCTACATAAAAATATTTCCTACCCACTTCAATTGCCATACCTGCTGTGGTTCGCTTTAAGTACGATGATCCAGTTAAGAATGTAACGACAGTTGTATAGTTAGGTAACATGTTCGGTTCATCGAGTCAACTTACGCAATAGCAGCAATCTTGACAAATCTAATTGACGTAGCCCGCTATGTATCAGTAACGGTTTATTGTGATTATTACTCCCATTAATGTTTGTATTTGTTATATATTCGTATAAATTAACATATATTTAGCGTAATGCCTATTTCATTTAGAGACTTTTACTTTCTTTATTCAAATGAAGATTATAAAAATGAACTATTAAATCTAGCTTTAGAGGAACTGAGACACACGTTTAAACAATACCTGCTACACTTAACATGATAATCAGTTAACGACCATCTAGACTGTTCCCCTTTGGAAGAGAAAGTGTACTGTTCCATGTCTCTTCTTGGAATGCTTTCGGTAATGCAAATGTTACAATGGATAACGGATTTGGTACATCATTTAATATTTTAATTTAATTTCTTTTTTATATTGTATTGCATTCTCAATTCTCTCAGTCAGACTGTAATAGGTGATTGAAGTAGAAAGTTTTTACACAAATAAATTATAATGTTACTAAAACTAAAAGTGCATGTACAACCGAAATTGTTCAAGCGAACTCATAAATAAATCTGCCGTTAGAACAAGTCTGACAGAAGCGAAACGTATATTTGTGCGTCCAATTATAATATTTTATACACGATTTCATGAGGACGTCGCGACATAACTCATTGTTAACGCTGGTCACAAACACTGGTATGATGATTATTGTCGTCCTTGAACTCAATTGGCTGTATTTATGAAGCTATCAGGAATCGTGTCAATGCAAATTGCTTTGGAAGCTGTCTGACTACTGCCTGACAATGATGAAGGTCTACCTGAGGCACGGTTTATGTTATTTTAGTATTTTTATATTTTAATTGTTTAATGATTTATACATTTTATAAATATCAATAATAATAATTCATTCGCCTCCAACTCAAGGCTCTCGTGAGATTAGGTGGTCTTGACCGAAACATCAAAAGGTAAAAGATTAATTTTAAAATAAACAAATGAAATTAAAATTCATAAAAACCAATTAATATCATTAAAATCGTCAAAAACATTCTGAATGAATATTATGAATAGATTTTCAAAGTTCAACTGAACAACGACGCGTTTATTAACTCTGACGTAAAGTGAGATGTTACGATAGAAAAAGTGGCCATGGAATAGGATTTATCCGGATTCTTCTTTAGGCATTATCATGACATCATTTACTGACGTTTACAGTTTCTGTTATTATTTAGATAGAATCGTGCTTATTTTTATTTTCAAATAACATTACTCATCTGATAGCGGTGTTGGCGTAGTGGTCAAGGGACCGGTCTTCTGATCCGAAGATTGCGGATTCAATTCTCGTACAATAAATACAAATATTCGCGGTCATGCAGGTATTTGTTCTGGGTCTGGAAAATTGTGATTTTGTCTTGGTTTTCTAGAATCCTATCTCGATACCAACTTTAGATGCGGGCATATAGTATTTTTTTATTATGAAATAATTGCGATAAATACTAAGAATATTTAAATTACAAAAAACATTACATGGGCTTCCTACACTTTTTATGTTAATGAAGAGTACGTGAACTTTTTCGTTATTAGAATTAATTTCAATGGCAAAGTAACCTTGGCAGTTTGAGTCTTTGTAAAATACCATACCTACTTCCTGGCTATCATGTTAACTAGTTGACAAATATTGAATCGCTATCTGTATCTTGTGTCAATTGAAATTAAGGACATTGTTTTTAAATATAATATAGTCCTAAAATTTTAATTTTATACGTGAAAATTAGAAAAAACTTTCATTTGATCAATTTTGTTTCTTTTTTTTTTGTTACTTTTATTGGAATTTTCATATACAAATCAAATTATGAGGAAATGGATTTTGATATCTTTCAGTTTCACATACAGATTATGATATTACTGCATTAATCTTTTGAAAAAACTTTATTTGAGAATTTTAAGTAATATTTTATTCATAACTTACATTTTTATAATTACATATTCCTGAAAGACGTTTAGATTTAAATGTTTAATAGAAAGTTTTATAAATAAACTTACTAATGTAAACTAAAACAAACTAACATGTTTAGTTTAACATATTTTTTTTTAATCGCTTTACAAATGTATCTAAAGTGTACAGCATTTGACATGCGTTGCTATTTATAATAACAATCATAATTTACACAATATTTGAAGAGTACCTAATACCCAATAGTATCGCCAACTCTCTAACATACGCAATAGGGCTATTGGTACACGCATTGTTCCTAAACATGTGTGTTTCTAAACATCTATATGTTTCTGAACAATTATTGTTTCTGACAAAATACGCTGGTAGTTTAAATTTGCATTAATTTCATAATCACTCAGTTACTTTAGTCTGTGCTCTACAAACGAATGTAAATACCTACTTTACCCTATCTACAAAATATAGATACAATTGTAAAAATCGAAGGACGAACATCTATCATTTACGTTCTAGATCTAGATTTTTTTTCTTATTTGTTTTAGCATTTATAATAGCTACCTATCTAAAATCACTATTTTTTAGTGAACTTTCCAAAAACTGTTGTTTTTGTTGTCCGAAACTGTTTGTATGTCAATATTTTTATGGTTAGAAATGTAAACTTTGCAAATCTAAATTACGACCCTGAACTAATACTTGTACATTATTAAATTCAATGTTATTGACACCGATAGATCATGAATTTTAATGAGTCAACACGATATTTCGAAATACGAAGATAACAGGATTTTAATTTGCCTGGCTAATATACCCATTATTTTATTATGTGCTAGATTTTCATTCTTTTCAGTGTAGTTCCTTTTATAAAATGAAAAAAAAAATGCATTGTCCAGTGATCTGGTTTGATGCTCGCTTAAGTCCGGGTGTTGTAAAATGTGAAGGCCGCCCGTCCAAACCAACTTAGTTGTCAGTCCCTGTGCCATTTCATTTAGTTTGGACCAGCTGCTATTTAGCCGGTTTCACAACCTTGCAATTTATATAGGTATAATGTGTTCTGAAAGCTCCCTAATAAAAAAAGCACAATAACAAATTATTTTCGTGCCATTGTCCTTAGCAGTCATCTTATGTTTTATTAATCAACGCATTATTTTCTTATAAAATTCTAACTGAGTCGAATCTGTACATTAAATATTTTTTGGAAAATATTATTTAAATAGTCATTATTATCGATACAGAGGCCAAATCTTATAGTGTTTAGAATTTTTCTCTGTCTGTCTGGGAACGCATCACGAGAAACCCACTGGACAGATTTTGAGGAAATTTGGTATGATGATGATAGCTGGTAATCCAGGTTAACATGTAGGGTACTTTTTACTGCGGGAAAACATCTCATCTATGAGAAATCTGTACTAAACGTTAAAACGTAACTAGGGACGAACCCGAGCGGAGCGAGGGTGAATCGCTAGTATATAGAACACATTTTCATACAAGTTTAATGTAACGTTCTAGAGTGAATATTTTTTCATTTAAATAATCTAAAATAGTTAATCAAATAGTAATCATAATTGAAAAACAATTCGTTTAAAAATAGTCCATGATTCGTACAAATACCTTTTGATAAAGGATATACATATTTGTAAAGTATGCGGATCTGTTCAAATTTGGTCAAAACTAAAAACGGTGTTCCATATTAATCCGGTTCATCTAATGATTATTGTATGCTTGTTATGTTATATTGTGTTACTAAATGCAAACAAAGATATTAAATTTATCTTATTTTTGCATACTAATGAGCCTAGTAATGAAATTAATGAATATTTGAATTAGTTCGATAACCGAATAATATAATATCATAAACTAGCTTTTGCTTCCGGCGCCGTTCGTTATTAGCACAATCCTACTAATATTATGAACGCAAAAGTTTGTGAGGATGTGTGAACGTAAGTTTGTTATTCTTTCACCCAAAAATAACTAAACAGATTTTAATAAAAGTAATATAACATATACATCAGATTTGTGGCGGTATAAACTCTATCCTCTATCCACGGTATGAATGATTACGAACACTTTTTTGCTAAAACTTAGTTTAAGTCGAGATACCTGATGTATGTACCTGAAGTATTTATTGACACTGATTGATAGTGTAACTGTAGATAATCTTTATATTAAAATTTGAAGAGGATCTTAAAACCTCTTTCATAAAATAACAAATTTTGGTTAAAGTATGCTTATAAGAGTTATTTTTATCATTCTACCTTAATTGTAAATGAGTTTTAAATGTTATTTGTACTTAGTAATATGTATTTTATAAAAAAATACCAGCGTGTCTACTTTACCTACTTACAAAATAGGAAAAAACAAAAATAATTTAATACATATTTTTTATTATCAATATTATCAAGGCACACAGAATGATATTGAAAAATATCATTCAAAATATACCGTACACCAAAAAACAAATATATAATTACGTTCACATTACTAAAGGTATATAAGTGTACTTGAATTATTATATTATATATCGTCTGACTATATTATTAAATATGAACTATTGCCAGCGGCTCTGCTAGCGTGTGTATTTCAATTTAGTTAGCAAAAAAGTCATGATCCAACATCATATGAGAGCGCATAGAAGGAGCTTTTAAAGCTGTATTCTACTAAACTCCCATCGAAATCCTTCTAGATGTCATGTGATCTCAATTAAAAACAAAAACCTTAAAATGTTTCATGTACATGGTAGACCGCTATAAAATTTTATCTTATGAATAAGTGCTACTTCCAGCTGTCCCCGGATTTAAACAGCTGATTTCAAAAAAACTTAGAAATACTAATACACCAAGTATTATAAAATAATGAAATTCTGATTGAATTCAAGAGTCGCTGTATAAGAAGATCAAAAAAACTCTATATTATGACTTCCAGTTATATCGTAAATGTCAAATATGCACTTAAAAATGTGCTTTCAAATTTGATTCTCGCCTTTTGTTAATACATATGATTATTATGAGAGTTGTAAACATAAGAACAAAAAACGTAATTACAATAATTTGAAAATAGTAATTTCTTAGTGAAGCGGAAGTACTAAGTACTTCCGTTTCAGTAAGAAATTACTCTTAATAGTCCTTATATCCTCGCTTTGCTGACAAACTGGTGCAATCAACAAAGATGGAACGATTGTAGATCTGATTTATGATACGGGTAAAACGGCTATAAACTAACTTAATTTTTAATTAAACTAACTTTATGTCTTCAGTTATGAAACAAGATAATTATTTTAGAGACTGTTAGTTAAATAAATTATCTAAATAAGTGTTTAATGTAATTTTAGTTTATTGGTATGATTTCAAAATTATCAATTAAATTTATATAGTAAAGCTCTAATTTTTAAGCATTTATTCATTCGTTACTGTCGTTATTATATTATTATTATTTCTCGTTCAATACTTTACGAAGAACTCTAATTATTATTACTAATCGCTAATATAACTTACTGAGCTTTTGACATCCATGGTTTTCATGTCACCTGCATAAGTGTTAGTATAAGATGCACTTGTTATGTCACTGAACACTACATTCACTTGGTCCACATGTCTACCGGATTTGCATTTGTCTCTATAACAATTGTTATTTAGGCCTCTCTCGCCCTCTCCGTGTGGCCGGCAACGTCGAACGCGCCTGCTCCAAGCGGCAAAGCGACTAGAGTCGTACTGAACGTGTTGCAACAATCTCCAAGGCTTATATATGAGATTGTACGCTGCTGTATCTTACGATACAATAAAATTTTTAAACCAATTTCCAAATGAATTTCAAAAATTATCTTTATAAAATTTTAATTCAGTAGCTTGCAAAAATTTCTCAAGACAATAACACATTCCGATAAGTTTAAAGTTTCTTAACATACTTTAAATACATAACTAACATTATTGTCAATAAAAATGAAGACCATAATATTGGCACTATACGTTTCATAACATATTATGTTTATGTAATATTTGCCATTACTCTCAAGACATATGGCGACTTCGATTGATCAAGTGCACAACAACAGAACTCGTCCACAGGGAAAATAATCGATTGATGATCCAATAGTATAGCTTCTAAGTCACGTTACACATTACTGAACGGGGAGTCGTGACGCACCCTTTACTCCACTGGTGGTTGTGCAATACCAAGCGAGGACACACCGTCCATGTATTGAATCATGCGGGATTCGGAAGGCAGTACTTACAATTCAAGACGATGCGTCGATTAAAAGGATGTACGTGCTTCGCCCAAGTTCAATGATTAACTATAATTATATAACGAGCTTTGCCTCTTTCATTGAAGAAATTCAGCTCTATATTTAAAAAGTTTTTTAGTGTATACTCTACATAATAGTCAAGTTACGTATGAATGTCGTAATGAGTTTAAATGATTTGTATTATTTCTACCAGTATTAGATATGCCTATTACATATTAAACATAAGCAAAATTTCACATGAGAATAACATCTTAAAAGTATAAAAAATAGGTAATACGCAAAAACAGAAAAACGTAATGAATTCAACTGTGAGGTTTTCATTGTTTTAATGACATTTAAAAAAATACAAATCAATAGCGTTATCATTCACCAAATAGGTTTAGTAAATTAATCTGTCCATGGAGCTTACAAACAGCACGTACGTACCTACTTACGCACGATAATAAAAACTAAAAAAAATGTGTGCTTTGATTTGTATTGGCTGGCACCGACTTCGAAAATATCTGATTAGGTATCTATTCTAAATGAAGACCCCCGTTAAGTTATTTTTTACTTTTCAGTGCCTGGAAGTGGGTTTTTTTTTTTCATTTCTAGTGTAGTAGTGTAGACGTAATAAGCAGGTAATTTGTAAGACGAAGGATTTTTAAAAACATATTCGATTAAGCTACTTATTCAGACCCCTAATGACAATCACAACCCACCTCACAAGCCCAAACACCAGGTAATCACTGTAAATCGTTGAGGAGTTCCCTCGACTGTCTTTCAGCTCCATCATCAGATCAACTCCAGACCTTCATTAAATAGTAGTCCTTTAAAATACTTAATGAAAAAAAATAACAAACTAGTCGCCACTGCGATTTTCGAAGGTTCCCTTCGATTTCTCTGGGATACCATCATCAGATCCTGGTTTCCTTGGGATAACTTCTTTCGAACAAAAAAAGAATCATCAAAATCGGTTAATAAACGATGAAGTAATCCGCGAACACACATAAAAAAAATATACGGTCAAATTGAGAACCTCCTCCTTCTTGGAAGTCGGTTGAAAAGATTAAAAAAATAACTAATTGCGTAGATAAAAAATGAATTAATTTAGTTATGCCTAATTAACAGACAGATGTTCTCCATTAAGATTTATAAGTTTCGAGTGGCAGAATCATAATAATAACATAATGTTGGCAATTTTGGCTGACAACATAATTAATAGTTACGGTGACCGTAGTTTGCGATTACCTTTATATTTATATTAAAAAATTTCTTAGGATAAGTTAAACTTACGTATAACTAACTATATAACAATTACATACAAGTACTTGTCTTAATCTTAATTAAATGCGACCTCCAATCTGATAGTTTTAGAGTAGTTTATGTTATAGGTAGGTACGTGATGGTATAACGCATGTATGTTTCGGACAAAGCATAATCATATAATTACAAGTAACATTTTCTCTATACAGATGAGTTGAAGGCTTTGACTTTTAATTTAAATCTGGCATTTAAAGCTTATAAGTTCAAATTAATTTTTTACATAAAACTAAGCTGAGTTTAAAATTTCAAACAATATTTTTTATACATTACGACATAAGTGAATTCATGAAGCTGCAATGCTCAATCAATTACATTTGCTATGAGCAGCATATTAAACCTAATTATATTACTTTTTTATATTTTAAACACGTTATTAGAAAAAAAAATAAAAAACTTATCTTAGCTATGACTCTAATCTTTCTAATCTATAGTCTAGCTAACGTCCCATCGCGTATTTATTTGATGATTTATGCAATGATATCGTATGCTCTACTTAAAACATGGCAATAAATATTATTTACATATGCTGATATTCCGGCTACCACTTCAGTGTGTCTGTAATCGGCGTGTAATCGTGTGAAGGTATTATAACACGACGCTATTGAGCGCAGTTACTGCAAGGTTTTTATAAAAAGTAATTCGTTAAAGTAACAAAAGATTGAAGGCTTACTTAATTTCTCAGTCGCACGCTCAGCTTCTTCGTAATTAGGATTGTATACTCGTATAGCATCAATTCGTTATTGCTTAATATCGCGGTTATGATCAATGTGTAGGCGCTATATCTAACAACCCATAAAATTTAGATCTATTTTAATATGAGTAAAGACGTACATTGTTATTAATTAATTATTTAGTTATATTTATTTGGTAGTGATTTTGAAATAAGTGATATTTATTGTCGTAGCTAATTCATTATTAATATAACAAAGTAAAAATGATCAAATTTTTGTCTCTATCAATTTAACGAGTTCAAAAGTAGTCTTCCCATAAGGTTATATGAGAACATTTTTATATTTGCTTGAACTGTAACCTGTATTCGAGTAGCTAAAAAGTATCCAGATTTGAAACATTCAGCTAGCGACAGTGGTTTGAGAGCGGGTCGAATGGCCGATCCACTCCAATAGTTTTATGTCTGGCAGTGTAATAATATTTAATTACTCAGTTAATTTAAACTACTATATATATATTATAGTTAGGAATCATAAAGTTATAACATCTTATCCATATTCTACACACTAAGTATTATTGCAAACTACATATTAATGACTAGTCATATAGCCTTAAAAACCCAAGTGATTTAAGCTCATCATTATTATTTCCTAATAATATCCCAAGCATTAAAGAGGCTGCATTTATTTAGTAATTTTATTATTAGAAACGTCACAAGCGTTTGCCTGCGGCGTCGCGCGTGACTTATAATGAATACTGGCGACTCACCCCCTCGTAAACGATGATATTACTATTAATTTATGTCGTTCTGAACTATTGTGGATCTCTTCAATGGCTACTAGTTTTCTTTGAGTTTGACCTCAATGGATATATTTTGACTAATCCCATACATAACAACTGGTCAAGTCTCAAAAAAATAATGTAGGTAGGTACTTAATAATTATAAAATATATTATGAAATTTTATTGTATTTTTTGTAATAAAGATAAGAACATTCGTAAAACAGTTAAAATAATTACCATAAAGGTCATTAACCCAATAGTTAGTAGTTTTATTTAATTTCTATTTTTTTTTTGAAATCAACATATTATTGATTCCATATAAGTTAATAGGTACCTATAAATTTTACATATTTTTTGGCTATGCCTACTAGAACACAAAGTTAAACTTGTAGGTTGCTATGACTTGTAGCAATAAGGAGTTTGCGATAGTAGTATAATTAAAGGGCGAGGCTGTTTCAACTTGATCGAAACAATCATCGCATGTGAAAGGTATTATGCTGTGCTATAACAGAGATATAATATACTTACTACAAAAATATTATAGGCAAAATCCATAGCGTAAGACCCTTCATTATTCTAAGAAATTTTATTCGTATTTAATTTATTTAACTTTGTTTACCTACATTGCCATTTTACGAAAACCTCATTTTAAATAAAGAATAATATACACAGAGTGTTATAGAACTAAACATGAAGCCAAATAATGTTTTAAAAAAAGGAATAAAAATATTAATAAAACTAGCGAATCACCCTCGGTTCACTCGCTTTCGTACCTAGTTACGTTTTAACGTTTATACTAGATTTCTCAGAGATGAGATATTTTCCCGCAGTAAAAAGTATCCTATAGGTATGTTGACCCGGATGACCAGCTATTATCATTCCAAATTTTATTAAAATCTATCCCGGGGTTTTGTCATGACGCATTTCCAGACAGACAGACAGACAAAAATTCTAAAAGCTATAGATTCGGTCTCTCTATCGATAATAATGACTATTTCAATAAGATTTTCCGAAAAATATTTAATGTACAGATTCGACTCAGAATTTTATTATATGTTTAGATATGCGTTACGTTGATAATTAAATAATAATCAATAAAAATAGCTAACAGATTTAATTATACAGAAAAAGTATTAAATGTATTAAGGAGTCTGCCCACTACACCGTCTCATACTATGACCGTGCTATGAACGTATCAGGCACGGAAACGAGCACGGCACGGACTACTATGCCCACTAGACCGTATCAACAGCGTATCATGCCCGTACATAACGGTTATAGTGACCGTAGCATCCGCGTATCATCCGCGTATCATCCGGGTATCATCCGCGTATCAACCGCGTATCATCCGCGTGTCATATCCGTAATATAAATAATACGATACTGAGTGACATACCTGAGATAAATATCACTAATGTTGAAGTATTAGTTACAATATTATAAAATTGCCAGACGAATATATTAATATTACCTAATCCTGAGAAATATTGGTACTAACCCATCTTTAATAACGATTATCGCCCATCTCTACAAGACAAGCGGCAATACGTAACGGTCTTAGAACGGTCATCATACGCGGTTATAACGGTCATCATACGCGTTTATAACCCGTATGCTCACCGGTTCAACAACGTCGCGTGTCAGGCACGGAGCGTACCGGCACCGGCAAAATATTCTCGCCGACAATTGTTGACGCTCCGTGCACGGCACGCGACGGTGCCGGTCGGTGACGGAACGGTCTAGTGGGCAGAGTCTCATACATTTCAATACAAAGAATATTTTTTTGCCTGACACGCTCCTAGCACGGTCATGGTATGAGACGGGGTAGTGGGCAGACTCCTTTAAAGTATTAAATAATATGTATTATGTATGCTTGTGTAATGCGTATGTACCTAATGCTTAAAAACTACAGAAGAATATATTATTATTTTTATTATATTATGTACATTCATATATATTTTTTTTCAATAAATTGCAAATTAACGACGATACCTATATAAAATTTCCCTTGTACGTTAAAGATCGTAACCAATCACGAGGATAGTAGCATAAACAGCAAAATCAGGCTTACTATTTTTGACTCTGACTTTTATTCGGGCTCTGTCTATATAATTCTTTAATCTGTGATAAAAACGTGCACAAATAGTGTGTTTATTTTCGTGTAAATATCTCATCATCTTTAAATAAGAATATTTTTTAAGTACTTTTTAGTTTTTTACCCAATAAACATAATATCCGTTTTATTAATTCATATTACCTTGAAATTGGCATTTTAAGGTAGATCATGTTAGCTTCATATGATCTTTTATTGTTAGGCCAAAGGCCGAAAAAGCTCTTTTCTGTTTTGTGATTCATTGATTTCTCTAAATAAATACTGTGTATACTCGTACAAATGTTTAAATTACTGTTTTAATTATTATGTTCATTTTTTTTAACGTAATGCGATTTATATACATAATAATAATTACTTATGTATGTTAGTAGTACACAAAACTTTAAGAATTCTTTAACAGAGTCTCGTGTCTGTAGTATCTGGAAATGTAAGTTGTTGCGGCTTACTCACAGTATGTTGAAAGCAACAATAACATATACTCAATAACGTGTAACAAACAATTATATTGAAATTATTAATGTTAATATGTTAATGATATATAAAAAAGCCCAGTCCGGTTCAGGTGTCTATAAATTCATATGTACATCGTCCTTGCGAGGAATGCGAGGTCATCACGCCTTCGTGGTCGGTCGCGTTCTTTAGAGTTGCTTCTCTCGTAACAAAATAATTGTTGTTTTTAGATTAATCGATCTGTATTCAACGTATGTCAATATGACGTCAATTTTCGATTTGTACCTTGTTCTTGACGTTTAGCGTATGGTAATTGCAAGGAACTTCAACAAAATTATTTATTAGTGGCCAGTCCTTTTTGCACCCTTGACGCTCGGCTAAATTAAGATTACTGAAGTTGTAACGTGGGATAATTCAGTGATAGCTCTGCAGGCCAATGAGGATCGGTTAAAGCGATTTAAACAATTGTCTCATCGTTACTAAACAGTTTTACACTTTTGCTAACTTTAGTTAATTTAGGAAAAGAAATTTAAAAATTAATATAATTATATATTAAAATAATTTAAAAATTAATTTATTTTTTTATTATAAAGCGACAGACAAGACATCTTTCTAATTAGTGTCTCCGATGATCTTTAAATACTTGTGCAATGTGTAATCTATTAAATGAAAGATATATCTATTGAATATAGCCAAGTGATAAATACCGCATAAATAACTTTTCTCAACTGACCAATATCCAATGGATGTTCTGGGATAAAAAGTAGCTTATGTCACCCTTCGACTTATTAATTAAATACGCAAAAAATCATCACTACCCCTTACTATGTCATGGAATAAACCAAACAAATTTATACGTGATAGAAGATACTATATTTATTTTTTATCGTCATCTTAAGTTTTTTGTTTATTTGAGATTTTTTATCCGCGATATGATGAAATAATTCAGTTATTCATACGGAAGCGTTTTAAAGGTTGATCTCACTAAGCATAAATCGATCTCACTAAGCATAAATCTCGAGATTAAAGATTCTAGAAAGTACTTTTATATCGCTGCCATGGAAAGTACATCACTTTTGTTGACGTTATTTGTAATTATTGCCTCAATTCCTGATTATAAGTTCACTTTTCTTTACGGTAGAATGTAATGTCATTCGAATTGATATGTTGATCACAGATTATACGCATATTAATTTACCCAATGTATGTCATCATTTTTGCTACCTCAAGAAAATATTTATTTATGTTTATTAAATAAATAAATAGCATGATCGTGTTCTCTATAAATGTTCATTATTGGTATAACCAATAAAGTGTCAGCGCAAATACTTATAAGTTGTCAAACGTACATAACATTATGAGGAAGAATTCTATTTATATTTTATAACATTAAATAATAATTGTTATTATATGGCAATAGCAACATCTCGATCCTTTAGGTACGGAATTCTAAAAAAGAAATCATGTTACCCATCACCCATGCCATAAAAATCGCATTGAGTCAAGTAATCTATACAGATAAATAAAATTGAAGTGTCTGTTTGTAATGTTAAAATAACTGCTTTATACTAAATGCATATGGAATTATATACGGTACTTATAAGAAAAACACAATTTTTAAAATTTTTGTCTGTCTGTTTGTTCCGGCTAATTTCCGAAACGGCTGGACCAATTTTAACGGGACTTTCTTTGGCAGATAGCTGATATTATAAGGAGTAACTTAGGTTACTTTTATTTTAGAAAAAGAATTAGGGTTTCGCTAAAAAAAATTAAAACGTCCCTGGGGACGCACCTGAGCGAAGCGAGGGTAAGTCGCTAGTAAATACTAAAATATTTCCTCACCATTTTTTTTTGTAATTTATTACAGTATATGTACTTGGTTCAGCCTAAATGATTAAAAGGAAAGTCTCTACGTTGCAAAATCAGACTATAATACAACAACAATTTCCTTAAATTTGTACGTGATAATTTCTAATCCCTTTGGTCTGCAGGCCTATTTCGTGGGAATCCCTTGTTTGTGCTAAATAATGGTAATTTATCTTCAGTAAACATTATGTTTTAAAAAATGTTACGAAGGATTAAGTAGGGACATTGATTTTGTTAGTAATAGACTATAATATACTAGTATTTTTGTCAATAATGTGGCCCAGGATTTCCTGTTTAAGTATTTACTTATGACTACGTCGCGGATTATAAGCCACCGTTTTTATTCGGTAGGCACTTCATTATAAAGGTTATGAACATGCATATTTTGACGTCATACAAACGATATCATTTAAGCTTACGCCCATTTTACCCTTTACATATTAAATGTAATTTTATGATATAGGAAACCTCGTTAATGCTATTGCATTACTTCTACTACTGGAAGTCACATCCGTGTTAATGATAGTTAAAAAGTATATACATATGTGCAGTTTACAGTGAATGTATTTTGGAATATAGTCTGCCTGCCAGTCTGACCTTTTACTACCAAAACCAATTTCACATTACGAAATCTCTGAGCATTTGCTCATTACGGAAGCTATCTGGCATAATATGTACGGTAATATAAGAGAATACTCAGACAGACTTCTAAACTTTTTCATGTTATTAATATATTTCTTATGAATCTCAAGATTATATCACTTATTTTCCTCCGTAGCAAATTTTCCTAGAAGATGCATTTATTAATTATTTAAAGTAGGTAGTAACAAATTAGATTTTATAATTCCCATTGCGTTTATTATAGGTACTTATTTTATTTACTCGCTGGCACAAGTATCTAATGTAATTATGTGTTTTATACGCGATATTAAATATTTTCGTCACTTCATTTTTATAATACATACATACTTATAATAATATATTATCCCATTAATATTATAAATGCGAAAGTTTGGATGGATGGATGTTTGTTACTCAAACACGCCAGAACGGCTGAACAGATCTGTAATCAGGATGAAATTTGGCACAGAGGAGATAGATTATAGTTTGGAATAGCAAATAGGTTACTTTTTACCGCGGAAAAATGTACGGTTAACGTGGGATAGATTTGTTTTAGAATATATAATATTCTAATGTTATTTCTTTGTTCTTTTGTTTCTTTAATCAAATGTCTGGAACTACCAGTTATTTTACTAGAAAAATGTTTTTGCATTGTATAGCCTATTTAGGAATAGAATTAGATTAAGGTAGGCAAGTTAAAGTTAAGTTAGTTAATTAAAGTAAAGTACGCGGAGGATAGAGAGAACGCAGCAATTATATTTAAATAATCGTAGGAAAAACAAGTCATATTACCAAAATATTTTTTAAATAAATCATTATTTAAATTTATAGTTATTAATGTTATAAAAGAGAATGTTATTTATTAAATTTTGTCAAGTCCAATAACAAAATGTATAGGTAGTCATAATAATTTATATACGTACATAACTGTATAAAAAATGTTTGTAATAGTTTCTAAATGTATAGAAAAGTTGGTAATGTCAGTTGATAAATATTTCACTAATTATACAGTTACGAGTTCCTCTACGCCAAGTGCTCCGCCCACGAGATCTGACTGTGATAATAAACAAGCGGCACCTCAAAGTTGGAATCAAAGGGCAACCACTTATCATTGACGGGGAGCTAGACGCAGACGTCAAAGTCGAGGAATCAACTTGGGTGCTACAAGATGGACGGAATTTGCTCGTGAATCTGGAAAAGGTAATGCAAATCCTGAAATGCTTCAACCTATTTGTTTGATTTCATTAATTCAAACAATTGTGACATTTTTAAATAGAAAAGACCCAACAAAACCTCCCCCGTCTTAATGGGGCGACAACACCCTGACTGCAGGCCTGCTGAAGCAGACCACAACAACCATAGGGTTGCTGCAACGGTCCACTCTGCTGTTTGAGAAGTACCAGAAGCAATACCCGAATGGTACACCGCCCACCGAAGTGGGCCACTTCCCTGTGCGTTTCTTGGGTTCGCGCCTGCCGGACGCTAATGAGCCCTGCCCACCTTGTCATGGTAAGTGGGTAAAAGCCCACCATGACAAGGTGAACGCATGTTGGGGAGGATTATATTATTGAACCAAAACCAACCAAAGACGATGATATATTTGTCTATTTTAATGCTAAATATATCTATACATATACTTAATAAAACTGTAACTAAACCGAATCTGTACATTAAATATTTTTAGAAATAGACTTTATCTTATAATATTTATCAATACAGAAGCCAAATCTATAGTTTTTAGAATTTTTGTCTGTCTGTTACCGCATCACGGGCAAACCACTGGACAGATTTTGATGAAATTTGGTATGATGATAGTTGGTTATCCGGGTCAACATATAGGAAACTTTTTACTGCGGGGAAAATATCTCATCTCTGAGCTAAACGTTAAAACGTAGCTGGGGACGAACCCGAGTGGAGCGAGGGTGAGTTGCTAGTATAATTATAAAGACATTAACGGAGCGATTGAACCCAAAGTTAATTATATACTCCTGCTTAGTCACTGTGTAAATGAGTAACTTTGAAATGTATAATTAATTATTCTTTTGTATACGCCAGGTAAACAAAATGAACTGGTGGAGCAGACTTGTGACCACAGACCCCGAAATATCTACAAGGAAAATTAATCCAGGTAAGGACAATAAACAAATAATAATTTACATACACGATTTATAACCTTCTTTATTAAATGGAGGTTTTTAGTCCAACAAATATAAAACAAAACTATGTGACCTCTCAAAATACATATATCATCGATTTATGTCACGTTATTACTATTATATTAATTTATTAAAATTAACATCAGCGTTCCGCTCATTTTAAATAATAAATTAAAGTAGATGAGTGAAGGAGAAAGTTATAATAGAGAGAATTTGACATTGATTTTTAGATGTTTTTAGGCGTCTTAAGTCTCCAACTAGATTTCTAATGATGACTTTGAATATGTATTTAAAATAAATACCTGAAGATTAAAACTTAACGTCCTTTAAATAATAAACATTAGTTGAGCTCAAAATTAATGCAACTTTTGCATACATTGTAAAAACCCCGGATTATAATTTTATTTATCGCTGTAGTCATATGAAATACCAGTAGTGTTATCGTGTCTCAAGTACTTCGATCTTCAAGCTCAAGTATCTATCTATCTATCTGTTAGACATAAAAATGTTTTTTGCTTATAAAAGCAATCATCTTAAAGTCAGTTTTTTTGTAATTGTAATTTATGGTTCAATCATTCAATTAAATATATCTTCATAATTAATATAATTTACCAGTTATTCAAACAGACGTTAATTTAAATATTATTATCTCACTTTAGCTTAACGATAAAAAGATAAGTAAAAAAATTACTTGCAATGTGGTACAAATCTCCCAAATAAAAAAAAGCTACGTATTTAAAGAACAATTTGATATATCCAAAAATTAGTATTAATTTACGGAAACCTTAACAAATATTACAGAGTTTTGTATTATATTTCTAATATATTAATTAGATCTTATAGAAGAAAAATAATTGGTAGAAAATGCCAAGTTCCAATGCAGTACCTAGATTAATGATCACATATTATACAATGAGTGTAGACCAATGAATACACTCATACATACTGCTCTCTAGTCTGTTTTTTACAGTACCTTTATAGCATTTAAGCGAATCTCGTTTCACAGTGACGACTGGTTGTGATAATGAGAGCCATAGACTTCGCGATATGTTGCATGAATTGATTATCAATTTAAATGAAATACCAGATGTCCTAACGATAGGGCCTTCCGTGAGGATTTCCTACATTATATGTCCTAGTTTAGTTATGTTCAAGGACGTCTAGACAACTATCAAGTTTTAAGTTGCAATTATTAAATGTAACGTCCGTCTTAATTGAATATTGCCTTTCTAGGTATATCAATTACAAGATAAAATGAAGCAAATATTAAGTAAATGTTGTAATATCTTACTAAGTTCAATGAAAATGAGGACCAGAATAGATCAATTCTATTAGATTAAATATTTATAATATCAATCGGCCAATTACTTATTCCTAACATACTAATGACGACACGTTTGGCTCAGTTTGTAGTGACCCTACTTGCTGTGCCAACGGTCGCGGGTTCGAGTCATTCATTTGTGTGATGAGCACGAATGTTTGTACCCCAATCACGGGTGTTTATATTTATTTATTTTATTTTTATGTATGTATTTAAATTTTAAAGTTATATATGTATGTGTAGTGTATCAACTATCTGGTATCCATAACAGTGGCCTCGTAGCTTACCATGGAATTAGACGGTACCGCATGTTAATTTCATCCAACATATTTATTTACTAGCGACTCACCCTCGCTTCGCTCGGGTTCGTCCCTAGGAACGTTTCATTTTTTTTGAGCGAAACCCTAATTCTTTTTCTAAAATAAAAGTAGCCTAAGTTACTCCTAATAATGTCAGCTATCTGCCAGTGAAAGTCCCGTTAAAATTGGTTCAGCCGTTTAGGAGATTAGCTGGAACAAACAGATAGACAGAGAAAAATTTTGCAAATTGTGTTTTTCTTATAAGTACTACATTTAATTCCATATGCATTTAGTATAAAGCTGTTATTTTGACATTACAAACAGACACTTTAATTTTATTTATCTATACAGATTAATTGTTTATACTAGTTTACAGAGTTATAATAATAATACAGCCTAGAGTTAACGTTCCCGTTGCTGGGCATGGGCCTCTTCTCAATGTAAGCGCGATTAGACCAAATGCGGTTTGATGGACTTGAAACGTATTTCCGAAAATTAGTTAGGTTATTTCAAACATACAGATTTCCTCACGGCGTTTCCCTTCACCGTATTGGCAACTGTTCTCAGAGTAATTGTATTTGAAATGAGATTTGCGCATAAAATCCTATCCGATGTGGGACTTGTCCCATTAGGCTAATTTACACCAGTGATCTATTGGAAAAATAAAAAAAAATATATATTTCAGAGCCTTCGAAGTTATCAGACCTGGATGGAGAGACCAGAGGTTTAGTTGAGAAGATGATGTATGATCAACGGCAAAAAGAGATGGGCTTACCCACTAGTGAAGAACAAAAGAAACAAGATATTCTTAAGAAGTAAGTAAACCATGTCACGAATTTTAATGTTACTTAGCTATGCATTAAAGTGATAAGCTTTAAGTATAGTGAAATTGCAACCAATGATCATTTTTTGAGCTACTTACAAGCTATTGTTTATTTAATTAAAGACTTTAAATCATATTGAATTCCATACTCGATTTTTTCCGTATTGATTACATAATTTCAAAGACTTATGATAATAATGATTTATGAATAAATGCCTATAAATATTATTTACAAAAACTTAGCATACCTATGTTGTTTTTAATTTAGACAGCCCCCATTTCCTAGTTATGAGACACTATCTAATGCAAAAAGAATTTTTCAAATTGGATCAATAGTTCCTGAGATTAGCGCGTTCAGCCAACAAACAAACAAACTCTTCAGCTTTATAATATTAGTATAGATTAAAGCATTATTGTAGAACTAGCGAAATCCGCTTACAGTACTACTGAATAAACAATAACAGTTCTAATTATTTTATCGTCTATAGTAGACTTTGAAGTTTAATCTATTCTTTTACGGACATTATGTAAACTAAATAGCGACACAGTTGTGACACTTGGAACTTCCACAATATGGTAACCGTCATTTTTAGGGTTCCGTACCCAAAGGATAAAACGGGATACTATTACTAAGACTTCGCATTCCGTCCGTCTGTCTGTCTGTCTGTCACCAGGCTGTATCTCATAAACCGTGATAGTAACACAGTTAAAATTTTTACAGATGATGTATTTCTGTTGCCGCTATAACAACAAATACTAAAAAACAGAATAAAATAAATATTTAAGGGGGCTCTCATACAACAAACGTGATTTTTTTGCTCGTTTTTGCTCGATATTGATAACGGCAACAGGTAGACGGTTGAAATATTCACAGAATATTTAGTTATATATTCATTTTAAAAATAAATAATTAAATTAAAACAAAAAAAATATTTAGGGGGGGCTCCCATAAAACAGACATGATTTATAATGTACGGAACCCTTCATGCGCGAGTCCGACTCGCACTTGGCCGGTTTTTCATTTAACAATATGAAAGTCATAAAATATAGAATACTAGCAACTCACCCTCGCTCCGCTCGGGTTCGTTCCTAGTTACGTTCTTACGTTTAGCTCAGAAATGAGATATTTTGCCGCAGTAAAAAGTATCCTATATGTTGACCCGGATAACCAGCTATCATCATACAAAATTTCATCAAAATCTATCCAGTGGTTTTCCCGTGATGCGGTAACAGACAGACAGACAGACAGACAAAAATTCTAAAAACTATAGATTTGGCTTATGTATCGATAATAAAGTCTATTTCAATAAGATTTTCCAAAAAATATTTAATGTACAGATTCGGCTTAGTTACAATTTTATAATATGTATAGATGTATTTTTTTGTTGAATTATGAATTAGTTTCTGACAGTTAATTTATTTTTAAACTGTCTGATATAACATTGTTTTTTAACTATAATTTAACTTTCTTACAAGACAAAAAATAAGAGACGCCGATCTCTGAATATGGCTGCCCTGTAATAACCTCTCAATGCAGGTTTCTCATACCTTTCTACAATTTAGTAATATTGAGCGGAAATAAATTATTAAAAGATTTTTAAAGGACAACTCTGAATTTATCTCCAACAATCAATAAATAATAATTTTATTATATTATTACGCCGTATTATAGTACTTTACAAGTACTTTCCTGATTGACCAAGGGATTTTATTAAAAATGTGACAATCTGAAGTGTTCCTTGTAAATTCAGTATAAGAATATTTTATTGATAACAATAATATCTTATATGGCTACACTGAAAGTCTGAATTGGACCTATAAGATAATTTATACGAGTAATTTATATTGATGATAGAGACATTACGTACTAATATGCTATCGCTGGAGAAATCAGTCTTATAAAATGTCGTGTGGATTTTATAGATCAAGTTGATACATATTGCTTTGCTTTTGAAAGTTCTCCTGAATACAAAAAAATAGTTCTTCTTCTATCATTTTTTTTAACGGGGACTCTTCATCTTTTCCAAGATAAAGAATTCCCTTTAAAAATTATCCCAAATTTTAAAATCATCGATGATAGTCAATACATTCGTCATAAATCGTGCAATTAATCACCCCATGATGTGGTTAGTGGTTACTGTATATATGGGATCGTTAACTGTCTACTTAGTCTAGTGGCTAGCATGAACGGCCGCCGAAATGGAGCTCCTGGGTTCGAGTCCCGGAGTTGACGGTGTTAGACAACTATGCCTCGGAGACTATGTAAAGTTGTTGGTCTTGTGTCTGATGTCACGTTTCTATTGACATGTGGTCACCTTGGACTTTGATAGTTATATGAATAGAGAGTACACTTACGTCTGAGTACACACTTGTGCATTTATAATATCACTGTACATTTCGCCTGTTAAGAGAGAGTGGCCGCCATAGCTGAAATCTGTATATCTATATCACTAGTTTAATTGGAATTATAGATATAAACTTTAATTTTATTTATAAGTATAGATATTTATTCACTGACAAACGACCAACTGTAAATGTACTGTAAGAATTGTTTTGTTGCCTTGGGCGGCATGCGTTGTATTTTTTCCGCAAACTTATATTTAATTTAATTAAGCTATGATAAAATATGTATTCTTTTTTTACAGATTTATGGAACAACATCCGGAAATGGATTTCTCGAAATGTAAATTTAATTAAAGACGAAAACATGAAACTTTATCAATATTTCAATGTCGATTGTTGACCAGTTGTTGTAGGCTTTTAAAAATATTTTAAGCTCCGTTGTGTGTAATACATAACAGTGTCGATTATTTACAGCATTAGTTATAATTTAATGGTTAAATTAACTAACCGTTAAATATTTCAAGTTTACAATTGGTATTTCACCTTAGAATTGCGAGAGAAATAATTATTGATTACTGTAAAGTCTTCTTCGTGCTTTTTGAGATTGCCTACTAGTCAATAATTAGTACTTCACATCTCAAGCTGTACACGACTTGTATTTTTTTTTCTATTGTAATGTTTAACAAAATAAAGAAATAAATACTATACTTACTATTGTTTCATTTTATCTGCAAAATAAATGAATTAATTCGTGCTAAGCTTTATTGGGCAATGGACATTATTATTTCATCACATACATACCTACTGTCTGCTGATGAGGTAAAAAAATATAACTTCGATTCTATTCATAATATATTCACATTTATAGTGATTGTGATAAATATTTAACCTCGAATATTTATTGTCAATGTCAAGTAGGAATTATTATGTACATAACTATTATTTTGTCCAAACTGAAGACGGCTAATATAGAAAACGATACCTTATTCAGGCTGATACATCCTCATTTTGGAACTTAGACCGTCTCGAGACGAATTGGTGTTAAATTATTGATTTTAGTTGACAAAAGTCAAATAATTGATTTTTGGGGTTCCGTAATCAATAAACAAAAACGTGTTTGTTCGTTTTTCTTTTCGTTTTCGATACGTTGTATCGTTTCACAATTCATAAACATTTTACTCAGATAATATTTGGAGTTATAGCTATATATAGCTGAAGTTTGGTAAGTATGTGTTTGTGATAATACTTAGTGTAGATACTTTTTATTTCGAAAAATTAATAGAAAGATCGCTATCCCTATTGAAAAACTCCAATAGGATCCCATCAAAAGCGACAAAAGCCACATAGAAACCAATAAATATTACAAACTATCATGCCCAGGCGATTTTCCATTTTTCATACCCTTTATCACAGACTATTTCCCTGGTTGTGAACGAAGTCAACACGACTCCAGACCATTCCAATTACTCCGATCCATGGGTCGATGGACCCAAAGCAGAGACAACTCTAAAATGTGATTTGAATAAGTCCGCAATTGCCTTAGGATCACTGACATCATTAACACTTACAGGCAGACTCGACCTGGGATTCAAACTGTTAGTAGATTTCCAAAACGCACTAAAATTTGATGGTGACTTGCAATGATGTTCATTTTTATTTGGTCTTTATTGTTTTAACACCATTTCAACTTATTTTTGAATAATTTTCTACTGGCCGCCATTCTATCATACAAAGTTCCCGTTCTAGACCTACCAGAGTGAACCCAGTTTTGAAAATCAAGCCGAGCCTGTTATAAGCTTTTTTTAGATATCTATTCTACCCGATTTTCAAGTACTTCTTGCGTTTACTCTTCATATTATAACTAGCTATAGCAGATTCACAAAGAACATTTACAATATTTTTATATAAATTATCTAATATAGATCGATGCTCTAAGTTATAACAAGTAGGTACTGTCCTTACAAAGTTGAAACTCCTTTGGAACGTCAATATCACTAAATCCCTCACTACAATATTGTGAATATAATTCAATTTGAGAAAGATTCATGTTATAAACAATAAACATTCACAATACTAAAAATATATTTTAATTAGAATAAAAATAGAATTTATTCATGGAAAATAGCTATATTACAACGGCAATAACAACCGCAGCTGGTCAATGAGGATGATTAACATTTGTTGAGCCGTACCGTGTCTGCTATAATTAATCAGGAATGGCAGAATCTTTACAATAATCATGAATAATTAGTGCTGAAAAGCTCGCAAACAGTTAAAATTCAGTGTCATTTGAGAGTTCTGGAGACCTCACTCTACATTAGCGCCTCTCCAATAAATTAAAGCTCGGTAGTCGTGATTTTCGGGTTTAAGATTTTATTTAATAATATATTCTTAGAGTGTATACTCTAAGTATATATTTCAATTATTAAGAATTTTGCCTTTTTCTCCCTCTAGATGTCGCGATCACTATATTGTAAAGCTCTATAGTATAGCGTGGATAGTTTTTTTTTTTCATTTTATTTAAAATTTAATTAAAATGACGAATTGTGCCGTGCCAGGATGCAAAAAAATAGATACCATTTGTTCCCAAAAGATAAAAATGGAAGAAGTTGTGGGCTAAAGCAATAAGAAGATCAAAATTGGGAAATCACAATCTTTATATTTAAGGCTATGTGGACATCATTTTAACGAAAGATTTTAAAACTCTTAAATCATCTACAGGTGAATATTTTTTTATCTTTTGTACTTTTTTACATATTAATTACTGAGTTTCATACAAATATTCTTCTCCCACTTTACCCCCGGATTGAATTTCGGAAAATGCTAAAACACGTATTTATTTAATTGTATGGAAGAGCATTAATACTAAGTTTCAAGTAATTCTTATAATAAATAATTCTTTGCTCATATAAACTTTGTTACCTTTTTTTACCCCATTAAGGGATGAATTATTTCGAAAAAAAATTAAATAACTATATTTTTTTTTATCTTAAAGCTAAACACCACTTTCTGTATATTTCACATTGAGAATGACAATTTTTGATACAATCTTTAGTCCCCTATTTTACCTACATGGGGGATGAATTTCGAAATATCCTTTCTTATCGGTTGCCTACACCAGTGTTCCGCAAATTTTTTGTGTTCAAGGTACATCTAGGAAATCGGAAAATTTTGGAGGTACACCATAAATGAGAAATCAATTTTTTACATAATATTAATCAACATTTATTAGTAATCATTCAACGAAACAATATTTATTAGTAATCAATATACCAATATTTATTATTAATCAACAAACCTAAACTTTATATTGCAGAATAGGTATTTAATGCGAAACATAAGCTTGTTTAATTGAGCATAGGCGGTCCAAATTTGGAGTAATCGTTGACAGGGCTGCTCTCATCTCTTTTTTGGTTTTTATTGTGGTAAGAGTTGAAAATCCTTATTCATATAAATAGGTCGTTGCAAATGGCAAAAGTATTGCAGTCGTTGCAAATAGCATGCTTAGAAAGCAGAAGATATTCATTTTTCACACATAGCCAAAAATGTTCTAAATCAGTTTCTGAAAATTTTAATTTTAATGTGCGATCCGTTTTCATAAGAATAAACGTAATACAACATAACAATAAGCGACGAAACAAAACGGATCGCTCGCGTGCTCGTGTGTTTTGCAGCTTTTTACGTAGGTATTTTCTTCCGTCTGTCTATTGAACTTTATGAGATAACCTTATTTTTTTTGAGGCACATCAACTAATGACCACGGTACACCACAAAGAGAATGTCACCACAACGTTTTAAGAGGCGGGACCAGTGTTCACAACCTGAAGTTAGGCAATTATCGTACCTAGGGCCGTAAAATTATCGTACATAGAGCAAAATTATCGTACATGGACTAAAATTATCGTACATATTAGGAATGTGCCAAAATAGTCGAGTTTTATACAACTCTATATTTTTTCCTTTGAACCAATTTTTAATAACCGATTCCCTCCAGTCAGGTGAACGGTCGAACGGTCAGCGACCTGTATGTGTTTACACTTAGAACAGACGGAAGAGCAAAAAAAAAAACCATTTTCTTTCTACAACATTTCCTAATCCTGACAAAAAATTTTACCCCTCCCACCTTCACAAATTATCGTACATTTGCAATGTATTATCGTACATCGTACACACTCATGAAATTATCGTACATGTACGATAATTATCGTACGGTTGCGAACACTGGGCGGGACTTAGAACAAACTTGTTGACTTCAATTTACATCGCACTTCAATACCAACTGTACGACAGAAACGTCAAAAGAACAAGAGTACCAACCTATACAACCTAACAGACCAACTAGTGCTTTCCGCATTTTTATCGATATCGATAATATTCAAGATCAAAATCTAGGGTCGTAGATACTAAGCAAATATTATTGAAATGAAGATCAAGTCTACATTTAATTAATAATTAAGTACATTGTTGTTTAGTAGGCAAAATAATTAATGCAACACTGGACTTAATTAAATGTAGACTCGAGTCGAAATAAAAAAGTAATGAAAGAATACATAAGGGTTTATATTTTTATTTTATTTTTCAATATAATTATATATTATTTAGCATTAAATTATAACAATGTTTTATTGAACGTCATGAGTCTACTACCAGTTCAGAAAGAAAAAGCCTCAGACCTGAGAACTAGCGAAAGAAACTCAGCGGGACTGATAATTATCTTTCTTGTAAGTTAAATTATAATTTACAATATTTTGCTCCTAGTATTAATCTTGTCAGTGACTCCTCTCATGTACGGCAGGACTGCAGGGACGCGCTCGACTGTGGCTGGTTACACCGGGTCCCTGTGATGCATAATAATAAAAACAAGAAAATTGTAAAAATCATATTGATGTAAATAAACAGTCAAATAAAAGTAAAAAGAAAGAGACAAACCTGAGTTACTAGGCCCAGCTATTGCTTCAACCTGGTATAGTGAATGTTCATTGTCATGTATCCTTTGAGAGACATTATCCATGGTTGTCTATGTTGGATTGAATATGACAAGGAAATTCAAGTAACATTTCTTCAGAAAGTGACTGACCCACTTTTAAATTTTTTAATGGCACAGCTAACTTTTTAAGTCAACTTTTTTCTTATTGAAAGCTTTGTTCTCAAAGTGATTTCCACATACATATTTTAATATATGTCATTTTTCTATTAGAACATAATATATTAAATCTTCTTTGCCCACAGCCTTAACTCATTGCCTGCATCTAAAAAATAAATTAATTAAAGTAATGAAATTGGGTATGTTTTTTTCCTTTTAATCTGGACTTAACCTGTTATGTATAATTTTATTATCAATATTTACTGTGCATAGGTTAAAGACATTTCTCTTAAAGAACACACTCTTCACTTATACAGAGACTAAGTATACATAAAAAATAATATTAACAGTATTTACACAGTAGCATGCATTATATTATAATTCACATAATTCTCATTGTTTTATTCTTATTTATCCTTAATTAATTTGTTACACCTTTATTCTAATTAATTTTAAACATGCGTGAATTTAATAATCTTTTAAATATTGTTTACAGTTTAAGTGTTCATTACAACATTGACATTTTTTTTAAATTGAAGATATGCAGTTATAAAATTTTATCTTTATTATGTGATTTTAACTTATTCTTAAAATGCTTATATGATTACAATCTTTTACAGTATTCTGTAGATTATTATATAAAAGTACATCTTCACACATATTTTTATTACCATTAAGATCTCGTCAGAAGCTACCAGATTTGAAGCTTTTTGTTTCTAAGATTATGTAGGTATAATATACTTTGCTATGAATGTTATTATTGAATGTATGTTTTAGTCATTATTTTTTAATATTAATTATGTGTTGTATGCATAGTTGTTTAATTAATATTCAAGAATTTGGTTTTTTTCTGTATAGCTTCTTACTATAGTTCTTGTTTGTAGTTGTGATGAAACAGTGTTTTTATTAGTTTACTTTGTGCTCCTTGTAACTTACATATTTGTGTTTGTGCTGGTTTGTGCGGCTGAGCCCCATATTTCTCTAAGGTACTCCAGGTGTGGCTTGGCTTGTGTATTATACATAGTTGTTCTGATTTTGTATGGAATACAATTAGATACATCGCTAGATAACAACTGTAAAAATCATGAAATTTTTATGAGTTCGTAGCTATATCTGATTTAATACATACCGACTTTCATCTATAGGAAATTTCTCCATAAATATCCTTTTCTCGTCCGCCATTATTTCCACAAATTGTTCGATTTCCACAAATTTCACATCTTATAAACCGCGTTTTGGCGGCATTTTAAAAAAACGTATTCACTGAAACAAAACTCGATAATTTGTTGCCACAAATTCTGTAGAATATCTTCTTGCAAATTTATGTAACAAATTATGATAATAATTAGTATTTACGTCTTAATCAAAAGTCATAAATAGTGAAGAACTGTCTATCGATAATGACGAACGGATTAGTTAAAGAAAGAGAAGCTACACGGAGGAAGTGCAATGGAAGATGTCCGCCATTATTTTGCGCGCAAACTCCATAGAACAGTTTTTTTGTTCCTAGTTGCGCTAGACTGGTACACCAGTGTGCCGCGGCACACACTTTGCGGAACACTGGCCTACACCATCAGTGTTGCCAACAGTTAAACGAGCTCACCACCAGATTCAACTACTTAAAACCACCAGAAAACCACTAACAAAAAATGACCCTACTCTCAAAATCGCTAGATTTACCACTAAACAATTTTTTTGTAGTTTAATCAAAATAAAGCAACACCTATTTTAATAATTAGTTTCTTTTATTAATACGTAATAAAATATTATCAATTAGTAAATCAAAAAACAAATAGTAAATCAGCAACAGAGGTAAAATCAACGAGTAATTAAGAGTAAATCAATAATATTGGCAACATCAGGAACATTAAAATAATAAAATTATTCAATAAAAATAAATTAATAGTCTTCTTCAGATGAACTATTTTTGTCCGCACCGTCATCGTCGGTTTCTTGAGATTGATATAATTCTTTAGTACCTATTTGTTTTATGATATTTTTTGGAATGTCATATTCGTTGAAACATTTTCCTTCTAACCTCAAACCACAACGTATTCTTAATATAGCAGATAAAAGATTTAATATCATTCTATTCCTCTGTTTATTTTTTATTACATTCATACTGCTGAAAAGTCTCTCAACGTCGGCATTGGAATAAGGCAGTATTAACAAAATAAACGCAAAAGTTGCTAATTCCTCAAATCTAGATTCCCCTTGAGCATCTTTGAAATGCAATACTTCATTCCAAAATTTTTTGGTATTTTTGAACTCATTGATCATTCCATTTCAATAAATGAATTTTGCGTGTATTGTGGATTCGGCATAGTTATGCATAAATTGAACTCGTGAAAATAATACAACGAGAAGTCCGAGACAAATTAGATAGATCGAGTTGATTGAGTTTTGCTTGTAATTCTAAACTATTACCTAAAATATTCTACGGGGAATCACCGCTCATAGTGTTAAATAAAATATAAATTCATAGTGTTGAAGCGGTGATTCCCCTTTTTATATTCTATGACTACGTATAAGTGTTACTTACACAGTGAAAGTAAAAAATACCCTTGAAAATTAAATGAAGTAGAAACAATATATTTCCAAACTTAGGCTTACTAATTCAATATTTGCATTATATGACATTTTCACATATTGCAACCGAATTCTACAAAACCACTAGAAAAATCCACCAGCCACTAAAAGCATTTTTTCGCCACTAAGAAGGGGGTCGAAACCACCAGTTTTAGTGGAAAATCCACTAAGTTGGCAACAATGTACACCATATAAGGAATACTTCCTCTAAATTTCACGTTTCTACAACCAGCGGCTTAGGCTGTGAGATGATACATCAATCAGTCAGGAGTCAGGACCACCGCAGGATGCACCTCTTCTTCTCAATTCTTCCTTCTGCTGGTCTAACTTCCAGGTACAATACATTGCACAGCTAAGATACGAACACAATAGAAGCCAAAAAATAGGTATAAAAGAGATATTACAATAAATTGCATAACCTCAGACTGAATGTAAATAGGTGATACGTGTGGTGCCCTCTTTTCGAGAAATCTTCCCCATTCGTTGTGTATTTCCTTAGAGTAATAACAATTAACAAGCATTGCTCTAAGTGTATTTCATATTGTGTGAATTGTCAATGTCAATTGTCAAATCAACCTTAAGTTTTTGTTGAATGTCGCCACGACGCGATTAAACAATATTATAAATATTAAATAAACTTCATGTAATTCGCTTCAGTTAAATATATACTAATATAGATTATTTCTATTAAAGTGAAATTATGGTTAGAACGGTTTTTTCTCCAGAATACTGTCTCCAGTATTTAGAACAATATGCAACTCACGAAAGTTTTGTATTGGGTTTAATATTAGGACAGGTACAATAATTATGCCCGTGTTTTTTTAAATCAATTGAAAAAATAATCAATTATAATAAATTAATATTAGATTACAGAAGCTCGAGAGAATGTAGTCCATTTGGCTCGTACACCGGAGGAGAAAACTACTGATAGTACTTCCGAAGTAAGTTATACATCTGATAAACTTGAACCTGTTCGTAATTTACTGGGAGTCTCCGAAGCTTGGGTTGCTGATCATGCTAAACATGTCACAAGAATGTTGCCTGGGGGACTATTTGTTCAAGGTATGTAAATCGTGCTTATATAGATCTTTTAATAAATGGTCAAATTTAACAAACACAGGTACATATAATCTATACTAATATTATAAAGCTGAAGAGTTTGTTTGATTGTTTGTTTGTTTGTTTGTTTGGTTGAACGCGCTAATCTCAGGAACTACTGGTTGGAATTTAAAAATTCTTTTTGTGTTGGATAGTCCATTTATCGAGGAAGGCTTTAGGCTATATAACATCACGCTACGACCAATAGGAGCGAAGCATAAATGAAAAATGTTGCAAAAACGGGAAAAAATGATTCCTTTTGAGAGCTTCGGTTGCGTGCGCTGCGTATACGGTTAAAGTTACGCAAAAATAGTGTATGACGGAATTGTTCCCCTTTAAAAGTTCTAAAAAAAAGTCCGCGACAGCATATGTCTATCTTTTAAGGTTGACTCAATATAACCCTTTTTATAGTAATCAACTTTGTTCTAAAATAATGCATTACTTCCGAAGGTGTTTTTATAAACATGATATTAATCCTTATCAAAATAAATACGTTATTCATTACAAGTATTTAATTTTGAACAAAATTGTCCTTGACATCATTTAATTTCAATGAATATCTTAGGAGATATCATAGTTTTAAAATATACATATTTAACTTTACGCGGACTATGGGTGAGCGCGCTCTCAGCTCGATGCAAGGCGAGGGCGAGGCGGTCGTGACGGGAGAGGGCGCTGGCTGTCTATTAGTAAAAAATGATTAAAATAAATTCCGTAGTTTGAGAGTTTATTGCCCAAAATTAAATAAACATACAAAACAGTAGTATAGACTTACATAAATGTTATTGCTAAAACAAAAAGTGCAATATTACTAAATCAAGTATGAGATTAACGGAGGAACCTTTGTGGCATTGTCAATCTCTGCCATTATTTACCAATCATGCGGTGCGCAATGAAAGTGGTATATGTAAGAGTATACTAATGTGTAAAACCAAAGAATTTGGTTTTTGATCATCTGAACGCGGGCGGAGCCGCGGGAAATGCTAGTCTTTTAATAAATGGTCAAATTTAACAAACACAGGTACATATAATAAATCATAAATTTATTTTTAGGAATTTTTATAACCAGTGATGAAGACATTTTTGAAGATCCTAATTATTTTAGCAAAGTGAAATCTATATTAAACTTTACACATAAAGCATTAAGTGTTAACCAATATATGTATGGGAACTGTCCTAACTTGAATGAGAAATTGGTGTTACACATGTCAACAAATACTAAAATACTGACATGTAAAAGTGTTGATGTGGGATCAGGGAAGACTACGTCAATAAAACCTGTTGAATGGAAATTTTTACCTAAGCCACAGCAATGGCAAAGATTAGACTGTTATTATGAGTTTGATGAAGTCTATCCAGTCATAGTTAAAAAGAATGGTATATCTGTGAAAGAACAGTTTCAAGTGAGTATGCATTATCATATTAGATTTAGGTGTATCAATCAGTAGAAAAAACCCTATATAAAGTATTATATCATAAATATAGATATCACAATAGTCCTAACTCCTATAATTTTATATTATCGCAATTATCCAACCTAACTGCATGTACTATACTATTTTAAATTTGCAGCAAATTTTGGAATCTGCACATAAAACAATCCAATCGAGTGTCATGTTTATTGATGGTGAATTAAAAGATGGATCTGAGGCTTTAGAGCAACTTGTAAAAAAGAAGAAACCCAAGTGCAGCGGTAAATCCGCCCAGGATGCACCTAAGTCAATGCATGTTTCTCTTTTTGTGCCCTTTGTAAGTCTTTATTTTATATGGTTTAAATTATACTTATAGGGATTCAATATACTAGTTATTATTATAAGTTTGAATTATTATCTGTTGTTTTTTAGTTTTAACATTTCCTAACAGTTTATAAAACATTACTTATTACAAATAATGTTATGAATATATTAATTATTTGTTAAGTATTATAAGACTAAAAACATGATAATTTTTAATGATTGTTGAATAATTAATTATTTTAGGAAAACAGTCTTCCAGAAACAGTAGAATATTTGGAATGCGATGGAAGTATACATTTCAGTGGTGTAGTCTCGTCCAGTGTGTTTATGTACCCCAAGGCCACAGTTAGTGAAGCAATAACAGCAGTCAAGCAAGATATAATCAGATCTTTAGCTTCACGATTCACAATGCATTGTGATGCACTTATTGATGACAATTTGTTGCCAGAAGGTAAAAAATATTACATGAAAGAAAATATTATATCTGTACTTGTAACTTATAGGATTCGCCATACAAACTTTTATCCCCATTTCTACTCCCTTAAGGGTTGATTTCCGGGATAAAAAGTATCCTATGTCTTTCCCAGGGTCTCAAACTATATTCTTACCAAATTTCATCTAAATCGGTTCAGTAGATCCAGAGATTACCTACTACAACTTTATAAACTCACAAACTTTACCGCTTTATAATATTATATTATAGTATAGATAAGTAAATAGATGAGATAAATGTGATAACTCATACCTTTTAAACTTTTTTCGAAGCAAAAAGTCACTTAAGCTTAGTATTTTTAATGAAATAGTAAAACTTTTATTGTCTACAATGCCAAATTGCACAAAGATCTATTTTCATTTTATTTCATAAATTTAGAGAAAAATATTTAATCTAGTGTCTTTTCCATTTCAGAAAAGGTTTGTTTCAATGAGCCACCCCGTCGTGTGCTTGTGCCAGTTGGTTCTATATATCTCTGCGACTATCTTTTCCCCGGAGAAGCTCCAGCTGAAGCTTTGCTCTCAGTCAAAGAACTTTTGGACTTGCAAATCACTGAAAGTGATGTTGTTTGCGATGTTGAAACACCAGCAGGTAAATGAAGAATAAATGTAGTATTATTATTTATTTAAATTTGTATGCATTAATTTACTGTTTCTTCTCATTATCAGATACCTCGGAGTTTGATGCATTGGACCATGATACCAGTAGTGAGGAACTTCTAGCAACACCTCAAGAAGCTAGCCAGTTTATGTATATTACAGGGATATGCTTCGCAATGTTTGTCCTTGTTGTGTCAATCTTCATACATTATTATGATGCTATTATTCAATTTATCAGCCAATCCCTCTCAAGGTCTCAAGTTTAAATAAATATAATAATATCATACTGAAATTAGGATTTATATTTTGTGTTGCAAACGGTTGTATTTCTATTTATACTCATATAAAAAATATAAATATAGAAGCCGTTATTTGCTTCGATTTTAATAACATGACGCACCTGTTTTGTACAGACATTGCTATGTAACTTAGTTTTTAGTACTCAAGAAATAAATAATTATTTTTATATTATACTTTGACGTTTTTTACTTTTATACACATCAAATAAATATAAATGAATCTTAAATAAAAGTTAAGTTAAAAGCATGTTGTACAGAATAAAAACATATTTTTTAAATGTCTTGATTACGCACCATTTATTAATAGACTCACAGCAACTATTTTAAAATTAACTTTAATGAAAATTTAAAATTATGATAATATGAATATATATATATATATATACATACATATATATATATATATATATATATATATATATATATATATATATATATATATATATATATATATATATCCTATGACACTTAAAATACTATAATGAATAGTATTGAATTACGAAGAAAGCAACGCGATATCCTATTTCAAATTCAATCATACGTCAAAACTGAGTGATCTATTATTATAATAAACATGTGTTATGTTACTTTTGTATGTAACCCCAATGAACTAAGGAAAAATCGTTCGTTCATATCATAAATATTGTGAAACATATCGCACACCTAGATCTAAACAGAGCTAACTCAAAAATCTCATCTTTTTAGTTACGCATACCATCGAATTCCTTAACTTAATAGCTAGCGACCAATAAAACAGATACAAAAATAGGTACATTTCTCAACGTTATGTGACACTAAAACCCCTTTTTGTTACACGAAAGAGCCCATTCCTCCTCCACCAAAACAGAAACATAGCTAATTACAGTCAGTATTACAAGCGAAACGCATGTGCCCGTCATAAACAAATTAGAGCTATTTTGAGTTGATTCTATATTGTTGAGGTAAACCAGAAAATTGTAAAAACTATATTTGACTTGTCCCCATTTTGATGGTTAGTGCTAAGTAAATTAAAGCAACATTTTGACTTAAACCAGTATTCATAGGCAGGTGAGTAAAGTTTTCGTTTTTATTTAGAATTGTTGCCGTGTTGTTGAAACATTTTTTAATTTTTAGTTAACTCTTTTTTGTTGAGTCATTTTTTAAACTCTTATATTTCTTTAAAACCCTATTTAAAATAAACTTTTTTACCAGCGGTGATTAGAGCCTTTTCATCTTAATATTATTTTATTTTTATCCTAGTAATTACAAAGCTTATTATGTTTTTATTAAACATTTTTCAAGTTAGACCTTTTTTGATGGGCTACGCTGTATCAAATTTCACTATATCGAAGTTTATCAGATCGCAGACGTAATTAGGTTTTTCAAATCGATGTGGTGTAACGGATCAGATTGATTTGCTTAATTTAATTTTTTTTTCAAGAAAATAATGAATCGTGGACTATTTTTAGTAAATATAGTTGAGCCTTGCTCAACACACAGGGACAAAGAAATATCGGCCCTTGCTTACTGACTCAATATGAAAATATGCAACGATATACTAGACCTTTACAACAAGAGTTTGAACCAATAATACAGGAGAAGACGGTACTAGAAAACAAGCATCAGCAAGAAGACGACATAAAGATATCATCGAGCATATCCGTGGCTGATAAATCTAATCCGAGCACAACTAGACAACTGCAGACTGGTACACCAACTTGTTATATTTCACCAATCTGAAGTGATGAAAGCGTCATTGACGTCTCAGATGAAATTCCCAATTTCGGATTTGTTCATAAAAATAAGACATCATCTTAAGTCGTTCGTACTAGTTTACCGTTTTCTTCGTCCAGCACCAATAGTAACAGCTCTAGTAATTCATCAAGCTCTAGTAGTTCTCGGATACCAAAGATAATAGTGCGCATGTACTGCTTGACTCTCAGAATGCAGTTCTTGCTGAAAAAAAGATTCTTAAGAGTCCGTGATAGAACAAAAAAAGGGCAAATAAAGAGCACATAAACAAGAAATGTGGAAATCAAAAATTGCAAGTGTTTCGAAATTTTGGTACAGCCAAAGTCTTAAGCATACAAGTCTCAGAGAAAAATGTCGGCTACAATATAAACTATAAAGATTAGATGGACGAACTATCAAGGCAATCGCTTTTTGATGCATTTTAGGGTATTCGGAAATCTTAAAAAGCAGAAAGAATTCGTAGTACCTACGACACTTACAAAATATAATTATTTTTTTTTAATGTTTTATTTTTAATTATTAATGAAAAATAATATCTGATTGAGGGCTTAATTCAGTGTTTTCTTGCTAATACCTAATAATCAGCCATTGTACTCCTACTTTTGGTCACAGACTCCTCTATTAGTCAGATTATTATAAATACATTCAAAATGCTGTCCCTTTTAAATTTATAATGACTCTTCAAAAGAGAGTCAACTAAACACTAGATTCACCAACACAGGTTCAACTACAAATAACAAAAAATAAACTTACAATTTGTTAAGCAATACAGAAGCAACTACAAAAATCCAATTTTTAGGCCTAAAAATGAATTAAAACACAAGATTCCTATAACATTTTTCATCTATTTTTATTTAAAAAAACATTGATCAACACAGAACACTTCTGCAGTACACAGGGATTCGGTAATCAGTTTTTCACGTTTTCTGAAAAAGGTGTTTTTTTGAGTTAATCGCTGTTTAGATCTAGGTGTGCGATATCTTAAACTTTGTTTCAAAATCCGATTTCAATTATACTACTATCGATTTTACAACGCCATCTGTTATCGTATTTGAAAAGGACTAATTCATTCGGTAGATGGCATTCATTGGAACTGTCAATGACTACCTATAATACTATTCATTGAAAAAAATCGTTTCTCATCCATTGCCTTCGCACATGCGGAAAATATTTTTTCATTAAATGCTATGCGTGTGACAGAGACGTCCGATAAACGTAGATAAAGGTACTCCGCTCTTACTAATGGTAGCATCACATTATCGCTTACGATAGGTAGTTGTGGTCTGTATCGTACGTATGAGTTGTATTGTAATTGAAATAGTTTAGTTAATTTCACAACATTGCTGTGTAGTGTTGTCTAATGCAATGTTTAATATTTCGAATTAGTGTTGTGACTAATGTGTTGATCGTGTGAAAAATATGCATATATTTTTTCATTTAAACGGATAAAATGAAACGACCTCACTTCGTACATGGATAATTATTCAAAAAAACCGGTTTTAACACAAGTTTTCTGTGAGATAACTAGTTATTAGTCTGTTTAACTTTGTTTACAATGGCGTTTTCGTTAAATAAACTTAAGAATATTTTGAATGTTAAAAAAGATAATCAATTGGCGGGAAGTGGAAGTTTAGATCCAGAAATAGGTTTTAAACTATCATTGCATCCAGTTAATAAAGTTTTGTACGTGACTGTTATCGGCGCCCGGCATCTCCCGTCCTTGTTTGGACTCAGTCGCGCTCATGGCTACCTTGTAAAGGTAACTTCCAGTTTCGTTTCCATAACAAGATACCTACCTAGTATCGTTTACTATATTTCATTCATATTTTTGAACAGAAAAGATTTTTTATTAGATTTCGGCACAAAAGCTTATTCTAATATAAATATAAAAAATGTAATTACCTACTTAATTAGTTCTGTACCTACTGGTGACAAAGTTTAATTAAAGGTTTTAGTAGATTTTTTTATTAATCTTAATTTAAGAAACAAAATAACTTACATAGCGCATTAAGATCCAGGATATTGGTGTACTTAGTATAGTTTTTAATTTTTATAAAATGGTCACGACATGTTTATTACAAATGTGTAAATTAGAATACAAAGTACATACCTAGTAGGTTCAAAGTTACGATTCTTTATTTTTTATACTGTGTAGCATATCCGTCTAATTGTTTTTCTAATTAAGGCCACAAACGTTAAACCAACATAATTTAAGTTGATTATGCTGAAAACGGGTGTTACTTAATATTGAAAAAAACTTTTTGAATAAACCTTTATTTTCTCCACAAACTGAAGTCATTGAAGTAGGTAAATACATATGTAATATTTTAAAAGTTTATAGTTTATACCTATACCTATATTTGAGAAAAATATTTTTTAATAGTTTACGTTATCTAACATTATTTTTCTCAACATCTACCTTCCGATCATTAGTAAATAATTAACTCTGTACCTACTTGTTATAACTTATAATATATGCAACGTAAATTACGTCGTATTTTTTCGTTAGTTACGTCTCCACAAACTAGAAAGAAAGAGAAGTCAATGTATATAGAAAGAGATAAAAGCTACTAAGCAATAAATTGACTTGTGATGCATTTTTCAATTGGGTTTCTATACGCACCGTCTCATAAGGGTCTTAGAAACTTCAAACTATATAATAAACAATAATCTTATCTATATTATACCTACTTAAAATTTGATCTTGACTAAATATTATCCATTAACATTTCCTTATTATTATTTTCACTTTCACTTATATAGTATTTTTTATTTATTTTAAGCTAAGCATTCTTCTTATCAATTTTATTATCACATATACTAACAATTTTATTATCACATACCTATAGGTACTAACTGTTCACTTAACCTGTGCCGGTCCATCCATCCAATCATTCCTAGTTTAATAAGTTTCCTGTCAGTCTATCCTGTATAATTTAGGAAGACCAGAGAATAGAGATTGTAGTACCTACTAAAACGTAATAAAGTTAGATTCAACACGCAACTGTACTGTTCTTATATTTACTAATAGGTACCTTCACTTAAGACTTAGAAACTTTTTGTTGAAAGTTGAATTTAGAGCTACCCAATGTGCGTTTACCTTGTCGTGGTGGAGGGCTCATTAGTGTTCAATCTAGCTGGGTGCGAAGCCAAGAAACGCACTTGGAGGCGAGTGGCGACCTACCTCGGTGGGTGGTATCCTATGCGGGTTGCTCTACTACTACTAGTGAATATAATATTTTTCAACTAAGCTATAATAATATAGCACACTTCAAAAAAATATAGTATTTTATGGGAAAAAACAATAAATAGACAAAGGTATATTTGTTTCTTATTGAAAACATCTATAGGCAGGTTTGAATGGGGAGTAAATTCATGTAAGTCGTCATGGACATGGTCACGTGATGTGTTAACGCTAACACTCGAGAGTGCCGATATAGGCCATTAAAAATAGACGTCTTTTTTGGTCAACTTTGCACTAAATTTCCGATCCATTTTTTATTTGTTATAAGGTTTAGGATCGCTTACTGAGTATAAAATCACAAAATGCTGACAGATTCCGGTGGAGCTTCAGGCGCCATCTTGAACAGAAGTTTTTGGCCGACGTCTTGGAAACTATGCACTTTAGGGCAAAAGTCATTGAGACTATTTTTGTAGAGAATAAAATTTTGCATCTTTTGTTTTCTGTAAAAATTTGTTTTGTAAAACTTATTGTTTACGATTTATGGCCCATTTAATGAACCTGTTTTTCTATCTCGGCCGATAATTCTTAAAATATTGGTTTAATCAATATAGTGCATCTATCCATTTTTAAAGTTCCATTTATACTCAGTAAGTGATTATAAACCTTTAAAAAATAAAAATTGGATCGGAAATTTAATGCAAAGTTAAATTCTATTTTTACTGGCCCAATAGATGTCAAAACCAGATAAATGTAAACAGTTTTAATCTACAAATTTTAATTTAAGATCAAATAGTTAATATGAATATCCAAAAATAACAACTGTTTGTTTATAGTTTTAAGTTTTCACTGATGTCGGTAGTCCTCATGACTGCTTTTTTTAATAAAAACAATTTTTTTTTCCACTATATGCATTTCTTAACAATTTTTTGTCCAAAACAAAAGTGTCATAATATGCTTTATTAGTTATTACATTCAATTTTTAAATTAATGTAAATCAAAAGCTCGTTTTTTATTAATGAGACACTGCTTCCGTATCTTTCTTCTCGCCATTTCGAATTCATAATCGAAAAATATATCCTTTTTGTGAATGCCGATGTAACAGGAATAGAGAGCAGGAATGAAATTTTTGACATTATTGACAAGTTCGGATTTCGGAACGCATTATGACTGATAGCATGTATCCGTGCTATGGCATCAGTCAAAAGTATTTTTTTAAAGTAAAAGTCATTTTTTGTTGAAAATATGGTATTTTTGCGTACTACATATTTCTTCAACAGTATATAGTACGCAGACCCAAAATATAGTACAATACTATATATTATAGTACGGTCGGCAACCCTACGGTACGTCTCTGATAGCAGAGCGGAATGTTTGAGCAGCCCCATGATTGTTGTAGTTTGCTTCGGCAGACCTGCCGTCGGGGCATCGTGGTTGAGTATGTAAGCAATCCTGCGACGCTCCCTTTCGACGGGGGAGATTCTATTAGGTTTTAGTGGGTATTACTGGTTTTTCTAGCCGATGACCCACATAACCACCTGTATATATAAAGGTAGTATGCTTAAATGCATTTTCGAACATAAAAAAATGGGTGAATTTAGAGTGAGTTTTATAGAATTTGCTGTTGTTTGTAATTTCTAATAAAATTTAAATAAAAGTTTAAAGTTCCACCTGTAATCTGGGTTCCTACTTTCTACCCTTCGATTTTGTTAATAGTAGGTATAAAAGTTTGATGAAGGTTCTGGGATAAATTATAACTTCTCTATTGAATCGATAATAATTATTGTGCCAACATGGATACCAACAGAATTTTCATGGAGCTTCTTTGCCCACTTGAGCAGTTTCTTTATCTAGGTAAAAAGTAGGTACCAAGATAGAATATAGATTTTACGTATTTAAAATATATTAAATATATTAAATACATGTTCAATTATACTCGATTAAAAATATTAATAGGTAAATGCAGATAATGTTTATATAATTATACCGATTTTCGTGCAGTAGTCCAGAGATACCCTTTATTAGCTACCAGTTACCACTAGAAGATCCATACTAATATTATAAATGTGAAAGTATGTTTGTTTGTTTGTCCTTCTTTCACGTCGAAACGGATTGAGGGATTGGCGTGATTTTTTGTGTGGAGATAGTTGGAGGGCTGGGAGTGATATAGGCTACTTTATACTACGGGAAATAATCTCATTGCCACGGGAAAACACGTCATTATACAACCCAAACAACTATTTATTATCAGAATTACTTGAAACTTGGTATTAATGCTCTTCAATACGATTCAGTAAATACGTGTTTTAGCATTTTTTGAAATTCATCCCATAATGGGGGAAAATGGTGCATAAGTTTTGGTGCGAGTGAAACCGCAGGTTCTGCTAGTAAACCTATAATGCCTAATTTAGGTAACGTCAACAGGCTTGATTCAGGTAGAGTTCTAAATAATTGTTGAATGTTACTTTTATAGTGTTTAGCATGGTTTCATTAAGTCTATACTCGTATATGAATAGCTCAGACATTATCAGACACACGCAAATTTGCCCATTTAAGAAAACCGTGAAGATTTACAATTGTTATTACAATTGTTATGAAGTACAACATCCTACTACTTTGTTTCGTCCACATATGGTTCAATTTTGCGACTACGCGTGTTTCAGGGCAAAGAATCGTGTGACTGTTGGTAATTATTTCCTTTTTTTGCCCTAAGCTATTAGGATAATTAGAAACGGAATCGTGATTAGTTATATATATGTATACTTAAGTGAATATATTTTCATGATTTTTTTGTTCCGACTATTAATAAAATGATTGTGCATTATCATGTGTAGCCTGTTTCCTGTGACATGGAATAGGTCACTTTTTACCTGACTGCGGCGAAGCCCAAATGAGGGTTATGTGTTTGACCTGTATGTATGTACGAATGTCCGATCCTGTGTTCCCTCGTAATTACTAATCAGCTTAACCGATTTCGATGCTTCGTACATATTAGATTTGTCTTGATAACGCGACTTTAGTACAGTGTATACGTATAGGGTTTACAAATATTATTGAAAACCAAAATGGCGGAATTCAGGCGCCAATTTGTGTGTAGAAAAAATTTTATTTCTTCAAAACCTAGATGGGAGTATTAAAATGATTATTTTTAAGAGGCTATGACAAAAATATATATACAACTTATATAATATGTTTAAGAGAAATTTGGGATAAGAAATTGTTAAATAAAATTATGAATTTCTAACTTGCCCAAAACTAAAAATTTGTAAATAAAAAACAAAATTATAAAGAAAAAACGTGTGTGTGTACTTACGTACGTAATTACTTATACTTCTTTGGCGTAACAAAAATAGCGAAAGATTTTATCCCGTATGTCACAACCCTGTTTGTAAAAGGAATGCAGCTAACTTCATCATGTCGCTTTCAGCTAACTTCATCATGTCGCTTTTTAGGTTGTTGGTGTGCGCGCGTATCGTAAAAATTTTACTCAGATTTTTTTCCAAACGTGAACAAAAGAAGTATAACTTTAAAAATATAAATATTCATTCACACAAATCACAACATGAATTAATATTCTCTGTACGTCAAGTAGGTATATCTTATTTAAACTGCGTATCAAAATAACCAAGTTATAGCCATGGTCCCATGGATACTCAAGAGAATTATTCAATAATCATATCATATTATAATAGAGAATAACTACTTTTTAGTATACTTTTTTAATAAAATTTATGTTTCCTTGTCACAGAAGAGTTCGTTCAACGCGATGTTATATGCCTTTAATAAGTGATTATCGATATTTATTATCGAAGCCCTGTCATAGTTATGTTATCATTGCCTTATCGTCAAATGCGCTCATGGACATTGAAATACTTATGACTTTCACATTTATGACCAACGTAATTGCAATTAACTATAATTCTAGTTAATATTAGAATATTGTCGAGTAATATAAAAATCACTCATTATGACACATCATATTGTAAAGAGTAAATAAAATATATGAATTGAAGATTTTTTATACGTTTCATTACGTTAATGCATATTTATTAGTTTATTTATATAACTTATGCATTTAAAATTATGTAACGAGGAATTACTAAAAAGTGTTAAATGCTCTATCGTGAAATCTTATTGAACGAATGAATTTAAATTCTATCTAAATTCTAAACAACGACACTCGGCACAACATACTGTGTCTGAGCTTGAATAAATTATTCTAATGTAGTGCAACTGGTGTGGAATTGCAATCATAGCACAGTTCACAGGGAGAAATGTTGCATTGACAGCTGATAGTTGATTTGGCAAAATTGTCACTTACGATAATTGTCATTTACCTACTATAATTAAGGGCTGCTCCAAGTGTTCCCCAAATTTTACTAAACTTCGGGCAAAACTTTAGTAAGTTCAATGTTCTTTGTTCTGTGCCATTTGGGTACAACAATGGCACCATCTATCGTACATTGATGACACTATGTACTTATTACCAGAGAGAAAAATCAGAGCGGGTGACGGGTCGTTAGTTATTTGTATTTAGTCTTGTTAATAGTCATCATTTTTTTCTTCTGTGCGCATTTACAAAAATTATGATTTTCACTAAGTAATACGTGACTCATAAAGTGGTGTAATAAATAATTATTAATTAAGTAATAATGCAATGTTATTCACGAATCACGTCTAAACTTGCGTGCAGAATGCCCTATTTAGTAAGAAATATTGTTATATTTTTAGACTATATAGGTATAATTAATTAACATCAATAAAGTATATAAATATATAACAACATATTTATTCTGAGAATTTAGATTACAATAATCAAGACGTTCTGATGATGGACCAAGGTGGTGGAAAATGATACAATATATACAATGATTTATTAATAAAACCTTAGAATTGTGAGCTCTGGCGCTGATTCAATTAGTTTTGAAGAGTCCCATGGATGTATTGGTATATTTGAATTTGGTCAAATGCGTGTTTTATCAAAGTTAAAGACTGTAGTCAATAGTTTAGAAAGTACCTATTTAAAAGTATTTTTTTTAAATGCTTATCAATGATACATATGTATAAAGAGTGGTCACGAACTTTAGAATAATGCAATTTTAAAGCTAAATAATAATACAAAATAAATTAAATATCAAAAGATTGAAGATAAAAAGAAAACCTAATTTTACATTATAAATAACAGGGCGAAGCACTAAATCGTTCGCCCTGCCTACTTCGTTTTGTACGATAGCGTAATGTGGATTGATGTATAATATAGTCTGTGAGTAAGGAAGATATATCCTATGAGTAGATCTCCTTTATATTTGGACGTTAAGGTAAACTTTTCATCAAGTTTTAGCGAAATAAAAAAATGCAGACACCGCGGGTTCCATGTTGGCTCATTGATTGCACATTGTTCATTTTAAACGGTCGTCCAATAGATTTTTCATAATTTTCTTATAAAGCCATTGTATAACAGTTTGCAGGAATCTCGAAATTTAAATAAGAAGAAAAATATACCTTTGAAATATAGCTATACCTCTATATATGATCTGTGGCTATACGTTAGAAGTTAGAACCAACAGTCCCTTAACTGATTCATTGCGGGTGACACCTTAGGGGTGTCATACATTTCTTTCCTGTGTGGCGTGTGACACCCGAGCGGTGTCATAATTCAATTCGTCGAAACTATGTTAAAATGACATTTTTAAAGGTTTTCGCTAAATAAATCTATCATTATTTTATCACACAAATCATGCCTGTACTGTTCGTTTCAGGATTTAGTGTGAATAGAAAATTTTCAGGGGTTAAAAACCTTCTCATTGTATCAGATACATTTCTTTCACGTGTGGCGGATGACACCCGAGCGGCGTCATCATAATTCAATCCGTTAAAACTCTGTTAATCGTAGAATAACGTATGGAACTGAACTTTTTACCCGTTTTGCATAGTTTTATACCCGACTGCGACGAAGCCGAGAAAGGCTATGATTATGATGTATGATTTGATGTTTCCTCGTAGCTACGGAACGGATAAAGTATTTTCTATAATATATATATATATATACATATATATATATATATATATATATATATCGATATTGATCGGTAGATTCTTCTTTGGTGACAGGAATGTCCATGTGTAAATTAAAATAACAAAATGCCGGGCGCTATCTTTTAGGCTTTAAATCTTTTTTATCAAAATGAAGGGGTCTCAAAGAAAATTTATGTTATTTTTATATTCAAAATAATTATGTTTAAAAGCAACTTGTAATAGTACAATCTATTTTTTCTTAATTTCTGTGCATGTCCCAATATCTTTCATTTTCTTTATTTTTTAGGAAGAACATACTCTTCATATGATTGAGAGTTCTGTTCCAAAGTACACTGCGTTTCGTCTTCGTTACTCTGCGATTCAGGGATGTATGGGCGGTTTCGATTCAATTCAAAAAATTGTAACAATTCTATAAGCTATAAAAAATATAAAGTCGCAGTGTATTACAAAATCCATACTAATATCCATACTAATATTATAAATGCGAAAGTAACTCTGTCTGTCTGTCTCCTTTTCACGCTTAATCCGCTGAACTGATTTAGACGAAATTTGGTATGGAGATAGTTTGAGATCCCGGGAAGGACAAAGGATAATTTTTACCGCGGAAATCATTCCTTAAGAAGGTGAAAAGGGGGGTGGAACTTTGTATGGGAAATCAATCATTTCTCAACTAAGATATATAAAACTCATCATACCTATGTATGATGTATGTATATAGACTATATAGTCTGTATTCCATACTAACCGTCATAAGGTATCTAGGGCCGAACCCGAGCGAAATAATAGACGTCATCTCAATAGCTAAACTTAATACTTTCAAACTTTTCTTGGGAATTTTAGTTGCCAATATTGCACCAAGTATATAAAAAAAACTTTGCAACACCAATTTCAGAACATATTTAAAAATATATTCTTCAGCTATTTAAATTGTATAGTCAAAGAAAAAAGAATACCAAATGTTTACAATATCTGATTCAAAATAGTCATTTCAAGTAAATCACGTATCTAAACACAAGGAACTCACTCTAAACGAATTAACAAACTGCTTAGGTCTGATATTAGATGCTGACTGAACGAAATCAATTGTAAACAAGCCAAAAAAAGAAAAAAAAGTAGAAAGTTTTCATATATGGCTGAAGGCACCGTAGGGGTGTCATTTTAACGTATGGCGCGTGACGCCCTAGAGGTGTCATGAAAAATTTGTTCGCCGCCACGGGCCGTAGTTCGTAAAAAGGGCCGTCGCAATGAATCGGTTAATAAAATGTTACAAATGAACAGATGAACTAAAATAAATTGAAACGCTGTATTTTGCATGAAATAAACCTTTTTAATCTTAATAATTAAGCTACTTAATTAACCAATATTTATTTAACTTTGAGTCAGCGCCAAACGAACAAGAAGCTTTCACTTTTTTTTAAGTTTCTTTTAAAATGGATTTATAGTTACAATACTAACTAGCCGTTGATTTTTTTTTATATACTAGTAGTATTTAAAAAAAAAAAAACATTCAATGATAAGTTCGTATTTTTAACTAAAACTCATCTTAGATGTGAATTCTTTTTTCTATTTCAAATGGGATCGACTTCCAGATATACCTAGAGTACCAATGTACAAAAAAAAAATGAGCGCGTGTAACCTTTACGCGCGGTTGAAGTGAAACTTCTTTGGCGCTGAGGCGGATACCGCAATTAAATTAAAACAAATCAAATATATATATATATATATATATATATATATATATATATGTATGTATAAAAAATATATAGCTCCGCATCGACTTGAAAACCTTTTTTCTTTGATTAAAAATAGTTTATTACACAATTTATAAATTTATATCGCATAGTATATTGAGGAAGTACCTATGCATATAAATACCTAAAGTGAAATTTAATATGTACCTATAACAAATCCAAAATTTGTATTTGTTATAGGTACATATTGTTATTATTTGTATACAATTTACAGTATTACTGGAAATATAGCTTTCCATCAAACCCCGGTACAAATTTTTATTCAAGAATAGATCTTTGTTTATACTGCATTGAAATATAAACTTCAGCATAACATAGTTTGCATATTAATATTTTAACCACCGATAAATATTATGATTTCAGGTTAAAATATTTCCTGGCGATAGTAAATTTGAAACATTATTACAAGAAAGTTCATGGCCAATATGGAATGAAGACTTTAAATTTCAATTAAAGCAAAAGGATGTGAAGAAATCGACCGATAAGGTTGACCTACAGAGTTTACTTGCTGGTCATTTCTTATCATTAACTATATATGCCATATTAGAAGCTCCAAAACAAGAATCAGACAAGAGGAAAAATGCTAAAACACTTGATTCTAAGGCACTTAAATCGTTGAATGAAGAAGAGCAAAAGTCAAAGACTGGCAGTCTATTTGAGAAAACTCTAAGCAGTTTTAACTCAACAAGGACGGATTCATTATCTCAAAAATCAATATTAGAAAAAAGAAGGACAGTTGGTGCAGCGACATGGAATTTTGATTCAAAATTATTTCAAAATGATCTCAAGTTCGGCGTGATTGAAACACCCGATATCTGGAGGCCCATAAATGCGATCGCCAGTGGCCTGTCAGCTGCTGACTCTCGGGTAAGTAAAGTAATTAAATTCAAACTTAACCTACGTCTATAACAACAGATGGAGTAAATGTAGGAACACTGGCTGTAACTTTGAAGATTAACGCAGCCATTAACTTTTAATAGTCCCCTAAACGTTGTTTTTTTCTTTTCAATGACATCATTTATCAATGACGTAATAATTTTATGTTTCTTTCTTGTTAGCTTCCGTTTCTATAATTTATAAGCATATCCAAAAAAGGGACCTATATGATTTTTGGGTTATCTTGGATGGCCTTGTAAATAACATTTCGCATTATCAATGTTTATCCCTAGTCATTATTTTCTTAAAATCAAAATAAATCAAATTTTAATCTTATATTATTAGATAAACTTATCAGAATCAGTTCCATTGATTTCGTCATAATATCTTCTGTGGTTTCTAGTTTACGTTGTGAAAATTCACGTGTACATTTTGGTAAGTTCAAACTCGTAAAAATTATGAGGTGCTGACGTGATCCGAAGAAAAATACCTACTAGAATCCTAATAAGAGTTCATTACATCTTTTCAACCGACTTTAAAAAAAGAGGCGACTCTAAGTTTGTCTGTATGTATTTTTTTAGAACCTGGTAGGTATACTTTAAGACACTACAACATTACTTGTTAGTGACACGCCACTAACAAGTAATGTTCACTTCACTTAAAACTATATTTTAAACCATTATAAAAATTATCACTATCACACAATTTTTTCATTAAAATATTATTTTAAATGTGAAAAATATTTACCATAAAATAAGACCTAAATAATAAAATATAAAAAAATGAGTAAAAATATTTTTTGTGTATAAACGTACTTAATTTTCTGCTATTTCCGTACATTATATATGTATATGAATATTCTATTTCCTTTCTTTATTTTTGCTCTTTCCCTTTCATATTTGCATATGTATGTTTAGAAATGTCTTAATTTTATTGATCCAGATATCGATCACTTTTGAGTGAGTGCGATAACGTAGCTTAATATTGCAGCTAAAAATATATTTATTAATTTAATTACCTACGTTTAACTACTTACTAAAACAAGTTATGTGTTATCAAATCTAATATCATAATTACAACCAATTAATCTCAATCGTGTCTTGTTTATACTTAATGACGACAGTAGAGAAAAATTTAACCATTAAATAAAAACAAAAAAAAAAAAATCAATAACTAGTATCACTAATATACAGTAGAAACATTAAACATTTATTTTTATTATAAAAAAAAAAAATATTTCATAATACTAAATTTATCTATACATACAGATAAATAAAATTGGAGTGTCTGTTTGTAATATTAAAATAACGGCTTTTTACTAAATGCTTATGGATGTATACATGGTACATATACCAAAACAACATATTTTACAATTTTTGTCTGTCTGTCTGTCTGTCTGCTTGTTCTGGCTAATCTCTGAAACGGCTGGACCGATTTTGACGGGACTTTTACCGGCAGATAACTGATGTAGATGCAGATGAAGGAGTAACTTAGGCTACTTTTATTTTAGAAAAAAAAAATAGGGTCCCATGAAAAAAAATTAAAACCAAATTAATTAATTAATTTTGTTTTGGGAAGTAACCTAGGGACTAGCCTGAGCGAAAAGAGGGTGAGTCGCTAGTTATATTTTAAATCTAAAACGATAATTTGAAACTAACATCCTAAATACATATAAAACTGCAAAATTTATGTAAATTACATAATAGATACTTTCATTACATAATGCTACTGATAAAAACACACTTGACCCTGGTAAAAAATTTTTTAATACGTGATTCATTCGGCTGATTGACTTCATATTCTCTTATGTGTAGGATTCAACTTCTTACAATAGAATAGCTTTGACCTCGACCGATCCCAGTTAGAGTATGTGCCCTATCATTATTACGCTGACGTAAGACTTTGACCTTGATGCATCTTTTTATAAGATTTGAAGATTTTTATAGCAGTTACATAATTAACCGTGAATCTCTGTGTTGTAGTTATGTATGAACGTTATATTTAGTTCTTAATTATATAAAATACTAGCGACTTACTCTCGCTTCGCTTGAGTCCGTCCTTAGGTACTTTTTGTTTTTTTTTGAGCGGAACCCTAATTCTTCTATTATTCTTGTTCTAAAATAAAAGTAGCCTAAGTTACTCCTTATAACATCAGTTATCTGCCATTGACCTCAAAATCAGTCGAGCCGTTTCGGAGATTAGCCGGAACAAACAGATAGACAGACAGACAAACAAAAATAACATCAGCTATCTACCAGTGAGTCACGTCAAAATCAGTCTAGCCGTTTCGGACATTAGCCGGAACAAACAGACAGACAGATAAAATATTTAAAAATTGTATTTTTGTTAGAACTTAGAAGTACCAATCCAAATGCATTTATTAAAAAACTGTGCATTTAGTACAAAAACTGTTATTTTGACATTAGAAACAGACATTTTAATTTTGTTCATCTGCACTAAAAAAATATATTATAGGCGAACAATATTTACGTAAAACGATTATTTTTTAACTTAACCACAAAAATTCACTAATTCAAAATCACTAAAAAACATGTATTTGATATTTCATAATTACGGAGGAATATATTTTATTTAAATTTATATAAGATCTCAGACCCTTGACATAAAAACCTATTGATTAAAAAAATAAATAACGAAAATTGATTAACAATTATCAAATATATAATACAAACACACATATTACAAACCCAAAAAATTGCAAACAGGTACTCATATATATTGAAGTCGGTCAATTATTTGAATCTAAAGGCCTTTCTTGAAGATAAGTTTTCAAAAATAATGAAATATATGAAACGAAATCTTTTCAGCCTTGTAGGTAAAATAATCTACGAAATCATGTCAATAACACCATCCATTATATAAGCATTTAGACTAATTGCTATAATGGTATTTCTAATACTTCAGTCAAATGTTACTTAAAGCTTATAGCGCTTTTGTAGGATTTTCATTTTGGGATTATCTATTAAAGGAATATGATTTAGAAAAGCTTTACTAATTAACATAATTGGCAAAGTTTCTATGGTAAAACATTAATTAAATTACCTTATTCTTTAGTCAATTATATTAGGATTATCACAGCTCTATTAAAATAAAAATACACTGTAATAAGAAACCAAACAAAAAATTGTAAGTTTTGTAACAAAATCGCAAAACCTACTAGAGATCACAATTTGTTAAAAAAATGATAATGGATAATAATTTTGAAAATTAAATTATAAAGTTTTAAAAACCAAGAAAAACGAGTTCAAATTCCGGGTCCGAGAATTCTCATGCGCGAATCATTTTTATACGATTACCTGCCTTACGGTGAAAGAAACCATCGGTAGGAAATGTTCATGTCTGAGAGAATTTAGCATATTTCGATGTGTGAAGTCTGCCTATCAGCATTCGGCCTATGGCCTGATCCCCCCGCATTGAGAGGAAGGCCCGTACCCAGCAGTGGGACGTTAAAAAGGGTTGAATAAAATAATATGATTGCATATTGCTACTTTCAAAATACAAAAGTCGCTTGTGTTTAATTATAGATAGAGTATCTATAATCTAAAATGGGAGTAATTAATTCCACTTTTGAAAGGCGCCCTTATCCTATTGTAATATTTATATTGTGAATTTATAATTTTAACAATGAATATTTTATCACAACAGAGAGAAAATAAAAAAGGACAACTTGAAGTGACGCTTCTTTACACTTCGAGCGAAGACGGGTTAAACGACATAGTGCAGCTCACTGTTAATAGATTGCGATGCTCAGTTCAAACCATGCAAGAGCAAGAACAATATAAAGGTAAGTCCTTGTGGTTTGCAGCGGTCACTACTATGACTTTGAAACTGATACGTGTGACTTACATACTCGTACATCGCGGTCGTTAACAAAGTTAACTTTAAAACATTTTATATTATGAGCTCTCTATATAATCCTGAAGGTAGAACCTTCTGGTAGTTTTTTTATTCTACACTAAGGAAAACAAAAACAAATCTATCCCACGGGAACCGTACATTTTTCAGGTATAAGGTATCAGCACGCCAAATACTAAATTAGGTGCATAAGTTGTTGTGTACTAAGCTTATTTGACTATCCCACGGGAACTCTTTAATTTACGGGATGAAAAGAATCTAAAATTTTGACTGGGGATATAAGGTACCACCATGCAAAATTTCATTTAAATCGGTCCAACAGTTTCGGGGATTAGCCCGTACAAACAGACAAACAGATAGAAAAACAAAAAAAATGAAAAAAATCTGGATTTGTTTTATATTTCTTCTTACATCCCCCGGACTCGGTTTTTAGCATTTTTTTTTATGTACAGACATTCGATCTCTACAGTTTTATGTATAGATTTAATAACCTGGGGGCCTACCATCAACTTCAACATCGCGATTTATTTTCAATGTAGTTCAGTTTAGGTTCTGAAACTAAATTCCTAGTTTTCGTATCATCAACAGTATTGTATGTTTTATCGTAATTGAATCGAACTGGGTGCGTTATTGTTTGGGTTGCGACCTTAACTGAATGTCTTATAAAGCTCATGGTACGAAATGCTGAGACAATTCATTTTAGGTTCGTAAATTGAGTCGCAATAAGAGTTGATGATGGTATTGGCCCTCTTTGATTGACGGGGTACGTCTTGATTACAAATTCATCGACGTTTATTTATTTTAAAAACTGTAGTTTAATCTTCAACAAATTTCAAAATACGTGAAAATAAAAAGGATCAAAGATAATATAAATTATCTTTGATCTTTTTTATTTTTATGTATTTTTACAACATAAACGTAAATTAATGAGAATAAGCAAAAATATTGTTTCTGTTTTTTTCAAAAGCTTTAAAAACATTGAAAACAATATTTTATTTTCAGGAATTACATAATTATTTACAACAGTATCCTATTTTTTATATTATGATATTGTTATATAACATTATATATAATAATTATGATATTGTTATATTCAACAACAATATCATAATTATTCACAAAGTCACTAATGAAGATAAGATTCTATAACTTTTAATGGTGTTTGCTCGTGATACGTGTTGTAATACTTTTTTTATTAGTGTTATATTATTGTTATTTTATTTGTAGTATTTGAAGTAAAAGCTTGAATTTTCTCTTAAAAATAAAAAGAATAAATTGACATTGATTCTGACATTTTATAAGTCTTGTCTGGGTAATGTTTACGTATTTATTTCTATACTAGCGACTCACCCTCGCTTCGCTCGAGTTCGTCCTTAGTTACGTTTTAACGTTTAGTATAGATTTTTCAGAAATCAGATATTTTCCCGCAGTAAAAAGTATCCTATATGTTGACCCGGATGACGAGCTATCATCATACCAAATTTTATCAAAATACCTCCAGTGGTTTTTCTGTGATGCGGTAACAGACAGACATTCAAAAATTATAAAAACTATAGATTCGGCCTCGGTATCGATAATAATGCCTATTCCAAAAAAATTTTCCAAAAAATATTTAATGTACAAATTCGGTTCAGTTAAAATTTTATTATATGTACATGTACATGTAAAGCAATTCTGTGCAGGCACATTTAGGCATATTTAACTGTACAAAAATTGAATTAAAGTTCATGTTTTATTTTATTATAGACTATTATAGTACAGTAGTAAAGTATAATGAATGTTTTTGAAAAGTGTATATATGTATATACGAGTATGTATGTATGTAATGTATGTATTGTGTGTATTTTACTTAAAGTAAATAGAGTTGTTTATTAAAAAACAAATTATAATTTTTATATAAGTGGTAATGGTAAAAATTCACTTGTCAATAATAACAGAATGAAGGTTAATTTCTTAGCCTACATATGTATGTAGGCAACGACAGACCTCTTGAACTCCTTCAACTTTCAAGATACGAATTTAAGAGACTTTGTTAAACCCGACGGGAAATAAGACTAATCTTCGTTATGGAGTTTCAATACATGTAAATGCTTACTTAACCCACAGTGTATTTTATGGTACCCGTTTAGTTTATTATACCCATTGGATGCTATCGAATTGCCATTTGTTTTTATTTAATTTTATAAATAAAACGAGCTCGACAGACGTTGTCCAGCATAAAATTTAATTTCGTGTGTTTTTAAATAATAGATCTGGATTTCGATAACAGTGTACGGAAACAGTAACTACTAGGATCAATGATAGTTATGAACCATCCAAATTAGTATACAAAAAAGGAGTGCGAAAACGCTCACCGCTTTATATACCTAATAGGTATATAAAGGTACCTATACAAAGTAACGCACTATATTTATTATAAAATATATTTCTGCTGTTACATTTTAAATTCATTAGAAAAATCATGATCTGTTATTTTTACAATTTGTATTATAATTGAAACATTACCATATACATAATTTAAGTAACCTTATCAAATATACGAGTATAAAGCTTTAATAAAAACTATTTATAAAATCAAGTAATTATTGTTGGAACTTTATACTTAAATATAAATTAATTCAAATCTTATAAACGATATTATCACAAAACTTTTAAAATAATATGAACATTAAAGACTATTTTAAGAGAAGATTCAAAATCTTCAAATGAACTTTATTTTCTTCGATTCTTCTAAATATTTGCTTGACATTTTTTTCTTAAAAGCTATATATAATTTATAAAATACATGTTTGGCAATAGAAGATAAGAAGACAATTCTTGTACCTTTACAAAACTACTATTAAAACGGGACAAAAATATATTGACACTACCATTACCCGCGGCTTCGCCCATGTTCAATCTTCCGATACAAACAGTTTTACAATAATGTATGGAGGTCTACCCGATTTGTTGACATTTATGATTACTGCTCCACTTCCTTGCAGCCTACCTCAATAAACGTGCTATCTAATGCAAAAATAATTTTTCAAATCGGATTAGTAGTTCCTGAGATTAGCTCGTTCAACCAAACAAACAAACAAACTCTTCAGCTTTATAATATTAGTATAGATAAATAACTTTGAATCTAAACTCACGTAACAAATGTCTATAGTCGTGTACAATATACATGCGTAAGAATGGATGCTCGGTCGCTGGGGCCAGTGGGCCGTGTAATGCTGTTTGCTTATTAAGGAGGAGAGAGTAGTTGAGGCGATTGCGCAGTGAATCATAAACAGTGAATGATGACACGTAGTTCTAAAACCTAAAGTGTTGCAAGGAACTTGTTAATTATTATTTAAATTATTAAAATAAAATAACGCTGTACACTTAAGTTGTGGGTCCGCGTAACACTCATCATACTTATATGAATATATCGATGGGTCCTATGTATATGGGCCAAACTAACAATTTGGCCATTTTCACTTTTTTGTGGTAAACGCATCTTATTAATATAATTAATTATATGAGCTATTAAAAAAAAGTAATTTTAGCATGGAAACACTATTTTTTACCGCAGTATAAAGGCTTATGTAACGTGAATTTAAACGTACAAGGGCCAAATGGTAATTTGGGACTTATACGCGGGAATTTCTACACGTTTGGCTTATGTTTTCGGCCAATGTGTAACCACATTGGCCATTATACGTGTTTTATTCTAAAACATACACTTTTATTCTACTCTGATTTTTTTACTGTTAAGCTATTATTATAAATTATAAAGGTTGAAATTTGGTATTTCTTCTGATTTCATGTTACCTATTCCTAAAATAATAGTTTTGCTGCTCTTTGGAGCCAATGAGATACTTGGAAATTGCAGTTTAAGTCTGTTGAAAGATATATGCTTTGAACATTGCCTATCCCGCCAAGACAATAAGTATTATATATCTGAAAATTTTCCTTTGGTACAATCTGATGAAATGGATTTTTTCTAATAATCAACTGAATCAACCCCTTATTGACACGTAGTATGAAGAAGGAAACAACTGTGATTTACAGTCAATCTCTTTTTTGGCACTAGAATAAAATAATAAGCCATTAACTAGCCTTTCATTAAACATGATAACGAATAATTATTCTACCTCAACTGTATGGCACGGTGGACAATTCAAAATAACAATTTCCCAGATGATAGCGATATATGCGATGTAAATACACCAATAACATCGTCTGATTATAGGTCTTTTGAAGAAGAAAAACCTGTTCCATCACTGCCATCATTGTTATCAGATGCAACTTCGTCTTCTTCTATTTCACAGTATTACTCATCTTGTGATGTTTCACCTCTCTTGAGAACTAGAAAAATTTACAAAAAAAAAAGAGACAGTGGAAGATTGCGAGAAAAAAATTGTAATGAATGAATAGATTCAAAAAGAAAAAGACTAAAAATACAGGAAAAGGCTATAAAAATAGAAATAGCAAGAAACGAGATGAAAAAAATTAGGTGCCCCATGTCAGAGCATATGTAAACTTAATTGTTTCGAAATATTAATATAAATATCAAACATACTCCTCATGAGAAAGGTCATACTCAGAATAAAGGCGACTCTATACACGCTACAATTGAAAAAAAAACTTCAAAATATGAGAATATTTACACTCCATCTGAATGGAACTCGTTGATTTGATGTACCAAAACAAAAGGAAGTCCTTATAACGTCATTGATGTAACTCAAAGCATGATTAATGTATTCAAAAAGATGCAGACCAATGCCTGCTTCAACTGAACTAAAAACTGAGAAGGACAAACAAATCTTTGGTCTAAAATAAAACAAATTTAGACACAAAACATACGTTTTATATTGTAAATATAATTTGTGTGTAGATGCGGTCGAAAGACATTAAAATCTTAGATCAGTTAGTACAAACAAGAAGACAATGGCCGATAGAGCACCAGAAATTTCATTGCATCTACGTTACAATCAACTGTTATCGATTCAACCTTCCAAAAGTAAGACTTTCTTGATTTATGTCGAAAAAATGTTGTCCCAACAGTGTACTTTGGTTACTACGAAAGTTTAGTAACATCTAATGATAAGACGTAAATGAATGAGAGAGATAATGAAGACAGTTAGTGATTTTCTCCCTTATTAGTAATGTACGTTATTTTTGAATATTTTCTTTTTTTTTAACTATTTCTTAAAAAAAAAACAATACGTTTTCGAATACGGATTCTTAATTAAAGTTTTTGAAGACTGATTTAATTTTTCTTTTCAATAATTAATAAAATTATTGTATTTGTTTTATTATTTATATGATCTAACTGAAAACTCAGTCATTATATAACCAGATCGTACAACGTATAAGTGTCAATATGACATATTTATTACAATACCTAAATAATTCTTATACATTGTAGTGAGTTTTCAACTAAATTTATCTTCAATTAATTTTATGAGTTAAAAATATAATAAATATTAACATTTCTTTTAATTAACGCAATACGCGTATAACGGCCAATTTGACACATTGGCCTTTTTAGGGTGTTTTTTGGAGAAAAATAAATATAAGAAAAACTAACGTATAAGGGCCAATGTGCAATAAAAAATAAACTAAATTATATACAAATATGACACTATGATGTAAATAAAGACGAAAGCTGTCATAGTAAACATGCAAAGTTTCATAAACTTTAGTTTTACCATTTTAAAATTATAAAAGATTTAAACTTTGGGAGCCTCTCCTGTAAAGTTGTGATTTTGCATTTTGGCCCATATACATAGGACCCATCGATATTTACCAATATAAATATTTTACTCGAGCTAAACACGAACCTGAAACAAAACGAAACGAACGAAAACAAAACGACTTATGGTCCCTTGAGTAAGTATGTATAGACAGGGAAATGTACCTACTTTTGTAATATTTGTCACAACCGTCTTGGTCGAATACAGCCTGGATGTGACTGCCTCCTGGTTATGGATCTGATTGTTTTTTTTATTAATTCTCATGCAAAGCACTAAGAGGCCAACATCCTTAGTCCCAGAAGTTCTATCTAGTTGAAGTACTATTAAAAAAACCAGGTTTAACCAGGAGGGTTGCTCTAACGGTTCTACCACGCACAATCTGCTATCAGAAAAGTAACTGCATTGCGACCTTCCTGACGCCCACTGAGTCAAGTTGACTCCTAGTGATTCTATCAAGGTTCTAAAATGCGTCTCTTGACTTCACGCCCGGTTTGATTGCCGAACACTACTGCTTAAATGATTAAATCCTTACAATGTTTCGAAGGACCCTCACTCAATGCCCCAAAAAGCGGGAATGCGTGAAAATAAAAAAATATATAATTGTATATAAAATATACACAATATTTGATATTTTATTATTTTATCGCTCAACTTAATTGCTCTAAGAATGTACAAGAACCCGTGTACTTTGACGTAACCATTTTTATTGAAGCTTGTCACGTATTTACTATATTTTTCATTGTTCTAGGGTAATAAATAATATACCAAATATCTACTTAAAAATCCTTTTTGTGTGGTAGCTTTACCATCCGATTTTTTAACACGAAAAATATATACAGCTAATTATGATACTTGTCATGGTCACACAGAGTTACGTGCTGACCACGTACTACGGTCCATTCGCGTTAAGAAAATAGTGAGTCATAAGTGCAACTGCAGGGTAATTCATAGTGGAGTAAAAATTCAATTCAAATATATTGGAAAAAAAATTAGTTTCATGGATAAAAATCAACTTAATTATCTCAAATCAAAATAGTCAATAATATATTTAATCAGTATCACTAGAATCTGCGTTTCATCAAAATCGCAGTTTAAAGTTCATAAAAACATTGTATATATTACTTGTCTTTTTCCGCTATGAATTATAGATCCACTTTTATTCTTACGAAATGGTGAGGTATTCATTTTTAAAATTTATTCTAGGTAACGCACAAAAGACAAAAGTGTTCCGTACGAAAATCTGCCTTCAACTCGTCATTGTAAACTTGACTTTATAATTTTATGCGACCTAATTGGTCGGGGGGCGTGGCTAGGCCGGTGGACAACGATGACTCATTATTTTTTTTTAACGCGAATAAACTATAATAAATCTATGTTTGTATGTATGTATGTTCCCTATGGACTCCAAAAGGCTGGAGTGATTTTGATGAAATCTTCAGGCAATCTTCAGATTAGCACAGCGCGGCGGGTCATCCTGTGAAGTTTGGTAGCGATCGGAAGTTTGAATGCTTGCGAAACCGCGGGCAGTGCTAGTATATCATAAATTAAAATTTTACTATGTCGGGTACACGACGAAGACTAGCTTCAATTATAATTCTAATACCTGGTTACATAACTCAAAAAGAGTAGTAGAACTTATAGTCTCTGGAGAGACCATTATTCTAACACGTCTTTAGGGATTGATACCATATTATGTCAATGTAGATTATACATAATAACGTATGACAAAACAATTGTTTAAATAGAACTTTTTAAAAAAAGGAACATGTACATATATTATAATTTAAGTTTAATTAAATTAACGCTGTACCTATTCTTAAATCGTGAGTCGAGTAATTTTTAGTTAAATCGTAGCACTCACTATTTTAAACATTTTAAAATAGAGAAACATTTTAATTCGAAAATCTAAGTGTACATTTTAAAACTTTTCTATTCTAGAGACTAACACTAATTGCTTCACTTCACTTCAGTGGATCCCTAGATGACTTATGCCTGTGTGTTACTTCAGGTCACAGTTTATCTACGTACTAAATTTCATCAAAATACGTTTAACCGTTTTAGCGTGAAGGAGTAACAAATATACGTACTCACAGATACAAACTTTCGCAATTATACGTTAATAGTAGTCCGATTAATCTTAAACAATAGTACTTTAAATATATACAAACCACACAATGAAATAGTTTAGTTAAAGTTAACCTATTTAAATTATTGTTTCATTTCAGCTCCTTTATATTTGAAGGCAACAATTTTGGAAGCAAATAAAGCAGAATGCTATTGGAAGAGCGATAGATTTGTACCGACTATTTCCGCCAGATGGGATCCCAAATCGTCAACAGTAAAGCTAAACGTATTTAAAGCAAGTTTGAATAAAGTTAGCATTTACATCAGTCTCGGATGCAAAACTAAAATGGCCAAAAAGGAAATACTTGGCAAGGCGCATATTGATGAGAAGTCACCCTACACGGACAGTTGGAATGAATGTTTACGGCAACCAGGAATACCTAAAACGTTTTGGGTCAATTTTGAATAATAATCCTCTCAATTATAAAGATTGTACTTCAAAACCATATAATATCTATTACATTTAATAACCTTTTCATATATTAATATTTTTTATAATTACAAATTGTATTAAAAATCACTTAAAATTATAGTGTAGGAATATATATCATTTAATTTACGTATCTCGATACATTTTTAAAATAATATTGTTATAATGATAAAAATTATTATGACTATGATTGTGATATTTAAAAAAAATGACCAAAATGACATTATCGTAAGCTTATAATATTAATTTCATAATTATTTAATGAATGTATGTCACCGTCCTTTATTTTGCTATAAAGATACTTTATCGAATTAGTAGCCTAAGTTACTTTTCAGCTCGTAAACATTACGCAAAACTCATGCTGATTTATAACTATTGTTTCATAAGAAGAACCAACAAGAAATAAATCTACCTTTTTGGATTTGTTCGTGGATTTGTTTGATTTTTGGTTCCCGACGGACGTTTTGAATGCTTTACAGCAATGCTTTACAAAAATCCGCAAAAAAATCCGAAAAAATAGTTTTATTTAAAATGTCAAATATTTCGTAAATCTAACAAAGTATTATATAAAATAGATCAATAAATATACTTTTGCATTTACAATATTAGGCACTAAAGAGTTAGGATTACGTCAGGCATTCATATCAAAGAGGTTTCAAGAATTTTTATAAACGAAAAGACTTATTTATGACATCGCAATTGTGAATAAGTAATGTATGTTCAAATAAAATATATTTAAATTGTTTTTGAATGTTGTTTTTGTTTCCACAATTTATTTCGAAAATAAAGTGTATTTTTATATACCTAGTACAAAATATATAGTACAAGTAACCCACCGTGCTCGTTGCTTGGGTACTTGGTGATATTGAAATATGAGAATTGATTATACTATGTACACTTGGATAATGTAGATTTGAAATGATGACAGTATCAATATAAGATCGGTTCAGTAGTTTCAGAGTTTGTTAATTAAATCGAACAAATATTTGCTCTTATTATTATATATTGTTAAAGAATAGAATAAAAAAAGAAAAATATAAAAATTAATAATATTGATATAGAAAAGGGAATCGCTAAGAAAGCGTACAACGTTGAAATTGAAATGTTCAATTTAAATAGCTGTGACGAATCTAATATGAACTTTGACGAGCTAAAATAAAACAAACAATTTTATGAAAATAAAAAAAAAAAAAATAATAATGATTTGATCATTCGCCTTCGTACTTTTTTCTTAATTCTGGTTCCGTATCTACTATTAGTTTAGAGAAAGGAATATTTCAAAATTTGTATGTTAATATGTAGATTATTGATTTGCTAACTTACGTTAGTAGATTGTAGTAGATTGGGCATGGGCTTACTTATTGTTTTTTTACTAATATCACAGATTACATAATACTATACTGGTATAGATATTTCATCCCACACGCGACTATATTATTGGATAGCGCTAATTCGTTTTATGCCCGAGTGTAAGAAATTATTGACCATACTTTGTGTGGAATAATGCGAAAAAAAAAAACGAAAACACGCGTTTTCCGAGACATAAGACTAATCTAGATCGATTTTTCGCCCCCCAAAAATCCCCACATGCCAAATCTCAACGAAGTCGTTAGAGCCGGCATAAATAAATAAATATACAAGAATTGCTCGTTTAAATATTTTAGATATGTGCATATATAATTTGCTGCGAGTCTTGATACGTATATAATTTATTTATATCTTTTATTAATTTTACACAGCCTAATAACAAATCGATACATATCTAGTGATTTATTTGTTCCTTGTGAGACCCCATACTAATATTAAGTTTCTAGAAAAGTAATTTCCTCTAATCCGATACAAGTTACTTAAGCCCGAGTAATTACTGCAGGATGTTATCTTCTTCGCAGTTAAAATTGCACATCGCTTACAGACGACATGACACAAGCCCCTTAATTTAGACTAACTTTTACTTATGGTTTCGCACGTTTCTACTTTTCGTTAATTTGCAGCTAATAGAGAATCGCCACTCGTGTATTCAATTATATTTATATTCTATACTAGCGACTCACCCTCGCTTCGCTCGGGTTCGTCTCTAGGTTGATTCCCCATACAAACCTGCATCCCCATTTTCACCCCCTTAAGGGTTGATTTCTGGAATAAAAACTATCCTATCTCCTTTCCAGAGTCTCAAACTGTATTCTTACCAAATTTCATCTAAATCGGTCCAGTAATTTCGGAGCTTATTCGGTACAAACAAACAAACAAAAAAATCTTTCCTCTTTATAATATTAGTATAGATTATTATAAATACAATAAGCACCTAGCGACGCACCAAAGTAAAGCGAGGGTTGCTAATTAGATTTCTAACTTTAAAATCATTATACCAGCCTTAGAAGTAAAATGTTTATTTAAACATCTACTTAATACATATTATATTATGTACGACTCACCCTCGCTTCGCTCGGGTTCGTCCCTAGTTACGTTTTACTGCTGAACTGAGCTAAACGTTGATAAGTCAGTCTGTGAGTCGCGAGTAGTGAATAAAAATAGTAATTGCGAATGTACCTTAGGTAATAGACGTATAATATTGCGAACTTCCCTGTATAACTTTTTAAGACCTACAATTTTCTAGTACATTGTTTTGATGTATCTCTTAAGGTTCAGCCACCGTTAGCCATAGAAATTTCTAAGGACGACTCGATAGAACCAGTCATTGCGTTTTCCCGCGGGAACGAAAAATGTGCCTGTAGTAAAAGGTATCCTAAATGTTGACTCGAGTGATAAGCTATCACTATACAAAATTTAATTGAAATCGGTTCAGTACTTTTTGCGTGAAACGCGCACATCGATTTAACTAAGTTAGTTTTGTTATAGGTATAGATAAGAATAGGTATTGCGAGTGTACCTTAAGAGATAGACATATACTGTTGTAGATATTTCTGTTGGCCTTTTCAAGATCTACAATTTTTAAGTAAATTGTTTTGATGTATGTCTTTAGGTTTAGCCAGCGGAGGGTTCCTAAGGAGGACTCGATAAAACCAGTTATTGCGATTTCCCGCGGGAAACAAAGATTTTTCTAAAGTAAAAGGTATCCTAAATGTTGACTCGAGTAATAAGTTATCAGTTCACAAAATTTCGTTGAAATCGGTTCATTACTTTTTGCGTGAAACGCGTACAGACAAACAGACAAACAGACAAACAGACAAAAAAATTTATAACTATTGTTTTGGGGTCTATATCGTATACATAATACGTTACAGTCATTGTTTTTAAAAAATATTTCATGTACAGATTTCGCTAAGTTACTGCTTTATTATAGTATAGATATTATGTATTCAACATATTGACATTTTTTTTACCGAAGCACCGAAGTTTCTAAGAAATCCAATTACGGATAGGTATTATTTCTAACAATAATGAATGTTCTAATGAAATTTTCAAGAATTTTGTATTGTAATTTACACTAGGTAACTATATTGACGTATGTAATTATATTTTAAAGTTTTGTTTAGATTTCTCAGACATGAGATATTTTCCCGCAGTAAAAAGTACCCTATATGTGACCCGGATAACCAGCTATTATCATACCAAATTTCATCAAAATCCCTCCACTGGTTTTTCCATGATGTGGTCACAGACAGACAGACAAAAAATAAAAATATCTGCAAATTTGGCCTCTGTATTAATAGTAATGTCTTTTTCAATAAGATTTTTCAAAAAATATTTAATGTACCTACAGATTTGACCCAGTTAAAGTTTTATTATACATGTATAGATTATAATGACTTAAACTAAAAAAAACTTTGTTTTTTTTTTTCGAATTTTTATTAACGAAGGTATTTAATGTAGTTTTAGAGTAAAAAGTCAGAATGTAAAGTATATTTATTTTTAAGCAGGTGCCTGCAGCTAATTGCATTACTAGCGAACGTAACCTACGCTTTATAATAGACCTCTTCTTATGAAGAAGAAGAAGACGAAGAAGAGAAGAATAGACCTCTTGTCACGGAGCAGGAAACGACTTCATGAGGAACCAAGCTTCGAAAAGATAACATGAAGACGCATTCATATTTTCGACTGTGAGAATATGCATTATTGATTATAATATATAATAATCTGTAAAATAATATATTTTTAAAATTTAAATTATTGTTTTAATATTGCACCTTTATTTTTTTTATTTTGCAAATTACTCAATAATAAATTAAATAGGAAGTGACTTTTAATACAGTGACTGTACGACTAATCTAATCTAATATATTTAAACGAGCAATTTTTGTATATACCAGCTATATCTGAAGCGGCTCTAGCGATTTCGCTGAAATTTGGTATGTGGGGGTTTTCGGGGCCAAAAAATCGATCTAGATTTGTCTGTCTGTCTGGGAAAACGCGTGTTTTCGAGTTTTCATGCGGTTTTCTTTCGCATTATTACACACAAAATATGGTCGATAATTTCTTATACTTGGAAATGAACATCGTGGTCAAGCGGCCATAGCGCAAGATTGATATTCCCAGGTGTCTGGGTTCGAATCCCGGTCGGATACAAAGTTTTACTTTTTTTTTGTAGATATATATTCAAGTTTTTAGATTTTTTTAACTAAAAATACGATATAATAAAAAAGAACTCCGAGCGAAGCTCGGTTGCCGAGTACCTACTATATAATTATTTGTCCAAATTAAATTTTAAATCACTTGAGTTTTACGTTTTTTGACAAATTGGGAATTGATTAAATAGATTACTGGACGAGTAAATGTATATAATTTGTCCGGTGACTGGACTATTAAAAATGTATTATTCGTGCATTTACTGTATGATGTAATTATTATTAATCAGTAACTGTTTAAATCTATACTAATATTATAAAAGTTTGTAAGTATGGATGTATGGATGTTTGTTTCTTTTTCACGCCAGAACGGCTGAACGGATCTGGATAAAATTTGGCACAGAGATAGATTATAGTCTGGAATAGAGGCGAACCCGACTGAAGCGAGCCGCTAGTAATATATAATTATTATATGTCCAGCTACTTTATTTTGTTTTTTTTTTTTTATTTAGAGCGTATGGACAAAATATTATTTATTTGTAAGTTTTAATTTTCGATTACGTGACGGCCAGATTTGGATAAGGTGGTTGAAAAGGCTGAGGGAACCGTCGTGTAGCTCCCTGTCTTTCTTTATTTCAAACCCAGAACCCCCAATATCATAATTGTTTCACGTTATTTAAAATTTGGTGACAGTTTCGACTCGAAAATTATAGGTATCGGACAGCATGAGAAGAATACGGAAGTGTCAAATGTATTTTTTTTGACAACATGCTCCAAATTTTAAAAGAATGAGAACAATATAAATATATTTTGTGTATCTAAATTAAAAATGGCTGTTCCAGTTTTGTATTTACAAATATTATAAAAAGTATGGGTATTTTACCATACTTTTTATTATAGTCCAATAACTGGATAAATAATATAGAAATATTAGTCGTACAGTAATTGTATTAATAATAATAAATTATTCGTACAGATACTGTATCAATAGTTTCAGCCAATTAAGTACCTATTTATTTTATTCTTAAAATTATCTACATAAAACGTTATCAATTTCACTTCTTTTTTTTTAAATTTAATAATATTAGGTACTATATAAGCATATGTATAGGTATCTATTTATGCCTATCGATTAAGGATGTTCAATAATAGCGTAGTTATTAACTGAACGAGTCAACTGTGAAGAGCAAGCAGTATCAAATAATATATTATTATTATTTTACGAGCAATATCTATACAGAAAAATAAAATTGAAGTGTCTGTTTGTAATGTCAAAATAACTGCTTTATACTAAATGCATATGGAATTATATACGGTATATATAAGAAAAACACAATTTTTAAAATTTTTGTCTGTCTGTTTGTTCCGGCTAATCTCCGAAACGGCTGGGCCAATTTTAACGGGATTTTCACCGGCAGATAGCTGATATTATAAGGAGTAACCTAGGCTATTTTTATTTTAGAAAAAGAATTAGGGTTTCGCTCAAAAAAATTAAAACGTACGCACCTGATCGAAGCGATGGTATGTCGCTAGTCTATACTATAATAGAGCAGTAACTTAGCGAAATCTGTAAATGAAATATTTTTTAAAAACAATGACTGTAACATATTATTATCAGATCCAAGTAGAAATCCTCGACAATCTCGCACTCGCAAAATGTTTGAAACTCCTCGTGTAAGATCTCACGTTGGCAATCAAGCCACCTTTACTACGTATGTGTAATGGATACAATAACCAATTCCAGATATTGACAACTTTTACGATTCTTTTCCAATCTTTAGAAAAAAGTTTTTTAATTATTATAAAATCCATGATTAATGTCATCATATAAATATTTTTCTCTCAATTCTGTGATTTTTCTTTTTGATATTTTTTTTTTATTTAATTAGATTTATCTTGATTGATTTATTTATTTGGATTAATGTGACATGTAGGTACTACCAATTTGTAAATTCTAAATTGCCTCATTTTGACTTTGTTATTATTCGATTAACCTTTAACTTGAATTTGTATTTAATTTGAATTATTTTGACTCCATTGACTCACCTGACTAACTGGACTTGTATTATTTGATCGATTTTTTATTTGACTTAGGTATATTATTTGACTTTTCCTTTTTTTTACATTATTTAAATTAATTATTTTAGCTGACAGGTGTTGACTTACCCTTGATCATTGTCATTGTATTTGAATTATTGTTTTTGTTAATTATATATTGTGGATTTATTATGATTTTATGTATACTTTTTATTATGTAATTATAGCGAATATTATGTAAAGACATACATATCTGATTACTGTTTTCTAAATGTATATGAATGTTTTAATATGTTTGTTGTTAGTGTACTTTTTTAAATAAATAAATAAATAATGTATACAACATAGGTAGACCTCAAAACAATAGTTATTAAAATTTTCGTCTGTTTGTCTGTATGTCTGTTTGTGCGTGCGCGTTTCACGCAAGAAGTAATGAACCGATTTCAACGAAATTTGGTGAAGTGATAACTTATTAGGTACTCGGCTTAACATTTAGGATACCTTTTACTTTAGGAAAATCTTTCTTTCGCACGGGAAATCACAAGAACTGTTTCTATTGAGTCGTCCTTAGAAATTTATATGGCTAACGCTTGCTAAATCTCCTTAGAAACCTTCGGCTGGCTTAACCTTAAGACATACTACATCAAAATAATGTGGTAAAAAATTGTAGGTCTTGAAAAGGCCAACAGAAAAATCTGCAACAGTATATGTCTATCTGTTAAGGTACCTACACTCGCAATACCTATTCTTATCTATACCTATGTATAATAAAACTTAGTCAAATCGATGTGCGCGTTTCACGCAAAAAGTACTGAACCGATTTTAACTAAATTTTGTGTAGTATTAACTTATTACTCGGGTCAAAATTTCGGATATCTTTTACTACAGGCAAATTTTTCATTCCCACGGGAAAACTCAATGACTGGTTCTGTTGAGTCGTCCTTCATATAATTACTAACGCTGGCTAAACCTTAAGGGATTCATCAAAACAATGTAATAGAAAATTGTAGGTCTTAAAAAGGTCAACAGACAAGTCCCCAATAGTATATGTCTATCTCCTAAGGTACATTCGCAATTACTATTTTTAATATATATTAAAGGCAATGGCGACTCACTGACTGACTTATCAACGTTCAGCCCAAGCCGATGGTGATAGATCAGCATCACAAAAAAACCAGCTTTATATATCCATACTAATATTAAATGTGAAAGTAACTCTGTCTGTCTATACGTCACCTTTTCATGCTTAATCCGTTGAACCGATTTAGATGAAATTTGGTAAGGAAATAATTTGAGACCCTGGGAATGACATAGGATAGTTTTCATCCCGGGAAAACATATCATATATAAGGGGTTGCAAAAGGGGGTGGAAGATTGAATGGGGAATCAATCATTTCTCATGTATGGGATACATATTTTTTTAAAATTTTATAATACTTACCCACTTTTATATGTATACCTACATATGTATGTACATCGTCTATTCTATACCTACCGTTCAAACGTACCTAGACGTAACCCGAGCGAAGCGAGGGTGAGTCACCAGTTGTATCATAAAGCTCATATTTCTTAGTTCTACTATGTCGAAAAGGTTTATCTTCACAGTCTGCGATACTTTCGCTTTGTGACATGTCATGACTAAAAGCTTTGAAACTAAGTTTTGAATTGTTAAAAAATAGGATTGTTGAAATATAATAAGAACAAAAGCATGATAATTTATGCCAATATTTATTTTTTTAGTAAACTAATATTTATCTATACTAATATTATAAAAAAATGTTGTTTTTTTGTTGGTTTGTTGGTATCGAATAGGCTCTGAAACTACTTAACCGATTTAGATGAAATTTGGTAAGATAGTTTGAGGCCCTGGATATAGGATAGATTTTATCCCGGAAATCATCCCTTAAGGGGATGAAAATGTAGGTGAAAGTATGTATGGAGAAGCAACCCGAGCGAAGCGAGGGTGAGTCGCTAGTTATACAATAACTTATCGTTTTCATTATATTATGAAAGTAAATATAGATATATAGGTACTCTTATTAAGAAAATAAATAACATAAACTAATATAAAAAATATTTTTATAAATTACGACTCCTCCAAGTTTGAACTTACCACAATATTATTTCTTAGTTACACAGTAAGTGTGAAAATTTTAGTTAAGATGATTTATGCGAAGCATACTTTCATATGGCACATTTCCAAGTTCCTGACTTTAACAGTTTGATGCAAGTTTTGAGTTAATTTAATACTTATGTCGCAATAAGTAATTATAAAGACTTGCTATGAAGTACTATATGTGTTTTTTAAATTGATTTCAAATATCTAAGAGACAATTCAATATACCTACATAGAAAGATGAAAGGAAATTGTGTTTTAGGTAAAATACGTTAGTTAAAGGGATTGTTATAATATTATGATAGAAGATATGGTTGCGTCGTATAAAACAAACAATGAAATTTGTTCAGCAGCTCTCAGAAGTAACACAATTTTAAAGTTATGGGTTTAGCCTTAACTTTTAAAATAGCAATAACGTAATTATAATACAAAGGAATTAATCGATTCAAGTTAAAAATGTTAATAAATGAAATATAAAAATGAATATTTGACATTTTAAATACATAAAACTATCTTTTCGGATTTTTCGCGGATTTAATTTGATTTTTAGTTCCCGACGTGACGTTTCGAATGCTTTACAGTAATTATGGTCACAGAAGAGCCTACTAACAATACTTTAATTTTTAGTACGTACTAATTTACCTAAATGCAGATCTACTATCAATGTATGTCTTATACAAAATATACCGTAAACGTATATAAAGTATGTGCACAAATACCGTTCACCAGTAAATATTCATAGAAAGATCCCATATCTATACTTCTCTACCCGGCAAAGACATTATTCACGTACCAAAGGGCCTATTCAGTATGCTACGGCTTAAAATATTATTTTCACAGTGGGTAAGTAAGTAGGTGTTGTGATTTGTGAAGATATTTATTAAAGCCTTAGAAAATGTTTTTAAATGGATTTATAATATTTTTGAGCTGATTTTCCTGGACAGATTATGGTTAGAACTAAAACAAATAGGGATACCTATTGAGCATTTGTATGATCAATGCAACTTATGCAGGAAAATATTTCATGATCTCCATTGTGGTATGGTTCATACTGGTGAGATGCCTACCAAATGTCACACTAAAGGTTATTTAACTACTTCAAAATAGAATTCTGCAAATAATGCCATGCCATATCAAATAACAAATAGGGAATTCCGGAATAAAGAAATTATAGTTCTTTCCGTTTTTTTTTTCTTAAATCCATAAAGACATATTTTAATCTTTTGCGGTCTCTCTGCGTTGGAGGCCGATTGTTGAAAACCCACATGAGGCCAATATTTATTCTTCTTGTTTATTCATCACAGAATGTGTACCATGTATTTTCATGTGTTCTGCAATTTTCACTCTTGCAGAACTTTTGATACACAGTTACCTAGTGGGTTATACCTATGTATGTGAATTGTGAAGCATACTTTCGAATGTATAATAATTCATGTAGAATTATTTCGGTAAATTAGGGTACCTAGTACATACTTTTTTTTTTCAGTGAAATTTATTGAAAGTTATTTTTAATTAATGAATTGCTACATGAATATTAAAGTATTCATCAACAATGTAATAATGTCAAGCAATAACTAACATATCCGCAATGCCAGCACTACAATAAAGAATGGCTCAACGTTAGAATAGGTCTTGTTAGGTTGCCTAAAAATCATTTATATTTTGATATGAGTATCTATTGTGATTTATATACGTAATATAACATAATTTTTCTTAGTGCAATAAAGAATATTATAAGTAAAATGGATGAGTATTTATCCTTTTTATTTTATTTATTTATATTTAGAACTTTTCAAAAATTAAATTATTTATTAAAGAAACAAAAGTTGTCTTCTTCCTCGTGTTTATTTTACACTAGCGACTCACACTCTCTTCGCTCGGGTTCGTCCCTAGGTTGATTCAACGTATAAACTTTCATCCCCATTTTCATCCCCTCAAGGGATGATTTCCGGGTTAAAAAGTATCTTATGTCATTACGTCCCAGGGTCTCAAACTATCTTCTTACCAAATTTCATCTAAATCGGTTCAGTAGATCCAGAGATTACCCCTTACAACCTCACAAACTCACAAACTTTACCTCTTTATAATATAGTATAGATTAGTAACCCCTAATAGTACCTAAACATTTTTTTATTATTATGTATAGATTAGTTTTATCATGTATATATTGGAATAATAAGTTATCTTCTGTTTCTTTTATGCAAATAAACTATCTCTATGCAAGAATTTATTTGCGAGGCCCCGTTGCTAGTGAAAGAAGGGCAAATTAACAAACACACTCGCATTTAGTATAATATTACAGCCAGGATGAATACTTACTAATGAGGATAATGATTATGAGAATGATAATGATGAGAATGATAATAATGTTGTGTAGACGTGATCTGGGGGCACGGCAGTGCCCCCGCCAAGTCGAGAAAAAAAGGGCACGACAGTACTATCCTTTTCTCGAAGCAATTCAGGGCATTTTCCACAACTACTTTGTAATCTTAAGGCGGTCCTTCACGGGAAGCATTCGCCTGTAATGTGAGAGACCGCCCCTATACAAATAGATATGCGATTACAATGTTACTTTTGAAGTTCATATGTTCATATATTCATATGTACGAACTGCAAAAGAAGAAGAAAGAAATATGATTATATAATCAAAACAAAAATAAATAAATTGCCACCCCTTCTCTCGTCTAAGGGGTGGAATTTTTAAAAACTTTGAAATACATGTTTATAGTTTGTCTATCAGTTCAATCAAGAAATACAAATAGTGTTGCCGACAACGACGAGCAACGAAGAACCCCGACGACCGACCGTCGCCGACAACGATGAGTAACGACAGGCCCCGAAGATCGACTGTTGCCGAACACTCATCGGTACGAGCAACGACAATCGCCGAGCGACAACGTGTGTTGCCGACGACGAGCCCGGAAAAACCCGACGGCGACCCGACCGCCGCCCGACTTGTTCCGATTTAGTTTAAACATGTCTTTACGTGTAAATATTGATTACTTTGTGTAGCCAATTAGAGTGGGGCATTTGAAATGTTTTCACTCAGTAGTATGTATGTTGCGCATATAAATTGGGGTATAAATATAGGGGTGTTTTTATGTACAGTGTATTCCAGTTCCAGTGTTAGTAAAGTAAGCTAGATAGCAATAAATGATAAAATAATAAATAGTCTTTTAATACAGTCCACCACAAGCTGGCCCATCGACCCGGATTGAAGAATGGTCATCACCAGGAGCCAAGGGGATGCTGCCGACCTGGAGGAGCAGCGCCGCCCAGGGACCAGCACCGCCCAGGACCAGCGCCACCCAGGGACCGGCGCCGCCCTGGAGCAGTCCCGCCCAGGGAACAGCGCCGCCCAGGACCAGCGCCGCCCAGGGACCAGCACCGCCCAGGACCAGCGCCACCCAGGGACCGGCGCCGCCCAGGAGCAGTCCCGCCCAGGGAACAGCGCCGCCCAGGACCAGCGCCGCCCAGGGGCCGGCGCCGCCCTGGAGCAGTCCCGCCCAGGGAACAGCGCCGCCCAGGACCAGCGCCGCCCAGGGACCGGCGCCGCCCAGGACGAGCTGCGCCGCCCTGACGACCTGCGCCGCCCAGACGACCTGCGCCGCCCAGACGACCTGCGCCGCCCTGACGAGCTGCGCCGCCCTGACGACCTGCGCCGCCCTGACGAGCTGCGCCGCCCTGACGACCTGCGCCGCCCTGACGACCTGCGCCGCCCTGACGACCTGCGCCGCCCTGACGACCTGCGCCGCCCTGACGACCTGCGCCGCCCTGACGACCTGCGCCGCCCTGACGACCTGCGCCGCCCTGACACCCAGCGACGCCTGGAGGGTCGACGACATCTGGAAGGTCGACGACACCTGGAAGGTCGACAACACCTGGAACACCTGCAATACCTGGATGATCAGCAACACCTGGATGATCAGCGACACCTGGAAGATCAGCGCCACCTGGAAGGTCGCGCCCGTATGGAAGATCGAAGCCAGGAAGCTGAACGTATCGAATTGGAGCGAAGACGAAGATTCTCTCAGAATCCACCAGCCTCACCGACCACACTCCTGGATACGGAGGTTGGGCTAGGGGCTACGAACGATGCCTCTGCCCCCACACCCTCCGCTGCCTACCGAACCCTGAAGACTGGAGACCGACCCCGAACCAGGTCACCAGGGCATTCAGTGCGATCGACGGCAAGTGTGACCGCTAGGGTGCGACTGGCGGAACTTGAAGCAGCAGAGAAGCTAGCAACCCTGAGGAAAAAAGAATTGGAAATCGAAGCTGAACTCATCAGAAAGCGGCTGGCCGCAGACATCAGCAACATCCAAGAGGAGCAGGAGAGCCTGCATGAAGAACCTCTTGACCACCAACAAAGGGTGGACGCCTGGCTCCGCACCAACCCCATCAGCACACGGGGGGAGGAAGGGGAGCAGAGACGGACTGGAGGGGAACGGCACCTTCGATTCGAAACAAGAGGAAGGTCACCCACTCCAACCAGAACGAGGCCAGGGATCGAGCAATTGGCTGAAGCCCTGGAGAAGATGGCTAGACCCAGAATAAGATGCACTGACCTACCGATCTTTTCTGGAATAGCTAACGAGTGGCTGTCGTTCAGAGCAGCCTATCAAGACTCTACGAAGATATACCAGATATCTGCGAACGAGAACCTGCAAAGACTGAGGAGCTGCCTTCGGGGAGAAGCGAGAAACGTCGTAGCTGGCCTGTTACACGCCGCTACAGATCCTGACGTCGTGATGAAGACCCTCGAACAGTGCTTCGGGCGGCCTGAAGTCATCATAGATCAAGCCTTCCTGGAACTGAAGAAGCTTCCGAGACCTGGGTCATCAGCAGTAGACCTGAACAGCTTTGCAGTGAAAGTTCAAAGCGTAGTCAGCATCCTGAACAGCATCGGACGCCAGGGGTACCTCTACAACCCAATGCTGGCGAGGGAAGTCCTGGACAAACTGAGTCCTCACATCAGGGCACGCTGGTGTGACTACGCCGAAGAACACGACGGGACACTACATCCAGAGATTGTAGTGCTGTCTCGCTTCCTCATGCGCGAGGCAGACCGGGCATTGAAGTATGCATATGCCCCACCTACGAGCGTCTCAACACCTGCTGCAACCCGGAGGGAGACCAGACCCTCGATGAACACCGGGACCCAAAGGAAGAAGACAAGTGCCGTGTACAACGTGACTGAAGCTGAAGAGGAACAAATCAGCCGATGTCCTAGTTGTGAGCAGACTCATACACTGCCACAGTGCCCCAAATATAAAGGGCTCACGTTAGATGAACGATGGGAACTGGTGAAGGAAAAGAAGTTATGTTTCAAGTGCATAACTAAGAAGCACAGACGCAACAGCTGCAAAGCAAAGCTGTGCGGCGTGAACGAGTGTCGCCGTCCTCACCATCCGACTCTGCACCGGGAAGATAAGACGCCTAGACCCTCAACGACAAGTGAAGCCGAAGCTGTGCTGTCGGTGGCATCCAAAGCCACTGTGTCGACTCAAGCGGTCCTGCTGAAGATGTGCCCAGTCACCGTCGTCGGGCCACGGGGGGAGGAGAAGACCCATGCTCTACTCGATGAAGGGGCTACCATTACCCTCATCGACGAAGAGCTGGCAAAGAAGATCGGCGCCAGGGGACCTCTCACACCACTTCACATGCACGGAGTCAACATGTCTCAGCACGAGGAAGGCAGTCAGCTGGTCACGGTGCACCTGAAGGGAAAGGATGGAAAGCGACACAAGCTTCGGGCACGAACAGTCAAGAACATGAAGCTTCACCAGCAGTTCATTCCCAGCGCACTACTGAAACAAGATCACCTGCGAGACCTGCCAAGGGAAGAAGTGTGCTACGACCTGGCATACCCTGGTATCCTGGTGGGGACAGACCACTGGGAATACATCGTATCCCGAGAGCTGCGAGTTGGAGGCCCGAATCAACCAGCTGCCTCCAGAACACAACTCGGCTGGGTGGTACACGGAACAGCACCACGCAGTGTGATCCACAACAGAGATGGCGTTCTTCACGTCTTCACCCCTGAACCTGGTGGAAACGTGAACGACCAGATAGATCAACGCCTACATGACCTGGTAGAAGAACACTTCCGAATCGACGCGCTCGGCATTGCTCACAGGTCACGAGTGAGCGATGAGAATTCCCGGGCAACGAAGATCGTCGAACAGACCTTAAGGAAGATCGAAAGTGGATACCAGGTAGGACTGCCCTGGAAACAAGACGACGTTAGAATGCCACCAAGTTACGACGCAGCACTTCGCCGTCTTACGAAGATTGAACAAAAGATGGATGCCGCCCCGACCTTCGCAGAAGAGTACACCAAGCAGATAGACAACCTGCTGGCGAAGGGATACGCAGTACAATGCGACGGCACGGAACGTTCGAGCGCAGTCTGCTGGTACTTACCACACTTCGCCGTGCAGAACCCGAACAAACCTGGGAAACAAAGACTGGTGTTTGATGCAGCAGCCAAGAGCCGAGGGGTTAGCCTCAATGACCATCTGCTGGAGGGACCTGACCTGCTAACTTCGCTTCAAGGCATCCTGTTCCGGTTCAGGGAGCGAACAGTGGCCATCACTGCCGACATACAGGAAATGTTTCTCCAGGTGAAGATTCGGCCAGAAGATCAGCCAGCACAACAGTTCCTGTGGAGGGGCGCCGACAGAGACGATCCACCTCGTCACTTCAAAATGACGAGCATGATATTCGGCGCAGCAAGTTCACCCTTCATGGCTCACTACGTGCGGAATCACAACGCACAGGTGCACGCTCAGACGCATCCTCGTGCCCTAGAAGCCATCACAAGGAGTCACTACATGGACGATTTGGTGGCGAGCTACGACACTGTAGAAGAAGCTCGACGCGCCATCAAAGAAATCAGGGAGGTGCACGCAGCAGCGGGATTCACGCTACGAGGATGGAACGCCAACAAGAACGAAGTGATTGGCGACGTGCCCACGCAGCTGCTGGCAACATCACCGACCCGACTAGGTGGAGACGGGCCCGCAAGTAAAATACTTGGCCTGCACTGGGACGCCGAACGGGACGAGCTGGGGTTCAACACCTCGATGAACCGAGTTCCTGCGGAAGTGCGCGCCCAGACCCGTCCGCCTACCAAACGAGAAGCACTCAGCGCGGTCATGTCTATATATGACCCCCTAGGATTGCTGAGTCATTACACGATACGTGCGAAGATCATCCTACAGAGTCTCTGGCGCATCAAGATGTCATGGGATGAGCCGATTCCTGTAGAAGAAAACGAGATGTTCGCGGCTTGGCTGCAACATCTACCTGACCTCACCTGCCTACGACTGGAACGCTGTTACGCCCTGGAAGGTTGCCAAGGCCTGGAGCTGCACGTGCTGTGTGATGCCAGCGAACAAGCCTACTCAGCCGTGGCTTACTGGCGCATTACTCGACCCGACGGCACCATCAAAATAAGCCTCGTGACCGCCAAGGCAAAGGTCGCTCCAAGGCGCACGCAGACGATACCTCGTCTGGAGCTACAGGCAGCAGTCATCGGCGCCAGACTGGCAGACACAATCAAGAGAGAACATCGGATTGTGGTCCAGAGGACGGTATACTGGACAGACTCCATGACTGTGATACATTAGGTACGACACGATGCACGCAGATATACACCGTTCGTCGCGCACCGTCTTGGAGAGTTAGCCGAGCTCACCCAACCTGAAGATTGGCGATGGATCCCAACCAGTGACAATGTAGCTGACGACGCTACACGATTCGCGCACACTCGCATCACCAGTGACGACCGATGGTTCCAAGGGCCAGAGTTCCTACGTCACCCAGAGGAACTGTGGCCAGCCGAGGGAACGCCCGCAGAAGAGGAGGAGGTCCTGCTGCACGTGACCACAGAGGACAAACAAGGCGACGAGTGGTTGCCGGATCCTGCGCGCTTCTCCAAATTCGAAACACTGGTCCAAGCAGCTGCGATTGGGAGACATCGTGCTCGTGATCGATCACACCCTGCCACGCAACGTGTGGCCGATGGGATTCGTGGATCGGATCTACAAGGGACCTGATGGCGGCGTGCGAGTGGCGGACGTCCGAACGAAGACCGGCGTCTTCAAGCGTCCCGTCACGAAGCTCGTCGTGCTAGTGAAGAAGGAGGCTCGCAGCGCTGCGCCGGGGGGAGAGCTGTTGCCGACAACGACGAGCAACGAAGAACCCCGACGACCGACCGTCGCCGACAACGATGAGTAACGACAGGCCCCGAAGATCGACTGTTGCCGAACACTCATCGGTACGAGCAACGACAATCGCCGAGCGACAACGTGTGTTGCCGACGACGAGCCCGGAAAAACCCGACGGCGACCCGACCGCCGCCCGACTTGTTCCGATTTAGTTTAAACATGTCTTTACGTGTAAATATTGATTACTTTGTGTAGCCAATTAGAGTGGGGCATTTGAAATGTTTTCACTCAGTAGTATGTATGTTGCGCATATAAATTGGGGTATAAATATAGGGGTGTTTTTATGTACAGTGTATTCCAGTTCCAGTGTTAGTAAAGTAAGCTAGATAGCAATAAATGATAAAATAATAAATAGTCTTTTAATACAGTCCACCACAAATAGTAAATTTCAAGCAGATCAGACCATTTTTTTTTTTCATTTTTATATGTATAATGTCTCCACCCTCTTTTCCCCGTTTGAGGTTGAATTTTCAAAAACGATCTATGTATATTTTACAGTTAGGCTAACCGACAGTTTAGCTAACTGACAGTTAGGCTACCTGACAGTTAAGCTAACTGACAGTTAAGATAGCTGACAGTTAAGCTAACAGGCAGTTGAGATAATCTACAGTTAAGCTAACCGACAGTGAAACTAACCGACAGTTAAGCTAACTGACAGTTAACGTAACTGACAGTTAACATAATTGACAGATGAGATAATCGACAGTAAAGCTAACTGATAGTTAAGCTAACTAACAGTTAAGATAACCGACAGTCAAGCGAACCAACAGTTATGCTTACCCACAGTTAAGTTAACCGACAGTTATGCTAACCGACAGTTAAGCTAACCGATAGTGAAGCTAACCGACATTTTAGCTAACCGACAGTTTAGCTAACCGACAGTTAAGGTAACCGACAGTTAAGGTAACCGACAGTTAAGCTAATAGACAGTTAAGCTATCCAACAGCAAGCTAACAAAAAGCTAAAAATAAACAAAAAAATATTATTAAATTATAAAAAGGCAGAATTTGTCACGCGCTAATCTCAAGAACTGCTAACCCGTGTCTATTACGAACGCCGTTATAAAAATAAAAGGCAGAACCGCTGCCCATCTTTGGTTACCGGTTAGAACCGGTACATAGATACTATTTTAGATACTAATTTACACAAATGTGTAAAATGTAAAAAAATCATGTTTTATTTTATTTACTTATTAAGTAATATATAATCGACGTTATCGATGATAACATCGAATTATAAATGAAGTAAAAACACTGAGTTTATAAGTGTAATTATGTCACATGAACAAAAATGCTTTTACTATGCACCGTAAGCCACATCCAATTTAAAATATATCTTTCTCAGGGTTCCGTTTATCATCACTAAGTATTTAATTTGTTAGTCAATTCCTCCACTCTAACGACGTCAAGGTACGCTAGAAGGTTTAGGTATTTTTTTATTTAATGGTAATGATTTTATATTTAAAAATAATATTTAACAATAAAATAGCATATTAAGATTTTGACATAAATAAACTTCATCACAGCTTGCTTTAATTTGCGTCATTGATTTCAAATATAAATTTCATTTGAAAATCATAAAATATTTTAATTAAATTTACGATATATTTTCTTTTTACTATTTAAATTAAATATCATTCTCAATACTCCATATGATGGCCAAGCCATCTATTAATTAAAAAATAAATATATCTAGTATTGATGTGGTCACTATAAAATGTCGTTACTTAACTAATTGGGTAACGATTTATGACAAAGTTGTCGGATAGAAGCTTCCATAGATAGGTACTAAATAAATTAACCGACTTGGTTTTATATTATATCTCATAACTTTTTACGGTAAAAGAAATGCGTTGTGAGACTTGCAATTTTTTACATGTTATGTTTTTCATGGGATACACTTAAACAAGGCGAATATTTATATTAGCTGACTGTTAAGTTTTTTGTATTTGTTAACTTTTTTGTTTTCTAATACATTTACTTAATATTGCTACAGTCATGTTAAGACTTAGTGTCGCTAAGTACATACTAGTAAGGACATTATTCTTTATTTATTCCTTAAGTAAAAAAGCGCAAAGCATGAGTACTTATTATAATGAAATGGCTTATATGAACTTTCCCACAAGTGCTTGAAGATTTTACAATACTAAGCTGTTCGGTGCTGAGATTTAAAACAAAGTTGTTGTTAAAACAAAAGTATATTCTCGAAGTTTGTTAACTACACTATCGTTATTCCTAACTTTACTTAGGGTAGAGAAACAGTCTGGGCGTCGTGCTTTAGTGCGTAAGGGACAAGGGAGGTTCTGTTGGGTTTTAGTGGGTAGGTAGTGCTGGCTTTTCTAGCCGATGGTCCTTCATAACCTGCAATAAAACTGACACCCATAAAGTCTATATGTACGATTATGCAACCCTGCAGGTGTTGCGTAACTGCAATTACTAACGTTAAAAAAAGGGAAGAGAAACCCCTACAGTAATTTTAATGTTAAAATTACTACTAGGTGATACATTAGCTAGAATTTAACGTAGTTAGTTTTAAGTGCACATGGTTTTATGTAGAAATAATAGCTCTAACATACTAATAATTTTCGCAAATCCTTGTTACCACAATTACAAAGCTCTATGTTGTGTCAGTCATTAGAAAGTAAACCAGAGAAAATAAATTACCAAGTTCTACTTTAATAATGAAATAAGACTACATTAATTACCATTCCTAATAAATCCGTAGTACTCGTTTAGATCATTTTTATCTCTAAATCAGTATTACTATCATTTCTACTATTGTATCTAATATTATATTCTGCACAAGTTCTCATTTTCCCAACAGAGTAATATATCACGGGAACTATTCGTCATTTTTCGGTCTAAGAATGTTTGTTATAAAGCTTAAATTATGATGTTGTATATTAGAACTCGATAATCTCAAGAAGTAGGTAGGTACTACTAGTACGTATTAGTAGTATTTTTTTTTGGTAAGTACTGTCTGTAACAATAATTATATAATGACTTTTGAGACTAAAACCTTAGTCTCTCCCGTGACAATGATTGCTGTAAACCATTCGAAACGTCGGAAATCAAAAATCAAAATAAATCCCCGAAAATATCCGAAAAGATAGTTTTATTAAAACAGTTTTTATAATTATGCGCTAGATGTCCTACTTATAAAGAAAAAAAATAACTATAAGACACCATATAAGTTAGCATTCATATACATATACGAGAAAAAGGAGCAGAGCAGTCAAAATATCAACTAAACTGGTAAATTACCACACGTTTATAATATTATTAGCGACTCACCCTCGCTCCGCTCGGGTTCGTCCTTATTTATGTTTTAACGTTTATAGATTTCTCAGAGATGAGATATTTTTCCGCAATAAAGTATCCTATATGTTGATACAGATAACCAGCTATGATCAAAATCAACAAAATTTCATCAAAATCTGTCCAGTGGTTTTTAAGCGATCCCAGACGGACAGACAAACAAAAATTCTACAAACTATAGATGCAGCCTCTGTATAAATAATAATGACTATTTCAATATAATTTTCCAAAAAATATTTAATATACCTACAGATTTGACTCAGAGTTCTATTAAATGTATAGATGTGTAGATATTATCTTGTTTCTTTATAGCTTTTTTTCTTGAATTAGTTTTTATATCCATTACTAATAAGGATGGTTTTCTTAATTTAATGATAATTTCTTTTAGTAGAGTAGGTACCTTTGCGCTCTTTTATTTTTATATTAATTTAAATTAAATTGCTGTTAGGTCAGTTTGTATTTTTTATAACCAATGTAAAGAATTTAGCCGTAAGCGAGAACTGATGTCTTGAGTGAGGAATAATTTGCAACGCTAACCCGAGGCATCGTAGGAATGAGATCCAATAGTAGGTACCTACGTGTAACGGTATCCAATTGGGCCTTGAACTCTCTCGTTAACTTCAGATCTACGATGTTCATCAAAATCTATAACAATATAGGTAATTGCAAATTGCTACACATAATAGTCAACATTAATATTATAAATTACTTTCATAAGCAACAAATATGTCAGGTTTCCTACATCTTTTATCACTTGTCTTCTAAGAAAAAAAAGATGAAGCGGCATTTATTAGCTCGGTCATTAACATAAAGTACCTTTATATGTATACATAGGTACTGTAGGTCATTACACTCGCGTTATCACTCCCCATATTTAAACACTCAAAAGATTACAATTTTAATCAATTGTTGCGAGAGTCGTTTTTGTAAAAATCACTTCATTTTGTTATTAGCCATTTTTAATATTAAATAAAGTATAAAATCAATGCATTGGTGTTTATGGATATATTATATAGATATATTTTCCATTAATTTCTTTATTTTGTATTATTTTAGAACAGTTTTTCTTACTCCATGGTTTGGCTGAAAGACTTTAGAGATAAGTTCTTTGCTTTCATTTATCTCTACATTATTAATTGTAAAAACTGCAGTAAAAAATAGTATGTTTTAAAATATAACGAAATAGATAGTTCTAATAATGAGACATCGTATAAGCTTGAAATAATTAAATAGGTCATGTTCTAAGCGATTAGGTCAAAGTGTCTTAGAATTTATTACGCTATTGCCAAATTTTTAGATAATATTGTTAATATCTGTACCGGCTACTATTAACCTAAATAAACAATACTATTTTAGTTTAAAACTATATAATAGAAAACTCAAAATAATTTCAGCATATGTAAATTTTGTTGTCTTAATAGTTTGACTATCTTTTAGTTAGGGACTAGAACGATTAAATGCTAAATAGTATGCGCGAGCGCAGTTCAATATTGCTCTCGTTAGAAGTCTGTTGCTTCCATGTTGCGTGTATGAGATATCGTAAATCGAAATATAACGTTTGAAATAAGTGTATTCATGAAATAAATATTCAGCGCCTTATAATAGGTAAGATATTGTATTTACAGATATTTTATTAATAAATTTTAGTAACTTTATTTGACAACGTATAAAAATTTTAATGTATTTATTAAAATATATCTAATATGAAGGTCTATTAAATGGAAAAAAAATCATATTCAAATTTTTGGCTCGGCTTCTGTAGAATTAATTATTAGGAAAATATTTTTTGAAATTAATTTGTATAGAAAATAAGCTTTCTGATTTTAAATAAATGCGTGTTTTTGTTTGCGTGTTGGGCATGTTTAAACCAAAAATAGTTTGCCGATATTTTCAATTTTACAATTAATAAAATATATATTACTCTTTCTGTAAGTCCCTAGCTAAGCACTGTGTGTATCTGTAAGGCACTATAAAATTACCAGCCTTCTTGTAGTCCGGTCAAACTAAACCAAAAAATAAGAGAGAAGCTACATAAATTTACAACAAGCTGAAAATTGGTGAAATCGTTCAAAATATAATTATAAATAAAATTTGAAAGTTCCCCATCTTTCCCCTGTATGGAAAAAAATTTATTCAAGGTCAAAGGTCAAAAAAATGAGTTTTTCGCATTTTTCAACAAAACGGTAAGTTTTATCATAAAAATAATTCCAACAAAAATTGTAGGTCATGAAATTATCTATAAAAAATGTGTAAATACTTTTTTCCTACGAGCCACCGTTTCTGAGATATAACGATTCAAAAATTTGTAAAAGTTGTAATCTTATTATATAAAAGGCAAAAATGATTGACTGATGTATCAACGCACAGGCCAAACACTTAGCACACGTATTCCTCATACGATGAAGGCATTCACTAAGGAAGGATTTCTCAAAATTCAACCCCCAAGGGGGTGAAATAGGGGATAAAAGTTTGTATGAAACTTTTTATTCCTTGGACATATTTGCATGAAATTTCGTATGAATTAAGTACGGCAAAAATAATGAGTTACATATTTCAGCGTTTTCTAAAATTCAACCCCTAAGAGGGTGGAATGGGGGATATAAGTTTGTATGAAACTTTTATTCCTTGCCGTGGGTTCTGCTAGTCGTCATAATATGCATGAGTACGCCTCGTACATACATCTCCAGAATTGTAATATATGTTACAAATTTTTGAATCGTTATATCTCAGAAACGGTGGCTTGTAGGAAAAAAAGTATCCATACATTTTTTATACATAATTTTATGATCTACAATTTTTGTCGGAATTATTTTTATGATAAAACTTACCGTTTTGCTGAAAATCTGGAAAAACGCATTTTTTTTACCTTTGATCTTAAATAATTTTTTTCCATACAGGGGAAAGATAAGGAACTTTCAAATTTTATTTATAATTATATTTTAAATGATTTCACCAATTTTTAGCTCGTTGTAAATTTATGTAGCTTGGAATGTTTAAATTGATCGGACTATTGGGTTAACTCAAGAAAATTTATTCAAGTTAAGATCTTGAAAAACTTTGATTTTTATTGCGGACTCGAACAGAAATAGGTCTTTAGAAAGGAATTTATTTTTAGCTAAGTTATTCTTTTTCTAAAAACTTGAAAATATTGCCTTCCTTGGAACTGCACTATTTAATTTAATTTCACTATAGTTAACTATATTGTTTATAAAAAAAAAACGACTAAGTATATACTCATAATTCATCTATAGATAAAGAATTCTACCTACATTGCCATCTGAAGAAGTTTATTTTTTTACATTATATAAGTAATAGTTTAAAATTACTTATTATTAAATGGTCAGTAACAATGTTGGTATATTATGTACTGTATGTATATAAAAATAAATGTATGTCTATTTGTTAACGCCTGATTGGCATTCGCGTGTGCTAAGACAGTTTGTGTGTGAATACTGATATTATGGCAAAGAATCACGAACGAGTCCGGGATAGCCTACTAGCATCTTAGTTCATAGCACTGAAGCAAAACAGGCAGACGTACATTTAATAGAATTTTAAAAGTGCAAATGAAAACCTTATTCTTCCAAATTCTTATAAGTTCCTACATATATAAGTTTAGTTAGACTTAGGGAACCTGTGACCTATATAATTCTTAACTAATGCATATCCCATGAGAACTTTATGTTTTACTAGTAGGTATTGAGAATTGCATGTTAATTTGCAAGAATTGTTTAAATAGCTTCGAAATCGTTTCTTTCGTATGTCATCTTTAGAAAGCTAGCTATTTCCATGCTTATACATGAATATTAATTTAAATAAGTTTAGCCATCATATATAGTACTTTTTACTATGCTATTTTGCTACAAATAATTAGCATAATAATGATAATTAATAATAATAATTGTATACTAGTTGTACTTAAAAATATAGTATAAGGTGTGTATTCTATTTTTTTTAATTTATTGTTTGTATTTTGAAACTTAAATTAAAAAAAAAACTTGTCCGTTCCTTTAAAATGTGGACAGGTCATTGACCACAAGAACGACAGGTAATTTGGTCAAGATAATATGCAAATGTACCGTCAATTACCAAGTTATTCAAAAACTTTAATTGACTTTGAGGGTAATTCCTAAATTAATAAAAAATACTTGTTATAGGTTACATTGATTATGTGATAAAATCTTATCTAACAAATAAAACTGCTTTGAAACTACAACTAAATGACGGCTTTTTAAAATATTTTTATAGTTTTTGAATGTTTTTAAGCAGGTACTTTCCAACTAATTAATGTATACAATTATTCCACGTCATAACCACTATAATATTTACGGTTACGTGACGAAAAAGACTTTTTCTGTGAAATTATTTGCAACATTATTCTATAACCAAAATAAAAAATGTACGATTTTGATTTTTATGATAATTCAAACTCAATAAAATATTACGTATTTTTATATGTTTAATAATACAATATATAAAATCTATATCTATACAGATAAATAAAATTGAACTGTCTTCTTCTCTTAACTAAATGCTTGGCTGGACCGATTTTGGGACTTTCACTGGCAGATAGCTGTTGATACAAGGAGTAACTTAGGCTACTTTTATTTTAGAAAAAGGAACAGGGTTCCGCGCAAAATTAAAACCCATGAAACTCGAACAAAATCCGCGTACCTACTTTGGTTTTGTTGTTTTGTTTGTTTGCGGATTGTTGACAATTTTATGGTACACATTCCAGGCATCCTAGGTACGCACCCGAGCAAAGCGAGAGTAAGTCGCTAGTTATAAATAAAATATATGTATACCGTATGATCATATACACTTCTCGATTTCTTGAACCTGATCTTAATTATTACAAAGTTACCTTTTTTAAGAAATATTCTCAAAGACTCACAAAACTTAATGGATTGGTAAAATAATGTGTTATATCAAATAACATTGCATATCAAATACTAGATCACACTATTTGTTAATATAATTTGTTTAAAACAGTTTAACATAAATATTTTCGTATTACAAATATATATTGATCGTTTTAAAGCGTAATACATTCCATAGATCAAACCAAATCATAACATAAACATACCGCTTTTTTATATCTTTAGTCAGTTATTATGTATGCTAGAATAAAAATTCATTACACGAAAAAATTTGGTTTTTACAAGAAGTCATGGAATAACGTATGTACATTATAAAAATAAATAGGAAGTAAAAATAATTATAATTCGATATTGATGTTATTATAATGCGTTGTTTGCTCAATGTGACACGTGAACTGGAAATGCTAACTAAGAGAGTTACAGATTTGATTTCTTAAAGGATAAGTGGTAATGGACATGTATGTGTCTTGGTTCCATCATCTAGAACTGCTATGATATTAGAGGAAAGCAGATAAGTCTGTAGCATTGTACGACGTTCTCTCTCATTTCCTTTCTCCTTATATAATACATTTATCATGTGAGAGCCTCTTATATATTTATTTTTTCATGTCTTCTATTTGTAATATGCACGTTTTATTATTTAATATTAAAAAAAAGAGGTACTGCTATCTTAACGACAAACTAGTAGTAAATTCACGGGATCGGCAAGAATTAAATTCAATTATCCATTAGAATTTGATGCTAATATGTTGCTAAAAAAATAGTGTAAGAAAATTTGGAAAAAACCCTTGTATTGGCTAGACCTGTAGCCGACTACCAGTGTCCATGCTATCTTAACATGCAATTTTTACTAACTATTGAATGAATTTTGTTGCTGGTCGAAAATGACATCAGGACACCCCAGAGAGCCAGCAACAGTTTTATTTTGTTGCTTTCTGGGGTGTCCTGATGTCACTCTAACTCTTTAGCCCAACCCGGGATTCAAATCCAGTACCCCACGATCTGTACTCTTATTTTAGTCTTAATCTTAATTTCTAGAATTGATTTATTAAAGGAAGGCAAAGTATTTTTAAAAGGTATGAAAAATAAATAATTAATGCACTGGTAACATTTATAATGAATTTTTTTTTCTTAAATGTGTCACGTTTAATAAGATATTGCTCGACATATTCATGCGAATCACTGAAACAAATTAACCTAGTTTTTATCTTTATATTCTCGTTTGGCAAAATTTTATAGCATTCAAAACTTCTGATGGCATGTGGTGAGACATCTAATAAGGAATGAATCACTGTTTCCGATGAAACATTTTTCTATTCAAATTTTGGTATCCTAATGGATGAACTAAAAACGTTTCGTTTATTCTTATAATTAATAATACTAAAATATAGGTAATAAAACTATACAGATAAATAAAGCGAAAGTGTCTGTTTGTAATGTCAAAATTACAGCTTCTTACTAAATGCACAAGAAGTTATTTATCGTACCTACTTATAAAAAAAATACATTTTTTTAATTTTTTGTCGATAGTATAGAACATACATTGATAGATATTAGATATACATTGTAGTACTAGATAGCTGATGTTATAAGGATTAACTTAGGCTACTTTTATTTTAGAAACGAGCGAAGTGAGGGTAAATTGCTAGTAAATAATAAATACTTCGTCAGACATTAAAGTTTAATTAAGCGATATAATAATATTGTTTTTACTTGTGTGTTTATTCGTTATATTTCTGTACTAAGAAAGTATTTAACTAAGAGAAATGTATTTAGTTATTTATATTAGAATAAGTGATTAAATAGTAACTAAGCGAGATTTAAAAGATATTTTTATTTTAAAAATAGACAAATAGCCGTCAGCAAATTAAAGTCACTAAAATGTTTACATAAGAAAGTCGAGTGGGACTTACATAGTCTCAGATCTAATATTTTGCTTAGTTTTACTACATCTAGATTTTTAATTTTAAAGACAAACATCGTAAAAATTTAAAACATCATCTTTAGTCAAATAACGTTTAATGAACTTAAAATATAAATATTACTATATTTTTAATTAATGCTATTTTCGATTAATGATACCTAAGCAACCAGTATAATATGCTAATAATAATATAATAATTATTACAACTAATTCATTAAAATTATTAAAACGACAGATAACTGCAAGCTTTAAAGTTCATTTACACTGTGAGAATCAAAGAGTCAAAAGAGAATCGGAATCAAAAGAGTGGAAAAAACTTGAGGCTCGTACAAATGATACATTTAGTAAAGAAGAATCAACCGTATTTGGATACGGGCAATAACTACGTAAACAAAAATTAAAAATAATTTATGTTTTGATTAACTCTGCTCTTCTAAGACAGTAAAACAGACAGAGACTAATAAAAACTAAAAAAGTGAAGTTTCAGTTTGAATAAAAATTCTTCAGACTTCAGATTTTGTGTAGGTATTGTTTTTGGAATATTATGTACCTAAGAACAATTTAGTGTAAAATGAAAAAAAAAAACAGATATTTTATTTTTAATTGTATGGAGTTTTTCCACTCTACGTAATATAAACTCTGCATCCTAAAGGCAGTTAAGATTGTGTAAATATATAACATATATAACTCTTTTAACGTTACTATTGACTGTTATTTAACAATTTCCTTGCATTTTTATAAATAACGTGAAAAAAGTTATGCTACACAGAGTTCCTTGAAAGAAGAGCTCGCAGTAAACTAACGTGACTGCAGAAGCTTGCGATATAATAAACTATCATAAATGCCTGTTACGTGTAGCTTTATGTAACATCTGCCTAAAATACACCTAATATACTCGTAATCTGAAAAGTTTTTTTTGGCTGTGTTGCTACAACAACTTGGTGATCATGAAACCAAACAGTAAAGGAGTATAATAATCTATTTGAATAATGAGAATTGAACACTTTTACATAAAATTTTCATAAACAATCGTTTTATAGAAAGCAAGCAAGAGGCATATAAAAGTGGAATATGGGAGTATTTTGTAGGTTTTAAAGTTCATAAATCGTAAAAAAGTCTTTACTGTGATTTGATAATATTGAATTAATAAATAATGTTGTTATCAACTAATAAATTATTTCTATTATGATGTAATCATACAATGCTGATGATAGTCCACAATTTCACGGTCGTAAATTAATTTTCATGTACACATCTTTTTTATGTTTGAAACCAATAAAGTTAATTAATGCCTAATTTATGCAAGAGGTGACTACTATTTCGTTCAAGGCTAGTCAGCTTTGGGCAGAGATGCGTAGATTTACGAGCGCGCCCAACCAACCGCGACAAATATGTAACCAATAGACTATGTTATATTTCCGGCAAGTGTGTGAATGATTTATATAATATTATAAAAGAATATTATTAAATATCCTTTTCAATGTCATTCACATAAATTTCCTTGAATTTTTTTTAATAGTCCCCGTTTTCCTAAAAATAGTTTTTTTTAATATTGTAGGTGGTTATAGCTAGTTACTTCATATTTAGGCTAAAATAATTTAAAATATAAATGAAACGCGTATAAAAAATATTTTATTTATCTATATTAGTTAATAGTTATATAAAGATGAATGAAATAAAAAACAATTTTTGTAATCGATAAATTCTGAAACTACTGAAGGCTATTTAACACTATTTCCCACATACATGGGTTAACTGGAAGAAATCTCTTATAGAGATAAGTCCACCTTTATCCACGTCACTTTCTATGCATTTTATTTTCTTATAACTTATTTGTGCAATAAAGAATTTATACAAGGCTATATTCCGCTCATTACGCCGAAGATCTTCATCAGATCTTCACCAAATTTTCAACCGACTTTTTCAAAAAGGAGGAGGAGGAGGAGGCGTTTGGGCTTGATTAATTTGTATTGATGAGAAATTTTAAACCTAGATGGGTTGTGACTGTCATTATGGATCTGAATAAATGGATTAATCGAATATGTTTTTAAACATCTTTCTTCTTATAACAATTTCAGGCACTGAAAAGTAAAAAATAACAACTTTTCAGTGCTTAGAAGTCGTTTTTTTTAAATCTTTTTATGAAATCAACTTAAAATTGGCTTCAAATAAAAAAGAACCATCGAAATTGGATGTCAAAAGGCGAAGATATCCAATAACCCCGTTTTTGCCATTTTTTGGGTGAAGTACCTACCCCTCCAATCAAAAATCCTCGACGACAAAAAAAATCTATAACGTCATAAAACCTGTATACGAAGTTTCGTCTAGATCGGTTGTATAATACGACCTGTAGAGGAGTACCAACAAACTGACAGAAGAAAACAAATTTTACCAGACTTGAAGCAGAAACACTTCGCTCGATCAATTATCTAAAAATAACATCTGTATTTATTTCAGTAATAACAAGTTTTGAGCTAGACCTAGCGAGGCACCCGAGCGAAGCAAGGGTGGGTCACTAGTAAACGATATTTTATTACTAATAATTGATGGGTCATAATTTTTTATGTGAAATCATGTCACCATATCAATATTACTTAGTGCCATTATGATATTTTTAGAATTTGACGCAACCTATATTTAATAAAATGGACAGTGAGTACATATAATTTGTGAATGTATTTAGTTATATCTTTAAGGATTTTAGTTTAAAAAAATAAAAATAATATTATATATATAAAGTATCGATTACAGAAGCATATAGTCGATTTTCATCACATAAGCCATATAGTGCCATATATTTTGTCTGTTAAAATAATGAAATAATATATTAGACTAATTTTAAATAAGATCTATAACACAACTTTATCAACGTAGTATTGTACCGCTAGCGTTAGTCGTATTTTAATTTTGTATATTCTACGTTACAATGTTTAGGTTTAACTTAAAATAACCTGAGAAAGTATTTATATTCTGTGATTCATTGAGTATTTAGAAATAAATCACTGTAAATATAAACAGAATAGTTGGTAATTATTCTTACGTAAAATTAAATGACTTAAAGAAAAAGTTCAAACCGATTACTATAATTAAAAAGTAAAAAACTTTATTTAAGTAATTTGATTAAATAATTTTTATTCCGACCATGCACACATTTTTGTTTAAAAAACACGACTAAACAACTACATCTTACGTATATCTTTAGAATTTATTACAGGGGCGGAACAACAACAAAAAAAGAGGTGATAATTTAATAAATAATAAGTATGCCGCGATAAAACTGACTTTCTACGGGCATATGACTGCATAAAAACTCTAAGATTTTGCTTAAACTTGGCCTTATTATTATTCAATATTCAGAAACATATTAATAACACAATACCCCGGGTACATGTAGATTTATGAAAGTTAGAGGATGAAAGTCAATAGGAAAAAGAACTTATAATCAGCAGGAACATTTTTGTCTGAATCAATCGAGTGGGTTATCAAAATACAAGTTTTTAAGAGGCGAATACGTAAATAATAAATATATGTAACTTATATGTTTAAAATTAATTTAAGATAAGAAATTGTTAAATAAATCTAAAACTGACCAAAACTAAAAGGCTGTAAATAAAAATTAATTAAAAAAAAAAACCGACTGCATAAATAACAAACTAAAAAGATAGAAACAATTTTTAATTAAGATTTTTTCAAATTATTGATCAAAATATTAATTAATAATAACATAACTTATACTACGAGTAATATACATTTTAAAGAGCAAGTGTTATACACAACACTTGCTCTTGAAAAATGTATAAGTATTCTTGCCGACTTCACTCAGCAGAATGGGACGCCACGCCAAAATAAATTAAAGTATAAAAATTGACGATTTTTTGAAGTGCTACTTAAAAGTCCATTCGAACAAAGTATATTTTAAGTTTAAGTATGCTTCAATAAAATGAAAAATGAAAATAAAATTTTAAATAAACTTAACTTCTAAATTTCAAACTAGCTCTACCTAGTAGGTAGAGTAGAGTAGTTTAAAGAATAACTAGCTTTTATTTGCGACTCGTTAACTTTACGTAGGAATTTTTGTAGCAACAAAATTCATAACGTAATCTTTATATGTACATATATAAAAGGCAAAAGTGATTGACTGATGTATCAACGCCCAGGCCAAACCTTTAAGGTTAGAAAATTGAAATTTCGGACACGTGTTCCTCATATGACGAAGGTATCCACTAAGGAAGAGTTTTTCAAAATTCGAACCCCAAGGGGGTGAAATAGGGGATAAAAGTTTGTATGAAACTTTTTATTCCTTGAAAATATTTGCATGAAATTTTGCATTTTTCGTAGTATGATCGCGAGCGAAGCCGCAGGTTCTGCTAGTGTTATATAATAGCGTTTCTAAATAAGTATATGTAACATGTAAAAATAATTTTTCAAATCATATTTTATCTCTTAAACTTTATTATACCTTAGACGTATTATTGTAAATTACAATTACTCAACTCTTTTGCAACACGCACGCAGTTTAATAAAACGTAGACTAAAAAGGTATATGCTAAAAATATTATACTTATCTCAGTTTCTAGCAAAACTAATAAATTTCCTTAAAGACTCAATATTTTTAGGTACCTATCTTTGATGTCGTCGAGATTAGGTAGAAACAGTTAGACTCGTCTAATAATAGACCTCCATCCATGTCGACTGTAACAGGACACTTATGGTATGTATGTGTTTTTGGTTGAATAATTTTCATCTTGACCCACATTGCTATTAAAGGCTAAAGGTAATTTGTCAGCCGGTGTTTTGATATTTTGAAAAGAATTATGACATTATATGACTATTCTATTCTGTATACGGTGTGTGCAGTGACAAGGTGTTAACAAGTTGCCAGCACCCACTAATTGTATTGTTCTTGTTGCATTGTTTGCTGCAACTAGAGACTTTTAGAGCGTAAGGGGTAATATATTTTTATAAATGCAGCATTTAATATTCCATAGTAGTACTTATGTATTTTTAGGAACAAAATATGGAATTGTCTATTACGCCAGCGGACGTTTGCGAACAATGCGAATATTATAATTTGTCATACAAAAGTTTTGCTGGGTCTGGTAAACCTTTTGGCAGAATGATCCTTACACTTTGATAAGCACATAGAGGAAATATGTATCATTCATATATCAATGTATGCATGCTTTCTATTTTCAGTCATAAAGAGATAAAACGATAGCTATAGTATATATTTAAATATTATTTACGTTATAATTGTTATTATTTTACTCGGAAATTTCAAATTTTAATGTAATAAATATTTTTTTCGAAGAATTTAGTTTAGTTGTTCCAGTTGATGCGAATAAAATGTTCTAATTTTTTATCTTATATAATGAAACTCCTACAATAATAAAATGCTACATTTTCTAGAGGATTTCAATTTGGTTACGTTGTGTATAATGTAGATATTATCATAAAAATAGTTAAATAAATTCAATTTGTCGCTATATGATAAATGTTTCCCGGCTGCTAAGTAATTTCACAACGAAAGTAGGCGTTGTAGATAGTAGTGATAAACACTTCACAAAGACACTAGAAACATAAATAATTCTGGTTCTTGTAAAGTTTGCACAATTTAGATTATCTTTATGGAAAATGTTTATTTAATTAATGCTTCGAATAACGGTGCTATCCAAGCCTCTTAGTTACTTAATTTGTGAAATAGATTTACTTAGATCGTAGAAAAATCTAAAAATCATACATTTTATAATTTAGAATAATGTTGAATTGCTCAAAGACTGTAAATATTTTATTTTTAGCAACGTTGGTATCAGTATCGCTATTGAATTACGACAAAGTTCCTAAACTTTTTAAAATTGTTAAGAATTAAAAGTACGAAATCTGTTAACATTTAAGAATAAATATTCTGAAGTATACTTTAAAAACATTCTTTTTTGGCATTGTCTTGACCCTTGTTTTTATTTACTATGCTATAAATATTCTCAATTTATATTTTGGCTATGTTTATTTTTCTTATTAATAATAACGAAGAAATACATGTTATTTAATACATTTTTTGTGAAACATTATCAAAATGGGTTAATATGGGTTTTTGATTCAGAGGTTCTGATTGTGTCTTTAAGTTCATTGGATTAAGCTTTATAAATATATGTATGTGTAAAAACTTTATTAGACTTAAAACCAAAACGTACAAGAAATATTAACAAAATTTATAGATAAATAAACAGAGTAGTACAGTAAATAGAATAAAAAAAAGTAAGAATAAGAAAATAATGAACAATTAATTATTATAACTATGTACATACATATATGCCAAAAAACATTAATCATTATTAATAAGTTTCTCATAATACGCCTCAACAGATGTCGAGTCCTGGCAACTGCTCATAGCTGGAAGTGCTGGATATGATGCGGTTACCTTCATTTTTATTATTATTTGTGATCATAGGCATGGAGTTATCTAGAGGACATCACGTAAGTTCGACCTTGTTTGTCCGTTCTACTTTATTTCCTATTGTTGATTTTCAACATCACTTTTATACAAATGTTATAGATTTTAGATTAGTTGTTGATTTAGCGAATAGAATTGCATTTTTACCAAAAATGAATAGCTTTGGCCAAATCGATATACGTGTTGACTATTATATGTAATCCAATGCAACTATTGTATGGTAAATTGAATGCGTTGACCTGGTTATCCAAACAACGCATTATCAAACGTGTCCTATTATGAATCACTACAATCACACCGTTTAACGATTGAACGCCGTTATCATTGCAGATAGAAATTGATTCTGAGCAGGAAGGTATTGCAAATTTGGAGAGCTCAAGTAAAACAGGAACAAATGCACAGCAAAATGGTAAGTTTCATTTTATTCCATAAGTCTTAGTAGAAAAATGTAGGTAATGAAATATCCATTAGGTATCCTATTCTTTTTACTACGTTGTTAAAAATTTTATCTCTTCAATTTTCTCACAGAATGAATCTGGCTCGGAAGCAGCTTTAATATATTTTTAAGTGCTGTTTCAATTTAAGGTTTAAAAAAATCTTCGTATTCTGAATGGGCACTCTGGAGTGCATGCCTCGGTGGACGCAAAACTCGGCGTCGACATTGCTTGCATCGACATATTTGCGGTGATTCTCTTCGGATAGAAGTTGCAAGGTATTTTTGTAATTTGTCAGATTTTTTTAAATATTCCTTTTTTTAGGTAATATATTAATTTATATTATTTATATTATTATATTATTAGGTGGTCATTAGTTTATTTGTGTTAATGACTATCTACGATGATACAGATTCTTTTTTATCTCAATAAAAATCTACTAAGAGTAATGTGACCAGTCTTTTTATAATTTGGCATTATCACAGAATGCAGTGTTTATAAAACTAAGTACCTATCATAGATATGAAAATTTAAAAACCGTGCAATTTTGCAATTTGTTCATTAATTTGAAATGAGGATAATAATTATCGCTAATTGCTTAAATCATATTTGGAACGAGTTTTGTTTATAAATATAGATTGGTTGATTTATGGTGGCTATGTTTACAGTTGCGGCCAATCTCGTCAAGTAAGCAAGCGGAATCACACACGTGGTCATGATGTAGAGCGAGTGAAAAATGTTTACAAACATATTATATTAAATGTATGTAAATAATAAGATCGTAATATTATTAAGTTTTAATAATAATATAATATACTACTATATGTACTGTGACTTAAAAAAAAAACTATAGATTCGGCGTCTGTATAGATAGTAAGGATTATTTCAATGAGATTTTCCAAAAAATATTTAATGTACAGATTCGTTTCAGTTATAATTTTATTATATGTATAGATAATAAGAAGTAGATATAACCTAAGTATGCAATAATTTTATCAGTGTTTTTTATTAGAATTACTTTTTTATAAACTTCTACAAATCCAGTCCTGCTCTGTTATTTATTATAAAGGTTACAAAACAATTGATTCACGTGAAAATGTAAAAGTAATATCTTTGGGATATAAACTTCAAAAATTGTCCTAACATTTCTTTTGTGAAAGAGTGACTTTGACTAATACATAAGTATAAACATATATTAAACTAAACAAAAACAAATCTATTCCACGGAAATCGTAATTTTTTTTCGGAATAAAAAGCCTATGTGTTATTCCAGACTATAATCTAGCTCTGTGCCAAATTTCATCCAGATCCGTTCAGGCGTGAAGCGTGAAGTGGTTCTGGCGTGATTGAGTAACAAACATCCATCCAAACATCTAAACTTTCACATTTATAATATGATAGTACGAGTAAGATGTACATATTTCACCTATTTATCAATCTTCTGTCAATTATTATTAGGAATTATTATATTCATTAATAGCAATGTCATATCAAAATAGATAGATATAATTATTACAATAATATTTGAGCTCATTAAAAAAACATTTATTTTCCGGCCACTAAAATTTTAAAGAACTTTTCGAGAAGTTTTCTGAAACAATAACAATAGACAGCGGACGGTATACTTAAATCCTTTTTTGAATAATAAAAAAGCTTTACTTCAAGTTGAATATTCTTCGTAATTATTATATGGTTAAAAGTTTTTACCGACAGCTTATACAGTGTACAGCCTGAATGATTTCACTGGGGCAGCACATATATGTATATATTTTAATTAATTAATAAAATAACCTATAGCTTATAGGTAGGTACATCTTTTAAGAAGGTGTTTGTCAAGGCCTGCACTTATTCATGCTTACTTTAAAATCAAATATACGCATGCATCTCTTGATAGTAATGCCTCGCAGTGATCTAAGCAATCTCAAATATACCTTGAATTTCGATATTGGATGCCTGCTCAGCTATGGTTCTGAATAAAAAATCTTTTTTTAGGGTTCCGTACCTCAAAAGGAAAAAAGGAAACCTTATAGGATCACTTAGTTGTCTGTCTGTCTGTGTGTAAAGACCCTTTTTCTCAGTAACGCGTAGAGGTATTAATGAGGTATGAAATTTATATCAAATACTCAGGTGTGCAATCCCTTGGAGTTGTGAAAAAATCAAACTTCTAAGTCAACGCAATCAATAGATACGGCTGTTTATGCCGCATATTTTGACACTTATAAGGGAATTAAAACCTATAGGGTATTTCCTGTTGACCTAGAATCTTGAAATTTGGCAAGAAGCAATGTTTTCTTATAGCACAAGTAAAGGAAAAAATCCGAAACCGTTTTGTAGTTACATCACAAAAATATACGATCATAATCTTAGTATAATGTTCATGCTGCGGAAATCTTGGTGTGCAAGTTTTTACTACTAGCTTATACCTATTGGTTAGTTCAGTAAGTACTGCCGTTCTCAGTGATATAGAATTTTAGTACCTACTCTACGTATATAACCTCTATAAGTGCGGTTGATTCTATGCATTGATTGATATTTTAATCATTCTTTTTTTACATAAATAATACATGGCTACATAAACATTATTTTCATTAGCCCTTTATTGATCGTTTTTATTAACGCGAATATGCGAATGGCGTTTTATATATTTGTCTCGTCTATATTTTAGTCTCGTACAAATTTACATTTTTTATATCTATACATATAATAAAATTCTGAGTCGAATCTGTACATTAAATATTTGTTTGGAAAATCTTATTGAAATATTTATTATTATCATCCGATACAGAGGCCGAATCTATAGATTTTAGAATTTTTGTCTGTCTGTCTGTGACCGTATCATGAGAAACCTCCTGGAGAAATTTTGATGAAATTTAGTATGATGATAGCTGGTTATCCGGGTCGACATATATCCTATATGTATGTATACTTTTTACTGCGGGAAAATATTTCATCTCTGAGAAATCTATACTAAACGTTAAAACGTTACTAGGGACGAACCCGAGCGGAGCGAGGACGAGTCGCTAGTTCATAGATAAAATGAATACTCGTTTGTCACAAGAAGAAAGGGGTTTCATTGTAATTCATTCAAAATATTTTAAATAAAACTATCTTTTCGGATTATCTCGCGGATTTATTTTGATTTTTGGTTCCCGACGTTTCGATTGCTTTACAGCAATCATGGTCACGGGAGAGACTAAGGTGTTAAACATCTCAAAGGCGTTATATACTTGTTACAGACAGTGCCTACCCACTATTTTACAAAAATAATTTCAAAAATTCAAAAATAGCACCAAAGTACCTTACAATATTTGTTGATTTTAATTCTAAACATTTAAAAAAATTTTTAAAACCTTAATAAGTATTATAATTAAATATAGCAATATTATATACTTAATTTTAGCTATTATTGTTATAAATGTTACAATTTTTAAAAAAAACTTTATTAATTACTTTTTTTTAAAAAAATTGTAACATTTATAACAATAATAGCTAAAATTAAGTACATAATATTACTATATTTAATTATAATACTTATTAAGGTTTTAAAAATTTTTTAAATGTTTAGAATTAAAATCAACAAATATTGTAAGGTACTTTGGTGCTATTTTTGAATTTTTGAAATCATTTTTGTAAAATAGTGGGTAGGCACTGTCTGTAACAAGTATATAACGCCTTTGAGATGTTTAACACCTTAGTCTCTCCCGTGACCATGATTGCTGTAAAGCAATCGAAACGTCGGGAACAAAAAATCAAAATAAATCCGCGAGATAATCCGAAAAGATAGTTTTATTTAAAATGTCAAATATTCGCGTAAATCTAAGAAAGTATCATTTAAAATATTTAATAATATAGTGAATAAAATAATACCTAAATACAAAGTTAAATGTGATAAAAATGAATTCCTTAACTTTTTTTAACTTTCTTTTTCTTTGTTCTGGCGATTTATAGCCTGAGTTACGCCAACTTAACGCAAAAGATGTTCAAAAGAAATTTCGAGGGTTCTCTTCTTGGAGCAATTGGACTATTTGTTCTCGAAAGTGTACAACTGCCAGGAAAAGGTATTTTATTTAACTATTTACTAAACATCTATATCCACATGTATTGAGGATATATTGAGTATTATCACACTTTTCGTTATTCATAAGGATGCACTATAAATAGTAAAAAGTACTTACATCTACATAATTTCAAACACTATAATCTTATTCGAAAGTCGAAAGTGGAATATTACGTAAAAATCTTCTGTTTTCAGTATCAAGATAATCAATATGATTTACATTAATTTTATAATCACATATTTAAATAGCAGTTTGCTTTTCTTTCAGGCATTGTCTCGAAACGTCTGTATGTGGTCGGAAGGTAATTAGACAGTCCGCTTATTGTTATTTGGAGGGCAGTTACTGCCAACTTTGGATTCGCAACAGAATGCAGCGGCGAAAGGATCCAGGTGAAATTGCACATAGGTATCTAGCTAACAACTTTTACCTATTAACCTATAGAGAGTCTTAGTCTAATATTGCACTAATAACCATAGTAAAATTGGAACCAATTGCAAAGCTCTGAAGATGAATGCGTAATTATCTATGTAGAACGCCTAATTAACAACTTGCATAGATAAATTTATATCTTGGAAGAATTTAATATAAAGTTCTGCCATGGCTTGTATGGTAGGTACAATTTAACAAAATGTTATAAAGATATAAATATTACATTGTAAATATCATTCAGTCTTACTTATAAGCAATTTTGTTTTTATTTTTTTTATATCTATGTATTATGTAGCTATTGCCTCTTTCTATCGCAAATGTTACATTAAGTATTTTTATAATAATTGTCGGTGCTCCGTACATAATCAATTCGAGTTTGACTAACATAAACAACATTCCGTGCCACCAAATAGAATAGTTCTACTTACGTTTGACGACATGTTTAGCTCAGTTTGTAGTGACTCTACTAGCTGTGCTAGCGGTCGCGGGTGCGAGTCCCGCTAGGGGCATTCATTTGTGTGATGTTGTACGTACGGATGTTTGTACTCCAGTCATGGGTGTTTATATTTATAATATGTATATTTTTAAAGTTATACATATGTATAGTGTATCAACTGTCTGATATCCATAACACAGACCTCGTAGCTTACCATGGAACTAGATGGTGGTGTACGTTAATGTCCCAAAATATTTATTTATTTATGTATTTATGTAACTTGTTAGATATTACCTTTATTTTTCTATTTTCGTAATTTGACTATAACATTGTATAGCGGTTCATATAATATCTACCTTTAGAATTTCAATTTTATCGAATACTAGCGACTCACCCTCGCTTCGCTCGGGTTCGTCCCTAGTTACGTTTCACTGCTGAACTGAGCTAAACGTTGTAAGTCAGTCTGTGAGTCGCGAGTAGTGAATAAAAATAGTAATTGCGAGAGTACCTTAGGTGATAGACATATAATATTGCGAACTTGCCGGTATAACTTTTTAAGACCTATAATTTTCTAGTACATTGTTTTGATGTATCTCTCAAGGTTCAGCCAGCGTTACCCATATAAATTTCTAAGGACGACTCGATAGAATCAGTCATTGCGTTTTCCCGCGGGAACGAAAGATGTGCCTGTAGTAAAAGGTATTCTAAATATTGACCCGAGTGATAAGCTATCACTATACAAAATTTAATTGAAATCGGTTCAGTACTTTTTGCGTGAAACGCGCACATCGATTTAACTAAGTTAATTTTGCTATAGGTATAGATAAGAATAGGTATTGCGAGTGTACCTTGAGAGATAGACATATACTGTTGTAGATGTTTCTGTTGGCCTTTTCAAGATCTACAATTTTTTAGTACATTGTTTTGATGTATGTCTTTAGGTTTAGCCAGCGGAGGGTTCCTAAGGAGGACTCGATAAAACCAGTTATTGCGATTTCCCGCGGGAAACAAAGATTTTCCTAAAGTAAAAGTTATCCTAAATGTTGACCCGAGTAATAAGTTATCAGTTCACAAAATTTCGTTGAAATCGGTTCAGTACTTTTTGCGTGAAACGCGTACAGACAAAGAGACAAACAGACAAACAGACAAAAAATTAATAACTATTGTTTTGGGGTCTATATCGTATACATAATACGTTACAGTCATTGTTTTAAAAAAATATTTCATGTACAGATTTCGCTAAGTTACTGCTTTATTATAGTATAGATACCTATTGGTTGTGTGATATTGACAGATGGACTGAAAATGAATTTCTTATTAGTCCTGACTTCGGAACCCTAAAATGGAATTTAATGTCGAAAGAAATAAAAAAAATCGATTTATGTAATTTTAAAAAAAAATAATAATTGTACGGTTTTTTTCGTTAATGATAATTTTCTATCTATATATACATAAAATGCTTTGTCCTGACGGACTGATCGATCAACGCACAGCCTAAGCCGCTGGTCGTAGAAACGTGAAATTTTGAGGACATATTCCTTATACAATGTAGGCATCCGCTAAGAAAGGATTTTTCTAAATTCATCTCCTAAAGGGGTAAAATAGGGGATAAAAGATTGTATGAAACTCTGTTATTCATAACGCGAAATGCATGAAAAGTGGTATTTAGCTTTAAGATGAAAAATAAGAAATATATGTATTAGATTTTTTTCGAAATTCATCCCTTAAAAGGGTAAAAGGGGGTAATAAATTTTACATGAGCAAACATTTATTTATGATCAGAAATACGTAAAACTTGGTATTAATGCTTTTTAATACAATTATATAAATACGTATTTTAGCATTTTTTGAAATTCATCCCATGAGGCTGTCAAATAGGGGATGAAAGTTTGTATGAAACTCTGTAATTGATGCACGGAAAATGTTATTTAACTTTAAAATGAAAACTAAAATAATTCAAATGTCATTTTTTTTCGAAATTATCCCTTAAAAGGGTAAAAGGGGGTTATGCTGTTTATATAAGGTAAAAATTGTTTATGATCAGAATTACTTAAAACTTGGTATTAATGCTCTTTAATACAATTAAACAAACATGTATTGTAGATTTTTTTTAAAATTCAGCCCCTAAGTAGGTAAAACTGGGCGTTGAACTTTGAGTTGTTGAATATATTTAAATAGAGTAACATGGCTCAAGTTATCTGTAAGTGCACATTTACTGTGTGGAATAAAGTACAGAACGTAAATTATTCTGAATCCAAAGGAAAATTATGTATAATTTTTCGACTGGCCACTGCAGCGACAACTATAACATATAAATTCAATGGAAATTAAAACTGAGCAAATTTTTCAGTCCACGCGAGCGTAGCCGCGGGCAAAAAGCTACAGCAAAATAAGAATGGCACTTTATATGTGTAACTTAAAAAAGAAGGAGAAGGAGGGAGACCGTAAGCTTAAGGTGTACATAGCACTAGGTCTTTAAAAAAAAACGTTGATGTTAGCCTGTTAGTATGTGAGTTAAAAAAAAAACACATTAGCCGAGTTATAAGGTTCTAAAGTCATAAATATTGTATGCGATTATATCATTGTACTCTCTTCCTCTAATTTTGGAAAGATGGAATACAAAAATGTGCAAAAAACACAGGTAGTGGAGCTTGCTAAATACCTAAAGTGTAAATTTATTTACAGAATATACGTTTAACATCTTTTAAGATACTGGATATTTTGAGCTACGATCGCTAAAATTTAATTTGTTTTCCATATATATTTCAGAAATACCTAATAAAACTTACACGAACTTAGTTTTGCAAGTAATAAAGCATGTTTTATTGCGGAAAAAGTTTATTTTTTTCGTGGTTTTATCGCGGGCGAAGCCGCGGGTTCTGCTAGTTATAAATAAATGGAAAAATGTGTACATGTCTAAATGATTCAATTGTTTATAAGAATTTTATTTCTGTTTTATATTATTAATTATCCAAGTATCATAAATACTAAGCACAAAATGTGTATAATATTTTTAATTTTATCGCCGCATCGTTCTGATTTTCGAAGAGCAAATATAATTCCATTCGCGGAATTACATTTGGCAACCGAAAGCATTGCGATATTGGCTTAACGGGCGGCGCCAAAATGAAGTTGTTCATTGATTACGTTCCATGCATCTACTTAAAATAAATTTATTTTTAATATATGGTATATTTAAAAGATCCCCGGACACATTGCAAGAAGTTACTAAAATATGCACGAGTAAACTTCGAAAGCACCTTATGTGACCTCATGAAAAAGCTTTCAAAATAACTGTAAACTGGTGCTTTAAGCATGAACTTTCTGTTAATCTCATGAAAACTGAATTGATCACATTTACTAACCGAAGAGCACCCGGACCATATAAACTCCCGAAAGCCTAAAGGCTTAACTTAAAATAAAACTTAAAGATGTAGTCAAGTACTTGGACGTAATTCTAGACAGCAAACTGCTCTGGAACAAGCACCTCGACTACAAACATAATAAACCTACAACAAACTAATAATTGAGTGCTACTATGCCCTAGATATAATATCATAGACAAATCATGTTATTCTTCAATGGATCAGGGAACACAGGGTTCACTCGGCAACGAAGCAGTTGACGAACTTGCAAAGATCTTGAAAGAAAAGAGGGGATCGAAACTGGAAGTAACTGGCCCATACCCGTTTATTCCCCTATTTTTTCAAAGTTTCGTAAGTGGATCCGCCAAAGATCCACCGCACTCCAAAACAACAGATGGTCGCAAACTGTAGACTGCAGGCAGTCTAGATTAGCGCGGCCTGTAGTAAATCCGCGCTTTACAAAACGCTTATTAAGCCTTAATAGAACAAATTTAAAAATGATGATAGGGACGATAACGGGCCATTGTCTTCTGAACAAGTATTTATTCAACATCGGCGCAATGGACAGTCCTGTGTATAGAGAGTGTTTCAGCATTGAAGAATCAGTCGCTCACATAGTCCTGGAATGCGTAACGATAACTTCTTAACGCGATGAAATCCTCGGATCAGTAAGATCGCTCCGCAAAGCCTGTGTAGTTCCCGGGAAACTTCTGGGCTATTAGCTATTAGGAGTTAGGCTGGCTAAACTAGTCAGGATTCGCAATGTACAAGGACCAAATGCGCGTCTAAGTACGGAAATCAAGTTCAATTTACATTTTCAATATGCGTGAATATTGTTAAGGCTGCATAAAAAAACTACTAATAAAGTCTAATTTCTTTATATTAAAATGATTAATTTAATAAAGTTTCATTTTGTCATTGAAGTACCGAATTGAATTTTAATACTTAATTCATAAACATGTAAATTACTATAGAAAAATTCTTTACTAAGGACTTTACTTGACGGCAAAATTTTAGGTATACATACATATAAAGAAAATTAATAAATGTAGTAGTGTCCAGAATCGGACACCCTGTGTCCTTTGAGTGTTCCAAAAGAACTACTTAAACTTTACAATATTATGAAGGGCATCGACTCCTTAATTTTCATTTTAAAATCCTGCCCTGTCTGTAACTCTGAATAATAAATTATTAACTGTACAACTGGGTTACGAGAAAACGATAAAGTTTTAAGGTAAATCCAAGTAACCTATAGGGAAATTAATTACCTTTATTTATGAATGTTTTTAGAGTACACGATTGCTGAAACAATGCCTCAGCCGGTGCCAGCCATGCATCCGGAAGATTCTCGGGCACTCTCCAATATAATACCGTCTTGTGGTAGACTGGGGCGATACCGCTCTGCCAATGCCCGAATTCGAGCCAAAATGAGGGATATGGTCCGCATTATAGGCGGCAGGCCAGCGCCACCGGGCAAGTGGATATGGCAAGTGGCCGTATTAAACCGGTATAAGGTGTAGTATATTTTTTCATGTTTCTTAAAACCTAAAAGTTTAAGTCATATAACTAGTATAATAAGATATATCTTGATTTTTCGAAAGAGAAAGTACAGTGCAATCCGAAAATTTTTTTATATATAATTAAATTATTTGCATAGGTACATATTATGTATGTACTATGTAGTTAAAGTATAAATATTACATGTATCCCCGGAAACGGGCATTCATACATAATGATATATTCCGATCACATTTTCATAAAAACGTAGTGGGAATAACATATGAATATATTTCACGAAATTAAAAGCCATATTTCACATTGGCATTTAATTTTATTGTGTCGCGAAATGAAAATGTGTATATAAATTCGGTTTTACTGATTTAGTACTATAATAAAACGTAAGTATATTACAACGACGTTAAGCTAGTGTGCACAAAATGTTAAATAAGCAAAAATATTGAGAAGGTCGATCAGTTTGCTAAACAGGGCCTCAAGTCTGCTATTGCAATGGTGTTACAGTTGTCGATCAATGACATCGTAATTGCTACTTTTTGCAATTTTGGTAGTCTACTAATTCAATGGTTTCCCGATGGTGTGTCACTGACACTCCAATGACACATTTGCAAATAATTGGTAGTCCCGTACATAATGACAAGTCAATGATCGAATTATTGCGTAGTCTGCTAATATTTTGACAGTTCTAATGACCATTGGAACGCCACTGAACTATCATTGATGTGCCATTGTGCAGTCATTGCATAAAAGCCGTGTTTGTTTGGTATTTTCTTAAGTTGTGAAGTGTGTGAACCTAAATAAAATGTTCAGAATAAAGTTTGGAGCGAAGAAATCGCCGTCCGCTGCTTGTTAAGGAGCAATATTGACCCCTTTCAGGATATTTCCGAGGTAGAATTTGTGAAAACATTTCGCCTTGGGAAGGAAACTGTAAGGGGGCTAGTGGAGGAGCTAACTCTACTTATTCCAAGACCACGTCGGAATGATGGAATATCGGCGGAGACGAAGGTTAGAAAACAACTTCAATTTCATTGCTTATCACTAAAGGCATAGCTATGGTCTAAGAATATATGATGTTGATATTAATGTAATATATACCTACATATTTCTGTTGCAGATTCTGATAGCCTTAGCATTTTACGCATCTGGACCTTTAAATAAAACTATCTTTTCGGATTTTTTCGCGGATTTATTTTGATTTTTGGTTCCCGACGTTTCGATTGCTTTACAGCAATCATGGTCACGGGAGAGACTGAGGTGTTAGATGTCTCAAAGGTATTATACAGTTGTTACAGACAGCCTACCCACAAAATAACAAAATGAATTCAAAATTTTTGAAAATTGGCATCAAAGTACCTTACAATATTTGTTAATTTTAATTTTAAACATTTTTTATAATTTTAATTACTTTTATACTTGAAACATGGAATATTATTTATATAATTTTAGCTGTTATTATTATAATTATTACAATTTTATAGAAAACTTTATTAATTAGTAATCTATATTTAGTGTTGCCATTATTATATTTATAACTATAAAGAAAAATAATTATTAATTACTTAAGCCAAATTATTGTTGTTTGTGTACTTCAGAAAATTAAAATTAATTAATAATTACATTTAAAAATGAAAAATATTAATTTGAATTACTAATTTGACATACTGTTATTTTGATCCGCACAGTAAGAACTTACTACATCTAACTGTCTGTTATGTTTAGATTTATTATTAGATTTTATAATATTAATAACAGGATCCCATGACGATGGTAGTTCCCAGCCATCTTCCCTATTGAAATTTGGATGTTTTTTAATTTCTATGGCTTCCCGAATCATTCTAGGGCGATATCGATTTTCTTTCGCGAGGATTTGGGGCTATCGAAACGAATATAATGGCTTGGGCGATCCTGACTATGTTTGCAGACAGCAGATGTTGCATTACGCCGGTGTTTCACATCAGCTATGTGTTCCTTGACCCGAGTTCTGATGGATCGCTTTGTTTGTCCGATGTAAGAGAGTCCACAATCACAATCAAGCTTGTAAACTCCTGCATCTTGTAGAGGGATGTGGCACTTGAGTTTACTTAGTGAATGCAGTTCAGAATATCTTAAAAAATTATGGATGGTCTCCTAGGAACGTTTTCCTGTAACTAAAGTATTTAAGGTACCTGCCCTTACTGTCCCGTCTCAAAAATCCACCCTGTATATATATATATATATATATATATATATATATGTATATATATATATATATATATATATATATATATATATAATAAGTAAAACACAATCAAATATATTGTTAAAACAGTGTATAAATAACCATATAATTTCAAGATGAGGAAAATAAGAACACTTAGCTTAATAAGCTTACGGGGTTTTGGTGTGGCACTGGTAGGAACGTGGACTTTGTCAGTCGGAGTCAGTTGGAGACGTTCAAGCTTTACATAGTTACCAAGCTGTACAAACCATCACAAGAGACTTGTTGACGATAAACCTGACGCCACCTTGGGACTGTTGGTCACCCGGAAATGGGACAGGTTACCAGATTTGAGTGTTATCGAGTTGTACGCCTCTCTTCGAACTTCCAATAACCCTACAATGTTCCATCGTAACCTGCTCAATTCTTCCTCATTTATTCATTCGGCTATCCTGTACAGGACTGCAAAAGTCGCAATATGTGCAAAGGTGTGTAAACACAGACGGCACGGTATGCTATATAAAATAATATGAAAATATTGTACAATCTAAATTATTCTGTTTTACTTTCACGAATTTAATAAAATTAAATGATTCATAGTTCTTTTCCTGCACGAGCCTTAGTGTTGGTGTCATACAATAAATTGAAGCTATTCTTCTGATCTTTAAAATGACATATGTCTCAACTTGATACACTCTGGGGACGGATCCCATACAAAGTTGCCCATTCTCCTTTCAAGAATCTTCCGACTTCTCGCTGTGCTTAGGAGCGGTAGATGGTAAGCACATCAGAACTATTAAGCCTGCATACAGTGGTTCGATATTTTTAAATTACAAACATTATTTTTCTATAGTGTTAATGGCGGTAGTAGATAGCGATTACAACTTTATATTTGTTGATATTGGCGTCTACGGAAAAGAATGTGATTCCAGTGTGTTTAAAGAAACCACATTTTGGCATAAATTAACAAACAATACATTAAACCTACCCGATGCAACACGTTTACCTGGAACTGACTACGATTTACTGTTTGTGTTTGTTGGAGACGAAGCCTTTGCTTTGCACTACCATTTACTTTGTCCATTCGGAGGTCATTAGCTTGATCAATTAAAACGAACGTTTAATTATAGACTCACAAGAGCACGAAGTTTTGTTGAATGTGCTTTTGGGATTTTATCCAATAAATGGTGATTCAATGACGATTACGGGCCTGAACCAAGTAAACGTCATAATTAATTATTTTATACAGATAGGCCTATTTGTCACATCCTGAATCTATCATATCCTGCATGAATTTTCTAACTATACGATTACGACAAGTATTTAAAATTGCAGCATTTTGAATAGATTATCATTAACTCATTACGGTACAGCTATATCAATGATGTATGCGATTTTGTTTATTTTGTATTGAAGCCTTGAATATCTGGTCTATTACAAAGGATTGGTCTTCTCGGTTTAGCATGGTCATAGTAGATTTTGTAATTATTATTTTCAAGAACGGAATTGGGTGTATATCGATAGTATATTTATTATCACTTAGTTTACACTTAGCCAGTCTACACTAGTCACTTAGTCTACACCTAAGTGTACATCTAAGTGACTAATCATTTATCTACTCATTCAATTAGTCTAAACTTAGTTAGTAGTGTTCACTCAGACAGTTATTTACTCAGTCACTTAGTGACCTAGTCACTAGACCCCGTGTACTAGACCCATTGACTTAGTGAACCAGTAATTGAGTGACACAGCTACTTAGTGACGCAGTCACTTAGTGACTCAGCCACATAGTGACCTAGTCAATTAGTGGCCCAGCTAATTAGTGACCCATTCACTTAGTGACCCAGACAAATAGAGTCCCAGTCACTTAGTGACCCTGATACTTATTGACCCGCCCACTTAGTGACCAAGTCAATTAGTGACCCAATGTCAATTAATGGCCCGGTCAATTAGTGACCCGGTCAATTAATGGCCCTGTCAATTAATGGCCCGGTCAATTAATGGCCCGGTCAATTAATGGCCCGGTCAATTAGTGACCCGGTCAATTAGTGGCCTAGTGCGTTGTGGCTTAGGGCAATCGTGGCCTAGTGCGCTCGTGGCCTAGTGCGTTGTGGCCTAGGGCGCTCGTGGCCTAGTGCGTTGTGGCCTAGGGCGGTCGTGGCCTAGTGCGTTGTGGCCTTGTGCGTTGTGACCTTGTGCGTTGTGGCCTAGTGCGTTGTGGCCTGGGGCGCTCGTGGCCTAGTGCGTTGTGGCCTAGGGCGCTCGTGGCCTAGTGCGTTGTGGCCTTGTGCGTTGTGGCCTTGTGCGTTGTGGCCTAGCGCGTTGTGGCCTAGGGCGCTCGTGGCCTAGTGCGTTGTGGCCTAGGGCGCTCGTGGCCTAGTGCGTTGTGGCCTAGGGCGCTCGTGGCCTAGTGCGTTATGGCCTTGTGCGTTGTGGCCTAGGGCATTGTGGCCTAGGGCGATCGTGGCCTAGTGCGTGTTGGCCTAGGGCGCTCGTGGCCTAGTGCGTGTTGGCCTAGGGTGCTCGTGGCCTAGTGCGTTGTGGCCTAGGGAGCTCGTGGCCTAGTGCGTTGACCATTAATTGACCGGGCTGCCATTAATTGACCGGGCCATTAATTGACCGGGCCATTAATTAACCGAGCCATTAATTGACCGGGCCATTAATTGACTGGGCCATTAATTGACAGGGCCATTAATTGACCGGGCCATTAATTGACCGGGCCATTAATTGACCGGGCCATTAATTGACCGGGCCATTAATTGACCGGGCCAATAATTGACCGGGCCATTAATTGACCGGGCCATTAATTGACCGGGCCATTAATTAACAGGGCCATTAATTAACAGGGCCATTAATTGACCGGGCCATTAATTGACCGGGCCATTTATTGACCGGGCCATTAATTGACCGGGCCATTAATTGACCGGGCCATTAATTGACCGGGCCATTAATTGACCGGGCCATTAATTGACCGGGCCATTAATTGACCGGGCGATTAATTGACCGGGCCATTAATTGACAGGGCCATTAATTGAGCGGGCCATTAATTGACTGGGCCATTAATTGACCGGGCCATTAATTGACCGGGCGATTAATTGACCGGGCCATTAATTGACCGGGCCATAAATTGATCGGGCCATTAATTGACAGGGCCATTAATTGAGCGGGCCATTAATTGACCGGGCCATTAATTGACCGGGCCATTAATTGACCGGGCCATTAATTGACCGGGCCATTAATTGACCGGGCGATTAATTGACCGGGCCATTAATTGACCGGGCCATAAATTGATCGGGCCATTAATTGACCGGGCCATTAATTGAGCGGGCCATTAATTGACCGGGCCATTAATTGACCGGGCCATTAATTGACAGGGCCATTAATTGACCGGGCCATTAATTGACCGGGCCATTAACTTTTAAATATCGAACGACGGCAATTCTCCCTCGTCTCGAAATTCCGTGTCAGTCGAACTGTGCCATGTGTCCCATTTTAATATTTTTGCTTTTGAGCTTTATTTTACTTAAAGCAAAGTCTATTTTTGAATATCTTTATTATTGAATGAAGTGGGCTGAGTACGCTTTAATTTCAAACAAAGAACGCCACCATCTGGGAACAATATTTCGAAAAAATAGCTGACCAAAGTTTAGCCACTAGCTTGTGCCATTGTCAATAAAACGTATAGTGAATTGTGTTTTTTTCTAAATTTTAAGTTTTAACGAGTTTGAACCAAAGAATCGGTAAGTTCCTGTTTAATAACACATTTTAGATTGTTTTTCGAAGCTTTTTACATAGTTACAATTGTATAATAAGTAGTATTTCTCGGCGAAACATCGAGTAGAAATAGCCGTTATTCAAAATTACGCACGACATTCGCGCGTGAATTGACCGATCGTTTGTTTTGTCTATATTATTTTTCATTTATACTTAGTTTTATAGCTCAATAACCTCTGTTTCAATAAATTTCAGTTAAAGTAATCCAAATCACCCTAATCAAAAGCATTCTACCGCTAGACGTAAAATAATACGCAAGGAGCGAACGCCGCGCGCGCGCCTAGGTCGCACCGATACTTGCGGTATTTGAGTGCAGAGAGCATTGAGCGTAATAGGTTAATTGACCAGGCCATTAATTGACTGGTCAATTAGTGACCCGGTCAATTAATGGCCCGGTCAATTAATGTAGCAGGTTTTTAGTTTTTATTTTGTTGCTGGCTCTCTGGAGTGTCCTCATGTTATTTGCGATAAGCAACGAAATCCATGCCATCGTCTTGTTAAAAAAAGTGCATATTATTATAGCATAATCCGGCTACAGGTCTCCAGGTCTAGCAGGTTTTTAGTTTTTATTTTGTTGCTTGCTCTCTGGAGTGTCCTGATGTTATTTACGATTAGCAACAAAATCCATGTCATCGTCTTGTTAAAAAAAGTGCTTGTTAAGGTAGCATGAAGCATGAAATCGGTCAAAGCAACAAAATCGGGGTCTTAGCAACTAATTAGCAACAAATTAGCTGCAAAATACCATGTAGGTTTCGATTGATTCCTAACCTTTCACTGCTATCTTAACAGACCTCATTGAACTTGCGTTCGAGACAGTTCGTAACACGAATTCCCGAAACAACTTGTAGACATGAATCAGAAGCGAGATGAGTCTAAAATTATATAGCAAGGCGTTATCGCCCTTTCTACAGAACAGTACAACTACGCTTCTGCTCCATAATTGTGGGGTTTTCCTTCGAGTATGATGGAATTAAGTAACACCTTCAGAAATTCAGCTGTAGTTCCACCTGCACCCGGTGCTATGTTGTTCTTAATCTGTTTTAGTAACGTCCGGGACTTCTTCGGTATAGTGTCGGGTTAGCCTGGTTAATTAATCATTGCCCAGACTGATAGGTTGTCGCGTTGTTGATAGCTGTCCATAAAATCTCTTGATCTCTCCCATAAATAAGCTACATATACCTATATCCAATAAATAGCTATATGATACAATGCTACTGTCGTCGGTTTTAAACTTTACTAGCCGGCTTTGCCCAATAGATAGATCAAAAAACCTTGAAAACCACTTAATAAGCTTTATTTTATCACTTTTTACTTTATAAGTTTTATAATGTTACTTCAATTTTCGTATTTCTATCCAATATTTCTATCCAATATAACAAAATTCAATGTAATTTTAACGATCACTTTATGTTACTACTATTTAACTAATCACAGGAAAGCGCTTTGTGTTTTCACTTATTACACATAAGTTCAACATAAATTCAATATTATTTTAACAACTAATACTTATCTTTTCTGCCGTAATGAATGTCTGTCCAGAAACTGCCTCTTCCAATCAGCCGGAAGTGACATTTTAATTAAAATTTTATAATATCATCCTAAAAATCAGTTAAGTGTCCATAGTTTATAATTTAATTTTAATAAATAACACAATAGTATTTCAGAATTTTTAAATGTAATAATATTATTTGAAAATTATTAATGTCTTACTATTTAATTTATTTTTTAAAGCATTTATTTTTAAGCATATAATTATAAAATTAGTAACTCGAAAATAAGTCTAATTTTAAGATATTAACTGTTAAATTATTATATTTTAAAATTAATATATTTTAAAAGTAAAATCAATAGACATTCCACATTAATTTGAAGTAGTCATATTATCTCTCATTAATTATATTAATTTATCAATGACTTTTAATTAAAATATTATTATTAATGATTTCTAATTATGTATATTATTTTTATTTCTAATTATGTATACAATTTTACTTCGTGAAAGCCAGTTTATCAATATGTCGTAGTAAGGAAATTGTCACACATGTGTAAAAAGTGTAAAAAGAAAACATTAGAATATAGTTTGTAATCTTTATTGTAAACCATGTCTGAATAAAGGCTTATAATATTATTATTATTATTTGTATCTCTTTGTAATTCACGGGCTCGAAGGAGCCCGGTCCTTTGGAAGGCTTGCGTGGGGACACAGGTCCAACACGTAGAGGCCCTTTAAGAGATTCAAGCTTGTTTAATGTGACGCATCAGCCGGGATCCATCTTTGAGTAACCCATAGGGAATTGCCCATAGATGGCCTCCGGATAATTATTATTATTATTATTATTATTTTATTTTTATAATTTTGTTCTCCTAGGTGACTAGGGTAGCTATAACCAATTATTGCGGGCAAATAGCCAAGCAAAAACTGGGTGGGTTTTTCATAAGTTTCGGTGGTTTAAAAAAAGATATTAGCCATGTAATTATATAAATAAAATGTTATAAATAAATAATAATGATAAGTAAATCTGCAAGTATAATTCGTAAATTTTGTTGTTTCCGTTTTGTGCAAGTTAAGTATCTCCTAAGTCTATTTGAAGTCGCATTTAATTTTTGTTTAAGTGTATCTAAGAAGTGTTGTGGTTCTGTATTAATTTCTTCATGTTGTGTGTGGGTTTTGTATTTAAGTTTTATTTCTTCGACTGTCTTGACTATTCTCTGATTTCTATTCCCTGATATATACTGTGTAAGTCTACCTATTTCTAATCTATATTTCCCTATTTTTCTTTCAATTCTTTTTTGCCATGACGGTTTATTTTTACGTGTACTATTTTTTTCACTAAAATTAAATTTTGTGCCATTGCAGAGGGCTGCTGTGAAAGCGGCTGTATATATTATAGTATGTAAAGAGTTAAAGCTTAAATCGTTAATTAAGTGTTTCGGAAGTATTTCATTATTCAAATGCTGGACTATCTGTGAAAATTTACGAGACGATTTCTGTTTGGGGATATACGGCCTTGCTTCTGGATTTGTGTCAATAAATCGGGTTAGTGCATTATTGAATTCTGTTTCAATATACTTTAATAATTCACTTGGGTGTTTCTCTGTCAAATTATTTCTAGTGCTTTGTGTCAGTGGATGTGTTAGTTGTTGTGAGTCTAATTGAACAGATGTTGAATTAGCTGAGTTGTCTAATTGGATATGATAAATAGTATCTCCGGTTGCAGTATTCTGATTTAAAGTGGACTGAGTGTTAGGGACTAGTTTTAGCTCTATTTGTCTTCTTATTTCATTAATTCTATCAGTGTGTATACTCTTGTTATTAAATATTAATCTTCTTTGGTCTGCAATTCTTTGTTCTGTGAGGTGTGATAAGTGTGGGTGTCTCGCTATAAATAACTCAAACAAATTTTTCCGATAATCGGTCTTATTGGTCTCTAGTTTGGTCACCTCAAAGTAGCACCTAACAATTTCTTCATTGAGTTCATTCGACCATCACATTCTAGTGTTTGTCGGTGGAAGTGTATGAGTTGATTGGTTAGTATTCTGTGTTTGAAAACGATTTTCAATTTGTAAGAGGTTCATTACTTCATCTCTGATATCGTCTAATATGTTTTGTGGTAATAGCTTTCTTCTCAAGATCGCTCTTCGCTGATCTCCTATACGCTGTCGTGTTGCTTGCATTTCGGGGAATTTAGTGTTGAATTCTTGGTGTAGCGATTCTAAATAATTATTCATAAGTGTAGTTTCACATTTTGTTATGTTAAGATATGTGCGCCATATAAAGCGGTTCATACTTTCTGTCCATTTTTTTCGCGCACGTGAAGGGCCAGCAGTGGGTACAGAGTTAGTGGCAGTTGCCTCCTGCACAACAGCTGTTGACCTTGTTTCTGATGAATATGAAGATGATGGTGATGAATTAGATGAGCGAAATAGGGTATGAGTGGAAGAAGGTGACGGTATATTTGTAAAGAGAGAATGACTTGATGGGGAAGGAGATAATGAAGGTGATTGGTCGGCTGTAGCATTTTGTTCGAGGGGAACCCGCCTGCTCAGTCCCCCGTCGCCAACGGTTCGCATGCTGTAGCATCCAGCGTCGGCTCCAGATGCGCCCCGGCGACCCCCGGGCAGCGGCCGCAAACTATATCTCTTATTTTCCATGTTCTCCATTAAAGGGTTACCATAGCCATGTTAGTCGTGCCAGTAATCTATTGTCACGTGTCCGCCCCCTACGTGAATCAGATGGTCGATTCGGACGTATGGTTGGATTTTAGGGGGCTTATTATTATTATTATTATTATTATTATTATTATTAGAATCCTCCTAATATGACAAAGGTGAAAGTTTGTATGTTTGATTCTTAGTTACTTAAAATTTGGGCGCACTCCACCCAACGCCACTTCGCTAGGCTCCGTCCTTCGATGCTACGATTATAGTGGCCGAGTGCTAGCTCGGGCTGGCTCTCCAAGAAGTCCAGCAATGCAGGCTCCAATAGGACCATAATTGAGGATTTTTACGCGACCACGAACAAATTGACCTATCAAATGATATTGACATTTAATGTCAATGCAACAGTTACAGATGAAACTTATTTATTTTGGACGTTTTATTTTTTTAGATTACACTTAAAATTTATCTTTTTAGCTTTTTATGATCATTTTACATAATGCTTAGTCTTTAAAATATAAATTGATAACATATATAATCGAACCTAGCCTAAAACTCATTTCGGCGAACGCTTTTTGAACTAATGGCAATACCGATTCCCTTTCCACTACAAGCCAACTACAATTCAAATACAATCCAATGACAAGACCAATGATCGACCGTTGTAAATTTAGTAGACTACGAAATTTTGGACCAATGGTAATTGAATTAAAATTGCATTGTTCCATAATGACAATTCATGTAAAATAGCAGACTTGAGGCCCAGGTCTGCACTGATGGAGATATAATTTATATGTTACCTTTCTATACAGACTGTCTTTATTTTATAAAAGAAAAATGCTTGAATGCTTGGAAAGAGTATTTTGATATGAGGTCTAAAGAAAAAGGCATATGGTACAAAACGATTCAACCACAACCTTGTTATTATTCTTGGGTGGATATGTGTAATTTAAAACGTGAAGACATTGTGATGGCTTTGAGACTGCGCTCCGGACACATTCTATTAAATAAGTTTGGATATTTAATGAAGAAAGTTCTTTCTCCTAACTGTCTCGATTGCGGAGTTGTAGAGGATGTGTACCACATCTTAATGGAATGTGCTCGTAGCGAACCCCTTCTATCACAATTAACAGATAGATCAATTGGAATATGTAATATATATCTTGCGAATCCTACTTCAGAGTTAGCCAAAATTATGTATAATATAGGTAAATATAATATAAGTAAGCGTAACTAGATATTATTAAAACTAATGTATAGATAAGAATATTTGTGTAACCTACCAGAGCAACATAGTCACCTAAGTGACTCAGCTCTTAAAATGAGAATAAAAAAAAAAGCAAAAATATTGTTATTTTAGGAAGCTTTCTGCGGCGGTACACTGATAGCACTGCGGTGGGTGGTCACAGCTGCTCATTGTGTAAGGAAAAGATTGTACGTACGTCTTGGAGAGCACGACTTACTCATACGGAACCACGGAGAGATTGAGATGAAGGTGACTGAAGCTGTGATCCATCCGCAATATGACCCGGATACTGTAGTCAATGATGTCGCTCTGCTAAGGTAATTATTACATTAACGAATTGTTCGGGTAATTCTTATTTGAATTTTATAGAGTACTGTTTACCTTTAAATATTGTTTGTATCACATCCGTTATGAATAAACTAAAATCGTTATAAGTAAGTAGCACTTAAACCTAAAACCATACAATGAATAATGCATAGTCACATTCTTTACGATTCTAATAGTGCGTGACGTCGCTTAAGTTACATACAACAAAAGACCTAATGGACAAAATCAAACTATATCACTGTGTTTGTTAAACGCATACGTTAATTCAAAACTACCATAATTTCTTCTGTCAGGGTTACAGTTAATGTTGTGATTATACAAAATTCAAAATCAATAATAATAACAATTTGTTATTGAAAAGGCTCGGAAACCGGTTAAGCCATAAATACCTAAGAATTTAATATTTCGCTTTCGTTCCTAATGAACTGGTATAATAAGGGTTACGTTCAAAATAAACTCTCTATAAGGTTAGGGTTATTTAACCGCTATTGACCCGTTTTTAAGAGGATTGTAAAGCTGTAAATTTTTATACAAAAAGCGATAACGTTTTCCCCCCATTAACATAGTCTAATTTTCATAATTTTTGGAAATGTTGTAGATATAATGAAAAACTAGGTCCGTACGATTTTATTTTAAGGAAATATTGAATATGATAGAAGTTATTAGCATCTAAATATCTGTATTTTAGACTTAAAAACTTTCTCGACCGTATTTTTTTAATTAAACTAAACTGAATTACTAAAAAAGAAAAAACGTACAGACCTAGATTAATGTGTACTGAATCTAATGAGACCAAAATTGTCTCATTTTTTAAATGTTTAGGGGGATGAAAACGTTATCGCCTGAAACAATGTTTTAAACAGGAAATGTAGGTAATTGCCTCTAAGATTTACAACTCTCTCTATCGCACCATACGGGTTGGCAAAGCGAGCGGTATGAAACAGAGATTTTTTTTAAAAACCTACTCGCGCTGCGTATCGACACTTCACAATCCTCTTAACCCACCATTCGTGACTTCAACTTAACGTCCATTCTTGGTGACGCCGGTCCTACGCACCGAGATTTTTAAACGACGATTTTTCCAATTATTTTACGTACAATTGGTTTACTTTTAAAAATGTATATTATTTGATAATAAAAGAAAATATTTTATGGATCATGATTCGTTTATTTATAATTCATATTTATTAAACAATTTCATATAAACCATTAAAAGTCAATGTATTTTTACGCATAATTTTTTTTAATTTAAAAACGCACTACAATCATGTATTTTTTCAATAAAATCAGCTTCTGTCAGTCTTTTGAGTCTAGAAATTTTAATAAAATAAACAAAAACAATTATCATGTTTACTCAGGTCGTAAAATATCTGCCGTGTTTACATAATCCGGTTTATTTTAGTTATGGAACGAAATGATTATGGATTTCGTTCTCAACGAAACCTTTACGCAAAACTGTTAATAACCGATATTACACAAACCGGTTCCGAGCCTTGGTCGCTGCATCCCTCTACTGTATTAAAATTAGTGTATTTGAATATTATTATTTTGTCTTTGTTAGTGTGCGAATTAATTAACCTGTTCATTTAAGCCATTTCAATGTGTGTAAACACGATATCTCTGCAGTATTTTAGTATAGAGTTGAGTATGTTGCAGATTCTAGGTGACACTGCAGCATCAGGCTTAGGTTACTATATCATTGCAATTTCATTAAAGTAAAGGGATACCAAGTTTCAAATCGATTAGATCTGTGGAAGTTGTTCATATCCGTTTACCCTCTAGAAAAGAGCTGATGGCCTGCAAACTGCTGAATGATTTCCTTGATTTATATGCTGTTGATGATGTTGATGCTAGCTAAAAACACTCTCACCTTTACCTTTCTAACAAAAAAAAAAACTAAATTAAAATCAGTTCATCCGCTTGTAGCATCGTAGCTAAAGACCAAGATACACAGATATATACGTTAAACTTGTAACTTCCCTCCCCTAGTAAATTACCTTTTTGCGTCGGGGCTTAATTAACCCTGAAATTCTTCGGGAGACCTAAATATACAAACCACTCTGAGTTTGTGTTTTTGTTAAGTTCGGTCTAATCTCAAAGACAACTGTACGGATTTTCATACTGTTTTCACTAATTAGAAGAGAGATTCTTTAGGTAAGTAGGTAAGGCTATAATTTATAAATATAATGCTAACAGTAAGCTGCTGTTATGATTATATTTCTATGTTAAGTCGGAAAAAATCGTCCTTTCTGAAAACTTTCGTAATATTGTAAACTCAAAGTGTATCAAGGTATGCTAGTTACTTAGCTTAGTGGGTCACCAATTTAATATAATTCAATTCTCAAAGCATTCAATGGTCGATCTACTCGCAATAAGGCCAAAATATGGCGCATGTGAGTCTTCTTTACTTTATTAATTACATAATACATATTTTATATTTCTTCTTCTTCCCTTTGCTCGGGTTCGTCCCTAGGTACATACGTTTTAACGGTAATATACATACATAGGTATACATTAAGGAACATACGAAAAAAATAGCTGAATTGGTCGAGACGTTCCAGAGTTTTGCACTTATCAACATTCATTTTTATTTATATAGAATAGATTTAATGGATATATCCTTTTAAAATAACCTGCATACATATATTCAATAAGTTTATATAATACTCAAGGGGATGCAACGTGTACCTATTGTTGAAGACTATGCAGTACAAATATTTACGAAGTAACATGTTTAATTTCCTTTAGTACGGACATTTTGATTGATATCCTCAATCTAAGTAATTTCATTGCCTTTATTGAATAAAATTCCGTTTTATGAATGTATTTATATTGTATAGCTTACTGTAATTGTACTTTTTAGGAACCATCTTGTGAAAGGAAGATACTAAATAAAGCTATTAATTTTGTTTTATGTCGATATATTTCGGGCTCTCTTACGGGAGTAATTTGTATCAAGTATGGATAATAACTTTTTATTTTTTTTAATTTAACTTAATTAAATTTTAATATTATTTTATAACTTTTACTAAATTTAAGTATTCGAAAAAAAATTGCATAGCGACAATTCATAGGTTGGAGAGTAATGTAGAGCTGTCTGTCCTTCTGTCTGTATTATTAATATGATAATTATATCAAGTTTCACTCAAAGGAAACATTCCTTTACATACATTAATGATATTATTAACTGTTTTCATTATTTTTAAACAAGCTTATTTTAGCCAAAAACAGAACCAGTAAAAATTGCAAAAAGCACAACGTCACTATTTTATCAAACTAATCGATAAAATAGTGAGAATAAATAAAAACTATAGTGAGAATAAAATCTCTAAAACAAATATTATGTTTTACAAGTAATTGTAAATCTCTAGAACTTAGTGTTTTGTAAAAATAGGTAATTTAAAGTAAAAAAGTAAAATAATTCTATGGAATTATGTCTGAAAAATTAAATTAGACTGAATCATCCAATGCAATGTAATTGTAAGAATTTAAAATAATGTTTTTATAATATACTAGCGACTCACCCTCGCTCCGCTCGGGTTCGTTCCTAGTTACGTTTTAACATTTAGCTCAGAGATGAGATATTTTCCCGCAGTAAAAACTATCCTATATGTTGACCCGGATAACCAGCTATCATCATACCTCCAGTGGTTTTTCTGTGATGCGGTAACAGACGTCTGTCTGTTACCGCATCATACCGCATAATCTAGTCTAGACAGACAGACAAAAATTCTAAAATTATAGATTCGGCCTCTGAATCGATAATAAAGTCTATTTCAATAAGATTTTCCAAAAAATATTTAATGTACAGATTCGACTCAGTTAGATTTTTGTTATATGTATAAATGACAGAAAAAAGGTATTTAAAAGTAAAAAAGATTATTTGCGTTAAATAATTCTATTGGATTAAGCCTAATCAAGCAAACACGGGCGTCCGCATCAAGTACAGTTATAAAATTGCGCGCTCAATTAAAATATACAAATAAAACAAATATAATTAATGGATTTATTTATATTAGCTTACAAGTTAACGAAACTATGCTTTAAATGTTGTATTAATATATAAAACCCTTCAACCTTCATCAAACGAAACACGCATGTTCAATATATTCAGCTATTCAACAAGCATCATGTTCCAATTTATATTATGAAAAAGGTATCGGTCGGTTACGTAACAAATATTTTATATTTATTAGTTGTATAATAAATACCTTTGCCTGAAAATTCATTAAAAAATATCTAAGCCCTCTTAGACATTTCTTAGTTTTTTATTAGAGATTCTGTGAAAAATGCAAAACAGTTTGTAAAAATGAGGTGCTAGAAAAAATGTATACCTACCTTATCGACTTTACTCACGATCGTATTTATCCATTGAGTAGGATGTACTTGAAAATTTAAACTATGATTATGTATATATTGTTATGTATACGAGTATATATATATATATATATATATATATATATATATATATATATATATATATATTATATTATATACTCCACAATGTACATTAGATCATTGATACATTAGTTTTACAAGTACATTACGACCTTACAGTCTTTACAAATATTTAATACTAGCGACTCACCCTCTCTCCGCTCGGGTTCGTCTCTGCTTACATCTTAACGTTTAGTATATAGATTTCTCATAGATAAGATATTTTTTCGCAATAAAAAGTATCCTATATATTGACCCGGACCATCAGCTGTCATCATACTAAATTTCATCCAAATCCCTCCAGTGGTTTTTCCGTGATGCGGTCACAGACAGACAAAAATTCTAAAAACCATAGAATCGGCCTATATATTAATAATAATGTCTATTTCAATAAGATTTTCCAAAAAAATATTTAATGTACTGATTCGGATTTAGTTACAATTTTATTTTATGTATAGATTTTAATCTATCAATAAAAATATTAACAAAATTTGAATGTTGTGCCGCAATGGAAAATGTCTCTATATTACAGCTTTGACCAACAACCAAAGTGAAAAGAGACAATATATGTTATTTTTCATTTGGGTTCCTATTTATATTTTTATGGAAATAGGTTTGAAAAAGCGTAGATAAATAAATCAAATGATTGAATTGATGTAAATATAAAAATCTAAATATAATAGGGTAATAACTACAAAGTGAGAGCATAAAAAATATTTATTTTCAAGTTAATAGTTTCTCAGTTATGTGCGAACTGCGAATATTTGATATTTAAAATACTATCTTTTCGGTTTTATTTTGTGCACACCATCTGTAATATATTTACTAATAACTACAACTTTAAAAAGGTCAAAAACCTTACTTCTTACTTACTTACCATGTTTGTTGTAAAGGGTTTTAAATGTCGAGAATAGAAAATCGAAATAAAAATGCGAGAAAATCCGAAGAGATTTTTTATTTAAAATATTTTCTAATTCATTGAATGTTTATAGACTACCATCGCCGGCGCGACCAGATTTAGGTCACGGTATAGCCTGTCTTCCGAAACCTAATCAGATTCTGCCTCCGCATTCAACGTGTACAATATTGGGATGGGGGAAGAAGCGCGCTACAGATGTACACGGCACAAGAATTCTTCATGAAGCTCAGGTATAAAATCATTCAGTAGAAAAGCATAATTTTTGCACTGAATTCATCTTTTCATACATATGTTATTAGTTTTGTAATTATTGTTATATATATGTAGCAAGCATAATATATTTAGCAAGGATTCCGTCGTCTTCTTCACATGTTATTTTAGGTAATTCACTTTTAGTTACTTAAATACCTCAGTAATATAAAATACATTGTATGTTTATTCGTTTTTTTTTCTGTACAATTTATAGATACGAGAATTAGTTTCATATACAATAATGAAGTAACTTTAATTTTATGTCATAGTCTGATTTTATAATTTTTTATATCTTCTGACCTTCTTCTGAGATTCTGGCCAAGCCCAAAGTATTTGTATTATATATATGTATGTATATCCGATCCTATGTTCTATCGTAACTAGTAAAAAGTTGTTAATAATAAAAATAATTAACAAAAGCCCGACAGTGTTAAATGCGAACAAAGTTTTAATACAAAGTCAATTGTTATTTATTTAATTAAACATACCTACTAGCGGGCACATTTTGATAGGCACCCAGGCCAAAACATATTGTCACTTTTGTATATGTTACCGGAAATGTATGAAATCTAGGAATTGTATACAAATCCTAGGAAATTTATATAATTCCGAAACTATTTAGGAAATGTATAAAATATTGTTTCAAAAACTATTTAATACATAAATGTCCTGGGAAATGTGCACAATTCCTAGGAATTGTATATAATTCCAATATCGTATTAGGAAATGTATAAAAATAATGCTTTCTGTAATAAAACACGTTGTTAAAAAAGCTTATGGCGTACTTTTAACTGTTTTAACCTAACCTAACCAAGATCTGAAGACAATTACCTAAGTTTTTACCTAGCATTTAGAGTTTATGGCACTCGCCAGCTGCTGCCGCGGCACGCTCGCTTCGCTCGCTCGGCTCGTGCGTAGTTTTAACTGTTCTAAGACTGACAGTTAACGCGGCACTAGCGAGATCGCCTGATCAGACAAAAAAATACCCTCCCCTCGCCCCGCTATCCCCGCATACCCATTGGTATCTCAAATATTTACATTTCCGATTGCTATTTAGAAAATGTATAGATTTCCTAGGAGATGTGTCTAATATAATTTATTTTACACATTTCCGTGCGATTTTAGGAATTACATACATTTCCTAGGAATTGTATACAATGACGGGTTACATACATTTCCGGTAACATATATAAAAAACTGATTTTGATTAAATACACCATGAATGTAGCAATCTTGCAGCCGGAACTTGATCCTTATGAATACCTGTATTTGACGTTCAATTTATGGGAATGGAGCGGAAACGACTAGAAGATATACTGGGTTTATTGAGCATAATATAAAATTGAATAAAATGTTAATATTTTGGAAAGTAACGTTAAGAAAATAAAATCATCGTTATTAAATAGTAAATATTACAATATTATCAGTATATTATCACATTTTTTTCATTATATTAAATTTTCTAGATTTTCTAGATGCTTAATAATAGCCTAGGATTAACTTCAAGTTTCATTCAAATCCGTTTAGCTATTTCAGTGAGAAGGACGTACAAACTTTCGCATATACTCGTATGTACGTATAATAGTAGTCCGATAATTTATATATTTTTCATACTATGATAGGTGTCTACAATACAACAAGGTGTATGTCGACGTTCATATTGGCAGTACGCTATCACGGACAATATGGTATGTGCGGGTCGCGGTCACAAAGACTCATGTGCCGGGGACTCGGGAGGGCCACTACTATGTAGAGACCGTACAATGCGATATGTTCTACAGGTAAATAGAGCTCACAAGTTAGCTATTGATCGTAGCTTCACATAACTAAATATTATTTCGTATCTCGTCTTTTTTATTTATTGTGTATCCAATAGATGGATGGATAAACCATTAACAAATTATAAAATTTTTGTTTTTTTTTGTTATTAAAACTATCTGTTCATATATAGAAGAAATTAATAAAGTGTATCAGCTCCATCCATTACGTGGATTACAGTTTACTAAAAATATGTTTATTAAAAAAAAGCTACTTAAAATAACTAGCTTTTTTTGATACAATTTTCTATATTACACGAAATCAGATATCCAAAGTCGAAATGAAATTTATATTCAATGTAATGACTGACTATTGAATAAATATGGCAGCTCACATTAATTTTATTACGAAAGGCGTATATAGCACCAAATAACATTAAGATAAAAATGTGTATTTATGTTTAAAATTGCACGTTGATTTAAAAAAATGTTTCTATTGCAATTTTTTTTTTAAATACAGATTACAAAGTATTGCCAAGGGACAATAAATTTTAGCATATGAAAAGTTTCTTTTAAAAAAAATATCAAGAATTATTATTCAATCATTAGGCACTTTGAATATATTAAAATAAGATTATACATTTTAATATTAGTATATTATAAAGGGTTACCTAAATTTGTATGTAGGGGATAATCTCTGAATCTCAGACTACTAGTAGTCCGATTTTGAAAATTCTTTTATCTATATATACATAAAATGCTTTGTCCTGACTGACTGATCGATCAACGCACAGCCTAAACCGCTGGTCGTAGAAACATGAAATTTAGAGGACATATTCCTTATACAACGTAGGCATCCGCTAAGAAAGGATTTTTCGAAATTCATCCCCTAAGGGAGTAAAATAGGTGATATAAGATTGTATGAAACTCTGTTATTCTTAACGCGAAATGCACAGAAAGTGGTATTTAGTTTTTAGATGAAAAATTAGAAATATATGTATTAGATTTTTTTCGGAATTCATCCCTTAAGAGGGTAAAAAGGGGTGATAAAGTTTATATGGGCAAACAATTATTTATGATCAGAATTACTTGAAACTTGGTATTAATGCTCTTCAATACAATTAAATAAATACGTATTTTAAAAATTTTTGAAATTCATCCTATAAGGCGGTCAAATAGGGGATAAAGTTTGTATGAAACTCTGTAATTAATGCACGGAAAATGGTATGTACCTTTAAAATAACAACTAAAACAATACAAATTTCATTTTTTTCAAAATTCATCCCTTGAAAGGGTAAAGGGGGGTTGTGCTGTTTATATGAGGAAAAAGTTGTTTATAATCAGAATAACATAAAACTTGGTATTAATGCTCTTCAATACAATTAAATAAACATGGATTGTAGTTTTTTTTTAATTCAGCCCCTAAGTGGGTAAAACTGGACGGTGAAGTTGGAGTTGTTGAATATATTTAAATAGAGTAACATGACTCAAGTCTTCCGTAAGTCCACACTTACTGTGTAGGATATAAAGTAGAGAACAGAAATTATTCCGAATCCAAAGGAAAATTATATGCAACTTTTCGGCTGGCTACAGTAGCTACAGCAAAATAAGAATGGCAATTTATATATGTAACTTAAAAAAACGGAGAAGGAGGGAGACTGTAAGCTTCAGGTGTACATAGCTTTGGGTCTTTAAAAATAACGTAGATGTTAGCCTCTTAGTATGTTAGTTAAAAAACCCATATTAACCGAGTAACATGACTCTAAATCGTAAACATTGTATGCGATTGTATCATTGTATTCTCTTCCTCTAACTTTGGAGAGACGGAGAGTAGAAAAATCTGCAAAAAATACAGGTAGCGGAGCTTGCTAAATATACGCGTAATATCTTTTAAGATATTGGATATTTTGAGTTACGATCGCTAAAATGAAATTTGTTTTTCTTATTTTTGCAAGTAATAAAGTTTGATCGCGGGCGAAGCCGCGGGATCTGCTAGTTATTACATATTTTAATAAAATACAAAGTGAGTAATAAAGCGAGATCTATACATAAAATATTTTTAGATGACAATGACTACGTTATTGATTCCAAAACAATAGTTATTGCAATTTTTGTCTGTTTGTCTGATGTATCACTTTGCTTATTATAGATAATATATGTGTAGATAAAAACACTAAAATAAAAACTTATACTTTAATTTTGTTATATGATCTCTTAACTAATTCTTATTATTTTATTTTTCCTGCCTCTAATGTAATAAATTTACAATATATATTATATATATTTACTAGTACGGCCCCTTTTCTCAAATGTATTAAGGTTATGGGTACTTTACGCTGAGAGTCTCCTGTAATACAAATTTCATTTTATAATAAACCTATTCTACATTCTAGGGTATAACAAGTTTTGGCGATGGCTGTGGCAAACGCGGCAAATATGGAATTTATACAAGGACGGCCGGTTACGTCACCTGGATGCGTAAAATTATGACCAACAAATACTTTGACGATTGACATCTTTGGTTAAATAATCGATATTGTGTTGTACTCTACACTTGTATTAAGAAAGTTTCAAGTAATATATAGTAAGTTTGCTTACTGCTACCCCGATGCAGTCTATTCGGATTTCCTTCAACAATATTAAACTAATTAATGCCTGCTTATTTATTAAGAGTCACATTAATTTATCTACTGCCGCAACTTGAGGAGTATTAATGGTGTAAAAGCTTAGCAATTGCGCAGTTTTTTAGTAAAAATGTTGCTTGTTTCGTTGTAAATGTATAACTGTAAATATTTTCCTTTTTATTTTAGTATTCTTCAGACTTATATAGTGATACATCTATTGATATATCATATCAAAGGCTATATATAAAGAGTGCCTATTCATTGAAATCAACGTTAATCCAACTATTTTCAAAGGATTCATAGAGAGTACCTATAATTCACGTAATTTCAATATAAAATAAGCAGTGACATTTAAATATCATTAAATTATGATATATGTTAATATGAAATATATAAGAGGACAATCTCGTATTTTATGCAATATTTATAACACGTGTCCAAATTTCCACCTGAAATATGGTACTCGTAGCTCTAGAACGCTTCAGTAGGTTTAAAGAGCAAATCATGTAATACTGGCGTACGTGGCGAGTAGGTACACACTCTTACGCTTTATAAACTGGAACCGGATTTCATGAATCGTGGGCTTAAATATAAACATATTTTGATAAAAATTGATATTATATACTTAACTAGTATTGATTTTGTCATTCTTGCTTATCAAATACCAAAAGTTACTAGTAAAATTATATTATTAGAAAATATTGAGAATGTATAAGTTATTTTTAGGTAAGTTACATTAAGGTTTTCATTTTCGGGCAAAACGATTCGTGAAATTTATGAATTTCCTCAAATTTACTCTTAATTGAGGAAATGGTGAATCTATCACCATTTCATTTCACTATTTCCTCACCTAGCATACACAAAAGATTTTAATCCCAAACGGAAAATTTCTGAAACTACGTGAGCAAAAATTCTGGCTTTGATAGATTTAAATAAATGTAATTGATAGTAATTATGTAAAAAGTTACCGAATGTACATAATATAACGAACAAAATTAGAATTATAATATAAAGTATTTAACAGGAGAAGTTCCTATACTTTAAGTCTTACATTTTAACTTCGATTTTCAGTACAATTGTACAATTTTCTGAGTAGACCGCTTTTCTTCATTTTTATATAAAGATAGAAGAATGTTTCAAGATTTTTATATTAATGAAACTATTTCAATATATATATAAAAAATATTTTTTGTAATAAACAACATGTTCAAAAATTCATGTACATACGTATTGATATAAAATTTTAAACAAATAAATTGAATACTTTTAACAAAATGTTTCTTTAAAAATCAAAAGTACAGTGTTTTGACTATAGCGATTGGATCTAATTTCGCACGTCTATATTTCTGAATCAAAAGAGTCTGGTTCGTCTTCTTCGCGAGCTACGTCGTTTAGCCATGGAATGAGGTGCCAAATACCTGTATATTGCGCAGACTGCTCGCCCCCGCGACGACGTTCCTCCTAGAAATATATATTATGTAAAAAGTAAAACTAAGTGTATACATTTATAACAAACATTTATAGTAAAATAATTAAACTATATCTTTTTCTGTATTTTTTGTTTTTATTACTATTATAACAATGAAAAAAATTATGTAAATAAAGAAAACCTGAATGCGTTATAAGTTTAACGTTTTTATATTTATTTAACAATTTCTTATCCTAAATTACTTCTAGGCATTTAAGGTATATATATTTTTGTAATCGACTCTTAAAAATCTGTATTTTGATATCCGACTCGATCAATTTGGACGTTCTTTTTTTTTCAAGACGTGTCTTAAAAAAAATGGCGACGCCATTTTGATTATTAATGACACTATATAACCTATGACACTCGCGGTATCAAGTTGAATCGAACGACGTATAAATTATCAAAATCGGTCAAGCCGTTTAGTAATTACAAGGGAACATAGGATCGGAAATACATACATTCAGCTCATATTCCCTCCCGGACAAATTCTAAGAAATCCGTGCGAATTTCCGAGAATTCAATTGTTATCTAGCACACCGGTGTGCTCGCGGTCCTCGAGGTGATATACATAACGCTTCTTTGGGCTTTGTCGCAATCGGGAAAAAATGCAATTTTATTATAGCTTTTCTGAAAAACGCCGACGCGAAGCTCAGTCGCCCAGGTACTACACTTTAATATAACTCAAACCTATCATTTCCCGAGTTGACTCTTATAGCCATTCTTAGAAGTTTCTTAGATGTCATTTGCTTTACTTGGCTCTTGCATACAATCAAATAGGATAAGGCAATCAACTAGAAAAGTATAAACTCGTGTAATTTAAATTATTATTTTTAATAGTGATATATTTAAAATAGAAGTATTATGTTGTTAAATATTTGTTTATATGTAAAACTTAAACACTATATGTTATATAATATATTTTGTGTGTAATTATTTACTACGGCAGCTTAATTAAGACTTTTGGGCGTTTTATATAGATAAAGCTTTCTAGGAGGTTTGAAAATTGGTATTCTCGTATATTTAGAACTGCTCTTTTAGAATATTCCTTTGCCGTTACACGTTATTGCTGCTTGTACCTTGTATTGGAAAATCTAGACCCGTAAGAACTATGGTAATAGTTCCTAGTCAAATAGTTATGTGAGTAAATAACTTTTTTATAGATTTTTGTTAATAGCTTTGAAAGTTTCCTTACAGAAAATTTATGGTAAAAACATTTTTAAAAACAATTTACTTAAATGCTCAAAAAGAAAAAAAAAAACTTTAAATTTTTTGATTGGAGGGATACTTCCTCCAAGGGGTAAAAACGGGGTTACGGAATATTTCCAGCTTATGAGATCTGATTTCGATGGTTCTTTTTTATCAGAAAGATAGAATTTTAAGTTGCTGTTATAAAAATTTGGTGAAGATCTGATGATCATCTTCGGCGTTATGAGCAGAACAGCTCCTCAAAATGCAGTAAATTGCTATGCAATGCAGTAAATAAATAATTATAATATATAATAATTGTTGCAAAAAAAAAATTGTGTTCGCGAGATCTACTGTTCGCAGAACTACTTGTCTAAAAATGCTTTACTTGATAGAAAAGAATATCAAAGGTTCCCATTATTTCAGCCCGATGCAATTTAAAATTTTCTTGTGATAGTATTTGTATTCAGCCCTTTTTAACTGCTGTTCCACTGCTGGATACGGGTCTCCCTTCAATGCGAGAAGGTTCAGACATAATAATACATGTACCATAGTAGTTTAGTTCTGATAGTTCTTTCATGAGCAAGACAAATAATTTATACATTTATGAAATTTTATATTATTTTAAACAAAAAATGTGAGATTTGATTTTACGTTTGCTTAAACTCAATCAGTGGGGGGAAGGACCTCAGCCCCCAGTTACTAGTACGACAAATTTTGTTGGGCCAGTTAAACCTCGCTAAGGAGCTAGATAAAGTTTTACTATCTATCATCATCATTCATCACTAAGAAACCAAAAGGTTGATGCTTGATATATATTTGAGATGTACTAATGCCTAGGGAGAATGTTAAAGCTCATTTTTCCTTTTACATGTCAAATTAAGTCTAATTAGACTAATTAGTATCTAATAAATGAAATAAGATTTTTATTGCAGACGTGTAAAGTTACACGATAGAATTCCAATTTCACGTTCGTTGATTCAGCTAGATCAGTTGAATGTTTTTGGCTGGGTGTGAAACTGACGTCGGCTTTAGAAATTGCCTTAACATTTTTCTCTCAAACATTTTTCTAAAAGGATTTTAGTAATAACTAGCGGCTCACCCACGCTTCGCTCGGCTTCGTCGCTAGGTACGTTTTATATAGATATTTAAAATAGTTATTTGCCAACGTCAGCCTTATAAATTTTAATATATTTTTTGATCTTTTCTGATGTTTTAATACTTATCATCCTATTCCGGACTAAGAGAAATCCAAAAAATCAAATATTATAAAAATTGGTACAGGCGTTCTTGAGTTATAAATGGTGTAACTAACACGACTTTATTTTATATATATATAGATAATACTGAATCTGAAATGACAAGGTTGCAGTGAGCATATTATAATGAAAAGTTTTTAATTACAACTTTTTTAATTATAGAAGGATTTGAGTTTTATATCCTTAGTATTTTAGTATAGTAGTAGTAAACATAATAATGTTTGACGGCACGTTTGGCTCAGTTTGTAGTGATCCTACTTGCTGTGCCAGCGGTCGCGGGTTCGAGTCCCGCTGGAGGCATTAATTTGTGTGATGAGCACAAATGTTTGTACTCCAGTCATGGGTGTTTATATTTATAATATGTATGTATGTATTTAAAAAAGTTGTATATGTGTAATGTATCAACTACCTGGTATCCATAACACAGGCCTCGTAGCTTACCATGGAACTAGATGGTGCTGTGTGTTAATGTCCCAACATATTTAATAATGTCTATTTTGTTTGGAATTTTGTCTACATTTGTTAGGAATACTGGAATTATTTCAAGCAATATTAATAATAATCTTATAAAATATTCTACAGTTGAAACTTAGAGGAGCAAGTTTCAGTAAATAACTTATAATATACGTATACTTATAAAATTATATTTAGAACTGATATTTAAAAGAAAAAAGCAATGAGAAAATAAAATTACCTGTGAATACAACGCTATTAGTTTTCCACCCATTAAAAGCAAGCTACCGTGAACCGGGTCGTCCTCCTCAGCAATGTATGGCGGCAATGACAAACAATATATATTTTTGACGTTTGCTTCATTGAACCGCTTTGCCTTGCTAAATTGGAAATATAACATTAGTCTAGTAAAGCTAAGCTTATTAATCATGTGTATATTACATTATTCACACCTGTAGCGGATATTGCCAGGACATGAATCTGAGTAGACTAGTCCTTTGTACAGCATAAGGGGATGTGTGGGAAGCTCAGTAATACTATACTTTGTGTCGTATCTGTGAAAATTGTAATTATTATTATAGGTCATTTTGAGTTAGCAAGGAAAACACTAACTTATGTCTTTTATCAAATTGGTAGAGATGAAAATTCAAAATGTTAAAAATTACAAAAGGCTTATACTACTGGAACTCCTCCTCCTGCATTTTATACTATTAAATACAAAATAGTAAAATTAACATAATTCAATAACTTATTCAAGTTTTAGGTGAACTTTCGTGAATATAAAATTTCATTTCTTTTAAAAATATTAAGGTTTAAATTATTTTTGGCATTTAAATGAAAGAGTGTTTAAAGAGTCAGAACTTTGAAACTTTAAACAGAAGTCACAACTGTAATGTTGACTTTTACTCCCGATCCATTTTAAGTAAGTATCTAGTTTTCTGGTCCCCATACAAATTGCCCTGATAATATAAAATATACTTGTACGATTCAAAGCGAATAAAATCGAGCAGCTTCAAGTTTAAGGTGAACTATTCATGCATTAATTCACTATTGGGTGCGCTTATTTGACATGAATACGTTTTCAAAAAATATAAAAGTTAAGAAATTTTAATATCAGTCAACCGCAAAAATGCCGACTATTTTAAATATTCATGCGTATTCCCTAAAATATACATGAAGTTCTTTTAGATTTTACCATAGATTTTTCATCTGCTTTTTTATATACACACACATATATATATATATATATATATATATATATATATATATATATATATATATATATATGCAATTAAAATTGAATGTAGGTGTATACAAATCATTTCACTGATTATGATGAAACTATGGTGAGTTAATGTGTACACGTCTACGACAGTTTCTGATAGAGGAGGCACGTATGTATCGTGCGGAGTATAATTTGAGATTTATACCTACTGTTAAAATATTGGTATAATTGGTATAATATTTGCGTGTTTTTGTGTCTTTGTATCTCAGTGAAGCTTATATTATATGGGCATAAATATTGACGTAATAATAAAATCACATTTTAATTCCATACTTTAACTATAAAACATATAGGTAATTACATAAAACATATACCTATCTAGTCCCCACCCTACTGCAGTTACTGTGGTGCCGCCTAGGTCAGCCGCAAATTGATGTGACATTAGAGATATCGGTTTCCATCCATTACACGTATTCAGCATTGAGTTTACCACTTGTATAATCCCTTAAAAGTAATAATTAATTAGTAACAAATTTTATATTAAATATTGATTTATCGATGGTCATGGTAATGTGGATTTCATCAAGTTTACGTAATTTGCGGGAGCTATATACGCCGAGATGAATTAGCAGTCTTCAAACGTGAATTTTGCAATATATATCCCATTGAAAACACCATGAATTGAATTAAAAAGTAGGCCATCCCCATGTCCCAGGACATGACTTATCAGTGTGCAAATTTCTATCGAAATTTGCCTAACGTTTTACGAATGGCTAATTAATAAACATTTAAACATCCTCACATGCTTTCATTTAATTAAGATTATGATTTATAATATAACTTATGAATAGGATCAATAGTTACCAATATTATAAAGGTGTCTTCGTGTATAATTTTTAGGGTGGAATTGTGGATGTATAACACTTTTTGATACGTAAGCTATCCTCCCAGGAAACCTCCAGTTGTTACTGCAGTAGGCAACAAAAGCTGACCTAGTGTCTACTCTAAAATTCTTATGGTAACGATATAAGCAGGTTGCAGCACCTACTAGCCAGTGGGAGCTGATAGAAGCGCAATCGCAACGCACCTAGAAGAAAATAATGAAATCAGATTTCAAACTGTCATTTATACTAAGGTCTGTCCTACATTTTTCTGAAAACTTTTATTGGATATTGTATGAAACAGTTGCTATTTGTAGTGTTAGTAAGAACGAAGACATGAAAACCTCATTTCGTTTTTTACCCTACGAAACGTCAAAGGTGACGGTGACGGTGGCGCATTTGAAATTTATTACGAGGTTCACAAAGCACTTTAGGGGTGTGTTGCAAAGACTTCAGACTTCTTTTTAGATTATTACGTAAAATATTTTCATTGAGGACATAGTGTGTATTTTTTCATTACATTTACCTTACCTTAAAAATATAACAAAAAGCATTTAATATAAAAAAATATTGTTGAATAAATATAAATATCTAAAAAAATAATATCAGCTCAAACTATTTATTAATAAATAATAATATATATTGATAAAAAATTGAAGTATCTGTCGAAATTTTTAAATATTTTTTTTTACCTAGTACGCTGAGCTCGTATTATTTTTCTTATTTACCTTAAAGGCCTCCAGCCTTCTGTATATATTTGACCTGGCCAATCTTTGAATTTATTGAATTAGTTTTAACGGAACTTTTATTGTGTTGAGGAATTAATGAAGGTTATTTTTTCGTCAACGAAAACTTTGAAATCCCGGATAGTCTATAGAAGTTGTATGAAAATTCTGTATTATCAGAAAATGTTCAGCTTTAACTAAAACAGGAACAATTAACTAAGCCAACTTGGTCCTTTGGTCCTTGTAGGATAACGGATTTTAGGAAATTGTTAATATAGTTTTAAAGTTTTTATTTATTATTGCGAATGTGTTGAGAATAATTAAAATATTTCAACGGGGCGCTTGGCAAAAATTAACTTCTTAGAGAAAATATTCTTGAAAATTAGTATGCAGAAAGTACGGCTGGAATTTATAATAACGGCACAAGTTGACGGCAAAAGCTGGTAAAGTATTACTACTAAGATATCATATACCATACTTATATTTATAGATAGTAAATTCTTCAAGGACTTACAGACTGTGAATTACATTTAATTTTAAATTTAAAAATGTAAAGTGTCGTTTCGAAGGTGCTTGTAAAAGTCTATTTGAATGAAATATATTTGAGGAAATATTAAAAATGTCTGCAATACAGTAGAAACTCGATTATCCGGCCCTCAGTTATACGGATTCGCGATTGTCCGGACTACTAACCGCGACCAATTATATACCTACAAATTGAATTTATGCAAGCACTAAAGCAATAGCGGCTCATCCTAGCTTCGCTCGGGTTCGCCTCTAAACAAACAAAAACAAATCTATCCCACAGGAACCGTACATTTTTCAGGGATAAAAAGTAGTTTTAGTTAGTTAGCAATTGTTTCAGGAAAAAATCTGCTTTTTTTCATACATTCGATTATCCGGATTTTCGATTATCCGAATGCCTAAGGACAACAATTAGTCCGGTTAATCGAATTTCTACTGTATATGTTAAATAATACCGTAGTAATGATTTAATTTTTTCTCATATGCTTTGATTTTTTTAAGTTTCAACATAGGCGAGTTGTGACAGCTTGTCACAATTATCCTTTTTTTGTTTATTTTTCTGGTAAGGCTCTTTCTTTGTATTGTAGTGCTGTAGTGCTATGTGGTGTTATGCTGAATTGCTAATTTTTAGTTTCAGAATGCCAAATAAATATATACGAAAGACTAATAGGAACATGGCTAAACGAAAGTGTTATTAGCTGGCCTTTAAAGAAGTCACATTAAGAATTCAAAGTCTTAGGAATGCCGTATTCTCTTATAATCTCAACTATAAATCCTTGCAACGTAAAGGATTCCAAAGACATTCATTCGTGATGGCCCAGCTGGTTCAGTAGTAACAGAACATGACATCTTTCAACAATCCATCTTTTCTAAATAATAACGCCAGAGTTCGTCTACAGCCCGTAGTTCCCTTACCACTAGGTATAATGTTTTTTCGCCAGAATTATTTAAGCCGTTGCCAAACTCCGCCAAGAAAAAGAAACCAACCGAAAACACCCAAGATCAAGTATGCTGTACTGACTGATACGCCTACCATAAATGAAATTGCTGCCATAGAAGTCAGTAAAAGATTAAGCCAGAAAAAGCGTGCTTTAAGCGAAAAATGGCTTAAAAAATAAAGAAGACGTTTAATAAGAACAGGAAAGTTAATGATGAAAAGTATGAAGACGAAGAAAATACAAAAAATAATTGTATTGCCTGTGACGCGTTGAACTTATGTCAATAGGAAATCAAAAGAGAAGTGATATAGCTCAAATACTAAGGCTGGTGAGACCAGCCTCGGATCGAACTTCGATACATCTGCTTTCTTCTCTGATACATTGTGTGTCAGATTCGATTTTGATTTTTATACTGTATTCAGCCCTTTTTAACGTCCCACTGCTGGGCACGGGCCTCCTCTCAATACGAGGGGAATTTTATACTGATTTTAATTTAATCAATATCAGAAAACTAAACCAAAGTAAACATAGTTTATTATATAAGATACGGATACTTTTTATGTCGATGTTACATGTTATTTTAGTTTGTATAGATATATTAAAGTATAATTAAAATACTTCGTTGCATAACAAATGTGTAATTTATTTATCATAAATAAGTAATGGTATTATTTATCCATAGTCCAAATACATAGGTGTCACAACTTACCTTGTTATCTGTCACAACTTACCTTGGTATTAGGAGAGTTGTGACACGAATAGTACTTTCTATTTTGTAATTTTTCTCAGAAACTTTAATACTTTCATTGAATTTGATGACTGTTTCTTAAAGAGCATGAATTGAACTATATTGAATTATAGAAGTCTTATATATAGAATGTCTCTTTACTAAGATAAGTAAGTTTAAGTAAAATTGTCACAACCCTCCTCGGTCTCTGCTATCTAAGTTACATTTATTCCAAGCAATACGTAAATATCTCTATCTACTCATTAGCGATTTGCAACAAATATGTTTTTCATTTATTTATTATTGTAGTTTTAAAAAACAGAAAATATATTAAAACAATATGTTAAGCATATGTTGCAGTGTTTAAAAGCTTTGTTTAATTAACTATAAAAACTTAAAAAAAAAACAAAAACAAGACCGACTTCCAGGCATTTTTTTTTTAATTTTTATTTTTTCATTTTTACTGTAGACGTAATAAGCAGGTAATTTGTAAGAAAGATTTTTAAAAACATATTCGATTATGCCATTTATTTAAAAACCGCTTGACCGATTTCGATAAAATTTATATGGGACCACCGGGGAAGAATATCCTTTGAAACCAAAAGGATTTTCCAAATCGGTTCAGGCGTTTTCGAGTAATCGGTGAATATACACAGAAAAAAAAAGATCCGACGAATTGAGAACCTCCTCCTTTTTTGAAGTCGGTTAAAAATACGCACTACGTATTAGCAGCAGGGTAAAAAAGTTAAGTTAAATATAACAAGAACTGTAGTTATATTATTATATAGTACCTACTTAAAGATTGCTGCCAAGTGTCGTTATTTTATTTTGGCATGAATAAAGAAAAATAATTAAAATAAGCTTTTTAAAATCAATTATTGAAGTATTTTTAAGTTCATTTAACAATTTTTTATGGAATATGGTACATTATTTGGTAACACAATACATACCTGCTCTGGTTCATACACATACACAGCAATGAAAGGATAATCGAACCAAGATGCTGGCTGGCTTATATACGAAGTTTTTGGTAAAACCGTATGCTCCACTCTTTTTGTATTTCCTTTTCCTTCCTTTCCACTTTTCTCATTACGATCATCCGAATCAAAAACTTTACGAACTTTTATATTTGAATGAGGTCTTATATATTGGCTGTTATTGTGTTCGCAGCATTTGTCAATTTTATCGAAATCAATCTTTTCTTCATGAACATAATCTTTGTTTATCATTCGCTTATTCTGTTGTAGTATTAACGGTGGTGTAAAAGTGTCGCTGTCGTATATTTCAAAAAATTTTATACGATCATATGGTGTTGTGTGCTGCTGTGCAGCTATTGTCCATATTGTTTTATTTAATTTAAGGGGGGGCTTAATTTCTATGTTACTTAATGGCATGTTGGGACTGCTTTTATCCGGTACGATTGCAGTCGGCAGAGCTTTATGGGCCAAGCCCATTTTATAAACTGCATTGAAGAAATATATTATAATATAAAATCCATTATAAAGTAAATAAGCATTTAAAATAAACTAAACGAGTTTAATCATACCTGAATGCTGAATAGCTTTTGTTGAGTGCCTTTTTTTAAGCGATAGAGAAAAGAAGTTTTGTGAAGTAGGCCTGCAAGTTGCTTCATTTATTCGAAATAAAAAGAAAGGTTGACGTAAAAATGCAATTTTATAATCATCGGAATGGTTTCTTTTTGATTTAATCGTTTCTTTGTTATTCTTTTTGTCACCTGAATCATCCAAATAATAAAATTCTATATAGCTTGGAGTTGACGGTCTAATATTTAGTGTTAGATGTGTTGTTAGAACTAATTTATTACTTTTATTTTTCGAAAACGAGTTAATTTGTTTGCGACGACTTGTTTTATTATACAATTCTTTATTTGTAGAAGACTTTAAAATGCTATTTATATTTAATTTGTCATCAGATTCAATGAAAATTTTGGTTTTCCGCCAAAGCATATTTATAACTTCATATTGCTTGCGGCTTTCTCTTCCCACTTGCCATTTCCCTGAGGTTTTTAGAGGCGTCCTATTTGAAAATTTAGTAGATTGAAATTGAGGTAAAGTTGAGTTTATTCCTTCAATATCTATTATATTTTGATTTAAAAAGGTAATTATTAAAATGGCTTTTATAATTTCAACTTTTCCCATAATTTCGTGACTGATGGAAATCTATACATATTATAAAATTCTAACTAAGCCGAATCTGTACATTAAATATTTTTTGGAAAATCTTATTGAAATAGACATTATTATCGATGCAGAGGCTGAATCTATAGTTTTTAGAATTTTTGTCTGTCTGTCTGTCTGTCTGTCTGTCTGTCTGTCTGTCTGTCTGTCTGTTACCGCATCACAGAAAAACCACTGGAGGGATTTTGATGAAATTTGGTATGGTGATAGCTGGATATCCGGGTCAACATATAGGATACTTTTTACTGCGGGAAAATATCTCATCTCTGAGAAATCTATACTAAACGTTAAAACGTAAGTAGGGACGAACCCGAGCGGAGCGAGGGTGAGTCTCTAGTAATACATATATAAACATTATTTGATTATGCTAATTGTTACATTTGACAATTCCAAAAGATATAGATTATAATTAATTTTAATTAACATTAGTTTCGGAATATGAATATATTTAATCTATACATACAATGAGGTAATATAACATCATTGTATACATATAATAAAATTGTAACTAAGCAGAATCTGTACATTAAATATTTTTTTTTAAATTATTAAAATAGACTTTATTATCGATACAGAGGCCGAATCATTACTTTTTAGAATTTTTGTCTGTCTGTCTGTCTGTCTGTTACCGCATCACAGAAAAACTACTGGACGGATTTTGATGAAATTTGGTATGATGATAGCTGGTTATCCAGGTCAACATATAGGATAATTTTTACTGGGGAAAATATCTCATCTCTGAAAAATATATACTAAACTTTAAAGCGTAAGTAGGGACGAACCCGAGCGGAGCGAGGGTGAGTCGCTAGTCATGTATATATAAGCAAGTCTTGTAAAACTGTCAAAGTCAAAATGTATATGGTAGAAATTAACTCTACAAATGCATTTAAGTAGTTTATATTAATTTTAAAGTTGTGTTCATAATTATAAAGTAGTATGTGGTAAGGAAAAAGAAAAATGTGATTTTTAAGTTTTTCCGTGAAATTTTCCCAATTTTTCTCTTCATAATAACCTTCCTTGGGCTTCAACAAATATTTGAAAAAAAGAAATTGCCGAATTGGTCCAACTAAACTCTTTTTGTGCTTAGCAATACATTGAACCATTTTTTTTTATTTATGTAGATATAGATTACTTATTAATAATACATACATTACAGTAATAAATAGTTTACCTTGAGAGTAACAGTATGTTGCTTGGGAACGAAGATACCAATATTTTAGAAGAATGAGGACAAACCGAAAGTCAATATCTTATATTGATAATATGAATACTATAAGTTATAGAAATAAAATGATTTCATAAGTTGAAAGATTTATTTCTGTCTGGATTGAAACAAAATATATACCTATTGTTATAGCGAAATCAATACCTAATTTATCACTTGAACATTTTTCGAAACATCAAATACCTTTAAACGAGCAATTCTTGTATATTTATTCATTTATATATACCTGCGATCTCGGAAACGGCTCTCACAAAATTTCGCTGAAATTAGCTGAAATTTAGTATATGAGGGTTTTCGGGGCTGAAAAATTGATCTAGATTAAACTTATGCCTGCGAAAGCGCGTGCTCTCTCGTTTTCATGCGGTTTTCTTTTGCATTATTCCACGCTAAATATGGTCGCTTTTTTCGTACCCTCGGGCATAAGCGTTGTGGTAAAGCGGTCAAGGCACAACATTAACAATCATAGGTTTCGGGTTCGAATCCCGGTTGGATACAAAGTTTTAAGTTTGGTTTTTTTGTTGTTTTTTTTGTATTTATTCAAGTTTTTAGTTTTTTTTGTTTTTTTTTTAACCAAATTTAAAAAAATTGTACTTTTGGCAAAACATTCTGAGTGAAGCTCGGTCTCCCAGGTACATTTATTTAATTGAGGTGACAGGTAGATTTGTTCAATTGAGTGACATACATAATATGTCAAAGTTGTATAAGTTCTTCAGTGGCAACCATTAAAAATATCAAATATTGCAATAAAAATATAATCGGTACTATATTAAGCAAAATGATTTTAAAATAGTTGCACGAATCTGACTGACCCACTGCCATACTCTATGAAACATTAAAGTTATGTTATGCTTTAGCATAGGTTGGTAACTTACCATAGTATTATTATGCCGTATTTATTATTAGTTACTTAAAAGAAAAAGAAAATATTTACAATTAATATTAATTTATAATAATAATGTCCTCCTGACCGTTTCCGGCCACGGCGGCCAATCTCATTGAGACTAGCCAACTGCGCAGGAGATATTATAATGCACAAGTGTACGCGCAGACACAAGTGCACTCTCTATTCCTGTCACTCTCATACTCCGGTGGGACGACTACTCGACACGACCAGTGAGAGTTAAGGCGCAGGACCGACGGCTTTACGTGCTCTCCGAGGCACGGGGGTGAAACACCGCCAACTTCCCAACTCCGGGCTGTTACTGAGGCTTACTATACAGAAAGACTCAATAACTAAACTTGGCCCGACCCGGGACTCGAACCCAGGACCTCAGGATGTGCAGCCGTACATGCTAGCCACTACACCACCGAGGCAGTTTATTAATTTATATGATTTAGTTAAATCATACATGTTTGTATGTCATTTGTTTGTGTATCGTCAGGATACACTCTAGCTAAGTTCTCTCTCTCGCGCTTTCTAGGTCTGTTATAATTGTCACTGCTTTGGACAGCCGATGAGTATTATAATTTTCCTTTGGATTTGGAATAATCTCCGTTCTCTATTTTATATAAATACAGTAAGTGTGCACTTACGGAGAACTTAAGCTATGTTACTCTGTTTAAATATATTTCGTATGGGGATTTCAACTTGAGTGAGATTGAGTTTAAACGCAGCGTAAGCCGTTTTACCCTATCCAGTGGTCGTTCATTTTCAGTCACTTTCGAACGCAATTCGGATATATGTACCAGTGGGACTATTGTCATTATCCGTCGCTCGTCATCAGAGCGTGAGCGTGATGTAGCTCATTTGATTGACTTCGATAACCTATGTATGTACATATGTCGGTTTGTCTACTAATTAAAAAATGAAATAAAATAATTAAACATGTTTATTTTTAATCTTTGCTATTGATAACGTCGTTTTTACATATGAAACCTGCTTGATATTTTTATTATGTTCCATATAAAATACAAAGAAAATATTTTTTTTATAAATTGCACGTACATAGAAAATTTTAGGAATAATGCGTTAATTTAAATACATATGTAAACTTTTTAATTTAGACTTATTTAAAATTAGAATTTTTAAAATGTAAAATAATATTAAAAACATAGACCTATGACATAGATAATTCATTTTATAATTAAGTCAAATTTGATGTACTCATTATTAACATTTCTTTAAAGTTTTTAAAAAAGCTAAAATTCTTGTTATTTTAAAATTTGGAAAGCTGTTACAAATGTAAGTGTCATAAAATGTATAATGTTAATGTATATATTTTATAACCTAAATAATGTTTGCTCGCGGCTCTGTCTGTCTGTATGTCATTTTGAGGAAAAACGATCTTGCTCAAAAAATAGGCATTAAAATCCAAAAAGATTAAATAAAGAGTTTTAAGTTCCTTCAAATCTATTTTATTTAAATTATGTTTAAAGTTGTTAAAGTAGATAAAAAGTTAAACCAATAACTAAAGATCCATATAATATAAACAAATACATAAATACATTATATGTAATGATATTGGATATAAATCAGCTACTGTACGAAACAAGAAAATAATTCCTGTCTAAAATTCTTATTTACTAAATCTTTATTCAATTATTATGTATCGTTAATTAATAAGTTGTTTATTAAATGATAAACTTAACTATATCCAAATATTTTTTTTTTGTTTAACATATGGATATTGTTATATACCTACAATCTACATATATTAATGAAATAAAATGAAACTTTATTCAAATAGACATAGCAAGCACTTTTGAAGAAGATAAAGGTTTTTAGAGTTTTAATTTTTAAACTTTTTTTTATATGGAGTTTTATTTTTGTGAGAAAGTGCATGTAGAGTCGTTCACTCATGTTTAATTTATGTGTATATTTTTATTTTAAAACGGTACTTTATCTCCTCTAGAGGACGTCATATTGAATTTAGTTAGTTTGACGCATAGCTTATAATAACCAGCGGACGATCAAGACATTTCTAACGATACCTCATTTGTTAAAATATGATAGGTAGCTTAGAAGATATTCGGTAACAAATGAACATACACATTATTACAAATAATAATATTAATTGTATTATATAACAACATTAATATATATGTATATAAATACATACAAACATAGCTTGCTGAAATTATAACCCTCCGTAGTCGGGTAAAAAGGTATAAATGATTACATTTTATTTATGTTTTGACACCAGCAGCATCATTAACTTCTATACTATTACTATAATAAAACTGAATGGTCGAACGTCTGTACATAGAAAAAAAAAATGCTAAAATCCCAGTCAGGGGGATGTAAGAAGAGCAATAGAACAAATCCAGATTTTTTCAATTTTTTTGTTTCAATGTCTGTTTGTCTGTTTGTCTGTACGGGCTAATCTCCGAAACTGTTGAACCGATTTAAATTAAATTTTGCATTGTGGTACCTTATATCCCCGGTCAACAGTTAAGATACTTTTCACCCAGGAAAATTAAATAGTTCCCGTGGGATAGTTAAAAAACTATAGTATCTTATACAGCTTAGTACATAAAAACTACTGATTAGATTTTAATGAAACTTTACAATAATATTGTTCATACATCAGAATAACAAATAGGCTACTTTTTATCCCGGAAAATGTACGGTCTCCGTGGGATAGATTTGTATTTGTTTGTCTGGAGGCGAACCCGAGCGAAGCGATAGTGAGCTGCTAGTTTATATTAATTTATAACAGAAAATTAACAGTTGACTAGTATAACTATTTCTATAGTAGATAGCGTAGTCATGTTTGTATTTCATTTTCGTCGCATTCATATGTATGTGGTCATTACGTCTAGATTATATTTGATTTAGACTTGAAACATTGTTTACATTATGCAAATTATGTAAACACTGCAAGGTGTTTTTGATACATTTTTGATGTGGAATTAATTAATATTTTTGTAATTTCAGTCCGATGTAATCACAAACGTAATAAGCGGAATGGCAATATTTAAATGTTGAGTCGATTTATATGCCAGGCACGTTTGCCTAAATGAGTTTACAATTTGGTTACGAGTAAAGCTCGCGTAATTATTTATAAAAAGTGGCCTGACAACACACGTTATGGATTTTTAAGATTCCTTAACTCAAAAGGAAAAAAGGAACCTTTATAGGATTATTTCGTTGTTCGTCTGTCTGTATGTCTGTCAAGACCCATTTTCTCAGGAGCGCGTGGAAGTATGAAGATGAAATTAATATCAAATACTCAGGTCTACTATTCCTTGATGTGAAAAAATCAAATTTCTAATATAGATACGACCTAATATGCCACATATTTTGACACACGCAAGAAATCTTATTTGTAGGGTACTTTTCGTTGATCTAGAAGCATAAAATTTGACAAGAAGCAAAAGGCGAAAACCGTAATATTGTAGTCACAAAAAAGTTTTTTTGCAATTATAAACTTATTTTATTGTTTCATGCTACGGAACTCTCCTGATACCCCGGGTTCTAATCCTGGGTAGGGCCAAATGTAATTGAGTTTTATGTAGTTATTGAGTTTTACTGTCAAAAAATACTCACTATTCTGACCCGCATAGGGAAGTTGGTGTTTCACATCTGTGCGTCAGAGAGCACGTAAAGCCATCGGTCCTGCGCCTGATCTCTCACCGGTCGTGTGGATATATCGTCCCACTGGAGGATGAGAGTGCATTCTCTAATCCTGTCAGGATTAGCATGCACTGTTATTTATGCTCATACTTGTGCACTATAATATTTCCTGCGCAGTTGGTTGATTTCAGTAAGAATGGCCGCCGTGGCCAAAATTGGTTAGGAGACTATTATTATTAGCTTTGAATCATGCACATAAATAAGTAACGCAGATATTAGGAAAAATGTAAATATTTATGTATTCTATGTAATGTGTATTCTTTTTAAGTTTACAAAATGAACTCGGTACCTATTGCATTAAATAAAGCGGCAATGCGCAAATATGAAGATCTTGAAGTCCCTTGCGAATTAATACTTGCAAGCTACGTATGGGTCGATGGTTCTGGCATAAATTTACGTTCCAAGGATAGAACATTCGATTTTGTACCCAAGACACACAAAGGTACATTGTTTTTATATTATAGTACCTTTTGATCGTATCTAGTTTATTAATGTACATAAAATTGGTGACTATATATATATATATATATATATATATAACCTTCCTCCATAAATTAGCTACGAAATGCATAATCGTATTGGTTGATCGTTCGATCAAAAGATCAATCATTCAATGATTCTAATTTCAATGATTCAAATATGCGAATTGCCTGTATTTTCTACCATTCATATAGGTAATAAAATTATATCTCTATCTTATCCCTGGAAGCCTGCGAAACAAGTACTAAAGAAAACATCAAATTTTATTTAAGTTTGAATTGCGAAATCTTTTGATACAGTATTTGGAATCAAGTGTAAAGTAATAAGTGAAAATTTAACATTTTTATTTATAAATACATACAGATATCATATCTATAATACATGACAGTCAAAATAAAACAATCGTAGGTCGGTAAGCGATTTCTCTTAGTAATTAAAAGCATACTTACAAAATTTTCACGTTTACTTATGTTTATATTAATTTAACAGATTTACCAATTTGGTATTTCGACGGTAGTAATACGGCACAAGCCACTTCTGACAACTCCGACACTTTCATCTTCCCGCAAGTGATATATCACGATCCGTTTAGGCGAGGAAACCACATACTGGTTTTGGCTGACACCTACCAATACAATTATCAACCAACTGGTGAGACATCTTACCTCTGTTACGGTTCATTTGCTAAGGTGTTTTCCTTCAGATATTAGTTATGTTTAACTAGCGTGATAGAATGAAATTAAAATAACTTTAATTCAAATCAACTTAACATACAAGTATTTTTAATTATTAAATCTTTCTTCTTACTAATATTATAAATATGAAAGTTTAGATGTTCGGATGGATATTTGTTACTCAATCACGCCAGAACGGATCTGGATAAAATTTCTCTCTTATTTTTTCTAGTCTGGAATAGCATATATGCTACTTTTTATCCCGGAAAAATGTACGGTTCCCGTGGGATAGATTTGTTTTTGTTTTAAGGATGAGCCGCTAATAAGGAATAGGTAGGAATTACTATTGAAACTTTAAGCATTTAAATTAATAAAAGCCGTGAAACTGTAATTTATCTGATATAATTGCTGCATTGTTATTTTTAGCTCATGAGAGTATCAATAACATCAGTTAATTACATTTTCCGTTGCTGAAGTGGAGCGTACTGGTAACGAATGAGGAAATATTGTGTTAGTGCTACCTACGCGACATAGAGCTTCGTTAAAATTAGGAGTTACTATAAATCCTATTGTAAAATAATATCATTTTTGATGTTATTCTTCTTTTGGCACGCTTGGAAAAAAATATGAGAGTAAAATTTTTAGGATGCGCGCTTACACCGACAGCCAAAAAGCGACATGATGATGTTAGCTGCATTCCTTTTACAAACAGAGAGTTGTGACATACGGGAAGATGTACATGCGTACATAAGTACACACACGCGTTTTTTTTATTATAAAAATGTATAAATCGAACTTATTTTTTATTTATTAGCTACGAATCATCGAAAGAATTGCACATTAGTGTGTGAGAAGGGTGAAGTAGAGGAGCCTTGGTTTGGTTTCAACCAGGAGTTCTTCTTGACCACGACGGATGGAAGGCCCTTAGGATGGCCCCCTGGCGGTTTTCCTGCGCCTCCAGGCCCTTATTATTGCGCAGTCGGCGCGAATAAAATAGTTGCTAGAGACCTCATGGAAGCTTTCTATAGGTAACTAATTTAATTGTTTATGTTTATTTTAAATATAATTATTATGGAACTCAATAGTCTCTTATCTTTCTAGGTAAATAAATATGGTATGTAATAACATTATCTTTAAATGTTTGGTGAAATTTAGTAGATAATAGCCAACTTTAACTTTTCTCTTTCATTATTTGAATAAATGCTTTTAATAATAATATTTTTTCCTAATAATTCCTGTTTTTTTGGAATGTTTAATATTTTTGTAAGGACAAAAATGTGATCAATATTGGAACGCATAAAAAATACGTAATTCTATTTTGTCACTTCGCCATCTCTTTGATCGCATGATATAATTTATCGATACATTTCGTTTCTTTTATCAACATTACTCGCATACCAAGTGAGAATTAATAAAAGTCATATGGAGTCGCTATTAGAATAATTGTATTCAGCAGTTGATGTCGTTTTGTTACGATTTGTCGCCCTTGATTAAATAAATCCTACTCATTGTAATAAAATTAATTTACATTTAATGTAAAATATCTTTTTTATTTAAATGTTACTTTTTAACTATAAAGTAGAATTACTATACCTTGATAGAAATGAAATGAAACTTTATTCAAATAGATTTATTACAAGCACTTTTGAATCGTCAATTCAAAGAGCGTCAGTATAGTCATTCCGATAGGATATATTTTTTCCAATTAACAATATCCTTTTTTGTTTTTTCTTTGTATATCTTAAACAATAGTAATTCCCTAAATTAAATTGTTTTAATTGTTTTTACATCATTGCTTTGTTAAAATGTTATTTATGTAGTCTTCCTGGTATTAGTATGAATGGGCCGACTAAAGCGGGTGTACTGCTTTCTACAGAATAACGACACAAAGTAGCATTACAGCTTTGTTTTGTTCCCTCTGTCCCTTTCTTTCACCTTATTTGTCCCTCATATTTGTTGGCAATGGTTAATATAGCCTAATATTGTAAGGTACGATTATATCCCCCGCAGACTACAAACTTTTTGTTGCCCGATTGTTTGCTTCGGTTCTTAAGTTTTGGAGATATAGGTGTGCGCACTGTACGGATTTTATTCGAAAAAGTTGAGTATATTGTCATGTAGTTGAGAGTGTATAACGTCATTATACTAAAAATAATAATTAAAAATGGTAAATCTGACACGCTTTATACATCCTAAGACAGTTGTCAAAACATGACAATTAAGGGACGAGAACGATTAATTGTAGATTGCCGTGTATAAGAGAGCAACAAAACATTTACCAGAAAGGAATTGAAAATACTAGAAAAGATTAGGAATTTTGAATATTAGAATGTTCTTTGTTTATGCATGTAAAAAGGCCAGCGGTATGTTAAGAGATCAGTTGAATTTCGGAGCTAAAAGAAGAATGAGAATACGAATAAGTGAAAAAGTGAGGGAAAATGGAGTAAAGTCATAATGCAAGTGTAACTAGTAGAAAAATTGTGATCCGAGACTGAGTTAAGCCAGAACTGTGCATGTACTGCATGTGTTTGTGTATCGCCATAAGGAACTATTGTGTAACAAAAGTAATAAAACGTGTTAAGTACAGAAGACATACTGTAAATTCCGATCCCAGAACTCATAGAACGTAACCACATTATTCAATCAAACTGACCAACTGACTGTTAAATCAGTAAGAAGCTCCTTCTATGGGTGCACACTCGCCGATAATTGAGTCGGACACCTCGATCAATAGTTAGTTGTGGGCCGTTGGTTGTGAAAAATATGTATAAATTATACTAAACGTTTGAGCGTAGTTGTCATTGTATCGTAGCCGCTTGAACTGGGCAATTTTTTCTCCTTTTTACCGGTCATTCTATATATAACGTGTCTTTTCCATTCTACGCGGAATTGGCGAAGTAAATGATGCCCAAATGCCAACCAACCTCTAGGAACCACAGAACAAAAGCATTAAATTGAACTTGGCAAAATACTATAATGTCTGTATTTACTACCCCAGTAGCACGTGTGCAAAAATACTATTTGTTATTAATTTTCACACTTATTATGGAAAATTGATATAAATGGGCAACCTTGTGACAAATACTCATGCTCACCAGCTCATCTGAAACTCACCATACATACATGTAGGTATACTGTATAGTCTACAATGTATTTTTTTAAATAGTTTTATTTGTAATAATTATAATTATTATTCAAATTCAAAAAAGAAAAATACATATTATCTATATCTATACTATAATAAAGCAGTAACTTAGCGAAATCTGTACATGAAATATTTTTTAAAAACAATGACTGAAACGTATTATGTATACAATATAGATCCCAAAACAATAGTTATTAATTTTTTTGTCTGTTTGTCTGTCTGTATGCGTTTCACGCAAAAAGTAATGAACCGATTACAACGAAATTTGGTGAAGTGATAACTTATTACCCGGGTCAACATTTAGGATACCCTTTATTTCAGAAAATCTTTCTTTCCCACGGGAAATCGCAATAACTGATTTTATCGAGTCCTCCTTAGAAACCTTCCGCTGGCTAAACCTTAAGACATACGTCAAAACAATGTACTAAAAAATTGTAGGTCTTGAAAAGGTCAATAGAAAAATCTACAACAGTGTATGTCTATCTCTTAAGGTACCTACACTCGCAATACCTATTCTTATCTATACCTATAATAAAACTTAGTCAAATCGATGTGCGCGTTTCACGCAAAAAGTACTGAACCGATTTTAACAAAATTTTGTATAATGATAGCTTATTACTCGGGTCAACACTTAGGATACCTTTTATTATAGACACATTTTTCGTTCCCGCGGGAAAACGCAATGACTGGTTCTATCGAGTCGTCCTTAGAAATTTCTATGGCTAACGCTGGCTGAACCTTAAGAGATACATCAAAACAATGTACTAGAAAATATTAGGTCTTAAAAAGTTATACCGGCAAGTTCGCAATATTATATGTCTATCACCTAAGGTACATTCGTAGTTACTATTTTTATTCACTACTCGCGACTCACAGACTGACTTATCAACGTTTAGCTCAGTTCAGTAGTAAAACGTAACCTAGGGACGAACCCGAGCGAAGCGAGGGTGAGTCGCTAGTAAATAAATAAATAAATCGTGTAAATGTTACATTCGCCGACGGTTTCTGAACGACAGTTTGGTCGTATTTTGCGGTGTGCGCGTTAGACACGTGGTTAGGCCACGTGCGCGATAACAATGGGAAAATCAATGATCACAAAACAAAATTATTAATAAAAGGTCCATTTATTATGAATAACTCTAAGCAAGGAAATTTTTCCGAAACATGGTGAAATAATTTTAATATGCCAGAAACTTTTCTTTCAAAATAAAGTTATCTTTAATGTCAGCGAATATAAAAGTCAGCAAAGTCAATTTCCATTATTGTTTGTAGATGTTATCATATTTAAGCATGAAATATTAGAAAAGTTCTATTTTAATATAACATTATTTACTTTTGTTAAGAGCATTATAAACATACTTCGACGTGATGTCTTGCGTGTAAATTTTATTACGCATTTCTAATATATACACAATATATATGATAAGGTGTTAAAACAGTGTATAAATAACCATATAATTTCAAGATGAGGAAAATAAGAACACAGTAAATCAATGTAATAAGCTTTATTTTATCACTTTTTACTTTATAAGTTTTATAATGTTACTTCAATTTTCGTATTTCTATCCAATATAACAAAATTCAATGCAATTTTAATGATCACTTTATGTTACCACTATTTAACTAATCACAGGAAAGCGCTTTATGTTTTCACTTTTTACACATAAGTTCAACACTATTTTGATCAATAAGTTTGCCAACATAAATTCAATATTATTTTAACAACTAGTACTTATCTTTTCTGTCGTAATGAACGTCTGTCCAGAAACTGCCCCTTCATTGGAAGGTTACCTTGTGCTTTTATATCAATCAGCCGGAAGTGACATTTTAATTAAAATTTTATAAAATCATCCTAAAAATCAGTTAAGTATCCATAATTTATAATTTAATTTTATTAAATAACAAACAGGATTTCAGAACTTTTAAATGTAATAATATAATTTGAAAATTATTAACGTCTTACTATTTGATTTATTTTTTTAAACATTTATTTTTAAGCATATAATTATAAAATTAGGAACTCGAAAATAAGTCTAATTTTACTGTTAAATTATATTTTAAAATTAATATATTTTAAAAGTAAAATCAATAGACATTCCACATTAATTTCAATTAGTCATATTATCTCCCATTAATTATATTAATTTATCAATTACTTTTAATTAAAATATTATTGTTCACGATTTCTATTTATGTATATTATTTTTATTATGTACAATTTTACGACTCCGTGTAAGCCAGTTTATCAAAGGTATACAGGAAAGCGCAAAATTAAAAGCAGGGTAAGTCAAAGCATACACGGTAATTTACAAAAACAGTTTAAGCTTTGAGTTATCGAGGGTCAATTTGTCCGCGGCTGAGTGTGCGTTTATTTTATCCTTGTCGTTAAAGGTTTTTGTTCTTTTTTCCTTTTCTTTAAGAATCCTAAATGTTTACAGCTAAATATAAATCTTACGTTTTGTGACCCTTAAGGGTTGACAAATGCATCTTTATTTACATTAGATAATATTGTAGAATATAGAAAAATGTACTAACAAAGACATTTTGCCACTTTCCTCTGGTGCATACTATGTTTTTATGAACAGTAAAATTCAATCGATATTATTTAATTGTTTTTATATTGTTTTTATCACGGTTAGTATAGATTTCTCAGAGATGAGATATTTTCCCGCAGTAAAAAGTATCCTATATGTTGACAAATATCATCAAAATCTGTCCAGTGGTTTCCTCGTGATGTGTTCCCAGACAGACAAATCAAATCTTAAAATTGTAGATTTGGCCTCTGTATCGATAATATGATTATTTCAACAAGATTTTCCAAAAAATATTGAATGTACAGATTTAACTCAGTTAGAATTTTATTATATGTATGTATGGTGGACCCATGTGTGGTGGACCACACATTAAGCCAAGTTTTCATTACATGTGTACTCAATATATTATTATAATTAAATATGTCTCCAACCGCAGAAGATGTTTACTTTAAAACACCCAAAACTTACCACATCTGATGGAAATACATGAGCGCTTTATATAAAGTAGGGCTTACATTGGACTTAGTGCTATATTTTCCTATACTATACTACGCTTTATTATACTAAACTTATTATATAAACACTTCACACTTCAACATATTAATGTTTCTATAGCTTGAATTTATTAAATATTCTACTGTTGTTGTGAAATGATCGCGTTCGCATGTCTTATTAATGTCAAAGAGAAACTACTCGGTTTCCAACGATTCTGTTAATTAATTATGTAGTTCAAAAGTTACGATTGTTTCCACAGCCTTTGATAATAATAAGTGCTACGATTCTATATTTATACTCACTTATGCGCCATTAGTAAGAATTATTTTCGGTTAATTTCAAAAGGTGTTCTTGTTTGTATGCGGAATTTCATGAAACAATTGTTTTAACTATTATATACAATATTCACTTTTCGAAACAATAGAGTAATTGTTCGTAAATATTTCACAATAAATTCTATTTTGGGTTATTATTTCCTATAAATCCTATACAAGCACCACCCACCGCGCCCGTACATAAAGAGGTATTCATAAAAAAATTTATGTTCATAGGTGTTGTCTTTATGCGGGCGTACGAATCAACGGTATAAACCCAGGGGCCACACCTTCTCAATGGAATTTTCAAGTAGGTTCATTATTAAATCCTATATTACATTAGAGACGTTTTGATGGCAGCTATTTGTAAAACTTTTAATTCATTATTCTTGAAGAAAATTAATGGGAGAGAAAGACAAAAACTACCATTTTTTAAAATTATTATAGCAGATAAGGAGGAATGATTTCTTTATACATACATATATATTTAAATATTTTATCTGTTCGAAGCTTAAACCCGTAACCTCCACTAGTTAATCAAGTTAATCAAGCATTCATCAATATTTAATTAAATATTTTTTTCTTCAATAAGATACTGGTTCTAGTATTTAAGAATGTTTACAAATAAACCCGTGTGGTACAATTGAATTTATTATCCTTTATATCACGTACTAGAGACTTTGTATCAGGGCAAGTAGGTAATATATTACCGTACTTTAGTTGGAATAAAATGAAAGAACTATAAAGGCTATTCACAGATATTTTACATCCCATAAGCCCACATAAATTGAGATAAAATATTTGTTTCTGTAGATACATTTTGATATTAACTTACAAAAAGTAAAGGGTATAATTATACAAATTTTAAAATGTTGGTGAAGAGAATTAATTAATATTTTATTTAGAATATAGCTCTCCATTGAAATTTTAGCAAGTGTAATATATTATTATATATACGAAAAATTTCTATTATAGCCATTTTTGATATATCGGAGGCGAAAATAGTAGCTGTTAAATTCTTAGTTTATTAACTCGTGTAGATAGTTGGAATGGTATCAGTAAAATTTGAATAGACGTATAACATAGAAAATCGTTTAGTATTTTCCAATTGAGAATAAAAGAGTGAATAGAGAGGATGTAGAGTATATTACGTGAATATAGTGAAACATTTATTCAAGTAAAACTTCTTTAGGTGTAACTGAGTAGGTAAGTCAATATATTGGAAAAATTTGTGTCGCGGAAGCGAATGTCGCGGATGTGAGAGTCAAATTTAATATTCATAATTTAAAAATATATTATATTTATATATTTATAACAATAATTGTTATTTATAAAAATATATATTTATTATTGAATTCAGCCCTTTTTAACGTCTCACTGCTGGGCACGGGTCTCCCTTTAATACGAGAGGGATCAAGCTGTAGTCTCTACGCTGACCAAGTGCGGGTAGGCGGACTTCACATGACTTTCGAAAACTTGCTAGGTTTTCTCAGACATGCAGATTTCCTCACGATGTCTTACTTCACCGTAAGACAAGCGGTAATTACGTTGGAAATTATTCGCAAATCAAAATAAAATATCAGAGGTGTGAGACCCGGGATTCGAACACGCTTTACTCGGTTTCCCAAGCGAGCGCGTTACCACTGGACTACCACTATATATTATTAATAATTATATATCACTCATTACTAATAAAAATGAATATTTATTATTAATAATTTAATAAAAAAATATTATATTTATATTTTGATTTGTTTTAATTTTATTGCGGTATCTGCCACAGCGCCAAAGAAGTTTTACTTCAACCGCACGTAAAAGTTACACGCACTAATTTTTTTTGGAATGTATCTTTAATAACTTATCTACTTTACAAAATGTTTAAAGGTTGGGCCGTGCCCGGGAATAAGAGCGGCTGACGATTTATGGATGGCTCGCCACATTTTAAGTAAATTGGCAGAAGAGTATGGAACTGTAGCTTCATTCGAACCTCAACCGGTAGCTGATTGGCCAGGAAATGGGACCTTTGTGTATTTTTCTTCGAAAGACATGAGGGAAGAAGATGGAATTTTGTAAGTATTGAAAACTAGCGTTTGTCCGCGGTTTTACCGCGTAGTTTATGTATGACTAGCGACTCACCCTCGCTTCGCTTGGGTTAGTCCCTAGCTTGCTTCCTAATACAAACTTTCATCCTCATTTTCACCCCCTTAAGAGATGATTTCCGGGATAAAAAGTATCCTATGTCCTTCTCAGGGTCTCAAACTATCTTTTTACCAAATTTCAAAAATCTAAATTAGTTCAGTAGATCCAGCGATTATCCCCTACAACCTCACAAACTCACACTCACTTTATAATATTAGTATAGATTTCTCCACTAAAAAAGTTAGTGGTCTTATTAATAACCTCTAACAATCAAAATAACATTTTTACTAAATTTATAGTAAATGTGGATTTCTTAATATTTTCTAACTTGAATTTAAATTAATTGTTAGAATATTTATATTTCCAAAGTTACTTAATATCTATATTAAAGAATAAGAATTACTAATGTCTGGATAGTTTAAAATGAATAAATAGTAACAAAGAAGCCTTCTAATTTTTGTATAAAGGGATTATCGTTTTCTCGCAGCTCCATCCGTGTCTTTTAATATTAATATTGTAGGAGTACTTCACTCTTGCAGATCGTAGCTTGAGGTACGATACAGCCTTCCGCAATAAATGGGCTATAAAACTGTCTCGGTCTGGTTTCATTTAAAAATAATCTTTCAATCTACCTACATGCAGAGATTAGCGCTTGCAAACCAACAATTTTTTCAGCATTATATATATTATTATATTAGTATAGATTAATTATAGACCAATGTAATTGTATAATCTATACATTGGTTATTATTAGTCATTACGCCATGTCCTGATTTTCAAGTGAATAATTTTAATTATTAATTATATGAGATTAAGTTAAAGTCGAGTTAGACAGTGGTAGCCCAGTGGTAACGCGCTCGCTTGGGAAACCGAGTGAAGCGGGTTCAAATCCCGGGTCTCACACCTCTGATATTTTCATGTGCGAATCATTTCTAACATGATTACCACTTGCCTTACGGTGAAGGAAAACATCGTGTGGAAACCTACATGTCTGAGAGAACCTAGCAAGTTTTCGAAAGACATGTGAAGTCCGCCAATCCGCACTTGGCCAGCGTGGCGGACTATGGCCTAATCCCCCTTGTATTGAAGGGACGCCTGTGCCCAGCAGTGGGACGTTAAAAAGGGCTGAATATAAGTTAAAGTGAAGATATTTTAATAAGCAAGTTTTAATTAAAAATCTTAACATACTCTCAATATTCTTGGCTTTTAATAAATTTTGTGTATGTGAATTATGATAAACGTAGATTAGGTATATGAGTATTAGACGTTCGACATTTGTAGGTGTATTCAAAGTTCTTTATTCAACATTGGTATTTAAGAAATAATTATTGTTATTAAAAAATTACTTACGCACTTATTGTTTATAAAAAACTCAACCAGTAATTTTGTTTTTCAAAATGCCTTTGTCCTAAGAAAAACTACTAAGAGTTCAGTGGGTCTATGGCTCTTTTTATACTATAATAGAAAAAATATTGCTATTGTGGGCTTATCAAAGAATATAACGCGAATCTCTTTCCCTATATGAATATATTTTTACATAATTTATAAATTGAAAATTCAATTCCAATATCGATCCTTAACCGATTTCAATGATAGCAATTATCTGGCACGAACCACTTTCAATTACATAACGAGGCCAGACTAACAGCGCAGTCAGCAATTAGGTATAAACAACAAAATCGTGAATATTCGGAGCTTATATTCATTCCACATATTCATGTACGACGCCTATCATAATATTATTATTCCTAAAATTTACATGAAAGCTCTCTTTGTGTCGTCTTCGTTTAATCTTTTATATACTGAATGGTTATTTCATTTTGGTTCGATGTTATGGTTTATTTTTGATTAAAATGCTATTTATTTTTAAGATTATATTATTTTTATTTTATATCTCTTTGGTTTTGATGGGCTCGAAGGAGCCCAGTTCTTTGGAAGGCTTGCGTGGGGACACAAGTCCAATACGTAGAGGTCCCTTAAGAGATTTAAGTTTAAGTTTCAAGCTTGTGACGCATCAGTCGGGATCCATCTCTGAGTAACCCATAGGGAATTACTCAAAGATGGACTCCTGATAATGCGTAGCTATATGGAAAATATGGAAAACTAAAAGGGTCTATGGAATGGAATTTTGATGAGCTACAAAATTGGGCTCTTGCATGAAACTAACAGGCGTCTGCCTTTTCAACACTTTTACTCTCAGATTGAATATTTGGCGGACGGTGACTCGCCTTCCACTAGATAGGCCCCCAAGAAAGGCACAGCGCCTTTAGCGTAATATTGGCGAGGTCTGTTAAGGGTATGGAGAGGTGTGCATCAATTATGCAGATTGATATTATTGAAATGTGAAGATTTGATCAGATAAATGTATAACAAATATAATTGTAATGTGTATTAATAGAAGCTGTTCAACCTTATGACACGTGTACTATTATTATACGAGATCATTTTAGCGGTATCTGGTTACAAGTCCACTTTTGGGACAGATGATAAGCGATAAACTGTTACATGATAATGTAGTATGCGTGTTTTCAATTAAGGATATTGATAAATATTTTAGGCATATAAAGCATTTGTGCATTTTGGTTTTGGTGGATTTGGACATTTAGAATTATATTACCTAATGTCAGAGCAGCGTTTGAATTGAAGATTAACTGACGTATTTACTTTCAATTTAATTTCTTACTTTTAAATTTAAATCTTAAACAAGCATTTGCACTCATTAAATATAATAGTAAGTAATTTGACAGATTAGAACTAAAAATATATTCGAGTCAACTTAAGAACCTTTTAAAGTTAATTGTTATATGGGGCCACCCTTGAGGTTTATACACTTCCATTAAAAAAAGAATTATGCTGATCGATTCACAAATATACAGATAAATTAAGTACCTCTTTTTTAATCGGTCAAAAATCATGATACGAGCGTTCATTAGTCAATTCGCTTAAGCACAGTGCAGGATAAACGTGGTTTTACAAAATAAATGCTTATCATATTTACGGTTTCTTATACAAGATTTTTTTAAATATCGTCACCTTGTTTAAAAAATAACTAAGTACCAATACTTATTGTATTTTACAGCAGAGAATTTATTTTCTTCTATTTTAAATATATTGTTTTATTTTTAACATTTATATTCATACTCGTATATAAATAAAATACATTTTTTTGGCTCTATTAAAGTAAAATATGTATTTAATATTAATAGAATTGATATTTAAAAGCCAATAATTCTGTACTAAAAATCCTTTCAGTAAATTGGTTGCTTAGACAAATAAGTACTCAGACGACAATATAATAAATGATCCAGAACCTGAATGATCATATTTACCTATATATATTTTATGTGACGTTTATTAAACAGAGTAATAGAAAGAGCGATAGACAAGTTGGCACGGAGACACGGCGCTCATATCAATGAGTACGACGCTAGCAACGGCACTGACAACGCGCGACGACTCACCGGCAAACAAGGCTTATCCCACATTCGAGATTTTACGGCGGGTAATGTATGCTTTTATTTATACTTATACATAGCAACCAGTGTTTCGCCGCGGCTCCGCTTGCGTATTTTAATTATACATATGTAATTGGTCCTCTCTTAAGTTTCATCCACTATTTTTCGTCCCCAGAGAATGTAATGCCCAAAATTTTGAACTAAAATAGTCGGTATATGTATGTATTTATTAAGAAAGATTGTTTATACTATAGCTTTAAAAATAACGGGTTTTCATGCAAATTTCCACACATTTCTTTAGGGTTGATTGTTGAATTTCCGAAATTTTCTTCGCAGCGGTCACATATTCCCCATGAGAATTCTACCTGTCAGATTTTTATATGTAGCATTTATACTTTTTTTTCTAAAAGTTGGCTTTTATGTATATGGATTGAAATAGCGTCATATTGAAATATTTACTCTACAATTTATATGGTTATTTATATAACAAGAAAACCCAGAACCATTCCAAATGATGTGTGAGACTTTCTCTTTGTAGCTAATTTTCAGTATGGCTAAAATTATTTTTACGGAGCTTGCATTGCATAGGTGAAAGAAGCATCGACTGATTTTTATCTTGGAAAATAAAACGGTGTCCCACAGAATAGAGCATAGAAGATATACAACTAAATCGATTTTAATGGATGTCTTACTGGCGGATAGAGGATTGGCTGAAAGTAACAGTTCATTCGTCACAAAAGCTTATTGGTGACCCTACGCTAGTAAAAGCTAACTTACACCTCGATCACCGACGTAGGGTTGCCAGTCTTTGTGTATTCTATAGGTTACATTTCGGAGAGTGTGCGCAGGAACTACACTGCTTAATTCCCCCATCCCCTTTCCATCATCGGACAACCCGACGAACGGCTGGCCTCCATCCTTATGTCATGGACATTCCTCCCATCCGGACGAAGCATTTCGCTACGTCATTTATTATAAGTGCGGCTAAGGATTGGAACAACCTGCCTGCGTCGGTGTTTCCGTCCGATTACAATATGGGTGTCTTCAAGGCAAGAGTGAATAGGTGGCTACTGAATTAGTGCGACTTACCATCTACGACTGCGTTACCACTTACCATCAGGTGGAACGTAGTCAAGCACTAATTCAGAATAATATACAAAAAAAAAATACATTTACTGCGAAGCCACTGTTAAATGTTAATTTACATATACCTAATTAAATTGTCCATTATAAAAATATTAACAAATACGTTCTACGCACAGTTCTACAACAATAGATTTTAATAAAGAACGGGTTTTTTTATAGTCTAATCCAAACTGGAAATATTTATCCCTTTAAAATACTTGTTATTTTACGAATTATTTTCCCTAACTTTTGGTGGCATTTTTGACAATCATGATCCCTATCGTGACCATGATTGCTATAAAGGATTCGGCGTAGAAGGAACGTCAGGAACCAAAAATCAAAATGAATGCGCGAAAAAATTTAGAAAAGATAGTTTTATTTAATAACTAGCGGCTCACCCTCGCTTCGCTTGGGTTGGGTTCGCATCTAGACAAACAAATACATATCTATTCCACGGGAACCGTACATTTTTCTGGGATATAAAGTATCTTATTTATTATTCTGATGTATGAACTATATTATTGTAAAATTTTATTAAAATCCAATCAGTAGTTTTTGTGTACTAAGCTGTATAGTTACTATAATATTTTAACTATCCCACGGAAACTGTTTAATTTTCCGAGATGAGAAGTATCTAAAATATTGACTGAGGATATAACGTACCATCATGCAAAATTTCATTTAAATCGGTCCAACAGTTTCGGAGATTAGCCCGTACAAACAGACAAAAAATTGAAAAAAATCTATATTTGTTCTATTTCTCTTCTTACTGGGTTTCTGACTCGGTTTTTAGATTTATTTTCTATGTACAGACATTCACCCTCTACAGTTTAATTATATGTATAGATATCGAATATTCGCGCAAATCTGTGCAGTTTACAAACTGTAACTGTAAAGTTTACCTAATTACGAAATATTGGAAAAACAAACATAAACATCAAAAAAAATTAAAGAGTGCGTGTATGAATGTGTGCGCGCGCAAGAAGTAAAACTTCTATAGGTTATCGGTACTCTTTATGAAATTCAATTTATGTTTTAAATAATTATGATAGGTGAGATACTAAAATAAATAATTAAATAACGCATATTAAGCATACTACAATCATATATTTATAGAATATAATTTAAGGTAAGAATATAATATTATATATCATTTGTTAGACAATAACAACGGTTACCATAGCAACAAACGTTCGCCTCGCCCGATTACATTTTTCGTAACGCTCTTGTCACGCATTCACCGACTTACTCCCCAAGTCCACCGTGCGTAAAGAAGTTGTACTTCAAAAAAAAATGGTCGAGACTTTACCTTTTGTCAATTTCAGTTACATCTATTTCAATTAAAAGAAAATTATATGTTTAAACTTGATTCGTGTAAGTCAAGTCGCTAAGGATTTTTAACTGATTTGACTTATTTTTTTTTTATGAAAAGCATAAAAGGTCTTTCGCTTCTATTATTAATCAACGTGTTTAGAGTTACGCAGCAGATTAAAGAATATTTATTGAAAATAAATATAAATAAATATGTTAGGACATTAAACACACAGCACCATCTAGTTCCATGGTACGCTACGAGGCTTATGTTATGGATACCCGATAGATGATACACTACACATATATAACTTTAAATATATACATATTATAAATATAAACACCCATGACTGGAGTACAAACATTCGTGCTCATCATAGAAATGAACGTCTCCAGCGGGATCGAACCCGCGACCGCTGGCACCGCAAGTAGGGTCACTACAAACTGAGCCAAACATGTCGTATATGCACAAGTATACATTGTAGATATTTTACAATACTTAAAAAAATATTTATTGATTTAAATTAACTGAGAAAGTCGATGTTGATGTTCGAATTGTAAAATTTGATTTTTTTTTCATTAATTGTAAGATATTGTCTTTGTTGAAAGATTTTATATTAATCGTATATCATATCTCGATTAGTTCCAATAAAAACATAAATTATAAACTTAAAAAACTCGACTGCATGAAAAGTGTATTTAAAAGAAGGGAAACAAGTTAACGACGGAAAATAGTATTATGTAGACGGAGACATGTATTGTTCTTGTTGAGAGTCTAACAACATGCTTGTTAAGTGAAACTTGATATACTCGTATTTAATATACTTTTCTTCCACATGGAAGAGTTCGTTTACTCCATGATGTTATAATCGATATGTACATACATTGTACATATAACCTTTCATCTCTACCATTCTAAAATCTTCCTACTAATTGTAGAAGATGTTTTAAAAAACTATAAAAAGTACCTATTGATGGAATTATTATTGCAGAATAGTTACTGGGATTGACTGGTGCTAATATTAGTTTTTACGTATGTATATATGTATTGTAAGATTTCTTAGTTTTCTCTAATTATAAGACACAATGTTATTTCGAAAGGTTTTATTCTTAAGGAGTCTGCCCACTACACCGTCTCATACCATGACCGTGCTATGAACGTATCAGGCACGGAAACGAGCATGGCACGGACTACTATGCCCACTAGAACGTATCAACAACGTATCATACCCGTACATAACGGTTTTAGTGTTGTGTATGCTCACCATTGCGCCGCCTACGCGCACCGGTCCCGTAACGTCGCGTGCCAGGCACGCAGCGTACCGTCGCCGGTAAAATATTCTCGATGACAATTGTTAACGTTCCGTGCACGGCACGCGACGGTGCCGGTCGGTGACGGAACGGTCTAGTGGGCAGAGTCTCATACATTTCAATACAAAGAATATTTTTTTGCCTGACACGCTCCTAGCACGGTCATGGTATGAGACGGGGTAGTGGGCAGACTCCTTTAACGTAGATACTCGATTACTTTGATAAAATAGTGACGTACTTTTGTGCATTTTTAGGTGATTCGATTATCGGCTCAAGAAAAAATTTAAATGCAGTTATTAATATTTAAAAAAATAAAAGAATGTTTCCTTTTAGTGAAAAATGATATCTTCTATATTTAAAGAACTGTAGGCTCACATATGAGGATATATATGCACACACATCCTTAGTAATACTTTTACATTTTTGATTAAGACCTTTTTATTAACCTTTTTATAAATTACGTTTTTGTATAAATTTGAAAAAGAAGAAAGTAGTGACATTATAAGGCGTACAATTTTAAGCACGATTTTTATTTCTTATTTTAATAAAATTAATTAAAATAATCAAATATTGCTGCAACGGTCATAGTACTTTTCTTCCAAGTCCCATTCGTTTGTTCCATATGTATAAACTTTAATGTTTTAATAAATACTTAACTTATCTTTTATTTGAGTTGATTAGTTAAATACCATTTGGATATATAATATAATCTCTCTAAAAACTAGCAAATTCTAAATAGTTGATTTGCTGGAGTAAAATTATTCATTAAACTATAAATAATTGATGAGCTGATGATTTAAACTTTAAAGTAATATCACCCAGTTACACTTTTGTATTCTAAATGGCTATTCAAGTGTGTATAAATGTGTATTCAAGGGAAGATTTATTTTTCAGTATATTAATTTATTAATTAAAGTTAATATTAGCTATTACATGAATGGACTGTTAGATTTTCTTTATTCTTTAAACATGAGGTAGTAGTTTCTCTATTTCATAGTGTTTTGTAGTATAGTAGATAAATAATGTTTTAAAAGGCTATCTACTTTACCTACCTGTTTGATATATATGTATGACAATGATTCTACTTTAAAATATATAAGTTATGAGACAATGGACAATGGGGACCGAGCGCGGCAAGTGAATCCCCAATGACATTGACATTTGACGTTTACTATTCATAACATCTCCCTTTTTAATTTTTTTTTTTTTTTTTTTTAACATGACAATTTAATATACTTATTATAACCGACTGATTGACATTTATATAAACATGGACTGATAGACTTAACAATTAAATTTAATTAAAACTTACACAATGTTCTTAAAACTTATACAATCTTGGAATCTAACTGGGGGTTTGACCTGTCTACCACTTAGTGTTCTCTTAATTCCCTCAATGTTACTTTCTTTACTGTTTTTATCTTCCATTCTCATTTCCTTCCTTGGACTAACATTTTGACTACTTGATGGACTTTCTATTTTCTTTTCTAATATTTTTTCTTTAGTTGGACTAGAAGAATGAGAAGATAACAAGTGTTGACGATTTCTTCTGTATGTAGACCCATCTGGAGCTTCAACAATAAAAGATCTAGGCTGTTCACATTCCTTTATAATTTCTCCCGGTTGCCATTTTGACTCTGGTGACTTTTTGAACATGACTTTATCACCTTTCTTTATTTTAGACAATTTTTTAGACTTTTTATCATAATAAAATTTTTGTTTATCATTATTTTGTTGTTTTATTTTCCTGTAGATTTTATGACTCATTATTTTAGGTTTAAGATGTGTTTCAACTGTAGGTATAAGTGTTCTGAGACGACGAGACATCAACAACTCAGCAGGAGACGGTAAGTTATTTCTAGGTGTTGTTCGGTATTGTAGTAAAGCAAGATGCGGATCATCACCTGACTCTGCACATTTGGTAAGTATGCGTTTGACTATTTTTACTCCAGACTCTACTAATCCATTAGAACGAGACAGGTATGGACTAGATGTTGTATGTGTAATATTCCAAGACTCTAAAAACTGTTTGAACTCTTGTGAATTCATCGGTGGTCCATTATCAGAATTAATAATTATTGGTATTCCGTGACGACTAAATATGGGTTTTAATGCGTTTATTAATACTTTGGCTCCAGTTGAACTTACATTAGCAATTTCTATGTAGTTTGAATAATAATCTTCAACAACAAGTATGATTTGATTATTGAATTTTAAATAATCTATCCCGACCTTTTGCCATGGGAAAGAACAAATTTTATGTGACATTAGAGGTTCTGGTGGATTGGCATTTCTGTGTGACAAACAGATCTCACAGTTTTCCACACACTGCTGTATATCATGTGACATTAATGGCCAATATACAACTCCTCTTGCAAAATTTTTAGATTTTTCTATGCCTTGATGACCACTGTGTATAATTTTCAAGATTTCTGACCTTAATTTTGTAGGTATTATAAAACTATTACCTTTAAACAATAAATTTCCGACTGAATGGATTTCATGACGACAGTTCCAATAAGGTAAGACAAATTTATTAACTTCTGACTTTTTATCTGGCCATCCTTGTTCATAGTACTGCTTAAGTAGCTGTAGACATTCATCATTTTCTGTAGCTTTCATAAGCCACTGACGACGTTCTTCTGAAATAGGTAAGTTTTTGACAAGCATGTTGACATGGACCTTGACATCTTCATCCAGTTCATCTTCACTGCACTCAGGTAAAGCTGCGCGTGATAATGAATCAGCTATGTACATTTTAGTACCAGGTTTGTATTCAACCTTTAAGTCATAGGCCTGTATTCTAAGCATTAGCCTCTGTAGACGTGTTGGAACTTCAGCTAAAGGTTTTTTAAATAAAGTAATTAATGGACGATGATCTGTTTCAACAGTGACAATTTTACCATAAATATATTGATGAAAGCGAATACATCCAAAGACAATGGCATACAGTTCTTTTTCAATCTGTGCCATGCGTTTCTGACTCGACGTTAATGTTTTAGATGCATAACAAATTGGATGATTATCTTGAAGCAAGACTGCACCAACTGCTGACTGACTTGAATCAACTGACAAGACTACAGACTTGTCGACGTTATAGTGTGATAAGACTGGTGCCTGACAAATAATATCTTTTAGACGTGTAAATGTAGCTTCATGACTCTCATTCCATGACCATTCACTTGACTTTTTCAATAAAAGACGTAGAGGTTCAGTTTCCTCTGCTAAATTCTTTATAAATCCTCCCAGATAATTTAAAATACCAAGAAATCTTTGTAGATCCTTGAGACAGACAGGAGACGGCATATCTTTGATAGCCCGGACTTTATCTGGATCAGGTGACACTCCATTCCATGCCGTTGGCTCAGTAACCTTGGTGATGACATCCAGACTTTCCATATTGTCCAATTCTTTTTTTAGTCTATCATGTAATGAGAATGGAATTTTTCGCGGTGGATCAATTTTAGGACGAACATCAGTATTGACAGTGATATGACACTCACCAGGTAGACAGCCCAATCCATCGAATACAGATTTATACTTAGACAGTAGATTCTTCATAGTCCAGATTGTTCATATTATTATGACTTAATTGTACATATTTCACTGATTTTGACTTGCAGAATGCCTGATAATGACCTAGACTGTGACACCGTCTGCACCTAGCCTTTTTTGCAGGGCAGCTATATCTATGAATTTGCCCACACCGAGTACACATCTTCCTATCTTGAGACTGTGACCTTGTTCCTGACTGTGACCTTGTTCTTGACTGTGACCTGGGTGAAAACTGAGACTTGGCTGAAGACTGAGACCTCGACTGACTGAATGATTGATGTTGATAGAAGACATTTGTAGACTCTTTAAACTCTGCAGCATGAGATCTAGCTGAGACTATTGTTTTAGACAAGTTTCTAGCCTTTTCTAGTGTTAAATCCTCTTCAAGTAATAGTTTTTCACGGACATGCTGAAAACTTTCATGCATATTAGTTATATAAATGTCTTTAATCATTCTGTCTTGTAAGTTTCCGAATTCGCATGACTTGCTTTTATTAATTAGTGTAGTAAGGAAATCTTCTAGACTTTCATCAGCTTTTTGTTTAGTTGTAAAAAACTTATAGCATTCATAGGTTATGTTTCTTTTAGGTACAAAATATTCCTCAAATTTAGTAACCAATTGACTGAATGTAATTTTTTCAATGTCTAAATTGAATGTATTGAATATTTCGAGACATTCCGCGCCTATAAAATGTAACAAGACTGCAACCTTTCGTGCGTCCGACTCTTCGTATATGTCACTTGCCTTGAGAAAAATAATGAAAGTTTGATGCCATTTCTTCCAATTCGATGCTAAATTTCCTTCTAAACTCATTGGTTTTATGTTACCGCCGATGTTGAGCCTTTTTGACGACGACATCTCCCGCTCTTCCCGCTCGCCACGTGGTTCGACTTTTTTGATTTTGACCTCTGGCATTGACGATATGTGCGTATTTCTTACTTTTAAAAGATAAAGACTACTTCTGACACCATGTTTGATATATATGTATGACAATGATTCTACTTTAAAATATATAAGTTATGAGACAATGGACAATGGGGACCGAGCGCGGCAAGTGAATCCCCAATGACATTGACATTTGACGTTTACTATTCATAACACTACCTTTCCTTTCCCCCGTTCTGTAATCTTCCTTGTGAAAGATATTTGAAAAATTTATAAAGTGCTGATGGAATTATTATTACAGAAGAATAGTTACTGAGGTTGACTGGCTGGTGCTTATATGAGTGTGTGTGTGTGAAGAAACCCTCAAACTAACCGGTGAATTGACAGACATGCTCTTTCATTACTTTCATACCTCAACTGTGTTTAATATGTATGTTAGGCTTAAAGTCAAAAAACGTTTGTGTGAATAATCTGGACACATACAAGCTTGTATGTACAGTAAGTAGGCATTTACAAATCACCACCGCCGCGAATAAAAGATAAATAAAAGTCTAATGTGCAGCACACTTATCGTTACATTGTCTTTACACAGTCCGACACACCTACAACTTCGATGCCGAGGAAGACGCTATAGGCAAATTTATTCGAACCGAAGCTTTAAAACTACGGATCTAGTAAAAATGATTTTTCATTTTTACTAGATCAGTAATTTTAAAGCTTAATAAACCCTTTGACATAGTCGTAATTAATAAAAAAATTTGATTTCTTAAAAATAAGCGAAATAACTTTGCTTGGCGTAGGGGCTCGCTCAGTAGGTTATCATCGATTGGCGACAACGCAAGTACCACAAACATTTGTTAGATTGTGCTATATGATATTGTCAGCATGAGAGAAGACAGAAAAAGGCTCTAATAATAATTAGTTAGTAAAAAGAGTTTTTCTATTAGTAACTACGTTTTTTTTTCAGAAAATACGCTTATATAGATAAACTTAAAAAAAAAACAAAACCTTGTATAAACACCAAAGATCCAAATCGTTAAAGCCGCTTTCGAGATACACGAATTAAATACCTATACAACAATTACTCATTTAATATTACAAAACAAGACAAAGAACCTGAAGCTTACGTATTTTATATTAGAGAAGCTTAGTAAATGCTTTAAACCCAATTGCAAAATTATTTTCAAATCCCAGGCTCGACGTTAATCTGGCAAATGCGATGGATTAAATACACGTCAACTATTCACCGACTTGTTACGTGAAAAATCTTTAATCTACAATCTAAAGAATTAAGAATAATAAATAGAATTAATAAGAATTAATAAATTTATTTATATTTTTTTTTCAAATATAACATATGTATATTCAAATATAATATAATAGTTTTTATTAAAAATATAAAATAAACTTCAATGTTCGGTTAAAATGTATAAGTAGTAGGTATGTGTTAGGAGTAAGGTAATGCTTTGCATTCATTCATGTTTCAATTGCTATGAAACCATTATAAAATATATAAATATAGTATACCTATGTTTGGTTAAATTATAATTATTACATTTAATCACCTTGCTTCATTAGCGAGGGAGTCAAATAAATTAATTGATAGCAGTATGCGGATTTACGCACGCGTTTTGCTATAATTACGCAATGGCATACTGTATGCCATTGCGTAATTATAGCAAAACGTAGTAACGCTTATAACACCCTTCTTTTTACGTCGGGGGTTAAAAATAAATAATAAATACAATGATAAAACAGTGTAATAAAGTACGAATAACAAACGTTCATTGGGTTACAAACTTTTACAGTTAGCGACCCCACAGACATTTAATGGGCCCGACAGTTTGGTCGGGTTCGGTAAATTCAGAACTTTGGTTGCGTTTAATAATCTATAAACCTCCCATCGATTTTTGGTAGATTTTATCTTACAATTAATGTACATAATCAAATTAAGTATAATGATAAATAATGTTCCCTAGGTGTGGCAAATCGAGGTTGTTCCGTTCGAATTCCGCGTCAGGTATCGGAAGACAAGCATGGATATTTAGAAGATCGTAGACCGGCCGCCAACGCTGATCCATATCGTATTATTTCTATAATCATGCGAACCTGCATTTTTGATGAGTGATAAAAGGAAAATTAGAAGGGTTTGTACTAAGTTGTCTTGTATATTAAAATATATTTTTTTTATTATAAACTTTGTTTAAATTTTGCTCTTACTTGTGACGTTAATTTTAACAATATGTATATGATGAAGATATATTATGTATTTGCATGATTGGAACATGGAGGGATAAGAGCAAGGGATTAGCTGGGGATTAGAGGAACACTTGAATCAAAGTTAGAAGAACTTACTGGTAACTTGGCATATTGTTTTGCAATTTTTTTTTTAAATTATATATTATATGGAATAAATTGCTTTTAATGTTTAATAAAAATGCTCTCAAACATCTTCGCTATGCAACAGCATATTAGGCAGTACAAAACATTGATAAGCGATATAATTATAACTGTCCATTTTTATGAAATATCGTATTTATTAATAATTATTATTGCTATCTATAAATTTAAATTACTTTTAGTAAGTAAGTAAGCGACTTCATGTGTGAAGCAAATCTAAATAAAAAAAATATTTTGGTACTAAATTAGCATCGTAATGTCGCGAACTGAAGTATCTCTATGCCTACATTGTCTATCACACATGGGAAATAATACAAACAGACGATTTTAAATTGAATGAATATATCATATAAATTCAAAATAGTACTACGAGTATTATACATAATATATTCCACGAAAGTTCTATCAAATAAAGGCTCTATCCAACATTGTGTTAGTTTTTGTTACAAAGCTTATAAAGGATTATTATTGATTAATTGCAGTAAGTATAATTCAAAGCATCGTTATTATTTTAATCTTAGTTCTTTTATTTTAGTCTAGCTTGCTAAATAATTCTTTCAATGGATCAAAAGGTTAAAGAGAGCTCTAATTTGAACGATTTGTACAGTTCGATGTCCTTATAATATTCAAACCCGCCACCGCTGCTTGCGACGCTTTATTGAAAATAATCCCAAAAGCAGTAGTTTTTATTTAATATATCGGATATATTAATAAAAATATAATTAATAATAAATTATATTCCAACATTTTTTCGTAAAGATGGAATAAGGAAACCAACATGTCTGACGCAACCTATTTTTGAAAGACATATGAAGTTACCAACCCTTATTCCTCTTCGCAATCTTCAATGCGAGAAAGGCCCATGCCAAAAAAGGCTAAATAAGAGGTCCGCCATTGGGATTTGAAAATAAATGGCATTTTCGGAATCAGCGCCGTGAGAATTTTTGAAGTTGACATCCGTTTGTTTATATGATTTTATTAACGGCTGCCTTTCGCATGCAGCCCTTAGTTGCACCCGTCTGTAAAAAGAAGCGTATGTGTTAATAATTGATATTGTCTATCTTCTTTTTCAATTTTTATTTTAAAATGTTGAATTTATAAATAGATGCTATGCTATTTTTGTTATCTCTCGATAACGAAACCTGGGAAACCTAAACACCCCCATATTATTTAAGTACAATGATATATTGTTGTATACAAAATGTAATTTTTAATTTTATTTTATTTAGCGTTTTGTTTCTTGCTTTTCATTAAATTTTTGTGTTCCTTTAAATGTTTGTAATTTGTATTCAATTTCAAGCGATTTTTAAATGGGTCGACAATGGCACAATTTCTTTTTCTTTCATAAATGGAGCTTGATATCCTTACTATTCACAGTGCTGTATTAGGTATGCTAAAATCATGTTCGGCGATACATTTGACTTGGATTTATAGTAGATACACAGTAGCCGCCTTAGCTGTCTCTAGTAACCCGTCTAGAAACCCATACTGCATATTTGCAGTGTTATATGTACATATTAATGTTACATTGTTTCACAAGATATCACAGTCCAGTTAAAAATACACATTACTTTAAATATTATATGATTTATTTAATAAAAGTTATACATTTTAATTACAAAAAAAACTTTGAAATAAAACACCAGTTTCCTACGACTACCACTCGTCATTATTTTGTTAAACATTTTATTGACCATATGCATTATTATAAAAAGTGGAATAATTAGATATGATTGTATTTTATTTATTATGTTTGTTAAAAATATGAGAATAAATTGTTTTTTTTTTTAAATTATGTGAACGAAGTAATTGTTAAAGTATTTTATAAAATGATTAAAAATGTCATTACATTTTATAAAACATGGAAATTACATTTAATAGTATAAGTTTAGATAAAGCTTGAAAAATACTTTGCAGAACATAAATAATTTTTGTAACTATGGCATTAACATAAATTCCCTTCCATATATCTTCCGACTTTAAAAACGCATAGCTTTCATTAAACAAAGTACAGCGTCTCTAGAGGTTGTAGGATACTAGACGGAATAATTTCAAATGTTTTAACGTACAGGTTACGTTTTATTACAATATGTAAATTAACATCATATAGAGCAGATGTTTGTTTGTACAAACTTTGAAACTATTGGATTTATTTTATTTTTTAATAATCCTTACACTATGGCAAGCTACATACATTATCCAAGAGTAACACGTATTTTATTTCAATAATAACAATTTTGAAACATACTCTGGGCCCTATAGGGCCCAAGGTATATTTTAGGCTGAAAAGTTATTATTATTGAAATCTTTTGTTAAACATCTAGGGTCAATTGTCGAGCTCGAGTGCGTCGAGCGTAGCGAGGGTAAGTCCCTAATAAAAAAAATTATAATGACATCACTATTTTTTATTATACGCACCTACGAATACGTATAAATATTAATTCAGTCAAGTGACATTTAACTATTTACATACATATATTGACCTTTTATATCTCATTCTATATGAGGCAGAATATAGAGTCATCCTTTATCCATGTTTGAATTTTTTGTGTAATACTTATCGGGTATCATCGGCTCATAGTTTGTGTTTTAGTTAGGCAAGTGAATACTTTTCCGATAAACATTTTAATAGTTAAAAATTTAATAACATCGAGCTGATCTGATGATAAAGCAAGGGGTGGATAATGGAATTCTTCAAAGATAAGTAAACCCAATAATTAAGTTGATTTGTTTGGACTTTGGGGGACTTATGTATAAATGAAAGTGGACTTTAATTTTAAGGCTGGTTTAATAATCGTTATCTTAAGTACGCGTTTACATAAAGAAGAAGGACAAAGATGTTATAAATATTTTATTTAAATTGATTTATCGACGTCGTATTAGCTATGGTTCTAAGACGCAAGTCGGCGTGTACTGTCGCTTGCCGTTGCTCTCGATGGTGGAGCTGCGCCCGCGCCCCGACTGTGCCTATTATTGCTTATAATATTGGAGTGCATCATAGTTAAATACTTGTATTTTTGTTTGTAATTTTCGTACTTCTTTAGCATCCGCCAATCTAGCTGAACGCGAAACCAAAAAACGCAATAAAAGACGGTCCACCGCTGTGGGAGGTGTACCATGTGAGTTGCTACAGGTACTTCTCTGATAACAGCAAGCAGGGTCTCTGGTAACAGGCAAGTAACCACTGGGGCGTCGGTTGAGTATGTTAACGATACTGTGATGCCTCATTCAAATGAGAGAAGTTCCGTTGGATTTTAGTATGTAGTTTTAGTCGGTGAGTCTCACCTAACCACCTATGTAGGTCGTATGTGTAATGTGCAATTCCTAACGTTAAAAAAGATGGTTTAGTGAGATATTATAAAAGTTACTAAAGAATTAGTGGAATATGCATAAACTTTAAGTAGGGACTTACTGTACAAACTATTGCTCCGGTTTTTTTCGTCGATGATTCACAGCTGTAGTTCACAATGATAAAAATTTAAACGTACGCGAAAATTTAACATGTGCTCGTTTGCAAGAATAATGTCCGACTGACGACTCGCTGAACACGACTTTTAATCCCCGCCTACTTGGACACGACTCTTGTTGGGTCATTTTTTTAACGTGCTTACATTTCCTGATTTATTATTTATTTGTAGGTAGGCACTATTTATAGAATAAATTTTATAATAAGGAAAATCTATAATTTTGTATTATCATTATTCGTAACAAAGAACAATTTTTGCAGCCTGATATACCTTTTGTACGTATGATTTAGCAATTAAATTTTTACATGCTACGCCGTATATCTAAATAAATATAAACATTTCTGTTGAAATATAACAACATGTATTTCTAACTTTCATAGGAGGACCCTTACCTTATTAATATCAATTTATTATTTTCGTTAGGCACTCTTGACCTTTGCAACGAGTACCTTAAAAGTGGAGGCAAAGTAGGTAATGAACATGAATATTTATTACGGGCGGTAGTCAAAAACGTCATATCTTCTTTTAATTTCCCTAAAAGTTAACTTTTTTATTAGATTTGTAAATGTTTTTTGTCAATAATATTATAAATTTGAAAGTGAGTAACAAAATAGTAATATTTGTTTTACCTACAGCGGATGTTTTCCGTACATTACGGAAGTGTCACAATAAAACTGAGTATAATATAATGTACAAACGTTTTCATCGATATACTTTAACCTAGATGAAGATGAATAAGATATAGGGATGGCTAGTCAACCAGTCTAACACGTTTACCTCATCTAAAATGTGTTGACCTCAACTCAACCTCAACTTACCTAACGGCACGTGTACTTTAATCCCTGAGCCAATTTACAACAGTCAAATAAATATTTCAATCGACCCTTTTAAGCTACAACTATTCTTCTTAAAGTAAAGACCTCCTATGGGCCTCTTTATAAGTCTCGAATACTATACATATGTATACGTAGGTTACGAATTTAAGTAAAAGTTCACTTAATAAAGCTTTCTTTCATAGCAAAGCTTTAGCAAATTAAATGATATGAAATACGAAAATAATAATTAATGAAACTATTTCATAACACCTTTATTCACAATGTTAAGACTTCAAAAGTTATTTTTTGTAAATGCACCTTATTAACTTATTTTTTATAACTTATTAATTTATACTTAGTTACTTAAATTAACTAGGTTATGTTTGAAGAAAATGATGAAATTGTGTTAGCAGAGTACGAAGTAAGCTACTTTAAATTTCTGTTATATTCGCACTTTGTGAGTTTTCAAACATGAATAGGATTTAAATTCAATTAAAGTATTGTTTGCCTTTACATCCTTTTATTGATCAATTTTATCGTAGGATTTATGAGGTCCTGAAATGTTTTTAAATATGAAAGAAACAACTAATGCTGAACGATATATTAGTCAAATGAAATTATGAAATTCTATTACATTATACGAGTACATACTCAAAATCTAAATAAATGCCATAATCTAAATAAAAGCAACAATGTTATAAACTATGTAAAATTTTATAAAATTATAGTTATGATTAGAAACACATAGTATTAACTATTGATGAAATTATTCTCATTAGTGGTTACCTTACCTTACCTATAGAGATCATGAACTTTAGGTTAACTTACGAACTCATAAAAGTGATTAGGAATTAAGGCCTGAAAGCCAACATTAACACAAAAGTTTTGGATGAACTGCTTACTGTTAATGTTTAATTAGTCGTTAATTGTATATTGTAGTATCTATTTTTAAGTGCACAAGTACATGGAACCTACATATCTTATTATTAATATTATAAATGTGAAAGTTTAGATGTTTGTTACTCAATTACGCCAGAATGGCCAAACGGATCTAGATGAAATTAAGCACAGAGATAGGTTATAGTCTGGAATAGTACATAGGCTACTTTTTATCCCGGATAATGTATGGTTCCCGTGGGATAGATTTGTTTTTGTTTTTCTAGAGGATTTGCCTCTAGAAAAACAAACGATTGACGAGTGATGCGAGGGTGAGCCGCTAGTAATTGCATAAAAAAGTTACAGCAAGCTAATCGACATGCTGCTATCAATTTTGACCGAGAATCTGGTTTATATTTGACTAATTTTATTGCATAAATAAGCCCTCCATAAATTACATTATGAATTTAAAAAAAATACTCTTTTTTCGTAAAAGATTTCAACGGTTTCATTAATAATTTAATTAATTGTATACAATATAGGTCTTAATATACATAGTTTAAATTAAGTGATATTGAGACTGAGATAAACTAAACTAAAGAGAGTCACTAAATACAGTCTAAATGCTCAATTTCCTGGTTGCGTGTAACGCATATAAAATCTGTGCTCGTCCTTATAGTTTTTGACATAGTACCTACTACTATCAATGAATGCTAGATGGCATGTGAGTTGTACTAGATAGATTTACAAAACACAGTTCACCAGTAAGTTATATTTCCTGTCTACTGACACGGTAGTGTAGTAATTGCTTGGCTAGCATGTATGGCTACAGATCCGCAGATTCTGGGTTCGAGTCCCGAGTCGGACCCAGTTTAGTTTTTGAGTTCTGTCAAGAAATTCTCAGCTACCTAGAGTTGGGCGATTCGAGTGGTTTCTCCTCCGCGCCTCGGGGAGCACTATATACTATATTATACATTTTAATATATTTGTTAAAACAGACCTTAATATTGTCTATTAATAATACTGCCGTTTTTTTTCGTAATATTTTAATAATAAAAGTAATTTGATTGTGATCAAATTGTCTTTTTTATATATTCCTTTAAAAGTACCACGAACGATTTATATAGCTTGAAATAAAGGCGAAAGATAACTACTAATCTTCTGTTGTTTTTGTCTTAATTGCATTATATACATCAAACTTGGCGCCCTTTATGGTCCATTTATTTCTTGGCCCCGTTTCTTTACAAAAGAAATTGTAATTTTAGGGAATAAAATATTCTTCTACAAATTTTATTAAGGGCCTGACGCTGTTTATGTATGTACGTATAGCTTTTACGAAGGCGTTTTTAAAACCGCAAGAATGTAGATAAGATTAAAAAAATATTTAAAGTTTTCAATATATTTTTGTAAAGACATAAGTTTTACTGAGATAAGACAAAAAGTATAAGAAGTATAATGTGAAAACAAGATTGTTAAAACATGTTATGTGGTCAAAGGTTTTTTGGGACAGCCTCAAGCAAATACAAGTTTTAATCATATAATAACAAAATCGAAAGGTAGTAGGTATGTATATATATATATTTTAAAGATTAAGCAGAAGTGGCCGGTCGTTGTTATACCCATCTTATAATGATATGGGGTGTTGAATAAAAGTGAGAATAAGTATGTTGCCGGGAACTTTAATTAAATGTTATTTTATTTTTCGATATAGCCTCCTTTTAGCACAATGCACTTGGAATATCTTTTGTCTAAGCCTAAAATTCCTTTCTTAAAAAATTCTTCATTCTGAACACCTAAAAAATCCTGTACTTCAGCGACTACTGCTTCATCATTTTTGAATCTCTGTCCTCTCAGAGACTCCTTCAACCTTGGAAATAATAGAAATCATTCGGGGCAAGGTTGGATGAATATAGAGGATGCTCAAGTATTTTCAAAGCTAGCTTCTTGAATTGCAGCCACAGCAACGGCGACCCTGTGAGCTGGAGCATTATGTTGATGGAACAAAACATTTTTTTGTTTTTGCAAGTTCGCTTTGTATTTTCTCGCGAACTTCGCTACGCCTTTTTTTTTTGTTTTGCACACATCTATGTGTGTAACATTAACTCCATGGTCGAGATATTCTATTATGACCACCCCTTTACTATCTCAGAAAAGAGAGCCCATGATCTTTTCAACGAAACGACTCGCTTTAAATTTCTTTGGGGTTGGAAAGATGGTCTTTTTCAAGTAATTTTCTTTCTGGATCGTAAAGGTGAAACAATGTTTCATCCATGGTTATAAATCGAGACAAAAAACGATCAGGATGTTTTTAAATAAAATTATCTTTTCGGATTTTTTTAAGGATTTATTTTGATTTTTGATTCCAGACGTTTCGAATGATTTACAGCAATCATAATCACGGGAGAGTTAGGTTTAAGGTTTTAGATGTCTCAAAGGCATTATATAGTTGTTACAAACAGTCTACCCGTCGCGATGGATAACATCAGATTATAATGGCAAAATTAAACAACTTTTGTCGGATGAAAGTACATATAAAAAGATCAAAACAGACCTAACCACTACTATTTTAAATAATAGAAAAAAATTAAATAAGAAACACTCCGATGCATTGAATCTTGACGTTAAAAATTTTATTTCGTTTTGTGCATAGCCGCCTAAACTGTATGGACTTCCAAAGATGCACAAACCCAACGCTCCGCTGCGTCCAATTGTGAGTCAAATCGACACACCGACTTATAAATAGGCCCAACTAGTAGCAAAGGTACTCCCAGCAGTCAGAGGAAAAACATCAGGGACTCTTACCATTTTGTTAATGAGATAAAACACCTACAATTGATTGACAGTGAAACAATGGTGAAACACCGCCTTACATCTGGCTATCTATTACGGAATGATGAATTCTACAAGCAAGTATATGGAGTGACCATGGGTTCACCTATCTCTCCCGTTGTAGTTGACATCTTCATGGAAGCCTTCGAGGAGATTGCTCTAAACACATCATCTATGAGCCCTCGTTTCTACAAATGGTACGTAGATGACGCTTTCACAATATTACTATCTGACAAAATATCTGTATTCTAAGAACATCTCAACTAAACTCTAAAATACAATTTACAACGGAACTGGAGTCTAATAGTTCTTTAATTTTCTTAAATGTATTAGTTATACGTAACCCAGATAATATCTTGGGTCATACTGTGTATCGAAAGAAGACCCATACTGATATGATGACTGATAAAACTAAAAAGGTTTACCTTTTTAAATCTTCCGCTAGTGTTTTTTTAAGGGCCGTCCCAAGAAAATGATGCTACTTCTAGTATAGTAGATTCCTCTTACAGCTATATTTATTTTTTCTTTCGAGAATAACTCAGTTTCTATATAAAATATAATAACTTACCCTCGCTTTGTTCGGGTGCGTTCTTAGGTACATTATTGATATGAATAGTTATTGCGAGTGTATCTTAGGAGAAAGACTTATGCTATTGCAGATTTTTCTGTAGGCCTTATTAAGACATACAATTTGCTAATATATTTTTGATGTATCTCTTAAGGTTTGGCCGGCGTTTGACATGAACATTTCTGAAGACGACTCGACAGAACCAGTTATTGAATGAAATTGAATGAATGAAAGATTTTCCTGTAGTAATAGATATCCTGAATGTGAACTCGAGTAATAAGTTATCACTGCACAAAATTTAGTTAAAATCGGCTCAATTATTTTTATTATTTTCTTTAAATAAATATTTAAAAGTTCCGATAATTGTATTTATGGCGGTAATTTCTAGAAACTTTCTAGAAACAGCGGTAATTTTTAAAGGGTAAACGTTTTAGTTTTTGGCATTTAAAACCCAAAGAAAAAAAAATATTCAAATCCATTCATTATAACTGGGTTCCGTCATTTTTCATTTATAATGACTATTTGCACTCGACTAATTGGCCAGAAGAACGTGACTTCTGAAGAATGAAAATCCTTTGTTGTGCTATCAATATTGCTAAAATGAAAATACTTAACGACACATATGAGTACGTGATTCACTTCTGTAACAGCCGTTTCTGTTCCAAAAGTCGTAATGTCAATCCTTTTTTTCACTCTTTTGGCGCGCCTAAAGAAGTTTCACTTCTATTATCATTTATTATTATTCATTATTATTATATAAAACGATTTTCTAAAATTTATATATTTCTTTGGCTATTTTGTATAATGAACATAATATGTTCTTCATATTATGCCCAGTTATGGCAGCCCAGTTGTAACGCGCTTTGTAATGCGAAACCGAATGAAGCGGGTTCAAGCCCCGGGTCTCGCACCTCTGATATTTTCATGTGTGAATGATTTCCAACATAATTATCACTTATCTTACGGTAATGGAAAACATCATGAGGAAACCTGCATGTCTGAAAGAACCTAACAAATTTTCATGCAATATGTGAAATCCGCCAACCCGCACTAGGACCGCGTGGTTGACTATGGCCTGATCTCCCTCGCATTGAAGGGAGGCAAGTGCCTAGAAGTGGGACGGTTATAAAGGGCTGTATACATACATACATAGACATTATGTGTCTTGTACAACACCGGGCACGATTTCTGTGTACATTTTACACGATGTAAAAAGTAAATTCATCATAATTTTAATATGTGCCTATGTGCCTTATATTATAAAGACATAAAATCTATCTATATTAATAAAAATTAAAGCACAATTGAACACCCTATCCTTTTTGGAATCGGTCAAAATGTACAGATACATAAGACCGAAACCGCATACGCTTTTACAGCGTCTTGTTATATCGAGTTTTTATGGAACGTTAAACTTAAAAAAAGCTGAGCTACAATGGTACCTATAAACCAATGAAGCTTTTGATCTTTTTTTTATTTTTTTAACATAAATTTCGAAAGTTTCTTTGCCAAAAAGTTTAATAAAGAATCTGTATAGTAAATATGTTTGAGCGTGTTTGTCTGATTTGTTTTAAGATATTTTCTTATATATTTTCAAAGAATATTTTTTGCGTAGGTCATTTTATTAAAAAGCTAAAGTAATAAAATGATCAAATAGATTCTGTGCCGTAACTTTTGATTGTAATAGTCAATGAAAGGCTTCGTGAAGTTACCATTAAAAATCTTAAAGTTGAGTGCTTAATGGTAAGATCTTAAAGTTAAGAGCTGAACAAAGATTATAATTCACATAGAGCAAAAAAGTGCCGATAGAAGCTTTCTGTGATTTTCGTTAAATGGAAAAATATCTCACCTCTGAGAAATCTATACTACACGTTAAAGCGTAACTAGGGACGAACCCGAGCAGAACGAGGGTGAGTCGCTAGTAATACAATAAAGAAACTTAATTCGACCAGTGTAATATGATACATAAGTATACGGTCGGATCGTGCCTTTTCCTTTTCGGTACTGGGTCAAACGTTACCATGTATTAGATTTTACAGCTGTCGCACCGATATGTAGTACGAAACTTCTGAAATATAATAAATAAAGGTATTATACGGTTTATAAAAAGAGATTCTTTGATATACGAGATAATTATAATGTATTGTGAAAAATGATTGGCTTTAATTTTGGATATTTATTTAAATGTACATAGATACATATTTACAACACAAATACGTACCTATTTGCCTGCTCTCTGTTTCTTGTTTTTATGGATTTATTTTCTCTTAGTAAATACGCCAATATCTCAATAGTTTCGATTTAATCTTGCGATACAAGTGATTCTGTATGAGAGAAATTTAATAAAGAATACTAGAAAACATTAGAAAGACGTATCTTATCGAAGAAAAACGTATTTAATATTAAGTGTAGAGATTTATATTTTTTATCCAAATCACTTTATTATAGTATTCATTGTACTATTTATTAAAATCTAGTTCAGTTATATATCGTATATACAGCCTAGTTACAAATTGTAATAGACGTTTTATTTACTTGTAAAATTGAGCATTTGAGTGCTTCAGACAATAAGCATTACGTGGTTTTTATGGGTTGAGTCGTAGATTTCAGTTGCCGATGTATATCTATAGGTATCTGAATCTATATCATATAATAAAATTCTGAGTTGAATTAAATATTTTTAGGAAAATGTTATTGAAATATTATTATCGATGCAGAGGCCGAATCTATAGTTTTTAGAATTTTTGTCTGTATGTTAGTCTGTCTGGAAAAGTATCACAAGAAAACTACTGGACAGATTTTGATGAAATTTGGTATGATGATAGCTGGTTATCCTGGTCAACATATAGGATACTTTTTACTGCGGGAAAATATCTTATCTGTGAGAAATCTATACTAAATGTTATAAATAACTAGGGACGAACCCGAGCGGAGCGGGGGTGAGTCGCTTGTTAATATACAAATTTGAAAAAGTTGTTCTTTTTTTCTTTGTTTGGACGCACTAATTTTTAGAATTACCAGTACGATTTGAAAATGTATTTTTCATTTTATAGTCTATTTATTAACGCCTGACGCAAAAAAGGCCAGTTATAAGTTTAACGTGTATATCGGTGTGTCCGTGTATGTGTCTGTGGCATCATAGCGCCCAAACGAATGAACTGATTTTTATTTAGTTTTTTTTTAGTTTAAAAATGTTTTTGTTTGAATCGCTCTCGAAAGAATACTCTTGTTCTTAGCTATCAATCATAAAATGTATTCAGCCGTTTGCAGGCTATCAGCTTTTTTCTAGACGGTAAAAGGATATGAAGAACTTCCACAGATCTCGTGTTTGGGATCATTGAAATGGCCTCATTTAATTAATAGGTTATTGTGTTAGGGGTTTTATATTTTTTTTTATTTGAGAGTTATTGAGGAAGGGTATATATAGTAGGCTATCTAACATTACACTACTGCTTTTGGGAGCGTAGCAATCAATTAACATAAATATACTACGCAAAAGAAACCGCGGGCACAAGTTATTATCTAATAATAGTCCGTTATATTTTCATAAAGAAGATCTTCCTTTATAAACTTTTGTTACTCATCATACCAAGACGAAAAACAATAAAACGAAGTAGGCTTATTTGTATTTTGCTTGATATTAATTTTATACTTCGTTTTAGAGGTTATTCGACCATGATTCGTATTGTTGAAATAATATACCTAGTCAGTATAGCGAAAATGAAAATTGAATAAAATATTTGTATGAATTTAATGTTGATATTCAAAATTATAATAATGTGTACTTGTAGGTATATTTTTATTAGATATATTTTATAAGATAAAACTTACTAATATTATGTGAAAGTTTAGATGTTTGATGTTTGGATGGATGTTTGTTACTCAATCACGCCAGAACAGCTGAACGAATCTGGATGAAATTTGGCTCATAGATAGGTTATAGTCTGGAATAGCAGATAGACACTTTTTATCCCGGAAAAATATACGGTCCCCGTGGGATATATTTGTTTATTTTTCTAGAGGCGAACTTGAAACGAGGGTGAGCCGCCAGTAACATATAAAAACTAATACGCATAGTAGATAACATTATATGAATATAATTGAAGTTATCTTGTATCATGTAGAATAAATTATTAAAGTGAAGTAATCGAAATACTGCAACTTTATACTCTACCAGTCCACTTAAACTGATATTTAGCCTCAGAATGGAAGACCATAGGCTATAAACTTGTATACACCTTGGCTTTCGCATTTTATATATTGGCTGAAAGTATCATATAATCTCTTGTAAGTCACGAGATATCAAAAGTCATCAAATTCCTTTATTTTTAAGCAATATTTTATAGGATCTATTGTTCTTGAGGTAATGTGCAAAGAGTGGAAAGCTCTTAATATTTTTCACTTTGAGGTTTATCTCTTCGAAGTTTTACATTTAAAATTAAGTTTAGTAGATATTTTACAAATGAAAAAATATTTCTCACTATTTTTTTTTAGGGAACGATGCATTTATATCAGCTTTGGCTTACGTTTTGTAAAGTATGACTCTTACTAACTTTCCTACCTTCATAGAAAGAGTGTTGAAAAAACACATGTACGAAGCCGAAAAGTCTAACTAGACTAGTCTAACGAAGAAAAGTCTAACGAAGTCTACTCTAGACGACACGTTTGGCTCAGTTTGTAGTGACCCTACTCGCTGTGCCAGCGGTCGCGGGTTTGAATCCCGCTGGGGGCATTCATTTGTGTTTGGGCATTTGTTTGTACTCCAGTCATGGGTGTTTATATTTATAATATGTATGTACTTAAAGTTATATATGTGTAGTGTATCAACTATCTGGTATCCATAACACAAGCCTCGTAGCTTGACATGGAACTAGATGGTGCTGTGTGTTAATGTCCTGATATATTTATTTATTTATTTAAGCCGAGAGAGTTGATGGTATTATATTTTCCTTTGCGATTTAAAAAATTCAATTGAATGAAACGAAAGGCATAAGTTATTTTTGTTTGCCAATGTTTACGAAAGAGAGCAATAACATGTAAAGATGTGGTCTGGTTTTCGTCAAATATTTAGTAGATTTCTATTTCTGTTCATGAATGGTTTTTAACGTAGCTTTGTCTCAAATCATGTTTCTTTGTTATTTTATTTTGTTTTTATACTAAGTTTGGCAGATTTTTTGTCCTATAAACTGTAAATGTTCAACAATGGATGCTGTTATACTTGGTAAAACGCTGTGATAAAAAGTAGTCTGGATCATTATTATTATTTCAAACCAAAAAACTCTTGTTACTGCATTGCGTAAAAGAGGGATGAATGACAGCCAGGTAAGTGCGTGTTAGAATGGTACTGGCCACTATTGATGTGATTTTTCTTGATATTTGTATAGATCACTAGTTTTTGCTGTTCTATTGTTAAGGAAAGTGTAGGGGGAGGAACGAGTATTTCCCTGCCATGTTTTATCGATATATGTTCAGTGGTTAAACCACTAAATTGAACAGAAGAAAGATCTGAAAAGAAGCGTGAAAAGGTAACAGACAGAGTTCCTTTCACATTTATTATATTAGTATGGATGTGAAATTTATGTGTGTTCTTAATGTATAATTTTAACAAACAGAATAAAAATAATATCCAGTCTTATTGAACATCTTCTTTTTTAAAAGTCGGTGATGTAGCCGAAAATGTAGTCGATAGGTCACCAGATTCCCTCTCATTGCAGTGTAGCTATATCTTTAATTAAAAAAAAAAGTTTTACAGAACTAAAATATAAATGATTAAAATTTATACAAGATTTACTCGGTATTTGTGAACAAAACGTAATATTTCCCGGTATGTTTTACGCATGAATGGGTGCTCCCATTTAATTATAGTAAAATCTTTAGTTGCATTGTTCTTTCACGTAGGTCCTAAAAATAGAGTCAAAATAAACCCATTTCGTTGAAATAATACAGCATAATTCAGTTTGGAATTTAATTTATGTACAATAAGACGAAGGTTGTATAAATGAAATTAAGAAGTTCTGAATTCTTTTTGTTTAGTCTCAATATTACATATTCTAATAATCTAAAGATTTTGTTATAATAATTAAGATTATAACAATTTGATAGGCATTACAATCATAAGTATTATTTAACCACACATTACGATAGCAAGCAAAAAATCTGAAAATCTATGTATATGAGTATTATGTAAAACAATATAAAAGGACACAAACGCGACTATAGCTAGGTGTAATTAATATCTTTTAGGCAGCTTTTGATGAAAGGATTTATCTATACAAAGAAGGGACGGTACAAATTTCTATTTATTTACCTTTTCAAATAAGTGAGCCATAGAAATATTTTGGTATGTTATAAATAAAAGAAATGAATTTGATTAAATCTTTATTTATTTTAAATATTTCCCTATATTATTCTTTAAAGTCATATCTTAATTGAATAAAAATACCTAGATAAAATAATACACAACTTAATTTCTCGTGCATTTTATTTATAGTAGATATTTTATATAGACTTTGTCACATCATATGTTAAAATTTTAATAAATACTTACATACATTACTATACTTTAATATTTACATTTTATTATTATATATTACATCATGAATTTTAAACTCTAGTATATGATAAAATAAAGAATTCACTGACAGTTTTGTCACTAACAAATCGTGACTAGAACACTGTTTATGTAAGTTCTATGAGGAAGTTTACCTTGAATATATAGATTTATACTTTGTTATCACGTAGCACATCTGTAAATTCTACAACACTACTGTTTGGAAAAATATATAATTCACTAACTCTTTCATCGCCGATAGGTAAATCATTGTTGCTAAATCTTTTTGATCTTCCTGTATGTTCTTGACTAATGTTACGGTTACCGTTCTTACAAATTTCACGTTCCATTTTTGGTGGGCGTAGAATTTCTTTATCTGAATGACTATGTTCTCTGGCACAATTACAAGAATTTCTCGCTTTAAAAGAATCTACTGGTGTAATATTTATTGATTTTCTTGTAGAATAAACGCTCCTCTCATTTGTTGATCGAATTGATAGAACCCTAGTTCTATATGACTGTCCGTCCTAAAACAAACTTTTGGTTTATTATCTAAACTATAAATTAAAGTAGAATTTTATTTGTTTCTTTATTTACCTCATAACTATCATGAGTGAATCTGTTCCGTTTTTGCTTAAATGTAAATCTTTGTTTGAATTCCTTTTTAAACTTTTCCTGGAACAATAAATATAAAATTAAACTACAAAATAGTGTGTGTGCACATGTACGTGAGTGAGTATCTATCTGTGTGAGGGTGTTTTTTCAAGATAACTCATAAAAGTATTAGCATGAAGATGTAGTATTTAATTCAGAATATTGATTGTAATATAAAGTTTTGTAAAAATATAATCTTCATTAAGAATATTTTTTTCGAATGTAGGTTGTAAGAAAAATAATTATTATTTGAAGAAGTAGTACATTCAGTACACATCAATATTTTAACAAAATTACACATCTTTATTTAATTTCGCAGTAGGTATGCATTGGGTATAAAAATAGTTAAAAGTTCATATTACAAAAAAGTTATTTATAATCGTTTGAAAGTATATTTACATAAAGTAAACGAAGCCATTAAGTGGAAAGACAAGTCATCATGTTTCACGTCAACGCCAGCCCCTAAATATAAGTCTTTTAATTTTTCAGCAATTTCACAGTTCACTTACTCTAGACTTAAATGAGCGATCGTTATAAGATAAAAAATAACAAATTGAAAAGACTCAGTAACATCGTCTATTTTAAATATTATTTTTCACAATATTATATAATAAAAAATATCAAAGTCTACTAATTCATACAGTTGTCTAACGAATAGTCCGGTCAAAATAGGCATTCACCCTTGCATAAATTCCCAGGAAGCTGAAAATTTATATGAACATTAGGGATACCATTATAATGAAATTGTGAAAAGTCCCCATCGATCCCATGTATGCAAAAAGTTTTATACAAGGTCAAAGTTCACGAAAATGGGTTTTTGATTTTTTCAGCGAAACGGTTAGTTTTATGATAAAAATAATTGAGACAAATATTGTAGATCATACAATTGTCTACAAAAATTGGCATAACAGTAATTTGCCACCAAATGGCACTACAGTGTTTTAAGTTCGAAAGAGTAGGCATGAAAATTGGTACTTTTTGACAGCCCTTGCAGTTCACACTTCACAGCATTTCTTTTAAAATCTCTAAACTTCGATGATTTTAACACAAGTATCGAAATTAATTATTAATAATTGATACAGATACAAATAATATTATTATTATTATCAATTCATTATCGTTGCTAAGGGCGAAGCCAGCCAATACAAATCAAAGCACACCGACTTCGAAAATATCTGATTAGGTATCTATTCTAAATGAAAACCTCTGTTTAGTTATTTTTTACTTTTCAGTGCCTGGAAGACGGTTTTTTTTAAGTTTTTATTTTTCCATTTTTAGTGTAGGCGTAATAAGCAGGTAATTTGTAAGAAGAAAGATTTTTAAAAACATATTCGATTAAGCCATTTATTTAAAAACCGCTTGATCAATTTCGATAAAATTTATATGGGACCACCGGGGAAGAATACCCTTTGAAACAAAAAAAGAATTTTCCAAATCGGTTTAGCCGTCTTCGATTAATCCGTGAACATACATAAAAAAAAAGAAAAAAAGTTCCGACGAATTGAGAAGTGCCATCCTTATTTTTTATTTTTTGTAATTTAACTACAGAACTGTCTAGCCGTTCATATGAGACACCTTACTACTAAATTTTAGCAATATAGCTCCAATATTTTTTGAGTAAGTTTGCTGTGGCATACGAATAGTCGAACATAGTAAAATTATAATGGTTCCATTTTAACTTTTTGGCTACGGAATCTTAAAAAATAGCCTACAGTACGCTTCCAAATAATGAAGATAGGTACCTTTTTATTAATAAAATTCGGACTGCTGGTTGCTTTAATTTTATTTGATAGTTTAAATTCATGATATCATATATTTATAATATGTATGTATTTAAAGTTGTATCTGGTATCCATAACATTATCCTCGTAGCTTACCATAATGTTAATGTCCCAATTTATTTATATTTTCCATGTCGCTCTCAAACATATTAAATTTCTAAGTAAAATACAACTGTCAAAATATTGGTAAATAAGCACTACTGTTACTTAATATCTATTAATAAGAGAAATTATTAAATCTTAAATTGGAATCCCAGGTAATTCCTCAAAGACCATGTCTTTAGCCTAATTTTCTACACCAAGAATTGGAGGCGGGATCGCTTTCGCATGAATTGGCATTGTGTTTTAGTGTAGGAATGCAGACGTTTCCCGCAGACATTACACAAAATGTAATTGTATATTTTTAACGTCGTAAGCGTTTGTTTATTAATTGTATACCACTTTCATGGAAACTTGCGTAATCTAATAAATTATATGTTCACTTTTTCATTTCCTCAATTACTTTTCCATACTTTTGTATCTGTTTTTACATTATACTCGTATAATAATTATTTTATACGTTAACACACATTTAAAAATAACGAATGAATACTTACAAAAGGCAGTGGTAGCCCAGAGGTAACGCGCTCGCTTGAAAAACCGAGTGAAGCGGGTTCAAATCCCGGATCTCGCACCTCTGATATTTTCATGTGCGAATCATTTCTAACATGATTACCACTTGCCTTACGGTGAAGGAAAACATCGTGAGGAAACCTGCATGTCTGAGAGAACCTAGCAAGTTTTCGAAAGACATGTAAAGTCGGTCAATCCGCACTTGGCCAGCGTGGTGGACTATGGCCTGATCTTCCTCGTATTGAAGGGAGGCCCATGCCCAGCAGTGGTGTGGCGAAACGCAAAAAGAGTTTTTATATCTGTATTGGATCTTGCCTTCAACAATTTATCAATGGAAAATGGCATCCTTTAGCATTTTTCAGCAAAAAATTAACTCCACAACAGTCGCAATGGCCAGCCTATTATCGCGAGCTTTTGGCGGTTTATGAGAGCGTACAGCATTTTTGTTATATTTTAGAAACTCAGCATGTAACTATTTTTACTGATCATAAGCCCTTGCTATATGCATTCGTTCAACGCCGTGAAAAGCTTCCGCCTCCACAGCTTAATCAACTATCTTTCATAAGTCAATTCACCACCGATATTCAATATATTAAAGGTGACGACAACGTAGTTGCGGATGCCATGTCACGCATTGAAGCGATCTCAATGGAACCAGATTACCAAGAGTTAGCAAAATCTCAGGAGTGTGATCCAGAGCTGGTAATGTTGCAAGAAAACGGTTCCAGCCTTCAGTTAGAAAAAGTTAGAGTTCCTGGTACTAACATAACGTTAACCTGTGACGTTTCAATGGGAAAACCACGTCCTTTTGTGACGACTAATTTTCGCCGTGCGATATTTGAAAAATTACATAACTTGAGTCATCCTGGCGCTCGAGCAACAACTCGTTTGGTAACTGATCGGTTTGTTTGGCCATCTGTAAGGAAAGATTGCCGCGCTTGGTCACGCGCTTGTCAGGCGTGTCAGCGCTGCAAGGTTACCAGGCACAATTTCACTCCACTAGGAAATTTTGATGTGCCAACTGGTCGTTTTATGCATGTGCATATAGATATTATTGGTCCTCTTCCAATATGTGGCGATTATCGTTATTGCCTAACAGCAATTGATCGTGTTACTAGATGGCCAGAAGTTTGGCCTATGCGCTCTATAACAGCGGAGGAAGTATGTGAGACCTTCATAAGAGAATGGATCTCTCGTTTCGGTGTTCCATCTGTAATCACCACAGATCAAGGCGCACAGTTCGAATCTGATGTCTTTCGTAAATTGATGCATAATTTCGCTACAAAACGTAATAGGACTACTTCTTATCATCCTTGTGCCAATGGCATGATTGAACGAGTTCATAGACAGTTGAAAGCTGCATTAATGTGTCATCAGGAATCTTGGTTGCGAGCATTACCATTTGTTCTTTTAGGTATGCGTACAGCTTTTAAGGAAGACCTGAAAAGTACGGTAGCTGAAATGCTCTACGGTGAACCCCTTCGTTTACCTGGGGAGATGCTCGCACCATCAGCTCTTGAAAACTTTGAAGAGCAGTCACATTTTATTTCACAGCTTCGTGACAAAATGTCTAAACTTCGCCCTATTCCTGCATCTAGACACACGGATCCTAGAATTTTTGTTTTTAAAGACCTAAAGACAGCAAGTCACGTTTTCTTACGAGACGACTCAATTCGACGACCTCTGCAACCACCATATACTGGACCGTACCAAATTATAGACAGGGCTAGTGATGGTAAGACAATCACAATTGCCATCAAGAATAAAAATGTAGTAGTTAGTGTAGATAGGGTAAAACCAGCATTTGTGGAACATTTCCAGCAAGAGTTAAATGGCCCAACACCACAGACACCTACACCACTTACTATCATATCCACGCCCCCTTTACAGGTTAATGGTCCAGATGATTTGCATCGTATAAAACAATATACCACACGGTCTGGCAGATGTGTTAAATTCAGATTTTAGTTAATTCTTTTTCACTCCGCGGGGGGGTGATGTGGCGAAACGCAAAAAGAGTTTTTATATCTTGTTTCGTTTCGCCTATTTTAAAAAGCAGAAGAAAAAAGTTAAGTTGACTCACGTCATGTATTATTATTAGATTTTCTTACATATTATTAAACTCATGTATATAATTCTATTGGAGTTGGTTTAATTTTCCCATACTCCAAAGTGGGACGTTAAAAAAAGGGCTTAATACATACATACACATTACACAATGAATACTTACGTTGTATATAGCGTATATAAACGGGTTATAGCAAGAGTTACTCATTGCCAGCCAGTCGAAGCAAAAGAAAATTACGTTTATGTATCTGTATCTGTAAACATAGCGTTTATTAATATTTCAATTCTTTAAACATATTTATTTTAGAATGATTTTATGATAATCGAGTTAAATCTTGGCTTGTTTGCATAAATTTAATATAGACAGGGAAGTAATTTTGTAAAGAAAATTATAAGACTTTAAGTAAAATTATCTAGCAATATCACTATTACACGTTTCATTAAGAAATCTATTATAATCTAAGCAATTCTAGTTTATAGTATTTTTTCAAAACCCTTTTACCAAACTTTTTGTTACATAGACAACATTTACTACTTATAGTTATTTATGTTGTTTAAATATATATTATGTTAAATGTTTTTAATATTGTTTTAAAAATACTCACTCATTAATAGATGGAAAGAATGACTGAAGGAGCATGTAACTTTGCAAAGGAAGCCAGCACAGTGCAAATAACGCAACCACCAGCACCAGCATTTTTATTACCTGTATTTCAATTTATATATTAAACATCTAAAAAACTAAACATATGTATAATAAAGCTAAAGATATTATTTGTTTGTATGAATATACTAAACTCTGGTCCAGCCGCATTTAAAATATTATTTTTACATTGTGTAGCAGGCTTTATTTTTAGTACTTAAGATTATACGCTATTATTTATCCAACATCACGCTAGGACTCTTAGTAATGAAGTATGTATATATAAAAACTAAACGAGAGGAGCCGGTGTTTCCGTCCGATTACAATATGGGTGTCTTCAAGGCAAGAGTGAATAGGTGGCTACTGAATTAGTGCGACTTACCATCTACGACTGCGTTACCACTTACCATCAGGTGGAACGTAGTCAAGCACTAATTCAGAATACTATAAAAAAAAAGCCACGGGCTTATGCTTTAACCCTCACCTTCTTTCGTGGGGTTAATTTCGACCCCAGACAATATTTTTCTGCACATAACTCTTTTCCCAGTACACCATTAAGTCTCCACTTGTGATCTGTAGCTGGCTGTGCTTTCACAATTTGTGGTTGCGCGTCTATAGAAAACTATTATCTTCGCAAGTGTGAGTCATTGGGGTCGAAATTTACCCCACTAAGGTACTTATGTCACTTTTTTATTTATTAATGTTTATTGTTTTTATTTATTTTGAACAAATTGACGACACATTTAAATGAATCTAATAGGGGAGATACAATAAGATACAAATGATTTATATTCAGAAGATTCAGAAAAATCAGGTTTTTCTTAATATTCCAACGATTTAAATGATTCTATAATATCCGAACACGATACTTATAGTAAAATATAAGACGATGATTACAAAGAAGAAGCAGAGAAGGCTACAAGCGTTAACACCTTATTTTGCTAACTCCCTATTAATTTCAATGAAATTTAAATAAAAAAAATTAATGACTGATTTTTATTTAAAATATATCAAATATTTTTATTATTATTATATAATTTTGGCCATTTAAATTTATTCTATAAGAGCCTTCGTTTACCAAATACAAAAAAAAAGACATGGGAATAAGTACAGTTTCCAAATGAGGTGACAATAATAAAAATGGATCGTTGAGAAATATTTAAAGCAAAATGAAAGATTGTTAAAATTAATTTAAAGCTTTTGTAGCTTTCTGTATATATATATATATATATATATATATATATATATATATATATATATATATATATATATATATATATGGTTAGAATAGCTTCAAATTTTATCGAGTTAGATCTACGCTTCGTTTAAATTATTTTAAAATTTTCCAGAAATATATAGACTGGCGGATTAGTTAACGACAAAAATTGATTGATTTGTATAATACTGTGGTGGACTGTATTTAAGGTTTCTAAATGAAACTCCAATTGCTCATGTAAGACATTTCAACAAAAGCCAGCATCATATTTCAAAACTTATATATTTTAATTGGATTTAGTTTCAAATTATTAGAAAACGTTTATTGTCAACTATTACTTATTTCCTTTTTCCAGTTAAAAATCACGGATAGTATTCACCCATGTCAACTCCCTGAGAACCAATGCCCCTTTATTGTTTTTCTAGTCTTTCTATTTTTATTTGTATTCCTTTCTTATTTCTTTTTTTTTCCGGCCTGCCCGCTGATTTATAAAGCGCGTTGTTAATGCCAGCATAATCAATTATTGACTGTTTTATTATATATTAAAATAGCGAAACCTTACACTTGACTTTTGCTTTATTTTCTTCCTTAGTTTTCTTTGCTAGTTGCCACTTCTATAACTATCCGACGAAAGGTACAGAATAAACAAAATCTCGTGTTTTAATTTCTAATTAAGAATCTTATTAGATATGCTACTGTCCATGTAACATCTTTTAAATAAGCTACTGTGCGTCTAACATCATCATTATTGGATTTTACAGTGAAGAGATGTGACTTAAGTCTAGAGCGCGCAAAAGTATACGAGCGCGTGTCGACAATACCTCTTTGACTTAAGCTAGAGATTCAGCCGTCGCGTCGTCCGTAATAATTACACACTAAAAGCCTGGAGCTTTTAAATATTATTTAAATATTTTGAAAGTAACAATTTTAAATGCATAACAAACCGAAACTAAAATATCACGTACAATATCATCATACTTTTTTTCATATTTAAGAGTTGATCATTAAAAATATAACAACATATAACAAAAAAAAAAATCGTAATTTACAATATGTAGTTCTTTAATCTATTTTAAATGTCCATGTAAACTTGTGAAGTTCATTAATTTGGAAAAGAAATACTCGCAATTATTAATTTATTTGGAACTTATAAAAGCCCCGGGCTTGATAATGTATCAAACGAAGCAACCAAAAGTCAACAAATATTTACTTGTAATTCCAATTACAAATCATTTCAACAAAATTCTAAAGGAAAAAAAGACGAAAGAGTGGATCGAGTTTTAAATAATTCTACTAAACAAGTAATTAAAAATAAAATAAAACTGACTTCAAAAAAAACACCGACACTGAAAAGTAAAAAATAACTGAAGGGTGTTTTCATTAAGAGTAAATACCTAATCAGATATTTTCGAAGTAAACAAATGGAGGTTCCGAAAGTTTTACTTTAGACTGATAAAAAGAACGTTTTTCATATTGTGTGACATTAAAACACATTTTCATCAATAAGCTATAATAATATAAGAGTGTTAAAAGTGAACAAAATTAGGCGATTCTTTTAGTTTAGGTCTAGACCTTTTTTTTTTAATGTTGTGAAATGCGTTTACGCATATCACCTGTATACATACAGGTGGTTATGTGGGACTCATTGGCTAGAAAAGCCAGTACTATCCATTAAAACCAAACAGAACCTGCCCCGCTTAATAAGGCGTTACAAGATCGCTAACGCACTCAACCACGGCGCCCCGACGACAGGCAAGGGGGCACAAGGATAGTATATGGAACGCGGCCCCTGGATATGTGGGTGGTATTTTTGGATAGAGGAGGTGATAGGGAGGCCAAATATATAAAAAATATTTTGAAGAAACGAAGGAGTCAAAAGTTATGGAGACTTAAAGTTAGAACATACAGTTCTTTAGGGAGTGAGAAAGGTGACGATTATGCCATCTGCTGGGAAAAAATGCGGTAAAAAACCACGTGTATGTACTACATTGTACAGTCTTCTAATATTTTTTTTTTTTTATTAATTTTAATTATTATTTTGTGTATAACCAATATGATACTACAGTTGGCAGGTATTAGACAAGTTCAATTTTTTTTTCTATAAATAATAAAAGATTATTATCGAGTTAAAAAATATATTTTTTTAATTTATTAACAGCTTCTTTAAAAATTTAATTAATATTGAAAGTAATAATAATCAGATTTTTTTATTTCAAGTGATTACAAATCTATACATATAATAAAATTGTAATTAAATCGAATCTGTACATTAAATATTTTTTGAAAAATTTCATTGAAATAGACATTATTATCGATACAGAGGCCGAATCTATAGTTTTTAGAATTTTTATCTTTGTCTGTCTGTCTATGATCGCATCACGGAAAAACCACTGGATGGATTTTAATAAAATTTGTTAAGATGATAGCTGGTGGTTATACGGGTCAACATATAGGATACTTTTTATTGCGGGAAAATATCTCATCTCTGAGAAATCTATACTAAACGTTACAACGTAAGAAGGAACGAACCCGAGTGGAGCAAGGGTGAGTCGCTAGTTATAAAATAATAATATTTGTACTTCGAAATTTTTAAACATCTTTAGCTTTATTTTTTATCTTTTTATTCTGTCAAAATTTAAAATACTTTTCAAAAAGCTTAAATATTACCAGATTTCTATTATTTTCCATATCATACAGTTAATTTATAAAATTAATTTTTAATACTTACAATAATTGTCACGCTGTAAACATTAGAAACGCTGGTTTGAGCGAAAACTGTAAAGGTTATAACTAATAGCTTATTTTCATATTCTGTTTCAATTACATTTAAAACATTACCTGATTCAAATATTTTTTGCCTTTTTTATCGTTTTGACCTCTAATCATTTTTTATCGGTAAAAGGCCAATTATTTAGGCATAACTAATATTACTCTCGAGCTTCATGCTCAACATGTAGTACCACACACAAGACTCGCCGTTTCGCACTATATTTTAGAGATAATAACAAAAAAATATTAAAATATGAGGGTAGATTAACCTTGCTGTACCGTCACCCGCCTGGGCGTTGTCATTCACATTCTAGTGCTTCGCTGTTTCGTACGTTCGGTGTTAATTGTTATTTAAATAATAATATTAGTTTTTGGTTAGTTCAAAATAATTAAAATAACTATATGAAAACATGAAAAAAGTGATTATGTAGTTTTAATTTAAAAAAAATTAACAAATTATATCGGCGGATTAGGCGTTGATGTCTGCAACAGGGATTCGTCTTCATTGGAACGCGACATGCTGCTGCCTCATAACCAACAAGGTACAAGCTATGAACACATAATATAACATCTATATTTTTGTGTCTTTTTTAATGATGAATAACGGTATCTCCAAAAGGGATTTTCCAAATTCAAAATATAAATACATGCTATTCGGATTTACCTATAGGGGAATTCCAAAGCTATGTATGGACGTAAAATTAATATATATCTACTATTAAATAGTACATAATATGGGATTGCGTGTTTCTCAGATAGGAGTTTCACTACCCGCTTTTGTATATAAAAACAAAAATTATCTTGAAATTATTAGAGTGACTAAGTCACAAATCCTAATGCAACAACATCGGACGATTTGGCTTTAGGTAAAGCCCCACCCAAGTGGGTGTGTTTATTGGGTAACAGGACAGCAATACGAGGATATTTCGAACACGAGATGGAATAACTTTTCCTCTGTGCCTCCAATATGTACATATTACTGTTGAAATACCCTTATATGCTACTAATAAAGCAGCACTACCGCCTCTTCTTTTTCTGAAAGGATTACATCACAAGCAGAGAAACTTACGGAGTCATCTGCACAAGAAAAGGATGTGTGAGAACGACATTGCTGTGCTTAAAACTAAAGTTTCTAAGCTAAATCCATAATTAATGGAAATTTTCCGCTAGAATCCCACTTATACAAAGGAGTGTGGCAAAGATATAACAGATCTTGCCATTAGATTAGACCACATCACTTCAATGAATCTTTCAAAAGAAAGTTAAACTAGTCGAATCAAAGAAAAAGAAAACAGGCTATTTACCTCGTGTCCTCTTGTTACCACTATCCTCTCTGGGAGCGATTATGTACGTTTATTCTGTCGTCAGTTAAAAAAAAAAATCTAAAGATTCTATAACTATTAATGGATACCTGGCTCGTATCTTATCTAACTGATATTTAACATTCAGATTCTGTTTTTCCTCGTATATTTATACTTTCAACTTTTAAGGATTAATTAAATTCCTAATTAAAAAAAAAATAGATAAACCTTTTTTAATAATAAATTGGCGGAAACATTCAAATCGGCTAAAACGTGAACTATAAACAAATCCGGTGTGGAACTCTGATTTGTATCGGCAAAGAAGCCCACTACTGCTAGGCCTGGAAAGTCTTCAGCAAGACCTTGACATTCGTTGGCAAGTGCCGGGAGCAGCGACGACTTCAGCGTCCGTGCAACCCAACATCTTAAAGATGTCATCACTTCAGCACTACGCTCCAGGCACTAGATGAGGTAAAGCCTGCATGCAGGCTGTTTTAGTTATTTCTCTAAGCAATGATATATGATAACTGATAACCTGCATTACTCAGGTACTTGTGTTGTTCGTTATTTGTATTGTGATTAGTTACTGAAATTCATTTTTCATGTTCAGTTATACAAACAATTGTTCTAAAGGAACGGACATACTCCTTATCTGTATTATATACATATATACATACGTATATATCTATACTATAGATTTCATAATCCTATAAGTCTATATATTTACCACATTTATCATCTGTTGAAGTTATTCTATTATGTCGGCTTAATTGACTAATTCATTACCAATATAATAGTAATTCTAAAGCTAAGCGAAAAACATCGCCATTTATTGAATAAAAAATAAACAAATTTATAAATACGGCTTATTTCAAGCTGGAAGGGTTTAAGAACTACATTAAAATATTTATAAAAATGGTTTTATAGGTTATTTATTTTTATTAAAATACATCTTGAGATTATGATAAATCTTGAGTTAAATGGTACGAGTAGGTACCATTGGGTTTAAACACCATTTCATACATTTTATCAAGAATTTTTAAGCCGTTTGTAAATTATTACATCCATAGGATTTTTATCTATTTACTACGTTTAAAATAAGAAAACTAAGAAAGTATTATTTTACTACGTTTTATTAGGATTATTTGTTCTTTGTACATTAAACATATCTTAACTGTAAAAAAAAAATCGTAATACAAAAAGGTCTTTGTTCATTAGGATTTATAATTAATTTAAAGAATACAATATTCACACTTACCTATAGGTATTTGTGCGTTTTTGGAGGAATATTGTAAACTAAGAAATTGGAAGCAAGATTTCCATTGAGGAAAAACAAAAAGTTAAAATTTAATTAATCTATTTAGTAAATAAAATCGGTGTAAATTATGTTATTTAATCGGAGTATTTATGTCTGCTGGCCCAGCAGTCAAAATTGTGTAGTTATACGAGTATACTTGAAACATGCAAAATTTTGAACTTTTTAAGAAAATTATGATAAATACGTTATGTATTTATTTATATATTAGTAAATATTTTAGTAAAGTAAATAATTTAACCTTTATTTATGATCGGTGGTTAAATGCTACAAACCATTCTATTTATAGAATAGAGATTAATTGATGTGTATTATGTATGCCCTAAAATTATTTACCGAAGCCTCAACTACGGGATAGGGGGTCGCAGGTGGACAAAATACTGTACTGTTCTGGACAAAATACAGTGGACTTTGGAATGAGCAAGAACGGCCTATGCATATTAATTTTATTTAAAGATACATACTTTCTAGGACTTAGGTATTTGCAAAGTATTTCGAAAAGTGTTATATATTGTTACGTATTGATTATAATACTACGGAAATATCTTACATATACGAGTAATGTAATGGCGGGATACAATTCCCACACTTAACTAACATAACAAATTAATTGTAGCAATAGTGTGACTCATGAAAAATTTTCGTATAAGCGAAATACATTCGCTCTCTCGACAAAATCAACCTGTCTATAGTAAAATTATAAATATTGCTGGCAGAATTTTTTTTGCAAGTAGATTTAATCATAAATAACTTTTCAAAATTTCATGCAATCGGGATCCTGATGCCTATGCGATAACGCATTTAATGTACGAATATATTCGACAGAATAATCTTTTTTTATAGATTTTTACAGATTTCTATAGTCTTAAGGGTTTTACGTAAACTTACAATAAATCGTCGAAGCCACTGGTATTGTAGTCGTTCCACAGTGGTCGACTCAACCGAGATATTCTATATTTAAAAGGTTTCTTATAAGTAAACCTTATTCCACGCGGACATGACTTGTACAGTAACAACTAAGTGTACATTTGTTTTGTATATATAAGTAGGTGTATTAGTAAACCTTTAATTTTTCATTAATCTGTAAATTTAATAATTTCCCATTGTAGCAAGCCTTGAGTTGAACACCAGCAACTTACACTGGTTGTCGTGATAACATACGGACATCATTCTTCCTAAGAGGAATTTCAGAGTCTTCCATTCCTATAATGATAGCTTTTTTGTTTGATAATACAATACAATAATTTAACACATTTTTAAAGAAATGATTTTTATATTGTCACAAAAATAATGTTTCTTAATTGAAATGTACAATTTGAGCGCTAGGTATGGAACCTTAAACAATTGCCGATTGGCTTTATCACTTCTATTAGTCAAAAAGTGATAAATAGTTTTGTAATTTATATTTTTTTATGGGTATGCTCCGTCTTAGACCCAACTTATCAAAATATAACTTAACCTGGGACCAAACCAAGTGCTAAAATTTAGCAAAGTGGTACCCTAATGTAAATTTAAGTATTGAATTTTTGTTTATAAAAATAGTAACCTCGGTAGCGCTCGTCACAACCTGCAAACGCAAATACAAAATTTATCAAAAATTATGACAAATCATATTAGTTATTCGGATTCCTTATAAAAATACCAGATTTGAGTGCAATCGATGCAATTAATACTTTCGTAGCTTTTCTTTTCACAGAAACCTGACCAGCTAGTACTTTTAGTTCATTCTAAGAATTGCGTCAAGGCCACTAATTTTTTATATATCATTAAGAAAACCTGATAGTTTTCTATCGGCCTACTAAGCTTTAGTAGATTTGTAAAAACTTTGATATAAAGCAATGGTGCTGATACATCGGCGTGCAGTGCGCACACCACTAGGCATGCTTCTCCTCCAATTATAAATATAGATATTATTCGAAATACTGCTGGTTGGAGTGAAAAACTCAGTTTTTCCCAAATTTTATAATAAAATTATATCTTGAAGGGTGGCCATAATGATTGAGTTCGTAATTTTGTAATCAATTTATAAAACTATAGGACAGAATAAGTACAATATACATACATAGTTTTTCTTTTTTATATTGAATGTATTCAAATAAAATACAAATGATGATTAACATTATATTTTATGAATGTATTTTTTGTTTTAATCTTTACTTATAAGATAGTAAAATCTTTTAAGATAATGAGTGACAGTAAAATCAATAGCAAATACTCACTTGATATGTATTTTTAGTGTAATTATTTAACACCTCTGGGTAATTTCTAAGAAATTAATTGTTAACTAGCATACCGGTGTGCCTGCACCTTTCGACAGATTAAAAGGTGTCGTTATTAGAATATGTCTTAACTTTCATGAATATAATTGAATTTAATAGAACATTCTATCGGTATTTCACGAAGATTTTTCTGCTCTAAACATCTACATGTTGTTATCTGCTAATATCGAGAACGAAGCTCGAGAGTAATTGATGATTAAACGAACTTACCTGTATGTGAAGTTCAATCACAATTACTCGATGAGCTTCGTTCGAAGATATTAGCATCCCTCCCTCCCCGGCAGTTCAGCCTTTACCCATAGCCGTGAAATACCTCCCCAGCTATTCTCTGAACTAAATGACAACGCCCAGGCGGGTGACGGTACAGCAAGGTTAATCTACCCTCATATTTTAATATTTTTTTGTTATTATCTCTAAAATATAGTGCGAAACGGCGAGTCTTGTGTGTGGTACTACATGTTGTTATCTGCTAATATCTTCGAACGAAGCTCATCGAGTAATTGTGATTGAACTTCACATACAGGTAAGTTCGTTTAATCATCAATTATTTATTACATTGTTTACATCACTATATTTTTTTTATTTAACACCAGGGTGCTCTACTTTCGACAGAAGTGCTGCCCTCTATACCAAATAATAATTTCAAAAGGTAAACATACCTTTAACGAATAGTAAAAAATCTTTTTCGTGTACAAGTAAGTAGACTATTTTTGAAGTTATACTTCTTTTGCGACGTTTGCAAAAAATTATGAGAGTAAAATTTTTACCATACGCGCGCACACCGACAGCCAAAAAGCGATATGATGAAGTTAGCTGAAAGCAACATCATGAAGTTAGCTGATAACTGTTTGTTGCCATGGTAACCGTTGTTATTGTCTGACAAATGATATATAATAATATATTCCTTTCTTAAATCGTATTCTATAAAAATATGATTGTAATATGCCTGATTTAATTATTTTATTAATTTATGATTCCTTTTACAAACAGAGAGTTGTGACTGACATACGGGTTGAAATCATTAGCTATTTTTGTTCTGTGACGCCAAAGAAGTAAGAAGTATAACTTTTTTCGCGCGAACATAAGTACACACACGCGTTTTTTTAATCTAAGTGTATTATTTATTTTTGATTTTTAATTTTATGTTAGTTGACAATCCGACTTGTATAACGTAGGATCGTCTTCTCGTTAGGTCTTTTTTTTATTTCAAACCCAGAACCCCTGCCATTATAAGTGCTTTATATTAAGTGTCTGGACGACCGAGTTTATCGACCAAGTTAAGCTCGGAGTTCTTTATTGTTGTATCGCTCCCCCCCCCCCCCCCCCGTCCACACACATACAAATACAAAATGGGGGGAGGGGGATTTAGGCCTACGTTCAAAGATAGAATTTCCTTCCTAAAATTATTTATATAAAATAATTATTTATATTAAATAATTTTAGGAAGGAAATATTTCTAAGATCCTAAGACCTTTATGCTTACTAGCCGTCAATGTGTGCAATAATATAATACTTTCTGATAAAAAAGCTTACCTTCTTTTTATTCTTCATTTGATTCGCATCTCGCGTTTCCTGCGCGTTGCCAGGCGCACGCGCCCCCCACAGTTTCATTGCCATATGAGCGTACGCAAATGTTATTACGCATAATGGAATAATGTACTAAAACAAATAATAAAATAAAAACCTATACAAATAAATAAATTAGGAGTGTCTGTTTGTAATATTAAAATAACCGCGTTTTACTAAATGCAAATGGATGTATACACGGTACATATACCAAAACAACATTTTTTACAATTTTTGTCTGTCTGTCTGTCTGTCTGTATGTCTGTTTGTTCCGGCTAATCTCCGAAATGGCTGGACCGATTTTGACGGGACTTTCACTGGCAGATAGCTGATGTTATAAGGAGTAACTTAGGCTACTTTTATTTTAGAAAATGAATCAGGGTTCCGCGAAAAAAAATTAAAACCCATAAAATTATCAACATAATCCGCGTACGGCGTACGCAGCGAGGTTAAATCACTATATATTTTAAATAAATATCTTAGGAGTAGCAAGCTACTATTTATGTATAAACATAGCTAACCGTGAAAACGTACCTAGGGACGAATGCGAACGAAGCGAGCGTGAGTCGCTAGTCCTTCATAAATATAAAGATAATAAAAAAGATAAGCTTCAAATAAGTGTACTAAAATTTCATCCTACGTTGTCAATTGTTAGCAACAACATTGTAAGATCATTACAAAAGTACCTACAACAAATACATGCAGTACCTGGGCGACAGAGCTTCGCTCGGAGTTCTTTTTTGTTATATTGAAGCTCGGTCGCCCAGGTACTGTTATTATAAAATCAAAAGTTAATATTTAAACCTTACCTGAAAAATATACAACAATAGTCTGTATATTGCTAGAGAATGTGATCCAAATTCAGTCGGAGCACAAAAAGGTTTTTCGTAAAACACTCTGGACACTGCAACAAAATGTTTCAATAATATTTTGAGTAGTTAGTTAAGCCTTTTAAATTCCATCTAAATCGCAACTATTTTAAGATTGCTATTCATTGTTGTTTTTTTTTTCATTATTTAAAGTATGGAATATATTTTACAAATTCTTTTAATAACATCTTTTTTTTAACATTCAATCACGATACCCCGACGACAAGCCTGCCGAAGCAAATCACAACAACCATGGGGTTGCTCCAATGATCCACTTTGCTATCAGAGAAGTACCAGGAGCAACCCGCACAGCACTAGCACCAGCAGAGGTGTGCCACCTCCTTGTGCTTTTCTTGGCTTCGCGCCCGGCTGGATTGCCGAGCACTACTGAGCCCCCCACCACGATAAAGGAAACGCACTTTGGGGAGATTTAATAATATCAACAGGATCTCTTAGTAACATGAAATATTTTATTGACGTATAGGTGGGTAAGTAATACGTTTATGAGCGCTTATGACCATCCGCGTGCGAAAACTAGTAAATGAATTCCAAATGAGTTTATTATACACTATACTTGTAAGTCGAAGTTTTTTTTATATTTAAATTTAACATTAAAGAAATTAAATAACATTTCACATTCATTTAAAAATACAATAATAATTTTGCGCTCTATACGTTCTACTGTTGCATACAAAATATGACCAAGAAATGTTTTGGCTGTACGACCTCAGATTAAAATTCAACTCAAACTCAACAAAACAATATCTGCATATTTTAATATAACGAAATAATAGAAGTTAAGAGTTGTTGTTAAAATTGAAGGCTGTGGCAGGAAAAATATGAAGGTGAGATATTATTAGAATAATACAAAACAACAGTGTATTTTAGAAAAAATATTAGGTACCTAATATTTATACATAGTAATATATACTTAATAAAAATATTATTCTTATATTTTATAGGTATTATAGGCAAATCATTTATTATTGAAATTACCTGGATCTTGTTCGTCTACCATAATGACCTCCCATGACATCGCCATGGGCGCAGCAAGTGATAAAGCGAAAACCCATATAAACACTATAATGACCTTGGCGATACGTTTGGATGTGTGGGCACTGGAAAAAAAAATCTTATAAGCTTCAACGTATCTCATTATATATTTTACCTAATTATTAATTATGTTTTTTTTATTTTAAATGCTTCCTATTCATATGTATGTATATGTATACACTAACTTCAATTGGGGTAACTTTGGCCCGGTCGTAACGCTTTCGTAAAAAAAAATGTTTTTTTTTTTTTGTTTATATATATATAACATAAAGTATTGAATTTTCAACCGATTTTGGTTGGGTAACTTTGTACCACTTATATTTGCTCCTGAATTTCACTACGTATCTTTTAATTTCACGATTATGGTTAATTTTACCCTCCTAATTCAGAGCTTTGAAGAAGTAAACTTACGCCATATATAATAAAAATATAACAAAAAGTTTAGGGTCGCCTTAAAATAAACTAGAAAAATTGTATAGTGTATCTTTTTACTGATCCTTTTAGAACAATATTTTTGTATTCAACAATTAAAATTATGCTTTGATTTACCTAAATCTAAAATAAGAAATACTCTTTCTAAGTGAAACGAGCCCAAATTAAACCAACAGAAAAAATAATGAAATAAGTGTTAAACTTCCCACTCCATGTATAGAAAAAATCATCCCGTATTTCGTAGACTCCACTTTTTAGGACTATTTGCTTATGATCTAAATACTTCACGAATCTTTAGCGTTACAATTCTCGAAATCAGGTTTAGATGGCCATATCCACCCAACAGAAGTTTCTTGCATAACAGGAATCTTCAACCATTGAAGTTTCTTTTCTTATTCTTAGACACCATTTACAAAGATAACTAAATAATATATTTTTAAAAAATTGAAATACATTATCTATGCGCTGTAGCAGAAAATTAATTAAAATTGGCAGTGTGTAAGTGTGGGCGAATGTTATACGGAAGGACAAAGTTATCCAGATTGACTGTATACATACTTATCAGATTAATTGTCCACCACAAGCTTAAAAATAATAATAATGGAAGGCTGCTTGGTATGCCATAAAAGCCCATTTTCAACCCCCGATGCAAAAAGAGAGAAGTTATAGGTTTAACGGGCATATCTGTGTCTGTGTATCTGTATATATGTCAGTGGCATCGTAGTGCCAAAACGGATGAACCAATTTTCCTTTCATTTTTTTTGTTTGAAAGGTGACTTGTTAGCAGGCTATCAGCTCATTTCTAGATGGTAAAAGGGTATATACAACTTCCATAGGCCTAATCAATTCGGAACTTGGTGCCCTATTACTTTAATGAGATTGTAATGATATTGTAACCCAGGCCTGATGCTGCAGCTGCGTTAGGTTTCCGCACAATCATGCGTAGATGAATCGTGTTTGTCAGTCTGTTACTGTTTCTTGATGTAGTGATTTGAGAAATACATAGTATACAAAAATATATCCAAAAAGTGTATTCTGCCCTTTTTTAAAACGTCTTAATGTTGGGCACGGGTCTTCCTTCAATGTGAGGGGGATCAGGCCATAGTTCACCACGCTAGCTAAGTACAGGTTGGTGAACTTCACGTCTTTCAATAACTTACTAAGTTCTTTCAGACAAGCAGGTTTCGTCACGATGTTTTCCTTCACCGTAAGACAAGTGGTAATCATGTTGGAAAATGATTCGTACTTGAAAATATCAGAGGTGCTCAATTCATACGAAATTTCATGCAAATATGTTCAAGGAATAAAAAAATTCATACAAACTTTTATTCCCTATTTCACCCCCTTGGGGGTTGAATTTTGAAAAATCTTTCCTTAGTGGATGTCTACATCATATGAGGAATACGAGGAATACGTGTGCGAAATTTCAATTTTCTAGCCTTAAGGGTTTCGCCTGTGCGTTGATACATCAGTCAATCACTTTTGCCTTTTATATATATAGATATAGTAATATATAGATAATTGCGAGTGTGTAGCAAGTCTCAACAGTAAAATTGCGCGATTCCTTGCGCGGTTGAGCATGCCTACCACCGACCACGGAACACGAAAAAGCCACGGTTACTTACGGAAACGGAGATGATATGTTGGACTGAGATAATATGTTGTCTTTGTAAACCAGCCAGCCAAAGTACAGTATATCTATAGTATGTTACATGCCCTTTATTATCAGCTTAAGTTATCCTGAATGAAATATTACAATATATTTGGATTTCTGGTAGAGTCATTTGTTAGGATCTCAAGTCATTTGATGCTGGCGCGTGCGTGGCTTTTATTGTGGAGAATACTTTAATAGTATGATATTTCAAGACTTAATGCTTTTAACAGATGATTTATCCGTGGTTATGTTATCATTATAATATTTTTTTTAATTTTAAACTAGCAATTTACTCTCGCTTCGCTCGAATGCAATGGGTGAGAAAATCTTTCTCATCGTTTTATATCATACGTTTTACTCGTATTGCTTTATATTTATTTAAACTGTTTAGGTAGTGCAGGCCAATAAAGCAACTCAACTGTTACTTTTCCTCAGATTTCAGTGAAAGTTATTATGATTTGATTGAAAGAATTTTCATAATCGGATTAGTAGTTTCAGAGATTACCCCTTACATCCGAACTTACAAACTCATAAACTTAAAAATTAGTGTAGAATGTATACTGATAATCTTTTAATTCCAATTTCTATAAAAAAATTCGTCCTTTTATCTTAAAAGTTTATTTTTAAATTGATATTATTTTCTGTTAATAGCGCTAATTAAACTCGAAGTCCTAAGTTAAATCCCATTATATAATATAATCCCATTAATTAACTAATTAATAATATTATAAATACGAAACTTTGGATGGATGTTTGTAACTCAGTCACACCAGAACGTCTGAACGGATCTGGATGAAAGGCACAGATAAATTATAGTCTGGAATAGCATATACATTGATTACTTTTTATCTCGGTAAATGTACGGTTCTCGTGGGATAGAATTTGTTTTTGTTTTTTACAGAGCAAGGGATCGACCTATTCCATACTAACTGTTGAAACGTACCTACCTAGGGAATAACCCGAGCGAAGCGAGGGTGAGTCGCTAGTTTCTAATAAGGGCTAATTATTACATTAATCGTAAATAATAAATTAGGCCTTTTCTTGATCAAGACGTTAGGATCGGCAACATACGGTTCGTTATTGGTGAAATTGGAAAAATGGAAATGTAAGTCACTATAATTTCTTCGTCTACGCAGCAAAAAAAAACATTTAAATAATCTCTACACACTACACGAACTCATTATACATAGCTCGAACCTACATATTATGTATATTATAAGCAAATTATGACGTAACTTGCTTTCATCATAATTAATAATGATACAGTTATTAAAACTGCCAATCACTTATCATTATTACTATAACTGTCGTTTTCTTTATTACATGCGTATATTACAGAAATACGAATAAACCTTCGTGGATAATCTGGATCAACGTTAATGAATTTTGTTTGGCGTTCAGTAATTTATTATTTACTTAGTAAAGCTATTACCAACCATGAGCTTACCGCCTTTGTAATATATTCCGTAGGTCTCGCATATTTAGTTTTGCATACGTCCTTTACGAAATTTTGGAGTCTCATAGTTTTGGTATAGTAATTCTTTAATTTTTACCGAATCATTTGTTAGCAAAACACTTATTTATTAAGCACATCGTTCATTAGAAAATTGCTAAATTTGTGCAATATATAACACTGAATATTTATTCGACGAAAACTTTGAAGATTTCAATGTATGTCTGTAAATATATTGGTTTACTAATTTTAACTGCATAATAATGTGCCTGGTGACTTAGAAATAATATTACAAAATCAGAGCTACAGCTGTGTAATATTTATTATGTAATACTTATTTGCATAAAATGTGTGTAACTTATATAATAAATTAAATAGTACATACCCAATTAAATATAAAAAAACTAGCAGCTCACCCTCGCTTAGCTCGGGTTCGCCTCTAGACAAACAAAAACAAATCAATTCCACGGGAACTGTACACTTCTCCGGGATAAAAAGTAGCCTATTTGTTATTCTGATGTATGAATTATATTATTGTAAAGTTTCATTAAAATCCAATCAGTTGTTTTTGTGTACTAAGCTGTATAAGTTAGTACAGTTTTTAACTCTCTCACGGGAATCCTTTAATTTTCCGGGATGAAAAGTATCTAAGATGTTAACCGAGGATATAAGGTACCACCATGCAAAATTTCATTTGAATCGGTCTTACAGTTTCTGAGATTAGTCCGTACAAATAGACAAACAGACAGAGAGACAAAGAAAATGAAAAATCTGGATTTGTTCTATTTCTCTTCTTACATCCTCTTGACTCGGTTTTTAGCATTCTATGCACAGACATTCGACTTCATATATATATATATATATATATATATATATATATATATATATATTTAAAGATTCAGATTATTTCAATTTTATTCCTCAAGAAATTAACATTTATATACATTAGAATCTTGTAAGCAAATTAATAAAAATCAATTATAGTAAGTAAATTATAAATTATAGTAAGCAAAGCAATTATAGTATTGACATATATTAAATTATTTAGAAAATTAGAATGTAATTCACTTAAAAGGCAAGATTTGACCACAGAGATCGCTTCATCCACAACATTAAACGAAATAAACAACGTCGTATCATTAATTCTGTTATTCAAATTAAGAATTTTAATTAAACGTGATTGCGGAATTACTACGTTTGCTCATTTGTATTGTGTAATAAATATAATTGAATATTACTCAAACAATCAATTTTAATAATACATTTTAAATTAAGAATGATGATATTAAAATCTACAGAAAAAGATAAATTACACTTAAAAGTAGGATGCGAATTCTGGAGTGTAGAAGAAAGAAAATAATTCTTTCTTGTGTGCTCCTGAATTCCATATATTTTCATATTATTTTCTAGGTAGCTAGCCCCGAATTAGGTTTTACATAAAGCCATAGGTCCTGTCTGTCAATCTGATTTTGTAGGGTTATCATCTAATTGAAATTTGCGATGGAAAGAAATATAGAATTCACTTGTGTATTATAATATCTCAATTGGATGGTCACACTATGAACTAAATTAAATAATAACTTAATTAAATGTGCAAGCTGTGGTCTCCTATAAGTGAAGGAGCACACATATTGTAAGTTTTATTTATTTTTATGTTCTTAAACGATGTAAAGTGTGTATCTTTTGTTGGAGGTCCTAAACAAAATAAAAATAAAATAAAATAAAACTGTTGAGATCAAAGACCACGTTCTTTGAAAGATTATTTTATACATCACACAAGAGGTTCATAAAGTTATTTAGAGATTACTTTGTAAATTAATGAGAATTTAAAATTGGTAATCAATTTTATAAGCTGTTGTTTATTAGTGTAATTTACTTTATTTTTTTAATAATATGTTGGCACATTAACACACAGCACCATCTAGTTCCATGGTAAGCTTCGTGAGGCTTGTGTTATGGATACGAGATAGTAGATACGCTACACATATATACTTTAAATACAATATTTTAAATATAAACACCCATGACTGGAGTACAAACATTCGTGCTCATCACACAAATGAATGCCCCCAGCGGGACTCGAACCCGCGACTGCTGGCACAGCAAGTAGGGTCACTACAAACTGAGCCAAACGTGTCGTTAAGTCGTGAATTAAAAAACGGAAGTGAGCCACATGAGTCAGTATTATATATGTATGTATGGGACAATCTTGTCACCTAAGTAAAGTAAATAATATAATTTTTTTCTTAAATTACTTTCAATGAGTCAAAAACTTTCGTTTTGGATACGTACCTCAGCGGAGTAATAATAGCCCGATGTCGATCCACAGCAATAGCAGTTAGAGTAAATACACTAACGTTAACACTCAGTGCTTGCACAAATGGACAGAAAGCACACATAAAATGTGGAAGTAGCCATCGCTGGAGTAACGCTGCTTGGAACTAAAAATCATTTTTAATATGAACTACGTATTTTATACAAAATAAATATTTTTCAGACAGTATTAAAGTTTAATTGAAAAGCTGCATTTATTCATAAATATTAAATCTAGATCTTTTATCAGATTATTTTTACATAATAATTGTTTATTTAAATACATTGTTAGATTAATGAAATTAAATTGAATTTAGGGCAACTAATAATATAAAGTGAATGAAAAAAATATGTTACTTACTTGGAATGGCACAGCAAATAACCCTATGACGATATCAGCTAAAGCTAAATTAGCGATGTAGCAATTAGTTACGCTTTGCATCCTACGTGATGTTGCGACTACCCACATAACGAGGAAATTGCCCACAACCGCTAAAACTGAGATGGATCCATATAGAAAGGACAATAATACGATCATGCTCGTTGGCACATCGTATAAAGTATCTGTAACAAATTTTATATTATATCCCTATTTATTTTTTATTCGGACCATGATTCAAAGGATGAACGTATCATCAGAAATGTTACCATTTGTCATTTCTCGTAATAATAAACAGTGTTCAGTGAAAATTATTTAAAATCAGTACTGAAATTGCGTAGTTTTATAAATAATAACACAAATGATGAATAGATTCATCGTGAATCTTTCCGTGAATGTGTGTATTTATAAACGTATGTGTGATACAAAATACTAAAGTTCATAGTGTTTATTTTCACGTTGATGAGGTAAGTCTGTAGTAATGTAAGAGTTCAGACCTACTTTTCATTAAAAAAAATATTACATACCATATGTGTCATAAGTGATATTGTGGCCCAAATATTCCTCGATTGTGGTATTTCTTGTCCAATCTGTGTCATCCTCTTGCGTATTTCTAGTACTGTAATAGAAAAATTATTGATAATATACAATATCGCCAATAAATACGATACATATTTTGAGTAAAAGTTACCCATACAATACCATTATCGTTCTACCTACAGTTTATCTCAAGATAAATTTTCTTTTTATATTGAATGTGTATCTAAGTAAATATATGTGTTGGTGGAAAGTGACTTTTATACACCAATCCATTTTTCATATAACATAATATTTGCTAAAAGGTATTTCAAAGTTCGCTTTTGTCGAGATAACCATTGTCTTTGATATATATTTTATAAAAGGGTAAAGTTTCTTTCTTATATTGGCAATTATTGAATATTCAGACGATTTTCTGTTTACGCAAGTATTGCAAAATTATTAAATAACAAGAGAAGTTACAGTTTCAAGATATTTAAAGTATAATAGTTACACTGTATTAAATTTTAAGTAACACCCCAGAAGTACGTTGGTTTCAACAAAGGTTAATATATTTACGACGTAAATTCTCTCTTAGTAAAAGTCCTACAGATCTGGAAGATGTTTGTTTCAATTACTATTTATATAATGTAAATGTTGATTGTAAAATTTCGTAGTTGTAATTTTGTGTCAATAATATTAAGACCAACCAAATGATACATAAATGCATACATATATATGTATGTATTATCTCGTTGGTACAACCACCAGCATTTGCTGGTAATACTAAGATATTTAGGTAAAGCTTTAAATCTTTACTACTACTAAAACTATATATCGAAAAGTAACTCTGTCTCTATGTTAACTTTTGGCACTAATATTTTATGTTACTTATATTTCATTTCTAGCGACTCACTCTCGCTCCTTTTGGGTTCATCCCTAGACACGTTTTAACGGTTAGGTAGTGTAGATTTCTCAGAGATGACATATTTTCTGGTGACCTGGATAACCAGCTACCATCATACCAAATTTAATCAAAATCCCTCCAGTGGTTTTTCCGTGATGCGGTAACAGACAGACAGACAGACAAAAATTCTAAAAACTATAGATTCGGCTTCTGTATCGTAATATAGTAATGTCTATTTCAATAAGATTTTCCAAAAAATATTTCATGTACAGATTCGGCTTAGTTACAATTTTATTATATGTATATATTAACGTTTTTAAATTAATTTAATTAGTTTTTTTTATAAAGTTTTCATGTTCATACTTTATGGTGTATGTTGTGGTTCCCTATAATAATGGTAGCTATCAGCATGCAAAAGTCATCGTATTAAAAGTTTGCATGTATTTTGCTTACCCAGTTGGGAGCCCTATATATTAAATAAATAAATTACGTTTATGAATATTAGCAAGGTCATTATTTATTGGTTGGTGGTTATTAAAAAATTATAGTTTAAAAAACTAAAAAACACGCTTTAACGATGAACCCAACTAAAAAGTAAAAAATAATTTTTAGTATAAGAATAAAGTGGTTAACGAGAAAATTCATGTCATTGTAAAAAAGCGTGGGGTGCTTTGTAGAATATTTTAACTCTATTTTTAATAAAAAATATATTACACAAATAAAAAACTCGACTGCATAAAAGCTAACTAAAAAGATGAAAAGAAGTCTATGAAGGATGGATATGATATAATATTATGCAGTCGGAGACATACACGTTTCATCCTTGCCGCGAGATGTACACTCGTTAAGATTCGAAAGATTCGATTCGAAAAGATTTTCTAAAAAATATATAATGTGCAGATTCGACTCAGTTAGAATTTAATTATATGTATGTATAGGCAAAGTCACTACAATTTAATGGTCCGGATACACCATGACCTTCACCGATCTGTTAACCAGATGAAACATATTTTTTATAAAGTTTCAATAATAGATAAATACGCCTAAAATAGCTTGCCTATCGAAATGCTGACCAGGCTATTATTAAAAAAAATATTTTATTTTTTATTTTTCAACGTTCTATTAACAAGCCGAATTTTGTTCTAACCGATCGTAAATAATATAAAGAATATACCTAGGTAGCCTTGCCTACTCATTTCTTGACCACACTACCTGGCAAACGGGTATAAACAGGTAAGTTACTACAGGTAACTTTACGGATACTATAAGGCTTTATTTCTTCATTATATTAGTATGAATATCACGAATAGGTATATTTTAAACAACTATCACACCTTTCACGTGCCATAAAAAGGATAAGTACCTATATATATACATAATATGTATATATATTCTTTTTGTTTGAAGCAATTTCTTTCAGATAACCTTTTCTCAATACAACAACTTAGCACTAAAGCAATTTTAGTGAAATGGTATTGTATCACAAAGCAAATACCCATATAACATTACATAAATCTCGTCACTATCAAAACTGTGTTTATGCCTTTTTAAAATAGTTACATATTATGAGTCAAATTTCTTTGACTTACTACAGTGTTTAATAAATAATAATGATTGAAATTTATACCATACGCTAAAAATATTTGGATTAGAACGGAAATATTACATCATGTTTGCAAATCATAGGAAAATTCATTAGTGAAAAGGAACCATGCCACAATTAATATTATAGTATAAATAATAATAAGCAGCACTTTCAATGAACGCTGATTGAGCGGTATATTTTTGGACTTGTTAGACAAAACCGTGACAGCTCGGCTAAAACGCACAATATGAGTATCAATATACGAGTTATATAAGCTTATTAATTTTTTTTAATTAAAAAAAAAGTCCTCCTGACCGATTCCGGCCACGGCGGCCAATCTCATTGAGACTAGCCAACTGCGCAGGAGATATTATAGTGCACAAATGTACGCGCAGACACAAGTGCACTCTCTGTTCCTGTCACTCTCATACTCCGGTGGGACGACTACTCGACACGACCAGTGAGAGTTAAGGCGCAGGACCGACGGCTTTACGTGCTCTCCGAGGCACGGGGGTGAAACACCGCCAACTTCCCAACTCCGGGCTGTTACTGAGGCTTACTATACAGAAAGACACAATAACTAAACTTGGCCCGACCCGGGACTCGAATCCAGGACCTCTGGGTGTGCAGCCGTACATGCTAGCCACTACACCACTGAGGCAGTCAAATAAATAAGCTTATTATAGCACTTCGAAAGGATATAGTTCTTTATCAGTAAAAGTATTACTAAAATTGTTTATGTTTCAGATTTTATTGACTACAAACCAATAAACATACAAATCTTCTCAATAATATTAGTAACGTATTGATATACAAGTACAGATATTCATAGATATGGCTTTTATTATATCGTAAACAGCTATAAACACAAAATATTTAGTGCACAACTTCGATCCCCGTAGAACTTTGTATTATGTACAAATTGGGTACGTGATATAAAAATTGATTGAAAATTAGAATGTAGCCTTATTTTTGGTGTATGTATATTATATGTATATCATATACAAGGAAGGTATTTGTTTGAATAATTAAATTAAAAGATCCCATGTAATGTTAAGATTACTGCGGATTTTTTTTTATGAGCATTATTTGTTTTATAATTTTAACCTTTTTATTTGCTTAGAGAGATTGTGTCTATTTGATCAAACGAGATTTTAGAATTAGAAAATTAAGACGCCTGTACAAAAAAACCTTACATTATATTCAAGAATATTCTTATTAGCTTGGGTTGTGGAGTCTCAAATTAAATGTGGTTACTTGCAATATATATGTATATTGCTTTTACGTATACGACAGTCACTTAGAAGAGTAACGCTAATTTAATTACAGAGCGCTTTGTTCTATCACTATTTCCGCTACCACTATCACTGCATTTGATTTTTACTTTATATACGAGAAACAAGTTTTGTAGTAGACAAACAAATATTACTTCTTCGTATATTCAGGCAACAGTTAACACCTAATTAAAGACTCCATAAATTGTTACCCATATGGTGTAACGATCGCTGTCGATTTGTTTCTGCATAGTATTGTATTTCTCTCTACATTTATGGCAATCTTTCATTAACAGTCACATCATGTCATGGATTTAAAGCTATCTTGATAAAATTTTGCTTTATGGCCCGGCTACACGCTCCATCTTGCCTGCACAGTCTAGGCCTGTGCACTTATGTGTGTAGCGGCCACACGTGCAGGTAAGCTCGTGCAAACTGTGTAATCCTAGTTGTATTTTGAAAGCTCGTCACGCACCACGTCACGATGTGGGCAACAGGAGAGAGATTTTTTATTAGGACTATTATTTTATTGTTTACTGATAAAAAACCAACAAGCAAATGATATGCTTCATTTTTTTTGTTCGTGTCGAAGTATTACTTGCTTTTAATTTTCCATAAAACCGGCAACAATTTGTATAATTCTATGAACTGAGTAAAAAATTCCTTTGAATAACTTTTTACATCACTCATTTTTTGATTTGCGACGTATATTTTGTCGAAAATAATTTCCCCGGACTAATGCGTGACTTGAATCACCGGCCACTCGTTCAACTGAAACCGTACAAGCCAAGTCTGCCCAAGTCAACGATTGCACAAGCCGTGCTTCCAGGATTGCGCGAGTTACCGTCTTGGCGTCCACATGTTTGTGCAGGCATGCTCGCAGGCAAGAAGGAGCGTGTAGCCGGGCCATTAGTATGGTCTACGAATGTCTTACCATCACAATATACTATTGTTGTGGTAAGTCATTCTACATCATAATTTGCAACACTATTAGTATTTTTTATTCCTTTAATTTTCTAAAATTTTAAATTGTGTATTTTAAGTACTGTGTAACATAAAATGTATAAAGTTAAATATTACTGAGTATAATACCTTACTTGAGATTTTTTTTATAATTAATAATTTTGCGACAAAGTATTTAATCCCTCATATACATATGTACTTTGTACAATAAGACGTCGCGTTGACAGACGTTCGTACATCTTGAAATATTTTTTGTCATCATTTTTTTGGTTTATATCTTTTTTTATAAAATAAAAATAGATAGAATCTTAAACTTTAATAATATTGAAGAAAACAGACTATATTTTTTTGTATGATAGGGAATTTCTTTTTCATTACACTTTGTTGTTTTTCATGTCACAATAGAAAACTATATTATACGAGTAGTATTCTATTACACATGATATTGTTTTTGAATAGCATTGTAAAACTTCTGAGCCCAGCAAGAATTAAAAAAAAATTACGTATCTGAATTGTACTTTAGAGATTAATATCTCTGGAACGGCTGCATCGATCTAAACATCTAAGGACTCAGAAGAGAGGGACATAGGCTAATTTTAATTCTTAGAAACATAAGCAGATTTCTCGACGAGAAGAACAAAGGCTTGACCGGTTTTAAGGGCATTTCCACAGACAGAGAAGAGTAAATAAGCTATTTTTATTCTGTTGACATGAGAGCGGAGTCGCAGAGTATAATTATTCTTTAGTACTTCTGATTCAGGTTCTCGATGTAAGATAAAATAGTGTATTCATTGAGTGTGTAACGTTTGTTATAGAACCATAAGAGTTATAGAAGATGTAATACATAGTGTACTTTTATTCAAAAAATTTAACTAGACTATAAACTGTTAATTTGAACAAAAAGTAAAAACTTTTATATTGCTACATTACTTTTGTTTTCTAAATGTAATTTTAATTTGAGCAAAAGACATTCACAGGCTTATAAATCAAATTTATTTTTGTTAAGTTTGTTTTGACATTGTAAAAAATATGAAAGTTGATGATATAAGCATATTACCTTCTATTGTGCTTCTACGAAAAATGAACAGAGGAACAACTATTGAAATATCATTGTAATAATGTTCTAATATTTACTTTACGTTAACTTTAAAATGAAATATACATATAAATATATATACATAGCTAAAGTATTCTTAACATTTACTGTGTAAGTCGTTTCAGCGTGGAATTGTTATAAGAATACTATTTGCGAATTACCGTTAAATCCCAATATCAATTAGGGAGATTTTGGAACTTCGGATCCATAGGATAAGGGGTTCGGCTAAAAAAGGTATGAAGGAATAATTTAGAACAGAGAACTTCCAGGAGACACCTAATTATCTTAATAATTATTTTCCGTCGCTTATGCAAAAATTATTATACACACTTTTTTAAACATATCATAGAAATGAACATGTATAAATTGTTCAATTATATAAGTGGCATAATATGTATAATGGATACATTTAATCCAATGGCTTTTGAAGCTGATAAATTTTAATGCACTTGATCTACTTCCTCAGAAATAGTTTGGTTTTACGAAAGACTGCTCTACGCAAGTGCTAGTGTTAAGCTGATAAAGTGTATGAACTTCGCTTGATACAGATTGTACTTGGTATACTCTGATTGAGTACACCATAAAACACTGATTAAAAAACTGCACCACTATGATGTTAAAAATAACCTTCTGACCTACTGACTTCGCATTTAAATAATACAATACAGAAGGCTAATATAAATGGCAAGGGATCCCTGGAGTCCCCTTAATTAGGGGGGCTCTACATAAATCAATTCTTGGGCCACTTTTAACCTTATTTATATAAGTGATTTAAACTTATTTGTACAAAATATACATTAGATAGTAGTGTAGTCTCATGGTTCTTATTATTTACAATTTAAACTAAAAGTTAAGCTGCACTGCAATTATAGACTACTAGCGACTCACCCTCGCTTCGCCTCGGGTTCGTCCCGAGACAAAAACAAATCTTTCCCATGGGAACCGTACATTTTTCCGGGATGATATATAGCCTATAGCTTTTCTCAGTTAACGAGCTATCTAATGCAAAAAGAATTTTTGGAATCGGATTACAAGTTCCTGAGATTAGCGCGTTCAACCAACCAAACAAACAAACTTTTCAGCTTTATAATATTAGTATAGATTAATTGCAGTATTATTTCTTAGTTCACCATATTTAGGGGTTAGCGAGTCGAGAAGAATTGAATAACTTTCGTAGTATAATATCCTATGGATTTAAAAAAAAACCATTCGTGCAATTTATATCGCTGGTTTTGAAGTATTTTTGTAATATTAATATATTAGTCCAAGCGAAATGCAGTTTGGGAACAAAATATTGAAAACCTGAAGTTTTATGATTTTAAAATGTTACCAGGTATATAAGGAATAGTAATTCATAAAATGCCCCCGATGCCCAGCCACCCCCGAGAAATGGGGGGACGCAAAGCGTTGAAAAATAGTTTTCTTCAATTTCCGGCTTACTGTGACGTTCTATCGAAAAATGTTTTCTACAAAAGTTGTAGGTCTAGTAAAAATCTACAACTTTTATTCATAACACTTTTTACAACAACCTCAAAGTTTTCGAGATATTTGCAAAAAACTCAGTTTTTCATTTTTTCTTGGTTTTTTATTTTTAATTTCTAGTATAACTTTTTAATTCTCATGAAACTAAGGTAATGTAATCTACAGTATATATAAAATAAATAAAAAAAAATTGAAATTGAAATGTTCAGCCATTTCCGAGAAAAGTATGTTTTATGGTCTCGAGAGGCTGAAAATCACCCCCAACTTCAAGTGGACGTTTACGTTAAAAAATTTTTTTGTACAATTTTCAGATAGGGCTCATTCTTTTTGTCTTGAACTCTACTTTTTGAAAAAATAAAAACATTGTATGGTCGCCCTGTAAGAACACTCTTAAAAATTTAAAACATTGGAGAAATCGATAATTTTTACTTTGTAAACTACATTTTTTTTAATTATCATTGGAAAAGTGTACTTTATTAACCAAATTTTTATAAGCTGATTATACCAGTGTATTTTTCGGGAAAAAACGAAAAAAATGATGTTCTTAAGTTTTTAATTTGACACTTATTATTTACACAATATCGCCGTAAACATTCCAACTTTTCAATTTGACGAGTCGTGAAGAAATAATAAAAATTGGAATTCACGTAAAGTACACCTTGTTCTTTTCTATTTTTTCCAGTAGAATCTATTTATGTTATATTTTTTTTAATTTTATCGATGTTTTATTAATTTTTGATCAATTTTGGAGTTAAACTTGTTGATTTTTTCTAAAAAATTAGATTTTAAGGTAATTACAGAAAGAAATGAAATTCATTCGTAGTCGATTCTTGTTTATTCACTAGTTAAAAGTATAATTAAAAAAAATTAAGTTGATATTTACAAAATTTTGTCATAATTTTTTTAAAAAAATCATAAAAACATGTATAAAATGAAAAAAAAAGTTTTTACTAAACTCTTTACGTCGATTTTTTCCTGAGATATTCGACTTTCAATAAAAAGGTATCCTTTTTATTATATATTTCTTTTTAAAAAAATTCTACCCACCACTACATTACACAAAACCTTACACTACAACTCATCTCACCACATCACACCCCTCATCACGCGTAAATTCAATAATAATTTAATTATATTTATTATTATATATATTATATTATAGACCTAAGTCTAGATTAATTTAAATTTTTATCTTATAATTGCTAATAAGGGTGAGTGCCTGGCGATCTGTAATACAGGTTCTTTCTTACATAGTACAGACACCAGTCTCTCACAAAGGCTTCTATTACTGTTATTCGTTAAATTTATTTATGATATTACAACCTTTGTTCATCTTTGTTCATAATGTATCTTTTCTTTTTTATCATCAATATCTAAGCATTTGATGAATGCACAGTACATTAAAGGGTAATTTTAAAAATTTAAATCTTTTTAAAATTACCCTCTAATGTACTTTTTTTTGTTTTTAATTATTATTTTTTTCATTTTATACATATTTTTATGATTTTTTTAACAAAATTATGACAAAATTTTGTAAATATCAACTTAATTTTTTTAATTATACTTTTAACTAATGAATAAACAAGAATCGACTACGAATGAATTTCATTTCTTTCTGTAATTACCTTAAAATCTAATTTTTTAGAAAAAATCAACAAGTTTAACTCCAAAATTGATCAAAAATTAATAAAACATCGATAAAATTAAAAAAAAAATATAACATAAATAGATTCTACTGGAAAAAATAGAAAAGAACAAGGTGTACTTTACGTGAATTCCAATTTTTATTATTTCTTCACGACTCGTCAAATTGAAAAGTTGGAATGTTTACGGCGATATTGTGTAAATAATAAGTGTCAAATTAAAAACTTAAGAATACCATTTTTTTCGTTTTTTCTCGAAAAATACACTGGTATAATCAGCTTATAAAAATTTGGTTAATAAAGTACACTTTTCCAATGATAATTAAAAAAAATGTAGTTTACAAAGTAAAAATTATCGATTTCTCCAATGTTTTCAATTTTTAAGAGTGTTCTTACAGGGCGACCATACAATGTTTTTATTTTTTCAAAAAGTAGAGTTCAAGACAAAAAGAATGAGCCCTATCTGAAAATTGTACAAAAAAATTTTTAAACGTAAACGTCCACTTGAAGTTGGGGGTGATTTTCAGCCTCTCGAGACCATAAAACATACTTTTCTCGGAAATGGCTGAACATTTCAAAATCAATTTTTTTTTATTTATTTTATATATACTGTAGATTACATTACCTTAGTTTCATGAGAATTAAAAGGTTATACTAGAAATTAAAAATAAAGAACCAAGAAAAAATGAAAAACTGAGTTTTTTGCAAATATCTCGAAAACTTTGAGGTTGTTGTAAAAAGTGTTATGAATAAAAGTTGTAGATTTTTACTAGACCTACAACTTTTGTAGAAAACATTTTTCGATAGAACGTCACAGTAAGCCGGAAATTGAAGAAAACTATTTTTCAACGCTTTGCGTCCCCCCATTTCTCGGGGGTGGCTGGGCATCGGGGGCATTTTATGAATTTCTATTCCTTATATACCTCGTAACATTTTAAAATCATAAAACTTCAGGTTTTCAATATTTTATTTTTTCTTAAAAATAACTGCATTTCGTTTGGACTATATAAGGAAATTGAAATATCGTTACGTTCTTCTCAAAACGTTGTACAAAATATATTATGTATAATTTCAAAAATATAAATTTTCAAGAAGTATGACACACAACATTAACGCAATACAAATAAAAACGTGTAATATCTCTGACTTGGTTATAGTCATTATTCATACATATAATAAAATTGTAACTGAGTCAAATCTATAACTTAAATATTGTTTGAAAAATCTTATTGGAATAGTCATTATTATCGATACAGAGGCCGAATCTATAGTTTTTAGAATTTTTGTCTGTCTGTCTGGGGACAAATCACGAGAAAACTACTGGATAGATTTTGATGAAATTTAGTAGAATAAAAGCTGTTTATCCGGGTCAACATATAGAATACTTTTTACTGCGGGAAAATGTCTTATCTCTGAGAGATCTATACTAAACGTTAAAACCTAACTAGGGACGAACCCGAACGCTAATCTACACATATAATAAAACTGCAGAGGTCGAATATCTATACATAGAAAAAAAATGCTAAAAACAGAGTCAGGGGAATGTAAGAAGAGAAACAGAACAAATCCAGATTTTTTCTCTGTCTGTTTGCCTGTTTATTTGTTTGTGTTTGTCTATTTGTACGGGCTAGTCTCCGAAACTGATGGACCGATTTAAATGAAAATTTGCATGGTGGTATCTTATATCCCCGGTCAACATTTTGGATACTTTTCATCCCGGAAAATTATAGAGTTCCCGTGTAATAGTTAAAAACTGTAGTCACTTATACAGCACACGAAAACTACTGATTGGATTTTAATGAAACTTTACAATAATATAGTTCATACATCAAAATAACAAATAGGCTGCTTTTTATCCCGGAAAAATGTACGGTTCCTGTGGGACAGATTTGTATTTGTTTGTCTAGAGGCGAACTCGAGCGAAGCAAGGGTGAACCGCTAGCTCAAAACAAAATCAAACTTTATAGCTGCTAATATTACGTAATATAATAAGTAACTTAAAGTATATATTTTTTATTGATAAAAATAATTAGTAATCGTTAAAAATACAAAAAAAATAATAATAATAGAAAACTACGATCTGATTGAATGTTTTTACATAATATGATTGAATACTTTTTAAACAAACATTTACGTAATATATGTATATTGATTTTTTTTTCAAACAATGTCTAGCAACCTCATTTTTTAAAGATTATTTTGTTAAATATTAATAAGAGTTGTATGTTTTTAATTTACATAATAAATATTCATTAATTCATCTAATTTTATTTACATTTCGCAGCTGTGAAATATTCTTTTGAGAATGAAATTATGATGAGTTCTACAATAATGAATACCATCTTTGTACCATAAAACACAAGACGTTAGAGCAGCATGTTTTATAACTTCTGTTACGTTTTGTACTGACGTAGTACTAGTTCGTTATAAGTAAACACATTACAATATTATAAATAATATTTATAAATCGTTCCCCAAGATGAGATTTGGGCTACTTATAATTCAGTTATTGTTACTAATATGTTATTATCATTCCTATTTGTTTAAGTTTTATAGATGATTTCTTCATATATGAATGGTAGTAGCTAAAATTTGACACTGAGCAAAATAACTCATCGTCACCCACGTCAAGTGCAATGGCAGCTTGTGTTAATGTCACTGTTGATATGTATTAGGTATACATGACTTGGCTTTTGTTGTTATTTTGCTAAACATCTAAGTTAAAAATTTAAATGATTATTAAAATAGATTTAATCGCATAGTGAACATGTTTAAAATATTTTTCATTGTTATCTTTTACGGATTTTTCTTAATTATACGTACTAATATTGTATATATTGTAAGGCAGTGGTATCCCAGTGGAAACGCGCTCGCTTGGGAAACCGAGTTAAGCGGGTTCAAATCCTGGGTCTCGTACCTCTGATATTTTTATGTGCGAATCATTTCTAACATGATTACCACTTGCCTTACGGTGAAGTAAAACATCGTGAGGAATCCTGAATGTCTGAGAGAACCTAGCAAGTTTTCGAAAGACATGTGAAGTCCGCCAATCCACACTTGGCCAGCGTGGTGGACTATGGCCTGATCCCCCTTGTATTGAAGGGAGGTCCGTGCCCGGCAGTGAGGCGTTAAAAAAGGGCTGAATACAATACAATACTAATATTATAAGTTGTAGTTGTGATTTTGTATGTTATTAGTTGTGTTAGAACTGCAATAAGATTAATGTGACCAGTATTCATTATAGCAATAATTAAATAACAAAAATAATTTGCAAATTAAATTTTCGTTAATGTTTAATATTTAATGCTGAGTGACGATGAATTACAGATTAATTCACAGAAGTCTATCAATACCATTATATAGTTGATAGCACTACAATCACGGGATCTATTTACTTTTAAATAATAACTAACAATTTGCCCTCGCTTCGATCGGTTATGTCTCTAGGTACCTATAGTTTAAAGAGATAAAAATAGTTATTGTAAGTGTACCATAAGGCTTAGGGATACATTTATGATATATTGTAGACTTTCCTGTAGGCTAGGATCTGTTGGTTTAGACAGCGTTATCTATGTTTTCTAAGGACAACTGGACAGAACCATTTCGTGTAGTAAAAGGTATCCTGAATATTGCTTGAGTTATAACTAATAAGTTATCACTGTACAAAATTTATTTAAAATCATCGATTTAGTACTTTTGCGTGAAATACACATATGCAGGCATTTTTTTAATAACTTTTGTTTCGGGGTCTATATTCTGTACACAATATGTTACACACATTGTTTTTAAAAAATATTTCATGTACAGATTTCGCTTTGTTAATATTTCATTATATGTATGTTGCGTGAAATGCACACAGATATACAAACAGACAAAAAAAATTATAACTATTGTATCGGGGTCTACATTCTGTACACAATACGTTAGTCATTTTTTTAAATATTTTATGTACTCGCTTTGTTATTATTTTATTAAATGTATAAATGATGACATTATAAGATAAAATTATGCTGATAACATTTTTGGAATTATTAAGTAATTTAAAATTATATATATATATATATATATATATATATATATATATATATATATATAATTTTAAATTACTTAATAATTCCAAAAATGTTATATGTTATGTTATGTTATGTATATATATATATATATATATTAAAATTATACAGATAACATTTTTTATATATACCTATATTAGGGATGCGCCGAATATGGGTTCATCCGAATACGAATATTCGGCCGAATTGTACGGTTCATTTTTACGTAGTAAACGTGACTATAATGTCGGTATTTGGGTAACAGCTATGCAGTAAATGTACAAAAGCTAACTTTTCTATGTTGGAAACAAATGTTGATTTAAGTACATTAAAAACTGAATTTTGTTGATTTTTTAAATATTTATGTTATTTTAATTTGTCAATAAATAATGGTCACGCAAGGTAGAGCGTGTTTGATGTATTTCTTAGTGTATAAAGCCTTTTTTAATTTTTAAAATAATTGTAAATCTTAACATAATACTATTAAAATATTCGGTAATTATTCGGCCGAACATTCGGCGCATCTCTAAGGGTGCGTTTACATCAAACGAACAAAGAACTAGAGCTAGAGCAAGAGCATTCTTTCTTGTTCTTTTAGTGTAAACGAAATCTCGATTTCAGCGTTTACACCAAAAGATCAACGAGCAAAATGAGAACATAGAACTAGAATTCTTGCAATGACGTTTAGATCAGCCGAACGAATGCTCATTGCCCATTCATGTCAATTCTGTGGTTGGTAGTGTTTCATTATTTCAATTTTCACGGTGTAGTTATATACTCTTTGGTTATGCCCGACTCTGACAGCGATATTATAATTGCAAGTGCTGCATTTATTATTTTGTCTCAAACAGTCAAAAAGAAAAGAAGAAAGAGACGTTGGTGGGTCACAAATTTTATTAATAGACATTAATAAACATTTATCTTGAGACCAATCCATGATTCGATAAGTAGGTATGTACTCGTAAATATTCAAATTGCTAGAACACAAGAACGCTTTGAAGAGACCGCTACGGGGAGCGAGCGCGTTCGAACATCTAAGAACGCTCTAAGCAATTGTTCGCACGTTCTAGTGCCGTTTACATCAAGCGAGTGAGCATTCTTAGAATGTTCTATAGAATGTTTGCGAACGCAGAGAGGACAACGAAAGAATGCTCTATCTCTGTTTACATTAAAAGAATTTGATAGGGTGGGGATAGAATGAGCATTCGCTCGTTTGATGTAAACGCACCCTAATATATGTGGTAAAAAATGGTTGATCGTTCCCCGCTTATGGGCCATCGATATTACGCAATTGTAATTAATATAATAATAACTTATTTCTTAAAATATATATATATATATATATATATATATATATATATATATATATATATATATATATATATACTAGTAGACATAAGGAAATAAGGAGAATTGTAATAACATACATACATACATACATACTTACATACACACACACACACACACACACACACACACACACACACACACACATACATACATACATACATACATACATACATACATACATAGACTGGTAAACACATTAGCCTCCTTTGCGTCTCGCAGTCGGCTAAAAATAGCTGAAGATTAACATTATGGAAGATTATGGAAAACAATGATTAGGAAACTCTCACATTTTAATTCTTATTTATATTTTAAACATTATTTTACTTCTCCAAAAGTATACTTAAAGATGCAGCACATACTTTATCATCTCATAATTATCACCATAAAATATTTACATTTCCTTATCTCTTTTAGGCAAGAAACACTGCTTTAGATACAATTGTTTAGTTAATATTGTATCAGCGTAATAACCACGTCTAATATCAATGGCGGCATTATATCTAATCTAATATATTTAAACGAGTAATTCTTGTATATTTATTTATTTATACCGGTGATCTCGGAAACGGCTCTAACGATTTCGCTGAAATTCGGTGTGTGGGAGTTTTCGGGGGCGAAAAATCGATCTAGATTAGTCTTATGTCTGTGAAAACGCGTATTTTCGAGTTTTCATGCGGTTTTCTTTTCATTATTCCACGCAAAATATGTTGATAATTTCGCACACCTGACATAAACATCGTGGTCAAGCGGCCTAGGCGCAAGATTGATTAACACATCTGTGTTAGTCAATCTTGCGCCTAGGTTGGTCCGGGTTCGAATCCCTTTCGGATACAAAGTTTATACTTTTGTTTTTTTTGTATTTATTTAAGTTTTTAGTTTTTTTTTTTGTTTTTAAGCCAAATTAAAAAGAAAATGGTACTTTTGACCAATTACTCCGAGCGAAGCTCGATCGCTCAGGTATACTTAAATTATTGATACGTTCTATGAGTTCGGGTATCGGAAATTAAAGCACGTCTTTTGAACTATTGATATTTTATTACTCTCGGTTAAAAAGAGTGACTTATGGAGATTCATTAACACGCGCAGTATATACAAAGTTCTGGTTAAACTCAGTCACTGAAAACTAATTTTCACCACTAGATAAACTTACACTATATCTTCACTTAACTTTTCATTACAATTCACTTTTTCGTACTTCTTCTCAAACTTCACTTAACTTCGAAATTCAACTAATCTCTTGACACACTGCCGGCCTTTTTATATGCATAAACAAAAGACCATTCTAGTATTCGAAAATTCGAAACCTTTCTAGTCATTTCTAATGTTTTGTTCCTCTCTCACTCTTACATATGGCAATTTACAATTAACTGTTCTTATCTAAATTCAAAACTTTAGTAATTTCGATGCCTTACTCGAATGTTGTTAGGATGTAAAAAGCATGCTTCGGACGTGTCTTTTTAATTATTCTTTGGTGTAATGACGTTACACACTCTCCATTACGCGATATTATTAATTTAATAGGTATTAAGGAAATTTTTCCAAGGTCCGCTTTCCTTTATTATGAAGAGATTCTCATAATAAAATATCAAACTTTTAAACTAGTATTTTATAATTATTTCTACGAACCCTAGTTCAGTAGCTAATGTAAACATTGCTAATTAAAATATACAACATTTTTTATTACATAATAAAGGATAGTTTCTTTAGAGAAATAGGTATTATACGATCCTATTATATTTCTACAGTAGGTAATTGAATTTTGCGAATTATTTTGAAACAATAGCAATTATGTTATCAGATAGGTACTTGATCTGATAAGGCCGACTAATGACCTAAATACTCTCCAAGATATTATCTTAATGAAGATATTTACTCAATATAATATAATACACTTTACAATAAAAGCAACCCGCGGAGAGAAATTACAATAATGATAATAAAGGGAAATATAGAAAACATGTCGGTAGATACATTGTATCAACCACGCGTGTTGGAAAACGACAAATAATCTTTTATATTTTCGTGTACAAATTATTTGTCCGTCTTACGATAGAGGACAACATCGTGACGAAACCTGCATGCCTGGAAGAGCCTAACAAATCCGCTAACACGCACTTGGCCAGCGCGGTGAACTATGGCCTAATCCCCCTCGTATTTAAAGAAGGCGCGTGCCCAGCAGCGTACATCGTAAAATAGCCTGTTCAATCTAGGCTGCAAGCTATCTCCTTCCTGAATTACATTGAACCCCTTTCATCCTTTACCGCGCAAAAAAGCAACAAACACCCATTTTCTTATACAAATCTTTTGTAACATATCTTTCCTTACTTATAAGTGTGATTTATAGCTTTGTAGTTTACCCGTTGGGCTAATAGTCTACTGAAGATAATTATAATGACAGATTTTCACTTTCTCTTAATACCAACATACTCGTAGCACACGATACCGAATTAAATCAGAGCAATCCACTATTTAAATAGTGTAATATGTCATTTAATTTGTGTAGTTTAATATGTGTATTTACATGCGTATTATACATGTCACTATAAGAAAAAACTGAGTAACATTCGGAAGGTGTGGCAAAGGTTGTTTGTAATAACGTAATAAAACATGCAAGTTGTAGTCCAATGCGTTCTAATAGATTTTTGTTTGCGGTTAGATGCGTAGAGCTGAAGATCGAGCTCAGTGGCGTGCCATAGGAGACGCCTATGTCCAACAGTGGATGAAAGCAAGCTGATAATGATGATAACGATGATGAGATTTTTGTTAATCGGTTTTATTTTTAGAACCGTATTTTAGTTTATTAAACTTTGCAATCTAAAAATGCTGTCAGAAACATGAATAAATTATTATTTTTTTGCAATCTTATGAATAAAGATATTATGTAGGGTTGCCATAGTATAATTATACGGACGGATGATATATAAGTGATCAGAAATCAGAAATATAAAAACCACAATTAGATCGTTTGGTGTCCCTAAATATTAATTTTATTACTTCTATTCATTGATAAACAGTTCGAGTGAGTCATGCATTTGTTATATTCGATAAAGCTGCAAGCTTGTGAAGCGCAAGTGACCATTAGTTAAATCAACAGGTAAACTATTAGCTTTAAGCAATGCGTAGAATATGTGCAGAACAATTTGCAGAACAGGATGATTTAGTTTTAGATATTTTAAGATAGCTATATCTATATTCTGTTAGATCGAGCTATAACCCTTGCCTTCAACGTATTTAACATGGATTAGTGTTTATTTAACAGTAGGAATTAATGAATCTAAATTACCTATTATTATTTAAGCATTATTTGCGTACCGACTTAATCAAAAACATCATTATATCTCAACCATCTTTATTAATTCTGGTATGAAAATATTCTTTTCTATCCATGTATACGTAGATTTTTTACAACTCACAAAACCTTCATCCACTACCGCTTCATAAAACTTTCAAAGTATAGTATGTATTCAGCCCTTTTTAATGTCCCACTGCTGGGCACGGGCCTCTCTTCAGTACGAAGGGGATCAGGCCATAGTCCACCACGCTGGCCAAGTGCGGGTTGGCGGACTTCACATGTCTTTTGAAAACTTGCTAGGTTCACTCAGATATGCAGGTTTCCTCACGACGTTTTCCTTCACCGTTAAGACAAGTGATAATCATGTTGGAAATGATTCGCACATGAAAATATCAGAAGTGCGAGACCCGGAATTTGAACCCGCTTCACTCGGTTTCCCAAGCGAGCGCGTTTCCACTGGGATACCACTGCCTTTTATAGTATAGTAATTACATTGAATGTGGACCTAAAAAGTAATAATTACGTCAATTCTAAATAGAATCAATATTGTTTAATTCAAATTATTTATTTACATTTCATCGGCGAAAACAAGTTTGAAGTTATTAATAAAAAATATATCCTATAATATATTATATGTATGACGTTGCCCAAAACTAAGACTGCATAACTATTAACATTAAACAGCCTAAGAGATTATGTATTTTATTTGTTTGTATGCGCTTATATTTAGAACTATCAGCCCCATATCTCTTTGGATTTTTTATCATCTACAAATATTCCTTGAGAAAGCTACATATATACCTACATTTTATATTATGAGGTTAAAAATGTTTATTTATGTAATTTTGACTCCTTTATATTATTAGCAAAGAATTGAATTTCATTCCATTGCCTATCTTAGTATGCACCCAATATGTGTGTGTATATATATAATTGCCTCAACGGTCTAGCCGCTAGCATACGGCTGCAGATATATAGGTTGGAAACCATATTTTATAAAATAATAGTAAATGTATTTTTTTCACTATTTCATCAAACTAATCAATAGTCTATGGTAAGGATAAAATCTCGTAAACAAACATTGTATCCTACAATAAAAGAAAATCATGAACTGTAAGATATAATTTATACATCGACTGAATTAGTCCGATAAAATAGTGACGGTGTAAATATTTTTTACGTTTTTAATTTATTCGATCACTGGCTAAGGTAAGCTTTTTAAAAAATATTCAAATGTAATTTCTTATTTTAAAAATAATATAAGTCGTTTTATAAGGATAATTATTATTATAAAACTAGCGACGCACCCTCGCTTCGCTCGGGTTCATCTCTAGGTAGGTATATTATATATAGTTTATAGTTTACATAGAAGAAATATAGAAAAAATATAATGTATGTATACAACTTCCCTATTTGAATCGGATATTATTCAATTTTTCATTTGTTTTAATTTTTTTCGTGGGACCCTATTTTTTTTCAAAATAAAAGTAGTCTAAGTTATTCCTTATTACATCAGCTTTCTGCCAGTGAAAGTCCCATCTAAATCGGTTCAGCCATTTCAGAGATTAGCCGAAACAAACAGACAGACAGACAAAAATTGAAAAAAATGTTTTGGTATATGTACCGTGTATACATGCATATGCATTTAGTAAAAAGCGGTTGTTTTAATATTACGAACAGACACTCCAATTTTATTTATCTGTATAGATTCCATGATTTCTTTAATAGTAAAATACAATATTATTTTCTAGATTTACGTGAATATTTGGTATTTTAAATAAAACTATCATAAGTAGTAAATTATATAATGACTAAAGCATACACAATTTCTAAAATGAATATTTATCTAACAATCCATTGAAAGAATGTATGTAGACTCACCTCACATCTAACGATACTGAAAAACAATTTACATATGTGCTGTTTACACGAACAAGAGATTTTTTTCTGTTTTAACTGAATGTGCGTCACATAGAAAAATGTCTTATATTAGCAGTATCGTAGGTGCTCTACAAATAGAATATGGTCATTATTAGCTCCCGTATTGTCTCTGTACACTACCGCTAGTGTGCCTTGAGAGTTTATCTCTAAAATTGATATTCTAGAGTAAGATACTATAATATACAGTACAATATTAAGTTCGGTCGAGGATTCCTTGGTTTCTTGTCAGTATTGTAATCGTATTGAACGAAATTCACCTAAAATGATGGATAGAATATTGTGTCATGGTGCCTTTCCTATTCGCAAGAAATAAAAGAGAATGGTATACAAAACATTATTTTTATATTATTTAAGAGGAGAAGGAGGGGGAAGAGGATCTATTTTATGTTTAAGAGGAGTAATTCGAGGACACGTGAAAAAATATCAGTTTTTTAAAAGATTTTCCTTGGCTCGAAGATTTTCATATTATTTTTTTTCAGAATTTAATTTTTTGCAAGATTACTTTTAATTGTTATTATACATACTGATTATATCTTGAAAAAAAAGAAAAACTGTTAAACAATTTTGCATGTTATATATGTATGTAATTTTAATAGATCAAATCTAATTAGAGTACATAATGTATTGTACTATTATTTTTTATTGTAAATTTAAAAAATATCAATTTCGTTTTAATATAAGCACCGTTAACAGAATATCACTGAGAAAAATAATATTGAGACCACTGAGTCTTCAGAATATACACGGTGTTATATAATGAAATAAGAAGATTGCATCGTAGTCCGACGACAGGCGCATATTAGTCGACTTTATTATTATTCTGACTTGACGCCATGACCCTTGTTACTTCAACTAAAGTAGCTAAGAATTCTTTTGTTTTTTATACAATACATTTCGGCAAGTTCCTCTAATTAATTTGCCGTCATTTGCTGTCATTGAAATAACAAAAACAGATATAAAAAAAAATATAATATAAATTAAATGATGTTCGTTGGTAAGTGGATCACTTGAAGACGGCAGGACCGATTTCGCAATTTTTTTTAATGATGAAAGTCTGCTTAAAAATGTTTTTTTTTGTGTACAATTTTTGTATGACTTCAAATATCATAAATTAGTTTATTAAGATTGTGACAAGACATCTATCGGATAAACTCGTATAAAAATAATAATAAAATTATGTTGACATTTCAATGGCGCTTGTAAGCTGGAACAGGAAGTGGAAATATTACTTTATTAGCTATTATTTAAAAAGCCGCAGCAGTTCAAGACGACTTGACCAAAGTACAACCACAATCAAAATATTTTATGTACACACCGTTTTAAACATATTTTTATGTGCTTCAATTGTAATAACCCATTGGATTTTTTTTCTTGGATGTGATTTGAAACTAATTGGAACCAGGAGTTAGATAGTGGGACTCTTTTAAAAAGTTACTAGTTTTAATGTAATGGTTAATTTGATTCATAACGATAAATGTCACATTATATTTTAGTTTGTCAAAAGGTATGTTACTAATTATGAAAAAAATAGTTTTAATCGGACAGGCGCTTTGCTGGGCGTACGTAAAGTTAGGCTGCTTCTTTTGAACTACAGAGACCTTAATGTTTATGTAGCTCTTACGCTTATAAATTAAATATTTAGGTTACATAAAAAACAAATAAATAAAAAAGTGTAATATCTTTTGTTTTTATTGGCGGGGACAAAATTAAAGTAAATAAAAAAATTGGTGAAGAATGAATGGAATTCAAAAAAACCTAAAAACCATTTACAGACGATCCCTCGTCAGTAACAGTAAGGCATGAAAAAGGAAAAATCGTTTTCATTATATACAATATACATACATACATACATATATAGATTTAAATAAAATGTTTTGGTAATATTATACCTTTTAATAGTTATTACATGCAGCTATGCTCACGTGGCAGGCGGGACAATAAAAATACACATTATAATCTAAGATAATATAAGATATATCCGTTTCCGTTGAGTCAGCCTTTACAGCGCAGTGTTAGGAAATAACGAATACACTCACCCACGCATTCACAAACTTTTGGATTCATAATATTAGGATGATAACTATAGTGGAATAGATTCAGTAGACTTATTCTTAAATAACATTATTCACAACTGAAAATAAGACTATTTAACAAACACTAAGGCCTAGGCAGTCTAACGTCTAGCATATACGGCTGCAGATCTGGAGATCCTGGGTTTGAGTCCCAACCTCCAGGTCAGGCCTGAGATTGGCTACGATGGTCGAAATCAATCAGGAGATCATTATTGTTATTTTACTTGCAATACCTCATCCTAATTCAGCGACGAAAATTTTTATACCGGTATAAAATGTAATTTAAAATTCTACCCATCTCACTGATTGCATCTGCGGAGCACACAATATAAAATTAAAAGAATGTGTTTGAATAGAACTTGTTAAACTAATAAAAATTCGAAAAATGTGGTGCGTATTACGAGTACTATAGCTAATGTACGATGTCAAAGAGCATAGTTACCTATCAAAACGTATTCATAACACTATGACCGTAGATTAGAAGCTTTGCCGTACCAGTTTCAGCAAAGATAACTTTTTACTAATATTTAGTGATGGTATTACGAGCGCAAATAATCTTTTTTTTTATAATTATTGAGTTATTTACATCATATGAAAGTTGTCTATACAAATAAATAAAATTAAAGTGTCTGTTTGTAGTGTCCAAATATCAGCTATTTACTAAATTATGCATATGAAAGTATATACGGTACTTGTAAGAAAAAAAAAACAATTTTTAATTTTTGGTCTTTCTGTCTGTTTGTTCCGGCTAATCTCCGAAACGGGTGGACTGATTTTGATGGGACTTTCACTGGCAGATAGTTGATGTTTAAAAGAAGTAATTTAGGCTACTTTTATTTTAGAAAAATAATGAGGGTTTCGCGTAAAGAAATTAAAACATGAAACTGTGAACAAAATCCTTGTACCAAGACGCACCCGAGCGATGTAAGGGTAACTCGCTAGCTATAAATAAAACAAATAACAACACAAATAAATGTGATTTATTGTTCCTTCAAATAATAAAATAAATAAGTCTACGCGTTTCGACAGATTAGGATTGGTGGTCCGTCAATGCACTCAAGTAGCTGGAATACTTTTGTACATGAACAATTAATCTCTACATATAATGAAAAATAGTAATAAAGCGAAATCTGTACATGAAATATTATATGAAAAAGTTAAATAAGTATTACTTGTACAAAATATGCTGTCTCTATGTCTGTTTATCTGTTTGCTTTTCACGCAATAAGTACTGAACAGATTTTAAATAAATTCTCTATACAAAAATATCTATGATTTATTACACTAAAACTAATTTAGTATTAGTAGTATATTTAACAATAATTTAGTGCAATAAATTCTCTCATTATTATGGGAAAATTTAGTGCAAGCACGCGCTCATCCACTTGCATAAACTTCGTTCTATTCATATTACTAGTGACTCACCCTCGCTTCGCTCGGGTTCGTTCCTAGCTTGTTTTCCCATACATACTTTCATCCCCATTTTCAACCCCTTAAGGGATGATTTCCGGAATAAAAAATATCCTATGTCTTCCCCAGGGTGTCAAACTATTTTTTTACCAAATTTTATCTAAATCAATCCAGTAGTTTATTTATTTATTTATTTATTTAAACACTTTATTGCACAGTAAAATGGTACATACAGAAAAAAAAATACAGTTAAAGAAATGTGCAAAGGCGGCCTTATCACTAAAAGCAATCTCTTACAGGCAACCTATAGAGAAGGATACAGAAAATAAAAGAAAAGAGCGGAAATGGTGCATAAAAGTGTACATTACTTAACCTAAATGTAAATAAACGTACATACAAAGTTACATATATAGATACTAATTCAAGTATATATATTTATTATAGACATACATAAACATACATGTACATAATAATATAGTAAAATTTAGTTACATACATACGAGTATATGTATAATATACATAAACATATTATATGGTACAGTTATAGTGACAGTCTAACGCTAACCTAATGCAACAGATAGTGTTTTTTGAGTCGTTTTTTAAAAATGCTTACTGAGTTGGATTTCCTTATTTCCATTGGGAGCTCATTCCAGAGTTTTACAGTTTTAATAGTGAAAGATTCGCTATAGGATTTGGTATGGGACAAAGGTATTTCAAGCAACCTTTCACTGCGAGAGCGAAGTTCTTGAGTAAGCTGGGAACTTGCACCCAGGAACGCAAAGCGTTCTTTGAGGTAGGAAGGAGTATTACAATGGAAGAGTACAGTATATAAAAGAGAAAGGTTGTGTACTGTTAGCCATTTCAACTGTGTCCGATACTGTGTAATGTGGTCATATTTTCTTAATCCAAAGATAAATCTTATTATAAGATTTTGGAGACGCTCGAGTTTATTGACTAATTGCTGAGACAAATCTAAATAGCATGAATCAGCATAGTCTAGTATCGGCAACAGAAGAGAATGAGCTAAGGAAATTTTAGTTTTTACTGGCAGCAAGTTTTTCCACCTTCTTAGAGTGCCGATAACGAAAAATATCCTACGACTAATTTGAGTAACGTGGTGTGTCCAGGAGAAAGTGCTGTCCATCATGATTCCTAAATTTTTCACACTGCAACTGTATTCTAGACGGACATTATCAAATGAAATAGGAGGGAGAAGAGGAAAGTGTATTTTGGCTAACTGTTTTGGATTGCCAAAAACAGCAACTTGTGACTTTTTAGGATTTATAGACAAACCGAATGACTTGCTCCAGGTACTGATTAAGTCGAGATTGGAATTGATATTATCAATAGCCTTAGCAATGTCATTTACGGTTGTTGTCGTATAGATTTGCAAGTCATCAGCATAAAGATGATAGGAGGATGTCAGGTGCTTAGTGAGAGTGTTAATGAAAATAGAGAAGAGTAGAGGAGAAAGCACTCCACCCTGAGGAACTCCAGCACTGATACGAGTACAAGAAGTGCGCTTACCATTAAACCTAATGCATTGTTCGCGATTATTTAGGTAGGAGTAAAACCATTCAGTAGCATCCGAGGAGATATTTATGGACGTTTTTGAGTTCATTCATTACAAACATACAAAAATTAGCTAAATAGTAGGCACGACGGTGTGGGGGTAGAGTCGGCGATTGCATTTTTTTTTTATTGTTAGATAGGCTTGCGCTTGACGGCAATCAACGCTGAAAAGCACTGATGAGGTCTAGGTTGGAGCGCGCTTGCCTAGAAGATGCCTATTCACTTTTGCCTTAAAGGTACTTATTATAGGTGGCAGGAAACACGGATGCTGGAAGGGTGTTCCAAGGTGTGGAAAGAAAGCAGTTCGTTTCAGAAACGTAGAACTAAAGAGTTTCGTGTGAGTTGGTTGGATTTCTACCACGTAAGGATGCCAGCGCTCATGACTTCTTGCAGTTCTGTGATAAAACGGAGAAGGAGGCACAAGGTTGTGAAGTTCCTGCGAGCACTCCCCAATACGTGCAGTAGTTTTTGAGCTTATCGCGAACAGACAGACAGACAGACAGAAGCGGCGGAGAACTTTATTTTTAACCGACTTCCAAAAGGAGGAGGTTATCAATTCGATTGGTATTTTTTTAATGTATGTACATCGATTACTCTGAGATTTATGATCTGATTTACGTGATTCTTCTTTTGTTTGATGCGGAATAGTTGCCATTTGGTCCCATAAAAATTTAACATAGTTTGGCCCAGTAGTTTTCATTTTATGAAAAAAAATGAAAATTTTTGTTTACGTGGATGTAATTTTATGTATGTTCGCGGATTGCTTCGTCGTTCATAAACCGATTTTAATGATTCTTTTTTTGTTTGAAAGTAGATATCTCAAGGGTGGTACCATAATAAGGAAACCAGGATCTGATGATGGCATCTTAGAGAAATCAAGGGGAACCTTCGAAAATCGTAGTGGCGACTAGAGCGCTTATTAAATTTTTTTCATTAAGTATTTTAAAGCACTACTATTTAATGAAGGTCTGGAGTCGATCTGATGATGGAACCGAAAGACAGTCGAGTAAACTCCTCAAAGATTTACAGCAATTACCTGGTGTTTGGGCTTGATTAATTTGTATTGATGAGAACTTTACACCTAGATGGGTTGTGAATGTCATTAGGGGTCTGAATAAATGGCTTAATCGAATATGTTTTTAAAAATCTTTCATCTTACAAATTACCTGCTTATTACTTCTACACCAAAAATGGAAAAATAAAAACTTAAAAAAAACCGACTTCCAGGCACAGAAAAGTAAAAAATAACCAAACGGGGGTGTGCTTTGATTTGTATCGGCTGGCACCGACTTCGAAAATATCTGATTAGGTATCTATTCTAAATGAAAACCCCCATTTGGTTATTTTTTACTTTTCTGTGCCTGGAAGTCGGTTTTTATTTTTATTTTTTAAGTTTTTATAATATGTAGTGATAAAACGAAGTCGCTGTTTGCTTCTGGCTGTTTCTCCGCTTACTCTTCTAAACCACGCACGGATTTTAATACCGGTTTCACAAATAGAAAGAGCGATAAGCGCGGAACGTTTGTGTATATAATTTATAAATATTTTGTACAAAATGGTATTTTAACAAAAAAAAAACTGTTTTATACACTTACATGGTTACGCTGGCCAAACATTATGAAATACATTAAAACAATGTACTAGATAATTGTAGGTCTTAAAAATGCCTACGACCCTACTTGCTGTGCCAGCGGTTGCGGGCTCTAGTCTCGCTGGGGGCATTCATTTGTGTGATGAGCACGTATGTTTGTACTCCAGTCATTAGTGTTTATCTATACATATAATAAAATTGTAACTGATCGCTGTCTGTACATGGAAGATATTTGAGGAAAACTATTATTGGGGATCTTTATTAACGCAATAGAACCCAAAACAATGATTTTTAGTTTTTTCGTCTGTTTGTCGGTTTGTCTGTTTGTCTGTGCGCTTATGCGCGCTAATCTTAGAAACGGCTTAACCGATTTGGGTGCAGTTTTCATTAATGTATTGTGGTAAGCTTCGCTTAACATTTAGTATTTGTTTTATTTTAATCGGTTCCTAAATAAAAAAGTTATGCCAATTTAAAGAATCATCTAGGGGCGAAACCGAGCGAAGCGAGGGTGAGCCGCTAGTATTTATAATACATACGTATGTATTTAGAGTAAAATATGTGTAGTGTATCAACTATTTGGTATCCATAACACAAATCGTAGTTTACCATAGAACTAGATGATGCTGTGTGTTAATGTCTAATAAAATATATGAGTAACATACCCTAGCTTCGCTAGGGTGCGTCGCTAATTGCATATAAGTGTGTAATATAATATGTAGGTTGAAATTTGGAATAGTGAAAGGTAACAGTTTTCGATATAGAAAAAAGCTAGGAAGAAAAATAGGAATAGTTGAAGAAAAAGTCGATGCAAATAAGATCTATGTATGTAGAAATAATGTTTATTCATTTTATATTTCCGTTTTATATTAGCATGTATGCGTATAATTTGCTGTCAGTGCTACAGATACCTGTTAGTGACTAACATACTAGAACTTGTGATTTAGTATGAAGTTACACGTAGTACATTTTTATAACGTGTTATGTTTTTGGTGTTATAAGAAATCTATACTAATATTATAAAGCTGAAGAGTTTGTTTGTTTGGTTGAACGCGCTAATCCCAGGAACTACTAATCCGATTTGAAAAATTATTTTTGCATTAGATAGCCCGTTAACTGAGGAAGGTTATAGGCTATATATCTTCCCGGAAAAATGTACGGTTCCCGTAGGATAGATTTGTTTTCTTCTAGAGACGAACCCGAAGCGAAGCGAGGGTGAGTCGCTAGTAAAAAATAAAACCAAATCGGGTCTACGAAGCTAATAAAAACAGCTTGAAGACGTGGCTTAATGTGTCATAGTGAAACTATCAAAAACGTGACAGGAAAGTGAGACACGGGGAGACAACATTACATTATAAATATGTTAAATTTTTGATGGACAGTAAGACAGATAGATATTTATGTTAAATCTGTCAGAGTCACACGACCAAAATAGTAAAATAATAATACAATCCTTACAAATGTTCAATTTAATTTATCATGAGGTTATTTAAAGCTACTAATTTTGTCAACTTAACGGTAAAATAAATATCTTTCGCTAGCTTCTCTCTAACGAACTTTTCTTCATTTCGCAAGTGATATTAAAAAAAAAACTTATGCGACCAATATTGTATTTGTTAATTTAATATCAAGAAGATGAAATTTTTGAAACGACACCAGCTTAAAAAATATACGATGTCTTTGAAATAACCCTTTGCTTTAATTTAAAAATATTACAAAATCCCTTAACGATTTAAAATACTAGCTCAGGATACGTGATATACTCGTATTTAAGAATTAAGCTTAGAAAGTTTAAGTATGTACTTTATTGTAATCTTTTTTTTTATCTATTTAATTTTATTATTTTTATGGCTAGCTTTGTTACAGTTGAGACTGTTAGTTATAAACGGTGACCAAGTGTCCGATGTAAATAAATGTTTTAATTCTAAATTAACCGAAAATGTTCAAAATAGTCAGAAAAGAATATTGGCATATTAGTTACAAGATACATATTTTATTACGAGATTATGGATTATCATACATTCTGCTCATATAAAAGTTCTATTTAAATGACTAAAATGTATTATGTATGATAAAACAAATTGAAAGTTTTTATAAATCTATTAACTATCATCAACAGGGACTATAACTTTCGGTCTATATAACCAGTGGTTGGACTGGAAACATTGGGTTTGAAAAGAAGCTAGATCAAGAATATACTGCAGGCATGTTTGCATTCAGTCTAGCTATTTTTTTAAAATAGATGAAAATAAAAAACGAGAGAACTAATACCATTATTATATTATTTTCATATCCTTATATATAAAGGTTACAGAAAAATAAGGGTATTTATGGAACAAAACTTTAGCCTCGGCTAGATTTAAGTAACACTCAGAGCGAGCGGAAGGCATATAGTAGAGCCGCTACGCTTATTGTAGCGCTTAGCGCTCAATCTCTGTCTATCACGGAAGGCATACACCATCGTTATATGTCCCAACTCTAACTCTAGACTAACCCTCTTGTAACATTTTATCTATAATGGAAATCAAAGTAGGACTATAAACTAATACTATATCACGGCCTATAAACTAATAGTATCTTATACGGAACGTTTAATATCAAACATTACAATATTTAAAAATAATTACAAAAAAAGAACCTGGCAGGCTCTTGATAAATTGATTTCTTTGATTTCCCTGCACTAGTATGACTGCCCAATTATAAATTGTGTAAAGAGTTCGGTAAATTATCTTTTCTGCCTGTTCCTTGATTTATTGATAGTTTTAATATTTACTGCTAGTATTTTTATTAAATATTAATTGGATTTATAAAAATCAAAACTCGATTATGATTTTGTATATTTTATAATCGTTACCAATATGAATCCTTGGTGACATTGATTGATATACTCTATGTTTGCCTATTACATGATTTTTTAGGTAAACAGAAACTGTTAAAAATGTGTCTACTATTTAATCTGTTTTCTTTTTTTATATGTATGTTTTTTTTGATGGAACATAAATAAATAAAAAAAAATGTTTTTTTTTAATTGGAAGTAATCTTTATCCAGGATAATTTCTAAGAAATTAATTGTTAACTGAACCATATATGTTTCCGCGTCCCTCAACACGTTAAATATAGAAATTTAATTCAATACAATTTTCTTCTTAATAGCTTCAAAGCGTGCCAGTTGAGCACAGATTACTTCGCCAATGTCACGTAGAATTATAGAAATGTACAAAGACAACACGGAAACGTATTAATAAATTCAAATATGGGCAGCATTGCAGTATCTAAACTTAAACACGGAATAGTACCTAGTGTTTTATAAATCCTTAAATACCCACTGTTAGATATATTCGTATTTTATTGACATTATCTTTATTATCGCGTTAAGTAAATTATGATTTATACATTACTAAAATATGGTTATATCATAATTATTTTAGGTAAGTTTATATCTTCTCTAGACTTCCGAATTCCTAAACTGAGTTAATGTTCTTTAAATACATATAAATTATATCGTTCTTATTAAAATATTAACAAACTAAATTTATAAGCAAATGTTTACAAGAAGAAAAACAGAAAATTCATAATATTTCACTTTTACGAAGTTATAATATTCTAACCCATTTATACTTCCAGTCTTCCAAGATAAATAGACATTGAACTCTGCGAAATCGTTAACACGTCACGACTATTAAATAAATCCTATAGAGCTTGTGAGCTTCTAATTTACTATCTCTGTTTGCTTATCTGAGTGGTTTGTAAATACAATAATAGTATTAAAGTAATGACATTCAAATTATAAAAAAATATAAAACTTGCCTGGTGTCCATCTTAGAAGTTTTAGACTTCAGCTAAGTGGTAATCTTTTGATAAATTTTCTTCGTTCTTTATCCGACGAGGTCCTTTCTCGTTTTGCTAATGATTAGGCACACAAGAAGCATACTGTACGACAGTCAACTTAGCATCTGTTTGTAGAGCGATTAACACGCCTGTTCCTGCTACCAACGTTGTCATTTTCATTTACTGATTTTCAACCTTGTTGATTTTAGCAAATTTTTTTTATTATATTTACATATATCCGTAATTATATCACATTAACAATAAGTATTTTTGCACAGACACATTTTAATTAGATATGCACCACCACATCTTTGTTACCACTTTTTTTTTAAATAAAGAAAGAAAAATACGAGTAACTTTTCTATTTAATATTTTTTAAGTTTAAATGCCTATTTCTAAATATTTTTTTAAAATTACATTTTGGCTACGAATATTAAGCGTTCGGAAAATACCGTATAAAAGTTTCAGGAGCGTGAGTGCGAGAGACGTAAGGTAGCTACGCTCTTTCCTAGACGAATGCGCGCTCCGCGAGCACCCACCCTGCACTAAAATACTTTTCAGAGGTTATGGTGTATCAATATACGTTACTTTATCCACATTATGATCTGATTTTAAGCTTACGATACTATACAAATGAACTGTGTTCAGGTAAAATCGTCTCACAATTTTCTAATTTAATAAATCGTGTGTAAAACATTTTAATTAAATTTAATAATTAAAATAATAAATAATTATCGCAGTATAACTTAATTATTTATAAGATTTATGACAGAGATTAAACATGCGAATTAAGCTATTAACTTGAATTACTCCTTTGATCCGGCCGAAATGATTAAAAGGAAAATGTCTACGTTGCAAAATCTGACTAATTATAACAAAAAGTAACCTACAAATATGAATGATGGTTGTACTGTTGTACAGGATTTACGTTAAAAAAATGATTATGCAATAATTTCATATGAGTTGAAGACTTATGGATTTTATTGTATTTTTCATATAAACTAATTCCTAATTGTAACTCGACGAAATATGTTTCTATTTTAGAATTTGATCTAATTTAACAATCATGAAAATTTTTTATTTAAAGACTATTTTTATTAAGAATATATACTTTTTTGTAAATAGTAGTTCAGTTTAAATACTATCTATACTAATCCATAACATTTAACTAAAAAGAGTGTAACGTCGGTATAATTTTTGCAAGTGCCAAGTTGTATAGCGGTAAGACAAAAGTGATGTTAAAAGTTATAAGACCCTGATTGCGCCATAAAATAATATTATAGGAATAAGTAGTAAAAAAGACATGAACAGCAGTAAGTATATGCGAAAATCTCATCATTTTAGCCCTCTTTCTTAATACTCTCGGTCTGGATCTCATGAGGAACAAGATAAACTTAATGGACCAAAAGAAAATATAATTTCCTATTTTCCTAATGAATGTTTGTATAAAATTTTCTTTAAATATCTATATTTCATCTCGTGGCATACTTTTTGTGATATGTTTCTAATACAGAAATTAAAATGTTTACATAAAATAAAGAAATAAATTAGCGAATAATATGTAGGTGGAATTTTTTTTAGAAAAAATCTTGCATAGGAACTATAAGGTTATAATTCGAATATAATTCAGAATTAGTTGATTTAATTTCAATAAAATTTATTTTATAACTCAAAGCAGCTAGTGTTAGCTATTTAAGATATATAATATTATACTTAGATAAGGAAGGTATGAAGACAATATATATATATATATATATATATATATATATATATATATATATATATATATATATATATATATATATATATGACGCGTTATCCATATACTACGATCATCATCTTTAGTAGTTACTAATCTTGTGGGCGTTATCAGGGCTCAAATAATAAAGACTTCTCAATGCTCAATTACACGATTTAATGAGGGAAATCACAATGTTATAAACTTGAAACGGTAATTCTAATAATTTAACAGAGCAGCGGGTTCATAGTCACCAATCAGACTATCACATTCAATATCAAAGCATAACTCTCTATGATCCACCATGATCAACCAACGTTACTAAACCACGTATATCCGATGCATATCTCACAATATATATATATGTATATATATATATATATATATATATACATATGTGTGTGTAATATTTAACTTTATAACAAGCTTTTACGAGTTTCATCTGTATCTATGTAACGGAATCTTTGAACACGATTTTCACTCACTTCAAAACTTCAGATTGAACTGAAACTTTGCAAATTTAACAAGGACCGATGACAATAGAATAATTCATTAAAAAAAAGCAATTTAAAAAAACGTGCGTTTATAGCAGATCAAAGTCAAACAAAAAAATGGAAAATAAATTATAGTTTAAAAAACTAAAAAAAAAAACATGATTTATTGATGAACTGAACTAAAATTTCTTATAAAATACTGTCATTTTCAAATCATACCCTCCGCCCCAAAATCTTACTACTATATAAATGCGTAAGTTTGGATGGATGGATGTTTGTTCCTCGATTATCCTAGAACGGCTGAACGAATCTGGATGAAATTTGGCACAGTGACAGATTGCAGTTTGGGATAACTTATAGGCTACTTTTTATTCTGGAAAATGTACGGTTCCTGTGGGATAGATTTGTTTTTGTTTTTCACTAGGGACAAACCCGAGCGAATAATTACCACTTATGTTACGGTCAAGGAAAATATCGTGAAAACCTGTCTGAGAGCACCTAGCAAATTTTCGAAAGACATGTGAAGTCCGCCAACCCGCACTTGGCCAGCGTGGACTATGGCCTGATCTGCCTCGTATTGAAGGATTGAATACACGTGCCCAGCAGTGAGACGTTAAAAAAAGGGCTAATACTACGAATACATATAATTCGAGTCCGCCCTACCCTTATCCCGCACCAATTGCTATATATAGTGACTCGATTTGCATTTCTTTTGCATTTCGAATGCATTGTTTTGTTTGTTATTAGATTAAGGAATATATTTGTATCCATTTTTGTTATTATGAATTAAATAAATAAATTAAATATCTTTATCATAGTGTATAATTTCATATATCTAAGATTAAATCTTTTTTACCACTGAGCGATTTATAAAAATTCTTTTGTGTTTGTTTAACATGTTTTTTAAAAAACGTCTAAAAGAACACTTTTTTACTTTTTAATTCCTTCCGATTATATATATGTACTGATATGTATATATATAGCTATTATCGTTATCTTTATTAAAACAGTTCTTGCCTTTATTTTATTTTATTTTATATAATTATATTATTATTTTATTTATTATTTTATATATAATATTATTTTATTTTATATAGTTATATTGTCATATTATTTATATTGTTTAGGTATACCTAATTTATATATTTATATACGTATATAAATTATCATATGTATGTATATATGTATGTATCATTTTTATTCTTCCTAACTCTGTTATTTGTTCACACCCTTCCACTTCACACTTTGCTATTTCCTACACCTAAAGGTTGCCTGGAAGAAATCGCTGTTTTAGCGATAAGGCCGCCTCTTGTGCATTTTCCTACTAATGTATTATTCTTTTGTTATTTCTTCCTCTTTTGTGTGTGCAATAAAGAGTTTTTATTATTATTATTATTTTCTCTTATTGAGTCTCGGTTTAGGAAAAACCGGTGCCTAAATGATCCACACGGGCCAAAGCCAAGTGTGGATCATGGAAGATTGAGGGAATGAGATTGTTCAGCGGACGTTTCGGAATGGTCTGTTTGTAAAAATTTTCGTACTATCCTACAAGTGTTTAAAATGGCAGCTTTTTGGAGGGTGATGTATGTATATTTTGGTAACTGTAGCGTTTCTAAAGACTGGTGGAGTTGAGTAGGTATAACACCTGTGGTAGAGAGGACTATCGGGACTATTGTTACTTTGTTTAATTTCCACATTCGGGCTATTTCGTCTTTAAGGTCTATGTATTTTGAAAATTTTTCTGCAATAGTGTTTTGTATATTGTGTGTGTTGGGAATAGCGATGTCTATTAATTGGGCTGTTTTGTGAGTCTTGTCTACAAGGGTTATATTTGGTCTATTGTGGTGAACGGTTCGGTCTGTGAGGATGGCTCTATCAAAGTAGAGTTTGTGGGTTGAGTTTTCGAGTACTGTATCGGGTGTATATTTGTAGTATGGGGTCCAGGAAGATATTAATTTATATTTTAGTGCTAGTTTTTGATGAAGAATGTTGGCAACTTGATCGTGTCTGTGCTTGTAATCGGTTTGAACTATTGCTTTACAGGCTCCTGTTATATGTTGTATGGTTTCGGTTGCACTATTGCAGCGACGGCATATATCAGTACGTAAGTTAGGTGTTCGTATGATGTGTTTTTGATAATTCCGCGTTTCGATAACTTGATCTTGAATGGCAATCATGAACCCTTCAGTCTCTGGGAATAAATCACCTCGGACCAGCCATTCGTTCGACGCATCCTTGTCGACGTTGGGTTGGCATAGGTCTTGGCGATGTCTTCCATGCAGAGACTTTCGGGTCCACTCGCCTATTTTTGTTTCTATCGTAGTTTCGCTGGTCAAGGTGGATGTGTCATGAAGATTTAGTGCTGTAAGTTTGGTATCATTTTGGGTGATGGCTAGATGCAAATCAGAGTTTAATGCTTTGTTGTGGAAATATTTTCTCAGATTATGAATTTGGTTATTGTGTAGGTTTTCTAAATCAATTATACCTCTTCCTCCTTCTTTACGGGGCAATATTTGTCGTTGTATACACGCTCGTGGGTGGTGTTTCCTATGTTTTGTCATAGACACGTTAATAATTCTTTGGAGTTTCTTAATTTCGCTCTTCGGCCAGTTTAATATGCCAAATGTGTATGTAAGTATGGGTATTGCAAAGGTATTTATTGCTTTGACTATGTTTTTAGAATTTAATTGTGATTTAAGTATTGTATTTAACCGGTGTTTAAATTCTTGTGTAAGTTTATGCCTGGTTTCTTTATGATGAATTTGACGCGATTGATTTAGGCCTAAGTATTTATATGTTTCATTTTCTGACAATGACTCGATAGTGGCTCCTGTTTGTAAGTCGTAATTATGTTGTATGGTCTTTCCTGCTTTGACTGAATTTATTTTACATTTATCTATCCCGAATTCCATATTAATATCTGTTGAGAAAGTCTCTGTTATTTCTGCGAGGTCATTTAATTGAGTTTGGGTTTTAGCATACAGTTTTATGTCATCCATATATAGTAAATGATTTAATTTAAGCGTTTTAGTTTGCTCTGTCCAGGTTTCAACATTGGTATCTTTGTATTTAAGTTCATAGCCAGCGTCTATACTATTTAATAGGTTAGATAGAGGATTCAAAGCAAGGCAGAACCATAATGGGCTTAGTGTATCACCTTGGAAAATGCCACGTCTTATTTTTATCGATTCAGTAGTTAGTGATCCATTATTTGTTTTTAAGTTAAGTTTTGTGTTCCAATTTGTAACAGCTGTTTCTAAAAATGTGATAAGTTTTGGATGAATTTTATATATATGTAATATTTCAAGTAGCCATGTATGAGGTACGGAGTCGAAAGCTTTTTTGTAATCGATATACATACTATATAAATCTTTTTTGTTACGTTGTACTTGGCTTAAAATAACTGCGTCTATAGTGATCTGCTCTTTACATCCTCTACTGAACTTTCGACATCCTTTTTGCTGTTCTGCTAAGATATTATTATTTTCGACGTGGCTGTATATCAAATCAGCTAAACAGGCAGTTAATATTTTGTAAATTGATTGTAAACATGTTATGGGCCTGTATTTTGCGGGATTAAGATGGTCATCCGGATCTTTAGGGAGCATGTATGTAGTACCAGCGGTGAAATAATCAGGTAAATCTTGTGGATTTTGAATGAAGTGATTTAAACTATTGTAAATATATGGGTGAGCAAATGTGAACTTTTTATACCAATAATTATAAATGTGATCAGAACCGGGTGCTTTCCAATTATGTAGTTTATTGATAACATTGGTAAACACAGATAGAGGTATATGCTCATAGCTCATCGGTTCAATGTTTATGAATTTGTTTTTTTCTGATTGTATCCATTCTGCGTCTGCATTATGTGATACAGGATTATCCCAGACTTTACCCCAAAAGTCTTTAATTTGTTGTGAGTCTGGACCTACGTTGTGATGAGTTTGGTTCGATGTGCTATTTCTGATGTTCTGATAAAACTTACGCTCATTGTTTTTGAAGTCGTTATTTTGTGTCTTTCTCTGAGTACATTTTTTATATCGCTTCAAGCGGCTACTTGCAACTGTTAATTTCTGTTTTAAGGTATCAAGAAACTGGGATAATTCTGTGTTAGAGTTTTCATAAGTAGAGTGAACTTTATATTGCTTTAATATTTTATTTACGTGATTTGTTAGGCTCTCGGTTCTGATCCCTCTGATGTATTGCGTGAGTCTGGCGATCTTAGCTCTTAAATCACTGATTTTATTCTCAATACGTCTTTGCCAATTGGGTTTTCTATTGCGGTGGGTTGTAATGGTTTCTGGTGTTGTTGAGGGTATGATAAGTTTGGTACCATTTATTTTAGAGGCTGTCCACGCTGCACAATATATTAATGTTTGTAAAGTTTCAAAAGGTGTGTGATTATCAATTTTAGTTGGTAAAATAATTTTATTTATGTATTCAATAGTTTGAGCAAGTTTTTTAGATAACCTTTGTTTAGGGATGTACGGTCTTTCTGTTGGTGAGGTATGGGCAAAGTACGATAAGGTGGTTTGAAAGGTTTTATCTATTTCTAGATTTCTTAATTTTTCTTCTTCTGCGGTAGTATTCGGTTCAGTTTCTTGAGAAATTTCCGTATCTATATTGCTAAAAATGTCAATCATTTGCTGTGTATTCGGCGTGCCTATTGTTATGTCTTGTGTAAGTGGGTTATCTGTTCTTGGGTTATCTAAGCGTAATTCATCGGCTACCTGTTGTTTTATGGCATTAAGTCTATCTGCACTTATAAGTCGTCTATTCTTAAACACTTGTCCGCGTTGATCGGCTACTTGTTGTTCTGATACATGTGATAAATGTGGATGAGCATTTATAAAATATTGGTGCAACTGTTGTCTATAAGCTGTTTTATTTGTTTCTAGCCTTGTTACTGTGTAGTAGCCTCTAACAAGGGTTTCGTAGAGGTCGGTGCTCCATTTCATGCGTTTTCCGGGTGCTGGTGCTATTGTCTGAGTCATGAGATGTTGTTGAGTTTTTGTTGCGGATTGTATATTATCAAGTTCGGCTTTAACTTCTGCGTGTATCTTATCTACTATGTCTTTGGGGATATATTTTTTATCTACTATTGCTCGACGTTGGCCTCCTATTATGTTTCTAGTAACATGAATATGGGGAAATTTTTCAGTGAATTTTGTGTGAAGGGGTTCAAGGTAAGCTTTAGTATCTGTTCCCATTGCGGTTAAATAAAGGTACGTACGTAATATAAATTGGTTCATTTCTGGTGTCCATTTCGTACGTGTACGTCTAGAGGTGGGCACAGCGTCAGAGATAGATACAATCTCCTGTGCAACATTCTCCGACTGTACTGATTGTGATGATGACTCCGTTATTGCACCTAAGTATGATGGTGGTGAAGAAAGTAGGGATGAAAAGAGAGATTTAGGTGAAGAAGATGATGAGGGTGGTGGAGGCGGTAATGAGTTTGGTGATGAGGGTGATGGTGATGGGTCGGCTGTCACATTTTTATCGGTAGGAGCCCGCCTGCTCAACTCGCTACCGCTGACGGATCGCAGGCTGTAGCACCCAGCGCCAGCTCCAGGTGCGCCCCGGCGATCACCCCCGGGAAGCGGCCCTAAACGTTTACTTTTACTTCTAGTCTCCATTAATAATTGATGGGTTACCATTGCCACGTTAGCCATCCAGTAGATATATGGTTATGTTGCCCGCCCCCTACGATGATCAGGTGGTCGATCAGGGCGTGTGGTTGGATTTTAGGGGGCTTATTATTATTATTATTATTAATACCTATAGGCTACTATTTGTGGACGCGAGGGAAACTGCTTATTAAATTAAGTAAATCACAATTTCAATTACAGTTTGAACTCAATGTTGCCATTCTTTGAATTTTACAATATATCTGATGGTAAAATGATGATTTTACTTCTAATATGATAACAAATAAGAACGTTACGCTGCATTTAACGTGATCATGCTAATTGTTCACAAACGACAAGGACAGTACTATTTTAACAAAAATATATTTTTTTAGGAAATAATCATTTCATATTTTCATAAATAATGATTGTCTTGATTAAAATATTCTTTAAATATCGAGCGTATGCCTTATAAATTAAAATCAATAAACTTAAAAATATTCCAGTATGTATAATAATTAATTGAATTGAATCGTCTGTATGGGTTTTATGAATTATTATTATATAATTATTACTGCTTATTATTTAACGACTATTTTTTGTTGAGCCGTCAGCGTTAATCTCAATTTTTGATGGCTGAATAATTTTCTATATTTATCCTAAATACATACTCTTATATACGAGGAAATGATATATTTTCTAAGTATTTTCTTTTCTTAAAAACCTTTTCCTCCGGTGATTGCCCATTGGGAGTACGCTAGGCTTAAAAACAGGATAAAGATGGTTGAATCCTCTGAGATTTTCATAAACAAATCTTGTTTTCAATATGATTATTATTTGCTAATATGATGATCATTCAATAAACGACTGACAAACAATATCGTGGACCGACCTCACAAACTCATTCGATGTCCACCAACCATCATTTGGCTAGCGTGGTGGTCTATAGCAAAATCGCCTCGATTGAGCGAAAGCCATTGCTCAGTACTGGGATGTTAAAATAGTTAATCCAAAAATTACTATAATACTTTCAAATTGCTCCCTAACAATATAAAATATTTTTACTTTAGAGCATATTTTACAGAGGATATGTGCATTAAATTTCCAAATATCCCCTGTAAAATATGCTCAAGAGATACGTTTAAGATAAGACGGTCTTCTAATAAAATGAAGGGAAATAAAGATCTAAGTATAAATGAGGCAACTTGAGTAATTAAGTACGCCCTTTTCAAACTTTGTTTTTATAAAATTAAAAAGAATACGTGTTTAAGGCCTTCATGAGAATAATTTTAAAACTCATTCAATCTACCTTGCGATGGATACACGAAAAAAAATATTTATCAGTTTTTGAAGTTATACTTCTTTTGGGACTTTTGGAAAAAAATATGAAAGTAAAACTTTTACCATGGGTGCGCACACCGACAGCCAAAAATGATGAAGTTAGCTGAAAATGACTTGATGAAGTTAGCTGATAACTGTTTGTTGCCATGGTAACCGTGTTGTCTGCCAAATCTCTCTCTCTCTCTCCCTCTCTCTCTCTCTCTCTATATATATATAATAAAACTGTAGAGGTCAAATGTCTGTAATAGAAAAAAAAAGCTAAAAGCCGAGTCAGGAGGATGTACAAGAACAAATCCAGGTTTTTTTCATTTTTTTTGTTTCTCTGTCTGTTTGTCTGTACAGGCTAATCTCCAAAACTGTTGGATCTATTTAAATTAAATTTTGTATGGTGGTACTTTATATCCCCCAGTCAACATCTTAGATACTTTTCATCCCGAAAAATTAAAGAGTTCCCGTGGGATGGTTAAAAAACTATAGTATCTTATACAGCTTAGTATACAGAAACTACTGATTGAATTTTCATAAAACTTTACAATACAGTTCATACATCAGAATAACAAATAGGCTACTTTTTATCCCGGGAAAATGCGCGGTTCCCGTGGGATAGATTTGTTTTTGTTTGTCGAGAGGCGAACCTGAACGAAGCGAGGGTAAGCCGCAAGTGATATATAATACTATATTCTTTCCTTAAATGATATTCTATAAATATATGATTGTAATACGCCATATTTAATTATTTTACTAATTCATGATTCCTTTTACAAACAAAAAGTTGTAACTTATGGGATGAAATCTTTAGCTCTTTTTATTCTGTTACGCCAGAGAAGTATAACTTCTTACGTACTTTCTTACGTACTTATGTACATAAGTACACAAAAACGTTTTTTTTTTAATTTTCAAAATTAATAACTACTAAGTGAATTTTTGTTAACCAAAATTTTAATATTTTATGTTCGATCAAAACACTTACATATATTAATTTACATATGCATTATTGGTATAACAATCCAAATACGAAACATATACATATTTGTTTAAAAAATATAGTTATCTTATTGATGTTATATGGTATATACATACGTAACTAAAACGATAGTGGAATATTTATCATCACTTTATAAATATTACAGAATACATACAGTATACAATATAAATATATGTTTTTTTTATTCTTTATTTTTAAAAGGGTTTGACCATAGAAACCATGTCACCCTTATAGGAACTAAAAAAAAACTACTTTTTTAATACTAATTGTACAATTTAATACAGCATCCTTGTTTGAATCGATGGGGGTGAAACAAGAGAGCTATTGCTAATACCAATATCTATTTTATAAAACTTAAATCTTTCAAAGAAACATATTCTACTTGCCTCATTACGACCACATTCCATTAAAATATGATAAATATCCTCCACAATCGCACACTCAGCGCAATTTAGCATATATGTTTACAATTTAATAAACATTTTTTTATTAGATATCAAAACATAAAGATTATTTTTACAAAAATATAATATTTTAGTTTATAATATGTATTATATTGAACTCAAAACTCAAATTCATTACGAACTCAATGAAGTTGCCAAATTCGATATAATAGTCAAATTTTGTCCTGCATAAGAAAAAATGTAATTAATATTCCAATTTTATTTTACAAACAAGAACAAGGGAAAAGTGAATCAATTATAACTGTGCAAGAATCTACACATCACATTTAATACCTTCTTTCAATATGGTGCAAAATACAAAAGGATTAAGGTCTAGAAGACGAAAGGGCATAAAATTGAACTTTGGCTTTTCTAAGACATTTCAAGGTCTAAATATTTTATGATTTTTGAAAAGTAATTATTATTTTTAATCAGAAAAACACATACAATATAACACAATAATGTTATTTTGAAGCCCGTATCAAGTAGAATCATAATTCAAAAAATGATTTAAATTACTTCGCTCGACAGAAAATAACTTTAAAGACTCCAATTTTTTGACTTTCTTCAATCCAATTTTATTTAATACTAGCAACTCAACCTCGCTCCGCTCGGGTTCGTTCCTGGGTACGTTTTAACGGTTAGTATAGAATTCTCAGAGATGAGAAATTTTCCCTCAGTAAAAAGTATCCTATATGTTGACCCGGACAACCAGCTATCATCATACCAAATTTCATCAAAATCTGTCCAGTGGTTTTCTCGTGAAGCATTGCCAGACACACAGACAGACAGACAGACAGACAGACAGAAAGACAAAAATTCTTAAAACTATATATTCGGCTTCTGTATCGATATTAACGAGTATTTAAATGAGATTTACCAAAAAAATATTTAATGTACAGATTCGATTCAGTTAGAATTTTGTTATATGTGTAGATACATCTATAGATACTATCTATAGATAGTAATTAACGTATTACTTATTAAATAAGTAGGTCTTTACATAATTTCACAAACATTAATGTAATTTAAATAAATGTATTAAAACTTGGGCACTCTCAAATACCACATGTATACTAAACAAAGGTAAGGTACCTAATACATATGTAAGTCTTATGGCCCGTATGGTAAATTAAAGTATATTTAATCAATTTGTAGCTCATTTAGTTGAAAAAATTGATGAGATCTTTGACATTTTAGTACCAAAGTAAGCTTTACCATTAGCTCTCACCTGTGTATTAATAATCCAGCCTCTGAGATTTGAGATCACTTTTCCCACAACATCGCTGGATGATTGATCGCTGGACATATATAAGTGACATAAATATTTAAAAAGGCAAACAATTTTTTCATTGACATAATGAAAAAGAGTCCAGCATTCCACGACAAGAAAGATACACATTTGGGGTGGGTTAAGGTATTTATATGTTAGATACATTTTTATTTGTGCTGGGAAATATATTTGCGCATACCACCTGTAGACATACATGTGGTTATGTGAGATTCACCGGCAAAGCCAGTACTACGCACTAAGCAGACCACAACAACCATGGGGTTGCTCCAACAGTCCACTCTGCTATCAGAGAATTACCAGGAGAAACCCTCATACACGCTAAATACTAGTGATAGTAATGTTGTCTTAAAACGGACTTATCAAGATTGACTCGTGATACGATTTGCAACAATCTTATAGAAATCCACTTGAAATTCCAGGACTGAAATTAACTTATAGATATATACACCCAAATCAAGCTTTTCGAGTAATGACGACTCAGATGATAATATACTAATAGGTAATTACCTACTCCATTCTTTTCATTATTATATATGATTTAAAATATCTTAGAAGTAAATAAGTACGTGTTATATTTTTTTACAGCTACTGTGCAAAATCAATAACAACATATATATAATACAAGCTCGACACAACGATAATGAAAATAATATGTTGTCATCTGGTGGAGTATTGTGGAAAAGCGCCTCTGAAAGTAAACCTGGACAAACAGGTAGACGAGCACGACACAATATTTTGACTGAACAACCGGGTCCGACTCTCTATGCACGAAGGCAAATTGGAGAAAGGTTTATGCTTGGAAATTATTAGTTGCTGATAACATTCTGCGACATATCAAAACATGCACAGAGACTGAAGCTCATCGAGTACTTGGACATTCAAATTGGTACAAGAACTTGATAAATTTATCTCAATTTCATATGCCAGAGGTGCGTACGATGCCAAAAATATTACTGTAAATGATTTATGGAGCAAAACTTGGCATATAGCTTTTTTTCAAAAACAATGTCAAGGGATCGATTCAAAGATATTATGAAATATCTAAGATTTGATTTGCGATCTGAAAGGTCTTCGAGACTGCAAACCAATAAATTTGCTCTAATTTCTCAGATGTGGAATCGTTTTATAAATAACAAATATAGGTGAAAATATTACTGTTCATGAACAACTTTTGCGACTAAAGTTAGATGTGCATTTATTCAATACATGTCTAACAAGCCAGGCAAATTTGGAATCAAATTTTGGTTGTGTGTAGATAAGAAGTCAAAATATCTATTGAATGCTACGCCTTATTTGGGAAGAGAAGAAACTCGTCCTGAGAATCAAAGCCTTGGGGAGCATATGGTTATGAGCCTCACAAAAGCGTTTGTGAATGAAGGAAGAAATGTGACTACTGATAACTTTTTTACATCCGTATCACTAGCAAACAACTTACTTTCCAAACGAACAACACTAGTAGGTACGGTAAACAAAGGAAGGCGTGACGAACCCGCATATGTCAAGAACTTGACACTAAATCAACTTAAAACAAAAGTCTTGAAGACTGATGATGAACAATGTTCTTTGACAATTTATCAAGCCAAACGTTCAAAAAATGTGTTCATACTTAGCACATTACATGACAATATTCAAGTAGATGAAAGTTCTGCAAAGAAAAAACCTGTCAATATAACATTTTATAACTCAATAAAATATGGGGTTGATGTTGTTGACCAAATGGCCTGAAAATATAATGACAAAGCAGCATCACAAAGATGGCCAGTGCAAGTTTTTTATGATATATTGGAATTGGATGCCATAAATGCATGAGTTTTATGTCAAGAAGTCACAAACAAGACAGTGCGTAAAAGGAATTTTATACTCCAGCTGGCTCTTGAACTCAGTGACATTTCCGATGAATCTGATGCCTCGACAGTGGAGTCGTCTACTGTCGGTACGAGTAAAAGGCGCCAGTGCTCTGCTCCTAGTTGCAAAAACAAATCAAACTAGGTTTGCGACATATGTAAAAAACCTTTTTGTGGACAATGAATTAGTCAAAAACTTTTATTTGTTATATTTATAAGTAAAAGTATAAGTTGGAGTTAACAAAAACATAATTAAGATAAGTCAATTGAAGTTTTATTTTTTTCGCTAATTTTTAACAGATTTGGGACATTTTATTATATAAAAATTATTTATAAAGAAAGGCGTCAAATGACCCCTCGCCGTCTTTCTTGTTAAGTTGATTTTTCCATCTTTTTAGTGTTAAAGCTAAATACTACTTTTCATGCATTTCACGTTAAGAATGACAGAGTTTCATACAATCTTTCATCCCCTATTATACCGCTTTAGAGGATGAATTTCGAAGAATCCTTTCTTATCGGATTATATAATAATATTATGGTTTTATTAAAAAAGAACAAAGCTCTGAGAATATTTATTAATTAGAAAAATAATGTTTAGATAAGATGTTATTCTATAAGTAGTTGAAAAATAGAAATTAAAAAATTCTATTGAAATGAAAATATCGTAAATAAAACGACAAACAATATAAATCAAAATCCTGTATACAAAATCATAAAATGTCATATCCATTTTTATTATATTTGTATTTTTTTTAACGATTGTAGGATGATGACTTGTATATTCTTCTTAGATCTCTTCTTCTTAAATTAAAGGCTGTTTTTTTGAAAATTCATTTAACTTTATTTCTAATAATCAAAAAAATCCTTGAACGTTCATTAAAACATTAAATTAAAACAATTTTTCTAAACTTAATTAAAAAATCTGTATTTAAAGATTTTACTTTTAATAAATTATTAGACAATGTGAGAGCACGAGCTCCTGAGAACATGCTTAAGAATTCACCAAGGTTTTATCACATTCCGTTTCAGTCTCCAGGCATAGGAATGAATACGCGCTACGCTAGCACTTTGATTTTTTATATGCAGTCAGTCGTAAAAAAAATTTATGTACAGATTTATCCAATAATTTGAAGTATTTATTTTTATTTTATTCTATTTCTTTTTTACTGCGATATTTATGAATAATATGATTTTATCAAATAAATAGTAGTAAAAGACAAACCATTACATTGTTAAGTTTTTGTTACTAAAATCTACATCAAGTGTAAATAATGAACCTACATAAAAAAGTTAAATAATATTCTAGACCGTGTAGCCAACGAATAATAAATTATATTGTGCGTTGTTTTCAATTAAGCCAAGTGTCAATTAACTTTAGCGAGATTATACACTTTCAAAGATAATCTTTTGTGATTGACTTTGTACATGCCATACTACAAGTAACTTTTTAATACTCTATGTTACATAACGATGTAAAAATTTATGTTTATACTAGCGATTTATCCTCGCTTTACTCGGGTGCTTTCCTCGGTATGTTTTAATTTTTTTGAGCAGAACATTAATTGTTTCTCTAAAACAAAGTAGCTTGAGTTACTCTTTATAAAATCTGCTATATGACAGTAAAAGTCCCGTCAAAATCAGTCCAGCCGTTTTAGAAATTAGCCGGAACAAACAGACAGACTAAGTACTGACAGACAGACAGACAACAATTTAAAAAAATTGTGTTTTTCTTATAAGTACTAAATTTTATTTCATATGCATTTCGCAAAAAGCTGTTTTTTTTTTAAATTACAAACAGACACTTCAATGTTATTTATCTGTATAGACAAGAAGAATGAAAACATTCTTGCAGAAAAGAGGATCAAAAATGAAATTATATTATTTTTTTTATACAAAAAGTGATTCAAGTATAAAGTTTAATTTCATTCATTCAGTTATTCAGAGTTATATCAATCTGAGAATAACAAGTAAAATTAATAAGTTATTTGTAAGGTGTGTTACATATAATGTACATGCAAAATTTTGATTTCTAAAACAAACTTGCTTCAAACTTGTGTAGACAACTGAAGCCGTTGAACGAAATTAGTTCGCGTTATATTCTAAATATAATAGTTTATAACAGGCAATTAAACTTATTATTCACAGAAGGTCAATAACTTTTCTTTAAAGTTTCTTTTTATGTGCGCTTTACTTTGACTGTCTTTAACAGTATTTACTTTGTTTCATTTGAAGAATACGTATTTAACCAAATATTTACTATTTCATCTATATCTATACATATAATAAAACAGTAACTTAGTGGAACCTGTACATGAAATATTTTTTATAAATAATGACTGTAACGTATTGTGTACAGCATATACACAGACCACAAAACAATAGTTTTTAAAAAAATTGTCTGCAAAACACTGAATCGATTTTAACTAAATTTTGTGTTGCAATAACTTATTACTCGAGTCAACAGTTAGTATACCTTTTACTACAAGAAAAATTTTCGTTTCCACGGTAAAACAAAATAACTGGTTCGAGTCATCCTTAGAAATTTACATGGCTAACACTGGCTAAATATTTTAGGTTTAATAAGGTTTAACTTAAAAGGGGCCTACAGAAAAGTTCGCAATATCAAGCATGAGTCTATCTCCTGAGGTACACTCGCAATAATTATTTATATTTAAAACGTACCTAGGACGCACCCGAGAGTAACTATAACAAGCCCCAAACCTGTACTTTAGTTTTAACCTTCATTGTTTCATTGTTTAACTTAAAGTTCATTAGCAAAGTTTCAAATTATATGCCTATTAGCCATAATAATATGCGATCTTGCTAAAATACCAACGTAACAAAATTACTACTATTACAGAATTTCAAATTAATTTATGTGTATGTATCTTTAACCTTAATTTAGTCTCTTCATAAACATATGGGTATATTTACAAGAAAATTGCTTAAACCTATGCTTGGGCGGACGCAATCAATTCAGTTAACTGGTTAATTACTACTCGGTTTTAAAATTGAGGAGCGCATATAACGATATGTAACAAGTCATAATTTTCTGACAACTGCTAAACAATTCTCTTGCACATATTGGAACAATTTAAGAGCAAAACCGATTTTATTATTTCTTCTAAACGAGAACATAAAACTGTTATTTGCTGTTAAATCCAAGCTATTCTCTACACTAATATAAAACTTAAACAAAAATCATTTGATATTTCTCGAACAGTCATACAAAGTAAAAAATGCTATTTTGGTTTTGATATAGGAATATATATTAAATAATCCATTTTTTTTTTTCATATACTAATCGAAAGTATGCTATATAAAATATTTCTGTGTCAACATGTTTTTACACATTTGTTCATTATTATTTTTATTCACGCATTGTGAATTATTTTACTTTTCCTTTTGTTTTTCTCGTACTTCAGTTAGTCTTAAAGAAGTTTAAAGGCCTATATGATACCCAAAAATATAAAAGGAGCTTAGAACAATGACCGGAAGAGAATGAAATAAATATTCTATTACGAATAATATTGAAGTCTCTATTTGTTCACGTAGATAAAACAGAAACCCTACATTTTTCAAAGAAACAATCGGCCGGACTTCGTATTTAAGGTTCGAGGTCACGAACGCCAACTGTTTCCTCTGGTATAAAATCAATTTTCGTAGAAGTTGAGCAATTTCCTTACATTGCGTCTAACTAAACTGTTTTCGGGTAATGAATCTTCCGCTTACAATTGTAATAATTTTAAGTATTTAAATTTTGAATTGCTACTAATTTTAAAATTGACTCTTTTATTTATATACAATGTATAATATAAAACATTACCATCTAGGCACGTTTTATTACAATTGATTAAATAAATAGAAACATGTACCTATAACAAATAGATTGAAAACTCCGCAGAACGTACTTCGATATAAAATGAGGAGTATTTTTTTTTACTTGACGTAAATAACACGCAATTAAAAAAAAATCCAGTATAAAAGTCATGTATGTATGTATAAAAAATTTTAGATTTTATCATCCATCATAAAGTATAGATACAACGTGTCAATAAATATTCACAATCGCTATTGTTGAAGTAAAATGTTTTGTAAAGAACCGTGGACTGTGATTGAAAGGTGATATTACTAGTTAGAATATGCAATGAATGGATTTTATTGTAACATAAATGATACGTATTAAATACGTAGCACATACCCTTTCATCTAATATAGGGGCCATTCGAGTATTACGTAAGCACCAAAGGGGGGCGAGGGAGTCTTTGCTTTGCTTACTTTTGATGACATAGAAGACGGGGGAAACTGGTTTGTGATTACGTCAGCAATATTTATTTATTTAAAATATTAAAAATTTAGTCAATTTTGTCAAATAAATCTGTTAAAACACACATGACAGTAGGGTTACTTGTCTATGCTCAAAAGTGAAAAGCATGTTCAGGGATTCCCCCAAATAATTGAGACGTAATGTAATTACGTACCTAAGCGTAGGAGGGGGGAGTAAGAGCATTGCTTACTTTTGCCGACAAGGGAGAGGGAGGGGTTAATAATTACTAAATTTTTGTTTACGTAATACTTGAATACCCATACCACGTGACGGTAAAACGTTAGGAACGAAGTTCTTTATCGTATGTTACTAGGCTTACTTGCCAATGAGAGCTGGACGGAAAAAAGTGTAATATTTTTACCGTCACGACACTTTTTATTTTCTACTAAGAGCACCCAATGAGACTTCAACGTAAGTATTAGTCGATTATAAGTGTTAAGGAGTGTATCTTATAACGGGGTACTAAATAAATAATGAGCACTCCTTGATGTTTGTGATCCCTTAGTACTCGTGACGAAAGTACCAGGCGATTATAAGTGTTAAATGTGAGTTTTGTGAGTTTGTGTGTACGATGTATATTTGAAATGTCTTTAGCCATTTGAAAGATATATTATTCCAAATGGACATAGGCTATATATTATGTATATATGTGCAAATTAGCCAAAGTTATGACGATATTCATTTCATCACCGTGAGTGAGTTGAATCCTCGTGAAAAAGTTCTTATTACGTGAAAATTTAAAATAGCGCATTAATCATAATGGATAATTTCAAATATATGTATATTAAAATTATTATTAAAAAAGATATAACTATTAGATCAATAATTAAAACTCTATGTATGTGTAATACATATGTTTAAATATATTTCATAATAATTTAACGAGTTGTTTACGTCAATAAGTAATCAATATGAAAATTACCATATTGCATAATACACACACCAGTTAAACAAAAGGACAAAAGTGTATGGGTCTCGCGATTTAGTACTATTGTCCAGAGGTGATCAGTGGTCCGTATCGACGCCATGAATTTGGTATTTATATTAATAGCTCTACAAATTGCTAAAATAAAAGGTAAAACCCATTCGACAGTTATATTTATAGTTGATTTAAATTTTGTTCCTTTTAGATTCATATTCATACATACTTTTACGTTCATACTCATACATTTTGCAAGATATCTAAATACTAGTGCCCCGCTTTCACTTCTCTTAGGTTTTTATGGGTTTTTTTTGCTTATTATAGTATTTTTCAACAAAATCATGTAATACATTTACTTATATTTAAGAAACCACTTTATAGGTCAGGATTAAAGCCTCTGTCCCATACCATGATTGTTAGAGGCAAGTAAACTCATATTTGTAATTAAAATAATTTAAATTGACTCAGAATAGTATTACTTAAAGTATATTTTCTCGCCCTTCATTTGCATAGTAGAATTGTGTCTAATTAAATTAACCTCTAGGTCGCGAATTCAATATAGCACATTAAGAAAATAAATGTCAAAAAAACGTCAAGGTCAAAGAGAAATTTGAAATTTAATTTTTAACTCTACATTATTATTTTACGAATACTTATATAATATTGGCATATAAAATAGAAAATTCAAATTACAATACAGAAACTAGTATTTTGTATTTAAAACCATTAAATGCTTTAAATTACTTGATAATCTGTTTCTACTCGTAAAACAAAATTATATTATGTCAAAGTTAAATGATGAATATTTGTTAAAAAAAATGGTTTCAATACACTCATATAAGGCAAAAAACTACTCTTCGGAGAAAAAAGCTCAAAGCTCGTAGAAAACTTTTTCATGGTATTTTCAATTTTACCCCAAAAATCTCATATAGTCTCGTGTCCACGTCACAAGTTATGTGAGGTCAAAGGTAATGAAAATCGGTTCTTTGTAAATAACTCGTTTCGTTTGTAAAAGTTGTAGATCATAAAATTTACCATATATTTAATCTAAAACAATAGTTGATATCATTCCATACCTCTACTAGTATACTTGTATTATCCTGTTGGGGGCTTTTCCATTCTTCATCATTTCTTCATCATTTATGGCTCGTCTTACTGCATCCAAACTTATCGCTCTTACTAGTCCTACTGTTTTAAGCCTACCACTCCATTCATTCTCTTTATTCATCAGCCTTTCAAAAAACACCTTACATGTATTCTTAATTTCATACACTTTATTCGCGAAACATTCTTCATCTCTCTTTTGCATGGCTTAGTTAGCCGGTAAAGGGTCAAGTAACGTCAAAATATTAAAGCGAATAAGCAGATGTATCTAGTTTTTAAGAACGTAATAATTTTTAGTTTGCGCTGTAATAATATATATTGTGAATTATGAATTTAAATACATACTACAAATTAAATATTGTTACATATTTTAAATTAAAGCCTCTCACCACACTGACTATGTGTTTGTTCGGGCTAATTTCAGAAACTATCGTACAGATTTTCTAACGATTTTCACTAATAGGAAGAAGGATTCTTTAAGAAGGTTGGCTTTACTGTATATACATATTTGCAATAATAAGATACCGTTATCATGATACGTTCGTCAATAGGTCCGGTAGCGGTAAGTTTTCTTAGGAAAATTATCTTGAAATTAAACAGTAATATATTATCCTGTATTTTTATAGTGCACGCTGAATGTAACTTATCTCCTTGTGATGTTCTGGAAATATTTTCTACGGGACAAAGGCCTGGTCAACCGATCAACACTGAGTGCACTAGCGATCTTCATTGGCGTAAGCTAAACCGACGCTTACAAGCTATTGAACAGCCAGGTGAATAAACAAATATATATTTTTGCTATCTATACGAGTAGTACATAAGAGTTAACTTATATTACTATAAATAAAAGATCATAACTAACCCAATACCACAAAGTTCATACTTAGTTCTCTTTATGCGCTATCCATTCTAGGTTCGAGTCCTTCTCGGGCAAAACTTTTGTTTTGAACTTAAGTGTGAATATGATCATGATAAACATGACAAACAATAATAAAATCAAACAACGGCCGGACTTGCGGCTTTTACCGGGCTATTATTTCAAAAAAATGTATATAGTTTCAACCTTTACAGTTTAATTACACTGTATATGTTGAAATAAAATGGAAGAAGTCGTTGAGAACTAATCAAATGTAATAAACTTACATCTAGGCGTATAACAATAACTTTTAATTCGCGTACCATCGTGCTCACTTATTCTCTGCTCTTTGAACTGAAGTGGCAATTTCGTTTGAGTACTACGCTATTTAATTCTATGTTTTCAAATATGAAACTTCTAAGTTATCAATTTATAATTCTTATATTTCCTAGTAGGTATATTTGAGTAGTATTATATCGTAATGTCTTTGCACCAAAATATCACGTCTAAAGTGGTGTAGTTAAGAATAACCGCAGATGTCAACATATTGCAGCTTTCGTGATCCTGTACCAAATATTAAACTCTTCGTTATTATAAGCCTTTGATTCCTCTTTCCTTGAGTCCTATTTCTTCATCATAAATTTGACTATCTTTACAATTGACTGAAGCTGATCAAATCAAAGTAGGTAACTATGATTTTAGCAAAACATTCGACAATTAACATGAGATTTAGGCGTTGATTACTCAACTTTTGCGTTGATTAGCCTTTTCAGAAACTGGGTTCAAGGAGCGAGCGTTCAAAAGGAGCAAGAAATTTGATCAATTATTAGAATCTCGTCTAAAGTATCTTGTTATGATTTCGGCATAGGGTTTCACGCAGACAAAAACTTATATCAGCTCAATAAAAAAAATCATCTATTTATAATAAACTAATGTACGCATATTGTTTTTAGTAACGCGTATTTTAATGTAGAAATACACTTTTTAATAATTTTCACTATCTATTTGACATATGGATTTATTATAAAATAAAAAAATACATAATAAAAAATATTAAATGTTAATCCCTTCTTTTTTATAATTTTTCATTCTCTATGTACACAAAGTTGAAGTCGAATTACAATTGTATAAAATATAATAACTAAACAAAACAAAATAAATACAGTTACTTCAGAAGTTAGCTTTACAAATTTTGAATACATTTTTTAGAGTCCATAATCCGTATCATCAGAGACAGGTCGGGACCATGTTAATAAGGACGTCCGTCTTTCCTACATCTAAAGACCTCTATCTTTCAAGCAGCTATGGAAAGCTATTTTAAATGTATACAATGTGTTATGGAAGAAACGTTAAAATATAGTAAAAAATAAAAGATAAATTCAAACTTTGCAATAACTTCTCGCTTCGCAATTCCGATTTACTTTATATGCCTTAAATGTTTTAAAGATTATTATTATGTGTTCATGTATCAATAACAGAGTAGTTAGTATCTCTAACCTACAAGGCAGCGCTCGCTATTTTTAGAGATATTCATTTTGAAGGTATTTGTAAAATAAAACTGTGCGGTGACTTATCTTAACATTGGACAATTTCATTTCTCATATTTACGTCTTCCTGTCTGCGAATATTCACATTTTAGTTCATTCCTTTTTCTTGTGAGGGAGCGTTAACACATCTAATAATTGTTCTATAGTCGTCATAATACCGGAACGTACGGCGGAAGAAAATATTGGAAATTCCAGAGAAAAATAAGAAAGTTAAATAAACATGTTAGAAGAATAATACGTCATCAGAATCGTCGGACGAAAATAAAGGTAAGAAAAAATTTTAAAATTAACAACGTGATGGTCACATTGGTAAAAAGGAGCTACCTACCAACGATACAGATGCATAAGTATCAAATTTTCCTGAATTAGAGCCAAAATTGCTTCAAGCACTAGGAGACGACAATATAGAAGAACCCGAGTTTGGCGAAAGCATTCATGATGATTTGGCTAAGCGTTGGTTGCCTATAATTAAAAAAGATTTGTCAAAAGATATAAAAGAAAAATTTAACAAGGAATAACATGTTCCAGAAAATATTTATATTCTCAGGCCACCAACTTTAAATACTGAGATAACTATAGCTTTAGCAGAGACTGTTAAATCCCGAGATAAGAAATTAAAAAACAACAGCAGCTAGCTATGGGCATAACAGCTGCAAATAAAGCTTTACACTTGTTGCTGTCAAACGGTGAAAAACCGGAGGCAGTAAAACACCTTATTTACTGCTGTCAAATTTTATTAGACTTTCATGCACTTGAAACAAAATGACGTAGAGTACTGGTTACGATGTCACTAGACAAACCGTTTCAACAAATTGTTCAAGACTCGGAAAGAGATGTTACATTATTTGGAAATGATCTATCTGAAAAAATCAGAAATTCAAAACATTCTGAAAAACTAGGTTCACAATTTTATGGAAACTCAACCACCTAAATCTTTTTCTACTCAAACACGCACCCGACTAGTAACAACCGGTCAGGGTAACGGCTTCAGACCTCGTCTCTCGACAAGCCGGGGAGGGGGACGAGGTGGCCAGAATAGAACAGCTCCACCTTCACAGCGGTAACCACCATCGTCAACGGCGAGGACTCCGTATCAAAACACAAGCAGGAGTCGTGCCTCAACGCGGCGATAATCCAGTTACACGCAGGTGGAATCCAAATTTTTTACAATTGTTATACAATACAGACAAACGCGATAATATTTATAAGTTAGTTAATAGATTTTATAAACTACCTACTTGTACTATACGTAATTTTGCAAAACTAATAGGAGTTTTAATAGCCGCTTGTCAAAGCGTAAAATACGGATGGATGTACACAAAACTTTTAGAAAGACAAAAATATATTTTTCTTTACAAATATAAAAATTACACTTTTAATTCAAAAAGATTTAAAATTGTGGATTGATAATATTTATATTACATATAATATAACAATATTCCGATTAATCAAAATTATATTGTAGAAATTTTTACCGATGCGTCAAGGTCCGGTTGGGGCGCATATTGTAATAGTATGCGTGCAAATGGCGGATGAACAAATAAAGAAAAAGAAAAACATATTAATTACCTTGAGTTATTATCAGCTTTTTTAGCATTAAAATGTTTTGCAAAATCACATAATAATTGTAGTATTACTTTACGTATTGACCATACCACGGCTCATAGCTATATTAATCGTATGGGGAGTATACAACATCCGCATTTGAATGATTGAGCAAGAAATATTTGGCGTCTTACATTAATACTCGCCATAATAAATAAGCTGATTTTGAATCTAGAAAAACAAATGCCGACACGGAATTGGAATTTGTCAGATAAAACCTTTCAGAAATTTATTAAAAATTTGGGAAGCCGGAAATTGATCTATTCACCTCTTGCACCAACGCCAAATGTAACATTTTCATGTCATGGAAAAAGGATCCAGATGCCATAGCTGTAGATGCATTCACAGTAAACTGGAAAAAATATTTTTTTACACTTTCTCACCATTCTCAATGGTATTGGAATGTTTACAAAAAATGTTAGATAATAAAGCAAATAGTATATTTGGCCATCGCAACCGTGGTTCCCTGTGTTACAAAGCGTGATAGTGTCTGAAGCTTTATACTTTAAAAAGGATAATAAACTTTTGATGCCTTGTTATAGCGGGATTCATCCATTACACCAGCTCGGTGGCTCTTAGGCTAACGTTCCTTCGGCAAGGTATTCCTCCAGAACCCTTTGGTTTAATGTTATCCTCGTTAGCTGATACTACAAAAAAGCAATATAATGTTTGATATAAACTCTGATGAGAATTTTGTTATAGTATTAATATATATCCTTTAGACGGTTCCATTAGTAAAGTTTTGTCCTTTTTAACGTGTCGATTTAATAAAAGTGTCTCGTATGGTACAATTAATAGTCGGTCTGCGCTGTCATTATTATTAGGTAGCAGTATCGGACAAAATGAATAAATAAAACGATTTTTAAAAGGAGCATTTGGACAAAAACCTATTAAACCTAAATATTCTGGTACATGAGAACCGCAAATAGTCTTGCAATGGTTATCAAAGTTAGGCGCGAACACAGAATTATCAATGGAATTACTTAACAAAAAACTTGTTACTCTACTTGTTCTTTGCACGGCACAAAGAGTACAAACATTGTCATTAATATAATTGAATAACATTAACTTTTATGCAGATGGAATTAAAATAATTATCACCGATCATATTAAAACTTTTGCAGTAAATAGGCAACAACCCCACTTCTTTGTTTACCGTATTTTCAAAGCAATCTATCTATTTGCCTAGCTTCTGTTATTATAGGTTATATTTCCCGTACAAAAAGCTTAAGAAAAACTATTAATGTTGATAATTTTATTTTTAACGAGTAAAAGTGGCATTGATATTTCTGTGTTCGAGACCCATAGTACGCGACATGCGTTCACCTCATCAGCTAGAGCTGCAGGTGTGAGTATAGAGGTGATTAAAAAAACAGCTGGACCTCTAATTATATTGTTTTTGCAAAGTTTTATCAATTACCTATCATTAATAGTAATTCAAATATTGCACAATCTGTAGGCTTACAAGATTAGAAATTATGATATTTTTTTTGTGTCTCTTTATATATGATGAATATATATAACATAGAAGTAGCATTAAACGATTGTAACCCTAAGAGGACGAAATATTACAATGTAAATTTGGAACTTAATTTTAAAATAAATGATTTATTCTTGCAAAACTTTTTTATCTCTAAATAACTACTCCGTTATTATATCTGAAGAATGAAGCGTTGTAATATAATATATGATCAAACGAACTTACCTTAGTGAAGTTCGATCATTATTATATGAAATGCTTCATTCGAAGATATAATCACCCTCCCTCTCACATACCTCCTTTATCTATTAAAAAAAATGTTTTTGCATAATCTCTGAAATAAATGAACTAAATTGTGAATATACGCAGATAGGAAGACGTAAAGGTGAGAAATGAAATTGTCCAATGTTAAAATAAGTCACCGCACTGTTTTATTTTACAAATACCTTCAAAATGAACATCTCTTAAAATAGCGAACGCTGTCTTGTAGATTAGGGGTTTCATATAATAATGATCGAACTTCACTTAAGGTAAGTTCGTTTGATCATATATTGTAATGGTTTCATTGTTAAATCTAGGTTTTATAGTGATTAGTTCAATAGACTCTAAGATGGCTTGAGATTTCCATATAGGTACTAAACGGAGTCAAGTATGTATATATGTATGTGCATACTCAGTTATATTCATAAGCACACACGAAGTCACAGGTCAAAGTTATGCGAAATATTAAAGTATAAAATTTTCTACACACTTACTTTCGTGTTCCTTGTAATTCAGTGTGGACTATAAGCTTTGGACAATCACGATGGCGTCAATGTACTAAAGGCATGTGTAGATGTGACGTGTCCCATCGATCGCTAAAATGCTGGAGAGCTGGTCTCACCACCCTTTCACCTGAGTTAATCGTACCAGCTGATTTATACACTATGTAAGTAATAAAAAACTTTTAAAATACTGGCAAATGATTCTTCCATATTAGTTAAAATAAAACACATCGCTAGAATCTGCAACTTAGTATTTTCTAAATACTCGTATCTTCGGAGAAGAGAAGTTTTCTTTTTCGACGAAAAAAATCCGTTAAACAGACGTAAAATTTGTGAGGTTGTAGAATGTAAGGGGTAACCTCTGGATCTATTGAACCGATTTAGATGGAATTTCATTGTTTGAGACCCTGGGATGGACATAGGATACTTTTTGAAAAGTTTGAAAAGTTTGATGAAAGTTTGCACGGGGAACCAACGTAGGAACAAACCCGAGCGAAGCGAGGGTAAGTCACTAGTGTATTAATAAACGTAATAAAAATTTAAAAAATTTCAGAGACCTTGGCACAAACAAGCTCCGTACATTGCATAAAACCACTTTTAAAGGAATGCGGTCTTTAACGGAATTGGATATGTTTGACAATCACGTCGAATTCTTACCTTCCGGGATCTTCGATTCCCTTGTAAATTTACGGATATTGTAAGTAATTTTATACATGTTCTGGCACAGGAAACGAAATAAGGGTGTTACATTGAATCCCCAGAAGCAAAACCAAAATTCACTTTTAATTTTGCGCAGTAAATTTTAGCAAGCACTTACTCAAGAATTTTTAACTTACCAAATTCTTCCTCTTCAATAAATTTAATCTCTCGAAAGATTTTTTGCCGCATGTATAAATAATAATCTGTTAACTACTTGATGAATTTCAACGTTTTTAAATAAAATTTAACTTTGCATTGATAACACTGGTCTGCAAAAAAATTTATTTTTTCTCTCCTTTAGATTAAATGCATGTTTTATGAAAATTTTGATATTTTGATATAAAAAATTACGAAACACGTATATATTCTTTTTAATGGATTTTTGAATAAAACTCTTATTGTGCTTCAAATTTAAGTCATTCATTCAAAAAAATAATAAGATATTAGATAAAATCTCTCAAAAATCATAAAAAACCAGTAGATAAATGTATATTCTTTTTCTTAGTAGTAATTCACTTTATAGATTTCTTTCTTTTTATATTTTCTGTTGGTGTTTCACGACAAATCATCCAACAAAAATCGGCAAGCATTGCTTCTGATCATTTTCCATTAAAGTATCTCTCTATGTGCAATATATCTTGGTGAAACCTTTCACCATGTTCATCTGATACTGCGCCAAGATTTTCGGGGAAGAAATCTAAGTGAGAGTCTAAAAATGATTTTTAAGGGACATACTCGTATTGCATTTCAGAGCTTTGTATGAATAGAAAAGTTCATGGATGATTTCCTGGTAGTTTTCAATGTTTTTCGTTTCCAAAAAATGTTGACACACTTCTACGAAAGCAGTCCATGCTCTTTTTTTTATCTTCATTCAAGGTACTTATAAAAATCGAGTCTTTCATAAGCTCTCGTATTTGGGGACCCACGAAGATTCCCTCTTTAAATTTTAAAATCAGAATAATGTTCTAATTATGTGATTTTATTTTGCTCTATAGTTGAAAAAACAACTATTTATTAATATAAATCATGAATTACCAAAATATCCGGTGTAAATTAAAAAATATTTACTAAACAACTTTTCAACGTACTGCACGCTACGAAATCACAGCGAGAACTGCTGTGGCGCAAGCATTAGTGTTAAAACCCTGTCAGGTGATATCGTTCTCTCTCCTTCTGTTAATACAAATCGGTTTTGAGGATTTAAATATGATCTGAATTGAATAAAACATCGATAAAGCAAAAACGACGGGCAAAAAATACATAATATAGAGCTATAAAAACAATTATTTAAAAAAAATATATACGTGGTAGCAAAAAATGGAAAGCAAATCTGATTTTATGATGTTAAACTGGTCCTATTGATCATGTTTTCATTCAAAGGAGGATTTTGTTGCAGACCAGTGTAATCAATATTTTTTTATTTCAATAATTAATTTTTTCAGACGTCTACAGCAGAATTATTTGGAAGAAATTGATAGTGAGGCGTTTAGATATACAAAAAAACTTTTTCATGTTGATTTATCTAATAACTTCTTATACACTCTCCCAGAGCGGCTCTTCGTCAATAACTCTTACTTAGAGACCATCGATATTTCAAACAACCAAATTGTTTATATACCTTCCTATACATTTGTTGGACTGAAATCATTATTAATCCTGGATCTTTCGAAAAATAAAATACTTCAAATAGAAAATGGCACGTTCCTGTTGATGAGCCTTCAAATATTAAAATTATCAGATAACAAAATAAGCAATATCACTGAAAATGCATTTGAGAGCTTATTTTCTTTGGAAACGCTGTTATTAGATAAGAATAACTTACAAAATATCCCTGTCAATTTATTTTGCAATCTAAACTGCCTAACTTTTTTGGATTTATCAAATAATCACATAATAAGCGTGAGTTTATTTTTATATAATACAGTTTCAACTTTTCAGCTTTAAGAAAAACAGATGTTTATTGTGCTTGCATTTTATATGACGCGATATATTTTAATATTTTTAATTATTGTCAATAATTAGATATTCTGTGAAGTTAAATGTAGTTTATAGTAATTGCCATTAGTTTATAAAAAGTATTTGTGTTTATTCTACTATATTTTATTCTGATCATGCACCTAACTTTAGCTTTAATAATTTATTTTACACAACTGGTATAAATAATCAAATGTTATAAATAAGATAAATAAAATAAATTATGTCATTAAATAATGTATAACTTTTTAACAATTTCGGAATTAATGTTAAATATTTCAGTTGACAGGCTTGGAATTTCAAAATTTGAGGCAACTTCGCAACTTGGATTTAAAAGGAAACTTTATATCTCACATTCCAGACAATATTTTTAACAACTGTACGAATCTGGAGAAACTGGATTTATCTAAAAACAAATTACGCTTCTTGAATATTTCAGCTTTCCACGGTTTACAGAATCTTACGTCGCTTATACTGTCTGACAACCAGATTTACGAGGTTCATTCTAAAACCTTCGCCACTTTAAAAAATCTTACTACTTTGTAAGTTATAATTAATTGAATCATTTATAATTAATTAAACAAACATTTTAATTAAATCACATAAAAGAATTTAAATCTCCCTTAAATATCAATCAGAAATGTTACAGTAAATATATTATTTACGAATTTTCCACAGTTTGCGTCGGTAAATATTTGATGAGAAAACAAGGAGAGGAATAGACAGAACGACCCCCTACTACCAAACTTTAGTTCAAATTTTTGCTAATCGTACTTTTCCTTTATGCATAATCCGTAACCGTCATTTAAAATAATTTGACATAAAAGTTAAACATATTTTTTTTTTGCTTTAACTAATGTACGACGAAATACTCGTATATATATATATATATATGCATAAGACAACATAATTAATTGATAAATAGACAAAAATACCAACAACTATTATTTTGGCTTTTATATTCTTGTACGCAAGAAGTACTTACTCCTTGAAGAAGTAATCCCTGTTTTTAAAAAATATTTTATACACAGATTTCTTTGTTACTACGAGAATTGTATTATATATGTATGTAGATAGTTATTTTGAAAATCCTTAGTTTAAATTGTAGGTTTATTGATATGATTATAAAAAGTAAGTAAATTATTGTTAAACCTAACAAAGTACGCAATACATAAATATGAGGAATCTGACATCTATCATCGGGTTTTTTTTTAAATTAAGTTTATTAAAACACTAGCGACTCACCCTCGCTTCGCTCGGGTTCGTGCCTAGGTTGATTCCCCATACAAACTTTCATCCTCATTTTCATCCCTTAAGGGCTGATTTCTGGAATAAAAAATATTCTATATCCTTCCCAGGGTCTCAAACTATATTTTTACTACATTTCATCTAAATCGGTCTCGTAGTTTTTGAGTTTATTCGTTACAAGCATACAAAAATACAAATCTTTCCTCTTTATAATAGTAGTGTAGATTATGATATAATATTTAATATTTTTATTATCATTAAAAAGACTGTTTGTATCGAGGAATTCGTCATATTTTTGCAATACCTTGCAATATGTTATAACAATAACCGTTTACACTGCGGCTTATCTTTTCCTGTCCTTATTCCTAAGGGATGACGATCTTACACATCCACAAAGAGATCAGGTGCAGGTTTTTACGCACTCATCAAAGCTCGTGTGTTATAGGACTCGTGACTCGTGAAATTCGTGTTTGCGGCTACCACTACAAATTACTTGACAGCCAGTAATAATTTTAGGCCTAACTTAAAACTTGGGACACTAGATTGACCAGGCTTTGGAACTTAGTTTTTTTTTTTATTTAATGAAGCATTTATTATAAGTATATGATACAAAAATAGATTTTAATATGTACAAAAAATAAATTTAAAATTATATTTCAGTAAAAATGAAGTGTCTTCCATTTTTTTAGATATTTGGATAGTAACATGTTCCCATCACTCCCATCACGAACTTTGGATTATATGCCGAAGTTAGCAAACGTGAAACTGTCGAACAATCCTTGGCATTGTGATTGTCACGCACTTTATATATCTGCGTAAGTAAAATAATCAGATAATTTAATTAATTTTATTCGTATTTACGTTATCGCGAGTAGATAACATACATTATTTGTCTAGTATTGACTTATCATATAAGAATGCGACTTTTTCTTTGTTCTATTAAAAAAAAAACCCTAATCTATTTTTTTTTACAAAACAGAAAAGGTCGCAGTTGGACCAAACTTCAAATGCTAATTTCAAATACCAAAAAAAAAAAAAGAAACAATAACAATAATTTATTTCAGATGGGTACGCTTAAATGAAATGAAAATATGGGATTATTTGCCTACGTGCGTGTCACCTTGGTATCTAGAGGGACACTTCTTAAAAAAGCTAAAATTCCCTGAATTATGTACAGGACAATGGGCCAGTATGGTTAATCTTTCACCAAGATTGCCGATGCAGCAACTTTTATCTCTCAATGTAAGTATGAACAGGAAACCTCAAGGCAGCATAGAACATGTAAATGAAGATATTGATGAATGGAAATGAAAACTTTTGATATATTTAATATATAGCTTATGGTGTATATTAAATTTTATAATAAAGCTCTATTAAAAGTACTTTTAATATTATTCATTTAATTAATGTGGGTAAAGTATTAATAATAAAAAGTAATAACCCTTATACACATTTTGGTATATTGGTTCCTGTTTTATAGTAATAAGTAAAAAATATATTGCTTGTGACAAGTGACAAAATTCATCTATTTTTAATTTACCGACTTGATTTATATTATTTTATTATTTCATTTATAAATACAAAAGCCAAATATTTTGAATTAAAACCTTAAAATTATTATACAAAAATGCTTTAAGGCGTAAGAATAATAAAATAGATAATAATTTATAATTCTATCCTTGACTCCTTTGATATAGAATTATTAGGTAATAGCGACTCACCCTCGCTTCGCTCGGGTTCGTCCCTACATTGCTTCCCCATACAAACTTTCATCCCCACTTTCACCCCCTTAAATGATGATTTCCAAGATAAAAACTATTCTACGTCCTCCCTAGGGATTCAAACTATTTTCTTACCAAATTTCATCTAAATCGATTCAGTAATTTCAGAGCTTATTCGAATTAAACAAACAAACAAATCTTTCAATATTAGTATAGATTAAGTAACTAGAAGCTTGTTAGATATTATTTAGTATACCTACCAACCATGAGTCGGACCTATTTGGAAATCAATCTTGGTAAAAGTTAAAACTAGAATTTTACTTTTTAATTACCCTTAAATTAAAAATATAAAAAACCTTCAACACAATAACCTATTGATTGAGCCCATTTCAATGAGCCTAAACTCTACAGTATTTTAGTAAAGGGTTGAGTATCTTGCAGATTTTAGGTGACGCTGCAGTATCAGACCTAGGTTACTATATCATCCTTAAAGTAACGGGACACCAAATTTCGATCCGATTACATGTATGGAAGTTGTTCATATCTTTTTACCGTCGAGAAAAGACTGATAGCAAATGGCTGAACGAATTTTCTTGATTTATATTCACCTTTCAAACAAAACAAACGGAACTAAAATTGGTTGATCCGTTTGGGCGCTACTATACCACAGACAAATACAAAGATACATAGACACAGATAAACACGTTAAACTTATAAATCTCCTCTTTTTGCATCGGGGGTTAAAAAAAAACAATTTAATTTTTCTTTAAGGTATGGAGCTTTGAAAGAGTATAGTTTAGATAATTATTTTTGGCAAATTAAAACTTAATATATTCTATTATTATAAATGCTAGAAAGATCAACTTAGCACTCCAAACACTAAGCGATTGTGATAAAACGTACTCTATATAAATAACTAGCGACTCACCCTCGCTCCGCTTGGGTTCGTCTCTACTTACGTTTTAACGTTTAGTATAGATTTTTCCGAGACGAGATATTGTCCCGCAGTAAAAAGTAGGTATCCTATATGCTGACCCGGATAGCCAGCTATCATTATCCAAATCTCATCAAAATCCCTCCAGTAGTTTTTCCGTGATGCGGTAACAGACAGATACTCTGAAAATTTTAACTAAACGTAAGTAGGGACGACCCCGAGCAGACCGAGGGTGAGTCGTTGGTATACTATAACAATAGTTCACGACATTCTTATGAATATGGTAATAATTTATAAAAAATACAAAATAGTTCAATGTTCAATGTTGAAGGTAAAGTATGAATAGTTTTACACCACTGGCCAGCTACTATCCGTATACCAAGCTTAACTGATAACAATAATTAAGGCATTACAAACCATCACATAAACTAGTAATCTTAATAAATCCTAGTAGTACTTATGTATGTCTCAGACTCAAACTGGCTACATCCTATAAAGAGCTACGGATAGTCTATATTGATCTACGAGTATTATATAGTGAATTGAAGGATGTACATTGTACACTGTACATCCTTTGTAGGGAGATAATGTACGAACGAGGTGGCCAAAAAGTAAGAAGGAACCAAAACATGAGTTAAGATGCAGTAAAAATAGTTTAGTAAGAGTCAGAATCACTATATGGTTTTATTTTGATATGAGAAAGAAATTTTAAGATTTAAATATAAGAGACTTAACATTACAGAACATTTCAAAGCTAAAATATTTAAAAATATATAACTGGTCTACACATCACGCGTATACCTTGTTCTTAAATTAATTATTGTAATTAAATAATTATTTTTGGCAAGTAAACTCTAATCCAAGATAGCTATTGAAAAATACTGTCACTGAAGATTTAAACTTTCTAATTTCTCAATAACTCATAAACAATACTGTTTTTCGACCCAGTAGACTACCACTAATAGCATTAAAAGTTTTATACTGATTTTGAAGAAGGAAATTGCCTATTCACATTTTTGAATGTTACACGCTAGCATTAAGGATTTAAAATCATTGTAAATAATGATTTCATTTTCTAATTGAAAATTACTTCCTCAAGGCGATTTATTTGTATTTAAATTAAACATTTCTTCTCGGGGGACAACAAAGGACAAAACTTAATAAATTTCGTTTAGTAACAGATCGTTTTTCGTCACATTCCCGTCAATGAATTCTAATGAAACTTAATATATAAATGTACTTCTGCTAATATTTCAAGAGCTGGTGAACATTTTAGAGAACTAGCTAGCACTACAGAAAATTTTGTAATTGTAGCGGAACCCTAGCAACCCTTGAATTTTTTTAAGGGATTTTTTTTATTAAAAAAAAGTTTTTGAGGGGCTTTGAAATTTTTATATCCTCAAATTAGATAATTAAGGTATTAAAATATCAAAAAGCCAGACCAATCAGTCGGTTCTAAATGTTAACCCGACCGTTGCAAAATGATTTTTTAGACGAATGAGAAAAATGTTCTTGAGGCAGTTTGGGATTTTTTGAGAGTAATAAAGGTATTTAAAGGTAAATAATCCCAAAAAGCCAGATTAATTTGATAGAATTTTTTACCTGATAGATGATCGAGAAATTCCGGGAGAACAGCACTATGCATAGCTTGAAGTGCGAAAAAGAGCATATATTGGCTGTACCTCTCGTTCAAGGTTACTACGACGCGATTGGCTCTCGCCAGACCACGTGACCTACAGTGCTCACGCGGTTTTTTTAATGTCGGAGTAAATAAATAATTCCTTCTCTCATAATAATAATAATACAAATAATAAAATAAAAAAAATGATAGTAATGAAAATAATACGAGTAATAAATAATAACATATGAAAAAAAATTACTATAATAGTAATAAAATTAATAGTAAAAACAACAACAATAATAATAATAAGCTCACAGGACAGCTTGTGGTGATCTGTTGGTGAGTGGTGACACCACGGACCTGAGACCTCCCGGGGAAAACAGCATCTGTCCCCCGCCTGTAGTTCACCTTCATTGGCCGTCCAGAGTAGAGCGCAAGAGCCAAGTGCTCGAAAGGGTGGAAGTGTTCAATCTGCGTAATAACGGGCAAACCCGCTCACGAGTACTCTCGCGATAGTGAAACCAGTGCACACCTCTCAACACCCTTAGCCAATCACGCCGATGTTGCGCCCAAGACACTATGCCACTTTGTGGGGGCCCATCTAGTGGCCGCTTGCTAGGAGCCACTGAAGAATTCCACTATTCATCTCCTGGCTGCGTCATCAGATCAGCTTTAAGATACCAAATTATAGTCCCGTCATTTGAACTACAGGTACATTCAAAGTTTCATTTTGATACGACAATTCGAAGTAGTTTAAAAATGACTTTCAAGATTTGATTGCATTGTTTGTTAGTTACTAGTATAATACGCAATAAAATCGTGTTAAAAAAACATATTAAAATAAAACATTATCAGTTATAGTTAAAATATTATTATACCGTTAAATATTAATTTTTATAAGTAAATAGTAATCTCTTTTTAAACGTAAATTTAAAATTCGTAATTGGTATGTAGTAGTATCTATATCTCCTGAGTGTTTGTTAAGTACAATATAACAAGTATCAAATTTCATTGCAAAGATATCAATCGATAAATTGGAAGTTAATCATCGTCATAACACTATCTAATAAATACAGGCGTACATGATAATGAATAAAAAGATATGTAGTTTTGTATACGCTTTTACAAAGAGTGTCGCCTTTATTTCCTAGTGATATCCTAGTGATTTACTTGAAATAATTGTATTAATTGTGTAAACTGTACTTATTGTACGAGCTATCGTAATTTTCGTCTATGATGTGACATTGAGCCAATATTAAACATGGGACTATTACTGAAAAGTTTATTTTTTAGTGCCTTCATATTTGGTTATCTTCGCGTCACAAAAGGTATTTATTATTACATTTTATTAACAACTAGAGACTTACCCTTGCTTCACTCTAGTTCATCCATAAGCTTGAATGGTTTAGGAATGCATAAGATGCACTAGGAACAGTTGTAGGCTTATACAGGATAACCCACTAGCGTTAATCACAATCGGATCAATGGTTTAGGAACACATAAAGGACAAACATACGAACATTCGTTTTAATCTTGTTATCATGCAACTTGAAAAGAGATTTCTTTATATTTTATTAAAGTAACTTCGCATTTCAGGTTGTAATATTGATGGTGTAACTAATTGGCTTTTACCAGTAACTAAAACAATATTGGATACTTACAGTGGAAATATTTTTGACAGATCAACTTCAGATATTGTAGGTTTGTATATAGAAAGTAAATAAACGTACAAAAAATATAAAACTTTAAATCATCAAACAACTAAACAGGTAATTTCATTTACAGGAATAGCAAATATATTTTATAATGAAGGGCTTAATGCTGGACCGTACGTTACCGTGGAATTTACTAATAATAATCATCTCGTTGTTTTTACCAATAGTAACTATACAATTTACGAAGAACTCGAAACAGCAATGTCTTTTACTTTTTCGGTAACATTAAATTGCTTGGGTGGAACGAGACGTATTTTGGCAAGTAGCTTACTATTTTTATAGATGACACTATATTAGCACCTTTCTTTTATCTCGTTGGCTTAGTGGATAATATGTACGGCCTCATATCCGTGGGGCATAGGTTGAAGACCTGGTAGAGCTAAATATAGTTCTAAGGTCTTTGGTCGAAAAATTCTCAGTAATAATCCAAAGTTGGAAAGTTGATGCTGGGTCACCCTGCGGAGAGCACATAATTCTATTGGTCTTGTGCCTGATGTTTCACCAGTTGTAACTAAAGGGCGTCCCATTGGAGTGTAATAGTGAAAGGTATAGAAAGCGGACTTGTGTGTGCGCCTACTTGTACCGCATACCTGTGCACTATAATATTTTACGCACAGTTGACTAGTCTACTGGGGAGGGACCGCCGTGGCTGAAATCAGTCATTATACTAGTAAAGATACCCCATCTCATATAAAGAGTTTTAATGGCCTTAATTCTTATATAGACGATAGATGAAGTTGATAAACAACTATCAAACTATTTTATTTAACAAATATGTACATTGTATATAAATACTTTACTGGATATAAACAGCACCGTCTGTTTAAATCCTTGGTACAATTTTTTTAATCAACACTAATAATACAGTGCTTTAAGAATGTATTAATTCATTTTCCTTAATTTAGAGGTTTTATTTAAACCAGAATATAACTTTTGGGGTTCTATTTTTTCTTTTACTAATTTTACTCACATCAAAAATAAATCGTTACATATAACGCCATTAATGATATTTATTTGAACTAACTTTTCTTTGCTCCTGGTGAGATCCCGTACTATACATAAAATACCAATCATAATTATAATAAATCAGGTCATAATCAGAAGTAGCAAAATATATGAGTAAATACTATTTAAACAATTTTCAGGTATTTGAAATAAATGTATCAGACACGAATAACAATGATCCTGAATTCAAACCAACAAGCAACTATGAATTCACCATTGCCCCACCTCTGCCACCAGGCTTTTTAATAACAAACTGCGTTAACGATATAATAGTCAGAGATATAGATCTCACGACTGAAAGAATTGACTTTGCAGTTGAGGGTAGTCCGCTTTTCGAAATAGTCTACGACGAATCTTCTTCAGTCCCCAAAGAATTTAAAGCAATCTTGAGAACTACAACTTTCATTAGATCAATACCTGATCCAATTATCCTCACAGTGACAGCAACGGTAATCTTTTTCACTTTTTGTATTTTTTTTTTTAAATTATTGAATAATGCTAATAAAGTGTCCATTTACAGGATGTGGATAGAACTGATGATCCTCAACGAACTGCTACTGCTACTGTGAAAATATTAACGGATGGCGACTTTCAGTTTCCAGACGAGCCAATTTTCTCACAGACTTTTTACTTAGCGAGTTATAATAGGGACGATGGATTTATTCTTCAAGATCCCATTTACCTACGTCAAGGCTATGACAAACAAGTTGTGTTTAGCTTTCAAACAGGTAAGTATAAAATAATAAATATAAAGTTAGACATGTATTCAGCCCTTTTTAACGTCCCACTGCTGGGCACGGGCCTTCCTTTAATACGAAGGGGATCAGGCCATACTCCACCACGCTGGCCAAGTGCGGGTTGGCGGACAATACATTTTGTTAATTTGTAGTAAATTAAAAAATTGTTATAGTTTGATCTTGCTCTTCCATTGCTAGAATCAAATAATATATGGTGACATCTCACTCTATAGTCTATACTTACTCATCTTTATGTGGAAATCAAATCTAATAATTTTGGTACACTGATTCGAGGCCCACATAACAGCGCCATTGATTTATTACAAGCTTTTATTTAACTTGCAATGTTTGTATTAATGTTTTTTCGGGTCAAATCTTACAATTGAATTTTAAAGCAGTTATCCTCATCTAAATTTAAATTAAATTTTGAATACAAATTTAGTTTAGATGACAATACTTGGTTATATAAGTGACGTCATTCTAAATCCAACATGGCGGACTCCCAACGATGACGAACTATGTTTTTTATGCACCCCATGATATGGATATCAAATAAAAGGGTTTGCTGAGAAGAATACAAATAAGTATCTAAAAAATAAAAAATAAAGTGTAAATTAAATTGAACCCATTTACTACATTAAACTATTTATATGATACAAAAGCTTGTTTTTTTTTTAAGTTTTTTTTTTTTTATTTTAATTTATTTTTGATTTAAAATGAAATTTAAAAGTATTAATTTTCTATACTAAAATATCTCTAGTATCGTTTAAATTGTTTTTTTAGAACACTCACAGTATTTTGAGCTAGAAGTCAACGAAAATCAAGTTTCATTTAAAGCAAACACCCTGCCTGAGGAATTATATAAAGAAAGACAGATCTATATCATTGTTAAGGCAGAAAGACAGTATACTAGTGGTGCTACAGCTACTGTTATACTTCAATTGCCAGATGGTAAGTAAAAATTTAAATTCGGAAAAAAATAGTTGTAAATTTTTTTAATTATACCCAACTAACTATACGAGGCAAATATGACATTGAATTGCATTGTAGCATAAATATGCATCGGCGAAAAGGATTTTCCCGGTACTTCACTTGTTTTATCTTTTCCTGGTATAGTCACCATACATACGTATATATAATGAAATTTTAATAAACAAAAATAAATTCGTTAAACAATAAATAAGCACTGTAATATTCATTACTATTATTATTTGTGAAAAATAATATTTGCAATGAAACAATGCAATTCATCGTATAAGTATTTGACAAAATTATCTTAGATAATAATAGATAATTTTTAATGATTTGCATTTTTATACTTTATTTCAAACATCATTATTTACACTTTAAATAAAACTACCTTTTCGGATTATTTCGCGGATTTATTTAAATTTTTGGTTCCCGACGTTTCGAATGCTTTAGAGTAATCATGGTCACGGGAGAGACTCAGTCTCTCCCAAAATGTCAAATATTCGCGTAAATCTAAAAAAGTATCATTATTTACGTTATTTTTATAACTTTTTTTGTTTTGTTTGGTAAGTTTTTATGGCTACACCTAATACGTCTTATGATAATATTCACCGAACTATAATATTGACCGGTAATCTTAGAGTAAGTATTGGTTTAATAGTCAAAATCGGTAAGTAACTAAATTAAACTTTATAAGCTTTGCTTAGCTACAAGAACGAAAACCACAATTGTAGTAATAAGCTTAGGTATATTTTTTTTATAATATAAACACTTCAAAATGGCATAAAATATTGTGAGATCATAATTTTATATAAGTGCATACACATATTGAGCTGTTCATTGCACGAATTCAAAATTTTGCTAACGCACTCATTTTAAAACCAGAAAATTGAGTTTTGGACGCGGATTGTTTAAAGGTATGAAGCGTATAAAATGTTATGTTCGATTGAAGGTACGTTTCTTATTTTTAAATTTATTAACGTCCATAACATAAATGCCATAACCCAATAATTTCTTAGATACAACAAATATTGCTGTAATAATTACATCACATTTTTGTGACTTTTTTAGGATATGAATTAAATGCAACAAGAAGTAAGTAGCGAAAACTATGTGTGATATTAGTTTTGAAATATTGCACAACAATATTATTGTTTTAGTAGATTCTTTAAAAAAGGTACTTGTTTTTATTCAGATTGCGCCTTATCCTAACTGACATTGATGAAGGCGGTATCATTACTATGTTTCGAGGATTCATTTTGTTCATTAGCATTTTAGTTCTCAGTATCTATTCTACCAGTGCCATATAATACGGTTCAAGCTTTAAAAATAATAAAAAATAATAAATAAAAATAATAAAAAATAATAAATAAAAAATAAAATAGATCAATAATAAAATCTTAATTAAAAATGTAGTAGTTCATATTCATAGTGTTATACTCATTAATTAATTATATATTCTGGCTACAGCTTTTAAATATTAAAAGCAAATATTAATGTGAAACTGTAGTAGGTACGTATTTACATATTATATATTGCGCGTAACCCAAAGATGCTATACCACTAATTAGTTTTCGATATAGGTATACGAATTACGAAGAATTGAAAACAACTAATTCCCGATATGTATTAATAATTATGGGCTGATCAGTATAGACTTTTTAGGGAAAAATATTCAAAAAAAATATTATTGATGGCCTTCAAAGCCGTTACTTTAAATAGTTATAGTCGTGTACTATATACAAACATAGTATATCCGCGTTACATCAGATGCATGCGACAACATGCTGTCTACTTCCCGATATGATTCCATAATATTATTTTGCAAAATAAATAAATAATATAAAATACAAAGTTATATATATATATATATATATATATATATATATATATATATATATATATATATTAAATGCTTTGTCCTGACTGACTGATCGATGAACGCACAGCCTAAACCGCTGGTCGTAGAAACGTGAAATTTGGAGAACATATTCCTTATACAATGTAGGCATCCGCTAAGAAAGGATTTTTCTAAATTCTTTCCCTAAGGGGGTAAGATAGGGGATAAAAGATTATATGAAACTTTGTCATTCTTAACGCGAAATGCACGGAAAGTGGTATTTAGCTTTAAGATGAAAAATAAGAAATGTATGTATTAAATTTTTTCGAAATTCATCCCTTGAAAGGATAAAAAGGGATGATACAGTTTATATGGGTAAAGAATTATTTATGATCAGAATTACTTGAAACTTCGTGTTAATGCTCTTCAATACAATTAAATAAATACGTATTATAGCATTTTTTTAAATTCAACCCTTAAGGGGGTAAAATGGGGAGCGAAAATTTGTATGAAAGTCTATAGTTAATGCACGTAAAGTCTTATTTACCTTTAAAATGAAAACTAAAACAATACAAATATCATTTTTTTTTTCGAAATTCATTCCTTAAAAGGGTAAAAGGGGGTTGTGCAATTTATATGAGAAAAATATTATTTATGATCAAAATTACTCTATAATGCTCTTCAATACAATTAAATAAACATGTATTTTAGTTTTTTTTTTTTCAATTCACCCCCTAAGTGGGTAAAACTGGATGGTGAAGTTTGAGTTGTTGAATATATCTAAACAGAGTAACATGCCTCAAGTTCTCCGTAAGTGCACACTTACTATGTGGGATATAAAGTAGAGAACGGAAATTTTTCCGAATCTAAAGGTTTATGTATAACTTCTCGGCTGGCCACAGCAGCGACAACTATAACAGACCTAGAGCGCGAGAAAGAGAACCTAGCTAGAGAGTAATGAGTATCCTGCTATCTATATCCTCCTTCTGAGGGTTGGCACAACTGTAATGAAAAAGTCACCTAAGCTATGTAACGGGATTAGACTGTAAGTGTGTGACTGTGTGTGATAAAACTTACACGAACTTATTTTTCAAAGTAATAAAATATGTAATGCGAAAAAGTTTATTTTTGTCGTAGTTTGATCGCGGGCGAAGCCGCGGGTTCTGCTAGTAAATAATAAAATGGAAATGAGCCAAACAAAGGTCATATCTGAAAAGTAAATTTTACGATTTTACGTCTTAACCTAGTACCTAATAATTAATCCTTGTCTGAACCTCTAACAATGATAAGAGGTCTGATACACTTTTCGCTCAATAAATCGGCATAACATTAGTGGTGGTATGTAGCATTTTTGCCATTACGCAGATATAATTTATACAAGAAATATCAGTTGTATATTTTTAGTTGAATTTGTTTAATTCAGTATTCATCTTTTTCTTATAAATACATGTTTAAAAAATGTATGTAGTATATAAACAAGTATACCTAGTATAAATATGTTTAAAACAAAATTGTTAATCACAAAAACAACAAGTTTTTAGATGATTAATATTTTAATTGAAAAAAAATACGAAGTACCTACGTAAATTTAAGAAAGTACGAAAAAAGTATGTTTTAAAAATACTAAAAAAGTACCTATAGGCAATGGTAGGCCATTGGTAAAGAGCTCGCCCACTCACATTGAGAGGAGTACCCAGCAATGGGACTATAAAAAGAGCCGAATAAAATGATTATACTGTAAATAGGTTGAAAATAAAATTGAAATTCACAAAAACCCAAAGGTATTAATTATTAATTAATATTTTAATAAAAAAACTTAAATTTTGTAAGAGCCAAACGAAATGTATAAGTACACTGCACAAACTAATATTTACTTTATTTGAAACTAGCAGGACCCGCGGCTTCGCCCGCGATCAAATTACGGTTAAAATAAACTTTTTCGCTACGCATACTTTATGATTTGCAAAAAAAAGTTCGTATAAGATTTCGTGTTCTCAAAGATATAGATCTCTAGATCTATTATAGTTGTCACTGCTGTGGCCAGCCGAGCAGTTATACATAATTTTCCATTGGGCTTGGAATAATTTCCGTTCTCTACTTCATATCCACACAGTAAGTGTGCACTTACGGAGAATTTGACTAATGTTACTCTGCTTAAATATATTCAACAACTTCAACTTCACCGCCCAGTTTTACCCACTTAGGGGCTGAATTTAAAAAACAATCTAAAACACATGTTTGTTTAATTGTATTGAAAAGCATTAATACCAAGTTTCAACTAATTTTGATAATAATTTTTTTTCCTCATATAAATAGCACAACCCCCTTTTACCCTTTTAAGGGGTAAATTTTGAAAAAAAAAATATTTGTATTGTTTTATTTTTCATTTCAAAGGTAAATACTACGTTCCGTGCATCAATTACAGAATTTCATACAAAAATTTCCTCCCTATTTTACCCCCTTATGGAATGAATTTCGAAAAATGCTAAAACATATATTTATTTAATTATATTGAAGAGCATTAATACAAGTAATTGTGATCATAAATGATCGTTTTCTCATATAAACTTTATCACCCCTTTTTACCCTTTTAAGGGATGAATTTAGAAAAAAATATAATACATTTATTTCTTATTTTTTGTCTTAAAGCTAACTACCACTTTTCGTGCATTTCGCGTTATGAATAACAGAGTTTCATACAATCTTTTATCCCCTATTTGACCCCCTTAGGGGGTGAATTTATAAAAATTCTTTCTTAGCGGATACCTACATTGTATGAGGAATATGTCTTCCAAATTTCACGTTTCTACGACCAGCGGTTTAGGCTGTGCGTTGATCGATCAGTCAGTCAGGACAAAGCATTTTATGTATATATAGATATTATAATAAATTCTAAAATCAATAACACTCACATAAATCAATCTAAAACTACACACAAATATTAATAAAGTTGATCTATTAATATCAAACGTCAAACGATACAGCTGATCCAATATTTGTTTATTCGCGCAATAAATATTATAAACCAGACAACACAATATCAATACCTATATATTTTGAGTTATTTTATTCTTCTCCTACGAATCATTCCATGAAAAAGTAGTAATAATAGTTCTCCGTCTTAGCACGCATTTGGGAAGTCTCCGAACGTAGCCGTGATGCGAAAGTATGAGCAATGCCTATACAATAATAACCAATTGAAAAAAAAAGTAAAAATTAAACAAAACATTAATAACTTTATTTCCAATTGCAATGTAGTAATTGGAAAAAATACTAATACAATTTTTCTTCTATATACAAGATTATATATTTGGTGTAACAAAAATTTCGTTTTGTTCATCCTGTTGTATAGCTTAACAAAGTACAAGTAGAATCTTATTAAGATAACCTCGTTGGTAACTTTTTTGCGATATGTTCGTAGAATACCTACTATTCTTCAAACACAATATTATTTCTAAAAAAAAACACAAATGTATGAAACAAGTAATAAATTGTTTAATTACGATAAAGAATAGAAAAATATTAGGTAGTAACGCGCTCTCTTGGAAAACGTGAAATGGATTCAATCCCGGATCTCGCACCTCTGATATATTTTTATGTGCGAATTATTTTCAACATGAAATGAAAATAAATGGTTACCACTTGCTTTACGGTGAAGGAAAACATCGCAAGGAAAGAATGATAAAACCTAGCAAGGCAAATGAAAAACTTGTGAAGCCCATCACATCAGATTATGGCCCGATTCCCTTCACAGAAAATTGAGGCTCGTGCCCAACAATGGGACGGTAAAAGCCCTGAATACAAAGAATCTATGAACATACATACATACATGTTGCTTATTTGTATAATATGATTATTTATATCAAATACTTTCGTTTTGAACTTTTATCGACCGGACATTATACTTACTTATCATATCAATACTTACTTAACACAAATGACTTACGCTCGCTTCGCTCGACTAGTTGTGGCTGCAAGTACGCCGAGTTTGTTCACAATTTCATGGGTTTAATTTTTTTCGCGGAACCCTAATTCATTTTCTAATATAAAGGTAGCCTAAATTACTCCTTATACCATCAACTATCTGCCGTTGAAAATGCCGTCAATTAGCCGGAACAAACAGACAGACAGAAAAACTTTTTTTTTTATAAGCACCGTATATACTTTCATATGTATTTAGTAAAAAACGTTATTTTGACATTACAAACAAACACTTCTATTACAATTTTATTTATTTGTATAGTTTTTTATTCCATTTTGAATTGTACAATTTGCGCGGTTATTTTCACTATTCCACTTGTAGTTATTTATGTATTTTTATATACATATATGTTTAAATTATTATATAATATATAAATATTAGAATTATACATATGCTCGTTGATGAATTATTTTATTGAATATTTATATTCGAAAATTATTTTTGTAAACATTGCCATCAAACAATGTTTAAATATTCGTTGGCTTGTAAAAAAATTGGCAACTCGTTAGAACTCTGGTGGACTTATTCTGCATTTCATAATTTAACACTACCACAGGATTTTCATGATTTTTTTGTGTAAACTCGAATTGTTTAAGGCCCTAAGTATTTTTTACTCGTATATTTCCTTGAGTCTTAAGTTATTATTCTCAACTTACCTTTCCCTTTCCCTTCCCTTATAATTTCATTCCACAAATTGAATAGGCTCTTAATTTAATTTGATATTCACAAGTCGTCATGAGTTTGAATGATTATCTACATTGGCCTTAAAGGGTAGTCTAATAGTTATGATTACATGAACCCTATTAACTATTTTATTGATTTCCTAGCGACTCAACCTTGCTTCACTCGGGTTCGTCCCTAGATTGATTCCCGATACAATCTTTCATCCCCATTTTCACCCCCTTAAGGGATAATTTCCGGGATAAAAGGTATCCTATGTCCTTTCCAGGGTCTCAAATTATCTTCTTACCAAATTTCATCTAAATTGGTTCAGTAGATCCAGAGATTACGCCCTACAACCTCACAAACTCACAAACTTTACCTCTTTATAATATTATATTAGTATAGACTAGTAAAGTTGTTTTAGTTTACTTAAGAAAGTGAGCTGAAAAATGAGTCACAAAAATCATATATTTGTGTGTCGAAGCAAAAGAAAAAGGTTAATATTAATAATAATATTAAGTGCATGTTTTAAGAAAAAAATAGAAAATGCAAGATAAAAATTCTAATTTAGAAACGCTATTAAAATTATACTATGCTTAGCTCGCTAAGCCCAAATAGGCTTAAAAGCTCCTGACATGGAATGGCCGGCATTAATAATGGCCACTTGCCTTACCCGCTTTCTATTTTCTTAAATACCTATACATTTATAAAATATTGAAAACATTTATAATATTCAACATGCCGAGTGTTTTTTTTTTTTTTTAATTAAAATTCGTTTTATGAACTTATGTCCATTACTTGGTGAATTATTTTGTTACGTCAGTAATTTAAGAAAAAACAGCCTATAATAAACGAACAGGAAGACAACAGTGGTCCTACGAAGGTTCCGTTTTTAATACGGTCGCACGGTACCCAAAAAGTAAAACAATTTTGCTTAACATGGAACCTTGTTAAACGTAAATGAACTCAATTATTTTGAATATAAAATATAAATATCTAAAACGAACTTAAACGTGTTATAACTTCAAACAACTAATATTCTTTAAATGCAGCATTTGATAATTAAAGAGAAACTTTAAAATAAGAAAAGCGTAAAGTTACATCCAGTACCTAATTCTAACATGTGTATGTGTTTTTTTAGTTAGCGCTAGAATTGATATTAAAAAGGAGCTTTTTTGATTACTAATATTGGATTACTTGTGAAGTAGGGTAGGGCGGGGCTAGTTGAGCAATTTTTCACTTGAGCGGATATAGCTCCTCAATAATAAGTCTCAATGAGTTGTTATGCGGCTTGATGGATTAGTAATTTATCCCTTAGCAAAAGTGTCCATAGTAATTTTTTTGTAACAAGTCGAATTTAAGAGCTACAGAGGTTTAAATGCAGAAAGTCAAGTATGCTCAATGTACCCCATAGGTGAGGTAAGTTGAGCAAGGGTATGGGGCAAGTTGAGCACTAAGAATGTCTCACCAAACCATGGGTTCAATGTTGACTAGAGATGAAGTAAAATATGTGTTTGACAATCAGCTCTTTATTTATAGTCTTTTTGTGATAGAACAACAAAACTTAAAGTAACTTTCTTTGAATAATTAATCAAAACTAGAATAAACAAAACATTAAGATTAACTTCGGCATTAGATTCAGTCTTTCTGTTTAAAATCAGACTTAAATGTTTATATTATTACCCATATAGCTTATATCTTAAAAAAATAATTAGATCTTTGGGACTTAATGGTCATTGTCACTGTTGCAATTGACAAAAATGAAAGTAAGTTTATATAGTCTTAGTGACAGATCAACAAAACTTAAAGTAATTTTCTTTGGATAATTAACTGAAAATAGAATAAACAAAACATCAACGTATCTTAAGACTAACAGGGTTAGATTCGGTGTTTCTGTTTAAAATCAGACTTAAATATCTTAAAAAAATATATTAATAAGATTTTAGCAACTTAATCGCCGTTGTCACTGTTGCAATTGACACAAATGAAAGTAGGACCAGCACCTAGAACACATTTTGTATATGTCCATTCCCTGCGAGCTTGACACTGGATACAATTTTCTCCTGGTAAACGTTCAGCATAGCCTTCGCAACAAATCAGACAGGAATAATCATCATCATCATCATCATCACTTTCCTCACTTGACTGGAGTATTTTTTTACAGACGCTCTTCATCCTTTTCTTATTCATGTTCTTCTTTGGCTTCTTAGCTTTTTTTTTTGTGGTTTTATTTTGCAGTTCTTCTAAAGCATTCTTTTTAATTTCTTAAAAAATCTTGTCAAAGTCATCCGTTTGATACCAGATTCTTTAGCGGCGGCATTAACACTTTTTCCTTCGTCGTTGACAGTCTTTGCAGCATTTTTTAAATCTTCAGTAGTGTAAGAACATCTTGTAGTCTTCCTATTGTAAGTCCGCATCCTAATAAAAAAAAACATTCATTACTTTAGTTGTTTGAGTCGTGGGGTAAGTTGAGCTACTATAGCTCAACTAACCCCAACCCGGAATTTTAAAACAAAAGTGAGGTTATAAAAAAATCGTAAGAATTATATCCAGAACCTCTCCACATATCAAAAGTACAATAATTCTCTGGAAGATTACCACTTACCTGATTGAAAACAGATAACAATTGACTAATACAGACGAAAACTCGCGATAAACGACGTTTTTACTTCTTGGTCACAAAATAAACAAAACGCACGGGCGCTTTACTCGTTCGTCCAGCCGCCACTAGCGATCGCGTAGTGATTACTCCTCCCGCGACTCCTTCTTTCCGCCATAAGATGTCTATGCGTACGGTGAATAGTTTGCGAGATATTTCAATTGCCCAACTTGCCCCTATGCTCAACTAGCCCCGCCCTACCCTATCTATTACCACTACTTGAATAAAATATATCTTTCATAAGAATATTGAACTGAATTATTGGTAATCACCATCATATTTTATTTCCTCGCCAGAACCAGATACAGAAGATGACATTGAATTTTTTGATAAAATCCTTTATAACGGGCAAATTGAAGATGGTGTTGCAAATCATGAAGTCATTACAATAACAAGATATAATGGTTCAAGTATACTACTATTTGGAGGTATGTAAAATCATAACAAATGTGTATTAAAAAACATATTTTGTTAATAATGCGTTTGCGTTTAAATGTTAAGATCTCAATACCAATGCACTGAGTTGTTAGATTAAAAAATTCAAACTTTAATATTTATTTTGAAACTAGCGAATCACCCTCGCTCCGCTCGGTTAATATATATTTTTCAAAGATAAAATATTTCCCCGCAGTAAAAAATATCCTACATGTTGACCCGGAGAACCATCATACCAAATTTTATCAAAATCTGTCCAGTGATTTTCTCGTGATGTGTTCCCAGACAGACAGACAGACAAAAATTCAAAAGATTATAGATTCGGCCTCTGTATCGGAAATAATTACTATTTCAGTAAGATTTTCCAAAAAAAAAATATTTAATGTACAGATTCGACACAGTTAGAATTTTATTATATGTATAGATTTTAAATACATTTAAACCACTCATGAAATGAAAATTGTCCTTTCTGTTACATAATGTTGTGGCATTACACATCTATAATATCAAATATTGATATGTTAATATTTATTATTGATGTCGAATTTTATCGAAAAATGATACGTCACCTGGGAGCTCGACCTTTTTGGAGTCAGTTGAAGGACGTACTTTAGGGCATTCGCTATCCAAGAACGTGACATGAATTCATGTTTGTAGTTTTTTTGCCGTCCTTTAAATACCAATAACAATAATAATCAGACATGAGGTTTACTAATTCGCGTTTTCTTTGGTCATGGTCACAGTCGAGATCGCCAAATCCACGGTTTCATGAACCGAACGTACCAAGTTGGAACTTATAGGGTAATTTCGATATATGATCTGTAAAATTTTCTAATAATATATATGTAAGTAGATACTAACGGTTTTTATAGCAGTCTTCGAGAAGTTCTATATGGAGTTTACTAAAATATTAAAATGTATTAAGCAGATCAAAACAAGTAAATGTATAGTATATATTTTTCAGAATATGCATCTTCTTTTGAGGCTACGTTATTAAATAACCAAATATCAGTCATTCTTAGAGATTCAGCCGCTTTGCCTACCGAGATATCACACATTGCTATCGCTCTGCAGGCTGGTAGAGCTAACGCTGTTCTAGTATTTAAAATTATTTCTGCAGGTTTGTTCAATTTATTTTTATAAATTATTTTACTTACATTTCTTCTATTAGAGTAAATTTAATACAATAATATCTTTGATGCATTTACTTCAGGTAATATATATTTTTTTATAATATTAAGACAATACAAAACCATGTATGTACATCCAAATTATAATTGAAACATCTAACAAAATATATTTTGAAACATTTCGATATTCAGGATCAGAGGTTGAATCTTTTGATGAAGTTCTTTACCGTGGAACACTCAATAATGGCAATGTAACACATGAAACTATCACGTTATCAGAATATAAGGGTACAGAAATATTACTTACAGGAGGTAAGTAAATTGTTACTTCAAAACTTAATTTACATAATTATTTATTAGAAGGCAGGCACGAAGAAATATTATATTGATTATATAAAAACCAGCAAGACTTTATATTGATAATTTAATTAATATTATTTAATAATGATTTTAAAATTGACTCTGAAATAATTTACATTCATTTTATAGAGTACGCTTCATCTTTTGAGGCATCATATACAAATGGTATAGTATCAGTACAAATGCGCACTTCAGCTACTTTCCCAACGGAGCTCCCACATATTGCGCTTACGTTACAAGCTGGATCAGCAAAATCTGTATTACTGTTGAAAGTTATCTCCTCAGGTCAGTTTCTTCAAATACCTTTCCAATTGTATTTAAGTAGTTTGTCTGTATATGCTCTAATTCATAAACATAAGAGATGCTCAAACAATATACGTATTTTATTTCTATTCTCTCTTCAGAACCTGAAATAGAAAGTTTTGATAAAATTCTGTACAAAGGAGACCTGGAAAATGGTATTGTCTCTCACGACGTCATTATATTATCAAATTATGATGATTCTAATGTACTACTTTCAGGAGGTAAGAAAACAATATAGTAGATAATTGAACTTTTTAAATGATATATTAATTATCCTGAAGAAATACTTATAAGATAAATGTATTTTGTAAATCCTATAGATTATGCTTCTTCTTTCGAGTCTTCGGTGTCCGATGGCAAGGTGTCCGTGCAAATGCGCGTATCAGCTTCGCTCCCATCTAAACTCACACATGTTGCCCTCACTCTACAGGCAGGAAACGCCAGAGCAGTATTGGTACTAGAAGTCAACGAGTCAGGTACAGTTTTGTTATCATATTAAAGTATCATCATTAACTACCACATCAGAGGTTACTACCATTATCTTATTGCGTATTTAATTATTGACATTTTGCAGTCTTTATACCTCATCAAAATGTGATTAAAATTGGCACTTGTGAACTTAGCGAAAGATATAAATTGACATAAGGTCAAAACTGAATAATTTAGACTAGATACTTATCTAACTTTCTCGCTGGTGAAGTGGCTAGCATGTACAACTGCAAATCCGGAGTTATTTGATTTTTCTGTCCAGAAATTCTCATTAACAGCCAGGAATCATTAAAGCTGTCGGTCTTGCGTTTTAATGTGGAGATGTCATTCCACCGAAGTAGGAGAGTGACAGGTATACAGAGTGCACTAGTATCTGCGCGTATACTTGTATGCTATAACATCTCCTGCGCAAAGTCTAGCCTAATTGAGTTTGGCCGCCGTGGCCAAAATGCCAGGAGGACAATACTCATCACATTATGTATGATAAATCTGTATAAAGCAGAACAAATTATATATATATATATATATATATATATATATATATATTATAATACATTTCTTTACAGGATCTGAAACCAATATTGAAAGTTTCGACGAAATTCTGTACAAAGGAAATCTAAACAGTGGTGTGGTGTCTCATGATGTTATTTCATTATCAGATTATACCGAGTCATATATAATTCTCTCTGGAGGTAAGATAAACAGTATTATTAGATTTTTGTTTTAAAGAATACCATATCCTATTTGCCAGATATATTTAAAGCTCGTATCATGTGAACCCTACAGATTACGCTTCATCCTTCGAATCGTCGTTGTTAGACGGCAAGGTCTTGGTGCAGAAGCGGATATCTGCTACTCTCCCTGCCGAGATCACACATATCACATTCACTCTACAGGCAGGAAGAGCTAGAGCAGTGCTGGTGCTAGAAGTTATAGAGTCTGGTATATTTCTATAATTTGCTATATTTTTTATGTCAAAAATCGAATCGAATTTTCAATACGGCATTTAGGGATTTCATTTTGTTTATTTCAATTTTTCAAAAATGAATAATAGTAAGAAAACCTTCATTCAAAGACACAAAGTCCTACTGGGGCAGGTCAGGAATCAGTGATAGTGTCGCACAGTCAAAAGTTAGTAAAACATTTATTCGTTTAGAGTAAAGATGTATAAGACTGTGCTCATAACGAGATTTTAGTTACACCAAATTAATACAATTAAGCAAATATGCATACATACATATATTTACTTTCAGATTTAATTTATAAAAATATTATAGCATATTAAGATATATTTTGTGAAATAAAATTTTAAGGTTCAGAAATTGATGTGAGTGCAACATTTGACAAAATTCTATACACTGGGAAATTGGAAGATGGAAATGTTTCACATGAGACAATTACGATACGAGATTTCAGTGGTTCAAATATACTAATTACCGGAGGTAAATTGGTGTCCCTATTATGTATATTACAGTGGAACATAGTACATTAGAGTATATTGTTACAAATAAACATATAAAGCCATTTAATAATAAAATAAGGACTGATTTTCCTGTAAGCTTATAAGTTATGAGTATTATAAAGATTATATATAATACTAAATAAAGACACTTGATAATTTCAGCCCATGCGTCGCTTTTCGAATCAACGCTATCTAACGGTGTGGTGACAATAAGGGCGCGCGCATTTGTAGAGTTTCCGAAAGACCTCACACACATTGCGCTTACTCTGCAAGCGGAAAGAGCTAGCTCTGTACTGCTGCTAAATGTCATTGTAACAGGTAATAAACATTTCTTATACTAATCAACATATCGTATAATGAACCTGTATTAATAAACCAGACCAAACCAAACGATGATTATTCTTTAATTTAACTCCTTTTCTTTACAGGATCTGAAATCGATACAATTGAAAGTTTCGACAAAGTTCTGTACAGAGGTAACCTAAACACTGGCGTTGTGTCTCACGATGTTATTTCATTATCAGATTATACTGAGTCAAATATACTTCTCTCAGGAGGTAAGATAACAGTATTGTTAGATTTTTGTTTCAAACAGTTTCATTTCCTATTTGCCTGATATATTTAAAACTCGTATTATATAAACCCTATAGACTATGCTTCGTCCTTCGAATCGTCGTTGTTAGACGGCAAGGTGTTGGTGCAGAAGCGGATATCTGCTACTCTCCCGCCCGAGATCACACATATCACACTCACTCTACAGGCAGGAAGAGCTAATGCGGTGATGGTGCTAGTAGTTCGTGAGTCTGTTAAATTTTTTATATTATGCTAAAAACATTTAATTATTTATTTTAAATTAGTTTTAACATCACATCCATATTTTTTTTAATCAAAGTTTTAATTTTTCAAAAAAGTTACTGATTGATCATCCATTCAAATAAAAACTCTATTTTTTACATATTCTATTCAGAGACAGTATTGTAAATACATATGTATAAGACTTTAAATTTATTTCATCTTTCTTTTTCTTCTGATTTTGCTTACATCAAATAAATAGTTTTAATAATATAATTATATATTATTTCTTTTCTCATTTCATTTCCTAAAACTTATAACAACAAATTGTGGAATAAAAGTTACAGATTCAGAAATTGATGTGAGTGCAACATTTGACAAAATCCTATACACTGGAAAATTGGAAGATGGAAATGTTTCACATGAGACAATTACGATACGAGATTTTAGTGGTTCAAATCTTCTAATTGAAGGAGGTAAATTGGCATCCCTGTTGTATTACAATGGTACATAGAACATTAGAGTAAATTGTAACAAATACCCATAAGCCATTTAATAATAAGACAAGGACTCTGACTACCCTGTTAGCTTATGAGTATTAAAAAGATCATAAGTAATTGTACATAAATATGTTTCTTTTATGCATCATTTTTAATGTCTGTTGGTAATGTCGATTTGCTTAACTTGTCTTAGCCCTTTAGAGCCTGGGTAGATTACATTTGATGGAATACTAATTTATGACAGATTATGCATCTTCGTTCGAATCGTCAATATCAAATGGTGTGGTGTCAGTGCGCGCGCGGGCGTCTTCTATCTTGCCATCTGATCTCACTCACATAAGACTCATATTGCAGGCAGCGCGCGCTAGGTCTGTGCTGTTGTTGGAAGTTGTTTCAGGTAAATTTATTATTTTACTATAAAAAGATCTCTAATTACTACTTCGTAATTCTTCATAGTTTTAGTGATTTTACTCGACTGTCAAAGCCCAAAAAGGGGGTTACGTGTTTGACTGGCATATATGTTTGTAGATTTTTATATATATGTTTATATCTCTGTCATATGTTTTAACAAACAGTCGGACAGTTTATTCCCTCATGCCCCCAAACTGTTGAACCGATTTTTATTAATTATACGTCGTTAAATTCGCCTAATTACCTAAGTAACTCGAGACAAAATAAAATAAAATTGGGGGCGGATTTTGCCCCTAATTAAGCCGTATTATAAACTATCGAGTAGAATAACAAAATAAAGGGTTAATAATGGGGCGATGCCAAAAATACATACAAATTACGTATTTAAAAGTTGCTTCAAAAATCTATAATTGTTAAATAAAACTCTGATTGTATAACCGGCCAGAATTCGCTTTATTAACGATATCGCTTCAAATTTAGTTTGTCTATGCCAAATATAGTTATATTATTAATAGCATTACCAATTTTCGTTTACCATTAGAGTTTCTATTTTCTAAAGATCGTCATTTTCATTAAAAAACCGAAAAGAGAATAGGTAAATAGAGTATGTAAATTATGTAATAACATAGTGAACAATAAAAAATAAAAACATTGCATGTTTTCTAATATTTAATAATATTATTATTAACTCTACTGCGTTATATTTTTTATACAATTTATCTACTGAAAGCTATGGAGATAAAATTTTGCATTAAGTCAAACAAATTCTTCTTTCTTAACATGCCATATATTTTCGCTCGCCATTTATTATTCGGAATTGCACCATTATATAGACAACGTCCTTATAAATTAGGTGGTAGCACACTTACTTATATCTCACTAACATATTTTAATGAAATCGTAAATATAAAAAATTAGGCTTAAAATACTTAAGCCAAATACTCGTATAACATATTAAATAACCCTCCTCTTGCCGTAATCGGGTAAAAAATAAAAAAAGATCCGTTAAATTCGTAAGAAATAATTTATTTATAGCTAGATCTAGAAAAAGCAAAAATCTAGCAAGATTGAAAATAAATAAGAATAGTAGGGGAGCCCAAGCGGGGATTTTGTGCATTACTCGAGCGCGTCAGAAAATCATATGGGAGAAACCTTGCACCCTGTAATGTACCTCTACCATATATAAATCCTTAATATAGGGGGGTGCGTTAAGGGTAGCCCGTCAGATTAGTAAAAAAAAATTGATCATGCAGAAAAGTGTATATTTCAATAATCTGACAATTTGAGCGTGACACAAGGAGATGGGCGAGTCACAAAGTTGTAAAAAAAACGTCACCTCGAAATACTCGAGCGCGATTGAATTTCTTTTCATTTTGAATTAAATCCTATCAGGATTACGAAAAACATATAATCTGACTATTTTCATGGGGCGATGTAGCTAAAACCATCAATAAAGGATGAAGTTCTCGTTTTTTGAAGCGTAAAGATGCTGAGAACTGTGCATTTCCCACCCCGCGCCTCTCTTTTATTCTCACTCTTTCTCTATCTCTCACTCTCTTGCACCGTCTCCACACTATCGAAAAAAATAATTATTTTGATATTAAAAAAAAAACCCTCTCAAATTTTGGCAATTTTTGGTATGATATTCTTTAAATACATGCAGTATTTTAAATACTAATTAACATTCGAAAATATGATTATATTAACAAAACGTTAAGCACAACAAAAAGATATGCATATAGTTATATATGATTTTTTTCAAATTGTCAAATTATCATTTAGGACGAGTAGTACATAAAATTGAACCGACTGTATAAAAATCTGACGCGCTCGAGTATTTCAAAGTCACATTTTTTTTACATTTTCAAAAATCGGTCATGACTTTTGGTCACGTCCAAATCGTCAGTCATTTGAATAGGACACTTTTTAAGTTCACTTAACATTCCCTCTGAATATCTGACACGCTCGAATAACTTTTTTTTCTACCGCTTTTTACGGCCCCCTCCCACTAGTTAATCGTCAAATTAATATCTCTCGGTCATCAGAAAGACAAAGCGCGTATACACTATGAATGTCTGACGCGCTTGAGTATTTACAGGTGACTGTTTTTTTTTTTACATTTTTGAAAATTTGTACACGCTCTCTAATATGTATGTATCTCTAATATGTACGCTCCCTCTAAAATGGAAAACTTAACATAAACTTTTTTTCGTTTTAGAATGTAACCTTCACTATCCAATAGGTCAATAGTAAATTTAGCAACCCGGGCTCCCCTACTAAAAGATACATCATTTGACAGTAACAGTTTTAAAATATACATTTATGTGTTTAGATGCCTTAAAAGACGACCGTCTATTATACGTATTAGACATATTTGAATTCACAATTCCAATAAAATTATATATATACACACTTCCTATACTAATTTATATTAGTTTGTTTAATTTTAGCTCTCAAACCATTTTATATGTGACATCGTCATGTCATTGGTAATTTAAAAGTGTATAACCAATAACCTGATAATATCAAAAAAATATTATTACTTATTTAGTATAGCCTACGGCTTCGTTTAATAAGGGATAATATTTTAGATTCCAATTTTTCTTATGAAAATGGTATTCTTTTAAGAATACCTGAACTCTTTAAATAAAATTTGCAAGATTTTAGCAAATACGCGACAAAAAACACGAGTAGACAGGTAGAGTCATCAAATACATTTTATATGTATCCTGTTTGTATATACAGTTTTATCTTATCACGGATTATATGGATTCGATACAGCATATTTATTATTGTTTGATAAAATATTTTGATTATATCTGTTAGTAATTCACACACTTTTATCGTGTTCTCTAAATTAAAGGCCTTACCTTTAATTTTACTTCTCAAATGATTAAAGAAAAAATAAAAATATTATTGTAGTTTTCGTTCTTAATATTATAAGCAATGCTAAGCACTAATTTTAAGTCTTAGTTTTAGATACAAACAGATAAATATGCATAACACTAATTATTACTTTCTCTATCTTAAACAGGATCAACGCCTGAAGAAGTTGAATCTTTTGACAAAATTCTTTACACAGGAAGAATAACAAATGGCTTAGTATCACACGAAACTATTTCTATATCACAATATAATGGAAATATATTACTCTTAGGAGGTAGATAGAACTTTGTTTTTTTAACAATTATATTTTTATTTTATTATAATTACAATGAATAGATATATATTTTTTATGAAGATGTAAATATTGTCAAATAACATTACAGAACATGCCTCGTTTTTTGAGTCATCTCTATCAAATGGCGTAGTATCAGTGACGGTGCGCACCTCAGCGATTTTCCCGAATGACCTAACGCATACTGCCCTCACTCTACAAGCAGGACGAGCTCGCGCCGTTTTGCTCCTGGATATTATTATATCAAGTAAGTTCATACTTTGAATACGTTATTTATAAAAAATATTTATATAAATACTTATGGATAGAATGATATCACGTGGCTTATTTAGTACTAAATCTGCTGAAATACCACAAAAATTTCAGAAGATCTGGTGGGTTGAACGATTTTTTTTTACAAATAAGCGACCGAATAAAATATTTTGTGACTTAAAAGTTAAAAATAAATGTTACTAATATCTTTGTATGTTAAATTTATTTTAAGTCACTAAAAATAAGTGTGTATATCTATTATTATTATTAATTATTAATAAAGAGCCTATAGTTTTTATATAATCGTCTTAATTGACAGAAAGATACAAATATTAATAAATGTTTTTAAAATATTGTTCTACTCGTATCAATAATAATCTCAAAAAAAATCAGCTACCTTGAAATATATATATTTTTTTAAGTAACATTGACCTCTTAATAATTTTACTTTATTTAAATTACAAATAAAATGAATTTTAATGTTTTAGGTACTTATTATTTTATAAACATTACAACTCTGTTCCATATTTTAGGCATTGGCTATCATCTTAGGTTTCCACTTCTGAATTGCTGACATATATTTTATATGAAATTAATAGGATAAAACCTTATAATGTCCAACTTATATTAACATACCCCATGTCTTTGTATAGTTTTATTTTCTTCTATTTCAATAATAAATAACCCATTGTTTGACAACCTCTAAAAAACAAAAAGAGCAATCAGTGGCAATAATTGTATGTGAAATAGTACCTACCATTCGGGAGATAGTAGATACAGTAGTCTTTTGATAATATTTAAGAGTATACAAAATTTTATCGGTTTAGAAATAGCGTATAGAAGTTGGCGGTAACGTAGGTTCCATATTAGTTAAAGAATTTTCAAAATCGGGTCAGTAGTTTCAGAGATTACCCCCTACAACTAAAGTTACAAACTAACAAACCTCTTTATAATATTAATGTAGATAACGAGATGTTTCATTATGAAAACTGCAATAACTTAATCAATGTTCCACGCGATATTGAAAGTTTATCAATTTCTTATTAATAACTTATCAGCCTTAAAAGATATTTTATTAAGCAATGTACCTACTGAATTGGAATCTTTTACAATGCACCACAAAAAAGCCAAAAAAAAAACACATTTTTGTGATTAGCATGTTAGTAAGCAATTATTATTATAAGACTTTAATAAGCCTATTTTACCCTTTATTAGGTTACAACATCCGCCGTATGTATATACTATATAACAATAACATATGTAAAATGTAAAATAAAAACTTAAAAAAAAAATAAAAACTGACTTCCAGGCACTGAAAAGCAAAAAATAACTAAACAGGCGTTTTCATTTAGAATAGATACTTAATCAGATATTTTCGAAGTCGGTGTGCTTTGATTTGTATTGGCTGGCACCGACGAAGCAGGTAATTTGTAATTTATAAGAAGAAAGATTTTTATTAATAAAACATATTCGATTTAGCCATTTATTTAAAAACCGCTTGACCGATTTCGATAAAATTTATATGGGACCACCGGGGAAGAATACCCTTTGAAAAAAAAAAGAATTTTCCAAATCAGTTCAGCCGTCTTCGAGTAATCCGTGAACATACATAAAAAAAGGAAGAAAAAAGATTCCGACGAATTGAGAACCTCCTCCTTTTTGGAAGTCGGTTAAAAATTTGCAATAAAAGATATAAGCAACAACATTGAATAGTATTTGAAATTGCCATATGTACCAACTGAATTTCACGGCTCATGACACGAATTCTATTTCAACTTGAATAAGCACATTCGCCGCATATACCGCAGAAGCTTTACTGTGAAACTCTTTTACAAAATTCACAAGTAAATTGCAAATATTAGTATTGGCAAGAATTTAAAGTCACATAAATCATTGCAAGTGGATAGTTACGAAAGGTCTAAATTACAATGAAAATATAATACTTTTTATTTATTCTAGTCTATTCTACTTTCAATTAAGCCCCAGATTTGAATAGGAATAATATCGAATAATTTATTTTTAATAAAAACATAAAAACAGTACTTAGCATAGTTGATTGAGTCAAGGTTAGTGTCTACTCTTGTTGTATATTTTACTCAAACACTTACCTACAATAGAAGCGCCTGTTTAAAAATTAGGGTTTTCTATTCTAACAAAATTGCTAAGTAAAAATTAGTAGGCACCTCACACAAAGTTTTGTTTCAGACGATCGCCCTTCAGTTATTTTCAGTAAACCGTCGTACTTCCTTTGGGCTGATGTTGATCAAACTGGTGTTGTGGGAAGAGTGCAAGCAACAGCGAACAATGGTGATACGGTCACATATTCCCTTGAAGTAAATGATGGTAACTACAAAATCTTTTATACGTTAAATACGTATAAATTATAATCTAGGTATTGTTTGAAATAGAAGTGCTAATTATCGCTAATATAACTTACTAGGATTTCTATTGTATGTTTATTTATTATTCTAGAGCATAAGCTATCGTCATTTCAAATTTCCCTCAAATCTGTTGACTCACCTGTTAAAAAAATTTCACTTACTTGTTTATTAGTATTCATAATAACTGGAAAATAACGTGAGAACCATGTATCTGTAAAAATTTTCATTGCAATGGTGATAATCTTTGTCCAGACCCTCGCATTTATAATAGTAGGTACTCTAACTATAATTACAAAAAAAAATAATAATTTAACAAACATTTTTAAAAACAAGCTTTTATTTGAAAAAACTTTTATTGAAATAAAGAAAACAAACCTTGAAATGAATTAAACCTTAATTTTGTTACTTTATACAGAATATGATATAAAAGCTTTTCGCGTTGCTTATCTAAAAGAAGCAAAAAACGCGACAAGCTTTATCATCACAGAAGAATATTATTGCCATAGTATATCTAATGTTCCAAAAGATTATTAAAAAAAATAATAATATTCAAGCAGAATTAACTTGAAAACAAATTGTAATTGTACAAATATAATAAACTAGCGACTCACCCTCGCTTCACTTCGGGTTCGTCCCTAGACAAAAACAAATCTATCCCACGGGAACCGTACATTTTCCGGGATGATATATAGTCTATAGCCTTCCTCAGTTAACGGGCTATCTAATGCAAAAAAAAATTCAAATCGGATTAGTAGTTGAGATTAGCGCGTTCAAACAAACAAACAAACAAACAAACAAACAAACAAACTCTTCAGCTTTATAATATTAGTATTTAATCTAAATCATTTCAGTATTCAATACTATTCAATTCATCGTCGTTCCTCAAAATCTTTCATCAACTTTATTTAGTAACTAGCAGAACCCGCGGCTTCGCCCGCGATCAAGCTTTATTACATACAAAAATAAGGAAAACAAATTTCATTTTAGCGATCGTAACTCTAAATATCCAGTATCTTAAAAGATGTTACGCGTACATTCTGTAAATAAATTTACACTTTAGGTTTTTAGCAAGCTCTACTACCTGTTTTTTTTTTTCGAAAAAAAAAATTATATTTTTATTGTTTTAGTTGTCATTTTGAAGGTAAATATCATTTTCCGTGCATCAATTACAAAGTTTCATACAAACTTTCATCCCCTATTTGACAACCTTATAGGATAAATTTCAAAAAATTCTGAAATACGTATTCATTTAATTGTATTCAAGAGCATTAATACCAAGTTTCAAGTAATTCTGATCATAAATAATTGTTTGCCCATATAAACTTTATCACCTTCTTTTACCCTCTTAAGGGATAAATTTCAAAAAAAATGTAATACATATATTTCTAATTTTTCATCTTAAAGCTAAATACCACTTTCTGTGCATTTCACGTTAAGAATGACAGAGTTTCATACAATCTTACATCACCTATTTTACCCCCTTAGGGGATGAATTTCGGAAAATCCTTTCTTAGCGGATGCCTACATTGTATAAGGAGTATGTCCTCCAAATTTCATGTTTCTACGACCAGCGGTTTAGGCTGTGCGTTGATCGATCAGTCAGTCAGGACAAAGCATTTTATGTATATATAGATTACCAACTTTATCTGGTAATTAATGGTACATTAATAATGTTGTAATCCACACTCCATAAATAAACAATGTTCACTTATCTATAGTCGCAATAACAATAGAGAATACTAATGTTAACATGATAGAGCCCAGCTTTACGGATTTGGGCAGGAATAGATTTTAATGACATGATAGGCTTATTATGTTTGGCCTTCTGACAACTTTAGTATAACATCTATTAAGTCACGAAATATCTACATATATGAGTAATAAAATTAAAAACTTTTAATGATACATCATATTATGAATTCAAAATTATTTTTAATCATTTGTCTCACCACCAATAAATATATGTATATAAAACGACTTCATAGTTGTAATATTAATTTGGCGAAGGTTAAAAATAGGCAAAATATCAACTGCGATTGTATAAATTGTATATACATACATTTTTATTGATTTTTTTTTCCATATTCAGCCAGAACAAAAAGCCATTATTATTTATTATCTTTTAAATTGTACCTACTAGTAATTTAAAACATTTTTTTCTCAATAAAATCTGTTTCTATAAACATAATGAATGAGAGCTGATATTAATATAAGATGAATATTCAATCCACTTAATTTTCAAAGCGATAACACTGTCACATTAAACACCTGGATAAAAAAATCTAATTATCATATGCGTTTTTATTATTTTGACGATCCAATAATCTATAATTATAATAATTAATAAGACATATTGCTCTAAAGTCTAAAGAATGGTTTCGTTACAGATCACTTAAGAAGCCGTATTACAGTCAATAATGATGGGGATATTTCACTCTCAGACGTGGCTCAGGTGGGCGTTTACAACTTCAGTGTTGCGGCGACTGCACAAAATAGCCAAGCCAGCGCATCTGCTCCGGTAAGCAACGTTGTTCTTTGAACTTTGTTCCAGAAAAGAGTTGTAATATGTGATTATATTTAATCTAAGCCTTCCTAGTTTTTCTCGCCCTTAAAGACCATTATTTTTTGCTGTGAGTAAAATAAAAAATAATAGTTAATATTACATTGTCTTTACAAATATAGCAATGCGATTTTTATTACGAACTACTCGTAGCTTGTGCAGTTAAATTATTAAACACCTATAATTTTCATTTAGTTTTCTCACATTGAACAACATTCCGTTCTTCATGATAGGTATATCATACATGTAAAATTTTAGCTTTGGTTCTATTTAGATTATTAAAAGAAAACTTAAAGATTAAATACTTTATCTTAAATTTAATTTAGATATTTAAAGTAAGTTCTCTAGAAAACGTCGAAACATTCACTTCATTTAGGTATATAATATACAAACGATCTTGTTACTCTTGTCATAACTTGAAAAATATCGTAATGCTTATTGTTCAATTATTGTTAAGCTATATAACATTTGTTTTAATAAAAACAGGTAATATTACGAGTTGATGATTTGCCACAATGTCCCATCAGTAAAGGTTTGCCACCTTTAATAGTATTAGAGAGACTTGAAGAAGAGCCTCATCGACATCTTGTTACGTTAAACCGCACGGAGTATCCCGACTGCCGATATAGTTTATCTAACAGCTGGCCGGTGGAACAATCATGGTTATACACAGACAATGACGGTTTACACGCTAGGGCCATCGACCGTGAACACAAATCAATCGCCTTTATGACCTTATCTCAAATCCAAGTGGAACTAAGGCTTCATTGTGACAGTGACGAAGTACCGGCCACAAAACGTGCATTAACTGCAGAGAATCTCGAACTTGGGCCTGATAACTACGGCTCTAATAAATGGGTCCTGACCGATACTATTGAGTACGACGAAAGGCGTAGCTTTGTGAACCTAATCGTCAACGATATAAATGATAATTCCCCTATATTTATAGGGAAGGAAAATGAACCAATTTACATCGGATATCCTATACCTGAAATTGAAGATGTAGTTCTACCGCGTGCCCTAATTGAAGTGAAGGTAATATTTATTTTGTCTCATTCCAATGCTATTGCATGTTTGTATTTTTCATTAGACTAAACTTTTTATTCAAAACTGTATATAAAATAAAAGAATCAATCAATTTCAATATTTTAAATAAAACAATCTTTTCGGATTTTTTCGCAAATTAATAAAAATCCGAAAAGATAGTTTCATTCAAATGTTCGTTGTAAACTAAGTAACTTCAAGCTTTGATCTTTAACCTTATACTGCACCAAAACCACCATTCATCATACGCCAAGTCAAAACAAAAATGTTTACAATACGAAGAGCTATTGTGTCAGAAGGTACCTAAACTTAGTGCAACTATATTCTAAAATTTCATATGATAAATATTGTTATGAACAACTTGCGACTTACCTACGACTGCGTAACTTTCGCAATTATAATAGTATTCCGTCTAGCTGTTTCTCATGACTTTACCCGTATTTATTTTGCTTCGTGTCACCTCTTTCCTTTTCATATCTATAGATGACTTTGTTTGTTGTCTTTTCACGTAGCAAAGGATCGACGTTATTTTTTGCATTAGATATCACGTTCATGCGAACACTTCAATATCGTAGTACTTCAATATCTCTATGCGATATGGCACATCATTTTTTCATACAAACCGAACCGGCGTCTAATGACGTTGTGCAAATACCTGATGATATTAGTATTTGAATAATTGCGCTGACGTCCTAAGACGTTGATGTTCATATACCCCGTGGCGCGCACAAGTTGACGGATGTAATGAAACTTCTTAGGCGAAACGACGTATAGTGACGTTGTGCGCTAACAAAGTAGGCACTTAGTACCAGGACGGAATGTCATAAAAGAAGGCAAAAAAAATCGGTGCGGTGTAGCACTACAATTTTGAGAATTCGATATATTGTGGCACAGCAACCCAACTTTTGAACATTAGTATGGCCGGACACCGTTCCATTACGTTGTGCTCAATAAATCGAGTTTTTGCTGAACGCAATAGTACGTTGTGCCATATCATATCTACCAATATGTGACGTACATATGGCTCAAAATCACCAAGGTGGAAAATTCCGAATTCTGTTTTATGATGCTATAGAGTAGAAGCTAAATATATTGATAATTACTCTAAATCATAACTAAACTTGTGTTTAAACTATATGTACCTTGGCAGAGCATAGAATTAAATACTTTTCTTGAAATTTCAATTTTTAAGTGTGCTATCACTAAAATTAATCATTCGGGGAACGTTATTCGGAGGTTTATAATTAAATAAAAAAAATAATTATATATTTCATTTTTACCCTTTACGATAGCGGAGATATGTCGCCAATCGTACGAAATTAAAAAACTTTGACAAAATTTGGAATTAAAACATTTTTAAGGACAATGTCGCTGTAAATTAAGCTATATGACAATTTCATGTTCTTAAATTAACTAAATAAGTGAATGTCGCTCACTTGCATAAATAAATCTGCGGTAGCTATAGAGATTCCGCCTGTTTCCAATATTATCAGGCTTTATTCCTAAATACCTTATGTTATAATGGCATTTCTTTGATTTTAGTGGTGTTCCCCGAAATGATGAGGGCGTTCATCAAATGATGCGTGTGTTCTCCAAATGACGATATGCAGACAATTAGGGTTAAATTCACAGTTCAATTGAATAATAAGCCAAATTATAGGAAGTAATTGTTATTTATTTATTTGCTATAAGGTTTATTCTTAACAAAAACTTAATCTTAACTAAATTAAATCACTTTTTTAGTCTTATAATTGATGACACACAGCCAAGTAAAACTCTTAAAAATCATATTAAACTTTGGATATTGCTGGAGATGATCAAACCATCTAAACAAATAAATATAGTTCTTTACTAAAATCTCATTTAAACTTTTAAACAAAAACAATTTTTCTTAATCATATCTTAATTAAACTTTTTAACAAAAACAATCTTTCTTGATCATTATTAATTTACGTAGAAATACCTTCTTATAAAAAAAGACTTTTTTTGACTTTTTCGCGAACTTCTTTATTCAAAACAACCTCACGAATTTTGGCGTCAGATTTGAGAATATTACTACTGGTTTTCTCTTTTGGCAAAAAACTCTTAGCCTTATGAAGCAATTTGTATTGCCGTACCATAGTCCCGCTAACACATTTTTGAAAAACTTCCCTCTCCTTGGAATTTTTTCTCAAAGTATTGGCTTTATCTTGTAATTGGGCAGTCAATACTTCGTTAAATAAAAGATTCTTGCGCACTTCAGGAGGTACGTCAACGTTTTCTAACAAGGCGTTAACTTTTCTGTTGGAAGTTATAGGGTTCTGAGACTTCACTTCTTTTCTTTTTACTTGTCTTCTTAATATTTTCTTTAAAGTGTCATATTTACGTTTAATTTTAGCAATGGTTTTCTCTTGTTGTTTTATTTTACGATATGCTTTGGCCCTATCCTTCCGCACAATTTGTCTTCCTACTGTTTTTCTCACTGAAGCTGATGCAGCTAAATAATCATCATCGGAATGTGGCGGTGTATTGTGTAATATGCCTGATAATGCCTTCTTCTTTTCTCTGTATTTTTTTGAAGCTTCTTTCCACATTTTTCTTTGCTTTCGCTTTTCTCTTTCAGTCATCTCAGCTATGTTCTTCACTTTCTTTTCTTGTTCTCTGCCCTTAGCCCTTTTAATCTCCTTCTCTTCCTCTGTCATCTTATCTAAAAAATTTCTTTTTCTGGCATTAGCTTTTTCTCTTTGGCGCAAGTAAGCTATACTGTTTTTCTTTATTTGCTTTTTCGAACGGTTTTTATTTTTTTCCACTTTGTGAGACTCCATATTGCTGTAAAAATAAAATAAGTATACCTATTGATAACTTTGTAAGCACGACATACACAAAATTGACAGTTAGTAATAGAAAGTACCACTTAGTAACTAAATAGTCATTTGGGGAACAACAACATCATTTAGAGAACGGTCCATCAAATCGGAGAACGTTCCCCAAATGACCGTTCACCAAATGATATTTTCAAATAACCGCGCCTTTTTTAAACGGCAACCATATTTGACAGCAATTCTCGCTTCCTTAATGTAAAATATTTGAGGTTAACATTTGTTATACAACATTATAAAAGCTATTATTGCAATATTTTGATTAAAAAACGCGTTCCCCGTTTGACGACCGATTGATGTACGCTCTGTAAATAATGAATTGAAAGACACTTACCACTTATTAAAATTTCTTTTGGCGAACTACTTTCTTCACAGCCACTTTCTTTACAACTCTCTCTACAGCTGTTCCATAGACTAAAGAGGGATGCGTTCGAAATTTTTTTTTTCGCGCAATCAAACCTGCGTTCACTAAAATGATGCTTACATTGTCGGACATTATATTTTGTCTTACATTTTTTAAATTCGTTTTTCTTCTTTATTAATGCTTGCAATAATTTAATATTAGATACAATTGAAGGTGAATGGGTATTAATAACCGTTAAAAATGTTTTATTTTATGACTATTTCTGGTGTTCGCTTTTAAGAATTGCTACTTAGGACGCGTTCTCCAAATGATTTTTTGTATTTATTTGTCCATATAAAATGTAATAGATAAGACTTTTTAATTATTTTGTGTGATGTGTGGGTAAAGTAATCACAGTTAAGTGTTTACTAATGCTAAAATGTTAAAAAAAAAAACAGAATTTAGGCATTTATTTGCTGCCGAAATGGATTTACCACCTTGGTGATTTTGAGCCATATACGTTGTTCGCATGAACGTGATATAATTTATGATCTAAGCAAATATTAACTTTGCTATAAACAAATTGCTAATTTTTAATCATTTTTTTCTCTATGCCATAAACATTTTTTTTTCTCATAGATAAAAAATTACCAAATATTATATTATGGTAATAATAGCTCTGTTTTGTATAAATTGTTGCAACTTTCTACATAATAGGTACTCACGAAATTTTCAAATATACTACTAATGTTATCCTTGAATGAAGCATCGTAATTTTAGATTAAATTATTAAATGATATAGTCATAATATAATATAATATTAAATTAAAATTAAATTCCATAAAGTATAGTCTCCTATCCCAAGAGAATACTTTCTTTGACTCAAAACAAACACATTACATAGCCAAATAACTGCTAGACGAATCATCTATCAGAATATCTCGAAAACATACGTCTAAATATGTGCATATTTAATCTCAGTAGGTAATCACTTCCAAGTTCCAGCCAATTAAGTAGTTTCATGCTGTTATATACATTTAAAAAAATGTTTACGAGTACGACTTTAATATCTCTTTAATCTATAAGGTACTTTTGTCTTAAAAACATAAATTTAGTTCGTCTTTTTATCCCGGAAAAAGTACGGTCCCGTGGGATAGATTTGTTTTCGTCTAGAAACAAACTCGAAACGAAGCGAGGATGAGTCGCTAGTAAAGAACAATTGCATTAAAATTAAAAACAATTTAATTTGTACTAATATTAAAAAGAGGTAAAGTTTGTAAGTTTCTACACAGGGGATAATCTCTGGAACTACTGATCTGATTCTGAAAATTCTTCCACTAATAGGAAACTACATTACCGCCGAGTACTATAAGTTAAAGTTATGGATAATCTTTGGAACTACTGATCTTTTTTAATAATAAAAAACTCCATTACCACAGAGTGCTAGCAAAAGAAAACAAAAGAAATTAGTGCAGAAACTGGTAAAAAAAACTGCGTGCTGCATCCATACCGTTTTAAAGTTCATCAATCAATCATGTTACCATTTTTGCCCATTAAAAGCCATTTTTCACATTTGAATTTTAAAATAATCAATAATGTACTGTTGGTAACAGAAATGACTTTTATAATGTAGGTACTATTGGTCATAGAAATGACTTTTAAATTATATTAAGGTTCATAAAATCCACAGGCAACCGATGCTGACATCGGCGAGAATGCAGCCCTAATTTACTCCAGTACGGAAGATGTTCTGGCGGTTGCGCCTCTTACGGGCTTGGTGCACGTGCGTAATAATGCTCAATTACAAAACAACTCGCGCCTAACTGTAATCGCCACAGACCAGAATGGGAGAGGTCTAAACGGCAATTTGGATTTTGTGGTAAGTGTGTAAATATATAATAATCAGTAATAAAATATATGTAGAAATATGTTACACGACCTTTAGTGTTTAGTTTAGATGCTTAATGGCGCGAACTATTTCGATAGGTACGAGTTTTTTGAGGATATTTTGTTCAAATAAATTTTAGGATATCAACCTTATATTGTTCGATATTTATATTGATATTTAAATCGTATGCAACTTCGCACCTTTATTTTAATAATATAATTCACTATAACCACGATTCACGATTTGATAGTAATTCACTATAACCACAATTTTTTTCCACTATCAGGAGAAATCCGAAAGTCGGAGTAGCAAATATGTTTGTCCTGATTTTAATTAAATTAATTTTAAGCGTCATCAGATTTTTGAAAAATCTATTGTAGCCGGAAATCGAGAACATTGTTTTAAAAAAAAAACAATATATTTATATTGTTTATAAGCTCGTTAGTAAAGTCGCATAAAAGGATAAAATTCTGAGAACTTAAGTCTGGCGTTAAATTAAAGGAAACTCAGTGAGCTCACAAGTTTTAAGAAATAATGTTATATTTCTTCAGGTAAATTAAATTAAGGCTTTTATAAACTTTTATGTTCTATTGGAATAGAACGTTTGTAAATAAAACTGATCAAAAAAACAAATAAAATATATTTAATACTTAGAGACTAAGGTTTTAGATGTCTCAAAGGCATTATATAGTTGTTACAGACAGCCTACCCACAAAATAACAAAATGAATTCAAAAAATTCAAAAATGGTACCAAAGTACCTTACACTATTTTTTAATTTTAATTTTAAACATTTTTTTTTTAATTTTAAAAATTTTAATATTATAAAAATGTATAAAATTACTTTACATAATTAATAAATAAATTACTATAGTGATATTGTATAGCAGTAAAGCATTCAAAACGTCGGGAACCAAAAATCAAAATAAATCCGCGAAAAAATCCGAAAAGATTTATATAAAGTTTTATTTAAAATATTTTTATATAATGCCCTAAACTATCAAGTTTCCACGATATTTGAATTAAAAAGATCATCATATGAGAACTATAACAATAATTATTGAAAATAAAAATTTATGCATCTATTACTTAAGCAACAGTACACATACACTACACATACAGTACCTACATAGCAAATGTGCACCTAATAGTAACAGGTTGGTATGTTTCATATTGAAAATTAATGTAAATTAAGTTGAAATAAACATGACCTAAAAAGCTAAGTAGATGTCACCAATCTATCCATAACCTGTATTGTGACTAATAGAACAAAACACCACCATGTGATTTGAAATAACTATGAGTGACAAAAAATACTGTTTTCTTACATCGTCTTAGTACGTGTGTTTTTATTGATTTTACTACTACTACTACTACTGCTAATACTAAACGTTATCTTATTTTTTATATTACCATTTACCTTATAGTATGAAATTTTCATGCTACATAATATATCTTTGATTTTGAAGTAAAACTTCTTAACACAGAGCGTTAGGAAAGGCGTGATCGAGCGAGACGAAAGTTTCTTGCCATGGTAACCGTTGTTATTGTCTGACAAATTATATATAATATTATATACTTTTCTTAAGTGATATTTTATAAATATATGATTGTAATATGCCTAATATGCGTTATTTCATTATTTTTTTTAGTATCTCACCTATCCTAATTATTTAAAACATAAGTTGAATTTCATAAAGAGTACCGACAACCTACAGAAGTTTTACTTCTTACGCGTGTACACATTCATACACGCACTCTTTAAATTTTTTTTAACTATCTCGTTGGTCTAGAGGTCGAGAGGTCATGAGTTAGAACAGTCGGTAACAGCTAAAAGCAACGAAAATAAACAAATAACTTTGAAATAACTTTACCATTTACTTCTTCTAAAACATTAATTCATGAAACATTCATTGTACAAACTCGGTGTTTTATTTTTATATCTATTTCATAATAAAAGAAACAAGTTTAGAAATAACCATACCAGTTTTTAAAAACGTGTTGCTAAGTATGAAAATTTAGTTTAATTTATTTAATAGACCCACTTCTTGCCTGCAAGTTTGCACGCACATTATATTAATATTAAATTCATTGATAATTCTTATAATATATGAATATGAGAGTTAATTGAAATGATTTTAAGTTCGAAAATAAGCTTTGAAAAATCCTTGAAATCATTCAATCTCGAATAAGGAAAAACATTCTAAAGGAAAAAGATAGACTAAAGCCTCAAATCTTTGCTAATCCTTCCATTCTTTCCCAAACAAAGAGTATATAAACGGGATCTTACATAATTTTAAAAAAATGTGTAATATACAAACCCAATCAGAATATTACTTTGTCAGACTTTTTGCCTATAGATTTGCACGCGTACATTTTAGTAATAGGGTTCCGTACCCAAAGGGTAAAACGGGACCCTATTACTAAGACTTCGCTGTCCGTCCGTCTGTCTGTCTGTCTGTCCGTCTGTCACCAGGCTGTATCTCATGAACCGTGATATTTAGACAGTTGAAATTTTCACTGATGATGTATTTCTGTTGCCGCTATAACAACAAATACTAAAAAACAGAATAAAATAAATATTTAAGGTGGCTCCCATCACGGAATAGGTAAAAAAGTCAATTCTGTGGCTCAGATACAACAAACGTGATTTTTTTGCTCATTTTTGCTCGATATTGATAACGGCAACAGGTAGACGCTTGAAATATTCACAGGATATTTAGTTATATATTCACTTTAAAAATAAATAATTAAATTAAAATATAACAAATATGTCTGTTGTATAGGAGCCCCCATGTTTTTTACTTTTTATAGATAATAGAACGGAACCCTTCGTGCGCGAATCCGACTCGCACTTTTTCTATGTCATTACGTGGGAATCACTAGACTTAAGTTTCTAACAAATGGTGAACATACAGCCAACTAAACATTTAAAGAATACAGTATGTTTATTCTGTATAATATATTAATTTTATGACTATATAGAAGAGAATAGAATTTTACCTTCAACAAGAAGCAAATCAATGTTAAACCCTTAAATAAACCAGTTCTAATAGCGGTAAAGCCACTTAAGCCGACAATATTACACATTTTAAAAAGTTGACAAAACTTGTTTTTGTGCCAAAAAAGACTAACCATAAGCGTCACTTTGACCCCACGCGACTGTTCATGATTAGGTACTCAAGTAACGCCGCTTTTGGTAGGAATGGACATTAGAGCCAAGGGTAATAAAACCAGGTTTGCATATTACCTACTACTCGCAAAAGATCTAGTTGGGAGTGTCTGATAACATTCTCATGTTCATACATATATCTTGTTCATCACAATATAAAATATTCACCGTTAGTCACCATATTAATAAAAAACCAAGATATTTGTAATTTAAAAATAAGTTTCAAAAGAATATTTTATCTCACTAATATTATAAATGTGAATGTTTAGATGGATGTTTGGATGTATGGATATTTGTTACTCAATCACGCCAGAACGGTTGAACGGATCTAGATGGAATTTGACATAGAGATAGATAGTCTGGAATAACATATAGACTACATTTTATCCCGAAAAAATTTACGGTTCCCGTGGGATAGATTTGTTTTTGTTTTTCTAGAGGCGACAATACGGCGTATGATATATTTTAAAATTTAACAAAACTACATTAAAAAATTGATGAATTACATTACTAATACTGACATTTTATATGCTTGGAAAAAACAAATGCATCCAAGGACATGTACACATTAATCTAATCTTTGTGTTATCAGGTGCAGCACGTCTTGCAATCTATATAAAATATGTATATGTTGGTGAAAGGCCCTTTTTCTATTTTTTCTATAATGTAAATATTAAGATAAGGATGTTTAAAAGATAAAATTTATTACTTATTAGCGTCAATGCAAATCTTGCTATATATAATATGTTTATTAGTTAATGACATAGCCTGCTATTATTTCTTAATTCAATTTTAAGCGACCAGACCATTAGGTCAAAAGAAGGTTTCTAAACTCATGAACATTTTAAATCGATGAAGCAAATGAGTATTAAGCTCTAAAATAAGAAATATTTAAATATTTTAGAATATAACAAAAAATACATGTACATAAGCATAAAAGGACTCTATAAAATGCTCAACAAATAAAATCTAAATACCGTACTCAGTTTTTAATTTTTCAGTATAAAGGAACAATGATTGCCAAATTTTAAGTGGTTGACCTCAACCGTTTAAACATTACATATTATTTACAGTGGAGTTAACAAGCAATTTGACACTCACTGTTTTAAAAATAAATATTGTTTTATATCTTAATGTCAAGTCTAAATAAGATGACTAATTTTTTGTCCCGGCTTTCACGATTATTATTCATAACAGACTTTTGTATTTTTATATAGATTTGTATTTTAACTTCATGTAAGTTAAATATCGTGAGAAGTAATTAACTTCACCTAATTTTTGAAGTTATACTTCTTTTATCACGTTTGGAAAAAAATATGTTAGAGAGTTGTGACATACGGCATGAAATCTTTAGCTATTTTTGTTCTGTTACGCCAAAGAAGTATAATTTCTTACGTGCGTACATAAGTACACACACACGTTTTTTTTTATAAATTTTCCATTTTTAATTTCAGGTGATGCTACTTGATAAACATCAAATTGCTGTTGTGACTATTCAAGATGCGTTTTTAGATGATGAAAATATAGTAATAGGTAATCTAAGCACAGCTATTGGATATGAATTAAAAGTATTAAGAACTGTTGTAGTATCTGAAAGTAATGAAAACACTTTAAGAAAAAAACGTGCTGAAACAAATGGATCTGGTGCATCATTGCAGCTTTATGTTTATGGGGTGAAAGAAAATAAACCAGTCGATGTTACTAAACTAACTAGGTAAATGCATATTTTTTAATAATAACACGATATTTTGTCGAATTTCTTTACCTTATAATTTTAAAACCACAACAAGGCTTAATGTCGTCTATACACGTTAAGTGTTAGCAATTGTATGTTCTGTAATGCTAATATAGTACGTTAAGCAATAGCCTAGCCTTACTAGCATTTATATTAAGCCTCGTTAGCATAAAAAGATAGGACGTACCAATCGAAACTCAAATTTTAAATTCCATGGCGAAAGAGAAATTTCTATTTTTTAATTTAAGAAATTTCTATTTTTTAATTATAGATTTTTAACCGTCTTCAAAAAAGGAGGTTATCAATTAGACACGTATGTATGTAATATTATTGGAACTGCAAAATATTCACATATGATAATCTACTAGGGCTTCAAACGCATATACAAAATTTTATAGGTGTATGTATGTATGTTTGTCCATGCATTTCTCCGAAACTAGTAATCGAATCGTGATGATTCTTTTTTATTTGTTTACATTTATTTCAACTTAGGGAATAATAAAGATTTAATCAAAATCTGTTTAGTAGGTTTTATGAAATGGACTAGAACGTGTAACTAAAAATTACGAAATAAAAAAAATAAAGAGTGCGTGTATGAATGTGTACACGCGTAAGAAGTAAAACTTCTGTAGGTTGTCGGTACTCTTTATGAAATTCAATTAAGTTTTAAATAATTAGGATAGGTGAGATACCAAAAAAATTATTAAATAACGCAATTTAGACATATTACAATCATATATTTATAGAATATCATTTAAGGAAAGAATATAATATTATATATCATTTGACAGACAATAACAACGGTTACCATGGCAACAAACATTCGCCTCGCCCGATCACACTTTTCGTAACGCTCTCGTCACGCATTCACCAGCTTACTCCCCAAGTCAAGCGTGCGTAAAGAAGTTTTACTTCAAAAAGTTATTAAAAAAATAAAATAAACTGACTTCAAAAATCTACTAAACAGTAAATAACTGATTGGTAGTTTTCATTCACTATAGATACTTAATCAGATATTTTCGATATTTAAGAAGATATATACAATTACATACATGACGTGTTATACATATTATACTACGAACATCATCATTAGTGGTTATTAATCTTGTGGGGCAGTCATCATCGTTATTTCCCCTCATATACATATTATATAGAAGCTTTGATACACATACATAAGTATAAATTAGTCATTCGCATATTGAAAATAATAGAAAATTTCATTTATAAATTATTTTAGAGCCTTCATTATTTCGTTTATGAGCGTTAGTGTGAATTAACTATTAACTTTAATACTTTGTACATATATAGAGATACAAGTAAATGTGTTTTATCTATCATATTCATATATTTCCTGCGTATAAATTTATAGTTATATCTAAGATAGTATTATGTGATCTGTGGTTATATTATAAAGAGGTAAAGTTTGTAAGCTTCTAAATTTGTACGTTAGGGATGATATCTGAAACTATTGATCTGATTCTGAAAATTCTTCACTAATGAGTACTACATTAGTAATTAGTACCTACATAGTACATACATTACCGCCTAGTGCTAAAGGCTATTTCCAATAAATTGTTTGCTCTCAAAAAATACAATAACTTTAATTATAGTCGGAAAAGTTGGTTGATGAATTGCTTTATCGACTACCTAAACGGTATCTAATCTATACTAATAAATAAAATTGAAGTGTCTGTTTATAATCTATACGTATAATATATAATAAAAAAAATAAGTCGCTAGTGTCAAAATAAATTATTAGTAAAAACACAAACTTTTATGTAAATGCTCTACAAAAATTTAAATTAAATGAAACTAAACAATTACATTACACAATTTATACGATATAAAAGCTTGTCGCGAGACTTACCTATTTAAATATGATATTCTTGTTTATCTACACAGGTATAGGTATAGGTAATTTTTAAAATTTTTGTGTCTGACTGTTTGTTCCGGCTAATTTCCGAGACGGCTGAACCTGTTTTGACGGAGCTTTCGCTGGCAGATAGCTAATGTTATAAAGAGAAAATTTATTTTAAAAAAGAATTAGGGTTCCCCGCAATAAAATTAAAACCCATGAAATAATAATCAGAATCCTCGTATCTAGGGACATACTCTCATCACTTCGCTCGGCGAAGTGAGAGTAAGTCGCTAGTAAAGTAATAAAAATATGTATGGCAAAAAGACACCTAGAAACGAACCCTATACCATACCCAACCGTGTGTCCCTAATCCTAATGGGGAATATTCCAATTAAAAGTTTAGCTGAAGTATTTTTTTTTTTTTGTTTGAAAATTGAAAAATGAAAAATTGTAGTGTAAGATATTGGTTCTGCTACCACTTCAGAAAGAGAATGTCTATTTAATTTGAAAGCCTTGAGAGAGAGTGGTGAAAAAACTAGAGCAAGAGCATACCTACTATTGTTCTCTTTCTTATTAGTAAGGAGTATAAATTTAATGATTTGGCATTACACTTATGTTACAAATTTTTTTTAATATACCAGCAATATCTTTTTTTTTAAATAAAAATAATAATATCATGATATTTCTTTTTTCAGTGATATTACTAACAGTAATATAGTGACAGTAAATGTAGCAAGAGCACTATCACTTCAAGATCATCTCGACACTGTTGAAACATGTCCAGTTCAAGGCATAGGGCTCTTAGTGGCTACCATAATCCTTGCAGTCCTGTTAAACATATTAATTTTAGCAATAGCATTATGGTTTTTCTTAAAATGGTAAGAAAATTATTGTGAGTTTTATTTCTATATTTATGAACATATGATAATCAAAAAAAAAATATTTTTATTGCAGGAGGAAAACACAAAACTACGAACAATTTAGTGATCGTAACAGTGTGTTATCGCGTAATGACACTGTCGAATTTCCCAAAATTGAAAATATAACAAAACCCAGGCTAAATATTAGTGAGCTAAAGAGAAGTGAAAGAAGACTTCAAGAAATGCTTGACATACCAATTCAAGATGTTAGAAAGGAACCTGAAAAAGAAGAAAGCAAACAAATAGAACCACCGCCATCACGTGAAACAATTGTGAACTTTTCCACACCTGAAATGCCTATAGTTATACAGTCAATCGATAAACTGAAAGACAATGCCGACGAGTCTGAAGAGGATGATGAATTCGGGGAACAACAAAAGCAAAAACCAAGAAAATCTGTTGTTACGTTCAACGAAAATGTAGAAAAGATCATTCATTTAGAAGATGGAATTGAAGACAGTCCTGATTCGGATATAGAAATTTTTAAATTTTAATTTTAATAATTTATAACTAACTTATTGCTTTATATTATCAAAATGTGTCTTACTGTACATGAATTTTCGATTAAATTCGATTTGCTCAATACAGATATATTTTCCTTAAAATATGTTATCAGTTACTCAGTTGCAAAAAAAGAAACTCAGCGTGCAGGAGTTAAATTATCCAGTCATTGTCCTCTTTACGGGTGACCCTAAGATAACATCAAACATTATGAGTTTTGCCTAATACTTAAGTGGAACATCTAAGTAGGTGGTCAAAGGTAGGTGTAACAAGCCTTAAACTTAAAAATAATGACCTGTAACTGAGTATATTTTAGCAAAATGAAAAATTTATGGAATAACTAAAAAACGGTTCACTTCCAAGATTTGTTGATATTTATGGAAAACACGAATGTCGCCTTTTTAAAATTCTAGACGTATTCGTCAAAATTTATGAATCTGACCTAAAAACCGTTGTTCCCAAACGTTTTATCCGGTTTCTCTCATGAGGTAGATAAAAATCCTGTTATAATTATTTAAATAAATATTATGAAACGTTTAAAAATGTATCTCCTTAAATATTTAGGAAGTTTTTCACAAACACCGCTAAGCGCTACGCAAAATGTTAATGTTATGACCATACTCGTTTTTTTACAGTTATTCTTTTGACACAGTATTTTAATAGGAATTTAATATACAATTCAAACTTTGAGATTCTACTAAAATTTTAAATCGTAATAAAATGTCCTAAGATATAAGATAATAGGGTTCTATTTACCAAAATATTCTCATTAAAGTGTCAACAATAATATTGATTAGTTTATAATTTATATGATATTTCAGGATATTTTTTTTACATGTTACACATATGTATTTATTGGAATAAAAATTTATTTAATATTTATTTCTTTTAATCCACACATGTTATAAAATAGAAACAAAGCGAAACCTGTACCGGTAATTTTTTTTTTTTAAACAGTGACTATAACGTATTGTATATATAATAATGACCCCAAAACCATAGTAATTTAAATTCTTGTTTGTTTGTCTGTTTGTCTGCATGTCTATATGTTTGTATATCGGTGTGCAATTTACGCAAAAAGTACTAGATTTTAACAAAAATTTGTGTAGTGATAACTTATTACTCGAGTCAACATAATAACTAGTTTTGTCGAATCGTCCTTAGAAACTTACATGGCTAACGTTGGTCAAACCTAAGGAAATACATCAAAACAATATACTAAAAAATGATAAAAAATCTAACAAAATAACTACATATTTCTATCTATTTAAAACGTATCTATTTAAAACCGTACCTACGTAATCTATTTAAAACCTGAGGACGTAAGTTGCTAATCACTACATAGTATAAAACTAAGTCGCTTCTCGCTGTCTGTCTGTTCTTATATAAGCTTAGATCTCTAAAACTACGGATTTTGATGCGGTTTTTTTAATAGATAGAGTGATTCAAGAGGAAGGAATATGATGATATAGTAGAGAAACATTGATAATTTTAGAGGTTTCTTATGTGATGTCGTAAATAAACACATTTTTTTGCGCTTACATTGCAAACGCTGGCTGAACCCTTCGAGATAGATCAAAATAATGTACTACAGTATTGTACACCTTAAAAAGGTCTACAAAAAAGTTCGCGATGGCATATGTCTATCTCTTAAGGATAACATAATATATACATTTTACTATATCCAAGCTAGGGACGAACCCGAGCGAAGCGAGGGTGAGTCGCTAGTATTATATAATGTAGAAAACAAAATAGACCTAACAATAAACTTTACAAAGTACTTATAAGTTACTTAATAAAAAACAATTACATAAATATAACAGTACCCAATAGGTTAGCATAAGGTACATGAGTTTGGCGGATGATAACTTTTAAATAACATGTTCATTGCTATCTAAGCGACGCCTACGCCTTACTTTTTTGCTTTACAGAATCTTTTATTTTATTATTTAAGATTGATCGCGGACAGCTGCTATTAATCTGCTATATGTAAAGTGCATCGCCATCGTAAAATCACAAGATAGATGATCTTATTGTTCTATTTAGGGTTCCGTATCCGCAGGATCGGATAGAGGGTATGCGTGCTATATGTATAAGCTATCTAAGCTGAGTTTACGCTGTCTCTCTAACTTTAGAGGGTTTTATTCATAAGCCTTATTAACTACAGATTTAATTTACAAAAAATAATAATAATATAGTTATACTAATTATATAAAAATGCATTTTATTAGTTCAGATAAAAGAAACACGCATACCACCTGTAGACATACAGGTGGTTATGTGGGACTCACCGGCTAGAAAAGTCAGTACTACCCACTAAAACCCAACAAAACCTCCACTGTCTTAATAGGGCGTCGCAGGATCGCTTACGCACTCAACCACGACGCCCCAACGGCAATTCTGCCGACGGCAGACCACAACCATAGGGTTGCTCAACGATCGACTCTGCTATCAGAAAGATACCAGGAGCAACCCGCATGGCACACCGCCCACCAAGGTGGGCCACCAGTGCGTTTCTTGGCTTCGCGCCCGGCTGGATTGCAGGACGCTACTGAGCTCCTCCACCACGAAAAGGTGAACGCACATCGGGGGGGATAAAAGAAATAACTATAATTTATCTTACGCAAATAAAAATTGTAAATGACATGATTATAACCAAAAGCAGAAAGAAGGCACTTAGCTGGCCGTATTGACTCATAAAAATGTTTTATCTTTTGTGGAAAAAAATACAAAAATATTCAAATACCTTGTGCACATCAATAATGTGGGGTTCATAAACTTGAAATATTTATAACTTTCTAAGAATTTATTCGATGTTTTATTATTGATTTTATTATTTAAAACTTTAGGCACATCGAGTAAGGGAAATCTACTCAGCATATAGATTTCGTAATATTAAATCTGATAGAGCAAGTCCTATATGTATGTATGTCTGTTTGTATAAGTATAGAACTTTGTAGTGTGCTTTTCATCAAATTAAGCAGCAACTTAATTCTCAAGAGATTTTTACTATTCATATACCTACACTCTTCATCTGCATTATAAAGATTGTCTTCAACTTTAATAATATTTTACAGACAGATGTGACATTTTTAACAGAATTTGGCTAGGTTTTTTTATGAATATAAATTTAAGCTCTAAGCTAGCTACGTCCCTAACAGGAAAAATAAAACTAAACATCATTTATTATAGGTATATCGCACTGAAGGTGGTAAAAAATGGTGTTAAATATTCCTTACTTAATACTAGCGACTTAATTTAAGGTTTTCCTGTGCGAAGTTTTTATTGTGACTGTGCGTTACCTGTCAGTAGTTTATATTATAACTAATTTTATCTGCTTAAAAAAAACGTGTGTGTGTACTTATATACGTATGTAAGAAGTCATACTTCTTTGGCGTAAGAGAACAAAAATAGCTAAAGATTCCATCCTGTATGTCACAACTCTCTGTTTATAAAAAGAATGCAGCTAACTTCATCATGTCGCTTTTTGGCTGTCGGTGTGCGCGAGCAGCGTAAAAATTTTACTCTCATATTTTTTTCCAAAACGTACCAAAAGAAGTATAACTTTAGAAACTTACACATATATTTAATGTATATAAATCATAATTAATAATTTTATTACAAACATAATATTATACCTATTATGTTTGTATTAAAATTATTATTTATGCATAATTCGCATTTTTGATCAACTAGGTAGCTAACAATGCCTATGTTATTATTTACTCCAGCTCATCATCCATGTGCGTATTACATCCAAATCGGTCTAGCCATTTCAGAGTGAAACAGTAACAAACAGAAATATAGTTCAACTAGCAGTACCCGAGGCTTTGCCCGCGTTGAAACTTCCGATCGCTACCATATTCACAGGATCAACCGCTGGTATAATCTGAAGATTGCTTGGAAAATTTATCAAAATTACTCCAACCGTTTTAAAGTCCATAATAAACACACATACTCGTACACACATCGATTTCTATATACATAGGTACATACTATATATACGGGTAGGATTAGTTAAAAAAATTCGTCAAAAATAATGTAAAATAATGCTCGCCCGACCGGCAGCATTACAGACATAGCTCTGCTGCTCCCACTTCAAAATTTTATTTAAAAAATCAAATACATATAAGATAGCCTATAGAATTTTATATACCTAACTAGCGACTCAACCTCGCTTCGCTCGAGTTCGTCCCTAGGTTGATTCCCCGTACAAACTTTCATCCCCATTTTCACCCATTTTTATGATTTCCGGGATAAGAGCATCCTATCCTTCCCAGGGTCTTACACTATCTTCTTACCAAATTTCATCTAAATCGGTTTAGTAGATCCAGAGATTACCCCCTACAACCTCACAAACTCACTATCTCACAAACTTTACCTTTTTATAATATTAGTATTGATTAGCAACTGCATCTATGCAACAGTAGTATACAGGTACTTCATATCTATGTCAGAATATTACTGAGTGCCTTTTAGCTTTAAGAAGCTTGTATAATAATTTGATACTAGAAACACGTGGGTAATAAGCTGATTAAATCTGAAAGAGACGATTGGTTTTAATACTCTTAACAAATTAATTGATTTTACATCTCTATATCTATTTCCTATTTCTTAACACGCACGCAAATAACTTTTAGGTCCTCAAAAGAATTAATTTCATAGAATAGGAATACAGTACAGTAATATGACCTTTTTGTTAATTAAAAAGTTGGTTCTCACGTGACAATTACCACATACTTAATATTCCTTCATTTTCTGCATCTCTTCTTCTTCTATTTTGAATTTTCTTTACAGAAAATGATCATAAAGGATTACTGGGAAACATAAATCTTGTATTTTAAGGTATTTTATATTTTCAATTTGCTCTCGATTTGCATGCCAAACGCCATACACGATCAACAACAGCAAATAATCTTATCCCTACGCTATACCTATATTATATATATACGCTACATATATGACGACACGTTTGGCTCAGTTTGTAATAACTCTACTTGCTGTGCCAGCGATCGCGGGTTCGAGTCCCGCTGGGGGCATTCATTTGTGTAATCAGCACAAATATTTGTGCTCCAATCACGCGTTTATATTTATAATATATGTATATGTATTTAAAGTTATATATTTGTAGTGTATCATCTATCTAGGATCCCTAACACAAGAATCGTAGCTTACCATGGAACTAGATGGCGATGTGTGTTAACGTCCCAACAATTTATTTACATCTACATCTATATTGGGGACAGAAGTTACTTATACTGCTATGATTTCTCTTAGAGTAAAAAATCTTTCCTCCGCTACCAAAAGGTAACTTATTAAATTTTAAGAGATTGTCAGTATAATCCAATTATTCAGATTACTCTCAGGAGTTAACGAAGCAATTAAAAATGTACGGGGATTCACTAAAAGTGGTTAAACTCCTTAATAAGATTTACTTATATAAAAATGCCGTGAGCAGAATACCAACCACAGTATAAGAGCTGAGTCGCTGACAGTAACTAGTTTATAATAAAATATGTGTGTACATTTTAATATATTTTGTAATTTAAAAGCTCCGAGTATTAGCGTAACTCATAATTGTTTCTTAGGTTGGTTTATTCTAAGGACACAATTATTAAAAAGTCATTTGATATTATACTGCACGTACATATTTAGGACAAGTTAATGAATCAAAGAAACAATAAAATAGAACTAATAGTAGTAGTGCAAACTACATATTCATTTTTTTTATATTATTATCAAAAAATTTCGTATGTAAATCGAATATCAAATCGCCATTCGACTTAAATGTCTAGAATTAAATAAAGGATGAGAAAACTGTGAGTATTCTAGTTCGAACATTTTTTTTTTGTACGTATATGTAATATATAAAAACATACACTAGTATACGTGCAGAAATCATATTTTCAAAATGTATGAAAGTCATGTACGAATATATCACTAACATCTGTTGGTGACACATTTATGATTAAGTTTTCATTCACATCTTAAAATTAAGACTTTCATGATGAGACAACGAAGGAAAAACGTGTCTTGCGTACTTAACGCTTGTATTTGTTTAGTTACAGCTGAATAATAAACAGGAATTAACAACAGTTATTTTTACCGAAGTCAAAAAAGGAGTAAGTATTTAACTTTTGTATATGTTCTCCTTTTGTCTATGCTCCTAAAAATCGCACCCCTGTGGTCGGTGCGTTTTAATTTTTTTTGAGCGGAACCCTAATTCTTTTTCTAAAAGAAAAGTACCTGCCAGTGAAAGTCCCATCAAGATCAGTCCAGCCGTTTCGGAGATTAGCCGGAACAAACAGACAGACAGAGAGGCAGAAAGACAGACAAAAATTTTAAAAATTGCATTTTTTTATGGGTACCGTATATCATTCTATATGCATTTAGTAAAAAGCTTTTATTTTGACATTACTAACAGACACTTCAATTTTACTTATCTGTATAGATAATTTTAAAGTTAATGTACCTTTTTACTAAACAGTAATTATTAAATTTTCAAAGTCCATTTAACGGAAGATAAAATCAAATGTTAAAAAATAAACATTGTGGGCTTAATTAAGAACGCATATAGGTACGAATAAAATCCATGACGTTTTTGTTTTAAAATATGATAAGATACGTAAAAAATTAAAACTGAAAATTATTTTATTAATATTTATTGTACTTGACTCAAAACCGTATCGGGCTCGTTGGAAATATGTAGGCGTAGGTCGAATACGTAAATTCCTTCTGAACCTGTGTCCATTAAGTTCGGCTTGGTTAACTTATCATCGTGAATTGTGCACTGTGTTTGAGTCTCCCGCCTAATACCTGCTTACTACTTCGCTAACTATTATTAACATTTATCGTTTCAATAATACTTTTTAGATTTAAATTGCAAAACAATTGTTTTGGAAAATCACTTAAAACTAGTAATAAAGTTTCAATTTTTCAGCAGGCATAATTTTCAAGATATTTTATTATAACATAAAGCTCCGACGAAGGATTTCTTATTTTATGAAGGGCAAAAGAGAAATAGATATAAGGAAATTATGATTCCAATAATCAAGTGCATGAAAAATAAAATTATTTCTATCTATACGTTCAAAACAGAATTCTTTATGTTTATATATATAAAAATTTAATCATATTTTATTTTCGCTTCACATGTGATTAAATTTATATTTAGTCTTCGCATTACATACATAATAGGTATGTGCCTATACTCTTAATTAAAAGGATCTTAAGTGAAAGGCGTTAAGGATCTATCCAACTGATCAAAATGCAAAATAAAAAGAACATATTGAAATAACTCGTCCAGCCAAAACTTTAACTGAGCATCACACATAAATAAATTACAATTCAATTTTCATATACTGTATTGGAGAAATATTCCATTTATTTTCATTCTTCTAAAACCTTGGAGACATTTTAGAAAAATATGCATTATAGTTTATACACAGTTGACCTCAAGACTCTCGTTTCTACTTGACTATTGATAATTATATATAATATATTACCTACACCTATTTTCAACTTATTAGCTATTATATAGAAGTAACAATTAAATAATCATAATATATGTAATTTTTATACCGCATCTCGCGATTGTAGAAGTCAAATCTACTCAGTCGTTATAAGACAATCAACAAACTAAACAACAAGACATAAAAGGTAGGTAAGCATAACAACTTTGTCATAATTTATAGCTTATTTTATTTCGTCAGTCGTAAAACTCTTAAATTAAATTGGCTTTAATGATTAATGAACTAACTCTTGCTGTATGTAAATAGCTACCAACGTTTCTATAACTTTATTAGAAGGTTTTATAACTCAAATGCCAAAATAATTGAGTTAAAACTATTTTTAATAAACATACTGTTTGTTACTTAAGTGTATATAATAATTATTATAAAATATGTTTTTCCACATAACTATAAAAGGCTTGTATTTCCTAGAAAATAAATTTGCGTTCCACATATAATTTAAAATTAATACTACAGTTTGACATGGAAATGACGAAAATGTGATAATCAAATTGCCACATCGCTATAGACGAGGACATATGATATTTATAAATAAATATTATGCTATCATAGTTCCGCTTTGCAGTATTAGAATAATTATTATAACTATTGTTATAAACGTACATACAATAACAAAATAAAATAAAACCGGCCAAGTGCAAATCGGACTCGCGCACGAAGGGTTCCGTACCATTGTCTTAATGGTACGACAAATGAGGATATTATTATTATTGAGTTAGAAATAAATCTATATTTTTAATTTAATAATTAATTTAAGCTCAACAATAATTTGGTTATATTCTACCATTAATTTCTTTAGTATAAAGCTTTGAAAGTGCCATTAGGAAACAATAAGACGGTCTTATGAACACTTGGTTGGATTAAGCCATTTATTACTCGAACAATCAGTAACATAATTAGCATTAAAACCATTGTACTACTTTGTTTCCAAAAAAATACATTAATAAAATTTCACAAAATCGATATAAAATTACAACTAATATAAAGAAGTAAGAACTCAAAACTGCGTATTACTTACAAGCAAAACGACAACAACAAATAAAAACAAATCTATCCCACGGGAACCGTACATTTTTCCGGGATAAAAAGTAGCCTATTTGTTGTTCTAATGTACGAACTATATTATTGTAAAATTTCATTGAAATCCGATCAGTAGTTCTTGTGTACTAAGCTGTATTAGTTACTATAGTTTTTTAACTATCCCAAAGGAACTCTTTAATAATCCGAGATTATCTAAAATGTTGACCGGGGATATAAAGGATATAAATCGGTCCAACAGTTTCGGAGATTATCGCGTACAAACAGACAAACAGACAGAGAAACAAAAAAATTGAAAAAAAACTGGATTTGTTTTATTTGATTTTTTACATCCCCCTGACTCGAGTTTTAGTATATATTTTTTTTTTCAATGTACAAACATTCCACCTCTACAGTTTTATTTTATCTGTAGATATATTTGATATAAACATATAGGAACTAAAGGTAATCTATTTTTTATTAATGCTGACAATGATAAATACTTGATTTACATCATTTATATAAAAATATTCTATAATTATTAGTAAATTGATTGAGTGTTTTGCGCAGATTCATCATTTAGAATTTGGCGGAATACATATTACTCGTTTAATGCCTTGGGGATAAACAATCAGATTTTTTTATATTTTAGAATATGATTATGATAATCAAAACGTATTTATTCTTTTCTTTCATTATTAGATTATAAAGGCAATTAACTCACATTATTTTCGTTGCAAAAAAAAAACTTTTTTTTCAAATGATTCATCATACCATTAAGAATACACTCGTAGAAGGTCAGTATACGAGAAATAAGTCTCGACGATGAAAAGAGTTTAACTTTGTGAAAGTTACCAGTTAGAACCAGTAGCAATATCAATCCCTGTACCTTTAAAAATTGATTTAAATTTTTAGAAACAAAACTAAATGAAAAAAAAAAACTATACACATTTTAGTTTTACGTATTGTAAAGTCAATCATGGATATCGGAAGTAAACAAACTTATAAATAGCTCCAACTTACTACTACCTAAAAGCTTTTATATAATTCCCTAATAGGGACAAGAAGGCACAAAAAATAATGTTTCTTGAGTGGGTTTTTTAGTTTTGTATTTTTTATTTATTAGCACAAAAAATATACAAGTTACCTATAAGGATTCATAAAATATGTTAACATCCTATTAAAGGTAAGACAGATGGCTAAGGGTTATAAGGAAAACCCAAAAATGAAAGAGGATTTTTTTAAGTTTATCAATATAGCTGCTAACGTCCTCTCCAAGATTTTTAATTTTATCAAAAAAGAAAAATGTAACAGTTTCAATTTTATTTGAAAAGCTGTAAGCCGTTATATATATAAATTACCGTTAGATATTAATAATATCATAAATAAGGGTATCAATAGAAAAGATACAAACTAGTTTTTAAATACAAAATGTTAATGTGGGTGGACTAACCTCTTCACGATTGTCGCATATTAGGTCATTTACCCCAATTTATTCGGCCACGTAGGTAGTCCCGCGGTAGCCCAGTGGTAACGCGCTCTCTTGGGACACCGAGTGAAGCGGGTCAAATCCCGGGCCTCACACCTCGTTACCTTGTACTTGTATTACGGTGAAAGAAAACATCGTGAAGAAACCTATATGCCTTGAGAAGTAGCAAATTTTCGTAAGACATGTGAAGTCCGCCAACTCGTACTTGACCAGCATAATAGACTATAGCCTGATCCCCCTCGTATTGAAGGGAGACCCGTGCCTACCAGTGAGACCTTGTTGAGACCTTAAAAAGGGCTGAATATATTTTCTTAATTCATTTTGGTACATTTTTATTTTTCATTATAATTATAACATGAGCCTGAAAATTATTTCGGATCGATATCTCCTATAATATTCACTACTAACAAAGAAATAAACATACGATCGTCTTTAGATCTTACTTGCTTATATATTTATCTATATATACATAAAATGCTTTGTCCTGACTGACTGACTGATCGATCAACGCACAGCCTAAACCGCTGGTCGTAGAAACGTGAAATTTGGAGGACGTATTCCTTATATGATGTAGGCATCCGCTAAGAAAGGATTTTTCTAAATTCATCCCTTAAGGGGGTAAAATAGGGGATAAAAGATTGTATGAAACTCTGTTATTCTTAACGCGAAATGCACGAAACGTGGTATTTAGCTTTAAAATGAAAAATAAGAAATATATGTATTAGATTTTTTTCGAAATTCATCCCTTAAAAGGGTAAAAAGGGGTGATAAATTTTATATGGGAAAACAATTATTTATGATCAGAATAACTTGAAACTTGGTATTAATGCTCTTCAATAGAATTAAATAAACATGTATTTTAGTTTTTTTTTAATTCAGCCCCTAAGTGAGTAAAACTGGGCAGTGAAGTTGGAGTTGTTGAATATATTTAAATAGAGTAACATGGCTCAAGTTCTCCGTAAGTGCACACTTACTGTGTGGATATAAGGTAGAGAACGGAGATTATTCCAAACCCAAAGGAAAATTACGAATAACTTCTCGGCTGGCCACAGCAGTGATAACTATAATAGACCTAGAGCGCGAGAGAGAGAACCTAGCTAGAGAGTATCCTGCTACCTATATCTTTCTTCTGAAGGTTAGCACAACTGTAATGAAAAAGTCACCTAAGCTATGTAACGGGATTAAACTGTGAGTAATTCATTAAACATCATAGTGGCCACTGTGTTTGCTGGATGTACTCGGGGGGAATCAGAATTAAAGACGAAATCTTATACGAACTTATTTTTGCAAATAATAAAGTATTGTTGCGAAAAAGTTTATTTTTTCTGTAATTTGATCGCGGGCGAAGCCGCGGGTTCTGCTAGTCCTTAATAAACGTATAACTAAATAGATATATAAAATATTTTAACTGTTATTAAGGCAAGAAAATACTTTGTCGTTGGTGCCCAGCATAAAATAGCATTAATCCTTTTCTGATCGAGAGGATTGTAAAGTACAGAGGCAGCCCGCTTTCTAAGAATAGCGATTATTATACCCACAAAATATCCATATATTATCATTTATTATCATTCCTATTTATAATAGGTAGCTCGGTAACCGCATAGCAGGAAATGCTAAGAATATTTAGAGACACTAAAAATACGCATATTACCAAATCGACGCGACGAGAAAATCGCCAAACGTCAAAGATCAACGAGGGAGAGTTGGTAGGAAGGACGTGTATGAAGGAATTAGTAGTACCTACTACAAACTCAATTTACTTTTATCATGTCAGACTTCAACACAAAACAGAGAAGACAAGGCATAAGCTGTGAAGCAGTATGGAATTTTTCAATTAAAGTTTTTCAATGAAAACATCCCGCGAATAAAACGGAACTAAGAGAATTGCATTCCTCCACCTCCCTTGGTACCTTTTCATGAAATCCTGATTGTTTAGTATTTTTTATATATGGTATTATTGTCTTAAGTCATGTCTGAAATGACAGATGACAGTTGTCAATTGGATTCGGGATTGTTCGGTCGGTATGACGAGTGCTCCTCTCGTTTGAATTGTTTCGGTTACAAAGTAAAATAAGTATTTTCGGTCGGATTAATTATGGGCTTATATATTTATACATCACATACACACAAACACCCCTAGTGATCAGTGCCTACGCAGGATTAAGGATTCCGGGCCCGGCAACGCTTCCACGGCTAAGTCCACGTACAAGGTACACTTTATATTATAATTTATTAGCGTTAGTATATATATTTTACTCCGCGTAACGCGGATCATACATTTTGGTAGCAGAGCGTAGTTGTATTTTCGGTCTTTTACGTGTATAATACACGATATCTTTAATTTGCGAGAAATCGGTAATTTATATCTACCCCTTATTGTGTTAACATTTTGTCACGCGTTGCGGAGACAGCTGATACGGCGTTGAACTGTGTTCGTTACCTTTATACGTACATTGTCAATATAATAATTATATAATAAACTTATGATGGTTATCGGATTATATCTTGGTGATTTTTGGATTTATGTATGTTACTAATCGTGGGTTCATTATTTCATTCAATGAAATTAGCATTAAAATTGCATTAATTGAAATATACATATTATAAATTTGGAATAAGAAGTAAAAGGTTGTTCGTGAAATATATAGGATAATTATTATCGAGTTGTTTCATACGGTTTAAGATGTCATTGTTGAAAGTTAAATTTATGATATAAAGTTAAGAAGTATTATATACTTTATATTATACTGTGTTTAAAGATTAGCATCAACGGATTATAGAAATTATAATTGTAATAAAATATTATATATAGTTTAACGTTCGGAATATTTTAATATTTTATTTGAAACATTTTTTTTTTTTTTTTTTTTTGGTTTGGCTTGATTAATAATAGTTATTTATCATGTCTGTGCGGTTTAATTGGTCTCAATTTAGAGTGAAGTTGCAATGGTTGTTAGATAGTGCTGATCTTATAGACAGGCCAGAACTTTCTATGCGTTTATCGGTACGGCTTTTAACGGTGAATTCGGAATTTACGGCTTTTGAGACGTCTTACCAACGTATTCTTGAACTCGCGGATGAGACTATTACGGCGGACAGAGAAATAGTGGTTGCGGCCCGGGCGGACTATACTCGTGCTTTGGAAGCTTTTGATAAATTAATGACGATTAAATTGCAACAATCTCCTCCTACGTCGGCTTCTACTTCGGAAAATATTAAATCGGATCGGATGGAACTGGATGCTCTGTTATCACATTTACCAGGACTTCGGCTCCCATCCTTTGATGGTGATATGGATCAATGGGTTGGATTTAATAATCTTTTTGATAGCCTTGTAGATAAGCGGTCGGATTTATCTCCTGCGCAGAAATTAGCATATTTAATGTCATGTCTTTCCGGTGAACCTCGCGGTTTGGTTCAACATATTAGAATTTCGGATGAAGGTTACAGTATTGCTCGGAATCTTTTGATGAAGCGTTATCAAAATACTAGACGGCTGGCAGATGTTCAGGTTGACCAGATTTTAAAATTACCTGTAATTTCTATTCGCCTTAATGGACTTCGGACTCAATTTTTAAATCCATTAATTATGGCGGTAAATCAATTAGAGCGGCTTGGCTTTCCTGTCGAGGAATGGTCATTTTTACTTTTACATATATGTTTGTCAAAATTGCCTACTACACTAAAATCTCGGTTTGAACAGAAATTCGGATGTGAAACAGATATTATACCAAAATATTCGGAATTGGTTGAGTTTTTGGAAACGGAATGTCGGCTTTTAGAATGTGCAAGTTCGGAATCTACGCATGGTTTGTATAATGAATATAATGCGAGGCAAACAAAGCCTTCACGTAAGGCTGGTCATTATGCTGCGGTTGAAGTTTCTCCTCCATGCGCTTGCTGTGGTGAAACAAAACATTCTGTTCTGAATCATTGCTCTCAATTTAAAGCAATGACACCTTTCGCGAGAAAAGATTTAGTTAACCTTAAACGTCTTTGTTTCTTTTGCTTAGGTCCTCATTCTTATCGAGTGTGCAGCCGAATTCCTCATTGTCATTGTGGTAGTAATAAGCATCATCCAATGCTTTGTTTCAATCGGTCGGGAACCCAACAAAGGCGGGATATTAATCGGAACTCTACGGAACGGTCACCTCCTCGCATGGGCGGGGGTGGTCGCTATTATAATAGAACAGCTAGAAAATCTCCTCGGAACTCACCAACTCGTACGTCACCTTCTTCGCCGCACCAACGGGGAGAAGTGGAACGAGTTGGTAACTCTAACGGTCGAAACCATGGTCAACATTATGATGAACGGAACGCTACACGTGAGGCTGTTTATACTGGCTCACGTGGTTACTCACCAGGTCGGCGCTAGGATACGGTCCCCACCTACCCTTTTGAGACGTGCCCTAAAGCTACTGTTTTATTACCTACAGCATTGGTTAAGGTTTATTTTAATTCGGATTCGGAAAGGGGCATTACAGTTAGGGCCTTATTGGACGCAGGTTCTCAAGGGTCATTGATCACCTCTAAGTTATTGGGTAGGTTGGGGTTATGTTTAGAAAAATGTACGGAACGGGTTAAAGGTGTAGGAGGTATTGAAAATATTAATATTATCGGAAGGTCCTCGGTTACATTTTCTCCATTAAATAATTCATTTCCTAGAGTAACTACAACGGTAGTATGTATGGATACAATTGTCGGTGATCAACCGTTAATTTGTTTGAATAAATCGGTAACGGATTTAACTATGGGTTTAAGTCTCGCAGACCCAGATTTTCATATTCCACAACCAGTGGATCTTTTACTTGGTTCGGATGTTTTCGGTTCACTAGTCGGAGGTGATAAAATTATATTAAATTCTTCTGGTCTTACGGCGTATAGTACGGTTTTCGGATACATTATTTTAGGTCCAGTGGAATATATTGAATCGAGCTTAATTGATAATTCGGAATATTTCGGTGTTTCTATTTCGGATACCTTACAAAGGTTTTGGGAGGTGGAAGAACCACCAATGGCATCGCGTTTGGGTTTACCTGATGAGGAGTGTGAACTCTTTTACATTAATAATACTTTTCGGTTAGAAAACGGTCGGTTTGTTACTAAGTTACCTTTCTTGTCTAATAGACCTTTATTAGGTGATTCGAGAGTGTCGGCGGAAAAAAGATTTTTTGCCTTAGAAAAACGGTTTACTAAAAATCCCGTGTTGCGAGAAAAATATATTGATTTCATGCGTGAATATTTAAAGCTCGGACACATGTCGGTATCAAACTTTGATTTTAATAGTGACCAAGAATATTTTGTCATACCTCATCATGCGGTATTTAAAGTTTCGGATGAAAACTCTAAGTTACGTGTTGTTTTCGATGGTAGCTGTGTTACTACTTCGGGTATTTCTTTGAATCACTGTTTGCACGCTGGTCCAAAGCTACATAAGGATATAACGGAAATTTTGATTAATTTTAGACGGCATCAAATTGTTTTTATATCGGATATTAGGATGATGTTTCGGCAAACACTTATTGATAAATCGGATAGACGGTACCAGCTTATACTGTGGAGAGAGTCTCCTGATGAGCCTCTTCTTACTTACGAGCTCAACACAAATACCTATGGTTTAAAGTCTAGTCCATTTATAGCGATTCGGTCTTTATTGGAATTGGCTGAGCGGGAGCGCGAACGTTATCCCAGAGCTGCTTCAATTTTGAAGTACGATGTGTACGTCGATGATATTTTAACTGGTTGTAACACACAAAGCGAAGCGCTCGAGCTTCAACAAGAGCTGATCAAGCTAATGAATTCGGGAGGTTATGAGTTGCGCAAATGGATCTCGAACGATCCAATTTTACTTCGGAATTTGCCATATGATCATCAACAGTTACCTCTTATATTAGATAACCCAGATTTGCCAAGTTTAACTTCGGTTTTAGGTATACAATATAATCCTATACAGGATATCTTTTCGTTTCGGATGGATTTGGATCTCAAAGATACAGTGAGCAAGCGTAAAATTCTATCAACGGTAGCTAGGATGTATGATCCCAGTGGGTGGATATGCCCTATCATATTTAAGGCTAAATGTTTATTACAGCGTTTATGGCTCGGTAATTTTCAGTGGGATGAGGTTATAACTGGAGATATTGAATATGAGTGGAATCATTTTAGAAATGACCTTTCTTATATTAGAGATATTCGGATTTCGCGATGTATTATTCCTAAATCGGCTAAATGTATTACGGTTCACGGCTTCTCGGATGCTTCGGAAGCAGGATATGCTGCTGTTGTTTACTTGCGTGCGGTTTCGGATAATGGTAGCCCCTCAGTTAATTTGGTTATGGCTAAAAGCAAGGTCGCCCCAATTAGATCACGACTAACAATTCCAAAGCTGGAATTGTGCGGAGCCGTGCTCTTGCAAAAACTTCTACATCACGTTTGCCTTTGTTTGAAAAGGACCGTTGATGTCCAGGAGGTGTTCGGTTGGACTGATAGTTCTATAGTTTTAGCTTGGCTAAGAACTTCTCCTCATACTCTTCAAGTATTTGAGGCGAATCGAGTATCACAAATACAAAATTCTTCAGTACCAATTACGTGGCGACATGTACCGGGAGATTTAAACCCTGCAGATTGTGCTTCACGGGGCTTATATGCGTCGGAGCTAGTGCATCATAATCTCTGGTGGGGTCCAAAATGGCTGTCATATCCAGATTCACATTGGCCTGTGTTAACTACATCTCAAGTTACTCATTCGGAGCTGCCTGGTATGAAATGCCTCGTAGCTACCACTTCGGAATTTGTTCCTAATTTCGGATTTCTTATTGAACGTTATAGTTCCTTAGATAAACTTATATCGGTTACTGCTTGGATTCGGAGATTTCTTAATAATTGTAAACGGAAAGATAATCGGAGACTTACGGCTTATTTACTCCCTCAAGAACGTAAAGATGCGTTATTAAGGTTGATTGGGCTTATTCAAACGGAGAGTTTTCATATGGAAATGAAACGTATTCGGAACGGACAAGCGTTGAGCGGACATTTAAAACGGCTTAACCCATTTATTGATTCGGACGGTCTTTTTCGTGTTGGAGGACGACTCAAAAATTCGGATTTATCTTATAGCGCAAGACACCCATTGTTGCTTCCTAAATCGGGACATTTTATTAATCTTTTAATATTGGATTTACATTTAAAAAATTCACATGCTGGACCAAACGCACTTTTAGCTATTTTGCAACGGAATTATTGGGTACTTTCTGCTCGAAGGGCAGTACGGAAGGTTACATTTAAATGTGTTTCTTGTTATAAGTTAAAGGGAATTACGATGCAACCCTTAATGGGAGACTTACCAAGAGATCGAATTGTAGCTGCTAAACCCTTTCAAGGTGTTGGGACTGATTTTGCGGGACCCTTTTTTGTACGGTCACATAAACATCGTAATCCAAAAATCATCAAGGCTTACTTATGCGTCTTTGTATGTCTGACCACTAAATCTGTTCATTTAGAATTGGTTTCGGAATTATCAACGGAGGCTTTTATTGCCACTCTTACTCGGTTTGTTTCTAGGCGTGGCCTACCTTCGGTTATTCGGTCGGATTGTGGTACTAATTTTAAGGGAAGTGATAGATATTTAAAGGAAGTAATTAGTTTAGTTTCGGTTAAAGCAGTTTGGGACTGCTTGGGCGGGGGAATGTTTAGTATTTTTTATATATGGTATTATTGTCTTAAGTCATGTCTGAAATGACAGATGACAGTTGTCAATTGGATTCGGGATTGTTCGGTCGGTATGACGAGTGCTCCTCTCGTTTGAATTGTTTCGGTTACAAAGTAAAATAAGTATTTTCGGTCGGATTAATTATGGGCTTATATATTTATACATCACATACACACAAACACCCCTAGTGATCAGTGCCTACGCAGGATTAAGGATTCCGGGCCCGGCAACGCTTCCACGGCTAAGTCCACGTACAAGGTACACTTTATATTATAATTTATTAGCGTTAGTATATATATTTTACTCCGCGTAACGCGGATCATACACTGATGATGCAAAAAATGATAAAAAAAATTATTAGTTACGATGGTGTTTAAATCCGCTAACTACTACACTTCATTTAAAGGTTCCACTGTATATGACTGGATTCGCTGCGAATAAAGCCTACTAATTTTATAAATGCAAAAGTTTGTGAAGATGTATGGATGTCTTTACGTATAGATGTATGGATGTTTATTACTTTTTCACGCAAAAACTACTAAATGGATTCTAATGAAACTTTACAATAATATAGATCATATATCAGATAAACACATCCTTTTTATGCCGGAAAAATGTGCAGTTCCCGTAAGATAGATTTGTTTTTGTTTTCCTAGAAGCCCGAACCCGAGCGAAAAGTCGGTGAGCCGCTAGTAAATAAATAAAGAAGCTTTAGATAGTTATTCGTTAAACGTTTTTCTATTTAAACTAAAGTTTATACCAATACTAGACTTAACTATATTAAATAATTAAATATAGCTTCCTTCTGTATATTCATAGAGGTGCACTCGTATATGTATACGGTACATAAATACTTGGAGAAAAAACCAACGTCCCATATAGACATATAATGTACATACGTAAGTCTAGATTCTATATGTGGATCATTCTTCTTTTCTTGCGACAATGAATTGCCTCGGTGGTGTAGTGGCTAGCATGTACGGCTGCACACCCGGAGGTCCTGGGTTCGAGTCCCGGGTCGGGCCAAGTTTAGTTATTGAATCTTTCTGTCTAGTAAGCCTCAGTAGCAGCCCGGAGTTGGGAAGTTGGCGGTGTTTCACCCCCGTGCCTCGGTGAGCACGTAAAGCCGTCGGTCCTGCGCCTTAACTCTCACCGGTCGTGTCGAATAGTCGTCCCACCGGAGTATGAGAGTGACAGGAATAGAGAGTGCACTTGTGTCTGCGCGTACATTTGTGCACTATAATATCTCCTGCGCAGTTGGCTAGTCTCAATGAGATTGGCCGCCGTGGCCGGAATCGGTCAGGAGGACATCATCATTTCTCAGTTTTTCGAGTTTTTCAAGTAACAATATTTTGATTTCAGTGTTAGATATTTTTTTGCAAATGCATTTAATTTTCATTTGGATCATTTAATCTTTATTTTCATGCCCGTAAGGTTGTTTGTTTTGTGGCGATTTTCGAGAAAACACTGTGACAGAGTGGTTCTTTTTCGGTAGGACATCATTATGAATGACTACTCTGTCACGGTATTTAATGAAAAATAAACACATGCAAAAAAACTATTGGCTACAGAAAGTTAAAGATTATTTAGTATTAAAAGGTATAAAGCGATGAGAGTGTAAATTCGGACAATGAATACATAATAATCTATACTCTAATATGACACAAAATGAGGTGAGAGACAGATCATTGTCGCTAGAAAAGAAGAACGACCCATGTATAATTATTTATAATAAAGTAATATCTAATGTAGGTTTATTTAAAAGTTTATCATTTAATTTGAAGCTACTAAATAAAATGACCTTCACTTGCCCATACCTACAGAAAAGCATCTAGCAAAAACTTTATTGCAACGGATTCGAGTAATCTTAAATAAATTTATTGTTTCCTAATTCATATTCTTTGACCATTATAAAGAGTTCTGACATTAAAAAAGGAAGCTTCTGTAATAAACAAACACTTTTTTACATTGTATTGCTAGTTTTAGGTTACTTAAAAATGTTTAAATGACTCTATTTAAGGTGGCTATCAAATTAAAAGAATACCTGTGGAGATTAAAAATAAACCTGTTCTTCTCTTCAAAGCCAATATGCAGAAAACTAGACTCATAATAAAAAAATACTTTGCTGGTTTTAATAGTCATATTAAGTAAGAAGAGGTATAAACCAGAAAAAAATATATGAAGAAAACCATTAATTATTTATAACGAAAAAATATGTAAGTTGTTTCTTTTGCTCAAAATGAGAATTTCACTCTAAATACACACTGTATATACCCACTGGATCAACATTGAGTACCTGTTATAATTCAGTAAATTGTGATGTGACCCCTAATAACTTGAGACGCCGACGTGAGACTACATGAGAATTTGAAGCAACAAATAAATTCTGAAAACATATTGACTCCATTCTGAGGTTTGACCAAAATCCCTTTTTGAATGGACTAATCTATTTTGGCAAAAAATTCTGTTGTCGACTGTTTCTAATGTTACAGAATAATATTACAGCTTCAACTTACTTCTAAATCATTTTGCTATCTAAAGGGATAAATTTAATGATACATTAAAAATCTTAAAGCAGGATTTGCAGAGGAGTACATACAAAAAATAAGACCACTTTAACATTTTAAATTGCAGACGATAAATAATGAATAATTATAAGTTGAACAATAACGAGGTGCAAATATCAGAATTAAAATTAAAATAAATTAAAATCCAAAATAATGAAGAACTTAAAATGACATTGTATTATACGATCGATGTTAGATCTCGTATTTATCGACTTCTGCAATACTTTTTAATTTTAGACTTCATAGGTCTACTGATTTTTTTAATTAAATCTCACTTACAACTTACGTTTTTTATTTTTTAAGTCCGATAGTTCCTTGTGTATAAAAATGGTTTAAAAATTGTTGAAATGATTATAAAATTTTACGTTGAATTCAATAATCTAATTAACAGGTAATAGATGATTCAAAATGTTAAAATGCCATCCAAAGTCGCTTAATGTTTTAAATGCAGTTATAAATCTATATTAATATTATAAATGCGAAAGAAACTCTGTCTGTCTGTCTGCCTGTCTCTTACCTTTTCACGCTTAATCCGTTGAACCGATTTAGATGATATTTAGTATGGATATAGTTTAAAACCCTGGGAAGGACATAGGATACTTTTTATCCCGGAAATCATCCCTTAAGGGGGTGAAATGGGCGATGAAAGTTTTGACTTGGCGTGGCAAAATTTGACTTGGCTAGTGTTTACCAATAAAGCAAGTTTTTAGAAGAGTTAGACATGATGACCTTACAATATAAAAACATAACTTGCGTATAGCATAAAGAAGATCTTATATCTTCTTCATTAGCCGAATATTAGGTAACATGTATGTAAAAACTAGCCAAGTCAAATCTTAAACTCAAATATGTTCTTATTAATAAGTTTCAGGGTTATCTACAGAACTTGGTATCCATTTAGATCTCAATTCTTTTGTAGGTGAAGTTGACAACCACGCATATCCTTAATATTAAACTCAGCTCCCATTTTTACATTTACGTTTTTGATGGGATATCATGAATTTTTGTAAAAAAACTATTATTATTCATAATTCCGAATGACTTGTAAATTCAATTTTTTTTTTATTAAAATTTTGCGACAATTCGTTAGTGGATGAGGCGGAATAGGGAAAAGTTATTTAATCATCATGGAACCTTTTCTCCTGAGAAAGAAAAAGTTTCTGCTATTACTATGATTACTATTGCTATTATATTTTAAAAGACACTAGATGTTAAGCTATTGCTATTATATTTTGGTGCAGGCAAGGTGTTAATAAAAATTAATTGAAAAAAAAAAAACAAATTTTAAGAATTCACTGTTTTCGGATTTTTTCCTTATTATGCATATAATAACCCCTCTGGATACTAAGTTTCAACTTCCTAGGTCATCTAAAAGTGGGTTAGGTTTTAATAAAAATGCCGATTTTTAGACGTTAATAGCTCAATAACCATTTGAACTGTATTTATGAAATTGGGTATTCTAGTTAATCTAAGGGGATTAAATAAATGAACCAAATTTCATGTGTTTATGTTAAATAGATTTTGAGTTATTACGAGGTGGAAAGTGGCTCTAAATGGTTCGTATACAGTATACGATGCTGCGTCGCGAGTTCCTTTTGGCTTGAACTTGGCTAGATACACTACTGCGTGTCTTGATATATATATATATATATATATATATATATATATATATATATATATATATACATATATACATATATACATATATATATATATATATATATATATGTTTGTTTTTAATCTTTAAAGTAGGTACTTACTTTTCTATACCTATATATGACCATATACCTATATAGTTTATTCTATACTAACTGTGAAAACGTACCTAGGGACGAACGCGAGCGAACTAAATACGTTTTATTACCAAATAAGACTGAAAAATATTCCAGGTGCATGTTCTATTTGAAAAGTATAGGAACTCTATTAAAACTTAAATATATTCCACAAGTTCGAACCGTCTAATTTAACATAGTATTATGTGTCTGTAGGTACATATTTTGTAGGAAACATTTTTATTACTTTTTTTGTTATACCTACTGTATTTACTGAATAAAATATTCCTATTATACATACTTTTGATCTAAAAATAAAATCTGAAGCAAAAGTATAGTCATTTATAACGGAGTACGAGTATGTTTACGACATCTTAATTCCTCGTGTTTGTCTGTTGCATATACTTTTTGGCAAATCCTGTTCCACACACACATACATAAAATGCTTTTAAATATATTTAAAAAAAAATAAAACTGCAAAACATCACCGACTTCTCCCGTTAAGGATTGGGACATTTCGATACACATAATATATCGAATTAAACCTACCTACTTGCATGCAACATTCCACAAAATAACAGTTAAATCATTGAACCCTTTTTATATACCTACGGTCGCATTCACGCTGAATATATAAATCGCTCGAAAATATTGCATATATTTTAAAATAATATCGTGTCATTACCAAGGATCCTGGTACATCGCTAATACATTATTCATTTTTCTCTATAGATTATTCGCGTATTAGTCATTCAAGCTATTTTAATTGCATCCACAGCAACAAAGTCGTTATTTTAATAATTTAGTACATAAAATTGCTGATAACAGTAGAGAAACTCGTTTACCAATTACCATAATATATAAGTTACAAAAACTTACTGTTAGTCACAGTTCTATAAAAAGAGACGAAATAAATCAACACGTTTTACAAATAGAAAAGAAATATTTTAATATAACTAAATCCTTATTCGTATAATAAGTATTAACTTTTGGACATTGGACATATAGAAACGAAGATTTATTTAAGCCATATATTTTTATCCAACAAAAAAGGTTTTATGTTAAACCAATACTTACAAAAAAATAAAAGGTTTACAAATGTCAAACAGAGGGTGTGTGCTATACACATTGTATGATTAACTTAGTTAGCTAAAATCTTCTCAATTTTTAAAGCCATCCTAATGACTACACATACTGATATCTTAATTTTCATAATAAATTAAAAAAAATCTTATATCAAGCGTGAATATATCATGTCATGTTTCATATTACCAAAAATAAAATAATCTAGTTTGCAAAAGCCATCCATCCAAACGAATGGTTATAACACAATTGCCTAAACCGCTGATTTTTTAATGCGCATTAGCATTTTCATGTAGAAATGTGGTAAATCCTTATTTTAACGGCATGAAAATTGATAGGTGATGTGTGAAAAAATCATGAAAATTTACTCTTAAATGTATTATCGTTATTACGATAGAGATAGATAACAACCAAAATTCCTAAAATATCTCTATTGAGTTGTATACATATAGGGTAAAAGCCGGATAGTTGCCCTACTTTTTGAAAATCTTCAATTACATAAAAATTAAGTATCTACTTACAACATGCTCCGTGTATAATAAAACATTGGTCTTTAATCTTTCATTGTGACCTATTTTTTTAAACACAATCAATACTGTTTTTCAGTAAATCCTGTTTTATTTGACCTCTATAAAAACGGATAGTTGCCCTCTGTGGCGGATAGTTGTCACATGTTAAAAATGCTTTCGGGGATACTTGCCTCATGCGGGGATAGAAGACTCATTATGAAATTACTTCGATTTTTTTTTGGATTAAAACAAATTTATGTAATCAACCATTATTAATTATTAACATCAATTTATTAAGTGGATAATAATCGAAATTTAAGTTATAAATAATAATTAATTTTAAAGATGAAAGTAATATGGCAATCAACTTTGGTACAAATATTAAAATTAGTGGGTTGGCGGATATCACCAAGAATTTTTTTAAAATCAATTATGAAGCCAGAACTTACAATTTTTCACATCTCACACAATATTTTTTGAATGATGAACAAGTTTCCTGGAAACACAATCCACTCTGATTTGGATTTAGTATTATTGTAATTTTCAAAACATTTACAATAATCATCAACAGAATTTTTCTCATTCGCATTATCTCTTTTTGTATTAATGTTTATAACTCTCTTAGTGTCTTCTCAGTGTCTCTTATCGTCTTTAATTTCTTACTCCTTTTTTTGTACTCCTTTAGTAGCTTTTTCTTTGGCTATTTTTGTATTTATAATGCTTTTTTACATTCACTCTCGGAACTATAGATTGTTATTTATCATCCTTTAGCTCTTTCTTCATTCAGCCTAATTAAATATATGTTTTCACATTCTGTTACACTGCTAGAGAAATCGATATATTTTTTGATCTTTTACTTTCGTTTTGACCTCTTTTCTTCATAATATTCATCTCGTTATCAGCTGATTTATTTTCTATCGTCTTATATAATCTTTTTATTTCTTTGTCTCCATTCTAGTTCTTTAGTAATGTTTGTTTCTTGTTCTTTATTCTTTTTTGGACAATTTTTTCGTTGGAATTTAAAACTTCTGCAGATTGTTTAGCCCTTTTAGACATGCTAAACTCTTGCTCATACTTGCGAGACATTTCGCCTACTTGCAACTCTAATCGACCTTAGGGCGACTATCCGCAAAGTTATATGGGGCGACTATCCTTTTCGGTACGGATACTTGCCCTTATATTTTGAAAAAAAAATAAAAGCTATTTAACAGTATAAGGTAATAGGTAGTACAATTTAAACTTCACTGCATCCATAGAAGCGAAAAGTTGACTGAACCGACAACCGTAACAAAAAATATTCAATAGTAAATACTCACGAATATTATTTCAACGCTCGTCAACGTCCTGCCGCGGAAGATTTTCGCTCACACATACAAAACACGTGTACCTAGTCCTACTACGGGCATCCAGCTAAGGTCTGTGGATGATGCGCTTCAAATTACAGAAGAGCGCTAACGTCAGGGACATCTCTAATATAGCGTATTAAAAATCGGGGCAAGTATCCAACTGAGGCGAGTATCCGGGTTTTACCCTATACACACATATTTCAAGATATAGAAATGTTTTATATAAAATTTAAATATATAGATAATAATATTTACCTCACCTGGTAATTTTTGCATAGTAATAGAATTTAGAAAGAAGTTTTATATATGCCCTGTCTATTTGTAAGTCCCTTTTTAATTAAAAATACCTACCTAATATTCATCTCCAGAACGAAAGCTACTACCGAATTATAATATGACTTTTGAAATCATTATATTTGTACATAAATATATGAATTCCTCTTTTTTATATGAAATATTATACTTAGCTGCTTAATTTTCATTATTTATATTTATGTACTTGAGTACTGACCCGATCTCCGGCCGTTTACACAGTTTAATTTAGAAAAAAAATTAAAAATATTTTTGTTTAATTTTCAATTATCAAAATCTTTGTATTAAATCTAAATTAGTTGTACTATATAGTATTTTAGTAGTTGTTGTTTTTTAAAACGAATACAAATTGTCATAAATGCTAATTTACACTAATTGATATCTCATTTTGTGTGTTAATGAATTTTTTAACATTAATTATTTATTATTCATTTACGTAATAAATTACAATAGTAATACTAACGTATTATTTGTTTTGTAAAAAGGTTTTTGATTACATGGTTATTTATAAAAAAGAAAGCTATCGTGTTTCGGAATACCACATTTCGTAGTATAAGTCGATCTCAATACAAACAATTGAAATGCCATCAATCTTGCCATACATGTCGCCCTATCCTTCGTGTTTTGATTAAATAATATGTGTCCGCATAACATAATATTGATGAATGACAAGCTCAAAAAACAATGGTCAAAATTGATATTTTGTCAAAGAGAAACTTAATAAGTTAACATATAAAGTCAGCTTTGCTTAAAATAGACAGAAAACAAAACAATGTTCAATTCTAGCAGTGATGATTCCTAGAGCAAAATAAGTTATTGATTATATATTTTTCATTTTTACATGTATTTTAAATAAATTAAGTACAATAAAGTACCTACTGGTTTTACTAGTTTTATTTACTTTTTTTTTATATAGATAAGATCGATAAAGAATAAATATTGCATATTACACTTTTTAGTCATAAAAAAGTTACTTTAATTAAATTCTGTATTATAAAGTATCTTAATACTTATAACAGAGTTTGATTCTCACAAGAGGTATATATGTATCTGCTGGTTCAAAAATGTATAAGCATATTTACAAAAGCAAACTAGCAAACCACATAGTATAATTAATGTTTATGATGCAATTCTAACTTTTGTTAAAGTTAGCCCCATAACATGTTCAAGCATTTTTTACTATTTCCTAACGTTTCGAATTTCACCACGTCCAATTGAAAAATTCACCTGTATAATACGTAATACTCGAAAATACAATATTATCTTACTTTTATGGCACTATTTTAGCTGTTACAACTGGATGAACTATAAAAAACGGGGAAAGTGTTGTGCCAAATCAAATCTATTAAACTACATGAAAGGGGTATAATATTAGAAGGTACTCAAAATTCTAATTACGTAATAAAAAAACACGTTTTACATATAAGGTGCTAAGAACATCTTTTGATTTTTTTAAGACTATCACTATTGCATAAAAAGCTGCCTGGGATCTAAAATATAATATAGAATCTGAACGTAGCGGGTCATATGCAGATTGTAATCTCCTGTATACTGTTTATTACTCTAATATTATAAAGAGATAGTTCGTAAGTTCAGATGTAGGAGATAATCTCTGAAACTAATGATCTCATAGTCTAAAAGGAAGCTACATTACCGCCGAGCGCTACAGGCTACTTTTTATTTCGATATAGGCAACTTTTTTTTGCTATAAGATTTTTTTTTTACCGGTAAATAAAATAAAATAAAGGATTACTGTCAGAAATTATCATAAATTTAATTGTAATTGGAAAAAAAGTAGCCACTGAGTTACTTTATTGACATGCCATGTCTAAATGGCTTGAAATAAAGCAATAAAATTATATGATAAAAAAACGCTTAAGGGTAAGTCGCTAGGCACATAATAAATTGTAAAAATGTTTAAACCTACCACGATACTATTATTAAAATTTTGATTTGATTCTTTAGCTTGCGAAATATTATATTTTATTGCACAGTTCTCGTCTAATAAATTGCCATTGATATGGAAATACTCTTATGTCATTCCCATATTTAAATCAGGAGGAAAGCATGATGTTCATGACTGTAAAACTATCTCTAAATGTACATAACATTGGTGAAAGTTATTGAAAATGGCTACGATTATTTTTCTTATAATAAGGCTTATTATATGTAAATTGATTGATCATCTCTTTTATTATTCGAGTACCAAGTTAATGTAACTAACACTGATTATTTTAAAGTCGTTCATTAAAAATCGCTTATAGATATATTATGTCCTTTATAAACTTGAAATATTCGGTATATGGATGATCGTATTTAAATTTATGATTCTCCAGCTTCTTCAGGCATACTTCAATGCTCTCGTGTGCCTTTATCTCCCATTTTTTATTACTAGCAGCTCACCGGAGCTTCGCTCGGGTTCGCCTCTAGACAAACAATAACAAATCCATCCTACGGAAACCGTACATTTTTCTGGGATAAAAAGTAGCCTATTTGTTATTCTGGTGTATGAACTATATTATAGTAAAGTTTCATTAAAATCCAATTAGTAGTTTTTGTGTACTAAGCTGTATTAATTAGTATAGTTTTTTAAGTATCCCACGGGAACTCTTTAATTTTCCGGGATGAAAAGTATCTAAAATGTTGAGCGCAAATATAAGGTACCACCATGCAAAATTTCATTCAAATCAGTCCAAAAGTTTCGGAAAAGTTCGTATAAACAGACAATCTGATAGAGAAACAAAAAAATTGAAAAAATCTGGATTTGTTCTATTTCTCTTCTTACATCCCCCTGACTGGGTTTTTAGCATTTTTTTTTCTATGTACAGACATTCGACCTCTACAGTTTTATTACGAGTATACGTATCGATTTTCAATAAATCATCTGTTCTTTTGTCTGCAGACAATATGAAAACCACGTCCTTTTACCACGTTTCAGTATATTTTTACTCTTGATGGACGTCTAGAGCAAGCTTTATATAGGTTATGTATATCCATACTACCCATACTATCCATATTAATAGGTATTATAAATCTGAAAGTATGTTTGTTTGTTTCTTAATCCTTCTTTCACGTCAAAACAGAATGACGGATTGGCGTGATTTTTTAATGTGGAGATAGTTGGAGTGTTGGAGAGTGACATAGGCTACTTTTGACTGCGGGAGATTATCTCATTCCTACGGAAAAACATGATATAATGCAATCCAAAAAATTATTTATGATCAGAATTACTTAAAACTTGGTATGAATCCTCTTCAATACAATTAAATAAATACGTGTATGAGCATTTTTCGAAATTCATATCAAAAACGGGTCAAAGAGGGGATGAAAATTTGTATGAAACCTATCTTTTTAATATTTTTCTTTTTGTAGTTTTAGCGCGAGCGAAGCAGCGGGTTCTTCTAGTATATTATAAATAATTGTATTGCAAGTAAACAATAGTCTATCACTTAAAAGGAGATCTTATTAGCCGAGTGATCAAAGTTAGGGATTTACCTGTATAACAAACTGATATTTAAGTACACATATTATGATACATAAATTATACGGTAACAAAAGTCTTCCAAATTGCTTAGTTTTATCAATTATAGTATAGTAGTAGTAATTAGTAGACTAGTTAGTGGAGTGCCTGGGGATTTTGACCTCGGACTTTCGTTACAGTGAATGAATATATGTGGTCGAGGTGACATTTTGTTTTTTATATTATAAAGTGTAAAGTTTACTAATTCTTTTTTTGTGTACTTATTTTTCTTTATTATTATTTAAATAAAAAAACTATAAAAAATACCTACTATTTAAGCATATAATTTTATTTTAAATATTTTTTTTACTACGCTTTAGCTACGTTGAATTTTACCTAAATAGATAAAAAAAATACATATTTTAAAGATACTTGGGTACATTTGTGGTCATAGCGATCTTGAACAAGTAGTAAACACTTACGTGGTATTTGATGTGTATAAGAAAAACAGTATAAAATCAGCTGAAAAGAGTCGTCGTGGCTGGAGGAATAAATGTGCAGATATTGAATTCGATGAAAATATGCCTTTGAAAATAGGTCAAGACATTTTTTGTCGAATAATAAAAATAAAAGCCGCTTGATAGAAATGTTAAAAATTAAATTATGTGACAACAATATTTTTACATGCGAAGTGGAAAGCGATGAAGACAATTTAATTATTGATATAGAAATATTACATTAATACTAAATATATTTTCTTAAACCATCCAGAAGCAAAGTCCAACATAAAATATTTTCCTTGAAAAGTTTAGAAGAATCGTTTCCAAAATGTAAGGAACATATTTTTTTTACATGCCTTTATGATACTACACCTGTGTTTTTCAACAAAGGTAAACTTAAGTTTGCCAAAAATTTTCAGAAACGTCATGATTTTTACGAATCAGCAAAACTATTTAAAAATATGAACGAAGACTTCGACGAGTCGAAAATGTATAGGAAAAGTTTTTGACGATTTCTGTCATTTCTAGTACTCATACCTTAAATGGTCCCATAAAGTCTTTTGATCCTTACATGAAACAGGATCGATTGACATAATTTTTTTTTTATATTTTAGCATTTTTTTCGCTGACTGTACATTTTTTCCAAAATCTGTGAATGCAGTTCAAAATATCTCAAAAAGTTATGGATGGTCTCGTAAAAATGTTTTCCTGTAACTATAGCGGTTAAGGTACCTGCCCTTACTGTCCCGTCTCGAAAATCTACCATGTATATTGCAATATCTATTTATTTTTTTTCAAATGCAGATCACAATTTTTTAATAGGTAAACTTTTATATATATTATAAGCTAAACATATCTGTTTGAATTATTAAATTTCATCCACTCTAACTGAAATCCGAGGTTCTCATGTTTTTAACGCCACAGGCACTCCACTAAGTAGTGTTATATTATTGCTTAGTTCCAAATTTATTTCAAAAGTCTTGATATGTTGAATCCTCGTTACTTATATCTCTAAAATGTTTTAACTCCATTTAGAATCCTTTACTAAAAGTTGACAGTTTGAGTGAATTAAAATATAATGCAAAAATATTGTAATCGTGCTCTTTAACAATGGCATTGAATATTTTTTACTCATAGCGGTTTTTAGGGTGCGGAGTTTGTTGTTGAGACGAGGTTAAGAGTATTTGAAATTTGTTAAATAAATAATAAACTTAATGTTCATATTTTATCCTTATAATTTAAAAAAATGCACATGCTTTCACTTGGGAGATTGAAAGGAAAGAAGGAAAACGGGGGAAAAGGGAAAAGAAAGAAAGGGATGGAAAGAGTCGGACCTCGGGCGCTTTAGCTAGCTATTTACCAAAGGAAAGAAAACAATATGAGTAGGTACTGCTACTTTACAACGATATTTTATGTATTCTATAAGAGGATAATAATAATATCCTCGTAACCGATTTCAGCCACGGCGGCCAATATCACTGAGACTAGCTAACTAGCATAAGAGACATTATAGTGCACAAATGTACGCGTAAACATTTGCACTATCTATTCCATTTACTCTCAAAGTCCCATGGGACGATACTTTGACACGACTGGTGAGAGAAGCAGGATCGACGGCTTTACGTGCCCTTCGAAGCACGGGGTTGAAGCACCGCCAACTTCCGAACTCCGGGCCACTACTGAGATTATCTTAACAGAAAAACTTAATAATTTAACTTGACCAAACCCGGGACTCGAACCCAGAACCTCCAGATCTGCAGACTTACAAGCTATGCACTAGACCATCGAGCTAGTGAAGAGGATAATACTTCCCCGGACGCGCAAGCCTTTTCATGCTAACGTTATCTAGGCTCTTCTAGTAGGTACTTTTGCTAGTCTTATACAAAATGACAATTTTAGTGTTTATGTGATCAAAATTTTTATCGTGTAAATAAAATATTTATACATACACGTTATACTATAAATTTTACAATAAACAATACCATCTTGGACGGTTGCTAATTTATTACATCATTATATCATATAGGAATTCTGGGTTAAAACATTCCTTTCATATTTACATATTATATTTTTACTTCAATCTTATTTGTGAGTTGGATGGACATAAAGTACAATAGGTATTATCTATATTTTACTTTTAATGTATTACTAATTGTATTACTAATTAAATTCAAGTCTTATATCAAATATAAAATGCTATGTTCCATTGAGCAAGAAATGTCGCTCAAAATGCAATATAAAGGTTTTAGAAAAAAAGTCGTTATATTTCATCCTCATAATGAGATTTTCTAAGAATAATTTTACAAATTTAGTTTTACAAATTTCAAGTACAGTGAGGCTAGTAAGACTAAATGAGAATAAAGATTTTTGTGGTTAACCACATAATACCAAAGTTAAATGGTAAAATTAAATACAGGCTAAATAAAGTTTATCCGTATTTATGCCTTGACTTTATTTCTCTATTATCTAACTACCTCTGCGTGATTCATATCCATAATAATATTATAAATGTGAAAGTTTGTGAGGATGGATGGATGTTTGTTACTCAATTACGCCAGAACGACTGAACGGATCTGGATGAAATTTGGCACAGAGATAAATTATAGTCTGGAATAGCACATTTTATTTCGGAAAAATGTACAATTCCCGTAGGATTTGTTTTTGTCTAGGAACGAACCGAAGCGAAGCGAGGATAAGTCGCTAGTAAAGAATAAAATACATATGTACTGGCTCATTGCCATTCTTAGCCTAGAGACATCGACAATCTCAGAATTTTTAGAAAATACATTTTAAGAAATTGTCTTGTATTAAATTCTTTTGTAATATATAAAAAAATATACTAAAGCTTTTTTATTTATTGGTATTTATTGGTCAACAAGCTTTTATTAATTTGACAACCTAAACAGTCACAGTCAGATTAATACTCCGTGTTAACATTTCAACATTTTCAAGTTCAAAGATCAACTATTCACACTACGCTGGTAGTTGATTTTGTAATTTAAAACAAAAGTTGAATAATTATTCAATTTCCTAACTACTATACAAAGTGTTTACAGTGAAACATTATTGAAAAACAATTAATAACATTGAGCTTCCTATCTTTTAATTTCGACACAATCCTAATAAGCTTATGTTAGGATAGCCTTAACATCAATTAAAATGTCACCGTAGGGGTATGCGACAGCTTGTGCAATAAGTATTTATATGCAAATAACATAGCATTAACTTGACAGTTTGATTACTTGTACTTATCCAAATTATACCCAAAATGAGTAAGCTTAAACACGTAACAATATTAAACAATTCCTATTATAACCCATAATCTTTTAACTTTAACGATAATATAACCGCATAGTATTGCGATTAATCAATCTGATTTTTGTAACATCTAGTGATTACTTATTGATAATTTAAAAGTGGCCAATATCCGCCTCTAATTGAATAAATCTACATATACATATGTACATACACACATATGTACATTGTACATATAAATAGAAGGTAAAATTTCCAATACACGTATATTCCGATGCTTAGTCTTCTATATTTTTAACCGACTTCCAAAAGGAGGAGGTTATTAATTCATAGTAATAAATGTTCTTTACTATCTATCTTTATATTGTGACAATTTCTATCTTATTGTTTCTTACCCACGGTTTGAATATATAATAATATATTTAAAAAAAAACCAAAGAAACCCTAATTCTTTTTCTACTAAGCCATTGAAGGATCCACCTCTTGGCTCCATCGTAAAATCAGCTTGATAATATCAGTTTACTGTAACGCTATTATCAGAAGCTTCCATTTTTAAGTCAATACAAGCCTTAATAAAAAACAATTCAAATTAGCCAGATCGATTAAGGAGTCTCTGAGAAATCGATGAACATCAATATTTTGACTGCCCGTTTTGAATTTTGTCGAAAATCTCTATACAAAAAGAAAAATAACTTTTTATATTTTTTAAAGTAGGATAATTCTTATATTTTTATTATTAGGCCGAAAATAGAGCAGTAAAACTAAGAAAACACTAGATTGCGAAAATCAATGACAATATCAAGAATATTAAAACCTATAAAGATGTAGTTAAACACCTTGTCGTGGTGGGGGGCTCTCAGTAGTGCCCGGCAATACAGCCGGGCGCGAAGCCAAGAAACGCACTGGGAGGCAGCCCATCTTGGTGGGCGGTATGCTATGCGGGTTGCTCCTGGTATTTCTCTGATAGCAGAGTAGACCGTGGAGCAACCCCATGGTTGTTGTGGTCTGCTTCGACAGACTTGCCGTCGGGGCGTCGTGGTTGAGTGCGTAAGCGATCGTCGCCCCATTAAGACGGGGGAAGTTCCGTTGCGTTTTAGTGGGTAGTAATGACTTTGCCGATGAGTCCCACACCTCGTGCCTCAATAAATGTATTTCCCAACGTTAAAAAAAAGGTCAACAAACGATCGAAATGTTCAATTACTATATTGTTGATAACTCATTATCGTTGAATATGTATTTACCTATTCAACGATACCCCACTTGACATAGTTCGTCGATTGTCATTTTTTTTTCTTTTTCACGTTATGGCGTCCAAAATCAGTAATATTGATTTTTCCATATTTTTATGCTTTTTATGACATTCGCGCCGTTATGACGAATCAAAAGACGTGTCGTTTATTAAAATCGGCCTACGCGTTTAGTCTAAATAGTACGACAAAGGTACAAACCCACATACATACATACATACATAAACACATTACCCTCCTTTGCGTCGCGCAGTCGGGTAATAATATCAAATATATTTAAACTATAGAAACTCTACATGTTATGGCGTGGAAGGGATCGCTTGAGCTGTTTCTTTAGTCTACTGGGCCGATTGAAATAAATCTAATCAATGTTTACACCATTGCCTAGTAAGTGTAAAAAAATGTCATCTAGGTATATCCGTTTACCCATTCTTAAGTGATGCGCGATTAAGAAGAAGAGATAAAACATTATGGCCGACTTTCTTATTAGTTTGTAATTAGTATGTTAATTAAAGTTTTATTTTTTAGGAGCAGCAGATAACATTATTATAGTAGGCATATCCGTATCTGTAATCACAGTTAATGAAATTAATTAACTGAGTTGCTTACTAATTATGATCAAAACTTGTTCTTAATTATTGTAGGTACATACGAGTATGTACATCTCGCGCCAAGGATGAAACCTGTATGTCTCCGACTGCATAATACTATATTCCTTCATGAACTTGTTTTCATCTTTTTAGTTAGCTTTTTTATTTTTATCATATTTTTTTATTTAGAATACTCATATTACGTCCATACTATTTTCCTTCCGGATGTTTTTGGAAAGAAAAATACATAATAAGGTTTCACATAATTATCTTCAAAATGAGGCAATATTAAAAAACATAACTTGTATACAATGCTCTCTTATAGGTTGTACAATTTACATTACTTTAATTGTAATAATTTATTATTATAATAAACGAAAAAGACAAAACTCGCAAAATAAATCTAATATTAAATATGCATGCTATTTTTACTACTATTTTTAATACATACTATTTTTTTTACTTATTTACAGAAGAATTGGAAGTTGTAAAATACTCGTTTTCTATACTCATAATAAATAAGGACTAACAATTATTTACTACTTTTCGATAAAGACCATAGTAATACATATACTATGATATAACACTATATCATTAAAAGACAAAAAAATAAAAAGAATTACTGTAGCTTGTCAATACGTACACAAAAATGTTATGTATGTTCGCAAAAATAAATGTGACACACATAACATTACTACCGGATACAAACATAAACTTGTCGTACCTGCAACCCGGTTATAACGTGTCAGTAATTATTTTTACGGACAGTGTATTTGTTTTTACAACAGGATACCAGGAAGCGTTCAAAAAGTTTCTATTTCTTAATTTAAAATATTAATGAACGTTTGTATAAAAGCTTATTATATAATAATTATTTTATAGAATATATGTTGGTAATGATCTAATCGCTCCAAGCTGTTGCAATGTTAGAGAAATATTGCAATTTATAATTTTATTAAAAAAAAACATGTGTGTGTCCTTATGTACGCACGTAAGAAGTTATACTTCTTTGGCGTTACAGAACAAAAATAGCTAAAGATTTCATATCTCAAAGATCTCTGTTTGTAAAAGGAACGCAGCTAACTTGATCATGTCGCTTTCAGCTAACTTCATCATGTCGCTTTTTGGCTGTCAGTGTGAAAATTTTACTCTCATATTTTTTGCCAAAAGAAGTATAGCTACAAAAAGGTAAAAAAGATTTTTGCCCTGCTGAGTTTCTTTAGCTTCTTTCCGCTATTCTTTCAGGCCTAAGGCATTTTCTTTCCGCATACTTGGGAAAGTCATGTTTCTCAGTAAATATTGTAATAACTTCATACATATCCATTGAATAAATATTTTTATTATATATTATAATATAATTAAATTGAAATAAACAACTTATGACCTATATTTAGAAAACTTAGTCTTCGACTATCGAAATTATCAGCTCTCAACCATTTCTCTGAACTACTTTAAATTAATTTCTACCTAATTTAATCATTATTTTCAAAATTGGCTATTGTATGCATATTTAAGTATGTGTCATATGTTATTATTATACAAGATAACCAGTCAAATTAAACTCTTGGGACTTCCTTAAATAATGAGTCTGATTAACACTAAAAATATTAATTTAATATAAGAAGAAAGAAGAATGTCTGTCTGAGTTTCTTTAAGTTGAGAGCTACCGAGATAATTAAAGAAAATAAAAATTTGAAGTCCTAATGACTTGGTAACATGCAGGTTTAACTTACTAAAACGCGATTCCTGTAAGTGAAACTTAAAAAAAACATCACGACCACCTTGAACGTATTTATAGCACAGATACAAAATATATATCATGTTTACGTCAATATGTAGGTAGTAAAGAAATCGAGCTTGTTCGATTGTGAGGTCAACGAACCTATATATTATGAGGAAAAAAAAATCTTCTTAAAATCCGCTCTCGCAATTCCTGTCTCCCGTTGCCTTCAAAGAATGGAAAGTAACACGAATCGACTTTACCAATACCGCTATCTTTATCACTTACTGCAAAAATAAACACTACACATGCACAGCTAAGGGCAATTTAAGTAATTCCAAAATTCATAATAATCATTAATAGTGTAATGAAATACGTTAAGGAAGAAAAGAATATAATATTTTATTTAATGGTTATTCTGGTTGTGAGCTTTCAAAGTCAAATCACTAGAATTTAAAATTGTCACATAGATGATAGCCTGCCTGAGACAAAAAGAAATATTTTTTAAATTGCAAAAAAAAATTAAACTACAACAGTAAAAAAAGTGATAAAAATTAACAAAAAAATATATTAAAAGTCTTAACCAAGTCCTAGTCCGGTCAAAACAAACATTTCAAATAACAAAAACTCCGACAGAGCTGAATTTTGCTAGAGATCTTGGGTATACCGGTGGAAATAAATTGCTAAAATTCCCTATCGATTCCATGTGTGCTAAAAAAGTTTTGACCTTAAACATCTTTTTTAGCACACATGGGATCGATGGGGACTTTTGGCACTTTATTTCTACTGGTGTACCTAAAGTCTTTAACAAAAGCTCTGTCGGAGTTTTTGATATTTGGTCACTATTTTTATGTCTAATTTGACCGAACTATCTATAAGACTATGAACTTTGATGAAATAAGCCGTACAAATAATAATACTATTTATTTATATTATTGCTTACTTTTGAATTAACAGTTAAACTACATTATACATTTGGAATTTAAATAATATTTTTTATTCTCTTACAACGAAGGATAATATTACTGACGTAAATAAAATTAAAATTATCTGTCCTTTTTCCAGTTAAGTATAAGACAAAATTCAGTAGCAAATATATTTTTAGTCCAGTTTAACATGTTGACAAAACCCAAATACAATCAAGACATGACGTAACAATAAATATTTGTTAGTCACTATTAAGGTAGGATTTTCTATCTGTATGCGGTAAAAAATGTAACACGACCGTTAAAAATAAATAAAGAAAAGTTACACAAAAGTCTAATAATAAATGAATCTGTTCGCATTATTATTTATTATTGATATCCTGTCAACTAGCTATTGTTGATAGCTCGACGAACTTGACTTCCGCTTTTCTTCCGATCGATGCCATATCCTCTGCAAAAGTAAACAAACATCTAACTTATATCAATACTTATATAAACATTTACAATTAAATACAGTTTTAAATGACACATTGATATAAGAAAAGAAATGTCTCTCAATAACATTTACGATATATCATTTTAATTATTGCAAGAACCAAGTAAATTGTTTTCTTTATGGAAGGAATCGTTATTGTATATTTTTTTGTAACGATAAGTTCTTACTCGAGTCAACGGTTAGCATACCATTTACTGCAGGGAAATCTCTCATACCCATTATAAAGCATAATAACATGTTCGGCCGAGTAGTTCTTCATACAAAAATTTCAATGATTTATTACGCAAAAACACTTAGTAGCGTGCTTAAAAATAAACATATTTAACAATTTAGGGCGATAAAATCTCTCGTTTCAATGGGAAAATACACAATTTAGTTTTATCTGCCTCTGTCACTAAATTGCTCAACGGATTTTGATACGGTTTTCACTAATAGAAACAACGATACACGAGGATGGTTGGTGTATATAATTCGTAAATATTTTGTACAAAATTCTATGACCGTTTTGCCAAAAAATCTGTTTTCGTATGATTATATGGATAACGCTGATTAAACCCCTTTGGAGATACATCAAAACAATGTATCTATTTAAATATATATATATATATATATATATATATATATATATATATAAGCAAAATATAACTTACTGATTAATTACGAAATTTCAGAACTTAAAAATATTATAAACTTGTGGCAGGTAGATTCCTCGTAGGGAGTAGGTACCCGTTAAGAAGGGTTTTTGAGAAGCCATTAGGTAAACGGGTAAAAAGGTTGACAATTTATAGGTATGAAATATGTTATTTTTAATATACTCGTAGATAGACCAAAATAATGGAAACTGGCTCTAGAGATTAAAAATACTAGATAATGAGAAATTGGAGAATTTATCCTTTTAAATGAAAGAAACATGAAGATTGAATTGCCTGTTCATAGGGCGCAGGAATCGGCTTATCAACGATTTTAGGAAATATAATATACGTAATAATCATATAATAAAACACTATTACGAGTAAACTATGTATATACTCATACAATTTACCTACATACATGCGCTGTATGATTTGAATCTCGACTACTATTTTGCTTTGAAAAAAAAAACAATTTTTACTAAAAAATAATTACTTATCAAGTCTTGTACGTAACACTTTAATAGCATACAAGTTTGTTTTTACAATTTTCATGTGTACGCCATTTAGCTTTCTTGAATGATAGTATAGCGCACCATTGAAATTTTATTAAGACTTATTTGTTACCAATTAATTTATTCAATGCGCTGCGTATGGAGAAACTATGATTCATAAAAAAACAATTCATATATTAATGCATTATCGCTATAAAATATTTCATTTGAAATATGACAAAGGTAAAATATTTTGTTAAAAAAAAGTTGAAGGTTTAAATTAAACACATTGTGTTACGATCTCACTGACAATAATATATATTATATGTCTAGACGACGCGACGTTTCGATTAACTTTTATACGAAAATAAATCTTAAAATTTTATTCCTTAATACATAAGAAATGACACACACTTGCTACTTAAAATGTGTTTCAAATATCCAACAAACTCACTTCACGAAAGCCGATTCCCGGACATTTTATATTTAGTTTTTATAATTATTAAATAATTTTGTAGTATAATTTATGGTATAAGTTATTGCTCCAAAAGAATATTAATTTATCGACATCCGGAACAGCGTAGGTATCGGATGCTTCGCAAACTTATAATGACATCTAATACATATATGTAGGTATATGTAGTATAAAATACAATATATCAACACGAAATGCTATTTAAATTAAATTTAGGTTCAATATAACTATTTATTATAGTCCTGTTATCGCCAAAGAAACACGTTAAACATTTCGTCGAGGTGAATGTCCACTTAAAATATCTATTAATTGTAATCACGACAATTCCCCGCTATGCATGTGGATTGTTCACATACATATCATCTCAAGTCTGACAAACTCAAACTGATGAACAGGTATTGAAAACTAATATTGTTCGCTTGCGGACATTCATTTTCATCATTTTATTATCATTTTGAAGCTCTTAAAATATGCCACTAACTACATTTACAAGCTATATTTTATGATCTTTATGTTATTTTTCATTAAATTAATATAAAGAATATCAATTGAGTTCGTAATACTTATAAGTTACATCACATTTGCAATTTTGCAAGTCTCTTTTATTAGACTTTTTTAACTTTAGGCTATATAATTTTCATTATATTTTCGATTGAACCTTTATTTATTATTATTTAAATAATATAATAAAATTAAGCACGATAAAAAATTAACACCATAAGGGTGTTAAAGTTTTAACATATCCCCATAAAGAACAAAATAACTTTTATATAATTTATCTAAAAGTTCAGCGAAAAGTTTCTTGAATTTGCTGATTTTGTAGAATGTGTAAAAAAATATAATTCATGAACTCTAGAGAAAGCTCTTATAAAATTATGAAAAAATTCTTTTAACTTAATCGGTTTTATCATTAAAGAACATCATAAGGAGTTTTTAACACTGTTTGGCCACTGAATCATCGAAATAACCAATAACATAATCAAGATTTGCCTTTGATCAGACTAGAATAAAAATATAAAAGTGAATTACTTTTTGTAGTCTAATCATCTTAATATCTACTTTTTATTTAAGCTATATTATGTGAAGATTTTCTTATAAATGTTTAAACATTATATATGGGCAGTGGTAACCCATTGCTAACGTGCTCACTTAGACAACCAATTAAATAAGGTTCACCCTGAATCTCGCACCTCTGATGTGCGTATCACTTTTAAAACCCACATGACCGAGAAAACCTAAAAAAATATCTTACGACGTGATATACCAACCCGCAATTGACGAGCCTGTTGGATTATAACCTGATCCCACTCACATTAGAAGCCCTGACCCAGCAGTGCAACTGTATCTAATAATGATTTTGAAGCCCTAACCTAAGAGATTAAAAGAATTGAAGAAAGTGTTCATCCAAGTTCAGGGCACTAATGAATGTACATGATAAGTGTTCCTTAGATAGCAAGTTGAAATTATTTGATATTTAAATGTAAAAAAAAAATGTTAACAGTCTTAAAATACCTAATGCTCGCATTAGACTTAGCTAGTTCATAGCATCACAATTACGCAAACACGTGCGAATAATAGCATGAATTGGATTTAGCACTACGTAATACATACATTCAAATTATAATTATTTCACGCAAACTAACTACAGTCTCGTGCTACATATTGTTAAGCTTATTGTCCCAAGTAAATTAAATTATTGTGAATTGATGTATTAAATAGATATGTACCTACTTTTTAGTAGGGTTCCCTTTTTTTAATGTTGGGAAATACATTTACGCATACCACCTGCATACTACTTGCATACTACTGAAAATCCAGTAATACCCAACAGAACCACCCCCGTCTTAATGTGGCGTCGCAGGATCGCTTACGCCCTCAACTCTGAAGTAAAATTCAACAATCTAGGGGTTGCTCCTACGGTCCACACTGCTATCAGAGAAGTACTAGGAGCAACCCGCATAGTACACCGCACACATATTATGACTGAAGTTAGAATTTATTAGGAATGATTATGTCCATGACAACTAAGGGGTGAAAAAGATGGAGTCTACTTAAGCTTGTTGGCTATCATCTAGTTGGCTAGTCAGTATTGATCTTTAAAATTAAGATAGGCGTTACTAAACCACTTTTTTGGTAAAGCCAAAAGTTGTCAAGTTCTAACTCACAAGTTACGCAGTACCACTTGTTGGACCACTAAAATAAGTTCGTTATTCACAGAAATACTATTGAATATATTATTATTATTGCAGTTGATAAAAAGAATACTAATAATAATAGATCGGTAAATAATTTATTATTGTTTCAATGTAAAAAATTAGGCATACTATGCAAAATGCAAAATGTTCATGCTACAGAACCATCGGTGTGCAAGTCAGACTCGCACTTACTAAATTTTTATTTGTAGTAGATATAAATTCGAATAAATTCACACAGTTATTAAAAAAATTAATGTAATTAACAATTTACATTGAATATATTTTGAAAATTTGTATCGAGGATATTCGGAATGTTATAAAAGTATTATCAACAATTTTAGATTTTTTCTATCAATTTAAACGCTTTCATAAATAATAGATGGACAAATATCAATGCGATACTTATGTCTTATGTAATAGGCAATATTAAAACGCCCCCATATTAAAACGAGAGGACTAAAAGTAACTAAATAAAAGTAATAGTGGGGACAAAACTGCAGAGAGCTGCTACTATTGTACAACAGTAAAAAATTATCATTGAAATTATTTTATAATAATAATATATAATATTATTTACTAAAAGGATATCTTTACGAAATATGTACCTATTTAAATGTAGGTAAAGATAATGAATGATTTCACTCCATTTTTCAATTTCGGTCGTATCTAGGCATTAGATATTCGTAAGTGCTGCGTTACGGTTGCTATTGGGTATCTTTTATGTCGTCCTGACAAACTAAAGCTAAATGTTTCCAAAAAAAAAGTACCCAGGACAATGTCGGGATAATGCGACAACGGCGCAAATCGTATGTTACTTATGGTATTATCCTTATGGTAAATTATAATTTATGGAATAGGTTAAGATTAAGGCTGATCCAATTAATACAATAACTGTACGAATAACTCATTATTATTAATATATTTTTATTAATACAGTTACTGGACTATTATAAAAGTATGGGTATTTACAAATTGAATACCGCCATCTTTAATTTAGAGCTTTCGAAAGAAACATAAAATATACATATATTTATCTACCTAATAAATAAATAAAATAAATCTTGTTCTCATTCTTTCAAAAATTGGATCATGTCGTCAAAAGAATACATTTGACACTTCCAAATTTTCTGATACTGTCCGACATCTATAATTTTCGAGTTGAAACTGTCGCCAAATCTTAAATAACATAAAGCAACTATGTTATTAAGGGTTCTTAAATAACATAAAGCAATTATGTTATTAAGGGTTCTGGGTTTGAAATAAAAAAAGACCTAACGAAAAGGTTGAGAAGAAACGTAGGGTGACCTTCTCAGCCTACGTTATCCAAGGCGGGCCTGTCACATAATCAAAAATAAAAACTTAAAAAAAATGATCTTTTATTCAGATGCTCTAAATTTAAAATAAAAGAAAAACGAAATAAAGTAGCTGGACGAGTAATTATATATTACTAGCGTATATATTACTAAAACCTGGACAAATAATTATAATTATATATTAGTCGTATAGTAACTGGATTAAAAGTCACTCTCTAAGATTAAATAACTGAATCCATGCTAAAAATTATATTAAAATAGGGTCCCTAGGTGATATTTCAGACTGGAAACTTATTATTACTGAAATAAAATATAACCTTCTCTTGGATAATATATACGTAACTTTCCAATGGTAATTTTTTTACATTCGGTTTATTGGGTTCAGAGTTTATAGAACACTAAATTTCCTCGTGAGATGAATGATGTATGTACATGTGTAGTAATAAAAGTAAACAAAATCAAAAATCTTAAGATATCGTAAAAAATCCGAAAAATTGAATGGAATTTAATAATATACATATTTAATGCAAATATTATTTGTATAATTGATTAAAAATTAGGATAGCTAGTGTTTTAATAGATACTTAAAATGTATCTATTGAATGAATTGGTAATTTATTGAGACATTGAGTATTTATGGAATTTATATGTAAAAATAAAGAAAAATATGATCTTACTGTAAAATTATGAGAGCTAAGAATATAAATTGAGGAAAGTCACAGCTTAGAAAGGTTGTTGTTTTCCTGTCCCGTACGTTCTTGTTAAATATTGTTTTGATATTAGAATTCCGTAGAAGTAATATGAAACTAAATAGGTTACTATAATTAAATAACTCGACTTTACAATATTTTAAGTTGAAATGAAAACTTTAACTTAAATTCTAACGAAGTTGTTATATAAATTTATATTATGGATATTACTACCTCGGTTTTCGTGGAAAAAAATCTTTGATATTTAGTAGACAGTTTGTTAAGTTTGTATTTTTTAGGGTTTTGAGATATGGAAGGCAAAATTTAAATACATAAAATACGCAATCTATGTTATAAAGCCTGAGGAATTCTGTTTTTTGTTTGTTTATACGCACTAATCTATGAAACTACTAGTTTAACATTAAAAAAAAACTATTTGTTGAAGAGATTATAGATTATCATGATTCGTTACGATTATTAAGAGCGGAGCAATTATAAAATACATAAATTAAGCGACCGTGCTATGGCTAAAAGTGAGTATAAATAAATAATTTACTTTAATTTACTATAATATATACGTATATTTTAATACATCATTTAACAAACTATACGGAATTCTTCTTGCACATACACAGTTTATGCTTGGGCAAGTTTCCTGATTTAGTTCGCTAAGCTCGCAAATTATTTGGATATTATTTTAATTTAAACAACATTAGCCCCAAACACCAAACCACACATCTAATATTTATTGTAATGGGTCTATTAACCTACTCGGTTCAGTTAAATTTATTTAAAAAGCTTTTGAAATCAATATATTAATATACAATTTCAAGTTTCAGTATTTTGAGATAAAAACTACCCGTTATATTTTCAAATATAACGGTTAGTTTTTATCTCGCGTTTGTCTTGTTGTCTGTATCGAAAAGTTAATGAACAATACATGATAAAAGTTGTATGAAATTCTCTTAATATATATATATATATATATATATATATATATATATATATACACTAAAAAAATTATCTTATGCCCGCTGCATAAAATGCCTGCGTGTAAACCCGGTCGTGTAACTTACCGTAGTTTCTGTACGCAAACTTCAGTTGGCCTTAAAGGGTCTTTTGATCACATTAAAAAATAGGACCGTAGGCAACAAAAAATATTTCGAGTTGATTAAACGCTTTTCCGTACAAAGTGTATGGGAAAAGATTTTAGCGATTTCTGTCATTTCTAGTACTCATATCTTAAATGGCCCCATAGAGTCTTTTGATCCCTATATGAAATAGGATCGATTGACATAAAAAAAATTTTTTTGGTATTTTAGCATTTTTCTCGCTGACTGTACATTTTTTCCAAAATCTGTGAATGCACTTCAGAATATCTCAAAAAGTTATGGATGGTCTCCTAGGAACGTTTTCCTGTAACTATAACAGTTAAGGTACCTGCCCTTACTGTCCCGTCTTAAAAATCCACCCTGTATGTATATATATTCCGATATAATGTGTTTAATTTTGTTAGTACTTATGTGGTAAACTACTACATTAAATTTCATAAACTTAAAACATCTGTAGGTATTATTAATGATAAATGTCATAAATGCGAAGAACGAAACTTTACTCTAAGTTCCTTTTTATAAGCTTTTATTTAACTTGCAATGTGTTTGTTTATTTATTGGTATGTTTGTATAAGTCAAATCTTACAAGCTAAACTAGAACCACTTCCTCTTATTCTAAAGTGTTGAAATTTTACATGTTGATTCAGTTTAGATAAAAATTACTATTATGATATTTATGAAAAAACAAAACACAAAAGCGCGTTTTTAAAAATGTCTTGTTTACTATAAATGTATATTTATATCTGCAAGCAAAATGTATTAAATACTTTGGATAAGATGTTGTATGGAACATTTAATTTAAATATGTCAATTAAAAACTATAGTAAGATACACACAACACACAAAAAAGACAAAATCTCGTTTTAATTTTTAATAACGAAAAACTTTATTTGTACGAGACCTTCAATTAAACATCCATGGATGTTTAATTACTTAGGGGCTTAAATTAATTTCCGTGTTTATGATACATGTTTTATGGTTTCTCAATAGCGCCAATTTAATCAAGTGAAGCGGGATCAAATGCCAGGCTTAGCATCTTTGATGTAGACATGTGCAAATCATTTTCAACATGATTACCAATTGCTTTATGGTGGAGGAATACATTGTAAGGTCTAAGAGAACCTAGCACGATTTCAAAACACATGTAAAGTTCGCCAACCGCACATCCCGATCCTCATCACATTGAGAGGAAGCCGTACCCAGCAGTAGGACGATAAAAAGGATGAATACAATCATAATAAAATCAGCTATTACATTCTTTATCGGGCATTAATCATGAGTGGCTGAACCAATTTCAACAAAACTTTTTATATTGTACTGTTAATAGACTAAATTAAATATATAACAAGGATTAATTTCAATGATAACTTGGATGGCCAGTAAAGGCTAAAATGGATTACAAACAAAAGAGTAAGTTGTAGATGGAATCGCAATAAAACACATGTAATAAAATATTCATATGTAATGTTTACTTAGTCGCTCAAAACAAAAAAAAAACCCTAACTTCCTATTAAGTTATTAGCTACATGATACTAATAGTATCCAATCTAGGTTGATGTTGACTACATTGGACGTATGACGAAAACAAACCTAAAAACCACTTAAAAATGCTTTGATTAACCTACTAAATATACTCTTAATGTTCCTATAGTACAACTAATTGACAGATATAGAAAGCTTTGAAATAAATATTAAGTTAAAAGGATACAGATAGCGTTTGACACACACACACACACACACGCACAAAAAAGATCACATGTCACCATCACACATACTTGCTAAGGCATCGCCAAAACACACCCACACACCAACAAAACCTATATGCCAAATACATTGCGGTATTCGACGTTAACGTAAGAGGTAATATAAGAGGCGCATCTTCGAGTTTGCACAATTTAGTTTTAAAAGCTGTCCGCCGGAGAGCGGGACATGTTAGCGGATTAAGCTCGAGGGTTAGCCGGCGTGAGGCTGTAACTTGTGTTGTATTGCTGGAGCGAGACCCAGTGCTGAGGCCGAACTGGCCATCCCCCGGGCCATGGCGCCGGGAAAACTTTTTTACTTCCTGGTAAGTTCTTCTACGTGACTTTTTTTTAATTAAATTAATAAATAATAAAAAATATATGATGTACATATGTAAAAGGTTAAGTTTTGTAAGTCGTATAAACAAATACTCATAAATGTATTTTTTTTTTAATTATAGTGTAAAAATATTGGTACAGATGAGTTTATATTTTAATTTATAAATTTAAAATATTAGAAATATTGTTTTTGAGGAATAAATTTTTAATTATAATTAATATTATAAATGTAAAGTTTTTATAAATTTATCTATTACAAAAAAATATAAGCATACATTTTAAATTCGTATTAAACATAATCGTAATTTAATATTATGGAAAAATGTCGTATTTCCTATAGTGACCTTGACCTTTTCTTGACGTTTGAGACGCTGACTCATACTTGCGTTGATTATTTCATTTATTTTACCAATTATTTTATATTGATAAATTTTATCATTAGAATATTAGATAATCAATATCTATGATATCTAAATAAGTTGAAATCAATGAAGATGAAATCAATATCTATGATATCTATATAAATAAATCTTTAGTTAGTTTATCTCTACATACATACCAGTACCCACATAGTAGTTAGATGAAAAAGCGACAGTTTAAAGATACCTTTATATATTAGACGTGATCAGAATACAAAAAAGACCATATTAGAATAGTACAATATATTCATACAAGTAATATCTTTGAATGGAAAAGGATTCAACGTATTCCTAAATGTTTATAATAAAAATGTATTTAATTATTTTAAAATCTATTTCATAGAATTATTACACAATGTTCAATTACAATAATTGAAAAAATAAATATTACAATCCAATATAACTTCCTTCACATCAATATTTGCCTTTTATAACTTAGAGTCCAATCTGAGAATCAATTAAGACGGCACCTTTACTCGTACTAAATCAAAATGTCCCAGAATACTTTAAATATATCATTAGCAAATAAAAAACTGGGAGGTAAGCTAGTAGTCTAAATACCAAAGGTAAAAAACGCGAGCTTTTTTGTAAATTTGACTCACTAATTACATAATTAAAGTATACTAAAACAATATTAATCCTAAAATTTATGAATTTAGATTTAACACTTATCGTTAAGACCCGATTACAAGATCGATCGTATTAATAAATATCTAAATAAACTATTACTCTCAATAAATAACGCATTTATAGTAAGAAGACTTAGCTGACGTGACGAATTGGACGTGATAATAAAAAAATACAAAAAAGTGTAAAAAATAACTGATTGGTACTTTTCATTTATTATAGATACCTAATCAGATATTTTCGAAGCCGGTGTGCTTTGATATGTATCGGCTACCTACGGCTAAGCGAGAACTACCAATCAGTTATTTTTTACTTTTACTGTTTTTTTAGGTCAGTTTTTATTAATTTTTTTTAAGTTTTTATTTTTACCTTTCTAGAGTAGACATGGTAGTAGCAAAGTAAGAAGAAAGTATTTTAATAAAATATTCGCTTAAGCCGTTTAAGTTAGTTTGATGCCAATTTTTATATGAATACTAACAAACTAAAATTCGCTTTTATTAGTAACACTAAAAAAAACTGACTCTAAAATCCAATTCTAACGTATTGGACTTGCCAAATCAAACAAAATAAGCCCAAACTCAAAGTATCTACTATTAGCCGTTGAAGAGTCCAACTATCCACCTTCTAGTCTTACCATCAGATCAGGTCGACGATACCAAACCACTGTACTGTCAATGGAAACAGAAACACATGCAAAAATTCATGTCAATATGACAATTAGAAGTAGGTCAAATTTTCATTAGCTATTTTCTACCCTTATTTCAAACAAAAGAAAAATTATCCATATCGGTTAATAAATGACGGAGTTCTGAGGTAACAAACATAAAAAAAATACAGCCGGATTGAGAACCTCCTCCTTTTTGAAGTCGGTTGATGAAAGAATCATTAGTAATCTATACATATTATAAAATTCTAACTAAGTCGAATCTGTACATTAAATATTTTTTGGAAAATCTTATTGAAATAGACATTATTATCGATGCAGAGGCCGAATCTATAGTTTTTAGAATTTTTGTCTGTCTGTCTGTCTGTCTGTCTGTCTGTCTGTCTGTCTGTCTGTTACCGCATCACAGAAAAACCACTGGAGGGATTTTGATGAAATTTGGTATGATGATAGCTGGTTATCCGGGTCAACATATAGGATACTTTTTACCGCGAGAAAATATCTCATTTCTGAAAAAAAATACAAAAACTGGTAGGAACAAAACCACGACGATAGTATTTGTAAACAGTTTAGCAAGGTAACTTACAAAATATGGTAAAAACTATAAAAATAGCTTATCTTGAAAATCAAATTATCAAAAGCGCTATTTTATCCATTAAAATAGTTATTTTAATTAATATTTATTTATGTGTTATTTAGATATTCGACAATAGATGTCGCCATGTGTTTTTAAAATACATAGTTTTAATTCCAAAAAAATTAATGTACAGATATGACCTTTTTTCGATTTTATTAGAATTACTACTAAATCACCCGCGGCTCCGCCCGTGTTTAAATTATCAGTAAAGCAAACTTTTTCGCTTCATAAATTAGTAACTATACATACAATAAAATTGTAACTAAGCCGAACCCGTAAACTCAATATTTTTTCGGAAAATCTTATTGAAATATTCATTATTAGCGATATAGAGCCCGAATCTATAGTTTTTAGAATTTTTTCTGTCTGCCTGTATGTGACAAACCACTAGAGGGATTTTTATGAAATTTGGTATGGTAATAGCAGGTTATCCGGGTCAACACATAGGATTCTTTTTACCGCAGGAAAATATCTCATTTCTGAGAAAAAATACAAAAACTGGTTAAAGTAAAAGCACGATGATGCTATTAATATTTTAGCAAGGTAACTTACTTATATATTATGTTAAAACTATTAAAAAAAACGTATCTTAAAAGAAATATTAACAGCGCTATTTTATTCATTAAAATAGTTATTTTAATGAAAATTTATTTATGTGTTATTTAGCTATTTGACAATAGATGTCGCCATGTGTTTTTAAAATACGTAGTTTTATCCAAAAAAAAAATGTACAGATATAACCTTTCTATGACTTTATTATAATTACTACTAAATTACCCGCGGCCCCGCCCGTGTTTAAATTTTTAATAAAACAAACTTTTTGCCTTTATAAATTAGTAACATATTAGTAATATTTTGTTGGCCGAAACAATTTTCAAATGAGAATATTTTTATTGTTTAGTAAATAATGTTAATGTTTTTTAATCTTTTAATGTAAAAATTGGGCAAATGTAAATCAAACTCGCGCATTTTAGGTTTCGTATAGCAAAATGCTATGTTGTTTTTCTTACTTACGTATTTTGTATGGTTAACACTAAAATAAATACGAATAATATTTACGTTTCCACAATACCTACTCATTTTTTGCACCGTAAAAATAAGTTCAATTTATATTATTTTATAACATTTTATGGAAAACAAGTTTATGGCTGTTAAACTGCCAAAGCGGGTACCTAACTAAAAATATTTCATATCTCAAAAACTATGAAAAAGTATTTTAGGAACTGTTATACCTCAACTTTTTCACTTTTTCTTGACACCTTTTCTTGGAAGGTAAAGGCTTAAAGGACACAATAAAATGCTTACGACTTTAATCATATTAGCAGAGCCATATGAAATAAAAAAATGTATTCGCTTAGAATTATTTACTTATTATACTTTCTTTTGAAAATCGTTTTGGAAAATATTACTAACTAGCGCTAATTAAGAAAAGTTATCATTATGTAATTTAAATAATCAGCTATATATTAAATTAATCTATAGCTGTCTATTAGTAAAAAATGATTAAAATTAATTCCGTAGTTTGAGAGTTTATCGTGAAAAACTAAAAAAACAAACAAAACAGAAGTATAGACATACATAAATGTTATTGCTAAAACAAAAAGTTCAATTTAACGGAGGAACCTTTGTGGCATTGTCAATCTCTGCCATTATTTACCAATCATGCGGTGCACAATGAAAGTAATGTATAATGTAAGAGTATACTAATGTGTAAAACCTAAGAATTTGGTTTTTGATCATCTGAACGCGGGCGGAGCCGCGGGAAATGCTAGTGTACAATAATTTTCATCTGCCTAGAAGAAATAAATAATTTATTTTATATTTAATTACAATTCAACATTTTTTTGTATGTTGAAAGAATTTACAAATCACATTAATTGTTTTAAATACACCGATAGCTTATTTTCTGTTATATGAATAATAAGAATAAAAATTATTCATTTTATTGAATGCATTTTTAAATTCAATTCAATAAATCAATAAATAAATAAATAAATTGATTTAAGCTAATTCGTTTGTAATATATTCAAAAATGTATGACAAAAATATCTCTAGCAAAGTTAGTTTTAAAAAAAACTATATCGATTTACTCTGAGAATAGAGGAATTTTAATAAATTAAATCACTAGACATCCTTGGACTTGACTATTAATTATGTACTAGTGATCGCCGCGTGGTTGAAAATCAACCATAATTCATTAAGTTATATATTTATTGTCTTGCGTATATTACAATATTAATCTATTCTCAATTTGATCACTGACTTTAACAGTAAACAAAAGAGTGCGTGTGTGTGTCAAATACATAGTAGAGTGTGTAATGTTTTTTTTTTATTGATGTAATGCATTTTTATGCATAATTTTAAAAAAATATTAGCATTCTGCACTCCTTCTCTAAATAAACTATAAGTGTGAGAAATTTCATACTCCTCCGCCCGCGCAATTTTCGTAAAAAGGGGTACAAAGTTTTTGCTTCACGTATTAATATATTAGAGATTATGACTTCTTCAACTACCAAAACACTGTAAATCTAAAGTCTAAAACCTTTAGGTTACAATATTATATTTCCTGACTATTATAAGTTACAAAAATATATGAAACATGTTTTTTTAAATACATATATCCATTAAAAAATAAATTTATGTCTTATAAAATTTTCAAATACACTATTGTTTTAACTAAAATTCGAATGACCTACTAAGTTAATTACTACATTTGTAAAATGAACCTTTGGTACATTGTATATATAATATATAAATATGATATTTTACATGATAAACCAAAGTTTAAGATAAATTCATTAAATTAATACGTAGAGAATAACCTATCCATTAAATACTCTATTTTAAGTGCAGATTCAAATAGAAAGTCCAGATCATGTTCACAAAGAATCATCACAGTTAACCAAAGTAGTGCGTGTATTGTTTAATATACTTTACAACGAAAGGATAATGCAGCTTAGAATAGACCGTTTAAAGTCAGACAGTCTACGAAAGCCGTGACGTATTGATCTGACTCACATCTTTATTTGTAACTAAGTACTAACTTGAGATATACATCTTTACAATTCATAGATAAAAAATACTATGCTGTCACTCTAAAAAGCTTTGAGCTGTTTTTAAAAAGCCGTTACCTTTCAACGTGTGCGGAAATTTAATTTGCATTTACATAGACACACATAGTTATGGAGAATGAAATAATTATTGTGTAATACTGATCGGCCAATTTATGACACAATAAAAGTAGTCGTCCCTGTTTAATTTTCATAACTTATAGCTCAGCTATTATATAACGCGCCAGAGGAGGCCTCATTAAGAAGGGTAACAATAGTCAACTTGTTAAAGTTGCACATGCAATTGTGCATTGAGCAACTTTCAATCTTTCTTATCGACGCTCTTTATATATTAAATTTTCAACCTGTTATGACTCTCGTGATGCAAGGAGGATGAACATAACAGGACAATGACATCGAACATTTCAATGGATATGACGGACGAGCCTTTATTTCTTTTACTTATTGTACTGTCAATCATTTCATCAATGAGGCAGATTGGGTGGGTGATACAAAAAATTATTTTTGCTAAAATGATCTTGACAATGAACTATCCTAGCCTTAACATCCCAGTTAAGGACCCGTTATGGTCAAAAGTTTCTTGACATACGTGCTTAGATTGTTCATGTTGTGTTTACTAAGAAATAAAACCGCATAAATTAGATTTCTCTTCTGAATTCTTTTTGCGAAAAACATACTTTGATATTTTAACGATTTTATTACAATTTTATTAAAACAGAGCTAACATTTTGATATGGGCCCTGACATACACACTTGTTACTTAACCAGCTTTCGAACAAACATCTCATAAAATATTTATAATTCTTTCCTAAATTGGTGAATTGCAGCGAATGTTGCAATCGAGTAAATTTTAATATTATTCGGATGTTCTTTTGAAATGTCTTCTCAGATAAAACAATAACTTATTGACCCGTTGTTGGTTTTGGAAGCATAAATAAGTACTAAAATTATTTTAAATATTTTTGGAACGATTTTAACTTGGTTGATCACATCATTTAAACAATAAAAATTTGTATGAATCATCTCTATTTTCGTAACATGGTTGATACAAACAAATTGATCCGGTTGTGAGTTGAATGAGTTATATGGTAACGGCATATAAATATGAGATTAGAATAGTGTAAAGGTTGAGGATGCGACCGGCTCACCTCTGAGTTCTGACAGGCCAAGCGGCGCGTTGCTACAATGACGTAAGCTAGATGGAGTTGCGACTGATGCGGCCTTTCAAATATGTTATCATGTACCTACTAGGTATCTTTAATATTTTCTTTGTCCGAAAATAATTACGTAAGCATTTAATAATAAAGAAAATTACAAATATGCTTAATCTATAGAGATAAATAAAATTGGACTGTCTATTTGTAATATTAAAAAACCGCTTTTTACTAAATGCATATGGATGTATACATGGTACACATACCAAAACAACAATTTTTACAGTTTTTGTCTGTTTGTCTGTCTGTCTGTCTCTGTCTGTCTGTCTGTCTGTCTGTTTGTTCCGGCTAATCTCCGAAACGGCTGAACCGATTTTGAGGGAATTTTCACTGGCAGATAGCTGATATTATAAGGAGTAACTTAGGCTACTTTTATTTTAGAAAAAGAATTAGGGTTCCGCGAAAAAAAATTAAAACCCATGAAATTGTGAACACAATCCGCGTACGGCGTACGCACCCTAGCGAAGGTTAATCGCTATATAATTTAAATGAATATCTTAGGAGTAGCAAACTACTATTTATGTATAAACATAGCTAACCCTGAAAACGTACCTAGGGACGAACGCGAGCGAAGCGAGCGTGAGTCGCTAGTTATATATACAAAACAAATGTACACTTAGTTATTTCTGTATAAGTCATGTCCGCGTGGAATAGTGGCAAGAATGCTAGTCGCATTCCCCCGTTGAATGGCCATGCCGATTCTTTGAGCGAAAAATGCGCCAGCTCTCCTGTCACCAGTAGAGGCGATAAAAGGAGGTGTTATGTCTTTTAAGAAGTGCTTAGCACTTTGACTCCATTGGCCAAGAGTTTCTACAGCAAATGGAATAAAAACGTAATTTTGACGAAGGGAGGCGTATTTACATAACTAAAAGTACTATACCTACTTAAAAATTAGACATAGAATATGCCGTATTTTGAAACGAATGTTACCTATCTATTTTAAAGCTTAGTAGATATTTACATTTATTCCTTATTTTCTTTCTCTTCCTGGCTTTAACTTCAAAATATTTTATAAACTAACTTCCTTACTTGTTTATCATGAACATGTAGAGGTTTTTATATATTAAAATTATTAATGAGAAATAAATTATTCATTCAGTTAGTGACAATAAGGAACAACTGATTTATGCGATATTACGGCTCACCCTCGCTTCGTTCGGGTTCGCCTCTAGACAAACAAGAACAAATCTATCCCACGAGAACCGTGCATTTTTCCAAGACAAAAAGTAGCCTATTTATAATTCCGATGTATGAACTATATTATTGTAAAGTGTCATTAAAATCCAATCTGTAGTTTTTGTGTACTAAGCTGTATAAGTTACTATAGTTTTTTAACTATCCCACGGGAACTGTTTAATTTTACGGGATGAAAAGTATCTAAAATGTCGACTGGGGATATAAGGTACCATCACGCAAAATTTCATTTAAATCGGTCCAACAATTTCGGAGATTAACCCGTACAAACAGACAAACAAACAAAAAAATTGAAAAAAATCTGGATTTTTTCTATTTCTCTTCTTACATCCCCCTGACTCGGTTTTTTCGACCTATACAGTTTTATTATATGTATAGATAGTAAATACAAGGTACAACAGGGATAATAATAAATATAATATTAATTTATTGGAAATATTATTTTTAGATAAATAAAATTCTTTCATATACCTACTTACTATTAACACGCAGACAGAAATGTGGAAACTATAGTCAAAACAGTACCTAACATTAAATATCAATGGTACGAAACGTATTTTTTTTATATTCTATCCATTAACATACTTTGAAGTCAACAATGTTTTTTATCTGCCACCCGAAAGTATAACTTTTTACTTTTTAATTAAACTTTTCTTAATATTTTTTTTTAGATTTACGGGAATACCTGACATTTTCGCAGATTTATTTTTATTTTTGGTTCGCGACATTTCGAATGCTTTTCAGCAAACTTATGTCTCTCCTGTGACGCTGTTTGCAACCAAGAACTAAAATAAATCCACAAAAAAAGATAGTTTTAGGTACTTAAAATATAGCCGACGGCCGACTTCTTTAGGGTCGTCAAATACATAAAGTTATGTTTATCCAGGAATAATTAAAATAAATATGCGTCCTTTTAGTATATATATATATATATATATATATATATATATATATATATAATATTAATTGATGATGATTTTCCAAGGGTACGAGTTTAATAGTTACTTTAGACGTTTTACAATAGATTCAAATATCGTAAGTATCTACTAAAGGAACACATTGGCATAAATAAATAAATAAATTTTATTTTTTTTAGTTAAAAAAATATACTTATCAAAAGGAGAACCTTCTCCTTTTTTTCATCGGTTAAAAATAGAACACACATCATCATTGAATTATATTCAAATGAAATTCAACATTGCAAACATAATATATTTATTACCTAGACGACGGGAGTTCTTTTTTGTTGTATCGTATTTTTTAGATACAAAAAAAAACTAAAAACTTGAATAAATACAAAAGAAAAAACAAAAGTTTTTAAAACTTTGTATCCGACCGGGATTCGAAGCCGGACCTAGAATGTCAATCTTGCACCTTGGCCGCTTGACAACGATGCTTATGCCCGAACGTAAGAAATTATCGACCATATTTTGTGTGGAATAATGCGAAAGAAAACCGTATAAAAACTCGAAAACACGCGTTTTCCCAGACATAACACTAACCTAGATTGATTTTTCGCCCCCGAAAATCCCCACTTGCCCAATATCAGCGAAATCGTTAGAGCCGTTTCCGAGATCGCTGGTATAAATAAATAAATAAATATACAAGAATTGCTCGTTTAAATATATTAGATAACGTTAGGTTAGAACAACAATATCTGTGCAATATTTTATTGCATTTTAGTACCTACATATTTTTTAATATAACCAAGCCAACCTCGACATGTGGATGTCTCAACATACTACTTTATTCATTACCAACATATTGTGAATAAAACGAATATGCAAGTATTTACATGTTGACAACAAAGTGTTTACACTAGCTACAATGGCATCTGAAGATTTAAGTGTTAATCGGACTCTCAAAACATTCTAAATGTTCATCAAAAATTATTCAATGTCAAGTAACACATCAAGTACTTAGTGATTGATACTTAGGTAGAAAATATATTATGTAATTCTAATTCTATTTGTAAATATATTAAATATGTCTATCCATATATACATATAAAATTCTAACTGGGTCGAATCTGTACATTGAATATTTTTTGGAAAATTCTTATGGAAATAGTCATTATCGATACAGAGGCCGAATCTATAGTTTTTAGAATTTTGTCTGTCTGTCTGTCTGTCTGTGACCGCATCACGAGAAAACCACTAGACAGATTTTGATGAAATGTGGTATGATGATAGCTGGTTATCCGGGTCAACATATAGGATACTTTTTACTGCGGGAAAATACATCATCTCTGAGAAATCTATACTAAAGGGTCAAACGAACAACATATAGGTACGAACCCGAGCGGAGCGAGGATGAGTCGCTAGTAATAAATAAACTAAGTTCTGAATCCGATCTATTGTTCTTAGACCATAATCGATTTAAAAGAATATAAATAATAATACCGTAACTTCCAAGTTCACTTTCACTAGTAGAGTGTAAAACATGATGGATTTATAGACAGCCGGATGCAAGCGACCTTCGCTAGTTTAAACAGCCACTTAGCGGTTAAATTGTCGTCCAAACATAGGAGAGTGTATGACATAACTTACTGGCGTCACCCGCACCTTGACACAATAATAATTTTATATGTTTATATTTTACATTTTATCTTATTTGATATTAAATCAAAGCATGCCTCCTCATATTTCGTACCAAAAATTAAGAAAACAAAATTCTTGCACATTTTGACAAAAGAATGTGACAGCAAAATGTAATATGCATTTTAAGATTTTATCAACTTATGATGAAGTCGTTGACACTTAAGGAATATTTTATATAATATTAAGCTAACATTAAATCTGAGCTCAATTCAATTTTTTTATATGAATTGTGAACATGCACATTAGTACTAAAAAAACATTATACCTAATGGCGGTGACGAAGATGAGGCTAATTAAATGAAGGTTCTATCAATAATATTTACGGAATAAGCGTTTAAGCATTAGATTATATTTATTCTTCTAACGTCTAAATGTTAACTCGACCTTGACTATTACTACCGTTTAATATGTCTTCGGAGTTTGAATATTATTTTCGTATTAATGATTATGATATAAGAGATGAACGACGGAAATCTAATAAAAAATGAACAAAATCAATATTTCATGTTTATAGCGTATCGTTTAATATTATATGGCATATGCATACAAATAAATTACAATAAAAGTAAAAATAATAATTTTGTCTTAAATAATAAAAAACTACGCACAAGAGCACACAGTAGATTTATAGTAAGTAGGTTGAATAATCTATAAAGATAAATAAAATTGAAGTGCCTGTTTGTAATATCGAATAAAAGCTTTTTAATAAATGAATATGAAATTATAAACGATACTTATAAAAAAAAACATAATTTTCAACATTTTTTATGTGTCTGTCGGGCTGTTTATTCCAGTTAATCTCCGAAACGGCTGGACTGATTTTGACGGAACTTTCACTGGCAGATAGCTAATGTTATAAGGAGTAACTTAGGCTACTTTTATATCAGAAAAAGAATTAGGGTTCCGATCAAAAAAAATAAAATGTACCTAGACCCGAGCGAACCGAGGGTATGTCTTTAGTAAATATATAAGATCCATCTTGCAAATGTATGAACGTTAAATGCTATGAACAAGGTCATCTAAGTCAAATCGGGACCTTTATCGGAACCACATATTATGACTAAGTTCTTGCCCATAAAACCTTTAAATAACGCGACAACGCACAAACAATAATATCCATTACGACTATTATTTAAGCGGATCTCATAAAATGTATTTATTCATATACAATACATACTAACCAATTTAATGACACATTAAAAATAATATATATATTGAAAATATGAACAATTTACTTATGTCTAGAACATGTACAATAAATATAAAGGAAGATAAAATGAGTTTTATTTATTTTTTATTTCAATATTGAAAACTCTGGGGAACTGGAGTGTATAACAAAGCTTTGTCATATCGATAATTAGGTATTTCTAAAGATATCTATCTAGCTTTTTAGTCTTTTGTATTTTGAATACAGATACTTATATATTGGGTCAAACATATTTTGTTAAAATATTGTATAGGTATATAAACGTATATGAGAGGAATACCATCGTTAACGTTAAGTACGATTCAATAGAGCGTTTAATAAGGATTCGAGAACTAAACGTAATTATATCGATTGTGAAGACCACCTTGATTCATCTTTACAATATGCTAGTAGTAACAATATCTTTGGAAACGTAAAACAAAGACCTTAATCTCTTTAAGCATTGCGAAAATACGTGTGTATTCCATGTTAAGTACCTTTATGTAGCATTTGGCAGGAATAATATGTACATTCTTACAACGGAGTGTCTACTGAATATATTTCTTCGGTTACAGCTACAAAACCTTTTGAATATGTTTATTTAGCAGATTATAAACCATTTTTCTTGATCCTTGTCTCTGGTACGTGCATCTAAACTTAAAAGTGATAGGTTGAGTGTGACTAGTGGGGTTACGGTCACGAACACCATGGACATTGCTAAAATATAAGCCGCACGTGATCAAAATTATAAAGAGATATTTTGTATGACAAGAATAGGTATTTTCGCGATTGACCTAACCGAAATCTCTTTAAGTAATCCGCTTCAGCAAATTTCTTGCAAACATAAATGGAACTCGCAATTTATAAAAATAACTGTAGGTATTCCATGTCGTCTTTGGGATATCCCAATAATTGAAATGTGTGGCAATGTGCATATGTACATACATAAGTAAATAAAAATATAGATTTGAGGAAATATTCTTAAAGTAGGTTCTATTGTATAAGTTTGTGTCCGAAACATTTTAATACATAGTATAATTATTGTGACATGAATATGCTTACCGGTTGCTTCCAAATTACATTAATATAATTCGTATTCTGTGTATATTTTCTAATTAAATACTGCCTGTGACTAACTTATATTAGATATTTATCTGCTCATTGATGTTTGCTAAAGTTAAATGAAATGAATCAAGCAGGCGCAACTTCAACAAACTTATTTCCCGAGACTACGGAATGTATACAAAGTTGCAAATTTACGCCTAGAAACGTCTAATTACGTAATTTACGACAAAGGCGCGACGAGAAGTTTCAAACTTTAATATCATACTTTACACTTGCAATAATATCAATTCCTTTGTCAATTATGCGAGTTACAATATCTTTTTTATATACAGTACATAGGTTGAATATAAGTAGTAGTAATCTATATAAGTAGAATTAAAAGCTTAATAACAAAAACTTCAAATGATACAAAACAAAATTTTAATAAAGAAACAAATTAGTCTAGAATATTTTAATAATATGCAAGTTATGTCAAAGAGGAAATAATACCTAATTTATTATTCCTCGTGTTTATTTCTATAAAATTCGACATCACATTTGATCTTTAACATCTGACTAACCTTTATCATTTTGTAATAATTAGATAATGATCAGAATTCAGAGAAAAAAAATTACCCAAATATCTATCCGTTATTTTATACCATGTGGTCTGAACATATACGTATATATATATATATATATATATATATATATATATATATATATATATATATATCATACTGATATTTTTTTCTATCAGCCATATAGGTTGTACAACTTCTCTAAATTAACTAACAATAAGTAACTTACTCTCAAACAGACAACGATATATTTATTTAGGGGTGAACAAAAAATATAATTTATACTTTTAGAAAAATAAATCATCATTTAATTTATTTAATCGATGTCATTTGAAGTAATAAAAATATATATGTAAAATATATTTCAAATACTTACTCGAAAATATGGTTGTATATATTATAATAATTAAAAAAAAAATATAATATTTTATGGGTTTCTAAGTTACCTCTGAAACATTTTATAATAATTTATATACAAGCGTTCAATATGCGCTAATTTAACTTTTTTTTTTTCATATAATTAACTAGGGTCTCACCCTCGCTAGTTCGAAATAAATTATAAGTGAACATTCGTTTACAACAGTCATATTATGTTAATATAAGAAAGACGCAATGATAAAAAAAGTATTGCAGGTGTTAGCACTCTGAAAGTGATTGCTAAATAAAATCTATAGACACTCCGAAATGATGTCATTTGAATTTTTGACTATGCTAAAAGACGTAAATAATTTTGTAACATACTATTAACTTTGAAGTTTAAATGTCAGCGAATATCGTTGATGATTTCATGTAGTTATTTTAGAATTATTTTAAACTAGCAACTCACCCTCGCTCCGCTCGGGTTCGTTCCTACTTTCGTTTTAACGTGGATTTTCCGTGATGCGGTAACAGACAGATAGACAGACAGACAAAAAATTTAAAAACTATAAATTCGGCACCTGTATCGATTATAATATCTATGTCAATAAGGTTTTCCAAAAAATAATCCGGCTTAGTTACAATTTTATTATATATGTACAAACGTATAAATTAGTACATTATCAGTATGTATTATTATAAAGAAACGCAAACGGTGATGATCGGCCTACATACAAGATGATTAAAGAAGCGATTGTGGAATATCAAATACTTAACATAGGAAAAGGAACATGGCTCCCATGACATGGGATTCGAAGAATACATCATTTTAGATGAAATAGCTTCATACATATAAATAAGTCAGAAGCTCGTTACAATGATAGAGTTAACAAAATAATAGTATTGATATTGAAATTTTCTTGATTACAAATGCTAATTCGCTTTATAAGGACAAAATAGCATTTATAGCACAATATTCAATATATGTATATCCTATAAATAAGGTAATTGTTATCTATTCATATAATAAAATAGTAGGTAACTTAGCGTAATCTGTACATGACATATTTTTAAAAACTGACGTATTGTATACAGACTACAGACCACAAAATAATAGTTATTAAAAATTTTGTCTGTATGTCTGTTTGTCTGTATGCGTGTTTTGCTCGGGTCTATATCTTTTGGAATGAATACCTTTTGGAAAATTACAGGAAAATTTTTCATTCCCACGGGAAAACACAATAAATCGTCCTTGATTAGTCCTTAGATTTTGTCCTTAGATTGTCCTTAGATTTTAGCTAACGCTGGCTTAAGATACATCAAAACAATGAAATAAAAAATAATAGATCTCAAAAAGGCCTACAGAAAAGTCTACAATGTTTCTCCTAAGGGACACTCGCAATACCTGTTGTTATCTATACATACTATACTGCGCGATTCACGCAAGTAGTAATGAACCGATTTTAACCAAATTTTGTGGAGAAATAACTTATTACTCGAATCAACATTTAGGATACCTTTTACTGCAAGTGACTGCAATGACAGAGTTTCAGACAAAATTACATCCCGAATTTTACCCCCTTAGGGAATTAATTTCGAAAAATCCTTTCCTAAATGATGCCTAGGGTATAAAATTAATATTCTCCCCAAATTTTAAACGTCTATTATCATCGGTTTGGGCTGAACGTTGATAAATCAGTCAGTAAGTCGCGACATTGCTTTTTATATATAATAAAAATAGGTATTGCGAGTGTACCTTAGGAGATACACATACTCGTATAATATTACAGATTTTTCTGTATTCCTTTTTAAGACCTAAAATTTTTTAGTGCATTGTTTTGATGTATCCCTTAAGGTTTAGCAAACATTAGCTTTCTAAGGACGACTCGATAGAACCAGTTATTGTGTTTTCCCGTGAGAATGAAAAATTGTCCTGTAATAAAATATATCCTAAATATTGACCCAAGTAATAAGTTATCACTACACAAAATTTAGCTAAAATCAGTCCACCACTTTTTCCGTGAAACGCGCACACATAAACAGACACACGGACAAACAGACAAAAATTTTAATTACTATTATTTTGGGGTCTATATTCTGTATACAATAGTCACAATCATTGTTTTTAAAAAATATTTCATGTACAGATTTCGCTAAGTTACAATTTTACTCGTATTACATGTGTTGATTACCTTTTAGCAAAATAAATTAGATATTGTGTAATATTGTTTGTAATATTTTATTTTACATACATATTTATCACTACAGAAATAAAATCACGATAAAAAACTGGGAGTATCTACTTAAAAATACAACGAGATGCTTAATTTTTTTTTCTAAATGAATATTACAAAACCAGTTATAACTTGTAGTCGTTCTTATCTAAACTTTAATATGTTCAGACGAAAAGCAAGAATTAAATGTAAGCAAAATTTATTCACTATGATTTAAACATATACATAATTAAATAGCTTTAGTAGCTCTAAAAAATCACCTTTACAATGCTGAAAAGCTAGGATTTGACTCATTAATCTACATAGCTGGGCATTAACTCGTTAATCCGTTAATCGTTAATTAACGAAGTTAACATTTTGATTAACGGATTAACTTTTAAGTTAACTTTTAAAAATGTTAACGGACACGTTAACTTCCGTTAATATGCAGATGTCCGTTAATCGTTAATCCAATGCCTAATAGTTACCGCACGGCACCGACAAGTGCCGGGCGGCGCGTGGCAACGAGTGAAACAAAAACAAAACTACATATATTTTGCCGGCGCGTGCGAGTGAGAAAGAAAAGAAGACATATTGAATGCTCCTGATCGTCTCCAGTGCAATGTAATCAATGTCAATGAACAGATATTAGAAAACTTTAATACTTATTACTTTGCCAGTTCACATGAGATGTGCTGCACTGAATTATACAAGTATTTTGTTTTGTTCCTAACCTGTTAACTTCCAGAACCTAAACCAACAAGTTTTATAAGTTCACTAATGCAATGATATAAAGATGCAATTTTACACATATTAACGGATTAACGATTAACGTTAACTTGCGTTAATTCTTCGGAAATGTAACGCTTTAATGTTTAACGAAGCTAACTTTTTTTGTAACGGATTAACGATTAACGAAGTTAACTATTTGATTAACGATGCCCAGCTATGTTAATCTATATGTATTTACCTTTCAAAATATACTAAAAGTAGTTTTTTTTTTTTATTTCTAAATTGAATGCATTTTTAATTTAATTACATTGCAATTTTTAAGCATTTTAAAAGAAATATGAAGTGTAATAATGACACATTTATTTGTTTCAGGCTTTGCTAGTCTTAACAAAGGCTAGTGAAGACGCAGCTGCAACTAGAGCGTTAATCCGAAAAGCTCGACAATACGACAACTACGGCGACAATAGCAAAGAAATTGTAGTAGACATTGAAGACGACGAAAAGAAACAGTATTACGAAACCAATTATGATACAAGTAAGTTTGGATATTAATTATTTTTTTTTTAAATATTAAGGGTCATTTTAGTATTTTAAAACATTTTTTATCATTTAATTTTTACAATAAAAATAATCAAAAATTGAAATCATATAGGCTATTATTGGTTTAGACCAAGAAAGTTTCAATGCAAATGACTAAGTTACTTTGAAATATTTGCATAAGCAATTACTCAATATGTTTTAATGTATTAGCCCTAATTACTCGTAATAATATCTTTAAAGAAAACGTTTATTTACTATCAATATATCGTGCATTACTTTAAATATCATTAGTAGGTGATAATTTTCATCGATCAAGAAGAAATAGATACACAATCCCATGCAAAAGTTCTCTTAAAACTGTCATTAAATGTATTTAGGTAATTCTAGTTGAAACAAATATACATACAATAATGTTAATTCAATCTTAAATGCTTTGTTTAAAGTTGTTTTTACAGAACTATGTATAAAAAACAAAAAATTTTTACGACCGAAACTCGTTGGTCAATATACATCAAAACAAATTCAATCTTACACACACATGTCTTAAAGTTAGAATTACAAAGTGCCAAAACAATCTAACAAATGGAACAGAAACAACGCACATAACCCGAATAATTTAAATAGGCATGCGATAGTGTGATTAATACGTTTAGTAAGACTCTTTACAATTGAAATATTTTATAACTCCTGCTGTTTATTACGACTTAATTTAAAAACTGTTTTTACGATGATTTCTTGACAAAATATCAGTATTTACAATACAGTGATAACAATTATATAATGATAATAATAATACTTACCGAAAATATGAAACTCCATCCTTTTTTAGATTCCTAGACGTGTGATTTTTGCAATTTTCGTTTTTGCAACTGTCGGAGCGTTCGAATGCTGTTAAATTAAAAGCGCGCCCAAATATTTAAGTAGACGCTCATTCGGAGCGTACATTTTTTGTCGCTGATTTTGTATTTTCTATCTAGTGATTATATTACATATACTCTTTTTAGTGATTGATGATTATATTTGATATTTTTTTCATATAAGTAATTTATTTATTTTACAGATGCGTATGGATTTGGTTATGATGTCGGCCCAAATGGACAGTTTCACCATGAAAACCGAGGTCCCGATGGAGTGACTTACGGTTGCTACGGCTACGTCGACCCCGAGGGCTATCTGCGTGCTACACACTATGTAGCTGACAGTCATGGTTACAGAGTAATTGAACCCGAAAAACCTGTCGAAGTTTACCCCGACGTAAATCACGAATACGATGAAAAGTAAGAAAATAAATTAAGTCACATAACATTACTGTATTATTTTAGGATAGTACTAACTTTCGTAACGCTTGAATGGTTAAATTAGCTTAAGTGTAATCCCGCGATGTAACCATTTCGAATTTCACTCTTTGATGAGTTGTTACTTGTGACAAAGTAACAAGCCTTCCCTCACTTACAAACTTTCCTTTTTATAAAATCAGTGTGATTAAATAGAATGATTAAAATAATATTATTTTAGATATTTTAGACACACGTCAAAAAAAAGTATGCCAAATAATTTTACTAACATTTTTATTTATTTTAAAAAGCAAGAAATAAAATTACGTAATATATTTTGTTTCCAGCTCATCAGCACCAAACAACCTACCAGGTGTAATTGTACCGTGGAAAAAGCTATATTTACCGAAAGGATGCGGCAGAACTCCAGGCGGAGTTCCCCCTAAACCGCCTCCATTACCGAAACCCATACCGAAACCGAAACCGCAACCTTCCCACCCCTCCACTGACAGCACTAGCCAAACCAGCAATCAAAACCCTGATTATATTTACCCAGGTTTGTCCATTAAGCTATATATATATATAGGATAAAAACATTTGGCAAATCGCATACTAACAGTAGCCTATGTGCTACTCCAGGTCATAGTCTACAGATCTGACCCAAATTCATGGTTTAGTCACGCAGTCACAAATATACGCACACATAAACTTTCGTAGTTATAGTATAGTATTGTGATAATAAGAGACAAATATTAAAACCTAGCGATTTACCCTCGCTTCGCTCGGGTGCGTCACTTAGGAGATCGACATATCAATCAAATCGTACAATCATCGATCAAGAAAATACTACATACACAATCCCATGCAAAAGTTGTCTTAAAACTGTCACCAGTTGTGTTTACATAATTCTAGTTTAAATAAATATACAGCAATGTAAATTCAACCTGAAATGCAATGCTTAAAGTTGTTTCCACAAAGCTATGTATAAAAATTAATTTTTACAAGAAAAATTTTTTACGACCGAGGCTCGCCGTTAGCACGGAAAGAGAGGAGTAGAGTTGTCCAATATTTTTTTGTTTATACTGTAAATATAAATGGTATTTTATTTTATTTTATTATATTTATTGTATAAAAAAATATAGTAAAGCATATTTTATTATTTTCTATATTCTGTGTATATGTGTAATTGATATATAATTTACCTGAATGTAAACATGTTTTTAGATAGGGTACCACAATTATTTATTAATGAAAGTAATATACATAGTAGTCATAATTATTTATTTGTATCAAAAATTGTAAAATATTGGTTGACAAACAACTTACGAGTATATCAAAATTCAATACTAAACATGAAAAGTAAAAATCTTATAAAATCTAAAAAAAATAATGTCCAAATTATTCACGTATTGTTCATTTTTTTTTAAATACTTCCCGCTCACTTCTGCGACACTCATTTTTCCAATGTATTGACTTACCTCTCTAGTCTAGTCAACAAGTACCTTTTAGGTCAACTTTTTTCAGCGGTCTCGAATATGAACAAGGTGTCATTCGATTTGGAATCATCTTCATGCCGTAGATGATTTTTGAAAAATATCAAGTTCCGCTTGCAAAAATTGCAAAAGTAGAAACAATTAACTAAGAATAAAAAAGGAGGTTAAGTTTTTTGCAGATATCTCAAAAGCTAATTAAGATTTTTTAAATCTAAAGAAATACACAAAAAGAAGAGAAAATCTCCTAAAAAAAGTCTCAACTTCCGGAACTATAGGACCAATATTTATAATGTTTTCAGAGGGATGAAAATACGGCCTAAAACAGTTGCTCTGACTTGCATAAGCCACGCCTACTTCGAACACTTTATCAATAAATATTATTTAAACTTATTTTAGGAAAGGACTTTTTTTAGGAAATTTCCTTCTCTTTTTGAATCTTTGAATAATCTCAATTAGTTTTTGAGATTTTTGCAAAAAACTAACCTCCTTTTTATTTTTAATTAATTGTTTATAATTTTTGCAGTTTTTGCAAGCGGAACTTGATTTTTTTTTTTCAAAAATCATTTGCATGCCATTTCAAATCGAATGACACCTCATTCATATTTTTTCGAGACTGCTGAAAAAAGTTGACCTAAAAGGCACTTGTTGACTAGACTACTCAGTCACGCCTAAAGAAGTTTTATTTCACCAAATCAAAATGTAAATATAATAATTCTTATAAAATTATTAATAATAAATATATATTTTTATAAATAATTATTAATTATTATAAAAATTTAAATATAGTACTTTTTATATAATAAAATTGATAGTAATAAATTTGACATAATAAAAAAATATTCAAGAAACAATAGCGTCTCCAACAAATGAAACAGAATTAACGCATATAGCCCGAATAATTTAAGGCATGCGACAGTGTGATTAATAAGTTTAGTAAGAGCCTTTACAATGGAGATGCTTTATAACTTCTGCTGTTCATTAGGACTTCATTTAAAAAATACTTAAAAACTGTTTTTCGATTATTTTTCTTGACAAAATATCAGTATTTACAATATAGTAATAACAATTGAATAATTATTATATTAATACTTAACGAAAATATAAAACTCCATCCTTTTTGAGCGTCATAGATGTGTGATTTTCACAATTTTTAAAAGCACCGAGGCATGTTTACCTTCGGAGAGTTCAAATGCTACTAAATTAAAAGTGCGCTCTAATGTTCAAACTAGCGCTCATTTGGCGAGGAAGTCTTTTGTCGTCGATTGAGTATCTTGTACTTTTTTGATCAATGCCTACAATTTTAAGTACATTATTTTGATGTGTATGTTACAGTCAAAACTAAATATTTTTAGTCAAAACTATTTTTGGCTAAAGAGTTTGGTCAAAAGTAGTTTTTACTCCAAGCATGTTTTTATTTAAAAAGTTCTAGTCGCTTATGGCACTCGGTGCCACTTAGTGGTCACTGTTCTAACCTAATCTAACCTAACCTAACCCAGAAAGAAAGAAAAGGTTCTTCCGAGTAACCTGTAACCTTCGTACTTCCTTAACATTTTAAGAGCTTTTACCGATATGCCAGTCAAAACTGCTATTGACCAAGGCCAAAGGCAAAAGTTTTGACAAAAAAAATGTTTTAACTGTAACATATATATTATATTACGGTTTAGCCTTGTAAATTTCTAAGGAAGGTTCAAAAGAACCAGTTATTGTTTTTTCCCGTGAGAATGAAAGATTATTCTGTAGTCCTTTATATCCTAAATGTTGACTTAAGTAATGAGTTATCACTATACAAAATTTAGTTAAAATCGGTTCAGTACTTTTGCATGAAACGTGCACGGTGCATAGACATTCCGACAAACAAACAAAAAAAAAATAACTTGTTTTGGGGTCTATATTCTGTATACAATACGTTGCAGTTATTGTTTTTAAAGAATATTTTATGTACAGATTTCACTTGCTTAATATTTTATCATATGTATAGACTAAATTATTTTTAGATTGCCAAACAATGTTTGCTTTTCCTGAAATTTATCTATACTAATGTTATAATGATATTGTTACTCTTTCACGCCAGAACTGCAGAACGATTCTGGATAAAATTGGGCACAGAGCTAGATTATAGTCTGGAATAACACATAGGCTACTTTTTATCCAGGAAAAATGTACGGTTCCCGTGGTATAGGTTTGTTTTTGTTTTCCTATAGGCGAACCCGATCAAAGCGAGGGTGAGCCGCTAGTATATATTATTTTTTTGATTTTACTGAATAGGAATAATTTTAAAAATTATTACAAGATTGTTATTATAGTATAATGTAAAAAAGTGAAAATTTAAATTAACTTTTTGAGTCCACAGTTAAAAACAAGAAAATACGGGTATGGTTTTAAATCTTAAATATTTCCTTATATTTTCAAGGTGGATTCTATCCGGGTTCTGCTGGCACTTCAGGATCACCAGGCGCTCCCGGTAGCCCCGGTAGTTCTGGAAGCCCTGGTACACCTGGTTCACCAGGCAGTCCTGGAGTACCTGGAGGGCCAGGTGGCCCAGGTGGACCTGGAAGTCAAACTGGATACTATCCAGGATCAGGTATATTCTTACTGTTGTATACACGTATAGCACGTATAGTTTAACATTTAAAGGGAAGATATAAATAAAACGTTATATTATTTTACAGGCAATGCTCCTAGTGGGCCTAATGGGCCATCCGGACCTAGTGGACCAATCGGACCCAGTGGATCAGGTATTTTTATTGATAAAAATGCTATATTTTCAAGCATATTGTATGTATATGTAAAATTAAACAATCTCATATATAGATAGCAAATAGCAAAACATAGAAACAGGACGTAACTGGGACTAAAGTAAATATTTATTATTAGCCAGTTTTTCCCCGCAACTTCACTCTCATCAAAACCGACCCGTGGATGAAAGTTAGCTCATATCCGTCCCCAGTATACAATCTATGTCTTTGCCAATTTTAATTAAATTCTCTTCAACGGATTAAGCGTGAAAAGGTAACAGATAGAGTTACTTTTACATTTGTAAATTGTAATACTAATAAAATTAATAATTCCGCCTTCCGGTGCTTTATCCTTTAGAAAGTATTAGAAGAAAGCAAATAAAGCAAATCAGTAAAAAAATCTCTTTCTAAAATATAATCTCTCATTCTATAATAATAATAAGAAAACATTTAAAAGTATGTACCTAATTATATCATTATCTAAATTCAAGGTGGTTATTATCCTGGTACACCCGGATCTCCAGGCAGCCCGGGATCTCCAGGCATCCCGGGAACTCCAGGTGGTCCTGGTGGTCCTGGTGGTCCCGGAGGACCTGGCGGCCCCGGCGGCCCTGGCGGTCCTAGCAGCCCAGGAAGCCATGGTTCTAATAGCGGACATTATCCAGGTCAGAGTAAGTGATTAATTAACTTATTTTGAAAAATACTACTTTAAAAGTATTAATCTATACAAAATATTTTCAGTTATTAAATTGAGATTTCAAATATGATAAACTATTTATTTATTTAATGTACGTTGTATTTCTTCTTCTTATTACATTTGATCTGCTTTTTAATTCATATGAATATCATACTAACCATATACCGGCTATTTAAAAAAATATTGTTAAGTATCATTAACTATATGTAAAAAATGTCTTATTGTGTAATTAACAAGGAATAGCGCGTCCAGCTTTTAACGATTAGCAATTCAGAACAATAACAAAAATCGAATTTTAATTAAAATTGAGTTTACCGATTATATTTCAGGTGGACCTGGAGGACCAAATGGACCATACGGGCCTAGTGGCCCTAATGGACCCAACGGACCTAGCGGACCTAGTGGGCCATCGGGTCCTGGTGGACCTAACGGATCACCGGGTCCTAACGGCCCAGTAGGACCTAGTGGACCAGTCGGACCTAGTGGACCAATTGGACCCAGTGGATCAGGTATTTTTATTTATAAAAATGCTATATTTTCAAACATATTGTATGTATATGTAAAATTAAACAATCTCATATATAGATAGCAAATAGCAAAACATAGAAACAGGACGTAACTGGGACTAAAGTAAATATTTATTATTAGCCAGTTTTTCCCCGCAACTTCACTCTCATCAAAACCGACCCGTGGATGAAAGTTAGCTCATATCCGTCCCCAGTATACAATCTATGTCATTGCCAATTTTAATTAAATTCTCTTCGACGGATTAAACGTGAAAAGGTAACAGATAGAGTTACTTTTACATTTGTAAATTGTAATACTAATAAAATTAATAATTCCGCCTTCCGGTACTTTATCCTTTAAAAAGTATTATAAGAAAGCAAATAAAGCAAATCAGTAAAAAAATCTCTTTCTAAAATATAATCTCTCATTCTATTATAATAATAAGAAAACATTTAAAAATATGTACCTAATTATATCATTATCTAAATTCAAGGTGGTTATTATCCTGGTACACCCGGATCTCCAGGCATCCCGGGAACTCCAGGTAGTCCTGGTGGTCCTGGTGGTCCCGGAGGACCTGGCGGCCCCGGCGGCCCTGGCGGTCCTAGCAGCCCAGGAAGCCATGGTTCTAATAGCGGACATTATCCAGGTCAGAGTAAGTGATTAATTAACTTATTTTGAAAAATACTACTTTAAAAATATTAATCTATACAAAATATTTTCTGTTATTAAATTGAGATTTCAAATATGAAAAACTATTTATTTATTTAATGTACGTTGTATTTCTTCTTATTATTACATTTGATCTGCTTTTTAATTCATATGAATATCATACTAACCATATACCGGCTATTTAAAAAAAATATTGTTAAGTATCATTAACTATATGTAGAAAATGTCTTATTGTGTAATTAACAAGGAATAGCGCGTCCAGCTTTTAACGATTAGCAATTCAGAACAATAACAAAAATCGAATTTTAATTAAAATTGAGTTTACCGATTATATTTCAGGTGGACCTGGAGGACCAAATGGACCATACGGGCCTAGTGGCCCTAATGGACCCAACGGACCTAGCGGACCTAGTGGGCCATCGGGTCCTGGTGGACCTAACGGATCACCGGGTCCTAACGGCCCAGTAGGACCTAGTGGACCAGTCGGACCTAGTGGACCAATTGGACCCAGTGGATCAGGTATTTTTATTGATAAAAATGCTATATTTTCAAACATATTGTATGTATATGTAAAATTAAACAATCTCATATATAGATAGCAAATAGCAAAACATAGAAACAGGACGTAACTGGGACTAAAGTAAATATTTATTATTAGCCAGTTTTTCCCCGCAACTTCACTCTCATCAAAACCGACCCGTGGATGAAAGTTAGCTCATATCCGTCCCCAGTATACAATCTATGTCATTGCCAATTTTAATTAAATTCTCTTCGACGGATTAAGCGTGAAAAGGTAACAGATAGAGTTACTTTTACATTTGTAAATTGTAATACTAATAAAATTAATAATTCCGCCTTCCGGTACTTTATCCTTTAAAAAGTATTATAAGAAAGCAAATAAAGCAAATCAGTAAAAAAATCTCTTTCTAAAATATAATCTCTCATTCTATTATAATAATAAGAAAACATTTAAAAATATGTACCTAATTATATCATTATCTAAATTCAAGGTGGTTATTATCCTGGTACACCCGGATCTCCAGGCATCCCGGGAACTCCAGGTGGTCCTGGTGGTCCTGGTGGTCCCGGAGGACCTGGCGGCCCCGGCGGCCCTGGCGGTCCTAGCAGCCCAGGAAGCCATGGTTCTAATAGCGGACATTATCCAGGTCAGAGTAAGTGATTAATTAACTTATTTTGAAAAATACTACTTTAAAAATATTAATCTATACAAAATATTTTCTGTTATTAAATTGAGATTTCAAATATGAAAAACTATTTATTTATTTAATGTACGTTGTATTTCTTCTTATTATTACATTTGATCTGCTTTTTAATTCATATGAATATCATACTAACCATATACCGGCTATTTAAAAAAAATATTGTTAAGTATCATTAACTACATATATGTAGAAAATGTCTTATTGTGTAATTAACAAGGAATAGCGCGTCCAGCTTTTAACGATTAGCAATTCAGAACAATAACAAAAATCGAATTTTAATTAAAATTGAGTTTACCGATTATATTTCAGGTGGACCTGGAGGACCAAATGGACCATACGGGCCTAGTGGCCCTAATGGACCCAACGGACCTAGTGGACCTAGTGGGCCATCGGGTCCTGGTGGACCTAACGGATCACCGGGTCCTAACGGCCCAGTAGGACCTAGTGGACCAGTCGGACCTAGTGGACCAATCGGACCCAGTGGATCAGGTATCTTTATTGATAAAAATAAAATACATTTAAATAAATTGCATGTATATGTAAAATTAAACAATTTCCTGTAGAAAAATATAGAAAGTAGAAACAGGACCTAACTGCGACTAAAGTAAATATTTATTATTAACCAATTTTCGGCCGTAATTTCGCTCTCTTGAAAAGAAACCCGGGGATTCAACTTAGCTTATATCCGTCCCCAGGATACAATCTATGTCTTTGCTAAATTTTATCGAAAGACTAGCAGAACCCGCGGCTTCGCCCGCAATCAAACTACGAAAAAAATAAACTTTTTCGCAATACATACTTTGTTACTTGCAAAATGAAGTTCGTGTAAGTTTTATTATTTCTCAAAGTTATATGGAAAACAAATTAAATTTTAGCGATCGTAACTCAAAATATCCAGTATCTAATAGATGTTAAGCGTATATTCTGTAAATAAAAATTTAGGTATTTAGCAAGTTCCACTACCTGTATTTTTTGCACATTTTTCTACTCCATCTTTCCAAAGTTAGAGGAAGAGTTTACAATGACAATGTTTACGACTTTAGAATCATGTAACTCGGCTAATATGGTTTTTTTTAACTAACATACTAACAGGCTAACAACTACGTTATTTTTAAAGACCCAGTACTAGATACACCTGAAGCTTAGTCAGAAGTTATCAGTGGTATTCGAGGTATGAATTCTGATTTCCCCCAAGCACGTCCAGCAAATACAGTGACTACTATAATGATCCCGTTACATAGCTTAGGCGACTTTTTTATTGAAAAAAGGTAGGTTTCATACAAACTTTTACCCTCTTAGGGATTGAATTTTGGAAAAAGCTGAAATACGTAACTCATTATTTTTTCCGTACTCAATTCATATGAAATTTCATGCAAATATGTATGTCCAAGGAATAAAAAGTTTTATACAAACTTTTATCTCCTATTTCACCCCTTTGGGGGTTGAATTTTGAAAAATCCTTCTTTAGTGGAAATACGTCTGCGAAATTTTAAGTTTCTAGCCCTAAGGGTTTGGCCTGTGTGTTGATACATCAGTCAATCGCCTTTGCTTTTTATATAATAAGATGTACCAACCTTTAGAAGGAGGATATAGATAGCAAGATACTCTTTAGCTAGGTTCTTTCTCTCTCGCGCTCTAGGTCTATTATAGTTGTCGCTGCTGTGGCCAGCTGAGAAGTTATACATAATTTTCCTTTCCCATAATTTCTCTATATCCCACACAGTAAGTGTGCACTTACAGAGAACTTGAGCCATGTTACTCTATTTAAATATATTCAACAACTCAAAGTTCAACGCCTAGTTTTACCCACTTAGGGGCTGAATTAAAAAAAATCTACAATACATGTTTGTTTAATTGTATTAAAGAGTATTAATATCAAGTTTCAAGTAATTTTGAACATAAACAATTTTTTCCTCATATAAAAAGCATAACCCACTTCTACCCTTTTAAGGGATGGATTTCGAAAGAAAATGATATTTGTATTGTTTTAGTTTTCATTTTATAGGTAAATACTATTTTCCATACATCGATTACAGTTTCATACAAACTTTCATCCCATATTTGACAGCCTTATGGGATGAATTTCAAAAAATACTAAAATAAACATTTATTTAATAGTATTGAAGAGCATTAATAGCAAGTTTCAAGTAATTCTGATCATAAATAATTGTTTGCTCATATAAACTTTATCACCCCCTTTTACCCTTTTAAGGGATGAATTTCGAAAAAAATCTTATGCATATATTTCTAATTTTTCATCTTAAAGCTAAATACCACTTTCCGTGCATTTCGCGTTAAGAATAACTGAGTTTCATACAATCTTTTATCCCCTATTTTACCCCCTTAGGGGATGAATTTGAAAAATCCTTTCTTAGCGGATGCCTACATTGTATAAGAAATATATCCTCTAAATTTCACGTTTCTACGACCAGCGGTGTAGGCTGTGCGATGATCGAGCAGTCAGTCAGGACAAAGCATTTTATGTCTCGTATAGATAATAGACAGAGTTACTTTCACATTTATAATATTAATAAAATTAATAATTAATGAGTTAAAATTCTTAAGTTTACTTTATCTGTTTTATCGAATGTGAAGATATGAGTTTGAATTATTTCCATCAGGTAAAGTGTCTGTAAATATGCCGCTGCTATATCTTTTAGAAAGTATTATAAGAAGACAGCAAACAGAGCAAATCAGTAAAAAAATTTCTTTCTAAAATATAATCTCTCATTTTATAATAATAATAAGAAAACATTTAAAACCTACCTATATCATTATCTAAATATTATGTACCTACATATATCATTATCTAAATTCAAGGTGGTTATTATCCCGGTGGTGGTACACCCGGATCTCCAGGCAGCCCGGGATCTCCAGGTAGCCCAGGAACTCCAGGTGGTCCTGGTGGTCCTGGTGGTCCTGGAGGACCCGGTGGCCCCGGCGGCCCTGGCGGTCCTAGCAGTCCAGGAAGCCATGGTTCTAGTAGCGGACTTTATCCAGGTCAAAGTAAGTGATAAATTAACTTATTTTGAAAACTACTACTTTAAAAATATTAGTCTATGCAAAATATTTTCAATTATTAATTTGAGATTTCAAACATAATAAACTGTTTATTTATATAATTTGCGTTGTATTTTCTTTCTTCTACATTTGTTGTGCTCTTAGTCCAATCGGAGTCCGGCTTGGGAACAAACATATTAAAACCTAACGTTTTATGGTTTTAAAACATTAGCAGATATACAAAGAATAGAAATTCAAGGAATAAAATGCTCCCGATGCCCAGCTACCCCCGAAAAATGAAGGGACGCAAAGCTTTGAAAAATAGTTTTTTTTTCAATTTCCAGCTTACTGTGACGTCTATCGAAAAATGTTTTCTACAACAGTTATAGGTTTAGTAAAAATCGACAACTTTTATAAATGACACTTTACAATAATCTCAATGTTTTCGAGATTTTTGCAAAAACCCGGTATTTAATTTTTCTTGGTTTTTTTATTTTTAATTTCTACAATGATCTTTTGATTTTCATGAAACTAGGGGAATGTAATATTCAAAATACATTTAATGAGCAAAAAAAAAATTTTACTTAAAATATTTACCATTTCCGAGAAATTTATGTTTCATGGTCTCGGAGGGCTGAAAATCACCTCCAACTTTTAATTGGATGCTTACATTGAAAATTTTTTCGTTCAATTTTAAGATAGGGCTAATTTTTTTCGTCTTGAACTTTACTTTTTGAAGAAACAAAACATTGTATGGTCGTCCTGTAAAAACACCCTTGAAATTGAAAAAATCGGAGACATCGATAATTTTTCTTTGTAAACTACATTTTTTTAAAATATCATTAAATAAAAACTCTTTTTAAAAAATTAAAAACCGACTTCCATGCACTGAAAAGTAAAAAATAACTAAACAGGGCCTCTTCATTTAGAATAGATACCTAATCAGATATTTTATTATATATATATATCTACCAATGTTGTAGTATGTCATACTGTCGCGTATTGGAGAGTGTGTAAAGTCATTACACCAAACAAACAACAAAACATAATAATTAAAAAGCGCGTCTGAAGCATGTTATATACATCTTAAGACAATTGTTAACACATGAAAACTAACAATCAAGGACAGTTAATCGTAAATTGCCATGTGTAAGAGAGAAACAAAACATTTTCAGAAAGCCATACTTTGTTTAACGTAATTAATTACGTAGTCAAAATAGATAAGTTATAGAGAATATTTGAAAATATTTTATAAGCATTTTAAGCAGCCAAAAAATAACATTGAGATCTTTCAGGGCAAATGCATATTTTTTTTTTTTACACCTCTCAGTTTAGTATCACGTTCCCATTAAAAAGTTTTAACGAATTAGTTTCCTTGTGTTGTAGATGAATCAACTGGTTCACATAAATTCAACTTTATTCAACCTTAAAAAAAATATATGGTAACAAATATATATTTGGTTATTAAGTTTTGTTACTGTTACTTAGTTTTAAAATTAACTATCACAATAGTTGCCTTTTCCAGATGGAAAAATAACTGCAATATTAAACATTGTTTCAGGTGAGACATATTACCCTGCTCAGCCAGGTAGACCAGGAAGCCCAGGAAGCCCAGGAAGCCCAGGAAGCCCAGGAAGCCCGGGTGGACCGGGTGGTCCTGGTAGCCCTGGTGGCCCAGGTGGACCAACTGGACCTAGTTACCCTAGTGGGCCAGGTAAATACAAAATATGATCTCAGAAATCTCAATATTTTCCATAGTCCCTAAGCATTATCCAGAGGCCAATTGGCCAATTCTTTGAGCAATTCCCTATGGGTTACTAAGAGACGGATCTCGGCTGATGCGTCACATTAAACAAACTTGAATATTTTAAGAGGCCTCTACATGTTGGACCTGTGTTCCCACGCAAACCTTGCAAACGATCGGACTCCTTGAACCTGTAAAATCCAAAGAGATACATATAATAATAATAATTTTTTATTCATAAACAGATACATTGAGCTTGATGGTCTATCTATAGCATTTTTACATAATAGGTTTGTACAGTTTAAATACGCCCGGATGCAATGCAATGTAACAATATTGGCCATATATTAAAAAAAATAACATTGAGATCTTTCGAGTCACCTTCGTATTTTTTTTATACATCTTTCAGTTTAGTATCACGTTCCCATTAAAAAGTTTTAACGAATTAGTTTTTCTTTTTTGTAGATGAATCAACTGGTTCAGATAAATTCAACTTTATTCAACCTTAAAAAAATATACATTTGGTTACAAATATATATTTGGTTATTAAGTTTTGTTACTGTTACTTAGTCTTAAAGGTAACTATCACAATAGCTACATTTTCCAGATGGAAAAATAACTGCCCTATTAAACGTTGTTACAGGTGAGACATATTACCCTGGTCAGCCAGGTAGACCAGGAAGCCCAGGAAGCCCAGGCAGCCCGGGTGGACCAGGTGGTCCTGGTGGCCCTGGTGGCCCAGGTGGACCAAGTGGACCTAGTTACCCTAGTGGGCCAGGTAAATACAAAATATGATCTCAGAAGTCTCAGTATTTTTCATAGTCAATGTAACAATAGTATTTCATTATGGAGATAAGAGGATATTATATGTTTCTAGATAGATCTCCATCAATGCAGTTTCATAATATTGCCATTTTTTTTTTGCATTATCTAGAAACACCAAACCAACCAGGATACCCCAGCGGCCCTAGCCCACCTGGACAGCCAAGTCAGCCCGGCACCTCAGAACAACCAGCATATCCTGGTGGCACCGGCGAACCAGGTCAACCCGGCCAACCAGGACAACCAGGAAAACCAGGATACCCGGGTCAGCCCGGCCAACCAGGATACCCGGGTCAGAGCGGCCAACCAGGATACCCAGCTCAGCCTGGCCAACCAGGATACCCAAGTCAGCCCGGTACTTCAGGACAACCAAGTCAGCCCGGCCAACCCGGCCAAACAGGAGAACCAGGCCAGCCAGGATACCCAGGTCAGCCTGGCCAACCAGGACAACCAGGATACCCAAGTCAACCCGGCCAACCAGGATACCCAGGTGGACCTAGCGAACCCGGACAACCAGGTCAGCCCGGCCAACCAGGACAACCAGGAAAACCAGGCCAGCCAGGATACCCAGGACAGCCTGGCCAACCAGGATACCCAGGTCAGCCCGGCCAACCCGGCCAACCAGGAAAACCAGGCCAGCCAGGATACCCAGGTCAGCCTGGCCAACCAGGACAACCAGGATACCCAAGTCAGCCCGGCCAACCAGGATACCCAGGTGGACCTAGCGAACCCGGACAACCAGGTCAGCCCGGCCAACCAGGACAACCAGGAAAACCAGGCCAGCCAGGATACCCAGGACAGCCTGGCCAACCAGGATACCCAGGTCAGCCCGGCCAACCCGGCCAACCAGGAAAACCAGGCCAGCCAGGATACCCAGGTCAGCCTGGCCAACCAGGACAACCAGGATACCCAAGTCAGCCCGGCCAACCAGGATACCCAGGTGGACCTAGCGAACCCGGACAACCAGGTCAGCCCGGCCAACCAGGACAACCAGGAAAACCAGGCCAGCCAGGATACCCAGGACAGCCTGGCCAACCAGGATACCCAGGTCAGCCCGGCCAACCCGGCCAACCAGGAAAACCAGGCCAGCCAGGATACCCAGGTCAGCCTGGCCAACCAGGACAACCAGGATACCCAAGTCAGCCCGGCCAACCAGGATACCCAGGTGGACCTAGCGAACCCGGACAACCAGGTCAGCCCGGCCAACCAGGACAACCAGGAAAACCAGGCCAGCCAGGATACCCAGGACAGCCTGGCCAACCAGGATACCCAGGTCAGCCCGGCCAACCCGGCCAACCAGGAAAACCAGGCCAGCCAGGATACCCAGGTCAGCCTGGCCAACCAGGACAACCAGGATACCCAAGTCAGCCGGGCCAACCAGGATACCCAGGTCAGCCCGGCCAACCCGGCCAACCAGGAAAACCAGGCCAGCCAGGATATCCAGGTCAGCCTGGCCAACCAGGACAACCAGGATACCCAAGTCAGCCCGGTCAACCAGGATACCCAGGTGGACCTAGCGAACCCGGACAACCAGGTCAGCCCGGCCAACCAGGACAACCAGGAAAACCAGGACAGCCAGGATACCCAGGACAGCCTGGCCAATCAGGATACCCAGGTCAGCCCGGCCAACCCGGCCAACCAGGAAAACCAGGCCAGCCAGGATACCCAGGTCAGCCTGGCCAACCAGGACAACCAGGATACCCAAGTCAGCCCGGCCAACCAGGACAACCAGGATACCCAAGTCAGCCCGGCCAACCAGGATACCCAGGTGGACCTAGCGAACCCGGACAACCAGGTCAGCCCGGCCAACCAGGACAACCAGGAAAACCAGGCCAGCCAGGATACCCAGGACAGCCTGGCCAACCCGGCCAACCAGGAAAACCAGGCCAGCCAGGATACCCAGGTCAGCCTGGCCAACCAGGACAACCAGGATACCCAAGTCAGCCGGGCCAACCAGGATACCCAGGTCAGCCCGGCCAACCCGGCCAACCAGGAAAACCAGGCCAGCCAGGATATCCAGGTCAGCCTGGCCAACCAGGACAACCAGGATACCCAAGTCAGCCCGGTCAACCAGGATACCCAGGTGGACCTAGCGAACCCGGACAACCAGGTCAGCCCGGCCAACCAGGACAACCAGGAAAACCAGGACAGCCAGGATACCCAGGACAGCCTGGCCAATCAGGATACCCAGGTCAGCCCGGCCAACCCGGCCAACCAGGAAAACCAGGCCAGCCAGGATACCCAGGTCAGCCTGGCCAACCAGGACAACCAGGATACCCAAGTCAGCCCGGCCAACCAGGACAACCAGGATACCCAAGTCAGCCCGGCCAACCAGGATACCCAGGTGGACCTAGCGAACCCGGACAACCAGGTCAGCCCGGCCAACCAGGACAACCAGGAAAACCAGGCCAGCCAGGATACCCAGGACAGCCTGGCCAACCAGGATACCCAGGTCAGCCCGGCCAACCCGCCCAACCAGGAAAACCAGGCCAGCCAGGATACCCAGGTCAGCCTGGTCAACCAGGACAACCAGGATACCCAGGTGGACCTAGCGAACCCGGACAACCAGGTCAGCCCGGCCAACCAGGACAACCAGGAAAACCAGGCCAGCCAGGATACCCAGGACAGCCTGGCCAACCAGGATACCCAGGTCAGCCCGGCCAACCCGGCCAACCAGGAAAACCAGGCCAGCCAGGATATCCAGGTCAGCCTGGCCAACCAGGACAACCAGGATACCCAAGTCAGCCCGGCCAACCAGGATACCCAGGTGGACCTAGCGAACCTGGACAACCAGGTCAGCCCGGCCAACCAGGAAAACCAGGCCAGCCAGGATACCCAGGACAGCCTGGCCAACCAGGATACCCAGGTCAGCCCGGCCAACCCGGCCAACCAGGAAAACCAGGCCAGCCAGGATACCCAGGTCAGCCTGGCCAACCAGGACAACCAGGATACCCAAGTCAGCCCGGCCAACCAGGATACCCAGGTGGACCTAGCGAACCCGGACAACCAGGTCAGCCCGGCCAACCAGGACAACCAGGATACCCAAGTCAGCCCGGCCAACCAGGATACCCAAGTGGACCTAGCGAACCCGGACAACCAGGACAGCCCGGCCAACCAGGAAAACCAGGCCAGCCAGGATACCCAGGACAGCCTGGCCAACCAGGATATCCAGGACAGCCTGGTCAACCAGGATACCCAGGTCAGCCCGGCCAACCAGGATACCCAGGTGGATCTAGCGAACCCGGACAACCAGGTCAGCCCGGCCAACCAGGACAACCAGGAAAACCAGGCCAGCCAGGATACCCAGGACAGCCTGGCCAACCAGGATACCCAGGTCAGCCCGGCCAACCCGGCCAACCAGGAAAACCAGGCCAGCCAGGATACCCAGGTCAGCCTGGCCAACCAGGACAACCAGGATACCCAAGTCAGCCGGGCCAACCAGGATACCCAGGTGGACCTAGCGAACCCGGACAACCAGGTCAGTCCGGCCAACCAGGACAACCGGGAAAACCAGGCCAGCCAGGATACCCAGGACAGCCTGGCCAACCAGGATACCCAGGATACCCAAGTCAGCCCGGCCAACCAGGATACCCAGGTCAGCCCGGCCAACCCGGCCAACCAGGAAAACCAGGCCAGCCAGGATACCCAGGTCAGCCTGGCCAACCAGGACAACCAGGATACCCAAGTCAGCCGGGCCAGCCAGGATACCCAGGTGGACCTAGCGAACCCGGACAACCAGGTCAGCCCGGCCAACCAGGACAACCGGGAAAACCAGGCCAGCCAGGATACCCAGGACAGCCTGGCCAACCAGGATACCCAGGATACCCAAGTCAGCCCGGCCAACCAGGATACCCAGGTGGACCTAGCGAACCCGGACAACCAGGTCAGCCCGGCCAACCAGGACAACCAGGAAAACCAGGCCAGCCAGGATACCCAGGACAGCCTGGCCAACCAGGATATCCAGGACAGCCTGGTCAACCAGGATACCCAGGTCAGCCCGGCCAACCAGGATACCCAGGTGGATCTAGCGAACCCGGACAACCAGGTCAGCCCGGCCAACCAGGACAACCAGGAAAACCAGGCCAGCCAGGTTACCCAGGACAGCCTGGCCAACCAGGATACCCAGGTCAGCCCGGCCAACCAGGAAAACCAGGCCAGCCAGGATACCCAGGTCAGCCTGGCCAACCAGGACAACCAGGATACCCAAGTCAGCCCGGCCAACCAGGATACCCAGGTGGACCTAGCGAACCCGGACAACCAGGTCAGCCCGGCCAACCAGGGCAACCAGGAAAACCAGGCCAGCCAGGATACCCAGGAGAGCCTGGCCAACCAGGATCCCCAGGTCAGCCCGGCCAACCCGGCCAACCAGGTAAACCAGGCCAGCCAGGATACCCAGGTCAGCCTGGCCAACCAGGACAACCAGGATACCCAAGTCAGCCCGGCCAACCAGGCCAACCAGGATACCCAGCTGGACCTAGCGAACCCGGACAACCAGGTCAGCCCGGCCAACCAGGACAACCAGGAAAACCAGGCCAGCCAGGATACCCAGGACAGCCTGGCCAACCAGGATACCCAGGTCAGCCCGGCCAACCCGGCCAACCAGGAAAACCAGGCCAGCCAGGATACCCAGGTCAGCCTGGCCAACCAGGACAACCAGGACACCCAAGTGGACCTAGCGAACCCGGACAACCAGGTCAGCCCGGCCAACCAGGAAAACCAGGCCAGCCAGGATACCCAGGACAGCCTGGCCAACCAGGATACCCAGGATACCCAAGTCAGCCCGGCCAACCAGGAAAACCAGGCCAGCCAGGATACCCAGGACAGCCTGGCCAACCAGGATACCCAGGTCAGCACGGCCAACCCGGCCAACCAGGAAAACCAGGCCAGCCAGGATACCCAGGTCAGCCTGGCCAACCAGGACAACCAGGATACCCAAGTCAGCCCGGTCAACCAGGTCAACCAGGATACCCAGGTCAGCCCGGCCAACCCGGCCAACCAGGAAAACCAGGCCAGCCAGGATATCCAGGTCAGCCTGGCCAACCAGGACAACCAGGATACCCAAGTCAGCCCGGCCAACCAGGATACCCAGGTGGACCTAGCGAACCCGGACAACCAGGTCGGCCCGGCCAACCAGGACAACCAGGAAAGCCAGGCCAGCCAGGATACCCAGGTCAGCCTGGCCAACCAGGACAACCAGGATACCCAAGTGGACCTAGCGAACCCGGACAACCAGGTCAGCCCGGCCAACCAGGACAACCAGGAAAACCAGGCCAGCCAGGATACCCAGGACAGCCTGGCCAACCAGGATACCCAGGTCAGCCCGGCCAACCAGGACAACCAGGATACCCAAGTCAGCCCGGCCAACCAGGATACCCAGGTGGACCTAGCGAACCCGGACAACCAGGACAGCCTGGCCAACCAGGATACCCAGGTCAGCCCGGCCAACCAGGAAAACCAGGCCAGCCAGGATACCCAGGTCAGCCTGGCCAACCAGGACAACCAGGATACCCAAGTCAGCCCGGCCAACCAGGACAACCAGGAAAACCAGGCCAGCCAGGATACCCAGGACAGCCTGGCCAACCAGGATACCCAGGTCAGCCCGGCCAACCCGGCCAACCAGGAAAACCAGGCCAGCCAGGATACCCAGGTCAGCCTGGCCAACCAGGACAACCAGGATACCCAAGTCAGCCCGGTCAATCAGGCCAACCAGGATACCCAGGTCAGCCCGGCCAACCCGGCCAACCAGGAAAACCAGGCCAGCCAGGATATCCAGGTCAGCCTGGCCAACCAGGACAACCAGGATACCCAAGTCAGCCCGGCCAACCAGGATACCCAGGTGGACCTAGCGAACCCGGACAACCAGGTCGGCCCGGCCAACCAGGACAACCAGGAAAGCCAGGCCAGCCAGGATACCCAGGTCAGCCTGGCCAACCAGGACAACCAGGATACCCAAGTGGACCTAGCGAACCCGGACAACCAGGTCAGCCCGGCCAACCAGGACAACCAGGAAAACCAGGCCAGCCAGGATACCCAGGACAGCCTGGCCAACCAGGATACCCAGGTCAGCCCGGCCAACCCGGCCAACCAGGAAAACCAGGCCAGCCAGGATACCCAGGTCAGCCTGGCCAACCAGGACAACCAGGATACCCAAGTCAGCCCGGCCAACCAGGCCAACCAGGATACCCAGGTCAGCCCGGCCAACCCGGCCAACCAGGAAAACCAGGCCAGCCAGGATATCCAGGTCAGCCTGGCCAACCAGGTCAACCAGGATACCCAAGTCAGCCCGGCCAACCAGGATACCCAGGTCAGCCTGGCCAGCCAGGATACCCAAGTCAGCCTGGCCAACCAGGAGAACCAGGACAACCAGGTTATCCAGGACAACCGGGAGAACCTGGACAACCAGGCTACCCAGGCAGACCTGGCGAGCCAGGACAACCCGGCCAACCAGGACAACCAGGTCAACCCGGCACTTCAGGACAACCAGGATACCCAGGACAACCCGGCCAACCAGGATACCCAAGTCAACCTGGCCAATCAAACCAACAAAACCAACCTGGTCTTCAGGGACAACCAGGTTCTAACGGTAAGTTCGTCATTAAATATTTACTTTTAAATGGATTTTATAGGCACCTATCTACATTTACTTTACAATAATTAAAGTCCTATACTCAAAAACTCACTCACAGTGATTTATAATAATTATTATTGTTATTGAACTAGCGACTCACCCTCGCTTCGCTCGTGTTCGTCCCCGACCGTTCGTCCCCGGTTTTACTTCCCAAAACAAAATTAATTAATTGGTTTTTTTTTCGTAGGACCCTATTTTTTTTAAATAAATGTAGCCTGAGTTACTCCTTATTACATCAACTATCTGCCAGTGAAAGTCAGACAAAAATTGTAAAAAATGTTGTGTTGGTATATGTACCGTGTATACATCCATATGCATTTAGTAAAAAGCAGTTATTTTAATATTACAAACAGACACTCCAATTTTATTTATCTGTATAGAGTATAAGCACCAAAAAATTGATAATAGTACATTTCTAAAAAATAATTATTGATTTAAATACTTATGTACTTTTTTTCTTATAGGTGGTGACTCTCTTGGCCAACCAACAGGGACAGGAGTACAACCTCCTGTTTATCCACCTTCAAGTCAGATGCCACCATTTCCTATTTATGTTATACCATACCCACTGCCTATAGTTCCAAGCCCTGCTTCATGTCCATGCTATCTCTTGAATCCCGGACAAAATAACTCAAATGCGGTTTCACAAACGCAAACAAATAATCAAAATAACCAAGGTTACAGTCCATATGGCATAATTGGATTTATACCAGTCGTGTTTGTGCCAAACTGTCCAGGAAATTACACTGAAATGCAAACTGCTCAGGAAAGTTTTCCCAACGCAGTGCCAGTGCCATACAACTGCGCCCAATGCCAAGCAAATAGAGATATTTATAGGTACTTCAGTAGAGTAAATGGTGGCCGTAGTGTAGATTTTAAAGATCTAAAAGAAATTAAATCTTTATCAGAGTTAGAAAGCTTATTAAAGAATCAAATCAAACCTCAAAGAAAGAGTTTGCGAAGAATAGCTGTCCATCCAAGAGTGCTTGATGAGGTAACAAATGATAAGAAATCAAAAAAAGTAATGAAAACTTAAGAAAACCACCAGCGGTATAATGTTTAGTGGAATTTTAGAAGGATACAAATAATTTTGAGGACGTCCGACATTACCTTGGACGATTTCAAAATTTTTACAGTTGATGTTTTAATATTTATTCTCTGATAAAATCAGAAATTTATCTAGTTAATTTTATGTTTGTATCAAAATCATCAACTCTTAAATGACGAGTATGTAATATTTACATGTGTAATTTCTATTCATATTTTGTAGTTTTATTATTATGTGTATACTTATGGCGTTATTTTGTATACGTTTTGTATTTAATATTATTAAATACATATTTAATATTAATAGAGTTTTATTTATAATCATAAAATAACATTTTCAACATAATTAGTACCTATATGAATGTAGTCACTACGTTGTCACTACAAGCCTCGTTGAGCTCCGTTTTGAATACCTTTTATTTATTTTATGAGGTCACACACATTGAATTAATCTTATTGAAACAGTTTTTATTATCGATACAGAGGCCGAATTTATAGTTTTTTTGATTTTTTGCCTGTCTGTCTGTCTGTGACCGCATCACGAAAAAACCACTAGATAGATAGATTTTGATGAAATTTAATATGATGATAGCTGGCTATCCGGGTCAACATATAGAATACTTTTTACGAGAAAATATCTTTTATGCGATTTATCTTTTATGCGAGAAAATATCTCATCTCCTAAACGGTAAAACGTAACTAGGGATGAACCCGAGTGGAGCGAGAGTGAGTTGCTAGTACAAAATATTTACAAATTATATACACAGACCGTTCTCTTTTATCACTCTTCCAATTAGTGAAAATTTTATCAAAATCCGTTTCGCGGTTTACAAGTAAGCACAGAGACAGAAACAGACAGCGACTTTGTTACAAGCTTATATTTAGTTTCACCTGTCCCTGTATAGTGGAATCTTGCAAATTAAATTTGACCCACTTCCTAGTATCCGATTGAGCTGAAATTTGACACACTAGTTTGGTTCCCAATACTTTGTACGATTACTAAATGCCACATTTTTAACCCAAATATAGCGGAAGTTATAAAATGGCAATGTATAATTTCCATATGACCCTCATGATATGGGCATCAAATAAAAGGTCTTAGTGAGCGAAACACAATAAGTAACGTAATATCATTGTAAAACCAATATAGCAGCCTCCGCAAAATGGCGATTTATAATTTCCACATTAACCCCTATGATATGGGTATCAAACGAATGGGCTTGATAAGCGAAATACGATGAGTAAAGTGACGTCATTATAAATCCAATAAGGTGGACGTCTCAAAGTGGCAATTTATCATTACAAACTTTTATTTAGTATAACCTGTCTCGGTGTCTGTCTGTCTGTAATCAAATCTTGCAAGTAAATTTGACATAACGTCATTCTAAATCCAATATGATTTACCTGTTACCTGGGATTTACTTGTGTAAAAACAAGAATATAATATTTAAAATAGGTAAATCTCGCGACAAGCTTACTTATACTATCAGCTGTTTAATGTATACCTACAGAACATGCGTAAATCAATGTATATATTTTTAGTCTTATAATAGTTTCCGTGACAACGAAACCAAAGGCCAACGCTTCTCACACGTCAACATCTTAACAACACTGTGAGTTGTGACTTTGACAAACTAAGTATGTATGTACGTTTAAAGCAGTTAATATTTAAAATCATGTGGGAAAAAACTTATGCCAGTAAAAACTGAATTTAACTTTGCACTTTAACAAATTTTCGAGCGTTTTGGAGGCAACGAATTAACCAACTTTACATTTAGTTGAAATTTATTTTACAATTTTAATACGTTTCTATAAACGTACGCAAGATTTTATGACTTCGAATCTTAGCTGCTATGACCATGACTTAAATACATTGTTACGGGACACTGGGCCTTTGTGTTCCGTTTTAGACGCATAGAGTAGTCTCATATTAAAAAAAAACTATTATGTTAGTAGTTAGTATATTTATTTATAAAATGACTGATAGACACTTTTAAATTGTTATATTAGTTTAAAAAGCAACTTCATTTTTAACTTTTAGCTACTGACTGCCTATGGTTTTATCTGCCTCCGTATGATATTTGTATTGTATTGTAGGCAGCCCTTTGGGCACGGATCTCCCTTCAATGCATATAGGGATCAAGCCATAGTCCACCACGCTGGCCAAGTGCGGGTTGGCAGAGTTCACGATATCTTTCGAAAACTTTCTAGGTCCTCTCAGATATGCAGATTTCCTCACGATGTTTTCCTTCACCGTAAGAGAAGCGGTAATCATGTTAGAAATAATTCGCACATGAAAATATCAGACGTGCGAGACCCGCTTCATTCAGTTTCCCAAGCAAACGCGTTATCACTGGACTACCACTGCCACTAAATATGTATGATATAGAAGCAACTCACCCTCGCTTCGCTCGGGCTCGTCCGTAGGTACGTTTTAACGGTTGGTGATTCCCATACAAAATAAACAGTTCAGAACTTTTTGATTTTCCAGCTGTTTTTTTTTTCGCTATTTTTTTTTATATTTAAACCATCCCTGACACACCCGCAACAAAACAAAAAAAGAATTATTCAAATCGGTCCAGCCGTTTTTTAATTTTAGCGAGACCAACGAACAGCAATTGGTTTTTATATATATAGATTACGAATCTTTTGTATGGGAATATAGAAAAGTGTTATTTTTGGAATTTTTCAGGCAATTTATTAAAATTTTCTCTCCGTAAGGATCATCCTCTTACTTCAACGAATATTATAAAAAAAGAATCAGCGAAATCGGTTCAGCTGCTCTCGAGATTTGCGCTTAGCAACACATTCAGCGATTCATTTTTATATTATAGATATAGTATGTAATCGTTATTAGCTACGAGTGAGACTAACTTTTTAGTATCCGATTACGACAACGACTAAGCCAAAAGGATAGGTATGATAAGAGATGCGTAAGGTATTGAATCCAATAAAGAACAAATATCAAAATTAGCGACAAATCATCAAAATTATTGAACTTGGCGTACGTACATATTAGGTATATATGTAAATAAACATAGGTACATTACTTATATATAGAAGGATTACGGAATGCCTCTGAAAGGATATGTCAAAATAAAAACTTTAAAAAATAAATAGAAATCGACTTCCAGACACTAAAAATTAAAAAATAACTGAACACGAGTTCTCATTTAGTAAAGACACCTAACTAGATATTTTCGAAATCGATGACAGCCGACAGTGCTTTAAGATATGAATATCTAATAGGTAAAAATGACGATATTTGAACTTCAAACATCAATTTGTGATGTATTTAACACATCGAAATAGCATTGCTTTGCTTTGCGTCGTCTGGCACCGACTTCTAAAATAACCGATATCTCTATAGGTATCTATAGTAAATGAAACCCAGTTATTTTTTTACTTTTTAGTGAATATAGGTCGGGTTTTATTTTCTTTTTTTAAGTTTTTATTTTTTCAATTTTAATGTAGAGTGTAGACGTGTAAGTATGTAGCTAATTTGTAAGAAGAAAGTTTTTTATAACATACTCGAATAAGCCATTTATGTTAGTATGCTACCAAATTTTATAAGAAGACAGAAACTAAAAAACTCACTTTTATTAGTAACACTAAAAATCAGGCTCTAATATCCAATTCTAACGTATTGAGCTTGTCAAATAAAACCAAATTAAGCTCAAACTCAAAGTATTTACTAGTAGCCGTTGAAGAGTTTCACTATCCATCTTCTGACCTCACCATCAGATCGGCTCGATGATACAAATAGCTGTATTAAACACTAAATGATCTGGGATAATTAAGTTAATAACAAATAAAAATTTAAGAACTATATAAATCATATTTTATTAATTATACTATTTTAATTTTAGAAATAAACATTAATTATTTACTATAAAAATATAAATAAAAATTAAAAAGCCGAAGAGAAGAAGGACGACGAGCTGTGTGCGGCGATGTATATAGTTCATACACGGCTGTAACTATAGCAAGATGTGTAGGAAAAACTTTTTAGAAGTCCGTTAATTAGAGTAATAAAACTAGGTACTATTAGCACATTGCAAAATTTTAAAACCAATTTGGTTTCGAATGGAAAAAAGGGAGAATAAATAACACTTCGTATGCTATAAGAAACTATTTTTTTTATTAACATAATATTTAACAAACTAATTAACAAACTATTACAATATTATTTAACCAAAACTGTGATTTAAATATATATATATATATATATATATATATATATATATATATATATATATAATAAATTTTATACTACTATTAATTAACTAAAATCGAATTATTTTTATTTAATTTTACATTACACTGTTTTTACATTTTTGTTAATTTGTATTTTTTATTAATTACTATAATAATTACATAATATTATGAATGCTATGTACACTTGTAACTGATATGCATGTCTGTTTTTTTTTTAACTTTAATTATTGTATAGAATTGTTTTAACATGTGTATTGTGTGTTTATTAATAAATAAATAAATAAATATAATAAAATATAACTATTTTATGTTAACAATTAAAATGACGTATTAAAATCTAAATAGACAAAGATGACAATGTTCTTTCATTCAATTCTAATCTATTCCTTAAAATGTACCTATGCAATCATTAGAAGTGGCCTTGTCACGACATCCTCTACGCAGTGGAGCGTAAGAGCAAGAAAACGTCGGTCTTCATTTCACCAGTTAAAATTGGAAACCTTAGTTTCCGCGTATAATCTCATAAATACGTACCTTTGTATTTTAAATAAATATTTTTTCGAACAAAGGAATACAGTTGCACCAAATAAATAACAATTGGTACACTTCCCCTCACTAAGAATGTGTTTATAATATAAACAAAACAAAGCCTTTTTAGGTAATATACAATTTCCTTACTATTTAAAGTACTTCATATTGTCTCCTTTGAATATTGAATGCGATAGCTTAGCCTGGAATAAATCAAGTAATAAACTATGCAAATACAGCGTTGACCTTAGCTATTAGAGGTACGCTCCCGAGATTTTATAGCTCGTAAGAGAATGACACATTGTGTCATGCTAAAATTAGTCTGCGTCATTGCATCTTTGCAGAAGGACGGATTGCCTACAAACGGACTCATTACCTCTCAGTGACCATTGTCAATTATAAGACAAAAACTCCCACGGTTTATAAAGGTTGTACGTATGCGTACGCACTCAGAGCGCGTCTAAACTCATCCGCAATACTAGTGCTGTGTTACGAAATATAAAGAAGCGTTTTTAAGCGTAAGTTTTTTTTTTTATTCTTAACAAATATAATTAAGAAAACAATGTAATCATTATTAAATAAATTATTATAGTCCTCAAATCAATACAGTATACATCAAATAATTTATTGTTGACCTATCAAATATATCAAGATCGCATATATTATGTTTATCTTGAAATAAAATTGGGAACTCAAATCAGTTATAAGTGAAAAAGAAATTAAAATATAAAAATATATTTATATTTATTTAGTTTCTTTGAAAGCTTCTATTTCTTATTTCTAAGCGCGCCGGACGCGGATCTAGAGCCAACATATTTAGATCTAAATACACGACCATTTCAAATCCGTAGAGCCACTCTCGAGGGATATGGATTAATGTAACAAAATAAAATAAGTATTAAGCATTATATTAAATATCAATACAGATCATTTAAACTTAAGTATGGAAAAACCAGTCTTCCAGTTCCTAGAAAGAAATCATCGGGGTGTCCTGTTTCCTCCATCAAGTAAAGGCTAATAAAAAAATAAAAGTATGTTACTTGGCCTATTAGTCCAGTCAAGGAAGGTCCGAAATCAAAATTTTGGCACTCAATTTTGCATTATTGATATAATGTAGTTTTAATGATTTGGTTGCAACAAAGGTTGGAAATTTGACTTTTTTTTAATACTTGCCGGGGGTTGCAGACACGAAAACCTTTACACATTAATTTTATGAGATTAAAACTACATTATATCAAAAATGCAAAGTTAAGTGCCAAAATTTTAATTTCAGACCTTATTGGACTGAACTACCTATATAGCATAAGTTGTTCTTAAATTATTAATGAAAAATTTAAATAAGTTCAGCTTCTGAAGTGAAAACTAGAGAAAGGAAGCGAAAGCCAGAATATTACTGTTCCGATTGCGAGCTGCAATTCTGTTTTTACAAACCAGATTTTCATATGAAAAGCTGTAATTTCAATAATATATTCGTAGAGGAATAATTTTGAAAGATGGTAGAAAACAAAGCATTTTTGAAATCCAACCATTAAAACTTGCGAGCAGTGTAAACGCGTTACATCCATATCGCATTAATTTTTATATTATTCCTCAATTCGTAGAATCGATTCGAGACACCTTATAGCTAAACCTACATATTTTATCTCAGAAATATTAACGTTATAGCCCTATTGAAAAACTCCAATAGCATCTCATCAAAAGCGGCAAAAACCACATAGAAAGTAGAAACCAATAAATATTTATTAGAGTTTTTAAGTAGGGCGGTTCAAGCTAAAGACTGAAATTGAAATACAGGTGTTAAGAATTGACCACTTATACATTTACAGTTTTATGTAACAATTTTTTTCCTTTAAGACTTAAGTAATTAATATTAACATAAAAAATACATATTTATTTCTGTGAAAAACCGCCTCTTAAAAACCTTTATTTTCATATCCCACTCGATAGGTTAGGATGATTTTTTTTTAAACTACACAAATCGGGGCGCCTGAAATCCGTCATTTTGATTATTAATAGCCTAGCTTATAACACGTTATCAATACGATTCTAACGACGTATGAATCATTAAAATCGGCTACGCCTTTTAGTAATTACGAGGGAACATTTGGCTAAGGGTCATACATACACGTCAAACACATAACCCTCCTTAGGGTTTTAGATCCCTCCTTTGAGCTTTGAAAATTTGAAAATAGGCAATGCATAATGCATGTTCTTATAAACCAAAATTAAATACATAAGTATGAAATGTAATAGTAAACTATTGTGAACTGAGAGAGCGTAAAAGTCGCATAATAGAATACAAAACTTTAAAAGTGGAGATTTAAAAGACCCTTACAGAACTAGCAAACTTTGTATGCAATTATTATTTCTTATCACACATTTTTTATGTATTTAAGCAGCCGGAAGATACTGAGATGTTAATAGAATAATGTTTAATGATTGCGATTTTCAATGAAATAGAAACAAACACGCGACAGTGCGGGCTTTTTTAAATTCATGAAACCAATATATTTATCGTGACTGATTCTTAAAAAAAATCTCAATGGTTTTATATTGTTGATGACTATATAATGTAATATGTAAAACTAAATTAGTTATCAACTTTTGGTAAACTTCAGAATAAATAAATAATACGGTTACCACCAGCTACTTATACTTTGTGATCCCTAGCAAGTTTAAAACACTTTAAAAGTATTATAAAGTACCTACCTATAAGTTTAAACTTTCAAATAGATATTAAAACATCAATTATTATTTTTAATAATACTACTTTTAAGTATCGTTATTAATTTTCAACATCAAATTTTATACTCGTTAGGACAATCTCGATGTGAGAATTCTCCAACAGACACTCGTTTATTGTGTTGAGGGTCAGAATATTAAGCGTTACCTTCACGTTGTAATAATTAGTTACTCATGTTAATTTGCAATATAAAGGCCTATTAAGTATGTCCTTATTCTTACTAATTAGGTAGGTAACGCGTTAAAACATTGACTTAAGTATTTATAATAAAATACTAAGTACTCGTAGTTACTATAAAGCTTTAGTACTTAGTGGGAGATATCCTTACACATAAAAATGAATAGATAGGTACTAATACAAATAATTACATAAATATCAACCGTCGTGTAGAGTGGTGATTCAGTAGCGTTATGTAATGTAAGGTCGCAGATGCGGTTCTCAAAACGTCGTTTTTTTATAATCCCCGACGTGGTAAAATAATGGTTAAGTATTATAGATTCAATGCCTGACTCCGTCTGTCGTTTCGTAGTAAGAAAGAATGACACTGGCGAAATAAATTATTGTCGCCTAAAACCCATAAAACAACAATAAGAAATAAAGAATCGAAGTTAAAGTAATAGAAAAGAGTAAATGTAAATTAATATTAAAATTTATAATATCTGTAATTTTTTTAGATGGCGAATTGTAAATACGTTATGATACTTCTCGTGTCTGCCTCAACATATGCAGCGCCTGCTGGTAAAGACACCAAGCAACAAAAAGCAGAAAATGATCTTAAAACGGCAAGCAGTTCATGTAAGTAAATCATATTATTCTGTATGAAGTGAAAATACTAATTAAAATTTTATGAATTCTGTAACATCTATGATTAGGTTAGGTATCCATCGCGTATTTTTTCACTTATCTTACAATTAATGTAAAAAATATTTATCGTGTTACAGATTCAAGTCAATACTCTGACTGGGGAGGATATAATCCCGGAGGTTACGCATTCTCGGTGACAGGAGTCGGTACCATAGATGACAGATATCCAAATGGTCCTGGATATAAGGGATTTAGCGGTTATGACAACTCATTGAAAAGTGGTTATACAGGATACAATAGATACAATGACATAGCCGATTATGGCGGCGCAGGATATAAAGGATACGGTTCTAATAATTTAGGTCAGGGTGGATACAGTTCTGGTGGATATGATGCTGGTAAATACGGTGGTAGTGGATATGGCGCCAATGGGTATGGCACCAGTGGATATGGTGCCAGTGGTTATGGTGGTAGTGGTTATGGTGCTAGTGGTTATGGTGCTAATGGTTATGGTGCTAATGGTTATGGTGCTAGTGGTTATGGTGCTAGTGGTTATGGTGCCAGTGGTTATGGTGCCGGTGGACATGGTGCCAATGGATACGGTGCGGGATATGGCGGCGGATACAATCCAAACTTTGGTTTATCACCAAATGGTTATGAAAATTTCGGGAACGGAGGATATGGTGGCTTTGGAGGCAACGGCGGTTTAAACTCCTACTACGGTTACAATAACCCTAACTATATAGGCGGTGGTCATCTTGGCTATGGATATTACAAAAAGGGAAATATTTACAACAGTGGTGTTACACCAAGCTTGGTTGCTGGATACAGGGGTTATACAAGGCGATAAATAATAAGTTGTATCAATTTTAATTAAATTGTATAAGGGGTTTACTAATAGTTATAAAAAAACTTGTCACAGAGGCTAAACTGTACGTGCACTTTCCCGATATATTTTTTGTAAATTGTAATATAATATCAGAATTTAATGTAGAAGCCGTAAATAGTTACATAGTACCTATATTCTACAGCTGTACCTTACTACATGTTGTGATGTAGAAATATTTTTTTAAATAATTACGGGTTTGGTATGTATTTTACAAGATAATGCCAGATACAAAATATCTATGAGAGTTCTAATTTGGTGCATTTGTACTGTTTGGTATCAAGTCGATTGATATTCGTAGTTTACAAATTTTAACGACTGCCGCTCGGTACTAAAGATACAAAAGAATTCATCTAACGCGAGATTATACCTTACAAAAATTTAAAGAAAAAATGACCTTTAGTAAAAAAAACTCAAAAAAGCACGGAAAAACATTGTGTTTGTATACTCACTATAAATTTTCGGTACAATTTTTCCAATATGGCGATACAAGCGGTCGTAGCTCAAGGTCAACTCCGACAATAATAATGGTGTCGAACTATAAAATCTACCAAATTAAAACTCTCCTTGACCTTTTGTAAATCAGAATCTACACAATGACCGACCATAATACTAGTTTTAAATTTACATTCCACACTTGAATTACGGGTGTTTGCTTCAATGTACTTAACATACAGTTAATCCGGTATAGTTTTGACCAAAGAATTATATTTTTAAATTAACCACTCTTATTTTTAATCATTATATGTAAAGATGTAATCAAGTTTTTCATTGAAGTTAATATTATATCATTCTTATAATGAATTAATTTATGTATAATTGTTATTGTGTAAGCCTGTGATTTAATATTTATGAGTTACTATAAATAAATAAACAATAAAACAATACCACATAATTAGCAAATTTTATTACTAACAAAGACATACACGTAATCTTAAATCATACTTCCTAGTTCCTACATCATTTAAAATTGTAGTTACATAGCGTAAAATTAAAAAGTTGTATCGAAGTCACCACTGAAGTACTAAACGAGAGACTCAATAAAGACATCGTGGCATTTAACCAACATAAATTCGACATAGTTATTTTTTTTTCTTTCGAATTTTTATGCCGCCTTTAGATTGATTGCGCCGATGTCGTTGAATCCCCCAATGAATTAACTGTTAATCGGAGCCAGACGCGCTAGTCTGTTTCTTCATAGACTTTAACGCCCTCTCGCGAAGTTTTTTTTCTAAGTCCTCATTATTGACCTTGCTGTCCTCCTCCTCTTCTTCCTCGGCGTCGTCGCTATCAGACGAATCATCTTTTCGCTTGGACGCTTTCTTATGCTTCTTGTGTTTCTTATGTTTTTTCGAGTGTTTTTTGTGCTTTTTAGCCTTTTTAGATTTTTTAGGTTCGTCACTGTCGGAATCAGACTCTGACTCTGATACCTTCTTTCTAGGTTTTTTCTTTGACACTTGGTCACTGTCAGATGACGAATCCTCTTTTTCCCTCTTTTTAGCTTTCTTCTCGCTATCTTCACGTGCTTTTGGCTTTATATCATCTGCATGTTTAGCTTTTGGTAGTTTCTCCTCTTTTCTGGATTTAATTATTTCAGGTGATACAATTTTTTCCTTAATAGAATCTGCTTTTTTACGTCTCATTTCTTTTTCTGAAGAGGTTGAATCATGTTTTGCTTTCTTTTTGGTCGATTTTTCTTCACTGTCTGAACTGTCATCATGAGAATCTTCCGAATTGTCAACTTTCTTGGACTTGATCTGTTTCTCAGCTTTCTCTATCCTGGAGCGTTCAACATTGGAATCTTTCCCTCGTTTCTTAGATTTTTTGTCAGTATCAGATTCCTCTGGAATGTTCTTCTGTTTACTTTTGGAACCCTTGTGTTTGACCTCTTCTTCCGAACTAGATTCGGAACTAGAAGATCGTGTTCGCTTCTTTCGCGATTTCTTTGCCAACTTCTTTTTGGCGGTCTTTTTACTTTTCTTCTTCCTGTCTTCTTCTGAATCGCTTGACGATGAGTCCTCCGACTCACTGTCACTAGATGAGCTCTCTTTTTTGGGTTTCTTCGATCTCTTTGAGGTGGGTTTTTCTTTACGCTTAAGTTTAGATTTACTCTTAGATTTAGATACTTCCTCGCTGCTCTCACTTTCTGATTCCGATTGTTTACCTTTACGCTTATTCTTCTTAACTTCTTGAACTTTGCTAGTGTCCTCATCATTATGATCTTTCCCTGAAGCATCGTCACCAGACCTGTCTGACTTTTTATTATTTTCCATTTCATGTTTTCTTAAGAAAGGCGACGGTGTGCGAGACAGACTCTTAGAATATTCTCGTAAAACTGGTACTGCAATGAAATCGTCCCTTTCCTCATCATCAGATGATTGAACAGGCTTGGTCTGGCTATCGTTTTGCGAGACTGATTTATCTCTGTTCTCATTAACAACAGAAGATTCTCTGCTTGTACTCGACACGCGCTCCTTAGATCGCTCCCGTGGAAGGGACACTCGTTCAGGTGACTTCTTGCGTAATTTGTCTACGTTTTCTGTTAATAAAAATTAAAATATTAATTAAAGTACATTTAATATTATATTCCTTTAATAATTTTAATATCTAACAACTCACCTTTACGCGGTATAGAGACCGATTTTTCCAAGCGTTCTTTAATTAAATCGCTCGATCTTCTTTCACGTGATTTCCGCTCCCTTGACCTTCTGTCCTTTCCTGATCTGTCCCTCGACCTCTTGTCCCTATTATAAATTTTAAATTAAAATGTATAAACTAATTTCAACTATCTCATAGTTACTCATACTTTATATTATTATAATCAATATAAAACTAAAATAATCCATTTAATTCTATTGTATATGAATTTCAATAATTTATATATTTGTAGGACAAGCCACAAAATGAACAATACTATTATCAAAACCACCTTACCTAGACCTCTCTCTAGACCGGCGATCCCTAGACCTGCGGTCTCTAGAGCGGCGGTCACGGGAGCGACGGCCGGAGCGCCGGTGCGAGCGCGACCGCCTGCGCGACCGCGACCGGCGCCGGTCACGAGACCTGCATAACAAGTTACTACTTTTGTAGATTCAATGCTTTTGATCAATTGTTAATTTAAACATATTTTATTCATAATAAATCAATCTAATCCTAATAATAGGGAATATACGTGGTTCTTTGTTTTTTTTTTTTTGTGCAATAGCTTACATCATTATACAATTGGAAAAAAATATCCAGCTCAAAAGAACTAAAATTTAGTGTAAAAAAAAATAAAAATGTCATACATACAGATACTTTAAACGCCAATCATTATGGTACGCTTGGCGTGGTCATAGTCTATGAAAACATTGCAATAAACGAATGCACAGATCTAGATTGTTAGTACCAATTGCAAACACCAAACAACAGAGATATATTATAATAGACTTTGACGCCACATTCGATATAATCAATGGCGTTGCGTTTCAACTACTTTGAATTTCCCACCCATTTTTGCACTTTTCAATAATTATATTTTCTTAATTAAAAAAAAATACATTAAAAATATAGGTATATAATGATATAGGCTTAACTCACAAGCAATAAAAATTATAAAAAAGAAATTATTCATTTTATATAAAATATTCACCTTCATTTAAAGCACACGCATATTCACTAGTAAGGGACTTTGAAGAGTTGGTTAATTAATACAATTAAATAAAAATATAATATTTAAGGTATTTTATCAAAATAAGTATATATAAAAAGACCTTTATTTGTTATATTAATTATTAATTAAAAGAAAAGATGAAATAAACTAGATAAAAAAAATAAACAAAATTACCTGTCTTTTGAACGTCGTCGAGAGCGTGAACGCGTGCGTCTACTACGTCTTTCAAGCGATCGGCGACGTTCACGTGACCTGGTATTCACAACTCATACGTTAAAATGAAATATCATAGAAAGAAGACTTAAGAAATAAAAAAAAATATATAAAGGATTATATAAAGATATTTTTGTAGAAACTTTATTTTTATATTAAAGTATATATAATAAATAAAGTAATACATTTTAAACAACATTTTCTTTAGTTTTGCTACATCCTTCATTTTAGCCTTAAAGCACAAAGTTACTTTAGCTTTATAAATAAATATAAGCATAAGAAAAAAAAACAACTCAGAATCCCTAATACCTCTCACGCCTCTCCCTTTCTCTACGGCGGCGTTCCCTCTCCCTCTCTCTCTCCCGCTCGCGCTCTCGCTCCCGGTCACGATCGCGGTCTCGGCGCTCCACTGACCGACGCCGACTGCTGCGCCGGCGAGATTTACTCCTGTAATAATTATTGTTTTAAGAAACAAACAAAAACACACTTTTGACAAATTGAAAGATATGGAATTTGTCAAACGTATCAAATATATAACCCAAGCACGAGGGGTTTACTTGGTAGTCACTGAAGAGTTCCACTATCCACCTCCTGCTTCATGCTTTTCATCAAATTGTAGTATTGTCATCTGTACATATATGTACATACAAAGCTGTAAGGCGCGAAAAGATCGGCTGCTTAATTTGGCAAATCATTCTTCGCCTGTCAATTTTACTTCTATTGCCTTTTTTATTCTTTATATGGATAGTTTTTTTCATATCTGAATACATGCATTTACTACTTTCTTGTCTGATTATAGATTTCAAAAAAAAAGCATTAGGGTATGGTCCAAAATACAATGTACTGGTCCAATTTTACTCAGAATTACGTTAATTAAAATAAATAAATAAATAAGCAAACATCGAACATTCTTAAATGAAACTTCTAAAATCCTTAAATAAAATCAGTATACTCATATAAAATTATTTCATCCAATTTACCTTTCTCTACGCGAGCTGCGCCTAGGGCTGACACTTGTCGAAGAGTCGCGATTGGAACGGTACTGACGCTTTTTATGCGATGACCTTTTCTTAGCACTTCCACCTTAATACGAAATAATCAATATTATAATGTCATAGAAATTCTAATAATGTAAATAGGTACAATCATAATGTTTATACAAAGACGAAATGCCCAAAACAACTGTCTATATATAGTTTCCCACACACGCAAAATAGGCGGAAAGACGTCGAGTTGCGGAAATAAACCCGAATATACCATACCATACCAACTGTCTATAAAAATAGATCCTATCGTCGTCATTATAGTGAATTTGACTTAGGCCTTTAGGTCAGTGATTAACTGATTACTTTGTTAATATTACAAAAAATAAAGATTTATATGTATTTGAAATTTTATTATGTGCATAGATAGTGTAGCATGTTTCAGTGTATTAAAGATCCCTAGTGAAGTATAAATGTTTATTAATTAATTGATATTGATTGTATTTTATTAGAATGAAGAATAAAGATATAATATTTTTTATAACAGAATATAGAGATAATATTATTTTGAATTTATCTTACGAGAAGACACAGATGTAGACCGACGTTCACTGGATGAATGGCGTGTTTTTTCGGCGGGTTTTTCTTCCTCCTTTTCCACAACAGACCTAACAATAGATTTAATTTTAAACAACATGTTTTGATATATATAATATTAAATTTCATGAAATATATGTTCAAACTTTAAAATACCATTGCAACTTCAACAACTAAATCAAGAATATCTTAATAACAGTTTATGTTATATTACATACCTTTATAAAAACAAACTCAAAATTTACTTTAAATAGGTAATTCAAAAATTTCATGGAAATATTCTATCTCATATTTAAGAGGCCATTCATAAAATACGTTAGCACTTATGGGGGAGGAAGCGTCGCTTACTGTGACAAGATGTGACAAGGGGAGTCAGGGGGATCTAAGGAAACGTGACATTCACAGTTCATCAAACAATTTTGCAAATTTTTCTTTAGGTTTTTTTAAAATTATATATAGTGTAAGGATTTCTAAAATAAACTTTAAATATAATTAAAAAATATTAATTTACGCACTTGTTGGGTGACGCAGATCTAGATTTTGGTTCTGTTTCATTCTTCTCTTCTTTCACAGGAGCATCTTCGTTATCATCTTTAATTGATTCAATTGAAATGTGGTTCAAATCTTCTTTTACTTCAATTTCTTCTTTCTTCTCTGGTGATTTTCCATTTTCTATATTGAATTTAAATATTTAATGTGTTAAACAATTAATCATGAATAAGATTTATTAAGAGAAAAGATTATAAATAATATAATTTATATTTACAATCCATTTCATAAAAGTACATGTTATGCAAATATTTGAAATAAATAAAGAGGAAACAATACTAAAATCGATACAAATTTCATATTCAAAGTTTCATCAACAAACTGATATAAAATTGAACTTATATCTAAAAACCTCTGTACTGTGGTGGTAAATTTACCCGTGTGTATCATGCAAATGAAATGAAAATAGGAATAAAAAAAACGTGTGTGTGTGTGGTTGTATGCACGTAAGAAGTTATACTTCTTTGGCGTAACAGAATAAAAATAACTAAAGATTACATCTCGTATGTCACAACTCTCTGTTTGTAAAAGGAACTTCATCATGTCCCTTTCAGATATTCATGTCGCTTTTTGGCTGTCAGTGTGCGCGCGCATCGTAAAAATTTTACTATCATAATTTTTTCCAAACGTACCAAAATAGTTTAACTTCAATAAGACATTATCGATACTAACCCTTTGGTTCAGGTAACTTGATGTCGTCCACATGCGGCTTGGGCTGGCTCACCTTGTCGCGGCTCCGGCGACGCGACCGCCGCGGACTGCCGCCGCTGCGACGTCGGCTGTTGGGAAAATTATATCATCATAAATTATATATAAATGATTTGTGTGTTAAAAATTAAGTAGCATATTTCATTTAAAACTTTTAAATCTGTAGATAACGTAAAGTTTTTTTAATTTACCTATCATTAAAAACAGGGTAGGTATGATTATACCTGCCAAAAAATTATTTTATATACATAAATAAAGTTACTTTTGTTTGTTGTTTTAAAGTTTGTTCAAAATTGTAAATTTTTTTTCATTGATTCATAGAGCATAGGGTTATGTATGGATTTCAGGGAAACATTCTGATGGGCGATTGGTCACGGATCTATTGGTATAAACCTTGGATTTTAAAAAGCCTAAAGAATGTAGTCTAATGGGCAACGGCATTAAATCAATGATCCAATTGGCTAATTCTTTTAACCAAAACGTGAAATAAATTACACGAGATTAGTTTTTTAACCAGACACAATTTCTTTTGGTTACAAAATAAAAAAATGCGTCTAATTAAACAAGAATAGTTAACAGTGCTAGCTTTCGCGACATGATAACTGCAGTCGCCATAGTAACAATCTAATCACTGCATGCGTCATTTCCTGGTCATGTAATTTTCTCACATACAATTCCATACATAGCTCTTTATTCTATTATCTACACTGTATTCGTATATAAATCAATGAAAAGTCTAGTTTTTAACGAAAACCCCATGATTTGTATCAAAATATACTGCGAAAAAATGCCAAAAGATCGTTTTATTTAAAATGACTATAAAATTAAAAATGGTTGAGAAAAGAAAGTGTGGAATATTTTCTGCATTAGTAAAAAGGAAATGTTATTAAAGATCGCCGACACATAATAAACAAATTTCACTTATTTTATGCATGTGTATAGTCTTGCAAACATACCGTAAATGTTAATGAAGATTAAAACTCTCGTTAAATCCATAAAAAATAGCTTTAATATACTCTGAAGGTTAGAAATTATTGACGAAATGGACTTTTTTTACTTGTTTAAATAGAATCAGATATAACACAAAATTTATAGTAGTAAGTGTAAGTAGCGCATAATCAGACTACAATCATAAATGCGAAAGTTTTCTTAACTCATCACCCTGAAACGGCTAGATGAATTTGGATGAAATTCATAAGAAATACAGCATGCGTGGAGTAACACAAAGGATAGGATAGGATATGTTAGGCACCTATGGACACATGCGAGCGGAGCGAGATTAAGTCGCACGTAATATAATAAATGAAATACAAACTTAACTTATAAATAATACTTAGAGTTACGCAAATAGTTGACATTTTAAATGGAACTATCATTTTGTTTTTGGGATTTATTTTAATTTTTGTTACTCAATGTTTTGATTACTTTACAGCAATCATGGTCACCGAAGAGACTAAGCTTTAGACGGCACAAAAGTTATTATTTAGTTGTTACAGATAGTATCTAAACACAAAATAATAGAATAATTTGTAAAAATAAAACAATGGCGACGTAAGTACCTTACAATATTTGTTCATTTAAATTTGAATCATTTTACCAATTTAATTTAAAATCTATACATACTTCCTGTCTGAAGATCTATCTCGGGACCTAGTCCTCGAGCGCCGCCGGTCGCGGGAGCGCCGCCGCGAGCGCGAGCGGGATCTACGACGGTCCTTCTCCTTGTCCTTGTCCTTTTGCTGCTCTTCCTATATAGGGCAGTTAATAAATAATAATAATAATAAAAAAATATGTTGGGACATTAACACAGCACCACCTAGTTCCGTGGTAAGCTACGAGGCTTGTGTTATGGATACCAGATAGTAGGTACACTACACATATATAACTTTTAAATACATACAATATACATATTATAAATATGTATAAGCACCCATGACTGAAGTACAAACATTTACGCTCATCACACAAATGAATGCTCCAGGCGAGACTCGAACTCGCGACAGTGGCACAGCAAGAAGGATCACTACAAACTGAGCCAAACTTGCCGTCAATAAACTTGGATTTATGTTATATGTATACATATATGTAAAGTAACATTATAATAAACACATATAAAAGCAAGTGAAGCGAATCTTATGTTAGATCGCGATATTTTCGAATAATCATGATCCTATTCTTTTACCTACGTTACGCTATCATTTTGTCCTCAAAACTCATCACATTAAAAAAATAAAAATGCTCAATATAAAAATAGTAAAAAATGAGTATATTTATACTTGAAAAAATGAGTATATTTATACTTGAGTTTAAAACTCTTAAAAAATATTATGAGAAACACAAAAACGATTAATTTTTCAGTATTCTCATATCCAGAGCAATAAAGTCCATTCAATATAATATGATACACTTACCATGCGTTTCTTGATTTCTTCTTTCTTCTGCTGTGTGAAGGACTCGGGAATGCCGTTCTCGCTGGCCTGCGCGCTCAGGAGCAGCTCCCACAGCTCGCCCATGAACAGCCTCGCATTCTTCCCATTTAGAAATCCAGTCAAGTTGATCTGCATTTTCTTTGGACAAGGGAACTGGGAGACGAGGAAGCGGAGCGGGAAGAAAATATCATATAATTAGTCATCTATCAACAAGAGCGCAAAAACTCTCAGTTCCTTGTACCATTTGGTATGTTATACAAGTCGGTTCGGAGACAATAAAATTTAAAACTCGAGGAGGCGCTCGGAGTGTCTTATTGCATCTGTGAAAAGTAGAAATGACAGAAATGACTCGGGTAGGGAAGCAAATATAAGGCCATTTAGAAGTACATTTTATGAGTATGAAGTCGATGGGCTTCGGTCGCAGTGGCGAGTCGTGCCGCGCCGCGCCGCTACGCCGTCCCCGGAGCCTCGCCGCCACCGCCGCAGAAACGATGCTCGACGAACGCCATACTCACTCCTCTTCCAAATCTTGCATCTGTAAGGGTGTTGCGAACACAACCACATTATGCTGACCGCAAAGCCTAACTGAGGAAACTTCCCTACCTCGAGTCAAATCTCCCTCTGAGCGCCTCGGAGTTATTATATCTGAGCACATTTTTATAGAAGTAGCATTTAAGTATTTAATTTCCCCGTAAATACCGATTCAGAATGCTAAGGGCCTCCGTAAGAAGAGACGGGCGGGCGGCGTCGGCGGGCGGCTGCGGCTGGCGGCGATGGCGGCGCGCTAACCGATGGGGACCATAAAAATAGCCATAGCCAATCAATATACATTTAGTAATAATATACTTCAATTGCAGTTTCTTTTTACATCATCTTTCGTGACTGGACTTACTTAATTTTATTTAAAAATTTTAGCCAAAAGAAACTGCAATGATTACATTGTTTTACAAATATTAATATAAAAATATAGAAATATTAGTCACCTTTTCCTCGAGTTGGTTGTTGACATAATCAATCACCACATCGTCTTCCATCTTCAGAATTTCAGTAATTTTCTGGGTGATCCATGGCTTCAGCACATCCAACTTCACCTTGGACATGTCCACCTATTGACCATAATGTTTAAAATACAAATATGCAATATATGCATTTTAATATTAGCACTGCCAAAATTTTTAGAACAGATTTTAGTATAATAAGAGGTTAATATAATATATTTTGTACCATAATATACTCTTATCTAAATTTAATAATTGTTATAAAGCACAAACTTGCTACATGCAGTATGTAGTATGACAAAATAAAGTGAGAAAACAGCATGTTCCTCTGTATAAGCTTCAAAATGTAGGGGGTAAACATCGAAACTACTGATTCATTCTATAAATTCTTTCACTAATAGAAAGCTACATTACTACCTACTGCTATAGCCTACTTATCAATCGGATAAATAAAACTATGTTGTCAGAAATCATAATAATTTTAATTGAAGTCAAAAAATAATAGCCATTGAGTTGCTGTATCAGTGTTTGAAATAAAAGAATAAAATCTTTAGTTAATTGAATTTCATTTATAAATGGCATTTTAAATACTTTAAGTTATTAGTCTGCTAAGTTTGCAATATTTATTAAGAAAATTTTGTTTTAGATAAGATTATATTTATGGAGCCCAATGGACTTTTGGACAATTGACTGGAATTTTTGGTTATTTGCAAATTTATATTTTGTGTGTATGTATTTTACATGTGTTTAAAAGAATATATATTAAATAAATAATATAAGTTCTATAAATATATATACAAAAATTAAAAAATTTATAAGTACCTGCTGTGTCAAACAATCTCCAAACTTCATTTGTTTCATTAGCTTTTTCTCCTTGTCACTGAAGCGAGTGTCCTGCTCCGTACTTGTACCCTATAAATAGCAAATCATCAGATATGTATGTGTTTAAATATAAAACATCCATTATGTAAATTTAAAACCTAAACAATTATTTATAATTAGGCTCTTTTCATTTTATATATTATTATACATTATTATAATTAAGGTGCTATAATAATTTTGTACTGTATAAAAAATGTTTTGTATTGTACAAGAACATACCATATTTATCATCATATATTATCAGTGTGTAATTTCACTTACAAAATACTTATGGATTAGTACTTGATTTGCCACTATAAAAATTTCATATATATATAACCTATAAATTATACGACACTCAATTACATTGAAATATATAACTTCTTGCGTAGGCAATATCTTAACCTCAACAATTTCAATTTTTAAATGCTATAGATTATTTTATTTTTTTGAGATTACAATATTCATTGCCAAAATAATCAATAATAACGTGTTTTTAAACATTTTCTGTGAATTATACTACCAAGGGCCCATTTAATTAAACCTTTTATGTATATACAATAATAATTAAATAATAATATTGCAGAATTTATCAAATGTAATTATGTAATAAGATTTCAAATATTTAACACAGGAAAATAAAACTTACCGTATACATCATCATATTTGAGCATTGATCAAGAAAAATCAATAAAATAAGTAAGCGGCTTGGGTAAGCTCGAGCAGGCGTTAAAACGCCTTCTGAATATTACAATATACAATAAATAGTCAATTTTTTGTCTCACACAGTAAAACGCTTTAATTAAACAATACTATTAATTGAGGTAATTTCATTATCCATTGTAAATATATATTTAGAATTTACAAAGACGCTAATAGCACAATATATTACGAATCAATGTGATCAACCGCCATTTTAAAAACAAGATGGCTGAACCCACAGACCAGGAACAGGACCATAGAGTTTATGCTGGATACACACCGACCCAACGAACGCCAACGAATGGGTTTCGTTGGCCCTGTTTGGACGACTTAGCGAAGGCCAACGATCGTTCGTTGGCGTGTGTCTGCGATCCGAAGCGTGGCGGTAACATCAAAGGAATCGTCCCATTATTATGCTGGGTACATACCCACAGGATATATCGAAGCGAATATAACCCCAAATCCTCGCGAAAGAAAACAGATATCGCCCTAGAATGATTCGGGAAACCATAGAAATTAAAAAACATCCAAATTTAAATAGGGAAGATGGCTGAGTACTACCATTGTCATGGGATCAAATAATAAATCTAAACAAAACAGACAGTTAGATGTAGTAAGTTCTTACTGTGCGGATCAAAATAACAGTAATTCAAATTAGTATTTCAAATTAATATTTTTCATTTGCAAATGTAATTCTTATTTAATTTTAACTTCTTAAATTACACATAGAACAATAATGTGGCTTAAATAATTAATATTTTATTTTTTCTTTATAGTTATAAATATAATAATGGCAACACTAAATATACATTATTAAACAATAAATTTTCTAAAAAATTGTAATAATTATAATAATAACATCTAAAATTATATAAATAATGTTCCATATTCAAGTATAAAAGTAATTAAAATTATAAAAATGTTTAAAATTAAAAGTAACAAATATTGTAAGGTACTTCGGTGCCAATGTTCAAGTTTTTTAAATTCATTTTGTTATTTTGTGGGTAGGCACTGTCTGTAACAACTATATAATACCTTTGAGACATCTAACACCTTAGTCTCTCCCGTGACCATGATTGCTATAAAGTAATCAAAACGTCGGGAACCAAAAATCAAAATAAATCCGCGAAAAACTCCGAAAAGATAGTTTTATTTAAATGTCAAATATTCGCGTAAATCTAAGAAAGTATTATGACATGTTTTTGTTAATCAATCTATACAAAGAAAAGCCTCCAGTCTTTGGGACCCTACTAATAATTAATATAAATTAAAAATGAAGAGAAGTGATTGCTGGGCAGAAATTGCTAATATTTTTAATTGCGATACATATTTCTATTTTTAAAATATGTGATTGTCCACCATCTCCGTTTTCGTTTAATTTTTCTTGTCCTTGCTAACTCGTTAAGGTATATAAAACTAGCAATTAAAATTATTTCGTCGTCGTCCATGACCAAATTGCGAATGCAAGCCGGAATCTGGAGCCAACGATCGTTTGCTCGACCACTAAATGTATTTGGACGTATCTTCAAAGGCCAACGAACTTACGGTAGCCAACGCTAAATATCCTTCGTTGGCGTTCGTTGGGTCGGTGTGTACCCAGCATGGGACGATTCCTTTGATGTTACCGCCACGCTTTGGATCGCAGACACACGCCAACGAACGATCGTTGGCGTACGCTAAGTCGTCCAAACAGGGCCAACGAAACCCATTCGATGGCGTTCGTTGGGTCGGTGTGTACCCAGTATAACATACGTGCGGTAGCCAACGCGGAATATTCTTCGTTGGCGTTCGTTGGGTCGGTGTGTACCCAGCATTACAGGGTGACCATACAATGTTTTTACTTGTTTGAAAAGTAAAGCTTAAGACTAAAAACAATATCTAAAATTGAACGAATTTTTTTTTTTTTAACGTAAACATCCTTTTAAAGTTGGGGTGATTTTCAGCCTACCGAGTCCGTAAAACATAAATTGCTCGGAAACGGCTGAATATTTCAGTAAATATGGTATTATAATATGGTATTCAATATAAATATGGTAAAAAATATGGTTATTATATGTATTTCGAAGATTACATTCCCCTAGTTTCATGAAAATTAGAAGCTTATTGCAGGAATTAAAAATAAAAAAAACCACGAAAAAGTTAAAAACTGGGTTTTTTGCAAATATATGAAAACTTTGACGTTATTGTAAAAAGTATAATTTACAAAAGTTGTAGATTTTTATTAGACTTACAACTTTAGTACTGAACATTTTTCGATAGGACCTCACAGTAAGCCGGAAATTGAAAAAAAAACGATTTTTCGACGGTTTTCATACCTCCATTTCTCAGGGGAAGCTGAACATCGGGAGCATTTTACGGATTTTTGTACCTTATATAATATGTGCCCACTAACGCTTTAAAAAATAAAAATATAAAATTCAAGTTTTATATACCTAATTGTTTTTTTTTTTCTTAAGCGTAAACGAATTTCGATCGGTCTACATTATACATTTGACATTGTTTCAGAGATACTAAAAAAATGAAATTTAATTTTTACATTAAATGATGATGAGGTAAAGATAGCGCAACTCTAACACGCAACGCCAACTGAAGTTTTCAATTTTCAAGCGGGAAGTTAAAAAATAATTATGATTAAGTCCATTATCTAGTCTCGGGCATAGAACATTTATACTCCTAACGGAGGTCTCGGGCCTCGGGCTTGTGCAGCGCCACCCGTAAACCGGGCCCTTCCGGCCCAGTCCGACCCTGCGTTCGTGCACTGTGGCCGTGGGCTTTAATTTATTATTATGTTTTGTCTCTCTTTACAGTGGCTTCGGATTTTGGAAGTCTAGTGGCTACTGGCTAGTAATTACAAATTAAGAAAACTATACCTAGTAATTAATTTGCAGATTCGGGGGTCGTAGGTTGGCTGCTTGGGTCAGACCAAGTAAAATTATTGAGTTTTTCTGTCAAGAAATTTTTAGTAACAGTCCGGAGTTGGGAATCTTGATCAGTCCTGCGCCTGGTTACTTGGTTCTGCGCCAGATCTGTTACCGGTTACGTCCAAATGTCTTCATTCATCCCATCGGAGTATGAGCACAAACTATACAGAAATGCTACGCATGAGTATGAGTCTTCATCTACATTGATGATTGAGAATGCATACTTGTGCACTATCAACTATGATACCTTAGATGGCAATTCTCATTGAAATTGGTCGCCGTGGGAAATAAATCGGCGAAAAGGACGTTATCTCTAGGTACACTAGTACCTATCTACTAGGCTACTATAATACCCAGTCTCTCATTGATATACAATCATATACCCAAAAAATAAAATATTAATAACTAGCGACTCACCTTCGCTTCGCTTCGGGTTCGTCCTTAGACAAAAACAAATCTATCCCTCAGGAACCGTACATTTTTCCGGGATGATATATAGCCTATAGCCTTCCTCTGTTAACGGACTATCTAATGCTAAAAGAATTTTTCAAATCGCATTAGTAGTTCCTGAGATTAGAGCGTTCAACCAAACAAACAAACAAAATCTTCAGCTTTATTATATTAGTATAGATTTGGCTAGTATATCAATAATTTCTCAACATTATCTTTTTTTTATTGGTCCCAAAATAATTTACCTACACTGCCTAATACTTATTAAAGTAGGTATATGAGTTAGTAGTAGCAAGGCCAGAATGCTAATCCAATCTAACGTACCTACTTTTAAAAGATATTCCTAAGAATAGAATCCTTAAAATTATACTATAATTAGCATATAGTATATACCTACAATTAAAATTTATTCCTTTCATAAGAAGCTTATAATGTTAAATAACTACTTATAATTGTTCACAAAGTAATTTACTTGTTTACAATTTTTCAACTGAATTAAAATCGTAGTATTGCGTAAGCTATATTATAATTCATATGTATTAAAAACACTTATTTTCGCCTAGCATCAACAAGAGTGATATGGCCTGATCTTTGACATTGATGCAAGATATCAAATTGATGAAATACCCTATTAAATTAGATTTGGGACAGTCTTGCTCTTTAATGAATTCCATTAGAACTATATCGTGGTGACCATGTGTATCTTACGATTTTTTACTCACGAAGCCTTTAGTGTAAATAAAACGAAAGATATTCTTTCTAAGCTAAAACAAGTTGATTCCGATGTGGAAGAGTTGTCTACAGAAATTTGCTACCATGTGGAACTTGCTGAAGGTTGTAATTATCTCAACATAAATCAAATCAAAATATTACAGTGGCTTTTGAATTCACCTCTTCAACCCCATGCTCTTAAAAATGAATCTTCTTATAAATTTGTAAATGACAACCAAACCTTAATTGAAATTGGACCTAGGTAAGTTTTGAAACAAATAACGCTATTTGATTACAATGTGTAAAATTTTCAATTAAATAATATTCTTGAACTTTTTAGGTTTAATTTTTCTACAGCTGATTCAAGTAATTCAGTTCAAATCTGTCAAAGTGTGGGGCTACATGATGTTGTACGTCTTGAAGTATCCACAAGATATCTTATTTCCTTTAAACAATCGAAAAATATCAGCAAAAGATTGTTTGAGGATTTGGCTGCACCACTACATGATAGGATGACCCAATGCATTTATACAGCAGAAAATCTGCCCAGGCAGAGTTTTAATGAAGGTCTACCAAAAGACTTAGAGCCCTGGTTTGTGGTACCACTACAAGCTGAAGGAATGTCAGCAATGGAAAAAGTTAATAAAAAATTAGGTAAAACTCTCCTTTATAAAAGGCCTATTAAAATTTCTTACATACTCATTGACATGTTCGTACAAGTTTTTTTCATTCTCCAGTAAAAGTGTTTGTCTTTTACTCCTATTCCTATTAACTCGCTACTCTTAAAATTTGTCTATTTTTTTAAATAAATATCTTCTTGTTTGTTAGGTTTGGCTTTTGATTCTTGGGATATGGAGTTTTATATGGATTTATTTGTAAATAAACTAAAGAGAGACCCCACAAGTGTTGAATTATTTGATCTCGCTCAGAGTAATAGTGAACATTCAAGACATTGGTTTTTTAAGGTAAGTCGAAAGACATTAAAAACATTGTCAAAAGTATTAAAATTAAAATATATTTATTTTATTGTTTATTATTGTAGGGCAAAATTATTTTAGATGGTAAAGAAATAAGTGAGTCCTTGATAGATATGGTTGCTTCAACACAGAAAACTTCTAATGATAACAATGTTATTAAGTTTGGTGATAACAGCAGGTAATATATATCTAATATTTTTTATAATAGCTATCTAATATTTCTTCTAAGAAAAATGTACAAAATCGTTTAATATAATTTTGATTTTGAACTACTTTTCTCTACAGTGCAATAAAAGGTTTTAAACACACAAAACTAAAGCCAAGCAACATAAAGGTTCCATCTCAGGTTATTGAAGAAATCACCGAATCTGACATAATATTTACTGCTGAAACCCATAACATGCCAACTGCAGTAGCTCCATTTAGTGGTGCAACTACAGGAACTGGGGGTCGTATAAGAGATGTACAGGGTGTTGGTCGTGGTGGGCATACTGTAGCGGGAACTGCTGGGTATAGTGTTGGCAATTTGCATATTCCAGGTCAGTTTTTAGAATAATGAGAAAGTTAAAGAATTGATGCCTTTACTATTATTGTAATATGTCATGCTGTTTGTTATATTAAAAATATTTTATGCTTAAAACACTTTTTATGCCTTATAAACAGTAAGCCCATTAAATTAATGTTCAGGAATAAATGAGCTGAGACATCAATTTCTATATTATGTTTGTATTTTTTAACTTCGTTTTGTATTTTCAAAAATCTCTCTTTCATCTTTATTATGTGAGAAAATTTAAAAATTCCATGCTTGCTTCTAACTCAGCAGTTCAGACTGTGTGTTTACTGACAAAGAATTTTAGATGTTAATTACATAAATGAATATATTACATAACTATATTAAATAACATGTGGCCATTTTTTTCACATTTAACAAGAAAAAATGATATAATAAGGTTTTATTTAGTCTTGGATGTAAATTTAATACACAATGTATAACATGTGTACAGTATACATGACGTAATAATTATGAAGAAAATACCATAGATTTTCATATTTGACTACAAAAACTCTATTTTTTTTTAGCAGCTTAAAATTGATAATGTAATTTGTGTTTATAGGCTATGATTTACCTTGGGAAGATAAAGATTGGAAATATCCAAATAATTTCGCTAGTCCGCTTCAAATTATTATTGATGCTAGTAATGGTGCTTCAGACTATGGCAATAAGTTTGGAGAACCAGTTGTATCAGGTATGTTATATGAAAAAAATAAAAGCATAAAACTTATATTATTAAAAAAAATATATAAACTATTTTATTATAGTATTCAAGTGTTAAAATATTAAGTTTCTGGAAATCTACCAACAAAAGTATCCTGAAATAAATGAAGTCTGAATGCTGAGACTTTCATAACATTTTGATCCTCCCATATTTTATGAAACCATTCTATTCATAGCAGTTTGTCTATTCCACTTAGCTTCTTCAAACTATAATCACTTTTTAGTGATGATCTTCCATTTTAATTATTATAAAACATTACAAAATATGCTTTATGCAGGTTTTGTACAATCATATGGACTGAAGAATGCTGATAATGTAAGAGAAGAATTTGTTAAACCAATCATGTTCAGCGGTGGAATTGGATACATGCCCCATAGTATGATTAAAAAGAATAAGCCCAGTAAAGGTATGGATATTATTTCTGTTATGTAAAAATGTAGTATTTCAATGACCAAGCCGGTGATGGGATGATATCTGCTAGGTATAAGAACGAACTTTTTATACAAATATATTTTATGAAGAATTTATATGTAGCTACATATTTGTACAATTTTTTTTAACTTTGTTTCGGTACCACTATTTATGATACCTTCTTCAGAACTTCTACTGCTGGAAATAAAGTAAATCACTTTGATACATTTATTAAATTAAATTTTTGAATTGCTTTATTGTTTATTTGCAACAAAACATCTTTTGTTTGTACTGTGTCAATAAATAGAAAAAAATAAAAACATCATAACTAAAAGGCCTACTAGCTTCAAAACTTTAAAATAAATAATCCTACTGTTAGAAATGGATGTTTTTTTGTGAAATTAAAATAAGCTTATTGAAATATAATGTTTTATTAAAAAAAAAAAAAAAAAAAAAAACAGTAATTTAAATTTACAATTGGTGAAGATATTACCATGTAACAAAAATAATATATACACCCAAATAGAGTACTTCTTTTTTGGAGTTGGCCAATAAATAAAAAAAATAATAATGTGTTAATTAATTACTACTTGTTTTTCTTACATCCAGGCATGCTGCTAGTGAAAGTGGGTGGTCCAGTTTACCGTATCGGTGTGGGCGGTGGCGCGGCGTCCTCAGTTGCAGTCCAAGGGGACGATTCTCGGGATAATGCCCTTGACTTTGGAGCTGTTCAAAGAGGTTTGTTTGCTTTATGGTTGAAAAAGATAATAACAGCCATTAAGATGTACTATTTTACCTGATTACCCTAAAAAGAGGGTAATGATAATATTGCATGTATTGTGTAATGTGTAGGTCATAAAAACATGTTCTGACATAGCGAAATTTATTATGCACTTATGTTATTAAGTGAGACATATTTATGATAAGTGTGAGTATGTTTAAAAACATATATTCAGACTTTTTGGGATGTTTTTTTTTGTTTTATTAAATTTTACAAAAATAATGAATAAGACTTTAATGCATATAGCGCCATCTATTGACATTTAATTGAATTAATTGTTACTTGTTCCTGATGAAACCCTATGCTTATCACAGAATAGATTTTAGAAACAAATGTTTACTTATTATTTTTATAGGTGACGCTGAAATGGGTAACCGTCTTAACAGAGTTGTTAGAGCATGTTTAGAATCAGATGTCAATCCGATAGAATGTAAGTATTCTTTACGAAAATTATATTTGTCTAACTAAAGTATTAATTGATGTTAATAGTTTAATTTAGCAATTTTTGTGTTTTTAAGACTTTTGAATACTGCACATGTGTATGAGCGACGATAGCCACTTAGCATCAGATGGATCATTTGCTTGTTTGCTCCTTTTTCTATAAAAAAATTTATAGTACAATCATGTTTCATATAAGATATTTCATTTTAATGTTGCTTGGATAATGTAAAAGTTTTAATATTTGTACACAAAAAAAAAATCTAAAGTAGTAGAGAATCTGCAAATAAATTATTTAGTTTATTGTCAAAATATTATGATTTGTTCCTGATAATAACTTGCAGTATTTAAATATTATATGTAAAATAAATATAATTGCAGCAATCCACGACCAAGGAGCCGGTGGTAACGGCAACGTCCTCAAAGAGCTAGTAGAACCAGAAGGGGCGGTAGTCTTCACTGAGGAGTTCCAATTGGGAGACCCGACCATCACAACTTTAGAGCTGTGGGGTGCGGAATATCAAGAGAACGATGCCTTGTTATGTTCTAAGGAGAATAGGAATATTTTAGAAGGTGATTTATATTTTAAAGTTTAAAATGTCACTTAAATTAAAAAAAAAAATACTTTATGCAGTATTTTTGTCAATGTGAACCAATTTTCATGATTCTTTCTAAAGGTGGAGTTAAAGTAATTATTATGCTACAGATATGATGAAAAATCATACAGGCTGTATGTCTGATGGTAAAAGGTAAACCATGGCATATGTATGCATAAAACCAAGGGGTCCTTTATCCAGTGTTATAGTGTATAGCTTATACATTTTAAACAGTACTAGTAAATACATTTTTTTTATATAAACGATTTTAAAACCGATTATCGGTCACTGCAGCTAAGCTTACAAGCTAAGCGGGAGTTATTAAAGTGAAGTGTACTGTGTACATTAAGTGCAAGAGCATACTCAAGCTCGATTTAAAAAAAAAAAAACTGGTGTATTTAACCTTTAGGCGCTGTTGAAGTAAAACTTCAAAAAAATCAATAATTAAATAAGGTATATTACAATCATATATTTATGGAATATCATATACGGAAAGAATATAATATTATATATTTGTCAGACAATAACTACAGTTACCATGACAACATGGCAATGTATTCTATCTCATTCTCACGCCGACTTAATCCTATATATTTATGTGTTTGTCTCTTTAAAAAGACACGACACTAAAGTGTCGCATTTTCGTTTCATCGAGTTTCAAATCACGATTCTAAAAAAGTTTCACTTCAAAAAAATCCCACTGGCTTCATATAATGTTTCATATATTTTCAGATATTTGTCGTCGTGAAAGATGCCCCGTGTCATTTGTGGGTGAAGTGACAGGAGATGGGTTTATGAGTCTTGTTGAAGATAGCTATAACGAGACTTACTTGAACCGAGCTGAAAGGATAAAACCAGAAATTAAGTCGAAATTACCTTATGATTTGCATTTGGAAGCTGTTCTTGGTGAGCTTTATGTTATACCACGCAATCTAAAAATATAGCTCTATTTTCTTATAACTTACAGACTGCAGTTTTTCGACAAAAAGAGTATAATTTGATTTGTTCTTCAAATAAATTGTTGGTTTTTTAAATACATACTTTAAAACAGTATAAAATTACCACAAAGGAAAGTAACCCTTAATAAATTGCCTTCATGTTTTGCAAGTATATATGTAGAGACGGTATTTTCTGTAACTTCATATTATTTATTTTCATTCTTCATCGTATTCTTTGGGTTCATTAGTAAATAAATTACAGTTTGCAAATGAGACCACACATAGGTCATATTTAGTTGTCTAAAATTAATATGTGAATGTATTTAAGGACCTTATTCCCAAATCTAATAAATTACCTTATCGTTTTTTCTCTCTTAACTTCAGCTTAGAAACAAAATTTGTATTTGAAATAAAAAAGGATAAAATTATAAACGCGTCTATCCTCAGAAATATTATTTGAAGGCACTTTGAAAAAATAATACTATGATAATGAAAATGTCCAGTGGTCAGATAAAACACAGACATACATACATATGTTTCTTTATCATGTCACTTTGTAGTCTAACCAATAGTATTGTATTTAATTTAAAAAGGTATTTATAAAAAAAAACAATTTCAAAAGATAGTTAATAATATTTTTTCTGAAAATATAATACATGTTTCCATAAAAAATCATAAAATAGGTACTTAATCATTTTTTTAAAGAATATAGTCAATATCAATGAGACATATTTTTCTTTAATGATTGATTTCTAACAATATTTAACATGCTTACAGGTAACATGCCACGGAAAACTTTTGATTTTAAACAAGACAAGAGAACTAAAGTGCCCGTACAGCTACCTAATGATGTGACCGTTGAAAGGGCATTAAATCGAGTGTTGAGGCTTGTTAACGTTGCCAGCAAGAGATATTTAACTAATAAGGTAAACATATTGGGAATACATTCTTAGATTTGCGCGAATATTTGATAGTGTTAAGGAAATTATCTTATCACATTCCTTAGCATTTCTCATGACCATGTTTGCTGTAAAGCATACAAAATTTCCGGAATATAAATTCATAATAATACCGGAGCAAAATCTGAACAAAATGTTTCGTTTAAAATTACGTAAATTACAATTATAGGTAGGTATATATTACAATACAGCCGTCTTGACTGTGCTATTCGGAACTACGCTGCAAATGGCTAGGCAAAGTCAATGTTCGAGTCCTTCTGACCGATTTCTGCCAGGGTAGCCAATCTCATTGAGACTAGCCAACTGCACAGGAGGTATTATATTGCAGTGCGTGTACGCGCAGACACAAGTATTAAGTTTACTATTCCTGTCACTTTCATACTCCGATGGGCGGAAAAATGTATACGGTGAGAGATCAGGCATAGGACCAACGTGATACGGGGTGCTCAAGGAACGGGAGCAAAACATCGCATTTTTTCAACTCTGGACTGTTAATGAGAATTTCTTGACAAAAAAACCTAATAACTTAACTTGGTCCGAACCTGATCTCGAGCTCAGGATCTCTAGATCTTCTGCTTTGCACGCTTAGTTTTAAACTAAGTGTATAAATGAGGAAAATCTTGATGCATTGTAGTGATACTTTTTATTCAAAAATCAAACTATATTCGATACAGCTTGTTATCTTCTCTTGATAGTAGTTAGTGACTAAAGCAATACATGCATACAAAAAACCTAATAGCCATTAAATTTTATAACTCGTAATATTCATATAATATTCACAATAGGCAGTGGTAGCCCAGTTGTAACGCGCTCGCTTGGGAAACCGGATGAAACGGGTTCAAATCCCGGGTTTCGCACCTCTGATTTTTCCATGTGCGAATCATTTCTAACATGATTACCAATTACCTCACTGTGAAGAAAAACATCGTGAGGAAATCTGCATGTCTAAGAAAACCTAGCAAGTTTTCGAAAGACGTGTGAAGTCCGCCAATCCACACTTGGTCAGCGTGGTGGACTATGGCCTGATCCCCCTCGTATTGAAGGAAGGCCCGTGTCCAACAGTGAGACATTAAAAAGGGCTGAATACATACATACATACATACAATATTCACAGGTGGATCGTTGTGTATCAGGGCTGGTGGCCCAACAGCAGTGCGTCGGGCCGCTGCACACGCCGCTCGCAGACTGCGCCGTCATAGCGCTCTCCTTCAGCGAGCTAGTCGGCTCCGCTACGTCCATCGGCACACAGAACATCAAGGGCTTATTGTCCCCTGCAGCGGGGGCTAGATTGTCTTTGGGAGAAGCCCTTACTAATTTAGTGAGTTTTTGTTTATTTATTTATGTACTACTAGTGATTTACCCTATTTGCGACGATGCGTCTCTACGTGCTTTTTTTTTTAATGTTAGGAAATGCATTTACGCATACCACCTGTAGACATACAGGTGGTTATGTGAGACTCACCGGCTAGAAAAGTCAGTACTATTCACTAAAACCCAACAAAACCTCGCCCGTCTTAATGGACCGTCGCAGGATCGCTTACGTCTCTAAGTGCCTAACAACCTATGTGTTATTCTCGGTCATAGCTTATCTACGTACTTATCTAAATCTGTTCAAATTGAAGACGTAAGAAACATAACATACTCGTACAAACAATTTTTAACTATAATAAGTTTTATATAGAGCGACTTATAGAAAAGATATCTTATAGATTACAGCTTTCATTTTACGAGAGAACAGGGTATAGAACCCTTACGATTTTGTCATGTCCGTGTATCCATCTGTCCGTAAGGTACCACCATTTTACTTATCGACTTTTGGTAATATATAGCTGAAAGGAATTACCCAAATAATTTTAAAAATGAATATCGCTTTGGTTGAAACGCGGTTTACATGACTTTTCTACGCCTTACAACTTCTTGACTCGCGAGTTTTATTATTACCTACTTACTAGTACTAGTGGTATTTCTAGTGTAAAATGTGATGTAAGTACTAAAAAAAACGTGTGTGTGTACTTATGTACGCACGTAAGAAGTTATACTTTTTTGGCGCAACAGAACAAAAATGGCTAAAGATTTCATCCCGTATGTCACAACTCTCTATTTGTAAAAGGAATGCAGCTAACTTAATCATGTCGCTTTTTGGCTGTCGATGTGCGACCGCATGGTAAAAATGTTACTTTTATAATCTTTTCCAAACGTGATAAAAATATATAACTTCAATAATCAATAAGCAAACTGAATTGCGTAGGTAGGTACTACATTATTATGTCGCAACTAGCAATACACTTGTGTGTAAGTAGCTTATACTTATATGTATATGAATATTTCAGAGATGAATAATAATATTTATATTAAATAAATATATTTTCATTGCTTATATATTTTGTAAAATGGCTAACATCCCGCCATTTACTTTTTTTTACTACTCATTTCGCACAATAAAACTTGTTATATGTGGAAAAAAAAAGTGTATTAAAACAAATAAATAATATAACATTTTATTTTTTAAATGTCCTACTCTACATTTAAGAAATTAAAAATAAAGGCAATGCCAGCTTCTATACATAATTTTGTAGTCCCGTGAAGAAGGAGGAGAGCAAGGTAGCTCTTAGGCGAAGCTTTAACTAAACGAATGAATTGTCGATTGTGTAAAGTTCAAGGTTCAATAGATATCTTGCTGTTATTATCACATGATTTATAATAAACATAATTATCATATTATAGTAAATTTAATAAACCATGACACAAACAATAGGTTAAAACGTCTGTCATAATGCAACATAGGGGATATTATTTCACATCTAATATTATTTTTTAAGGTTATCTTAAGTAGCGAAGACCAAGTTTATCTTTAAGTTTTGAAATTGAGTAAAATGTGGTAAAGAATCAATCAAAAAAAAAAGAACTATGTTGAGTTTTGTTTTCATCGTGTTTTTTTAATTTATAATTTTTGAAAGGTATATTCTCGAGAGGCAGTGGTAGCCCAGTGGTAACGCGCTCGCTTGGGAAACCGAGTGAAGCGTGTTCAAATCCCGGGTCTCGCACCTCTGATATTTTCATGTGCGAATCATTTCTAACATGATTACCAATTGCGTTACGGTGAAAGAAAACATAGTGAGGAAACCTGTATGTCTGAGAGAACTTAGCAAGTTTTCGAAAAACATGCTCAGTCCGCTCGCACTTAAGCAGCGTGGTGGACTATGGCCTGATCCCCCTCATATTGAAGGGAGGCCCGTGTCCAACAATGGGACGTTAAAAAAGCGTTGAATACAATACAATATTTTCAAGAGTATGTTAGTGGTTATAATAATAGTTCTAGTAAAAACAGAACATTGATGACAGGTATTCGCGGGTATATCAGAGCTGGAAGACGTGAAGTGTTCAGGGAATTGGATGTGGGCGGGTAAGACGGGCGCGGAGGGTGCGGCGCTAGTGGTCGCGTGCGGCGCGCTGTGCGCGGCCATGAGGACGCTGGGAGTGGCTATCGATGGCGGAAAGGACTCCCTGTCCATGTGCGCTAATGTTGGGGGGACGCCTGGTTTGTATTTATTTATTTGTACTTACTAATGTACTTGTACATTGTACAGTGTGCAATAGAAAGTCAATTTTTAAAGGCTATCGAGTCTTATTTCAGAAAAATGACGGTATTAAAAGAGTTGGTTTTATTTTTGTCTATTGGCTATGGGTCGACTACGTAATTTTTAACCGGCCGTTACAGTAATATTGTCTTAAATGATGCGAATTTTATCTATACTACGTTTCTTCTATTTGAGAGATATTGCTTAAGAGAAAATAATGAATACATAATGTTGTGTATGTTTTTATAATAATTTTAATATAATTGTTTCACATTACTTATTTATTTCTACAGAAGTGTTTTGAGAATTTTGAGTGTGTGACAGACAACTAATACTATTAATCACTTAATAGTTATTAATATTATGATTACAATTTTTATAAATTCCAATTAAATTGCTATAATTTTTATTTATTTTACAGTAAAATCACCGGGAACCCTAGTAGTATCAACGTACGCTCCTTGCCCGGACATCACCGTCAAGATTGAACCCGCTCTACTCAAAGAAGGCGCAGCCCTCATTCATGTGCCAGTCTGTCCAGGAAAATACAGGTATTATATTAATTATACAAGTAATACCCGCTCATTTCATGGTAAAAACAGAGTCTCGAATTCTATTTGTTTTATAAAAACACTTAATTCAAGGGTAAAAAGTTAAACTGTAATACAGTTATCTGAAACTTTTGCCACCTTTTTTGAAGTAAAACTTCTTTACGCACGCCTGTCTTGGGGAGTAAGCTGGTGAATGTGTTACGAAAAAATGTACGTACGTTTGTTGCCATGGTAACGGTTGTTATTGCTGTAAAGCATTTAAAACGTCGGGAACTTAAAATCAAAATAAATCCGCGAAAAAAACCGTAAAGATAGTTTTATATTTTAAGATTATTGTTTTTTTTTTAGGGTTAATTTAAATCTATAGTTACTAATAATTTCGAATATGTAACTACGTTTGTATATTTACATTTAACATTAAATTACATTAATATAGGATTGGAGGATCATCCCTAGCGCAATGCTACATGCAGTTGGGCGACAACCCTCCCGACTTGGACGATCCCAGCGTACTGAAGGCACTGTTCAAGGTCACACAAAAACTACTCAAGGGTGAGCATAAAAATGTCCCCATATCAATAATATTTTTATGGTGTTTAATAGTAAGAACAAATAATTATCAATAATTTTATAATATTAAAAATAGAACTTTTGTTTTTTTAACAATTTCATTTAAGTTTCTTGATGATTATAATACTATTTTGTAACTTTAATATATGTATAATATAATAAATCATCTTTGTGATAGAAAAGCAATATATATTTAAAATGTATACTATAATATATATTTTTTTGTAGATCAAAAATTAATCTCCGGCCACGATATTAGTGAAGGAGGTTTTATAACTACAGTCTTAGAAATGGGAATAGGCGGTCTTCGAGGCCTAGAGTTAGATATGCAAGTGGAAAGTAACGTGTCTGCTATAGAAGCTTTATTCAATGAAGAGCTCGGTATTGTCATAGAAGTTGCTCAGAATAATGTGGAATATGTTCTTAGTGAATATAACAAGCAAGGTGTTAAAGCTAAAGTTGTTGGCAAGAGTGGCAAATATGGAATGGACTCTGAGGTGAGGTATTAAAGTTTATATTGAAAATTACATTTGAAATACTACTAGCTTTCACCCGCCTGCTTTGTGGGGTGTACGTAAATGTTTCTTTTGATCTTCAGAGACCTTAAAAGATATTTAGGTTTTTCGCTTATAAATTAAATATTTAGGTTAAATAAATAAAAAACAAATGTATAAAACCATTGTAACGCCTATTGATTCTATTATAATAAAAAATATGTATGAAAATGAATAATAAAAAATGGTGAAGAGGAGAGGTATTCAAAAAATAGTCTAAAACCATTTACAGATGGTCCCGCGTCGATTGGTCGGAGTCCCATAATGATACGTTCGGTAGTTTTCACGTCATAGTGTGACAAAGGAAAAAAGTTTTAATTTATATAATTGTATTCATCTAATTGTAGATTAAAGATTGCAATAAAATAGGTGGTGCATAAACCACGATAATATTTCTTTCTATTTCCTAATCAGGAAAAATACATCTAACTTATTATATTAATAATAGATATTAATTATTAACATTTTAATTATTTACTTTACACCTATACTAATATTATAAATAGGCAGAGTTTGTTTGTTTGCACGCGCTAATCTCAGGAACAAACAAACAAACACTGTAATATTAGAAGTCAATTTTAACCTACTTTTAATTGTCGTATCGAAATAACACTTAGTATGTATGTGTAGTGACGATGACAATAATATAATTTGGTACCTTGGAGCTGATCTGATGATGCAGTCAAGAGGTGAATAGTGGAACTCTTCAATGGCTACTAGTAATTCCCACGAATTTGGTCTCATACGATTTGTCTTCAGCAGTCCAATTCATTTCACAGCAGCAGTCCAAATATTCGCAATTCATCAAAAGCGTTTTTTTTTTAGTTATTTAAAACTATATTATTTCGTATTTTGTTTTAGGTGAAAGTTAAAGTGAATGGAAAATTAGTTTTAGATACGAAATTAATTAAAGTATTCAGAATGTGGGAAGAGACCAGCTACCAACTTGAGCTTCGTCAAGCCAACTCAGCTTGTGTAAAACAAGAATGGGATGGTAAATATTTATATGACTGCTATTATCAATGCGAACATTTATATGTGTGTCTGTTTGTTACTATTTCGCTCTGAAACAGCTGGACAGATTTGGATGAAATTTAGTACACAGATAGTCTATGACCTTTTTTTTTTTTAATGTTGGGAAATGCGTTTACGCATATTGCGTACATACAGGTGGCTATGTGGGACTCACCGGTTATAAAAGCCAGTACTACCCACTAAAACCCAACAAAACCACCCCCGTCTTAATGTGGCGTCGTGGAATCACTTACACATAATTTGGAGCAACACATAGGCTACTGTTAGACACCTAGGAAAGCATTTAAGTGAAGCGAGTGTAAGTCGCTAGTAAAATATAAATCTATACTACATATTATATTATTATAAAGAGGTAGAGTTTGTTTGTTTGTTTGAACGCTCTAATCTCAGGAACTACTAATTCGATTTAAAATATTCTTTTTGCATCAGATATCCCGTTTATTGAGGAAGGCTATAGGCTATATATCATCCTGCTACTATTCAAGGGAGCTGAATAGTAATATAATATATAGTCTATCTGTTTCATACTAATCGTTAAAACGCACCTAAGGACGAACCCGAACAAAGCGAGGATGAGTCGCTAGTGTTGATAATATAATTGGTTACGCTTTATCCACAGTTATTAGTATCTTTAAGTTTCTTTTATGTATATATTAAATTATTGTCATTTGTTTATTCTAAAATTGAGTATATAATAATTTGAATATTTATAGGTCTTGAGAAACGCAAGGGCGTCACCTACAAAGTAACATTTGATCCATCAGTGGCCGTTCTGAAGACTAAGTCAATTAGAGTTGCTGTGCTTCGAGAAGAAGGTATATAGCGCTTTATTAAGATGATAAATATAAATAACTAAGATAAATTATTTATTTATAATAATGCTAAACTTTGCAATAAATACGTTTTAATAATTCTTTGAACTTTATTATTTTTAGAAATGAATATTATGTTCTTTTTTACACCTGCGCCACTGCATATTTATATTTTATATCAATATTATTATTTTTAACTTGTCATTAAAGTATAACGTGAATTATTTTATATATCTATCATATTGACTTGAATAAAATATAATTATAAAAATGATACTATAATTAAATATTTTGATTTAACGATGTATTTATTATTGAAGGTACGAACGGCGACCGTGAAATGATCGCGTCCCTAATGATGGCGAACTTCGACGTGTTCGATGTGACTATGAGCGACTTGCAAGCGAACAAGATAACACTAGATGCTTTCCAGGGCTTGGTGTTCCCGGGCGGCTTTAGTTATGCTGGTACGTCTCTCTGTCTCTTTCTCTCACTACTACTTAATATATCTGTCTCTTTCCATAACTAATTTTAATTATTTTTTTAACCCTGATTATTCTTCTATGATTGCGAGGTCGGCTTTAAAAAGTGTTTTATTTCTACTTTGTATTATATGTGACGTACCCCCCTCCAATATGCGTTCACGTTATCGTGGTCCCCACCATGGGGCTCATTAGCGACCGGCAACCCAGCCAGGTGCAAAGTCAAGAAACGCGCAGGGAGGCGGCCCGCCATGGGCGGTGTGCCATGCGGGTTGCTCCTGGTACTTCTCTGATAGCAGAATGGACCATTGGAGCAATCCCCATGGTTATTGAGGTCTGCTTCAGCATACCTACCGTCGCGTCGGGGTGTCGTGATTGAGTGAGTAAGCGATCCTCCGACACCCCATTAAGGTGGGGGAGGTTTTGTTGGGTTTTAGTGGGTAGTACTGGCTTTTGTAGCCGATGAGTCCCACATAATAGCCACCTGTATGTATGCGTAAATGCATTTTTCAATATTAAAAAAATATATATATATGTGAGGTTGTTAGAAGCAAAATTGTCATAAAATCTTTATCAAATGAAATGTAACTGGTGTTTAATTTAAATTATATGTACTATTTGATAAAACTCTTATTAACCCGAGTTTTAACCCATTGTGCTGTTCTTCAGTATTCTGATGTTCTATTGCTAAAATGATAATCATTTTTAAATATTTCTTTATTCTGTGCTTTCCGGACGTCTATAGGATAACCTCACAGGGATCAGATCAGTGTATGTTTATTTTTCTCACTTAATATTTATCTATAGTTATCCAAATATTATGCTTTTTTGACTTGTAACATGTATTTTTTATAAAAAATCCTCTTTATATAAAACTGCCTGTAATGGACACTCCAATTTCACTTCAATTTCAATTTAATTTTGGGTAAAAATAACTGATTTAAATTGAAGTTATATAAATTATTGATCACAATTCATACTTGTAGACGGTTCTGAAGTTATTATACTGTGCACATAAACTAAAATGTATTTTTTTATAAATAAATTTCAAAGTACAACTACAGGGGTACCAATTTTCATCATTGCTACATTTTTTAAATGGGGGATAAACTTTTGACTACTGAATTGTATAAGCTCTTTTTTATTCCTATAAAAACGTATTTATCTATCAGAAATCATGATAACTTTAATTAAATTCAAAATGACGGTTGAGTTACTCGGCTAAATCGCTAGTTTTAGGTACAGATAAGTAAAATTGAAGTGTCTGTTTGTTATAATATCAAAATAACAGATTTTTACTAAATGCGTATGAAATTATACACGGTAGGTACATAAAAGGAAAACACATTTTTAAAAAAAATTGTCTGTCTGTTTGTACCGGCTAATCTCCGAAACTGCTGGATCTGGATTTTGATGGGACTTTCACTGGCAGATAGCTGATGTTATAAGTAGTAACTTAGCCTACTTTTATTTTTAAAAAATAATTAAGGCTTTCGCTCAAAAAAATTAAAACGTACCGGACGCACCCAAGCTAAGTGCCCTCGCTTAAGTTGCTAGTGCTTATATAAAATATAAAATTATTGATAAAATTGCAGATACTCTCGGCTCGGCCAAGGGTTGGGCGGCGGGCATCCTATTCAATAAAGCGCTTAATGCACAGTTCACTCATTTTAAGAACAGAAATGACACGTTCTCGTTAGGAGTGTGCAATGGGTGCCAGTTGATGGCTTTGCTCGGCTGGATTGATCCTTGTGATGCTGAAAAACCCGAAGTTATGCTGGACCATAATCTTTCCGAAAGGTTCGTTTGGTACTTGTAATTTCCTTTGCAGAAAAGTTAAGATAAGTTACAATAAAATTTGTGTCGATTCTTAAGAAATCTCCAAATTTGTAATTGTGTACGCTTATTTTGAATACTATGGTAAATTGCAGATAAACTTCTGTAACAGCTGATCTAAAAATTATTTTATAGGCTACTTTTAATCACATTCTTCGCCATTAGTTTATTCTGTAAATACTATATCATTTTATCCATATTTTGTATGATGAAAATTGTTTGGATGTTTGTACAAATACTCAAGTGCTACAAATCATACTTTTTATATTGGGCAAAAAACAAGCCTATCTTGTTTTTAGCATTTCGACTTCAAAGAACAAGGATTTTATTTATTTTAGAGTGAAGTGGGTTCAAATCCCGGATCTCGCACCATTTTCATGTGCCAATCATTTCTAACATGACTACTAGTTGTCTTAAAGTGAAGAAAAATATCGTGAGGAAACCTGCATGTTTGAGAGAATCTAGTTTTCGATAGACATGTGAAGTCCGTCAACCCGCACTTACCAGTGTGGTGGGCGATGGCCTGATCACTCTTGTATTGAAGAGAGACCCGCGCCCAGCAATGGGATGTTAAAAAGGACTGAATACTTTATTTATCCACCAGATTCGAATGTCGTTGGAGTGCAGTAACAATAAACGAGCGTATGTCCAAAGAAGACGTATGGTTCCGCGGTATGGGCACTAGTGTGCTCGGCATATGGGTGGCGCATGGGGAGGGACGCTTCGCGATGTCCAATGCGCAGGCGCTAACCAAACTACGAGCTAATGGACAAATAGCAATGCAGTATGTGGATGATAATGGAGTCCCAACAGAAACATATCCCATGAACCCTAATGGCAGTCCTGGTGAGTATGTTATGTAGTTAGGTTTGGTTCTGTCATTGATTAAGTTGTTAAGCGTTTTGAAATATCACGCGTTTGTTTAATCGTGTTTTTATTGTGCTAATTCCATTTCGCAAAAAGGTTATCATGAAATTATTCAGTGTGAGGTACTTTAAATATGCAGTTTCCGCGCTGTACATTAAGTAAACAAGAGTTTGTTCGGGCTAATCTCAGAAATTACTGATAGAAAAGAGTAATATTGTCTAGGAACGTTATAGGCAATCAATAATTTATGAAGATTTTGCGAAAATAAGCTACTGGTATGATGTTTGTGAATTAGTCGAAAAAGTCCTTTCTGAGAGTAACCGTATTATTATAATAACGAGAATCTTTGGGGACGCTAAACGAACTATTATAATTGTGAATTTGTATGTGTGTATAAAAATACATGCATCTCTTCAAGCTCATACAGCGGACGGATTTGAATGAAATTTAGTACACTGATAGACTATGACTTGGAGTAATACATAGACACCTAGAGTCGTATTCTAGTTAGGGTAAATAGTAATAGTAGACTAAGTGGGGTAGTAGGGAATCAGTGTTAATATTATAAATGTGAATGTTTGTGAGTACGTATGTATAGTTGTTAGTCTTTTACGCCAGAACGGCTGAACGGATCTGGATGAAATTTGGCACAGAGATAGATTATAGTCTGGAATAACACATAGGCTACTTGTTATCCCGGAAAAATATACGGTTCCCGAGGGATAGATTTGTTATTGTTTTTCTAGAGGCGAACGAAGCGAGGGTGAGCCGCTAGTATATTTTTATTTATTTAAACACTTTATTGTACAGTAAAATAGTTCATACCCAAAAAAAAAGAAATACAATTAAAGAAATGTGCAAAGGCGGCCTTATCACTGAAAGGGATTTCTTACAGGCAACCCATAAAGAAGGATACAAAAAATAAAAGAAAAGAAAGGAAATGTTGTATAAAAGTGTACATTACTTAACCTAAATGTAAATAAACACACATACAAAGTTACATATATAAGATACTAATTTAACAATATGTATTTAATATAAATATAATAATACTTGTAACATAATATACAGATGGAATCGCCGGGTTGCGGTCAGTGGACGGGCGGCACTTGGCAATGATGCCGCACCCTGAGCGCTGCGTGCTTCGCTGGCAGAGCCCTGTCGGGGGTACAACTACACCCTCTAACACCCTCGCCTCCCCCTGGCTACGACTCTTCCAAAATGCCTACATTTGGGCGGCTCAACATTGAAAAATTATTAATATTTTATAAGCTATCACAAAAGTGGCTTAACACACAGTTTTGAAATTATTAAACGGTAAAATTTGGTTTGTTTTAATTTTTTATTCATCGTATTCCAAATGTAATGGAACTTCGAATTATACATCATGAAAAATGAACTGTGTATGTGAGTCAGTGAATCAATCGTCAGTTGGTAGTACTTTGTTATATCTCAAGGTTATGCCACTTTTGCCTTGACAGTCTCGTTTATTATCGCCTGGTAGTACTATTATTATACATTATTTACAATTTATGGGTTATTCCTAGTATTCGTTTTATAACTATGTTTGTCTAAGCTGTGAAACTAGGCTTGTCATCTATAAACCGAATAATATTATGTGTGCATTATACACATGATTGATTTATCATATACTTTATGCTAATGTTAATTGTTACTTTATTAATAATATTGAATGATTTTTTTTACTTTATAGTCATAAAATAAAAAAGGGACCATGTAATAAGAATACATTCCATGTTAATAAAAAGACAATCTCGAATACCAGTGGTAAATATTTTAATTCTGCAATCACAATGTATTAATTACTGCACGTTTTCCTGCATTAGTAGGAGATCCGTAGTATTTAATATGAAAATAAATTGTTAACTATTTTCCTTTTAGATCTGGATAATATAAAATATATTTTAGTATTTTGATACATTTGAATAGGTTTAATTTTTAAATGAATTATACAATTTTACTGTCTAAATTTCTTTTTATTATACCCGCATTTTATTTACATACATTCTCTCACACCTTATTTCTTGCGGAGTAGTATCACACACATGCTTTTATAATAAAGACTAACATTCTTTTGCTCATGTGACTAATATACAGGGTGTCCCGTAAGTAGTGGACCAACGGGTCACTGGTGATGGAGGGGATCATTATCTATAGAAAACACTAAATTTCATTGTCCTAGGTACAGTAGTTTAAAAGATATGATGTTTTAAGTAATATTTTGAAATTTTCATTCTATCAACACAAAACTTTAAAATTTTATCAAAATATTTTTTGTTATACACTTTATTCCCATTTAAAGGGGTTGAGAAAACATGCGTCCTTCTAAATAAATCGGTATTCATGCATAATTATTGCCACAAATAAAATGAAAAATCAAAACTTGTGCAAATATCAAATTTCAAAATTTGCAACGTGATGTTTGAAAGAAGCTAGTGTAAAAAAAATGTATGACAGCCTTATGGAACTTTATTTTAAAAATATCTACAACTCATACTGATTCCAAAAAGGTATAATAACATTACAGTTAATGAAGTAAACTTTAAAAAAAATACTATTAGTCTCCAGTTCGGAGAAATGTTTATGGTCAGAGCTAGTGGTTCTGAGAATTGTTTTGTTCTTTACTTGCTCATGTCGCTTTTTTGTTTATAATTTCCTATTGGCCGATGCCTATTTTATTACCCCTGGTCATTATCTATCAACTCATTAGATGTATTGTTCAGAGACTTGCTTACAGCTCGTAGCTAGACACGTGTTTTTAATTCGCTCCCACAACGACTTATTTATTGTTGACTTACGCTTGAATTGGACCTTGTATGTGCTTGTGATTTGGATATTGTTTGCCCGGATATTTTAAAATGCCTCATACCTACACTCCTCGCGAGTATGCTGAAATGTATTTCATTTACGGTCCTAACCGCGATCGTTATCCGGATCACCGAATTTTTCTCCGCGTGAATAACGCGTTTTTGCAAGGCAGAATTCCCGGGGCTGTGAATACTTCGGGAAGGCCTAGACTAGTTGATGAACATCAAGTACTGGCCGAAGTTACAGAAGAACCTTCTACCAGTGTTCGCCGTATTTCAAGACGTACTGGTGTCGCAAAAACTACTGTACATCGCATTTTAAAGCGAAACAATTTATACCCTTACATACAACGAGTGCAAGCACTGTTACCTGCCGATTATCAACGGAGGATAGATTTTTGTCGAGAGATGCTTCGCCGATGTCGACAAGATCCACTCTTTTTTAATTCCATATTATGGAGCGATGAATCATGTTTTAAAAGGATTGGAGTGTTTAACGTACATAATCTACATGAATGGGCTGTAGTAAATCCACGAATCGTAAGAGAAGACAGATTCCAGCACCAGTTTGGAGTTAATTTGTGGGCTGGAATCTTAGTTGGCAAACTTATCGGCCCATTTGAGCTCCCACCGAGGCTTAATGGTACTCGTTACCTACAATTTTTAAGGAATGACCTATCTAATTTATTAGTAGACATACCACAAGAAGTTTGCGAGAGGATGTGGTTACAGCACGATGGTGCACCCGCTCACTATTCAAGACAAGTGACTGATTATTTAAACGAGTCGTACCCAAATAGATAGATTGGACGCGGAGGTACAATTTCATGGCCAGCTCGCTCACCTGATCTTAATCCGTTGGATTATTTTCTATGGGGTTATTATAAGGAAGCAGTCTATGAAACATCTGACATGAATGAAAGGCAGTTAAGAGAAAAACTGAATGTTGTTACTCAAATAGTCAAAAGTAATGAATGGGCATTTAGAAATTTAAAAAGAAATTTTATTAGGTGCTGGGTATGCCTAAGAGCAAGAGGAAAGCATTTCGAACATTTGCTGTTGTAATAAATAAATAAATAAAAATGTCATAAGTTTCTACTTGTTTTATTGTCAATATCGTGGAAAAAATGGTCACTAATGTAGATTTAAAATTAATATTGTTCATTGTTGTTTTAAAAACTCAAATGAATTATACCTTTTTCGAATCAGTATGAGTTGTAGATATTTTTAAAATAAAGTTCCATAAGGCTGTCATACATTTTTTTTACACTAGCTTCTTTCAAACATCACATTGCAAATTTTGAAATTTGATATTTGCACAAGTTTTGATTTTTCATTTTATTTGTGGCAATAATTATGCATGAATACCGATTTATTTAGAAGGACACGTTTTCTCAACCCCTTTAAATGGAAATAAAGTGTATAACAAAAAATATTTTGATAAAATTTTAAAGTTTTGTGTTGATAGAATGAAAATTTCAAAATATTACTTAAAAGATCATATCTTTTAAACTACTGAACTTAGGACAATGAAGTTTAGTGTTTTCTATAGATAATGATCCCCTCCATCACCAGTGTCCCGTTGGTCCACTACTTACGGGACACCCTATTAAAAAAAAAATTAAAATTTTTATTATGCTATTCTTTGATTTCTTTATTGTGGATTTTATCAAGTAACTTCATTCTTTAGAGAGATCTCATTTGAACTTTATTAATATTACTTTCACCGTTTTTACTTATTTACAAAGCATGTGGAATGGAATAACTCACAGCCTATTGCTTATTTACAGTAAGCACAATTCACAGCGTCATTTAGTTTTATTGACAATCAATACAACTTTCAGCATTCATTTCACATCTTGCATTTTCCTTAATATACTTCGCAAACATTTCTTCACTTGTATTTAACTTTATAATTTGCAAACTTTGCAATCTCTAATTTCTTTCTTTTTAATACCACAATCCTAGTTTTAGCTATATTCAAGGTTCAGATCTTTGATTATAAATATTTCTTTTTATAAGCATGTTTTCCAATTATTTTTCAAATAATGCAATGAGTTCTGTATTATTATAGTAAATCATTGATCAACAGAGAGTCACTGCATTTCATTTATCATTATCATTTCTCTGTGAAATATTTACTTGAAAAAACCCCATATTATAAAGACTTACAATATCTTTTTTTTTTTTGAAAAAAATATAAGTATACCACACCAATAATAACTAATTAAGTTTTATTTGAATGATAACAAAACCTTCATAATGAAAAACACAAAAAGGAAATTTCAATAAGAGATTATGGTAGCTTTAATATTTTTATTAAATCAGAATTACACTTAAATGAAATGTTCTATATAAAGTATATTATGTTCAAAACATAATTATACATATTATATACCATAAATAGAATATATAAAAAGAATATGTATAACAATAAAAAAATTATAAATTCTTACATATCCAGTTGTAAAAGATAAATCTAGAAAGACTACAACATTCTTTACATGAATATGAATATTATAAACTCATACTCATAATTTCATTAAGGTATTTGCTTAGATCTTTTCTACGAGACCTCTCTAAGGCTCTACATAATATCATAAACCATCTTTGTCTATCTACTCTTTTTTCAAATACATTCATTAATTCTTCAATTTTGTCAGATATGTTATTATATTTTTCATCTATTTCTTGTATTCTACCTTCTTGAATATTAAGATTTCTGCCAAGGTCTTTCCAGAAACAGCCAATTCCTTCTCTAATTGCTTCTCTTATTCTATCTTTTTTTTCTGTCTGGTTTACAATATCTAGAGAGAAAGGATGATGATGTACAACATTTGCTTTAATATCAGATAGTTTCTGTGGCTCTTTAGCTAAATTTTCTTGTGCTTTTACTGCAACAATACAATCAATTATTATGATATGATTTCAATGAAAAAGTAAATTACACACAACAATACAATTTAGACAACTTACCATAATAATTAACATATTCTTTAGGAGCACGACAATTCTCAAACTCACATATTCTTTTTAATAGTTCCTGATCCTTAAGTCTCCAACATATATCTTTTAAGGGACCTAGATTGTCCTCTGACACTAAATCTCTTATTTCAAGAATATTTAGTAGTTGTCCAATAGAGTTAATTTTTTCAAATTTTCTTTCTGAGTCTATGCCTGCATGATAAAAATCTTTTAATTTTTTGAGCAAGTTGCTATAGTTTTCACTATTTGCTACATTACGGATTACTTGCTCTTTTAATATCGAGTATTCTGATAAAGTCATATTTTTATTTTCGTCAAAGCAGCACACTATACAACTGTTGTGTACCTATAGGCTATAGAATATGAACCTTAATAGCACAGATTAAGGAGATTTAATAGAAAGAATAAACTTTAAATTCAATTTCAATCACACAAATAAATAACATGGTAAAATATTTAGTAAACAGAGTTTAGACTTTAGTTTTATTTTGTGACATTTCACAGTATAAAATTTTCCATTCTACGCAAAATTGAATAAATAATAATAAATACTAAAACTATGTATTTTAGATTAGATTTAGAAATCGGTCAAGCGGTTTTTAAATAAATGGCTTAATCGAATATTATGTTTTTATTAAAAATCTTTCTTCTTACAAATTACTTGCTTATTACGTCTACACTAAAAATGGAAAAATAAAATCTTTTTTTAAAAAAAAAATAAAAACAGACTTCCTGGCACTGAAAAGTAAAAAAAAATAACTAAACAGAGGTTTTCATTTAGAATAGATACTTAATCAGATATTTTCGAAGTCGGTGCCAGCCAATACAAATCAAAGCACACCGACTTCGAAAATATCTGATTAAGTATCTATTCTAAATGAAAACCTCTGTTTAGTTATTTTTTTTTACTTTTCAGTGCCAGGAAGTCGGTTTTTATTTTTTTTTTAAAGTTTTTATTACTTCTTGAATTACAAAGACTCAAGATAGACTAAGCGTATAGTATATTACAAAGTCCTTTTGTATTTGGTCGCGTAATAACATGACTCTGTTCTTATTTAATGGAGTCGTTATCGTTATGCACATTATAGATATTTTTTGTATTTTTTTATTTAGATCTGTTTAAATAAGAAATTCTGATGATTTTATACTGTTATTTATTAAACTACCATAGCATTTATGTCATCTGTGCTATTACCATTATAGCTTCATAATCTATGAATGTTATTTCCAATTTTAACAGTTAACACCATCTGCATATACAGGAACGTATTTATGAATCACTTTAAAATAATAAAATGGGACTTTCCAGCAAGAGTAGGCAAGGTTCTAAATTAAAAATGGTAACATCTTAAAACCCTCTAATAAAAATGGGGTTATTGTGTGAAAACTCGTGGCGGTTCTTCATGTCTCATCAAAGTAAAAATTGCCAAAAGCTTCATGCCGATCGAGGGAGTCCCCTAATCGTAACTAGACGTGGCAAAAATGTATCTTTAGCCAGATTGGAACAATCGCATCTGGAACAGTGCTAAGTTCCGGATCAGTGATATGTTTCATTTGGAACATTTGGAACACTAGATTAATAGAATAATGTTTTAGGTTCAAAATGACCCAATCAATAATAAAATCGATTTTCCTTCATACTTTAACAGGCTTAGGACTGACAGCTAAAACAAAATTATTGTGCTATTATTAAGTATATAATATATTCTAATGAGTATAATATTCTAATAATATAATTTAAGTACCTAATTATTCGCACTATTCACATTAGTCTATAGAAGTTTTGTGAGAATCAAATTTCTCAAAAATCTAAATGTCTCAAATGCACCAGCGCAATCAAAAAACAAAACAAGACAAAACCTGTTTATACTTTGTTTTGGTTTGCGGTCCGCACGTGCCAGCGTTGGATCGGGAAGTAATCGGCATTAATCGGCATCGCATCGCGCGATCGAAACTGTCCGAACGCCAACGATGACAGACTATAAATGAGAGAGTTCCAAATGAAACACTTGTACTGACATGAATGTTCCGAATCATTCGGATCACATTGATGTTTCGTAACACTGAGTCGTTTCACTAAAGAGCTACACACGTCTAATCGTAACTGCATTTATATTTCTATCATTTATATTATAAGCACTTAATCGGGGATACTTTTATAATATTATTTAGTTATAATGAAAAGCAAATATATGTATTAAAATCAACATATTTCTCATAATTAAGATAACATGATCATGACAATACAATAGTCTTAGCTAGTACAGTATTAGGTATATGAACTGTGGTCATAGTAATATAAATAGTCTACATTCTGCCATTTTTCTAATGGGGTATTCACAATAATTTGTAAGGAAGGAACTTTTTATAACAAATTTATTATTACCAACTGTGTAATCATTTCTTTTAAAGGATATAAATAATATATAGACATTTTCCTCAAAAGGGATATTTGGTCACAGCGGCTAGTCTGTGCGAGATAAACAGAGATAAAATAAATATTTGCGAGAGATTTGCAAAAGCTGCAAACCCTTTCCATTACTTTCATTACCATAATCTAATACTTCGAAAATCCACGCATAGATAAGGATCAAACGCACGAATAACAGCTTTATTTACTCTCCTAGGCACGGGGATGTAGCTATGGTACTATCTTTATTCCGGTCTTCTACTGAGAACTTCTTATCAAAAAATCTATTAACTATTTTCTACTCGGTCCGTGATAATAATATGATGGTACCGGATGTTGGGTGGCAGTTCCTACATCATACACTTTAAGCAGACAGAAACAAACATCGGTCACGTGTGATACTCACATGGTTCAAGACACGCGGTAGCGTGTCCGACCAAGTTCAAGCCAAAGGAACTGGAGAGCAGCACCGTTTGTAATATTACACGAACCATTTGGAGCCACTTTTGACTCCCTCATAACTCAAAAAGTATTTCATATAAACATGTCAAATTTGGCTCATATATTAAGACTTTTGAGATACATATGTGCTCCAAATTTCATAAACACACCTTAAATGGTTATTTAGATATTAACGTCCAAAAAACGTCATTTTCAACCAATTTCCAAAAAGGAGGATTTTCTCGATTCGACCGTATATGTTTTTTTTTTCGTGTGTTCGCTGATTTCCTCGTCGTTTATGAACCGATTTTGATGATTCTTTTTTTGTTAGAAAGGAGATATGACAATGGTGGTACCATGATAAGGAAACCAGGATCTGATGATGGCATCCCAGAGAAATCGAGGGGAACCTTCGAAAATCATAGTGGCGACTAGTGCGTTTGTTAATTTTTTCATTAAGTATTTTAAAGCACTACTATTTAATGAAGGTCTGGAGTCGATCTGATGATGGATCCGAAAGACAGTCGAGGGAACTCCTCAACGATACAGCAATTACCTCGTATTTTGGTTGATTAATTTGTATTGATAAGAACTTTACACCCAGATGGGTTGTGACTGTCATTAGGGGTCTGAATAAATGGCTTAATCGAATATGTTTTTAAAAATCTTTCTTCTTACAAATTACCTGCTTCTTACATCTACACTAAGAATGGAAAAATAAACACTTAAAAAAACCGACTTCGGTTTCGGTTCGAAGTCGGCGCCAGCATAGAGTATGTAATTGTGCCAGCCAATAAAAATCAAAGCACACTGACTTCGAAACTATCTGATTAGGTATCTATTCTAAATGAAAACCCCTGTTTAGTTATTTTTTACTTTTCAGTGCCTGGAAGTCGGTTTTTTTTAAGTTTTTTTATCACTGACTGACCTATAGATCAAAACTATAACCCAGTTCCAGATGACCTAGAAAGTTGTTTGGTGTTCAGATGGATAATCGTGTATACAAAGGGAAAAATCCTAAAACAGTAAATTTTTAAAATTTGGAAAAAAATAAACTTAATTCTTTATTATCACCTTGCGCCTTTAAAAACATAATAGCAATAGCTTAATACCTAGTGCCTTTTGAAATATAATAGTAATAGCAAAAACATTTTTTTTTCTCAGGAGAAAATGTTTCATGATGATTAATGCCTTAAAGATACAGAAAATGTCGAAAAATCGGCGTCTCGTACTCGTGGGTAGTTCGTAGCTTCCCGCCACCCATAACAAGTACCCAGTCAATTGTTTGGCACGTTTAAAACACGTACGTTAATATAATTAATTCGATTTCTGCTTCTGTTTTAATGTCTTTGATTATGTGACAGGCCCGTCTTGGATAACGTAGGTTGAGAAGGCTAAGGCAGGAGTGAAGAGTAGCGTAGCTATTTTATATATTTTTAATTATTTTTTGGTAAACTTTACACTTTCTAGTATAAAAAACAAAATCCCACTTCGACCATATAAATTCATCCACTGTAACAAAAGTCTGAGGTCAAAACCCCCAGGCGCTCCACTATAGGTAAACCTAAGATTTACCAATATACGGGCTTTTCAGTAACATGTATATACAGTATGATGTCATAATGCTCACCCATTCTGTTGAAAAACCTATAATGTATCAATAAATAAATATATAAAGAAACTTTTTTTCTATATGTAGCACACATAGTACACACATATATTACTGACAACTTACTTTAGCAAACATTCACTTTTTGGTAAACGTATTTTAGAATAATATAAAGAGTAGATATACCTAATGAAAGTAAAATTTTCGTCAGTGCGACAAATTGATAAGAGGCCAAAGGGTATATATATTTACACAGTACATAATTAATGGCTGTTATAAGTTTAACTATATTTTGTTATTGAACTTTCTTATCATTCCTAAGAGAATTCATGCAATAGGCCTGACCTCTATATCAGTCTTTATTCGTCTCTTTTATAAGTTGGGCTGTGATATGAATAAATTTAAATTTACAAAATGTTAAGATTATTTAAACGTGGTATCTGCTTAAAAAATTATAACAAGTACAATAGATTTGAAAAAATTACACATGAAAAAGTTTTAAAATATGGGACACGATGTGTCGCTACACAAAGTTCGAAGTCGGATAGCTTGTTTCCAGAAAGGGCTGATTTCCCTAATCGCCACATAGGACCGAGAGATCAGGATATCGTAACTATGTTAGATCTATTGGGTTATAAGGTATGTTAGTTAAAAAACTTTTTCACAAATATCTTTGTTTTGTTTTTAACAGAGTCAGAAGATTATATATATTTTTTTATTTTAATAAGTCACCCTATTCAAAAGATATAAACGTTTAATAAATTAGTAACAACGAGTGACGATTGGCTTTAAAATTAATTTTGAGGAAAATATTAAGTATCTTAAAATCTAAAGGTTTCATATGTATTATTTCATGTTTTTTATCACCTATACAGATAAATAAAATTGAAGTGTTCGTTTGTAATATTAAAATAACCGCTTTTTACTAAATGCATATGGATGTATACACAGTACAACAAACAAACAACATTTTTTACAATTTTTGTCTTCCTGTCTGTTTGTTCCGGCTAATCTCTGAAATGACTGGACCGATTTTGACGGCACTTTTACTGGCAGATAGCTGATGTAATAAGGAGTAACTGAGGCTACTTTTATTTTAGAAGAAAAAAAATGGTCCTACGAAAAAAATTAAAACCTAATTAATTAATTAATTTTGTTGTGGGAAGCAACCTAGGGACGAACCCGAGCGAAGCGAGGGTGAGTCGCTAGTACATTAATAAGAAAGATTAAGGAGATAAAAAGAAATGCGCCTACATTAATTTTACTTTACTGAAAGGAAGGTAGTTATAAAATTTTGCAGTCATTCGTTACAATTATGGCGATTCTGCAATAGTCGAGTGACTTATTCTGGAATAGATACCGGCTACACAATGTTTTTCATAAAAGTATTTTTTTTTTAATAAAAACTATGTTGTTATAAGTTAATTTTAATTTTCGATTATTCATTCACTTTCCGTTGCATTCCGACCGCCCCAAATAGGCGCTAAACCATCGCAAAAATTATATAATGATAATACTTACTTATCATACATATAAACAAATGACTGTAAATTTTCTGTATCTGTTAGTTTTCCCAATGTTTCACCTAGACTTATATTTCAGAGCTTAGAACAATTAACTAATGACGCTGTTCCTAAACAAATTAAATTCAATGGATTAATGGATATTAGCGACCCTATTAGTGAGTATCGATTAATACAAAAACTCATGAACAAACATAAAAATGTTAATAGAAATTAACCACTAAATACCGCATCTAATATAAAGAATATACTTTTTAGGTGAATATGATCTTATCGAAAGGGTGCGTAAAATAGCAGAAAAGAATCAGATTTGGCGGTCATACATTGGCATGGGTTATCATAATTGCTGTGTCCCTCACTCTATTATGAGAAACATGTTTGAAAATCCTGGATGGTAATGACTTTCTCAATTTTGGAATAAGTATAATTTTTAAGTTAATATTATTTGATAAAATTAGAATAATCATCAAAGTTATAAATGTGCTCTATTATCTTATTAATATTTAGATAATTATACATTATGTAACATAATATATTAATTGTTGTATTTTATCTTTATTTCAGGACAACACAATATACACCTTATCAACCGGAAGTGGCACAAGGTCGGTTAGAAGGTTTATTGAATTACCAAACAATGGTGAGTGATTTAACGGGTTTGGATGTAGCAAATGCATCTCTACTAGATGAGGGGACAGCCGCCGCGGAAGCTCTATCATTATGCCACAGGTAAAAATATTACACAATTGTTGCTATTGTATATTTAAATCTTATTTCATCTACTTCACATTATTAATGTTTTTAAAATTCTCTATTATAACTATTTTATGTTTATACTACTAGCTAACCAACTTATCCTCGCTTCGCTCAAATGCGTCTCAAGATGCCATTTGTATAAATTATAATGTAATGTAGCGTCCTATTTTTGTAAATTTTATTACTAACAGTAGTTTGATTTTTGAAATATGATTTATTTTAATTTTAGACACAACAAAAGGATGAAATTTGTAGTACCAGAACAACTACATCCGCAAACCTTGTCAGTAGTTGTTACGCGTTTGGACGCACTCGGATTGGAAGTTAATGTGGTTTCGGATGTAAGGCAAGTAGACTTTGCGCAGAGGGACATATCGGCAGTACTACTACAGTGTCCAGATACTAAAGGGTTGGTTTATGATTATTCTGGATTAGCCGCGGCTGCCCAAGAACATGGGGTTAGTTAAATTATATTTAGTCACTCTATGATAGTGTTTAGGCATGTCAGTTTTCTTTATAGGAATTAAATAACTTTTAAAAGAACCCAGCATTTACAATAATATAAATTCCATAAACAGATACATTCAACTTCATTTATCAGATAAAATTAAAAAAAAAACGCGTGTCTGTACTTATGTACGGCACGTAAGAAGTTATACTTCTTTGGCGTAACAGAACAAAAATAGCTAAAGATTTCATCCCGTATGTCACAACTTTCTGTTTGTAAAAGGAATTATAAATTAATAAAATAATTAAATAAGGCATGTTAGGCATATTTCAATCATATATTTATAAAATATCATTTAAGGAAAGCATTTAATATTATATATAATTTATCAGACAATAACAACGGTTACCATGGAAACAAACAGTTATCAGCTAACTTAATCATGTCGCTTTTTGGCTGTCGGTGTGCGCGCGCATCGTAAAAATTTAACTCTCATAATTTTTTCCAAACATCCCAAAAGATGTATAACTTGAAAAAAAACATGATTTTACTAAATAAAGGAAAATTCAATATTATTTTTCTCATGTTTTAACTTTTAAATATTCCTTTCACTGTCCTTGCCACATACGCAAAGGTACCCACTCATTTAAAAACTCATTAAACTTAATAAAGCTATTTATTAACGTAACCTTGACCTGAGACACTTTTTTGTAGACATTAGTAGTAGTTGCTACAGATCTCCTTGCATTAGCATTACTTCGTCCACCAGCGGAATGCGGCGCAGCGTTGGCTGTAGGAACTTCTCAGAGGCTTGGTGTTCCATTAGGTTATGGAGGTCCTCACGCTGGATTCTTTGCTGCTCAGAATCCTTTGGTTAGGCTAATGCCAGGCCGTATGGTTGGAGTCACTAGAGACGCAGCTGGGCGAGACGCTTACAGGTTAGAAACTTGAACTTAACGAAAGATGTTGAAGTTGTTAGTAGAAATATCGGTAATTTCGTAATAATCGTAAATCGTTATTTTTACCATTATATGTATGTGATTTATTCATATATTAAATTGTTTAATTGTAGATTAGCGTTACAAACGAGAGAACAACACATACGTCGCGATAAAGCAACATCAAATATTTGTACGGCACAGGCTCTTTTAGCAAATATGTCTGCAATGTATGCAGTATACCACGGACCACAAGGTCTGAGAGATATAGCCACTAGAGTCCATAATGCAACACTTGTACTTGATCATGGTAAGTTATTTGGTGGGGAATAAAATATGTTTATTATGTATTGTTACTATAAATTGGAATAAATCTCACAATTACGAATGTTTTAGACAGATTTTTATTACAACGTCATTTTATTATAGCAAATTAATATCCTGAATCAACCACTAAATATTAATATAGGGATAAAAGTAGCCATTTTTATCTGGTTGAACTATATTTATGTAAAAATAGATACATAAACCATCACATCTTTATAATTTTAGTAAAGAGTAAGGATTCATATTTGAAATATTATTTTTTTAATTAGGAATAAGAAAACGTGGCCACAAACAATCTAATGACGTCTATTTCGATACTCTACATATTGTACCGGTCTCGGAGCATGATGCTTCTGCAATAAAGGCACGTGCACAAGAAAAGAAGATCAATTTAAGATATTTTGACGATGGTGCAGTCGGAGTGGCGTTGGATGAAACAACAACTATGCAGGATGTTGATGATTTGCTATGGATTTTTGACTGCGATAATGTTAACGAGGTAAAAAAACCATTAAAATCAATAAAATTATGCACATTTGCGATGAAATACTTCATTTTGCTGGAATATGCTAGATTTTTATGTGTAAAATTATAAGAATCATTTAGATTTACGCTACTTAAAGATAAGTTTGTTAAAATGCGCATTGCAATAACTTTAAAAGTAACGTTATGTACTAACACATAAATATCTTTCAACAGGTATTGGAGAGCGGCGACGTTAGATCACGTAGTATATTAAAAGGGCCTTTTCATCGAACATCTCCGTATTTAACGCATCCCGTCTTTAACATGCACCATTCTGAAACCAGTATAGTGCGATACATGAAACGATTAGAGAATAAGGACGTTTCACTAGTCCATTCTATGATACCGTTGGTGAGTTCCAATCTATATTAAATAAGTAAATCCGTTTAGGAATAAAGACCAACCAACCGACTGGAAGGAAACAGAACAATTGGGCGTCGGGCTTATCCATGAAATTAAAAGAGATTTTTACAAAAATATTTAATAACCTTATACAGTTTATACAATTATTTTGTTTTTTTTTTCAGGGTTCCTGTACTATGAAACTAAATTCAACAACAGAGATGATGCCATGCTCATTCAAGCACTTTACTGATATTCACCCATTCGCGCCACTCGACCAATGTCAAGGTTACCATACCTTGTTTGAAGAGCTTGCAAGAGATCTTTGTGCTATCACTGGCTATGATCGTGTTTCTTTTCAACCTAACAGGTACCTTACATTTTTATTTATAAGATGGTAAAATTCACAGTTTCTGCAATGGTGAGAAAATGATAAACTTTTGCTTATTTTAATACATTTCAAAGGTAGAGAGTGGATATAAAAAAATGAAGTACATATTAATTTTAGCATAAGAAAAAACGATATTATCTATACATTTTCCATACTTCTATATGGAAAATCCAGTTGTTAAGCTCGGCAAATGCTGCTATTTTAATAAGCACATGTTTTCTAGTGGGGCTCAAGGTGAGTACGCTGGACTCAGGACAATTAAACGGTACCACGAGTTCAGAGGCGATACTCGCAGGAACATTTGCTTGATTCCCGTGAGCGCACACGGCACTAACCCGGCCTCCGCGCACATGGCTGGCATGCGCGTCTGTGCCATTAAAGTCACTCCCTCTGGAGATATAGACATGGAACACCTTAAGGATAAGGTAAACTAAATATTAATTATTTAAAATTCGACAATTTTCGTCACATACAATAAACGTGAGATTAGCAAACTAAAAGTATAAAGAAGTCCATGAATTAAAATATAAGTCGAGTGGAGTCAAAAGCTATGTTATTCTCATATTTTCTTAAAAACAGTTCGACGCACCTATTATTTTAAGTTTTTGCCTGTCTGTTTTATTTTTGCCTGTCACTTGTAAAAGCATTGATTCTTCCTTTCATTATCCAACTTGGGTAGTACAGTCGTAGTTTAAAAATTTTATAGGTTGAAGAGCACAGTGAGAATATTTCGTGCCTCATGTTAACGTATCCAAGTACGTTCGGAGTATTCGAAGAGCGCGCGGCTGATGTGTGCGCGCTGGTGCACGCCCACGGCGGACAGGTCTACTTGGATGGAGCCAATATGAACGCTCAGGTATATTTACATTACAATTAAATTTATATCTAAAGGAAATTGTTTTAACCTTTTTTCATTTTCATTCTCTGTCAGCTGTTATATAACTTTTAATTCTGTTTGTCATACATTACAATGTTAATCAGGCACGTGTAATTTTGCCTGACCACGATTCTCAGACATGAGGGACCGACCCCAGAGAGTAATTTTGCTTACACTTCAAGTACTTTAAAGTACTTAATACTTATTACGTACTTAGTAATTACTTCAAAACTAGGCGAGACGTCGAAAAACATATTCATTTCGACTTAGTTTGTGCTCATTTACTGAATTCAATCGTTAAACGTTACTATAGTACGACGTTATTAGTGTAGTACTACAGGGTTTATTTTTAAAATATTGGTGATTAAGTTTCAGCATTTTGAATTATAATGTTTTGTAATATAATTTAAATTAAATTTATTTCAGGTTGGCCTGTGTCGTCCCGGAGATTACGGCAGCGATGTATCACATTTGAATTTGCATAAAACCTTCTGTATACCTCATGGTGGAGGTGGTCCCGGAATGGGACCAATTGGAGTGTAAGTATTTTATTAGAATTAAGACAAATATTAGAAATATTACATAAAATTATTAATCAATAACTTGTGTATCTGGTCTAAATGCAGTTCCAGTAGCTATAACAGCAAATATGTAATAGCAAAATACAATTAGTTATTAATCAAGACAATTGATTTCAAGATTTTATCTTCCTTTTTCTTCTTGCATCTTTAGTAATTAATGTTCCTCGTAAATATGAGTAACCATACTAACTTTATATGTAATTTGTTTTTTGTGATTTGTGTTTGTATACTTTTTTTTATACTGTATACATTATTATTCCATCCAGTAAAGCCCACTTAGCGCCGTTCCTACCATCACATCCTGTTATCAATCCTCTCGCCGACCTCGGCGATGAGGCACATAGCTTTGGCTCTGTTAGTGCTGCGCCTTTTGGATCTTCTGCTATTTTGCCAATCTCCTGGGCTTATATAAAAGTAAGTTATGTTAAACATTTTAATCACAAAAATGATAAATTTTTATTAGTATTTTTACGTATAAAGATATTTATTGCATCGAACGTAGTATCATTTATATTATAAAAGACTTTTGTGTCCAACTGAAATTTACAGTATAACAAATCAATAATAAGCTTCTTATTTATAATAGCCTTATCGACCTTTAACCCAGTCATACATAATTTATGCAGATGATGGGACCAAAAGGCTTGAAACGAGCGACGCAAGTGGCAATTCTAAATGCTAATTATATGTCTCGGAGGTTAGATGGCTACTACAAAACTTTATACAAAGGCGAAAGAGGACTGGTTGCACATGAATTTATTATAGACGTGAGAGACCTCAAGAAAACAGCCAATATAGAACCTGGCGATATAGCTAAGCGTTTGATGGACTTTGGTTAGTACTTTGGGTTTATGAATAAAGAATTAAGTGTATTAAATAACACCAACATATATTTAGTATGATCTGTTTTCAATAATTTTTGTTTTAATAGTCATAAATCGTATCGTTAATTGTATATTTTATTGTTAGTCTTGTTTCTTTAAATTTTCCTTATGTTAACTTCGATAAAAATAAAATACTTTTATTTTTATAGGTTTCCACGCACCTACAATGTCCTGGCCTGTGGCCGGCACACTTATGATTGAGCCTACAGAGTCTGAAGACCTGCAAGAACTTGATCGATTTTGTGAAGCGCTGATCGCTATAAGAAAAGAAATTAAGGATATCGAAGACGGTGTTATGGATAAAAGACTTAATCCATTGAAGGTAATATGACTTCACAATTTTTATTGATATTGGGGATTGACTATGTAATAATGAACTTTAAATAAAATGATCACGGTAGGGACTTGGTTTTTATAAAAAAATACTTTGGTGATAGACATTTTGTAAATAGTTTGTTTCCTCTTATTTACATTTATTATCCAATTTTCTTAGGTTCTATTGGTAGTAGTAGAGTTTCAAAGATGGGAAAGCGTTAATAATGTAGAATAAGCCAATAATATCAATATCTAATTAATATCTACTTCAATATTATTGATATGTATACTTGTTGTAAATAAGTTAAAACGGTAAACTAGACAATGTTTTAATCAAAAAAACCATTAAAAAGTTTGTGTGGCACGATAATTAAGTTACAATGACGATTTTTCGTATTCGTCTTTAGATTTACGCCTAATAGAATGCTATTGTACAAGACTGTATTTTTAAATAATAAGAATCTTAAATTCACCAGATGGCGCCACATCCCCAGGCCGAAGTTTTAACAGAAGATTGGAATCGCCCTTATACTAGAGAGCAAGCAGCATTCCCAGCGGTAAAATATTTTATATACAATATATTATATATTTCTTGTTATTAACCTTATAGTATCAAACTCAATATTTACTTTAAAAAAAAATATAAAATAATTTTATACTGAAAATTCATACTTGTCTAATGTTTATATAGCCCATATTATATTTATAAGTACATCACACAATTAAAAGTGATTACATCTAATTTTTTGTACTTTAAAGCCGTTCGTCAAAGGAGAGACCAAGATCTGGCCAACAGTGAGTCGCATCGATGATATGTACGGAGACAAGCACCTAGTCTGCACTTGCCCACCCGTGCTTGATGATTTTTAAATCTATTAGCTCATAAAAATTATAATAATAACTCGTTAAGTTTCTTATTACTATGACTTTTAATTTTCATGCATTAGTTAATATAAGCTTTATATGTAAGATAAAAAATAATGAATGAATGAATGAAAAAAAAACTTTTACTGCAATCACATAATGTATTTAATTTTTCAATATTGTCGTAGAATAAATATTATTATCTTTAAATAACAGTTTTTCTTTCTATTATATCGTGGATATAATTTATTTACTTAATTTCCCTAGTTCCGTATTAATTTATTAATTGCCATGACTATTGACTTCAAATGCATTATTTTTATTTTATTTATGTAATAAATATTTCTTTTGCGCTTTTCGTACCTACCATTAAAAGTGGATCAAGGCATCGCGTTTGTTTCAATTTTCTACATTATTTAGTAAAGCTCAAGTTGCTTCAGTTTTTAAATAGTTATAGTATGGAATTTAAATACAAAGCATATTGGATTTCATTTTAACCACTAAGCAATCATTAACATCCTTTAAAGGCTTTATTTAAATTACAATAAAATGGGTTACATATTTTTTAATTTCATCCAACATTGGATGGTCATTATATAACTATTAATAAAATAAATATTCCAAAAAATTGCATTATATCTAAATACAAACTAAGAAAAAGTACAACAAAATACGTATAAAACAGTATTTAAAATTATACTTTCAATAACATCTTAATATTCAACAAAATTTTTGTTTAAATTGCATTTACTTCTGAGGAGAATTAATCGTTTCTTTAGGGTACATACCTAGTCGTACTCCAAGGTCTTTAGGCAATCGCATCGCTGGTCTTGTAGGAAATGGATGGTAGGAACCTGTAGATGGACTCCGCGGATATGACAAAGAAGATAATGTATCTGTTTCTAAAAGAGATGTAATTGCACTGCAAGTATCATCAGAGTCAATCTTCGCTTTATCACTTATGTCTATAGAGTCTCTTGGTAAGGTCGGTGTTTCTCGATTTGGAAACATTTTTGGTGATATTGGTGTTGAAATTTGATCCAATGATGTGATTTGGCATAACGTATCACTAGAATTACTTTTTGCACCCATTGGAGAATCATCGTCTAGAGTAGGTTCACAAGTAAAACTAATAGACGACGTCACTCTATGGGAAAAGTCGCTGTAGGAACTATTTTCTGTTTTGACCAAATTTTCGTATAGTTTTGGACTTTGATCCATGGTTCTATTACATACATCATTAGTTTTTGTTAACATTAATTCATTGTATTTTGTGGAGCTTGAAAGTGGATAGTTATAATCATCAGAAGTAAATCGCCGTTCATATGTGGAAGTATCTTTCAATTCTGAAGAAGGTAACGTAACGGATACCTTCGATTCGCTTGAAATTGAATATCGTGACCACTCATCCGATATTGGCCTTCTATTTTTAGATTGTTTATCGTTTGTTGTGGAAATATCAGTACTTTTGTTTTTGATCTCGTCACATAGATTTTCAGATCGAACTGTCGAGCTGCTTATATAATCGCATTTAGCTAAGAACCCCTTATTTTCCCATCCATATAAATCTGTTTTATTACCCAGACATTCAATACTCGGTGTTTTAATATTTTTAAAAGAAAATTCCTCACTTCCCATCGAAGAGTTACGAGCTTCAAAGGAAAATGGATCATCGATAGAAATTGGTCTGGCCTTAAAAATATCACTTTTGTCCGTTGTTACATCTTTCGCTACTCTTTTTATACTACCAATTAATGAATCTGATGTCGATTCTTTAAGTAAAGGAGAATTAAGTAATTTTGTTTCTGAGATTTTCGGAGAAGTCATGTCAACTATATACCTTTTATCTGAAGATATATTTTCTTCTATATTTTTTTTCACTTGTTGGTTATTATTAGACAATGCCACATTCTGCTTTGTTAAAATTCGACTTAGTATTTGAGAGTTTTCTTGAATTATTTGTAGTGCTCTTTCACTGTTTTTACGACCTGATCGTAACATGTAATCTTTACAAGTGGAAATATCTTTTCCTGGTGATTTTTCTATATTTATATTTTCTGTATGTTCTGATTTCTTTTTAATATTATTTTGTGTATTTATATATTTGTTATCTTTACAGACGTGAGAAATTACGTTGTTTTTCTTTTCCCTAACATCTGGACTTTCAGATTTTATACATATAAAACTATGACTTTGCGGTAATGAAGATGCACGTTCCACTTCATTTTTTAAACTCCTCTCATTATTATTGCTTTGAAGTGTTAATGAATCTGGTTTTTTTGGTAATCTTGAATTTCTTTTTGTAGCACGCCGACTTGGTATTTCTAAATTATTAGGGTCTGATAATCTTGCTCCAAAAAATTCTGGACTGTGCTCGAAATATTTATCGATTTTCAGGGGAATAGGAGGTTCATCTTCACTAATAATTACACTATCTGAACCAGGACTTCTTAATGGACTTTCATATCTTTCAGATAGATCAATATCAGGAACAAAATTAGGATTCATTGTCATTGTGTCAATGATATCAAGAGGCCTTATAGTTTTATCCAGATTCGACGTCGATGATCGTCTTACGGCTACACCCTTATATAATGGTTCAAAATCTAAAACGCAATGACAAGGTGATGTTTTGATTGAATTATAACTTGCCAATTTGGAAGGAGTTGCGTTTTTGGAATTTATTTGATTTTTGACTTCTTCGGTTTCAGATGAAAGAAAGCTATATTTTTTATCAAATTGTAATTTAGGATGGACGATGTCTTTTTGTGGACTTGCAGCACTGAACACCTTTTTGTCATCACTGCTATCTTCACGTTCTTTTAATTTCATCTCAAAACCATCAATATATACACGTAATGATTCACCAGCAGCCGAATCGAGATATTCAGAAATATCTACTTTTTCCTTTAATTTTTTTCTTTTATTAGGAGACAGCAGTTTCTCGAAGGAAGAATCCTTATTTACTTTCTTTATACTTTGTGGGCTATGTGGTATATCTTTACATGTCGTAGATTTTGGTAGTACATTTTTTGTATTTTTAACATTGTCATCAGTAGATAAATCATGGTCTGAATCACTCGCTTTTTCGTTTTCATCGCACAAACTAGTGTCAGTACTAGATTCCGAACGGGAAGAATAGGACGAGGTCTCACTAGAGCTGCGAGAGCGCATAGAGGCTATCATTGCATTAGCTTCTAATTCTGATACAATGATACCATCTCCCGTTTCATCTAAATCAATCGAAGCTTTTCGCGCAATATCAAGGGCTTTTTCTTTTTTTATATCTTTCCATTTTACCGAATTTCTTCTATTTTGAGATTTCCGACTTTTTTCCTCTTCCCAACTGATAGTATCATTTTCAGCTTTACAAATACGCTGTTCCGATTTGTCTTGAATTGTTGGAGTTGTTTGTCGTGATGGTGGTACTGCGCCTGGTGGGGGTCCAAGTCTCCGTCCTCTAGAACTAACAATGGCGCTTTTCCCCAATAGTAAATTGTTTACTGTAAGTGAGGTTGGAGAAGTAGGTACACCAACTGTAACAAAAGGCGTTTTACAAGTATAACAAAAAAAAGTTTTTGAAAAGTATACATATTAATAATTTATTATATTATTAACATACACAATTGCCGTAAGTTGTATCTCATTATGATTCGGATCCTTTGTGTATAAGGACGTGTTAGAATTTATGTTTTGACGTATAACTATCTTAATTGTCTGTCTCCGGTCTTGTTGGATTGTGCCCAACCGTATGAAAGTAAAAGAAATAGGGAGTACATTTACGTTCCTGTACACTTATATGTGTCTTTTATATATGTATTATAAAATCTCTCCAGCAAATGGCTAAGGAAATTTTATGGTATGCACCGTATTACTCAATAAAATTGGCATCCAAAGAGAAAAGTACTTACATAGAAGTATATTATATTCATATTTAAGATTAATTATTTAAATTCTTACCTGCTGCATGTCGCGCACATGCTGCTGCTAAGATGACATGAGCTTGACGTTGACGTTCTCGCAATCGAGCGTATTGTCTTTTTAGTGCCCCAATATCTAAAGACAATCTATCACCAGCTCCTGAACGATCTTCTCGTCTTGGTATAACCTAAGTTAAAGTTCATTTTATTAAAATTTTGTTACTTTTGAGCAGTCATTGAGTTATTTTGTTCTTTATACCTCTTATCAAAGCTTTACCAAATAATTTTGCATATTGTTTATTTTGGTGTAAGAGTACAACAAAAACTAATGCGTGAGTAGATTTAGACAAGATTGAAAGGATTTTAATATACATATATGTAATATGTATACATGTATTTGCAATACGTTTATTATGAGCAACATATGATTTGACGCACTAAGAATCACATGATTTTTTATTGTTTTTTTGTGGCAGGTTGTGAAAAAACCTACGAAACAAGCCAGTAATGGTCTATAAAAAATAATTTACGAGAAAGTGTCTACTAATTCCAAATAATTTAAAATTATAAAAAAAAATCAGAAATATGCTTGAATAAATTAACGGAGCCTAATAATTAGTCGAAATCTTGAATAAACAAAACAATGTAAATTCTCTTTCAAAATTAAACACTGTGAAGTGTTTAGTTTATAAAGGTAATTTTTTTTGTTGTTGTAATTGTAATTTAAAAAATATTTTTTCTTTCTAATTACCGTAGCTAAAGCCATTTTATTTCCATCATCACTGGAATCGCCTTCATCTTCAGAATAGAAGAGTCGTAAGCCTCGCTTCGTCATTGACTGCATCTAGAGATATTGTTTCTTTTTAAAAAGTTATAGATATTACTAAATTGTATACTAAAAAATATATTTGCTTAATACTAATAAATTCAAAGGTAATAGAAATAAACGATATAACTACAATTATTAAACAATTTGGAATCTAGACTCAAGAGCAATAAGAAAATTTGTTTTCTCAAAAATATATAAATATTTTTAAATATTTATAAAATCTTACCGCTGATTGCAAAGGAGGATGTACTGGAGGAGCATTCGGAGGAGCTGGTGGCGCTACTCTATATCTGTGTAAGCTGCGGAGACGCGGTAGTTCCGGCACAGAGTTAAAAGCGACTACTCTAGCAACTAACGCTTCGCCTGCTTCCCATACAGCGCCGACTCCACCACCCATACAGCTGTAGAACTCATCTGCGGACCTCGCTGAGAGAATGCGGCTAAAACAAAAACACATTTTATAAATGAATACTTAAAAGAATGCTTAAATATAAAATTTTATAATTATTTAAAAAGGGTCATCTATTCAAAATAATAAACTTTATATAATATTTAAATGACACTTGTTTACCTTGTAGGTAAAATAGATAAAACCGAAAAGTTTAGCGGCGAACTTTTATAAAGACGTAAAATACTCAGCTCGTATGATTGAGGCTAATTATTTGTGGTAAAACAAATGATAAATTTATTTATATTATAAATAGTAAGAAATATTAAACCTACTCTTCGAGCATATCCCAGATGGCTAATGCGGTGAGTAACAGGATCTCGTTACCATCAAGTAAAATTAAGTCCCAGATCCTTAGCAAGGACTCTCGAGGCAACCACGTTGCGTATAACGTAAGAAACCATTGCATAGTGAACACGTCTGGTAAAGGTGGTTCAACGCCGCCTCCTATGACAAAAGCATAATTTTTGTAACATATAATGTAGGTATACTCTTTTGTAATAATGTTTATAGAAAATTCAAAAATGTATATTTAGATTTATACCATCAGATATTCTTTGTAAATTATCCATATGATGAGCTAATCGAGGAAGCCTTAATCGTAATAAGTCTCTAAAGGCGGCCATGTCCGCTGATAATCCTCTGAGATCATCAGCGAAATAACCTTCAGGTAATACAGCTTCCACTAGATATATCATTACCTGTAACATTAGAAACAAACTTAATATAATTATTGCACGAACGAAAAGCAGATCACACTACAGGTACTCAATAATAATATACTTTTAGTGAATCCGATTCAGATTTCTCCATTACTTCTAATATGATAGCAGCTAACATATTGAAACCTTGACAATAGCCAACGTCCTTATTCCATCTGAAAATAAAATTTCCTTATTAATATATATAGTATGTACCTATTTAAAGTTTAATTATAAGTAGGTACTAATAAATTAGAAAATTCGTACCTGGCGTAAGCTAATAATACTCTTCGTAGCATCGCTTGATTTTCGCGGCCTTCTGCTCCACAAAAAAGAGAACATCCCGTGCGATGTAGATCCTGTAATTATTAAATAGAATATATCCCAATTTTACTTTAGTAAAAAAAATCATAACAAGTTAAGCTCGTAAGTATTTAAGTTCGTTGTTCTAAGTCCATTCCGTAATTAGACGAATATATACCTTGAGGATCTGAGCGCTAAGTTCAGTATCATCGGGCTGGGCTGTCCCTCTGAAGCAGGCACGTTCGGCGACCGGCCAGTCGATGCCCCTTGCGGTCAAGTGCCGATCTGCTAGCGTCAGCCATAGCTGAAAATGTCATTGAAATTCTTATTAGCGAGTGATGTCATGGCAACAATAATACTTTGCTCTACTAAATACATTTATAAAAAACACTAGCGACTCACCCTCGCTCCGTTCCGGTTCTTCCCTATTTATGTTTTAACTTTTAGCTCAGAAATGAGATATGTTGACCTGGATAACCAGCTATTATCATACCAAATTTCATCAAAATCCCTCCAGTGGTTTTTCCGTAATGCGATCACAGACAGACAGACAAAAATTCTAAAAACTATAGATTTGGCTTCTGTATCGATAATTATGTCTATTTCAATAAGATTTTCCAAAAAATATTCAATGTACAGATTCGGCTTCGTTAGAATTTTATTATATGTATAGATTTATCTAGGCTATATGTGTGAAAATTTGGCAAATCTATTATTTTTTATGCTAAAACGAGTGACAATATTCTTGTTTTTAAGTAAAATATTCTAATTATACTAAGAATTTCACTAACATTGAAGTATTTATAAAATTATGTTAAAAAAGAAATCACAGTATACTTCATGTTTCAGGGCACAAGTAAACATTATCAAACAAACTTTCATGAAGTTCGCGAAGGAAAACTTTCTACTAAAAATATCTGAGACGTATAAATAAATAATATTGATAAAGTTGTAGTCTAGGTAATAGTAGTAATATATAAAATATGTATACATACAGTATAATATATCTCGTATATAACTCAAACTGTCACATAAAAATATTTTGTAACAGGTAATGCTCAAAGTATTCGGAAAAGGCAGATCCTATTTGTCTTCTTACAATTGATTCTGAGTGTAATGACAGGCTTAGCACTATTATTTATAAATACTCTGTATGTTTTATGTTGTTACCTTTCTACGAAAATGTTGCGGTACCCCGGCGGGAAGGCGCGCGACGAGGCGCATCGCGTGCAGCCACTCCGCAAAGCCGCCCTCGCCGGGGCCCTCGTTACCAGGAGTAACTCCGAAACGAGCACTCGTATCTCCAGCTAACATTACAATGAATACACATAAAGCTGAATTGAAATATATAGCCCTATAAACAACTTAATACGTAATAATGACTTTTAAAGGATGTCATTTTAACAGGATTCGAGAATCGAGGATTTAAACACTGTAATGAAAATGACGCATAAGTATAAGTTGTAAATATTTTGGTATTCTTTATAAGAATTTCGTCTTCCAAAGGCATAGTGCCTTAACATTGCGTAAGTGGTATCAATTTATCCGTCCTGTCACTAATTTAATTAATTAATTATTATAGGAAGTACCTAAACAAATCAATAAGAAATACAAATATCTATTTATGGCAAAGAGTCAAATTAAATACACTAATCTTATATGTGCGTGATACGTTTAAATAAATTAAATATTTTCCATAAATTGTACCTGAGGCAGTCCTTGCAGAACTTGCCAAGTTCCTGAGAGAGTTCAAAATAGCACTCATCTGTCTTGTACAAAGTGTACATTTGATATCAAATGCATAATTTTAAACTGCACTAAACACAGAGTCGTCGGGTAACATAATTTTGTCAGCACATATTTATCTCTGGTATGTAAGTTTCTTTAACATGACACTTATCGATAAGCATATGATATTGAAGAAACATTACGATATTTTAAGTATGTCATATCTTTAAAACATCAAATACTGCGTTGTCGACCAGCTGATGCGATGTTTACTGGGCAAGTCGCGAACCCGAGTAGTGGGGCTGCTCACCCTCTACTACTTCATCGCAATGAGTTTTATTTTAAATCGATGCCCGGATAGCAGCAAAGACAAAATTGGTTAGAATGCCGATATAGCGTGTCGTGGTAGATGCCTAGTTAGAGCATGCGCAGTTGAGCGGCAGGACTTTTATCTGTGTGTGTTGTCTATTGATTTGATGCTGTTGTGTACGCCAGTTACAGAATAGGGGTATTGTAAAAAGCACCCTGTGTCTAGTAGTCTTGATGTGCGTAACGTTATTTTAAGACCCTCAATGAAAGCGTCGCGTTTGATTCGTTATTCATAAATAGTACGTAATAGCCTCAGATAGCTTTACGATTAAAATAAAGGATAAAAAAGTTTTTTGTAAATAATTGTTAGAAATATATTAATAATATTTGTAATTTATATCCAGTTAGGATCCAGTTTATACATATGTATTATAAATAAAAAAGTAAGGAATTTTGTTACATCATTAAAAAAGCGTTACAATTACTACTATTAATATACACAATCACATTTTGTGAATGTATGTAGCATACGTACTTATATGACGGAGGAGCACTGTGAATGCCGCACAAAGTTTCTTTTGTTGTCGATAAAGTCGATCTCGCATCCGTAAACATCTTACTAATCTTTCGCCTGTTCTTTGCAAACTATTTCTCCATTCAATATCTTGTTCGCGGAGATCTTGTACATCTAACAAGTGTTTAATAGTAATTAACAATTATATTTTCAAATGTAATATAATTTAAAATTTTTATATTTTCTATTTTTATTTCCTACTTGTATAATTAAAACAAGGAGTATTATTTTGTTATTTTAAATTAATGGCTCCGGCTGATAATATTTAAACCTAAATAATTATATATTATATAATTTAGTCTCTGTGAGTTATTGTCTTAAACGTATTTGCCAATTTTCCCAATATGCAATTATAATTATTCAATTGTTAACAAATCGAATGCAATTTCGTGAAGAAAATAAGGGTTTTTATGCGTTGGATGTGCAAATTTACTTTGTAAAAGCATCAACTGCATGTATTAACTTAAAATGATTGCCACTGATAAAAATTAAGCCAGCGTAGTGAAACTGCGTGGAAATCTTTAATTTAAATAGTTAGGTGGTATAATTACCTAAGGATTCTAAATAACTACGTTCAATGGCATCTGTTCGCTCTCTGCAAATTGAATGTGATGATGTAATGGATGCTGCAGCAGTAGACCTGTATCCGAAATGTTTAATAAGTTACGTACTAAGTTTATGGAAGTTATTTCAGTGTCTTCAATTATTATTTGATAGTAATATTACCCTTGACTACATTCAATGGCGCTGTTATTGCTCCAGTCATGTCGATCCGCGTAAATTTCGTTCAATAGATCTTCTATAAGTTCTCTTGTGTCTCGTTTCTGTAAATTAAAATGTAGCTAGCTACTTCTTGGGTTAACGAATAAAAGCTTAGAAGTTGAACTAATTAAATATCTGTCCTTACCAATATTAACAAGAAAATATGTTTATTTCTTGTCTGTTTACATTAAGATAGGTCTTAACCTATGGTTATTAAATTAGCACGCACTTAGCCTATCATGGAAAAGGAGGTAGGCTTTTTATCGTGGTCCAACAAGTGGTTCGTTCCCATACAATAAAATTCACAAAAGCACGGCACGGCACGTGGGATGAAATTAGGGTTTGAGCTAAGCATGAGAGGGCCACTGATATACAATTTACACTATATTTACCTTTTGATTATTTTTTATTGGGGGCGGAGGAATCTTTCTTTGTTGTTTGTTCCAGTTTACTTTTGGTATTTTGATTTTCTTGCATTTTCTATCTGGTTTTGATTTTGGTTCGTATAATGAAGAAAAATCTAATTCAAACTTCACAACTTGTAAGTTTATTGGCTGATCAATTGTGATAGTTTTCATTATAAAATATTGTCACGTTGACGTAACGTACAGACAAATATTATTATTTTGCAATGTTTTAATTATTTATTTTATTTTTAAATATAGTTTAAATGCGAGGTAATAAGAAGGATGATTAAAACCAACTATGCTATTGTTATAAAGGGGCGCCTGATAGGCTCCCACTCATTTGTTGTCTGTTCGTCGCGATACTGCTGATAAGAGTTAATATATTCATTTGAATGCATGCCAAACGAACTTAGTGAAAACGTACACTAACTAAAGTTTAAATATATCATTCAGCTTTAAATAGATATAAGTAATCAAAACATAAATAAATGTATGCTTCAAATCTATAAATTACAGATGTTACTTCTAAACCTATGAAGGCTTTCAATAGATATGTATGAATCTAACTTTTATACATCTTTTCCAATACCTACGTTGCACTGCCGTATAACAAAGTTGCCTCTCCTCATTGACTTATACTCTTAATAAGTAGATTATTTCCTGTAGGTACTGAATTGGAAAGGCAGATTCTATGAAAAGTTGTGTATAGTAGGTACATTTCTTAATATACATTTTAGGAAAATCTGTAATAGTGTTCGTACTGCTGCTGCACAGCTGTATAGAATGCTCTACATTCAGATGTTAAAGAAAAATATTGCTCTACAAAAATAGAAACAGAAATATGACGTTGGTGAGTACAAATATAAGCAGGGTCTCCTGAGGAAAGGTCTCGTAATGACCTAATCAAGAGACATTTATAATTCCTGGGGGAAATAAAAATATTTTCTCTTAATAATATTAAGTAGTACGAGATTAATTTCAACTTCTGTCTGTATGATACGATAAATGTTTATACTACTGCCGTCTCCTGTGCCTGATGTTGCAGATTTCATTTGCGCAAGTATGTGTTCATTATATTATTATGCCTTAATGCATAGAAATCTTACTACTATATATTATGTAAATGCGAAAGTTTGGATGGATGTTTGTTACTCAATCACGGCAGAACGGCTTAACGAATCTAGATGAAATTTGGCACAGAGATAGCTTATAGTCTGATCTAGATAATAGCACATAGGCTACTTTTTATCCCGGAAAATTGCACGGTTCCCGTGGGATAGATTTATTTTTATTTTTCACTAAAGACGAACAGGAGCGAAGCGAAGGTGAGCCGCTAGTAGTCTTTGAAAATTAACTACAAATCATCATTTCTATTTGCTGGGTTTATTATAAACACTAGCGATACCGTATATATATATATATATATATATATATATATATATATATATATATATAACTAGGTATGATGAATATCCCTTACTTGAGAAATGATTGATCCCCCATACAAAGTTCCACCCCCCTTTTCACCTCCTTAAGGGATGATTTCCGGGGTAAAAACTATCCTATGTCCTTCCCAGGGTCTCAAAATATCGTCATACCAAATTTCGTCTAAATCGGTTCAGCGCATTAAGCGTGAAAAGGTAACAGACAGACAGACAGACAGACAGTTACTTTCGCATTTATATATTAGTATGGATTATTCAATAGTAAATTATATTGGTGAATCAAATTTTAGTATAAGTATTGCATTAGATAATTTGTAATGTGTATTTCAGTAGGTCTACAGCGCTGATAAGTCTATTCATTATTTTACTTGTTCCATTTTTATATATACTAAGGCGTATACATATGTATATGGGACACTTCTTATGCTACTACTTACAATAACTAAAATTTACTTTTTTTTGCTATTTCAAAAACAGACATAAATTTACCACCTACTACTATTTTTTCTAGGGCTACAATTAAGTCTATGAACTTTTATTATTATTTTTTCTTCATTATTTTTTTATCTTCCTAAGATTTTCAAGAAAGCGCCGCGTCATAGTTGTTAAATTACCAAGGAAACATGTCGTTTATGTTTAGACGTCTATAAAGATTGATAGCTTGTCTTTTTTAATTTTCAATGTTTTTATTTATTCTGGATAATGAGTGCAATGTTAAAATCTGAAAACGTAACTCAGTCGGAAATGCAGCCCGGCTTTTGTTCTGCAACATGCACAGATAAAGCATGTCTGCAGCAAGAGATTAACACACCAGAGTTGAAAACCTCGGATATGTTTGCTACTTGCAACCTTCCTAAAAGATTCGAACATCCTCGTAAGTATACGCAATAACTAATTAATCTATCTATAAAAAAATCGAAAGTGGTTTTAAAAAGCTTAGAATGCATTTGCAAAAATTCTGCAAAAATCTTTTTGTAAAAACAAAACTATATATGTATTTATTTATTTAAAGCAAAATAAAGGTTTTACTGATAAATTAAGTATACGAAGTTTCATATTATAATATAAACAGACACATCTACATTCTACATACCTACATCCAATTCAATGGTGGCTCTACACACAATTATGCGGGCGGAGAATATTGACAAATGTTTAGGAGCAATGATCGTTTTAATAAATTCAATACAATGATGGGAATTTCATTGGTATCATCTTATAAATATTAATAATACCTCACTTCCTTCCCTGCTTTTACCCTATAGCGATTCGTGAAATCTCTTTATGAAGTTCTTATTATCTTTTTAAATCAATTTGTTTGTTTTACTAGATTGGTTTAACGGCTATGGCTGTCAAGTCAGCAAACAACATCCCTTCTATAGAACATCGGCGAGCGAGTACGGATGGTATCCACCAGGTAATTTCTATTTTTTTTTTAATTCAAATATACTTTTTGGTCGATCGTGGAAGTAATTTGTTTTTTTTTTAATGTTTATATCATAATACTAAAAGGTTTGTATACTTTTCACATATTAAAAATTTAACGTAGACTTTAATATATTATGTAAAATATTTTAACCTTGTAAATACTATTGAAAATTTCTATACCATTGCATTATAGGCTGGCATTCAGTTCCATCCGCATTTTTCCCTAAGAACCAGAACTTTTCAAACCACCTGGCGAGCGCAGGAATGTACCGCAATTACTCACTAAACACAGCCATGGACCCGCCGCCACTAAAATAAGGTTTTTTTGAACTAGCTGAACAAGATTTCAATATATTGTGTTTTTCAATTTATTTAGTTTTTTTAAGCACAGTTATGATACAATTTTTAAGCGAACAAGTATTATTTTGTTTTAAGGCCTTAATTAAATATTGCTAATTTCATGTTTTGTAATTGAAGTGGACGAAATTAAATAAATACTTATGCATAACGAATTCAGACTTTTATTTGGTGATTATACTTATTTTATTTAAATTATACTTAATTTAATTTGTTTCATTAGATTTCGTTGTAAGTTTAGAAAGAATCATATAATATGTAAGTGCGAGTATGACTCGCACACCGAGGCTACGCAGGACAAAACATGGTTTCCATTAGCCGTCTGCCGCCATTTTAGTGGTAGTTGTAGTAGCGGCGCATGTAGTAAATTGTATAGATACATTCTGCTCCTTCTCATAAACTAAATATTTTAGCAATATAATGTTTTAAAGTGTCACGTTTCCGGGACATTTGTATGCAAAAATTTCCATTAGGTTAACATGAGAACTATTGAATACAGTTAACGCATACTAATATATACTTAATAAGTGTTTTTATACTATTTTCGTTGTTCTCATATGTTATTTTCATTAAAAGCAGGGGTCTGATCAAAAGTTAGGTAATTAACAAGATAAAAGAACATAATAAGGAAAAATGCGGGAGGGTAATGTTCAATATACATAATAATACGAGTTTTGACTTGGCAACTAATAGCTTAAAGTCTGATTTTTAATTCGACGGAATTCTGACATATCAGAAGTGTTGTCAACTTTGAAACATTGTCACTAAAAACGGAAAGCATTTTAGCAAAATAAAAAAATAAACGTATCTTGAATTTAAGGTTTCAATTAGAAAAACGAAGACTAAAAAAATGATTGATAATTCTAAAATGGTAATTATTTTTTTTAATATCATATTATTGAAGTTACAATAATTATTATGGAAATTATTTTTCTATTACAGGGATCCCTGTCCAATAATCCATAGGTTGCAAGCCTTTTTTAGGAAAACCCCTTTGTTTGTAAAATCTTTGCTTCTTGTAAGAACATATTATTAAAGAAGAGGATAAAATGTGCCCTTTTAATGTTTTGATGGATAGTGTTAGTGATTCTTTTATAATCTACATTCGGGTTATATGACGATGTTGACGACAATGATGATATACTCGTAAGAGATAATGATTTATAAATATTTTCATTTAAGAAATATCTTGTTTTACTCTGTTATTTTTTTTTCATTTAACCATTAAACATTTATAGTTAGTGTGCATTGAATGCACAAAACAAAGACTATTTACAATGTCATACATATTATAGTTTAGTTGATCTAATTCTGTTTCATATATTTTGTTATTTTAAATTAAAAAATTCAAAGCAGGAAAGGTTTATGATATCTGAATTATCAAAGAATGACAGCTGTCATATTTCCGTGGAATTAAAAATCAGACTATAAATGATTTTTTTTAATCCTTATTTAAATGTATCGAGTGACATTACATCTGTTTTTATATTTTCATACTTTAACAACATCCTAGACCTATGTATTATTTAAGGTTTAGCTATAGGTATATATATATATATATATATATATATATATATATATATATATGTATGTAAGTACCAGTAGTTTCAGCAATAAAATTGTGACATGTGGACATGAGAGAGTTCCAAGGATTACGTGTGCTACGGAACCCTTAAAATATTCTTATATAACGAACTATTTTTTTTTAATTCTGATCATAAACAATTTTTTCCTCATATACATGCAAATTCTTTATTGACATATTTTATACATGCAAAAGTGTTAATGATTTCCCTAGCCCCTGCGCTCGTTAAAAACTGTGTTGCAGGAGCTAGTGTCCTCCCCATATAATTTTAACATTATATAGGCCAGTATAATAGGTATATAGTTAATTTAATAAACGTTTGTTTACGAATCTTTCTCTAACAAGTTTTCTGGCTCATGAAGAACCTAATAATAATTAATATTAATATTAGGCTAATTAATATTTGAAAAAAATATTAAAATATTGATAATAATAAATGTTCATAGGATACCACTCAGTGCCGTCCGTGTTCTTTCCTGCGGGCCAGACCTTTACAAACCGCCTCGCAGCCGCGGGCATGTATCGCAACTACAGCCTCAACACCGGCATGGACCCTGTCGGATACCGTTGATTGATTCTTTTTCTATACGCGTTTTATTACTATGTAGACTATTTTTAATCATTATTAATAAAAATAGAAAAAAAATCTTTTATTATGATTCGAATTTCATCATTAAATTAATTAGTCTTTGAAAATTTTCTGTAAGTTAGTCTTTGAAAAGGCTGAACAGACTTTGAAAAGATTTTCACTGATAGATAGACTATTCAGTGGGTAGATAGCGGTCCAAATGATATACAGAGCAGATAGCATTAATACAGTAGAGCAAGTAGTAGGAAAAGAAAAGGGTTTACGCTGGATAGAAAAACTTTGTTATCTATATTTAAATTTTATGAATTTTTGAGTAGAGTTATATACGTATACGTACACCTAGTGAGGGCCGAAGCAAAGCAAGGGCAAGTAGTTAATTATGAATAAAACTCATAGTTATTATTGAGTTACCAAAAGAGGTATTTATTTCATATATATTTATTATCATATAGATTAACATGCATTCAAATTCCATTATAATATTATATTAGAGTTATGAATGTCACGGTTAATAAATTAAGTATAAAATTATTGCTTTAATACCAAATTTTTGTCTGTGATTTCAAAAGTAAAATTATACATTTATCACTAAAAATATCAACTGCAACAATACATTGGCAGATGAATATATTTGAATAAAGCCGTGACAAATCATATCCCTTTTATACTAGCTGCAGATAATGTCACGACAAAAATGGGGTGTCGCATATGATTAACCTCATTTATAATAAGGTGGTGTATAATTTTGATCGTGACAAATTCTCCGAGCATTTTCGTATGAGTAGGTACACATTGTATAATTTGTTTAGCAACAACAACAACAGCTTTATATTTAGTGTTAATATTATTTATCCTAGTTTTTATAAACGCAGAACAGTCTAATATAAAATTAATGTTACCGACATCAAAAACTCAACGACATACAATCATTTAACGTACCATGATATATATTAATTATAGTCATCTAATTGCGCATTTCATAGACACTTATTGATTAAGATCTAAAGGATCGTGTCAAAATTTAGCTACGAGTGCATGTATAAATACATATATTCTAAGCATACTTTATTATAGGATGTACAGTAGGTATAATGCCAAGGCCTCAACACTACCAGTTATTTGAGGTTTATCCGTACAGGACAGGATAATAACTGGTCGAGTTACGTTAAAGGGTTTTTACAATAGATGATTTTACCTAAAGTTATCTGTAGTTTAGTCTTGCCCTTGCATTGTACATCTCTATGTGTACTATATTCGTTGTAAATATTTACGATAACAAGTGATACATGATTTAAATAAAAACAACGTAACATTTGTTATTTATAACCTTATTTTCTTATTAAATTCTTGATAATGCATATGTCTGTCAGTTATATAAGTATTTGATTATTTTTATTCATTAATAGTTTTACTTTATAAAGCATATGGGTAATTTGATTCGGAATAGCGAATCTTTAGGAAAGCGCAATATGGATAATGTATGGAATTTATGAGAAACATTTCTTTCAACGAGTTAACTCGTTTGTTCTCATTCTAAGTGTCCCTGCATTTCGTTATACATAAATTAATTAAACCAAAACATTGTCTAAATTCAAATAAAATAATTAATAATATTGTTCTTGGAAATATTACAATACTAAAGTTACAGGAAAGACAATAAAATGCTACTAAAATTAACGTCTAAGCATGACTAGATATTGCGTGAGGAAACACACAAATACAACAATACTAATCCTATAATCTACAAGATACAACTATATTAGTAATAAGATATATAAAATGTGGATAAATTTTTGCTTTTAACAATATTGTCTTAAATAGCGTACACTCCAGATGCCACCAATTCCGTCTATCTTCCTGTACTTCAGCTTCTTCATGCTCCCTTTAATTGCATAGTTTTAGTATGCGCGTAAGAAATAAATATAACACTCGTTTCTTTCATATGGTTGTTCCTTTTCATTTCAAAAATGACCAAAACCATTACAAATTGTCCAAGGTATTTGAAAACAATTATTTAATTGTCAAAGATTTTTTTATAATATTATTAATGTTACTACGTACGTAGTTTATATGTCTACATTACACTTTATTATAAAGGAAATACCTGTTGAATTTCTGTAATTTTTTACTAAATACAAGTAAAATGTGCTACGTTACCCAAATAAAAATATGCGTTATTTCTCCTAGACCGCTCAAAACCCCTTATATTATTTACCTTATTAAAGATTATTGCGATTTCATAATATCAACTTGAAACATTAAAATTGTAAGCCAGCGAATAATGATTCATAAATGCGTCTTCTTTGTAGCAGAAGCCCGCTCTACAATCAAGTTGACGCTACAATACATAGTTGCAAGTTATGAAGTGAACAGCACAACAATAAAGATACTATAAAAATCTGTAAAAAGTTGCTACAGAGGAAAGTTCTATTTAGTATTTATCTCTAGTGCAAGACGCGATGCGTCGAGCATCGAACGGATTCGATCACAATGTAGCTCAGTTGATTCGTACTTTTATTATAAACTTATTGTAAAAAATCTATCATTATTTAACATTAAACCTATACTTATAGAATTTGCTATTCGATTTCGGATCTATATCAAATTGTTAACAACACTCATTAAGAAAGTAAAAACAGTTAAACATAATATTTATTAAATTCTGAATGTCTCATTTGTATGTAACACTAACAATAGTGATTGGAAATGATTATGATTTTATAATCATTTACAAATGATTCTAGGTAAGCTAAATTCAATTGTAATCTTTTTCAATCAGAATGATAGTCATTGACTGTTTTACATTTCCGCATTACTAATTAAAAATATTTTATTTCTTCATGATTGTCATTATTAACAGAATGTTTAATAATATAGGATCTTGCTTGAACAATTAAGTAGGTACATACATATATGGTTAAATTGACAGTCACAACTGTTATCAAAACTCTCCCATTTAACGGTCAAAACAATTAAAATGAATAAACTTGACCTTGAACCTTTTCGCAAGGCTGGCCTTTTAACCTGCTTGTAGCAGAGTTGCTTGATCTTACAATTTTTTTAAAATGATGTTAGTTGATTACTAATTGCTTGAATTTTTATATATTCCTCAACAACTTTGATAAATTACTAGCCTCTATTATTAGACCAAGTCTATTTCATCAAACTTGAAACGGAAAGCATTAATGAAATTGATTATATTGGCGAAGTCGCAGATGTTACTATTCAAGCGACTAAGGCTAAGTTAACAAAGTTGGCCTTGAATATGTTGTGAGGAAAGTTGGTTGGTGTGTTACATGTCTCCAAAAATGCCTGCGAATGTTTTGCGCAGGTTCTTCATAGTGTCCTCTGCGTCTTCAGTGAGGGTGGCGCTCAGAGAGCCCTGCCTCGCGAAGCCGCCGCGCGTGCTGGTGCTTGCCGTGGGGGCCGCAGGCGGCTGCTGCCCGGAGCTGGCTGTGCTCGGAGCGGCCGAGGTGGATGACACAGTGGATGATTGGGAGGCTGTTGAATTATTTATTTCTTGTAATTTATAGAACTATAAGTAGCCTGCTACGGTGGCTATTTAAACCTACGAAAAACCTACGAAGGTAGCAGCGAAATTTGCGTTTTAAGCACGATCTCTCAACAAATATTAGGTTTAGAAAAAAAAGTTGTAAATAAAAAAAATAAAAAAATTACAAGAGAAAATATTTCTATAGATTTTTACATAGGATGAGCCGTTCTGGAAATATTGAATAAAATGTTTTTCGCGATAGTGGCATAAGTGCCTCTCAAATGACCCCTCAAACTTGGCTTTAGGCTTAAAAAATGATGCTTAGTCCATTTATACCGTTTTTTTCTATATTGACTGAACTAGACATGATTATTATATAGAGGTATTCTATGCACCGAATGCTGGCATATGTTACTTTTTAATCTGTGTTAGGATAGTGTTTTTTTAGCTACATACGGAAAAGTCACTATTAAAATTGTATGCACCTTGAGAATCACGGCGTGTTAATGGAGGTGGTGGTGGTTGGGTGGGCTCTGCTGGTATTGGAGGCAGGGGACGGTCAATGCTGGCGGCAGTCGCGAGAGGCGCGGGTGGTGGAGCGCTCGGAGGGCCGCCGATGGGAGCTGAACGTTCTTCGGGAGAGGCTGCACCACTACCAGACACAGAGCTTCGCGAAGTCGTCTTAGTTATGCCAGGCCGGCATACAGACTGAAATAATAGTTCATACTTTTATGCTTTGAAAGCCATCACAAATTTTTAATACATTAAATAATTTAAAAATATTACGCATCTTTATAAGGTGTTTTATTATAGGGTAAGTCCGGGAGAGATGCCCATAAGGGAGAGACGCCTAATAAATTTAAAACTTAAATTAATTAATGTTGTGTGATTCGGAACGCGTCCATAATACGTCAGTCGACAGTCAATGCCAGTGTGGAAGTTTTACACAAAGACATATTACTTATAATTAAGTTTTTAGTGTTAATTTGTAAAATAAGATAAGTGTCGTTAACTTTTACGTTAGAATATAATCTTTGAAATAGTTTGCAGTAATTTTTTTCCCTAAATTCTTTAGTTAAATAGTATTAAATTGTTTCATAATGTAATATTGTGATCTTATTTTGTTAACAATCCACCTTTTTCTATTGTAAATGCTTTACGGTGTGTTCAGAGTCGATAGGCATCTCTCCCTAATGATCGGGAGAGATGCCCAATGATATTTTGGGGTTAGATGCCCAGTATATTAATTCGTCCCCCCCCCCCCGCAACGTGCGCTCACCTTGTCGTGGTGGGGGAGCTCATTAGCGTTCGGCAGTACATCCGGACGCTAATTAAGGCAATGGTAGCCCAGTGGGTAACGTGCTCGCTTAGGAAAGCGAGTGAAGTGAGATCCTGGGTCTCGCACTTGTGATATTTTCATGTGCGAATCATTTCAAACATGATTACCACTTGCCTTACGGTGAAGGAACCATCGCGAGGAAACCTGAATATCTGAGAGAACCTAGAAAGTTTTCGAAAGACATTATGAAGTCCGCCAACCCGCACTTGGCCAGCGTGGTGGATTATGACCTAATCCATATGGTTGCTCTTGGTACTTCTCTGATGGCAGAGTGGACCGTGGGAGCAACCTCACGGTTGTTGTAGTCTGCTTCGGCAGACCTGCCGTCGGGGTGCCCCATTAAGACGGGGACCTCCCCCCTTTGTTGGGTTTTAGTGGGCAGTACTGGCTTTTCTAGCCGGTGAGTCCCACATAACCATCTGTACATCTACAGGTAGTATGTATAAATGCATAAAAAAAAGGATTTTGGCGTCACTAAGCAAATTACGTCTGATTATGCACTAATTAGGTACTCGTCCTATACCTATCGCTAACATCTATAGGCAACTAACCCACATGTCTGGGTGAGATGCCTATTTTCTATTATTTTTAAAAATCAATTTTTAATGTAGAATATATTGCACAATAGTTCTAAATTTAATCTGAATGGTATAAGTAAATATTGAATTCAAATAAACTATGCTTATTTTATGTAGTATCTTACACATATAATTAATATTGATCGTTTTTTAAAACTATAGGCAACTCTCTCGAACTTACTTTATTTTATTATAGTATGCTATAGTTTTATCGCGACATGTATATTTAATTAATTTGTAAACTTCATAAATGTTATAATAATATCATACCTGCATACGTTGGAAGACTAGTTCTGCGAGATGACGACGATCTTCTTCTTGCGTATCTCCCATAAATGAAGTGGCGGAATCGTTGAGCTCGATGATGTGCTCGCGACCATCCTTGCCTACCACCAACTCGAGAGCGCATACTTCCAGGCCACCAAATATTTCACTTACCTAACAAATATAGATTTATTACTTTTTGTTGATTTTCCTAAGCTTTATTCGTTTTTTATACGATATAATAAAAAATGTAAATAAAAAAGAAGTTAAATTCTACAAATAAAAACAATTAATAATTACATATTCTATAATTTGTATTATTTAATACCTATAACATATAGTAGTAGTATAGGAAGAATGAGTAATACTTCAAGTATGCTGTATGCATACTAAAGACAGGTGAAAATTTCAGCAAGTGCTAATTAGTATTGTAAATATTTATAAAAGATATGATAACTTCGTAATAAAAACTTTGAAGAGAATGATCAGTTCTACAAGTAGTATAAAAACTTTTGAAACCTCTAACCTCGTCGCTTAAAACTGAAGGGAATGAGCAGTTTTATAATTAGGTAATATAAAAACTTTGAGTCCTCTAACCTCGTCAATCCACATTTTGTATCTATCATTCATGCCAATGGCCTCGAGCATTGCTGATCCTTGATTAGTTTTCCAATTGCCAGATATAGACTTGCGCCTAGAAATATATTTTTAATAAAAAATTAAACATAGTTATGTAAATAAAACTTTTAGGATTTTTTCGCGGATTTATTTTAATTTGGTTCCCGACGTTTTGAATGCGTTACAACAATCATCCCGTGATCATGATTGCTGTAAAGCATTCGAAATAATAGTTTTATTAAAAATGTCAAATATTCGTAAATCTAAGAGAGCCTTATAGTTATGTAAATTACTAAAATAGCTCGCTTGTAAATTAACGCCTGCATAAAATGTACGAGTATATTCCAGACATGCAGATGTTTACTTTTAGTCAGGCGATTTCCTTAATTACTGCACATTCATGCTTTAGATATTTGTCGCTTTGTATTTCATAACTATTTCATAACCGTACATTTTATAGAAATAATAATATAAATTTTATATTTATTTATCTAGAAATTATGTATTTGCTATATTCCTTTTAAAACCTAAAGCTTATCATTTTACAATGTTTAAAAGTGGTTTAACATTTTTGTTTATAGTTTAAATAATTAAAACTTACATGAATGCCTTGTAGTTGGTGCCAATTTTCTGAATGTGGATGTCGTATTTAGCATCAATATACGGCTCCACAGTACAGTAGGTCCCTAACATGGCTACAACGCCAGCTATATCCTAAAAATATGTTATACTTAATATTAATTAAAAATACGTTAAATGCCTCCTATCAAATAAATTAACATAGTTAACTTTTACATTCATCTTTGTAGACGGTCGCGATCAAAATAAAAACACTAACAGAAAACTGATATCTTAGGTATCGTATTAATTTACTACCTACGCAATATTTGATTATGTATGAATTTATAGTTATACCTTATAAGTGTAATAATATTATTTACTTGAAGAAGAATGAAATTTGGTATTTCTTTTTTTTTAAAAGTATGATTTTTTTAAATATAAGTATTAAACAACTTAACAACCAAGAAAAAAAATTTTTTGAAGTTTAAACTTAAAGGTACATAATATTTTGTTTTCGCTAACTAATAAAGTAACAAAACAGATAAACTTCCAAGAAATTATGGTTAAATATTTGTTCCCAGTAAAATTATCAGGACACAAACCAACACTGATAATATGAAAATCACAATATAATACCTATGGTCTTCATATAATCTAATCTTAAACGTGACTACAGAACAAAGCGTCTATAGAACATTATCAGTTCATTGTATTGCAACTGAAACTGCAATGTGCAGATAATGGATATAAATGTGCAGTACCTGGAAGTCGGCCAAAGAGTCCACTTTCACCTTGGCCACGCCGCTGTGCGCGTGCCCGATCTTGATCACCACTGGGAACTTCGGCGCCGTTACCTGCTCGACAATCAGATTTCCCTTTACTATTTCCACTTATTGTAAAGACGAAAGGTCATCGTTGGCTTAAATCGTGATGCTAATCATTTTTAAACTCAAACGGCGACTCAGTCGCCTTACTCACAACATGATAAACAGATTTGTATTTTAAACGTATCTTTAATCCTCCCCATTTTTTAATATCTGTGTAATTATAAATTACTTAAATCGTAAATGTGATATCAATGATAATTCTAGAATAACTTTTGTTATCTACAAAAGACTACGACAATTAAATAATGAGCTTGAACTGCAACAAAACTTTCGTGAACCTTATTACGGTTTAACAATAATGTTCGTTACATACTGCAACTATAACGAAGACTATGAAATGTATTAAATGTTACTATAAATAAGCATTACTTCATAATGAGTAATATCCCTTCAGCAAAATTCTAATACTATTGAATATATTGTGTAAGCCATTAGTACAATCATCTTTGTTATTCATAAATCTTGTGGTAAATGCTAACACTCTCAGGGCGGAACTCCTGAAATAGGTGGTGTGAAACGTAATAAACTAATTTTAATCAAAGGTTTCCTGGATATAGAAATGTTTCTTATAAGCACGCAACATCTAATATTATATATAATATACATATGTATAATCATATTTTTAAAGTAAAACCTTATTACTTCTACTCTTACTATTTTTTATATTTTTGAAATAGATTTTCTACTTATTGTCCGGTCAAAATAGATATTTCAAATAACAAAAACTTCGACAGAGCTGAATTTTGGTATAGACATTGGATACACCGGTAGAAATAAAATGTTGAAAGTCTCCATCGATCCCATGTGTGCTAAAAAAATTATTCAAGGTCAAAGGTCAAAATTTTTGGTATTTTAGATTTTTCTCGAAAACGGTAAGCTTTATTAAAAATATAGTTCAAACAAAAACTGTATATCATAAAGTTATCCATAAAAATGCCTTTAATACTTTTTTCCTAATAATCACTACCTATTTCTAAGATATCGCGACTCTAAAAGTTGAAGGTGTTACATTCTACATGATATGCACACATTTCCACATCACCTGTGAAGTAGTGTACTTGGCGCGTTTTTTTTAACGACGTTTCCCCGGTAGGCTTACTCCGTGCTTATGACAGAGTTATGGAAAAATCTGTATTTACTTCATGATGATTATTGATATTGAAACTGTAGTTCTGATTTCTGTTAATATTTTAATCAGATTCATACTGTTCAAATTCGACTTCAACAGTCATGTCTTCTTCGATTTCTTCTTCTTCCTCCGCTTCTTCTTACTGGATGTTCATAAATTGATCAACTGAAGATGAATCAGCTGTTTTTTTATCGATATCACATGAATTTTCGTTTATTGGATTCAATTAAACATTCGAGTACGACTGGTCCTGGCAATTAGTACACGCTGGTAAACATAACAACCCCACTCTTCTGCAGCCACATTTAGCACTACAACCTTTTCTGCAATTGCAAAAACTAGTGTTTAGGAGTTTTTCTAGAGCAGGTGGGAATGTAGTTTGAATCGGTTCCATAGTATTATCTGTTAATTTTCAACCCCAGTCTTCGGGGTTCAGTTGATTGCCTAACCATGTCTGAACTTGATAGTACCTATACTCGATACAAATGTCGATGAGCAGAAATCGATGTTGGACGCAGAAAAGATACTTGTACTTGTTCCGATGTTGATCAAGGCCATGCTGGTAGAAGGGACTGGCAAAGGGACTGAGTTTTTTTGAGTGTATATTTTCAGAATTGTATATTTTATACATATAAGAGACACGAATAGGTTTTTTTATTTATATTAAATGCCTGGTTAATAGCCAGTGGCTATGTACATATATACATACATGGCATTTGTGTGCATATCATGTAGAATGTAACACCTTCAACTTTTAGAACAACGATATCTAATAAAAATGTATTAGGACCGTTTTTGTAGATAATTTTATGATTTACAGTTTTATGATGTACAATTCTGTCTAGGCTATATTTTTGACAAAACTTACCGTTTTGGAGAAAAATCCAAAAAATCATAAATTTTGATCTTAGACCTTGAATAACTTTTTTAGCACACATGGGATCGATGGGTTTTTTGCCACTTTATTTCTACTAGTGTACTCAAGGTTTCCGAAATTCAGCTGTGTCGGAGTTTTTGTTATTTGATCACTATTTTTATGTCTAATTTGACCGGATTATTAGTAAAAACCCTGTGTGTTTATTAACATTACTTTTTAAATGATTGTAGGTTACTGTGTAACTGTTGGGTTCTCATTAAACATTGTAGGCCTTGAGCTCATGCGTAACATCTGCAATATACATTATAATCTTATAACAATAAATATTTTTCTGTTCTATTCAAGAATTAAAATGTTACATATATTTTTAAAGGCTGATATTTGTTCGCCGAAAGTCTGTCAAATTTCGTTGAAAGTACGATAGTAACCTATAGTCTATGGTATTTCCAAAACTTGGGTTATTCCAAATCCAAAATAGTATCATGGCTGCTTTTAAATCCGATAACTCATATACTAATTGTTCAAACAAAAAAAAATCTCAAAATCCATATACATGCATAAAAATATCTTTATTTTTATCAATACTTTACGCAAGAACCTAACGATCGCATCTTTAGATAAGCAATATTTTTGTCGTTAGAAGACTTATGACTGAACGGATATAAAGAAGTCATAACAATCGTTTCTAAAGAATTTCGTTTGCGTGCATATGTTTGGCAATATTGGCACTGTTTCAATAATAATATCTATAATTTTCTAAATTCAGACTTTTCATGATCAATAAATCTATACTTATTATAAAGTTAAATGGTATATATTTTGTACCATAAAAATATTTTATGTAAAGTCAAGCCTTTATAATATGATAATAGTGAATATAGGAGCTTAGAACTCGTTTTTAGGGCCATTATAGAAATATACGGAGTACGTTGCTATATGGGTCATGGAAGTGTGGAACATTTTAACCTAGACTACAGTGATGCCAGCGATGATATACGGGGTTGAATTTTAGCCTGTAAAAAAGAAGCATATTATATAAACGCATCAGAAAATCTAGATGAAAATGCTGAGATTGTATGAAGACGAGATGAGTCTTAAGGATAGTGACATTTCCAGAGTTGAACACCTAGAACTTGCAACCCGACTCGTATAAGCGGGAAAGGAGAAAAAAAGGAAACATTATATATTCGGATCGTATAATTACGTATAATATACGTATAATTTTTTACCATTTTATTTGTATTCAGCCTTTTTTTTAACGTCCCACTGCTGCGCACGGGTCTCCCTTCGATACGAAGCGGATCAGGCCATAGTCCACCACGCTGACCAAGTGCGGGTTGGCGGACAATCATTTTATTTATATTTTTGAATACTTGTGATTGACAATGTCACTCACTATAGAAGGTAGTAAATAAATCGTAATTCTGGATTTTACTATTAGTACTTTATGAAATAATACCAGCCGACTGGAGGTCTGATAATTAATTCTGAAGATGAAGAGTAGACTCAAAGATATAAAAAACAAAGTTTATTGGTACTTTGTTCAAATAACAATTATGGTTAAACCTTTACGACGGCTCTTCTGTGTTATTTAAATAAGGTAGGTAATCTTATTATACTACTAGTAATATTTTAAATTGGAAAGTTTCTCAGTATGATCTATGGATTAACTCGCCATAGGCCCAACAAATTTTCTCGTGCTTGGGGGGTAATATTTTTCTATTTTGTTATAATTATTAGTTATTTTCATACAGTAGAAAATACTTAGGTGGTAGGGTCTCAACCAGACTACAGTTTTTCCTAAGGCCAAATTTTTTTGTTAAAAAATAAAAAAAAAATGCTAAAAACATGATATAACAATGATATAAAATGCTAATGCGTTGCTAAATTTATGATACATCTCTGTGAGTCAGCTTAAAGATGAACATGTCTAAGATCACCAGAGAAGTACCAGGAGCAACCCGCATAGTACACCCCACCGCCCACCGAAGTGGACAGCATCCTAGTGCGTTTCTTGGCTTTGCGTCCGGCTCAAGTGGGGGAGGTTAATGAAACCCGCCCTTCCCCTCTCACCACAAGGTAAACGCACGTTGGAGAGAGAGGAGAGGGAGTCCCTCGCGGATCCTAAATGAACTCTTATTTAAAAAGAGCTGAAGAAATGGCTTGGAAAAGTGCAAAACTAGGGTATTACTTAAATAACTAACTTATTTTGAAATTGCTGTTAATTATTCTTAGTTAAATAATGAGGACGTATTACTCTTAAGATGTTATGGATTTAGTAGGACGCAAATTATAATAAGAGGAATTTTGGTACATATACGTAGTTGAACGGAAAAATCGGATAAAATTGTTCATAAATTTATCTAAATATCTGAAATTTACAAATTGCAACTATTCTTGTTATATTGTTTATGTGTAATTTGAGTGCCATGTTCATCATCTTTATTTTAATAAAACATGTGTTTTATGTAAACAATTTCTTGTATAAAAGTAAGAATTGCTTCGTTTAACAACGTTTATATTAATAATAGCAACGCAAAAACTGACGTAACATTTTACATAACCAGCGCTTATTTAAAGAATATGTAAATATTCATGACTATATTATGTTTTTGCTAATCGATTGTAATAATAGATGAATTCATCGCAGATGTAATACAATTTGTTATATCTGATCCATTAGTGATTAATCTAGATAAACTAAAACACATTTATATTTATCTTTAACAATGCTCGTTATTCACTTTATGACAAATTAAATCAGCACTTCGCCGCTAAAAGTACCTACCTGCAAGAGGAAATCGTTTTTCATATATTGTTATTATTTTGTTTTTTCTTTATGAATAGGTTTGATAGCTCATAAACGTGCTTCCTATTTGTTGGAGGCGTATTCGTGGGTGGCTCTACATCAAGTGTTGACTTCACAACGAAAAGATCGAAGCATGTGACGGCTCGTGGTGATGACGCATCAGTGCCTGTCAACTTCGAGAAACAGACATCATCGCTGTGTATATTACTATTTATGGTGCGCCACTCGTGTGTAAAGACATACATACATATATTATAGGTACTACATATACACAGTGATTAAACGTCGCCGTCTATTCGATTGTAGTATACTTTGCGTTCTTGTTTACGCATTGTTACGTGTCAGACGCATCAGTCTTGAGACGTGTGTATTGTATATATTTTGCATACAGCCTGCAGGGAATGAACTGATGAGTAATTTTTTACTATACTTGAGCACATATTTGTGTGATGAAATCATGGGTTTTTGTTTAACTTCTATGAATTTTAAATTAGGGTGACAGCTGTGCTACTGCAGTTAAATTCTGGCGCCACTCTGCTGACCGGTCATAATTTGCACCATAACAAGAATAGTTATCTACTGATCGATCTATATGATAACTTTGCGGCGTCTATGGAAGCATTCAATTCAAATATCAATACCGTCGCTGACAATAACTCTTAATGACTATAAGCAGGCGCAGAATAGTATTGCACAAGCCTCGATGGCATATATTGTCCTCAAAAGACAAGACAATTGTCATTTATCACTATAATGACTGCCTTTGATGTTATCTTTCCGCCATATTGGTAAGTATAATATAAGAGCGCACAATTATAAATTGACAACGTTCTGTGCTAGTTAAGTAGGTGTTATCTAATAGTAGGTGTGCTATGTGAATGTGAACTTAATACTGCTATTGACCTTACTCAAGGTAAGTACGATCATCGACAAAATTAACACCTCTAAATCGTTTACCTTTCCAATTCTTCAATGATGAATGTTAATAACAAAGCTATTAGATTTTGGCGCCATTATTATTTAACTTTTCAAAGAGATTTTACTTTAGAACTACAAAGCTAATTGCGCGGCTACGCACTTGAACTTGACAGGCCGAATTTTTTTCTTCATAAAACACGATAGCCAAGAACTATACTAATTATTTGATATCTCAGTAAGTTTTCCCTATTATATATTACAAGAAAATTGATAAAATTAGTTTTAGATTACAATAGTTTCAAATAATTAAAATAATAATTAATGGGACAAGAGGTAACGGATAATGAATGAGAAGAAAATATTCGTATACAGTCGAAACGACAAACGAAATGAAAGTATAATATTATGTCCTAAATCTATACGTATAATAAAACTGTAGAAGTCGAATGTCTGTACATAGAAAAAAAATGCTAAAAACTGAGTCAGGAGGATGTAAGAAGAGAAATAGAACAAATCCAGATTTTTTTTAATGTTTTGTTTCACTGTCTGTTTGTCTGTTTGTACGGGCTAATCTCCGAAACTGTTGGACCGATTTGAATGGAATTTTGCACGGTAGTACCTTATATCCCCGGCCAATATTTAAAATACTTTTCATCCCGGAAAATTAAAGAGTTCCCGTGGGATGGTTAAAAAACTATAGTAGCTTATACAGCTTAGTATACAAAGACTACTGATTGGATTTTAATGAAACTTTATAATAATATAGTTCATATATCAGAATAGCAAATAGAAGCGAGGGTGAGCCGCTAGACGTAAAATAAAAGTATTATATTATAATCTATTATTCCTACACGTATTTTGGGAAGGGCCGAGGTGTATTTAAACGCTGATGCTGACTGACAAATATCAAAGGAACATAAAATTTAGTTTATTATTTGTACATAAATTGAAGAGTATAATAAATTCATCGACTTGATCAGAATTTTCTGCGGTGTATATGATTACAAAAATAAGGGAAATTATCAGAAAGATGTTTTAAATGAAAGGGTTTTAATCAGAGTATCTTCTCTAAATATTACAAACTAACAACGATAAGATCCTAGTATTGGTCGCATACAAATATTTGATCTGGTGTTCAATTATACGAGCATATAAAATGTATTTTATGTCGTTTGTATCCGACAAGGAATATACGCCTTTAAATTTGCACAGAGTCCTTGTAAGAGACTATTTAAATAGGTACCTATTGTATTAATTATTTATCTGAAATTTCACAAGCAAATCTACTAACTAAAATTCTTAAACTTATTCATTTACTAACTAACCTACACAACCTAACAGAAAATGCAGTCTAAACTACTGGGCCCAGAACTCAGAAGCATGACGTTTAGTACAATAATTTGCAGAAATTAAATAGAAATACCACCGTGCTCTTTCCTTCAGTATCCACTACAAAGCAACTGTTTAGTAATTATTGTACCCAATAAAATTTCATAGTACACGAAAAATCGACTATCGTATTGAAGTATAGTTCCATAAATTAAAGAAGTAGTAGTTTAGCGGGAGAAGTGTAACTTGTAAGTAATATAATAAAGAGTTTATATGAGTATATTAATAATGTAATTATAATAGGCATCTTAAGTGTATATATCTAATTACTGGGCAGATAATCCAGTATCAATTAAGTTAACTAGCTATATTATAAGATTAAAGTGTTAGGTTTACTATCATTACTAACTATATGAAACAATGTTTATTATTAAATTAATATTTTTTGATTCATGATATTTTATAATAATCCATTAGATTCAGGACTAGAATATTATAATAGATATATGTACATACATGTGTTAGAGCACCGGAGTGGGTGGCCTAATTCATATGCGAAAAAATAAATGTTGCCTGCGGCTCTTTACGATGAATTAATCGCTCGAGTGTTAGTCGGACTCGCGCGCCGGAGTTTCCGTTGTACGATACAATATAATATTTTGTTTTATATATTTTTACCAATAAAATAGCGTCCTGTACTTAATAGGGAGTTGAAGCTCGTAGCTCGAGTCCCATTACTACCTGGCCACTTTTTATTTCAGAGGTCGTACTTTTACCATATAAAAGTTATTGTTTGTATATTTTATTTTAGAGCATAAACAGAAAGTACTTAAAAACATGTTTATTGTACTGATTTCGGTTATTAATTTTTTTTTATTCTTAGGAAATCTACCGCAAAAACATGTTGAACATGTATTTTGTGAAAATTTCATCGAACTTGGTTAGTAGACCTAGGTAGGCCTGACCGACAAACGTGATATAGGCTCAGTAAGAAAGTTCCATCCGGATCTTTACATTACTGAAAAGCTATAATTTAGAAAATATGAACAACTTAATCATTAAAACACTAACGACTTACTTTGTTGCGCGAGTTATGTTAATTCTGTGATATATCCTAAGATTATATTAAATGGCGTAAGATATAAGAGTATAAATTTATTATTTTAATACACTGTGTGTTCTTTGGGAACACATATTTTGGTAATCATATAAATTATGAGTCAACCTTAAAATATAGACATCCTATCGCGGACTTTTTTTTAGACTTTTTTAAGGAAGCTCTCAAGGCACGGCTTTTCCCGACTTAAGTGACGAAGATCTGCATATTTTTTAATGTAATACATATTTATACATAAAATAAAGCCTATGATTATCTGGAATAATGTGACTTTCAAATGGTATAACATTTTTCAAGTCGGTTCAGTGATTCTGGAGTTTACTTACTACATAGATACTTTACAAAATGCGCTCGTTCTCTCTTTATCGTAGTAATATAAATTAGATTTATGACGTTTTAATTGCCGAATATCGAACATTTATACATAATACGAACGTTTAATAGCTATTTAATAATATTTATGTAATAATCAACAAATTTAATTTTTATGATTGGCGCTTATGAATAAATACATATGTTATTATTAATTATAAAATTTAATTGATTATTATATTACGATAACTTAATTAAAATATAAATTAACATTTAAAGGTCATGCAGAAGTGACTAACACCGAGTAAATTAGAAATTGCACAACTTAAAGCATTATATTATATAGATGTTAGTCGATACATAAAGAAGTTATTAGACTACTAGTGATGCACTCTGACTTCATTTAGGCACATATCTATGTAATACTTGGTGTATCGAAATGAAATTCGTATTTTCATCGAAAAAAACAATCACTTTTTGTGAAAAAGGACAATAAACATACTTACGCATTTCAAATACTAGAAGACTATTATTGAAATATAGTCGATTTTCCAAAAATGATGCGAAAATATCGGATCTGATAAAAAACCACACATTCCAGAGTTACGAGTGACAGGCAAGGTAATAATGCTTAGAAGAGCGTCGGTTCTAAGAGGAAAGAACTTGTTAAGCGTGCTGGATTACTTATGAGGGTAGCTTCAAATCACAACCTGAAATAGCCGATAGTCTTACAGGTTATGATGCACATTTACCTAACATGAACAGTTAAGGTGTTACTTTTATTAATAATGATAGACTCTTTCTTTTAAAAGTGGATCAAAACAACATTGCACCTGCACGACCTATATTGATAAGAACAAGAGACATCTACAAACATTATTACTACATGTAAGGATTTTAAATGCTTACTAAGTTAGTGTATCTATATCACATTAATGAATATATTGCAAGAGGAATTTTCCTTACTTTTAACACGCTGTCTTAACTGTTTTAAATCGCACGCTATGATGTCACATGATAGATATAAATGATATAATTACAATTTATATTTACATATATATTTTGAGGGCAAATAGGGACGAATATATTTGTATTTATTCGTTCTATTATTTGCCCTTAAAATACATTTTTTTTTGAAATATATACTATAATTATAAAATATATATTTTATGATTATTCTATATATTACGATACTATATTATAATTATAAATCTCGTAAGATTAAATATAATATGTAGTTCAACATGCTTCGTGAAGTTGATAGTCTTAAGTTTTAACATAAAAATATTACAGGAAGTATAAGTATACAATTGTCAGAAAACTTCGTACAAAATCTAAATATGTATGTACCTACATATTTATCTTAACTTTTTATAATTAAGATTGTTATAAACTGCAAGTTACATTATTATTAAGTAATAATTTTATCTTTCTTTTTAAGTATGTATTTGCATACTATTTATTTTAGAAATTTTATGATATTTTTAAGTAAAACATCGTTAAATGCTTTTAGGTATATAGAAACAGTTCATACATCATAAATAACATAATATTTTTTATATTAGTATACTATTTGCAAACATTAAAGTCTCGAATTGACGCTATGTAGAGCTAACCGCGTATAGGATGCGATAATATTAGCAGGTACAATTTTAAGAAAAGTTATGTAACATCCATTTCATTATATCATGGCATAGCTCAAAGCAAGCCGCTTTAATAACAAGCTATTTTTCGCAAGTTCGCATCTCCGTACTGGAATGTTCCGAGTAACTGTCGTTGCAAATTGTTTTATGCTGATAGCCATCGAGACCGGCGAAGACTGAGTAAAAGCTCATGCTCTGAAGTGCTGACTCGTTTAGCATCTCTTGTTTACATGGGCGCGATCCGCTGATGTCATGCGCGAAATCTAATTGTGATGATTCATCAGCTTTTACAGCGATGCACCGATAAGCGATGTATCCTGCGTGTGCGATATCACGGCGAGTCCCTCGGCATACCGAGTCCCACGTGTTGCTGAAGTTATTGACGGCGACTGTGGGCGCATAATAACTGGCCCGGCACCATCGAACGTTCAGTCACTGATTGCTCGCTACGCAGAGCGCGTGTCGTTGTCAGAGCGAAGCCGGTATTGCGCGAGAACACACACGATAAACAGTGTAATACTCCATTTATAATCATTTTAAACAAATCGAACTTACTAAAGTGAGTTACAGTGTATGCCCCATAGAATTGGATGATCGAACTCCTAACAACTGAAAGTGAAACTGAAATATCCGCGTGTGCAGGTGCAATGTTTACTTATCATATATCCATTATTGCTAATTATTTAATGATTAATACACTAACTAACAAGTATAAATTACTATTTTATGTTTAGTTTTATTGATTATTTCTGTGATCAGATATCATTTAAGTGTCATAAAATCATCGTAATTATCTCTTTGATTTTTATTGAGCACTTATTTGTTTTCAAAAAAATATTAATAGTAAATAAACATAGGTTATGAAATAACGTGACACATTTTGTAAACATCGTTAGCGTTTAGTTAGCGTCCTCATACGATAACCGTGGGTTAAATGCGTCCAGGTTGAGAATAGCACTTACCGATGCAAGGTAGGTGAGACCTGCTAATAATTTTATGGCTCTTGCATCATTTCACTGATATATTTTGTATTTGTATTTAAAAGTTTGTTTGAATATTATATAATACTAATATTTTTTCTCGTAATAATCTAATTCCATATACATACATGGTATTTTTTTTTAAAATACAATACACATACGTTAGTTTTTTGTCGAGCGTAACCTTATGCAGTAAATCAATTACGTACCAATAGAATAATGCTGTCAACAATACGTTAAAAGTGCAAAGACCAGCGTCAATAGAGGTGAAGGAAGAGAATCGTTAACACACTACAGGAGCAGGACCCACTCTGCTCTATTGATTAATGAAACGTTTTATTGCATAATGACGTTGTTGTCAACTTGCAGAATCCTCTGGTTATTTATTTTTGAACTAGTATTATCGCACTCACTAAGATTCTTAACTCGACAACGCAGAAAAGAGAATCAGATAAAAAAATGTCGCTTGTATAATCTTCCCTTTCATTGAGCGTTTAAATAAAAGAGACTTTGTACAAATACAAAGCTTTTAAAATTCTTTAAGCGGCTTTCAACCTATAAGCGAATAGGTGTGCAGACAAGCGTAACAAATTATAAATGTGGTCCTCCATAGCGCTTTCAGAATCCACAGCCAACTATTTGCTCCATTTTTGCTAAACGATTCAACTTTTACCTTTTTTACTTTTTGCTGCGTTTACATTTACACCTACTTCACTGGTAAAAATAAAACAAATTATAATTAAATAAAGGACTAAGTATGTACATATATTAAATATCGTCTATTTAAATTAACGTAACTGTTCATTGAGCATTTTCAAGGTGGATATTTCTCTTTTAATTTAAAACATTACTGAGCTAAATTTCACTTAATATGTCCGATACCAGTTTCACAGTAATAATGCCAATTACTGCACTCTATAAATGCCGTAAGAAGATCATGCACTGCATATTAACTTTGTATACACTCACACGTGTTTCAAGATTTTCTTATTTTTTATGCTTAAAAATGCAAGAGACTTAATTTCCTGCTTACAAAAAGCTCATGAGTTTTTGTACTAATTATTTTTAAATTAACTTATAAGACAAAATATTATAATAGATTGAATCACTTAAGGAACTGATTTACTTACTGAACTTTAACACAATTATCTCTACTAATATTATGTATGTTTGTTGGTTTGTCCTTGTTCCACGAAGTATCAAAACAATTAATCGCCGTGTTTTACATAGAAATAGCTTATGTGAGATAGAGAGTGATGAAGAATTTTTATTTCCATACTTTTAATTCTCATGGGGGATAAGTTGCAATAAGTTACTGAAATGAGGTGTTACAGCCTGAGCAAAGTGAGAGTGTTAGTGTTAAATAAAAATATCGTTCAGGTTTGTTTCACTCGTATTTTTGTCAGACCCTATTAAAGGAATATAACGCAAACGTATTTTATATTCTTTGAAAATGAAGATTTATTTAAAAAAAAAAAACATTTTATGTGTTTTTAAGTAGGAAATGTATTTCTTGATATATTCATTATTATTTTATATATTCTTGGGATAGTGAAAGTCGTATATATTAACGGTATTCGAGACATTCCTTGGTCCTATCGTGCAGCGTGACCCCTGATTATTGACCCTGTATACGGAAGAAGTTAATCATGAACTAGACCCGCGCTGCTCTAGTCCTCTTCATTGTAACTAAATAAATTATGGTGACATCGATTCTCTTTTTTAAGCCTAGTGAATAAAAATTATTTTATTTCAGTGATATTAGTGAGTGGAGTACTGATTTATTTAAAAAACATAATAAAAAGTCATTGCTAGTATACGTATCGAGTAAAAAGACTTTTACGATATATGTAAGTAATCTATACTAATATTATAAAGCTGAAGAGTTTGTTTGTTAATCTCAGGAACTACTAATCCGATTTGAATTTGTTTTTTGCATTAAATAGCCCGTTAACTGAGAAAAGCTATAGGTTATATATCGTCCCGTACGGTTCCCGTGGGATAGATTTGTTTTTGTTTAGGGACGAACCTGAAGCGAAGCGAGGGTGAGTCGCTAGTTAAATATATTGATTACTGGTCATGGTCTAACTATACTTCGTGGGTAGTTTAGAATTGTTTCCAGTATAACAATATCCCACAGGAATTATATGATGGATATAAAAGGTGTTACAATTATTCAGTTACTTTCAGGCCCATAACCTCTCTCCATGCAAAAAATTACGTCGATTTGTTGGTTCATTGATGTATGATAAAAAGATAAACTAACACCTTCGCAATTATAAATGAGTAAAGATTATTTTTTTCCGCTCGTTTTAGAACAAGAAAATTTAATAATAATTAGGTAGGTGAAATCATTTTAAGATTACGCTCATAACTACATTCTATTTATTAGTAGGTACTTTTGAGTTTTAAAAAATTATAAATGTAAAAATGTACGTTTCAATATAACTTCTTGAAGTATTAGATAAAACTTCTAGATCTTCTACATCTTGTTGGAATTTGGAAGACGGTAAATAAGACTTACGTATGTGTATTTTAACATAACAAACACCGATAGTCTGAAATATAAATAACAATATTAATGTCTGTTATATAATTTAAGTTCCTTTAGAACTTGCGACCCAACATGTACGAGATGTGCTGGTTATTGTAGTAACTGTCAGACAATATAACTTATTACCGTGTAAACATCCATAGAAGTTATTTGAAAGTTTGCATAAGTGGTCATTTCATCTATATGTAATATAGACAACATGCACATCACTTTTATTCTGGAAAAGACAAAGGGTTCCCGTAGGGTAGGGTAGTAAAGGGGTATAAAAGAAGAACAGCTTAATCGACCTTAACTTCCTATCACTGACTGTTAATTGGCTTTAATCTTTAGTGTAGTCGCAATGGAAAACTTTTTTATGATAAAAAAGCTATTTTTTAAATTTGGGATTGCAAACTCTAATAAGAATTTTTATAATTTATTAAAGATTATGAAGTTTTATATTTCTCAATGTCGGGCAAGTTTAGAAATATTAGTTCAGTAGGAACACGTTGTAGGAAGCTTTAGGAGTATTTTTATACAATTTTGCACAATTTCTCCATTAACCAAGATCTATACATATAATAAAACTGTAGACATGTCTGCACATAAAAAATAAAAAATAAAAACGGAGTCAGGGAGATGTAAGAAGAGAAATAGAACAAATCCTTTTTTTTTTGAATTTTTTTGTTTCTCTGTCTATAACTCACAGTTTGTACAGGCTAATCTCCGAAACAGTTAGAACGATTTAAATGAATTTTTGCATCTTATATTCCCTATCAATATTTTAGATACTTTTCATCCCGAAAAATTAAAGGGTTCCCGTGGGATAGTTAAGAAACTATAATTACTTATACAGCTTAGTACACAACAACTTATGCACCTAATTTACATAGTAAAATCTGGCGTGCTGATACCTTATACCGGAAAAATGTACGGTTCCCATTGGACAGATTTGTTTTTGTTTTGCTAGAGGCGAACCCGAGCGAAGCGAGGGTGAGTCGTTAGTTATATATAGGAAAGGTTTATAGGTTTGCCCTTATTTTTCGCAGCAAATAAAGTTCCCGTGGGATGTTGCAAAAAGTTAGTGAGGGATAATAAATATTTGTAAGCATTATATTATAATTAACTAGCGCCTCGCTCTCGCTCCGCTCGGGTTCGTCCCTAGTTACGTTTTAACGTTTAGTATAGATTTCTCAGAGATGAGATATTTTCCCGCAGTAAAAAATCCTATATGTTTACCCGGATAACCAGCTATCTTCATACCAAATTTCATCAAAATCTGTGCAGTTCTTATTCTCGTGATGCGGTCACAGACAGACAAAAATTCTCAAAACTTTAGATTCGGTCTCTGTATCGATAATGATGACTATTTCGGTAAGATTTCCCAAAAAATATAGGTAGGTATAATGTACAGTTTCGACTCAGCTAGACTTTTATTATATGATACATAGATGGAAGATAGATTTAATATAATTGCGTAAACAAATCAATGAAACGAATAAATAAAATCAAATCTTATCGCTAATCGCAGAGTAACTAAGTTAATGGACTTTTAAGGTTTTGTTTTAAAATTTCTGGGACAAGGCGTATTCTTAATTTAAAACTGGGTAACATTCACTATTGGCTCTAACATACCGTATGCCCGGGGCACTATCGACCTAATGTTTTATACTATATAGACACATGTAGTGATGATTACATGTTCTCACAACACACATTACACTGTTTAGAGATCAAGTAAGTGGAATACACAAGATAGATTTATTACGCTATAATATTAATTGTTTCAATGAATATCATCTATGGAGCAAGCAATCTTCTGCAGTATCTGTTTGACCCAATCTCGTGTGTAGTCGGAGGCCAAGTTCATGTAATACGAGTTTAGATCATGAACGTAAGTCTATCATAGAAATATAAAATTGACATTTTGATACGCAAATCACGGCAAATAACACTTAGAAATACATACTGTACTTTTTTTGTTCTACGTCTTTTGGAGATGTTTAATATATGTATTATATCCGAATGTAGTTCTGTCTACCTTTTTTTTTTAATGTTGGGAAGTGCATTTACGCATACCATCTGTACCCATACAGGTTCTGATTGTGCCTACCTGGTCTATCACATCAGAACGGATAAATGGATTGTTTTACTGAATTAACTTTATGGGGCAGGTAGCAATCTATATTATAAACATAGCTGAGATCTATTTCAATTGGTTTAATAAATCTAAAAGAACAGTTTGAATTCCCCATTACATGAACCTCATATCATGCAAGCATTATAATATGCACTGTAGTGATTGTCCACTAATATAAATGTAAACCCGAGTAAAGTCGATTGCCTTCGGCTGGCTAGTTCACGTATAAAAATTTTATCAGTTAATTGTACCTATAATATTATTACGACATTCCCGAGATATTAACACGGATATTAACATAAATAAGAAATATTTTATCCGCATTTGTTAAAGTAATGGTGAATTTATGGTTTCATATATAATTGTAGTTTTCTGGTTAACTTAATTACTGTTAAAAATATATGTAAGATATAAGAGTATGAAATCTAGTTCTTTATATGCTAGAAATTGATAAAAGTTTATATTAACTTAACTTTAAACATGTTCATTGGTTATAAGCATAACTTTAATGTAGATACTATTATAATGAAATTGATTAAATACGCATTTTTTTAAAAATGTAAAAATCTACGGAGAAAGCGCATAAGTAGCAGAGATAAAGAAAAACATTTTACAAATTGAATGAGAGTAATAAAACTGTTATCTTAATTCAATGCTGCGGGCGACGTTTATCGACCGAGTGCGGCCATTAACGTGAAAAACTTCGTGAATGTGTGCCGGATGCCTAGAATTATTGGATTAGAGATTATTCAATCTCAATTCCACATAACAATGTTACTCAATTTTAAATATAAATATTTATCTATATGCACCTAAGAGTTGCACTGACTGAGTCATGTATTATGTATAGACTTGCATAATACATTTCGTGTAAAATACCAAACTTAGATAATGTCACGGATGATTAGTTTGTTAGGAACACAAGATAAGCCACAATGTAGCTATTACATACATGTTAAAAATACAATATGCCGCCACGTACAAGTACAACAATTACAAACGAGAAGTGAAATCAGTGGAGTTGAAATTGATATAAGTTACAGAAACCGAGTATTAGCTAATATTACATGTTTGTTTGATATGAGAGAGGAAATACCGAGGTAGGTACTTTGATATCGCACTGGTTTTGACTTAAGCCGCAAGTGCGCACGACTCGCATTACTTCTCTGGAATGAAAACAATGGATTCATCTATACCACTTAGGTGACAAAATAACACCTTTCAAACGATTATTTATAAGTGCTCTGACAATCTTTACAAATATGATTTAATATATTTTACGTAATTATCACACAGCTCAAATATCACGACGCAAAAAGATTGTTTGGTAATAATAAAATATGCACTGCTTGTATTTCGATACTACACTACTTACATTTAAACGTCATTTACATTAAGAAAATTTACATCTACTCCTTATACAGAAGTAGAGCGCTTAACTATTTAGAACACATTGTAATTTAATAATGCTATTCCAAAATGAATATTTTACTAATAGTTATGTGGTTAACTATATAATAAAAATAAGTTTTCTTCGTCTAATTAACTATAGGTATATTCAAATTCAAAATATTTTACTCAGCATTAAATTATTATTTATTACAATTCTATACTGAACTTCATGGGTCTGCCACCACTTCGTAGAGAAAAGCCTCAGAGAAAAAAACTCAGCAAGACATTTTTTTTTGTTAATAGAATTATAAATTATAATAATTCTCTAACATTGAAGTAGTCTGAAGGCGATCACATTATTTCCAAGGCGTGCCTTCTATAAAATCATTAATTATATAATAATAATTAATAACCTTAAAAATATTTTTTAAACAATGTTTAAAAATGTATCTATAGATACTTTTCTTGAATTTGTATATAGAAATACTGATTGATGTACTTAAAAATTTAAGGTAAAAATAAATAATTTGTAATGAAAAATTAAGTAATTCAAACGGTATGTAACGCATCATTGCATCGAGCGCAGCAAGCGTCTCTGATTACTATGAACGCTCTAACAATCATTGAGAATGCCAAGACTAAATGTCATTCTAACTGGAATTTTTCGCTATACATCTAAAAGACCTTTAATAACTTGATAAAACACTACGCGAACAATGTTGTTAAAAATGAAACGCTTATAAATGTTGAAAGTAGAACCAAACCGGTAAAGGAAAGTCCTTTCTCTGGATGCAATTTCCAACGTAACTTATTAAACGAGGAACTCGACAGAAAATGATTTATGAATATAATAGAAGATATGCTCACGGGCTGTGAAAATGTATATTTTATTAGAGTTGATTTAATGCACGAAGTTTATAATAACTTATCTTTTATAAATTTTGTTTACTTTTTACTCTAGAAACATCAACTTTTATCTTTAAAGTTTATCTCAAATCGACAGTTGCATCCCACACAAGCCCCAGACTTAAGTGCAAGCGCCAGGCGCTAATACCCATGTTGATTAACAAGTATTGATGCTTTAAATTAAATGTATTTGCTTATTCATAGTATTCAAAATTAATAATTCACATACTTTGTATAAAATTTCGAAGTGTCTAACTAACCTAGCGACTGAATAATTGCATAGGATAAATCTTTTGTTTAAATACTAATTATAATAGGTTTTGCACTGATCTTACTTTTTTTTCCTATATTCAATTTATAAACTTTACATGTATATGAAGAATATATTATACGTACGAGTGCGTGTATATATGTATGTATTTACTTATGTGATACGTTTTCGCGCTGTAGGGGACGAAATTTTAATTTGGAGATACATAATATATGTACATTATACATACTGTGTTACATTTTGAAGTTATTTTTATTGATATACTATAACGTTCAGCAAGCGGAGTATGAGGAAAAATTAATATATATTTTGTTATATAAATTATATAAATGAAAAGGAAGCGCTACGTGCAACAGTTCGTACTTAACCTTTGGCCGTGTATAGAGATTTACACTATGAAATATTCAGGTGTGAGTATCGTATATCGCTTACGATGTGGAATATGAGTGCTCATTGCTCATACTGCGAGTACACGCGAACTAGCGACATAGACTGTGCGCTGTAGCTGGCGCCGTCTTGCTAGTAACGGTAATACAAGATGCCTAACTTAAGCATACTATAGACCATCTTGACAGTGCTATGCTAATAAGAGCACAAGGACACTCAAGAAGCATAAGCATTAAGTATATAACAGATTTTCATTTTAATAAGCTACGGGTACTATTCAAAGAGACTTTAAAATCAAATACAAATTTTATTTATCGCTAAACAGTAAACATTATGTAAAATATGATGTCTTTCACTTATTTTTATACATAAATAATCTTCGATAGCCTAATAAACATCTACTAAATTACCTTATACATTTTAATGACCATAAAAGCGAGTATCCTAATGCATTTCAATATATTATGTTTTTCTTTTGATATAATAAAACTTTTTTGTGACTTTACATAAAAATTCAGATATGTAAAGTTAATATAATAAAAAAAATATGTCTATTTTTAAGATTATGCGTAGCGTTGAAAATTTTGTGATTATAACATGCTTAAGAGTTGAATCATGACCAAAATTATGAAGCTGAGTGCATTTTGAAACGATTTCGTGCCAGATCGCGTCACGGTAACACGCGCAATAGCACGTGCTTTATATGGATCAGAATATATGAATATACATTTAATAACTAAAATAAAACAGTAAATAATAAGCGAAAAATAATAATATTTAAAATAAAGATAATCGCCGCTGGAACAAAAGTGACCTAAATCAGTTTCTGCTTATGTCGCAAGCCGCATATTTAAGAGGAAAGTGTTCATTTCCAGGGAAAAAATCATTTCGCTATTTTAATAGTAATAATTGTATTCTGCAATATTTTATTTTCTTTTCGAAGTATTTATCACAGTTTTATAAATACTACGTAATCGGTACTTAAAACACAACAAAACAATCTACATATATCAAAAACAGCCTAACCAACTAACAGATAAGCCTCCCCGGATTATAAAAAATATTTTTTTTATGATAATAAAACTAAAGGTATTTTAACTTTTTTTTTATTATTTTAAGTTATACAAAATAAACTTTCTCTACGCCCCCTCTAGGGGCGCACGCCCCTCTAATTGAGAACTCCTGATATACTCTGAAATAATAGTAGATACGGAAATCCTTTATTCATAAAACGTGCGATTTTATTTTGTAATCACAATGAATCCGGGGCAATACGAGGTTTGCATTTTAATCCCATATTACGTTCATTTTATAATTTGCTTGGACTTTAACGATCAATTCTCGTGACAAGTAACTTCGCCTTTTTTGGTGTAAATCTTTTTCCAATCTCAGTAATGTCGAATCGATTAAGAAATGCATAGCCGCAAAAGTTTATTGATTTTATAGTAGCTACAGCTTTTTATTCAGATCTAATCTAATTTGAATCATGTTTTGATATAACTAAAATATTGAGACCGTCGCTAAACTTGAAGGAATTTCCTTCTTAAGTTTAGCAGCAGATCGTCGTGATTCATTGTAGTAGTTATTAGGTCGGAGAAATGTGTACATAAGAATTTTAGTCTTATGCGAAATGTATTTAAAGACAAATACAGAAAATATTTAATTTAGTTATGATTGCAAATTATTTTTAAAATAACTAAGAATTATACTATATAAAATGGAAATTTGCTCACCATCAAGCATTTGAGATGAAAAAGATTATAGTTATTCATATTCACTGCTTTGCCAAATTGTTTTCAAAATGAAGCAACGCCAAGTGTCCTCTTTTAATATCCATATATAACTTTTATTTACCACTGCATTCATTTACCGATATTGTCGGCTATGACATCACAAACTGACCTCGTTTGCAAGCGACCCTTACGCAACACTACATAAATTCACTATTTTTTTTAGTCTAAAATCTTTTTGACAACAGAACGAAATACTGGTTTTGTACTTTTATATGCACCAAACATATCTTTCAGTAGAGACACATTACAAATTAAATAAAGTGTGACATTCTTATAAATAAATGCATGTTTGTAATATTAAATAAAAAAATAAGACCAATCATAAAATTTCAACAAAAGACTTATTGATGTATAGCATAAATTAGCAGTAGCAAGATTAAATGATCAAATTTTTTACACTTAAGATCGATTACCATAGCCTTTATCAATAAAACGAATTACTTGTCGTTCCATCTTAAGAGTGAGCAAACATGCTTGGTACTTATTGTCCACATTAATAAGACAGAAAAAAAATAACATCAAAAAGAACTTGTAAAATTATGTAACGTAATAAGGTAATTACTTATTATAAAGTTTTCATTAGCACAGCCCTCATGAACATAATAATTAGTGAGTAATTTTAAAACTTTTTTATGTGTTGCATTTGTTTTCACATATCTTATTTTCGAATGTGACTTGTCTATGTATATTATATAATTATATCTAAATTCATATAATACGAGTATATTCCGCATGCTAAGTAAATCTTCACATTTCAGCGGTAGATTGTTCACTTGATGTGGAAACCTTTGCTTGCCCGGGATACAAAATAGTCTATTTACCAACTAAGTTAAGTATTTCTATTTTATTTATCAGTATATACACTATAAAAATATAAGCAATAATTGATTATATTTTAAACTCAAATGAATAGTAGTAAATTAGACAGACTGCCAATAAATAACATGTTTAGGTGCCAGCGGTTCTGTATTACGAATTAGCTGATCTGGGCGAAATGTCATGAATTAGAGGTAATTGTAGACAGCTTTCTGCGAGGTTAAAATATACACAGTAGTCGTTTCATTCACGTACCATGATGTAATCACTACAGGATAATTTCTAGCTGATAGTTTCAGCTCGTTACTTCATTTGTTTGTAGCTACAAGGTCAAAAGTGCTATTATTACTAGTGTTTGTGTTTACACAACATTACCTAAGTTATTGGCACGGTGAATAACGAAACGCTCCTGTTCTGAAATATTCCTGATGATTATAAAACAATTGAATAAAATTTTGAAATCCGCATGCGTCACTCTATTGAAATTATGTCTAGTGTAAACATTCTGCGGAAAATACTAGCCAGCTCTATTCGGCCAAGGTTGAGTGAGATGAGTTTGGCATATTATTGTTTACCTGCATATTTTTATATGTTAGATTACGAAGGTGGGCTTTATTCATATGTCCTTATATAATTTTATCGCGCAATCTGATAAAAAATGTAAACATATTGACATTTTTATATGCGTAGGTAATTATAAATTTAAAGATATTATGTAGTTATTTGATTAAAATTTTACAATAGGTATAATTTAATATGTTCGAAGTGGTTTTTACTTTCAATTCTTGTTAATTAATAGCATCTACAAAAATTGACTCGCCACGAACTATAATACAAGTTCATTATGACATGAATATTAATTAAACATTATAATTTTAATAAAATGACGATAGTTATGGCAATATTAAACATAAACTTTTTAATTTAAACATTATGAGTAATTCATGCCATCTTCTGATGCCAAGCCGATTTAATAGTAATCATATTACTTTTTTATTTTCGGATATAGGATACATTTTATTCTGATTATTATGACAAATCGTTGGTTTTTAGTATCAATATTAATGTATGTGTCGTCGTAAACCGTTGGGTTCCAGCCAGAACTATCACAATATTGATTTACTATCTGGCACATTTTCAGGAAGCATGTGAGTAGGACTTCCTAGTCCCTATTACCTAAACATTTATTACGTGTTGATGTTTGATAATATTATGTTAGTAAATAATCCATACTTACTAATATATAAATGCGAAAGTAACTTTGCCTGTCTATCTGTTACCTTTTCACGCTTAATCCGCTGAACAGATTTAGATGATATTTGGTATGGAGATAGTTTGCGACGCTGGGATAGGATAGTTTTTATCCCGGAAATCATCCCTAAAGGGGGTGAAAAGTTTGATGAAAAATTTTGCATGGGGAATCATTTCTCAAGTAAGGTAATAATACATATATCTATACCGATGTATGTACATATATAACATATTTAACCGTGGAAATGTACCTAGGGACGAACGCGAGCAAAGCGAGCGTGAGTCGCTAGTAAATATTAGGTATATATATATAAAATCTAGCGGCTCACCCTCGCTTCGCACGGGTTCGCCTCTAGACAAACAAATCAAATCTATCCCGCGAAAACCATACATTTTTCCGAGATAAAAAGAAGGTAGCCTATTTGTTATTCTGATGTATGAACTATATTATTGTAAAGTTTCATCAAAATGCAATTAGTAGTTTTTGTGTACTAAGCTGTATAAGTTACTATAGTTTTTTAACTATCCCACGGGAACTCTTTAATTTTCTGGGATGAAAAGTATCTAATATCGGTAATGTTGACCGGGAATTTTATAAGGTACCACCATGCAAAATTTCATTTAAATCGGTCTTACAGTTTCGGAGATTAGCCCGTATAAACAGACAAACAGACAGAGAGACAAAAAAAATTGAAAAAATCTGAATTTGTTCTATTCCTCTTCTTATATCCCCCTGACTCGGTTTTTAGCATTTTTTTTCTATGTACAGACATTCGACCTCTACAGTTTTATTATATGTACCAATAGATATTATGTATGTTGTGTTAAAATTCCTATCAGTCATGCTTATCTTATCATAGATTGTGCAGTAATTGAAATTTCAATGGTATTCTAAGAGATAGTATATCACTACAGCATTATGAGATCAAACTCTATTTGTATAAAGTAACGAAGATGGTTGAAATAGTTTAGATAAGTGAGCGTAACGATTTAAAGTGTAATAAAGCAGAGGCGCTAATCGTCCACTCGAGTAACCTTGACCTTAGCACTGAACCAAAAATCCGTGTAAGTGCTTGATACAGAAGGAGGGCCGCTGGCATTCGGCCAAAACTTTCTAAAAACGGGTTAGCTGCAATGTTTCAATTAAGCCATCTGACCAAGAATTGGACTCCGATGATCAACGTCCGTCAAATTGCATTAAACTTCAGAAGCTCTTTTAGGTACTTACCTCTAAACTTTAAAAAATATTTACTGATGGACCTATAACAAGTAATAAAATCAATATGTCCTGAAATATAAAATGATATATTATGTTGAACCTAGTTTATTTACATACGTGATTTCTTCTTCACGTATTGACTCATTTCTTAGACTATTCTGTTATTCTACTTCATACATATACATATAAATCGAACTTAAATTATAGCAATATGTGACATCTCAGTTATTTTTATTTTCAATTCATCATTCTAATGTAGTAGTAAAGATATTATAAGTTAATATCTCGGAGCTCTTATAAAATAACATATCTTCCAACTTGTTTTTGTTAGTGTAATTAATTTACGTCATTAACTTCATTTTTGATGATGTCATTCTATACAATTGTTTGCATCTTAGACAAGTAAACAGACCAACTTTATATTTGGTATATCAATAAGGCTTGTTTTATTACTACTTTGAATATTTAATGCTTCTATTTTGATAACTAGGTAATAAATAAAAGCGTATTGAATTTGACTGCAATTACATCTTCTATACATATATCTATAATAAAATTGTAACTAAGGCGAATCTGTACATTAAATATTTTTTTGGATTAAGATTTTCCAAAAAAATATTTAATGTACAGATTCGCCTTGAAATAGACGTTATTACCGATACAGAGGCCGAATCTATAATTTTTAGAATTTTTGTCTGTCTGTCTGTCTGTCTGTTACCGAATCACGGAAAAACCACTGGAGGGATTTTGATGAAATTTGGTATGATGATAGCTTACTTAGAGGAAAATATCTCATCTCTCAGAAATCTATACTAAACGTTAAAACGTAAGTAGGGACAAGCTCGAGCAGAGCGAGGGTGAGTCGCTAGTACGTATATAATTGACGATATTATATAAATATTATTTTTCTCCTCTTCGTGAATAAATAAATGATTTACATAGGCATGATATCCTTGATAAATGAATTATTTGCGATATGAACTTATTTAAGACGTAAGATAAATACATATTTGAGATAACAAAACTAAGAAAGAATTTTCACAAATGAAAAAAAAAGTATGGATTTCACAACAATACAATATTTTTTACTCAATACTTAATAGTACTTAGAATCAAATAGCTCTCTTTAAAAGGAAATGATCTAATTCTATGTGATCTAATTTTAACTGACTTCAAATGACCAGCTTAATGAATGCAAAGAAAATATCGTGAAAGAGGCCGACTAAGTCTACAACTATAGCTTCTACGTCATTCTGTGCCTATTGTTAAGTCATGAGACATACACTTCATATATACAGGTTTTCTCTCTTGATGAAGTATGTAAAATACTTATTATTTATGCATATGGAAAAGAAATAATATGTGTAGTGCAAGCAATAATTAATTTCATTGAGCATCGCATGTCGCGTTCAGAATTACTACTGTACTATAATTAGACCACGCGTCAGATTGCTTATACGCACCGTTGCTGCATACTTGGCCCATATATTCCAATGAATATGCGTATTTTAATAGTCACTTTGTATGAAACAGTTAACATTTGCCGGTATATTAAAATTGATTCTATTCTCGAAACACAATTTCCTGTCTCAGATGAAATTTATTATAATTGAGTGTAAATACAAGGATTGTAATAGCCTGTGACAATTTTTATGCATAAAGATTTTGATGAGGATGATTTTTATCTTAAGTCAGAAATGAAATATGAAAAAGTGTGGAATGAGATCCCACCCAAGTTTTAAGTAAAAAAAGTTTGAGTGCGACAATTTTACGACTTGCACGATTTAAGTTTGTCTTATACCAGATGCGAATTTTGAAAGTTGTAAAATAAACAGACAAAAAAAGTAAAGGCGTTTTTTTTTCTCTAAGTATGACTTCAAAAAGCTTTTGAATCTATACCAACATTATAAAGAGGCAGAGTTTGTTTGTTTGAACGCGCTAATCTTAGGAACTACTAATCCGATGTAGGCACACACAAATGTACATACACATATACATATATATATATATATATATATATATATACACATCCTTTTTTATACTTGTACATTTTATATTAAGACCTTTTTATTAACCTTTTTTTTATAAATAATATTTGTGACATATATGAAAAAAAACATTGGACATTAAAAGGCGTATAATAATTCAATGAAATTATTTTATTTATAATTCCAATAAAATAGAGGAATATAATAATATATTGTCGCTACGACCATACCGATATGAAAAATTCTTTTTGCATTAAATAGCCCATTTATTGAGAAACGCTATAGGCTATATATCATTCCCAAAAAATGATCAGTTCCCGTGGGATAGATGTGTTTTTGTCTAGAGACGAACACGAAGCGAAGCGAGAGTAAGTCTTTAGTAGTAAATATTGAGTTTCAAAATAAATTCTCGTTAGGAAAATAAATATGAAGTCTATCAGTTGCATTAGAAAAAGTAAACTCTATGTTACATAATTATTAAATAACTGTACAATACCATAACATGGAGTAAATGCCTGTGAGACTGTGAGTCCAGTCAAAATTTATGAATAAAATATTTCAATCTTGGCTTGCGCAATATAATTGAGAAGATTTATGCGTCTTTCATAATGTTTGTAATCATAATTTTAAGGTAGTTTGGCTTACTTTATGGCACTGATTAGACGGAATGTAGGGCACTGCCACCAACACAACACCTACAAATTGCTTTGATATAAATACCGGAAATTATCTACTAATTTAATTTGGTTTACTCATTGTTTATGTCAATAGAGTTTACTACTAGTTAATTATATTTTGTATCCCAATATAAATCCTTGTTTGCATTTAATCGCTAACAGCAAACAGGTGCCAGAATGTATTTATAGCTAACTCACATGTTTATAGGTAAGATTAACGACAGCCATCAGACCTTGATGTTATTGTATTTACAGCCAAAAAATACAGAACACCCAGTAAAATTTCAACTAGATCTTAGTATTACTCCGTACCAGAGGACTTCATCTCAATAAGTGTGCATTGTTTAGACAATGTGAATATAATACGATACATATGTATTTGAGCGCAATATGCATCTTACCATGAAGTTCTTCATTACCATAACATTAACTATATTGACATCTTAGTGAATTCTATTGTTCGCTAACCTTGGCTGTAATCGAGTCGCGATAAGCAAAGTACGCAGCGGACGAGCGTCGAGTCAGTCAATGCAAGACGCAAGACGATTCCGATAGAGAGCCGACGTGCATAAGATTACAGAGATAACGATCACCGCTAATCTTTCTCAGGACACGTTTTAGAGGACGCAATTTGTTGAAATATTTTATCATCGTACTTGATAGAACAAAACGTAATAGATTCCTAGGGTTAAATTACTCTGTATTTTATGTTACACATATGCAAATGTTTTGTTATTTTTTTTTAATTCTGCTAGGTGTATTTTTGTTATATCTATACAGATAAATAAAATTGAAGTGTCTGTTTGTAATGTCAAAATAACAGCTTTTTACTAAATGTTTGTATAGTACTTGTAAGAAAAAAACAATTTTTAAAATTTTTGTCTGTCTGTCTGTTTGTTCCAGCTAATCTAAGAAAAGGCTGGACTTATTTTGACGAAACTTTCACTAGCAGATAGCTGATGTTATAAGGAGTAACTTAGGCTACAATAATTTTAGAAAAAGAATCAGAGTTTCGCGAAAAAAAATTAAAACCCATAAAATAAATTGAAATACACTATCGAGTCATCAATCGCGAAATAACGTACTGCTTTATTGTATGCGGCAAAATGCACTAGGTGCAGTGGGCTATGAAGTCATGCCTTTAATCAATGGTTTTATTCGATTACCAGTGGCTTATACAAAATGAAGACTCAATAGATGTTTCTGTGTAGTGTTACGTCAATAATATCTTCACTATATTCCGATAAATTGGCACGAATTCTTAGGACACGCAGCATCTGACATGAAACAGTCAGCGAACTATCATAATATCTCACCAAAAAACCTATCAATCATTATGCTGTACATATATGCAAATAATGTCGGTTATACCTAGTTACCCTTCAACGGTCGCCTTTTATAACAAGTTACTAAAATAATTTAAAGTAATATCAAGGATCAATGAAACATCAACATTTTTATGGCATAAATAACGAATGGGCTTATTTGATATTCTTGTAAGAGAGCTCAATTTATCATATGCTAATATACAGCTATTACGTCACAGAACCTTATCATTCTATCAATATTTTATTCGAGGTTTTCTTTCCTTATGTATATTTTCTTGCTATAGGCGATAATACGAAGGAAGAGGTAGAGCGTGAGTCAAATCTAACAATGAGTTGCTTACAGTTACAAATTCCTAAAACTATAAAACGCCGTTCATAGAATGAGATCTTTGATTAATTTGTGGAACGAAGTAACCGTGTAATAATTTGTTATATGAATCATTTAAGCGCTACCATTGAGTCTTGGACAAAATACCAGCTGGAACATTAAGCAGATTTATGATGCACAACTTTAATGAAATGAACTCAGTGCTGTGATTAACGATAGATACGATTGTCTATGCAAGAGTCTAAAATTATCTGAACCATAACACTAGACTTATTTTTATTTTATAACATTTAACATGTGCGTGCAGTTTTCTGCCGAGCTCTACATGTCGTGTTTTTATAACATCAATGCGGCTGATCTAATTACGTATGACAATTACATACAGTACATTAAGCCCAAGCCCTAATCAAAAGCAACTGAGCCTTGACATAGAACAGACATGAAACAGATTAACGTGCATTAGCCAGGTGTCAACTGGTCACGCTACTCCGCGCATATTACATTCCACATTAACATAATATGGAAGAGAAAATATATACATAAATATTTATACTATTCCTCCCTAATAGTATTTGTTTTTAATCTAATATATAAAATTCTCGTGTCACAGTTTTCGTTGCCATACTCCTCCGAAACGGCTTGACCGATTTTGATGAAATTTTTTGTGCTTATCCGGTATCTATGAGAATCGGCCAACATCTATTTTTCATCCCCCTAAATGTTAGGGGTAGTCCACTCCTAAATTTTTATTTTTATTTTTTAGACAAAATTTTTAATTTCTATTTTTTAATGATACAACATACAAAAATACATACAATCCTCAATTTTCACCCTTCTACGATCAACCCTTATTTTTTAATAGCCATTTTAGTAATAGGAAATTATTTATATGGCAAAACAACGTTTGCCGGGTCAGCTAGTAATATATAAAATACTAATTAAATCTCACAAGTCGATCGCAAATATCAACTTAGATATAATAATTACCCACAGCAGACTTAAATCAATTAAAATAATTACTTTAGCGGTTTTAATGAATATGTATGTATTGCATCTGTAAATATCGCTTATTTATCTCAAGAACGAAGCACGCGTTATTAATGGACATTGTCTCATTCGCATCAATTATTATTCAAAATATCGAATGCTCTCAATATTTAAATAAGGTGTCTGCTGCCGAATTGGGTCGAGGTCGAGTCCATTACGACCTAGAGAAACTATACCTACTGTTCGAATTCGCTTCGCACAATGTAGGTAGCTCTGTGTAATGTAAACAAAATCTATCGCGAAATTCATACAAGTATGAGTTGCAAAAAAGTTTTTACAAGAGTAATAAAATTTATCTTCATTAAAGCGGCAAATAAAAAATCTGTGAGTCATCAAAGTTTTTTTTTTTCAGAGAGAAAATATATTTTATACTGTATGTTGAATATTTACGCAAGGTTTATATTAATTTAAATATTTTAATACTTCAAATTGCTTTTATATCAGTAGCCGTGTTGGAACGAATCATTAATTCCGCCATAACATGTATGGAGTGCGAGTCTCTCTTTATCCTGTTTTGATTAGGAGAAAGTAAAAATTCATATAATTTATTCAGATCACTACCTCTAGGTACTGAGTACTGACTAGCTTAGTAAGAATTTAACTATCGATTTCAAATATTTATAACTTCAACTTATAATATATTTGCACATATTAATCATATATGTCAATAGATGAGTGTTTTTTCTTATATTTTTAGTTAAATCTATTGTTTTTATTTACTTATTTATTATCTTTGCTTATTAACTGCTAACTTATCATTTTATTTTCTAGAAATAGAAAATAGATGAGATGTCAAAAATTTCAAAACAAGCTATACGAAATGTCAGTCATTAATAAAGGGCTAATAATAAAGCAAGCCACTTCACTTAGCAAGTGCGTGTTAAAACTGCGCCCTACTACCATCTTCTGAGGCGTTGCAAATTTGTGAAACTATGCTAATGCACTAGGAGTATATGACACTTGGGAAAGCGGAAAAACAATTGAGCAACGAATAATGGACCTTAATAGATATGTAAAATCTATAAGAAAGCCTATGACGTCTGCTTAATAGTTAATACCTATTAGTTTTACGAGGTATTTCGAATATTTTTATAGTCTTTGGTGTATTTAAGTATACAATTTTAAGTTAATTATTTTGAAAGTTTTTAGTGGAAGTCTTATTTCACACTTGACAGGTATGCAATAACAAAGGTAGCCACTGCATTCCCAGTCGTCACATTAAATCAGAATCTTTATAAAGGCGCCGTAAGCACCTCGCAGGCGGGCCCCTTTAACAAAGGGTAATACGTTTTGAAATCGTCTCTCTGAGCAGGTGAGGTTGCGTCCCATTCGTTGGCGTTCACTTTTCTTCCCGACAGAAAATAATATAAATAAACGAGAAGGTCGACTTCTGTTTTTATTTCCATGCCAGGCGCGGATCTAGAGTTACATTTTGGGGGGGGTCACATGCTGAACTATACACATAATCTATATCTAATATATTTAATTAACATAATACCTTTAAACGAACTATTCTTGTATATTTATTCATTTATTTATTTATACCGGCGATCTCGGAAATGGCTCTATCGATTTCGCTGAAGTTTGGTATGTGGAGGTTTTCGGGGGCGAAAAATCGATCTAGATTAGACGTATGTCTGGGAAAAGGTGTGTTTTCGAGTTTTCATGTGGTTTTCTTTCGCATTATTCCACGCATAATATGACCGCTAATGTCGCCCCCTCGAGCATAAGCATCGTGGTTAACCGGCCAAGGCGCAAGATTGACAATCACAGGTGTCCGGGTTCGAATCCCGGTCGGATACAAAGTTTTAACTTTTGATTTTTTTTTGTTCTTTTTTTTTATTTATTCAAGTTTTTAGTTTTAAGTTATATAGATTATCATCTAAAAAATACGATATAACAAAAAAGAACTTCGAGCGAAGCTTGGTCGCCCAGGTACCAAAACAGTAACTTACCAAAATCGGTACATGAAATATTCTTTAAAAACTATCACTGTAACCGTGTAACGTATAGTGTACAGAATATAAAATCCAAAACAAAATTTATGTCTAAGCCTGTTTGTGTGTGCGGTTTCACGCAAAAAGTACCGATACGATTTTAACCAAATTTTGTGTAGAGAAAATTTATTATTCGGATCAACATTAGGGATGCCTTTTACTACAGGAAAATCTTTATTCCCACGGGAAAACACAATAACGGGTTTTATCGAGGAATCTGTTTATTTTTAAGAGAAAAAAATAATAATAATTAAAACCTGAAGCTTGGTGACTTTAAAACTTTAGCAGGTATATATAAAACAAAAACCCGTAAAATGCCCCTACTGTCCAGCTACCCCCTAGAAATAGAGGGATGCAAACAGTTAAAAAATAGTTTTTTTTTTCCAATTTCCGGCTTACTGTGACATCCTATCGAAAAATGTTCTTTATTCACAATGAAATACATGTAATAACCTTTTTTTTTTTTAAATTGAAATGTTTAGCCGTTTCCGATAAATTTATATTTTATGGTCTCGGGAGGCTTAAAATCACCCCAAACTTTAAGTGGATGTTTTAAGTGGATTTTTAGTAATTTCTTTCGTCTTGCACTCTACTTTTTGAAAAAACAAAAACATTGTATGGTCGTCCTGTAAAAACACCCTTAAAAATTGAAAAAAGTTGGAGAATTCGATAATTTTCACTTTGTAAACTACATTTTTTTTAATAATCATTGAAAAAAAAACGCGTTTTTTGGAAATATCTCGAAAACCTTGAGGTTATTGTAAGAAGTGTCATCTATATAAGTCGTAGATTTTTACTAGACCTACGACTTTTGTCAAGAATATTTTTCGATAGGATATCACAGCAAGCTAGAAAATTGAAAAAAACTATTTTTCAACGTTTTGTATTCTCCCATTTCTCGAGGCTAATTGTACAGCGGACCTGCTAACGCTTTAAAAAGGCAATATCAACTTAATTTTTTTAAATTATACTTTTAACTAATGAATAAACAAGATTAGGCTATGAATGAATTTTCTTTCTGTTATTACCTTGAAATCTAATTTTTCAGAAAAAAACAATAAATTTAACTCCAAAATCGATCAAAAATTAATAAAACATCGATAAATTCGAAAAAATAATAACATAAATAGATTCTACCGAAAAAAATACAAAAGAGTACGGGATACTTTACGTGAACTCCAATTTTTATTATTTCTTCAAGATTCGTCAAATTGAATGTTTACGGCGACATTTTATAAATAATATGCGTCAAATTAAAAACTTAATGATACCATTTGTTTTGTTTTTCCCGAAGTATATACTGGTGTAATTAGTGTATAAAAAATTAGTTAATAAAGTACACTTTTTCAATGATAATGAAAAAAAATGTAGTTTACAAAGTAAAAATTATCGATTTCTCCAATGTTTTCAATTTTTAAGAGTGTTATTATAGGGCGACCATACAATGTTTTTATTTCTAATAAAAAGTAGAGCTTAAGACGAAAAGAATGAGCCCTATCTGAAAATTGTACAAAACAAAATTTTTAAATGTAAACGTCCACTTGAAGTTGGGGGATATTTTCAGTTTCTCGAGACCATAAAACATACTTTTCTCGGAAATGGCTAAACATTTCAATTTTAATTTTTTTTTTGTTTATTATATTTCGAAAATTACATTCCCTTAGTTTCATGAAATTCAAAAGATTATTCTAGAAATTAAACATAAAAAACCAAGAAAAAATTAAAAAAGGGTGAGCCGCGAAGTAGTAATGAATAAAAACTTAATTTGTTTCGAATTAGGTACTTAAAAAAATAATTTTGTATTAATCCTTCTTTTTTTAAACTTCAAACTTCTTAAAGACGTATTTTTGGCTTTGGGGGGGGTCATGACCCCCATGACCCCCCCCCCTGGATCCGCGCTTGTTCCATGCCCACCTGGTTTTATGTGCAAACGAATTTCAGACTGTTTCAAGCATTCTTTCATAACCTAAACTTCGTTTTAAAGACTCTACCGGTCGTAAAGTCCAGTTTATGTCGGCACATTTCGAAGTCATCGGTCTTAATTTAGATGTTACGTAAGCATTTCTAGAATTTAATATGGAATTAATAGTATGCAATTTTGTTGTTAGCGGACTCATATTATTTTAAGGTAATATTTTGACTAATAATTACTAAATGATTACAACTAAACATAAAAAAATGAAATATTGACATAGTAATTATAAATAGTATCTATTGTTATTATTTTACAGTAAAATGTTTGGAGTATTTTGTGTTCAGTTACATATATTAAAATTATGTTTATCATCGTTTGAAATAATTTCTATACATAAGCCTTCCAAAAAATCTATTCTAAGTGAAACTGTAAGTATAAGCTAGTAAATTGACAAGCCATATCTGACAAAGTAGTAAAATATGTATTGTAAAATATTATTAATTTTATGCTTAGTAAACAATCTTTAGGTGTCATTACATAAACGAGCATGATGTTATCGCTTGCGCTCAAAGTAGAGCTACGACTTCGTCTAATTCAATTTGTTACCGACCGATAATAATTTGTTGACGTCGCCCGTTCACACTTACTTTTTGTAACCAACATCCTTGCTACATATTGATATAACATTTATTCGGAATTAACAAACTGATTTATGATTGAGTAACATTTACCTGTTATCTTTGCCTGATCTAGACCACTTCACCTGACAAGGACAAATCAACATATCCTAAAAAGTTGTTTAGTCTGCTTCTTTACATTTTTTGCAATGAACTGAGTCCTATACGAGTAAAAGAACCAATTATGCAAAGTGTACTTACGGCTACCGTTTCTTTTATTATTGTCACACTTTCCAATTGATCTGATCCTTTTTGATATTACTGACTGTGTATTTTATACTCGTAGTACCATTTTTAAAATGCGTCAAAATTATTTTTCTATCCTAAATCTGCGTTTATCTATATATTGGTTGGCAATAGCAAAAGTTGAATTCATGGAAATTATATTGAAATTTTCACTAAAAAACTAAAGCTTTTTTGTTTATAAAATTTCGTAAACTCGCTTATCTGTTACATTAAAATCTGAATGAATTCATCAGACAACCAGAATATCTACGTGTTTTATTAAAGCGTCAGTCTCGCTTGAGCGACATAAATCCTTTCACGAATATAATTGAACTACATTTATGTGACGAATCGTCAACTAGACGACTTATCCGACTTCAAAAGAAATATTTTCGTTGAAATGCGGATACGTTTTGCATTGATGCATTCGGTAGATAGTTTATTTGTCATGCAATATTCGCATCTTACCATACGTTCAATAGTAGTTTATTGACTTGACAGTACGCTTGCTTGTTAAATGTTTGATTTATGGCCAGATACCACACGACAAACTTACACGTTTACGACTATATATTTTTACAAAAAGCAGTTTGTAAAGTTTGTACAACTTTGTGTTGGTAAATGCAATGAATTTTACTCTTTATAAAAGTAACTTTAAATTAATTTGTGGAAACTGTTATTTAAAATTATAAAGTTGTGAACATAATTATGGAGAAGCATCAGTCATCGTATAATTAATTTTGTACTTTAAAAAATACGTTAATCAATCTTTTTATTTAGACGATCACTTAAGGCAAGATCTTCTTACGAGCACTTTAGTAAAATGAAAAGAAATAGCTTTCTTTTACAAGACTTTTTTGAATATCTATTTAAGGGATAAAGAGATCAATTATCTCATACATCAACATATTTAATAAGAAAATTAAAAGTATTCATTACGGTAATTTAAAAATATCTAACAGCGACTACTTTTATATCATTATTACATAACACATTATATAAAAATGTTTTAGCCTGGTTTTGTATAGTTTTATAGTTTTGTATAGTGTATAGTTTTGTCAGCCAGGCAGGATAGGCGGCTGATTCATAAACACCTAGATCAATTTGTTGGACCGATAGGGCTTAGATTTTGAATTGAATAACGCTAAGAATTTTTATGAAATTTTTAAAAATCAACCCTTAAGGGGATTTTATTGGGTAGTGAAAGTCAATATGGATAATAATGTTTCATTAAATAATTTTATGTGAACTTAGTATTATGCTCTTTGACACAATTGTTGAAACTTGAAGCATAGGTACTTTAATATTTCGAAATCTGATATTTCAATAAAGTACCAGACTAAGTCGGAGGAAGTTGCAAGTGTTTACATACCAGAATGATCTTGATAATAACATTTTTGTTTAAAATTATAATTATCTTGCGAACAGGAGTATTTAAAGTAAGTTCTTATAAATTGTCTTTCGAACCGAAGTGTTTAACTCAACTTTTAAGAGTGGAGCTATTAAATAAAATCCAGTTACTCATAAACGAGTTACATACTGTTCCATATATGCTATTACAAATACAATACTTTTTAATAGTTAAAAATGAGGCGTCATATTTGGGCAATGGTAGTCACCCTCTTTACTTTATTGTTAATTACACTATTGAAACTAGTAAAGATTTGTTACTCTTCAAAGCCGGCGATCATATTGCCAGACACATCGATCAACATTGATAGGAGTCCGATAAATCAGCACCAGTTCGCTGAACAAGTGGACAACCTTGATTATTTAAGCACAACGATGACTCAGGCCCTCCATTAATACATTCTGCCTAAAGGTTTAAAACATAAATTTCATAATTGCAGACACGTAGACAATGCGAGAACAAGTGAGAGCAGGACCCCATGAATAAAAGATGTTAAAGCCGAAGGATACGTCCAACAGATAGAGGGTACTCGGGCGAGATAGGGCACGATTTTATTTTTATTTCCCACAAGTATATCAGGATAAGCCGCGACTCCCAGACGATAAAAAATAAATAAAATATCCTTTTGTTCAAATCCGCATTATTGTAATAGTCTCTACGAGGGCCGCGTTTAACATAAACCTCATATGTACTACAACATTCTTGGTTTTCACAAGCAATTATAGAAAAATGTTTTAGATACTTTAGAATTCACATCGAAGGAAAGTAGGGAAGGTACTTACTAGTGGTGCAAAGTTACCAGTTGTTTATTAAAAAAAAAACAGGTTACCTAAAGCTTCCTGGGAATTTTATACATCTAGATATAGACAACAAGTAAATTATCATTGATATGTTGATATGTATATATATATTAACATATCAATAATAATTTACTTACATAACCAATGTATCTTATAATGATGAACCTTTAAACCTTCTAGATTATCAACAAAGTGTTAATTGAGAGTCTAGAAACAAAATACTTTAACTCATCGCTATCCAAAGCATATTCAGTTACAGTTGCAATTATGGTACCGTCCAAAAACATAATCTATACTATAATAAAGCAGTAACTTAGCGAAATCTATACATGAAATATTTTTTAAAAACAATGACCGTACCGTATTATGTACACAATATAGCCCCAAAAACAATAGTTATTAAAAAATTTGTCTGTATGTCTGTTTGCCTGTTCGTGTGTGCGGGTTTCACGGAAAAAGTAATGAAGTGATTTAAACGAAATTTGGTGAAGTGATAACTTATTATTCGGGTCAATATTAAGGATACCTTTTACTTCAGGAAAATCTTTCTTTCCCACGGGAAATCACAATAACTGGTTTTATCGAGTCCTCCTTAGAAACCTTCCACTGGCTAATCCTTAAAACATACAACAAAACAATGTACTAAAAAATTGTAGGTCTTAAAAAAGCCTACAGAAAAGTCCTCAACAGTATATGTCTCTCTCCTAATATACACTCACAATATATAATCTTGTCTATACCTATAATAAAACTAACTTAGTGTCGCGTTCAGCCCAAGCCGCTGGTGATAGACCACTAAAAGCCAGCTTTATATTTATATGCATACAAATATTAAATGCGAAAGTAACTCTGTCTGTCTGTCCGTCATCTTTTTACGCTTAACCGCTGCACCGATTTAGATGAAATTTGATATGGAAATAGTTTGAGACCCACGGAATGATATAGGATAGTTTTCATTCCGGAAAACATATCATATATAAGGGGGTGAAAAGGGTGGTGGAAGATTAAATGGGGAATCAATCATTTGTCAAGTAAGGGATATATTAAAATTTTATTTTTAATACTTACATACTTTTCTATACTTATGTATGTATATTGTACATATGTTTATATATAGTCTATTCTAAACTTACCGTTAAAACATATCTAGGGACGAACCCGAGCGAAGCGAGGGTAAGTCGCTGGTGTAAATATAAAAATAAAAAGGTAAAAAGTACTTAAGCTTCGAAATACTTTTTACCACCAACCTTGAACTTATAATTTTTTTTTATAATTTTATTAATAAAACAAAGGAATAATATGTTCGGTCGATCACTTTTCAAAAACCAAAACTAAAAAGATACAAACTATATAAGTTTAGATTCAGGGAACTAATAAAAATATGAAGATATAAGTTTAAGTTGAAGTACTAATGATCCGGTAAAATCTTTAAGGCCCCAAAGGGTAATTTCGCGAACCAATGGCGTTTTAAATATGTTATAGCCCCTGTATATTTAACAGCAATATAACACAGTTTATCAGACTCCATATAAAATAATTTATTAAATTGCCACAGTAAATCGTACGAACGAAATCGTATTACCAAAAGAAATAAAACTTTATGCAAATGTTAAATGTAATTCTTTTTAGGTTTCATAAGCTCCATCTAAAATTGTAACATACCTACGTATTCGTAAGCTATTTCCATATTAATTAAACATAAAACGGGCGTGGGAATCATCGTATTCCGTAGTAAGTTACACGAATACCGCAATATACTAAAAATATAAGCAATGAATCACGACCCATTCAGTATGACGCGACGTTTTAGCTCCAGCGATAAAGGAAATTTCTACGAATTTATTGGATGTTTTGCGAGTTGTATAAATTACATATTATACACCTATTGATAATTAGATATAGATTAATGCCGTAATAGACGGCGGCAGCGATGTATACATGTCTATTAAAAAATATTCAATTATTTTATCATTTTTCAACGATTTTAATTTGCTTTAGTAACTCATATATGAGTATATTTGACATCACGTATGAGATAATTAACTGTTATCGACAGCAATCAAGACGAGAATTTTTTACTGTATATTAAAATTAAAGTATGTGTGCAAAAAATAGTTAATGATAGGCTTACTTGTAACTAATTTAACCATATTTTTGACATTGATATATGCCCAGTTTACGAGCTTATATACCTATATTTTTTTAGTTATGAAACAAATAATAAAATTGATAACTCTTGTTATTAAAAGGATAAAACATGCCTTACCTTATAAAGTTATAGTGAAAAATTTTCCAAGAATTTATCTAAATAATTTTTTTTACATATTTATTCAATACTCAGAAGTATTTATAATGATCACATATAACATAATTTAGAGGAAAACAAAAAACATTGCAATTCTACAGGTATTACTGTGGTTGAATTCTTCTTATTTAAGGATAAATAAAATTCTCGTGTCACAGTTTTCGTTGCCATACTCCTCCGAAACGGCTTGACCGATTTTGATGAAATTTTTTGTGCTTATCCGGTATCTATGAGAATCGGCCAACATCTATTTTTCATCCCCCTAAATGTTAGGGGTAGTCCACCCCTAAATTTTTATTTTTATTTTTTAGACAAAATTTTTAATTTCTATTTTTTTATAATACAACATACAAAAATACATACAATCCTCAATTTTCACCCTTCTACGATCAACCCTTATTTTTTAATAGCCATTTTAGTAATTTAATCATTTTTCCTCTCCGGTCGAAAACTGATCAATCGTGATTTAATGCAAGCTAGGGACGAACCCGAGCGAAGCGAGGGTGAGTCGCTAGTTTAAGGATAAATTACACATATCAGAAATACTACGTATATAATCTGAATTAAAATTAAGCTTTAAGTGATTGAGTCCGTATGTATATCCAAAAATACAACTTTGAACTATTTTAGACACTTCTACAAAAAATCCCAAATAGAAATTATGAATTAAATAAAATATGAATAAAAAGTAGGCGTATATAATAATTATATATGCTTAGTACTTATACTACTTGTATGTATTTCAGAACTAGGCTAGAATACGGGTAATTATGAAGTGAAATACGTATAAAAGCACCTGTGACAAATGTAATAATTTATCTTATTAATGTTATATAACTTTTATAAGCTTTCGAATTACTGTTACCTTTAATAAGCTAAAACTAATTTAAAATTGTATCCATCACAATGGCCTATTCGCAATAAACTAAGCGGACTAGACCCTTGCACCTACTATAATTGTGTAATGGCAAATTTAAAATAAATTCTTATACGCGTACTTATAATATAAAGTAATTATATTTAAAATGAAAAAATCTCATAATATTTAAAAGCTATGATAGAGCATAGTATCTTTAAAGGTACATATAAGTTTTCACGCGTGAAAGTTCTTGCGCCCAGGTGCAATTTGCAAGCGCCACAGCTTACAACAGCTTTCGCCATCGAATTTATATCATAAACTTCAGATTACATTATCTCGTATTGAAAGCTGTATTTTTTTATTATAAAAATTATATTTGTTTACGATTATTTTTTGTATGTACATAGGTTAAGTCACGTTCGTTCTCTAACATTTTATGCAACGTTATATGAAAGTCAACATTGTGATATGCTTACTCATATAATTTACATACATATATTATAATGTCGTGTTTTAAAATCGGATTTTTTCCTTAAAAATCTTTATCAACTAATAGGTTAAATATTTAAAATTATACTTTGAATTGAACTATACTTAAGAATGAGTACATAATATACCACAGCCTGTGTATTTTATATTGTCTGTGCCTTTTTTGATCTCTTTATTTATTGTGCTGTGATAAATATAAACAAATACACTCTTTCATTTTGTTTAAGATTTTGAAGGAAATAGAAATAAAATCCAAAGATCATGTTAATGTCACAAAGGGGCTTTAGGAGCCGAATTAATTGAGGTTGCTTTCTGATTTTATGATGTAATAAATAAAAATGTTCGAAAATATTAATGAGGACTACAGGAGTCCTCTTGCAATAGTCATGACTTTAAGAGTCAGTCTATATTCTCAAAAAAATTAAAACAAGGCTTTACATAAGCCTTTTTTTTCTGTGCAGTATATAGATTTCGCTTAAAATTTTGGGTTAAGCCTTTTATATTGTGTGATTTTAAGGAAAGGTTGTATTAAATTATCGTAAATGAAATTGAACATGCAAAGTCACTGATTGAAACTATAACAAAAACAATAATATGATTGATTCATTGTGTTTGCTACTTTCTCTATTTCTTGCTTAGAAAATATTTACAATTAATTCTGTTTTCATTGGCAGTGCATAATCGTGACCATCTATCTATTAATTAGATTTGCCTACTTCTTCTTTAATGTTTATGTGACAACTCTCTATTACGCTGGAAATAGTAATAATTTGCATAGTCAAACGATTGTAGTATGGTAAAGTTATTTCACTTTAATAGCTTCTCCTAATTTTACTTGTTATCTCTAAATATTTTTAATAAATTGATAAATTTTAATTATGCGCTATTAGAATTTAGCTAAATTAAGGAACCTAATAAAGAATGTCATATTACTTAATATCAATTCATTTTTACTTTTAATAATTTCATATACTTATCTTACAGAATTTAACTTAAACAACGCTCATGATTAAGTAATATATTATGTAAAATTTTCAAATATAAGCATATCTTTAGCTTTCCTGATGTATATAACGATATATATTTTTATTGGTTTACTACAAGTATGTATGTAGATGTATAAAAGACAAACGATTATTGCTCTATCTTTTAAGGAAAGTGTGCACACGTGGGCGGTCGAGTTCCCTTGCTTAGTCTGCTGTAACACTACGGGGTCAACAGTTCACTGCCTCTTAGAGAATAGAGAGGCCGCCATGATTCACGAAATTGTTTTTTAACTAACAGGTTATTTATATGCTCACATTTCTCGGTAACTGGTTAAATAACGCTCTGTGGTTAAATTGAGGTAAATACTAACGAAATATAATATAGGATAACATACAGCACGGCACATTCTAGTAATGTCCCTAGTGGACGTGGCAATAAATATAAAATATAATAATGTATATTATATGAGGAAATTATAATTTATAAACAAGTGATTATTATATAGAAATAACATAATAGGGCAAAAAACCTGTGACTACGAACAATTGGTGAATTACATGCAAGAAATTTTGAGGACTCAAACATCATAAGTACGTGAGTTGGCCGATCCCCAAGCACACTCATAATATTTCTCATGGCTTGACTAAACATTGCACAGAACGAACAAATTTATGTACTTTTGTAAACTTTCATGGCTCCAACATTCTCAGACAAACGTAGATATTTTACCCAAACATACCTAGAAGTAACAAATGTGATTGCGATATTTGTTTTTCCTTTCTCAACTATACGCATAAGTGCTATCCGTGTCATAAGTGTCGGCAGATTGTAATAAAAGTAAGTTATATTTTTATTACCCGATAACAATACTAATATTATAGATACGAAAGTGTATTTGTCAGTTTAAAGGCCGTGGTAGCCCAGTGGTAACTCACAACTTCGCTCGCTTGTGAAACCGAGTGAAATGGGTTCAAATCCCGGGTCTCCCACCTCTGATATTTCCACGTGCGAATCATTTCTAACATGATTACGAATTACCTCACGGTGAAGGAAAACATCGTGAGAAAACCTGCATGTCTGAGAGATCCTAGCAAGTTTTCGAAAGACATGTGAAGTTTGCCAACCCGCACTTGGCCAGCGTGCTGGACTATGGCCTGTTCTCCTCGTATTGAAGGGAGGCCCGTGCCCAGCAATGGGACGTTAAAAAGGACTGAATACATTTATCAGTTTGTTTCTCTTTAACGTAGCAAGGATAGTGACATATACTACCCTTTATCCCGGCACATTAAGTAATTTCCGTGGGATATTAGTCAGTAAAAACTTCGCGTCCCCTGTGTTGTATTACAAGTAGATAAAAAATATTTATCTATTAAAAGCACTTATTAAATATTATATTAAATAAGCAAATCAAGCAGTCAATAGTTTCGAACATCGTATCGAGCCGTCGAGTCTGCGATCTGATCTATCTGACGCAGCGAAAACTGTATGTCTGTCTGTGACCGCATCATGAGAAAACCACTGGACGAATTTTAATGAAATTTGGTATGATGATAGCTGGTTATTCGGGTCAACGTATAGGATACTTTTTACTGCGGGAAAATATCTCATCTCTGAGAAATCTATACTAAACGTTAAAACGTAACTAGGGATGAACCCGAGCGGAGCGAGGGTGAGTCGCTAGTATATAAATAAAATAAATATCGGAAAGTGAATCGTCGGCGCCGCACCTGTCAGCGTCGTCCTGCTGACTATATGGCAAATACTTGTTCCCTTTGGTCGTTTTAGTGTTCTATACTGACAATGGGTAAAAATCAATACAGTATTGATAGAATCTTGTTATTTTTGCAAATATTTGTAATAAATAGTTCATCATAGCCTCGTACAAAAATATTTTTCCTTTAAATTATTATCCCCTGGGGATTGGGGATGGGGATTACTATCCCCTGAAAATGCTATATTTTACTTTAATTAAATAATTAAATTCTTGATGTATTGTTTTGTAAAATATGTTTTAATCAAAGTCTTTATAATTAACGAGATTATCATCCAGGTTGTCATCGATGTAACATAGAATTTCGCTGATTAATAGTTTAGAATAAACTCTCAACAGATTGATTGATTTGTTTAAGGTAATGATTGATGCGACACGAATCACACAGAGATTTATACTATGCGTCGCGAACGTCGACAGTTGTGACGCCGCCAAAGATTGTTAGCGTTAGTAAATTTATTTTGTTGCTTTGCAAATTTATTTCCTACTTATAGTGTTATATTTCAAAGTTTACTGTTTTTAAATAAAACACTAGAACATTCGACCAATAACCCGATTGTAATTACTGTTTACGAATAAGGTGTAAAGTGCTGAAATTCTGCGAAAGAAACGTTTGTCAATAACTGAATTTGCATAAGAGAAGCATGGTCACATTTAATTGCAATATAACAAGGTCATTGTTTGCTTAAATTTATACTTATTCATTCTAGTTAATTAATTAAATACATATATATTATATATCAGTCTCGTTCTTAAGTTTTAATAAAAATATTATTCAATGAATTATTTGCTCTAACCGCAATTTGGAAAATCACATTCCTTGAATAAACCACAAACTATGCGCTATACGTACTATTTATAAACATTATATATTATGCTTATAAAATTATTAAATGGGTATTGTTTTTGCATTTAATGTAACAAACAATAAATTCTAATGAGATATGTACAATATGTTGTACTTATCCTGGATTTTATTGAATTATATTTGTTTGTGTACAAATGTACGTTTTCACGTTTAAATGTTAAAAGCTTACCTAAAGAATCGTGTCCACAACAACATTTAGGCGCCTATTGACCGTATTTTCGAATTCCGTGAATAGACGCGGGTACTTCACCGATAAATGTTTTAAACCGGCTTCTCTTTATCCTGGAATTGTAATTTACTGAACATTGAGGCTTAACTTAAGAAAATTACGCTCTACAAGGGAGGCCATTTTTTAATTTTTGCGTATGAAAAAACCACTAATTATGAGGTGATATTTTAACGGAATCAGTGTCAATGTGATGTCAATGTTATATCTTTATGTGTCCCTCGCACTACCTCTGCTCTTAAATATAAAACTCGACATTAAAATCATGACAAGTACACTTAAGCGTAACCTTAATAATATTCATTGGAAAATAACAATTATATTTTGTTAAGACTAAGGACTGCCTGACGTAACACGTACTGTGGGACATGTTGTTAAATTAAGCCTTTCATATGCATATATATACTAATCTTTGTATAGCGTAAGGGCTTGTATGTATACTTGTAAGATAAAACAGAATTTTATTATAAAATATCATAGCTAAGTGTCGACTTTGCTTATAAACTACAGCGACATACCTACGCTTCGCTTAGATGAATAGTAGGCTACAAACAGTAGAATATGTGCTACTGCTGAGGTACATACATGTGCCTGTGTACTAAATTCTATAAAAAGCGTTTATAATAGTAGTAGGTACAATTACACCATTACGGTGGTTAATATCAAAGTACTCACGCATAGAAATTATATGTAATGAACTTTACAGACCTATATAAGCGTTTTATAATTTCTTTAACCCAGGCTTTCACCACAAATGTTCCTGATTTTTCAACATGAATAAAACCTTTAACGCCATCTAAAACTCTTTGTGGTATGTGTGATGTATTGTAAGCTTAAAGTACACGAAACACAACAAGCACACCTACACACTTTCCGAAGTTAATAGCTTGCTTATTGTTCTCTAATACTGTAAATGTATTTGAAAATAACGCAGCCATTAGGAATTGTATGGGAGAAAGTCCATATACCAATAGTGTCAACATTGACAGGAGGTAAAATTGAACAATTATTTAACGATGCCTAGTGCCAAAAAATAACATTCAACACTCGCTAGCTTGCTATTGTCAATTAATTGCTGTAAATGAAATCAGAATCATAAAAAATAAAAACTAGCCAAAGCTATAAATGATCGGATTAAATCTAGGAATGTTGGTGCCAACGATAAGAAAACTTTAATCCCACCTACCATTTCTTCTCTCACGACATCGTGACAGAAAAATAATTTAATCGTTTCAATGTTATTAGATTGTACGAAGATATAATCTGAAATGAGCCATGGAGCCTTACATCTTACCGAGATATAAACTGAATAATTTTATATCTTAGCATGATACAGCAAAGACCCTATATAGGTACTTCGTTAGTCAGAATGCGTGACTGTATAACTTTTAAATGCTGTTAAATATTACATAAAGAGGAGGCAGTAGCGATCAGTGAGATATCCATATCCATACTAATATTATAAATGTGAAAGTGTGTTTGTTTGTTTGTCATTCTTTCACGTCGAAACAGAGTGACAGATTGGCGTGATTTTTTGCGTGCAGATAATTGGACAGCTGGAATGTGACATAGGCTACTTTTCACTGCGGAAAATTATCTCATTTCCACAGAAAAACATTATAATACAATCTACAACAACTCATCATATCTACGTATATACTTTTATAAGTAGTCTATCTAATTCATACTAACCGTTAAAACATATGCACATAGGGACGAGCCCGAGCGAAGCGAGGATGAGTCGCTAGTATAGTTATTTATATGTTAATATCAACATGAGTTCGTGAGATAATGCAAGTAAATCGGATTAAGTTAGCTAGTACGAAAGAATGTCGTTTATTTATTCGCCAACACTTCTTCAAAAATCTTTTGTCGCTTACGTTACCATTACTCTTTGTCAAAAGTTGAATATGAGGTTCAGGTAAAAAATAACACAATAATAAAACATATGAACGTACTAAAAAATCATTAAATGTTAAGGACCAATTTTAAATCCATTATAAAACAGGACAAAAACTGCTACTTTAAAAAATGTTGCAAATGCAATGACATGATGCATGTTGTTGTTTAAGCGAATAGTTAACGTACTCGTATAATAAATGATCCTATCCGATGTAAACACATCAAATTACTATTTTTTGTTTCATTAAAACTTGATTAACCCAATAATAGTAACACAACAATTTCCATTTTATAGGTTTTGTATTCTGCGGACAACCGACCATTGTAGCATAGTGTTATATGTACGGGTATTTAACCGACTGTTTACTGCGCAGGTCGCAGGGCCGCGATCGGCACGCAATGTTTTTAATATAGAACAGAAAGAAAAGATGATTAATTTAAAAAAAGATAAAACAATTCATTTAATTGATTAATTGAGCAATAACTTTTGAGCATGCATATAATTAACTTGTAAGCAACAGTATTACAAATTTCGTCGAACCCATTGTTGACGAAAACATATAAAGAATAGCTTGTAACGAAATTAGACCAAAATTATCAAATTACTGGCCAATTTGAATCATTATAATTTCAAATTGTTTTTACAGTGGTAATTTTGTTGTTAGGCATCAGACTTGATCACGATTCGTGCGCTCCAGCTGCAAGCTGCATTGTAATTAGAAGCATTCGAAACCAGTTGCGCCATTCGCTAAAAAAGAACCCAGACGATCAGACATCATCTCCATTGACAAATTATTTTTGGCAATGAATGCGTCGTTACCTTATTGTGCCGACGCACTCGATATATTAGGAACTTCACGATTATATTCGTGTATAATGGACAATCAGCAATTTATTTTCTGATTTGGATCGTTGGTTTCCCATTTTATGATGACATTGTCTTTTTAATCATACTTTTAGCCTAAACATACGTATTACACATTTGGGACGGGTCAAAGATCTCTTGGATTTATCCAAAATTAATTTGAATACATATTTAACCGTAGTATTATATTTAAAATGTTCCAAATAACTTGAAATGATTAAAGTCGAAAATAGCATCTTAACATTGTAAACCCTGTGTAATCTTATTGCGGCTTAGAAAGCTTATGCTGACCAACCTCAGGTAAACAAGTGTTCAAGTACTGCACTGTTTTACATCAACAAATTATTACTTGTGTTTCTGCCATCTCAGATATTCTGCATACGAAAGCTATAAGGGATTTTATTACGAACTTGTGAGTTCATGGTCAAATTTTATTGCAGTACTCAGTGTGTACTATGTTAATAAATAATAGTTTAACATGGTAATTATCATATAATAACAATTAAGATTAAGGAAATATCAGTTTGGCTATATAGGTTATTGCAATTTGCAATATGGTATATATTTTACTTACTATGATGTTCGTGACTTTTTATTACTTGTATTATTACGTTGGCCAATATTGTCTTTATGTTGCAAACTGAAATATTTCAACAGGATAGAATATATTTTTTAGATATTTATGGGTAAAGGATTGCAATAATAATATGAATTAATGAGCAATTACACATAATTTGCTTAGTCATTATTATTTCATTATTGTAATTAAATTTGATTCTTTATACTAAAGTAAAACTTTTTTTAGGCCTGACTGAGGTGTAAGTTACATTAGAAAAATGAGTGTCGCGGAAGTGATAGTCTCCATACTAATATTATAAATGTAAAAGTGTATTTGTTTGTTTGTTTGTTTCTTTGTTTCACGTCGTAACAGAGTGACGGATGTGCGTGATTTTTTGTGTGGAGTCGGAGGGAGGTCTGGACAGTTACATAGGCTACTTTTTACCGCAAGAGATTCTTATTCCCACGGGAAACACATTATAATATAACCCAAAAAAAATATTATGATCAGAATTACTTGAAACTTGGTATTAACGTTCTTCAATACATTTGAATAAATAGGTACGTGTTTTAGCATTTTTGCAAATTCATTCCATAAGGGGGTAAAATAGGGCCTACCTTTTTTGAGTTTTTTGTAGTTTTAGCGCGAGTGAAACCGCGGGTTCTGCTAGTTATTAATAATTTTAAAAAAGCTGTCATGAGACTGCCGACAAAACTGAAAACTTAAAAGTATAAACAAACACTTGCTATTTTTGGATATTCAAATTAATTGTATGATCTTAAATTAAAATTTGTAAATTAAAAATGTTTACATTAATCTGATTTTGACATCTATCGACATTCTGAGTCTTAGCGCTAACACGTCACGTGACCATGTCGATGACGACTTACATGAATTTACTCCCCACCCAAACCTGCCTATACAAGTTTTCACTTCAAATAAAATATTATATTTATATTTTTATAATAATTATTATTTATTACTTATAAAAATGAATATTTATTACTAATTATTTATAAAAAAATATTATATTTATGTTTTGATTTCTTTTAATTTAATTGCGGTATCTGCTACAGCGCTAAAGAAGATCGACTTCAACTGCGCGTAAAGGTTACACGCACTATTTTTTTATATACAAGTCTTTGCCCACGGTTTCGTCCGTGTAAAAAGTCTTGCTTCCTTAAAATCTTCAATCAACTACTGAACGAAAGAAGCTTAAAAATTGATTTATTTTCCTAAAGGCAAAAAATCGTACCGGGATCTATCCCGGTAGGACTAATTTATACTACGTGTTAGATTGAACATAATAGTAGTAAGAATATCTACTATCTTTCTATTTAATTTTATTCCATCACGTATTTTAATCGAATACCAATAATAATACATGTACATTGTTAACAGAAACCTAAAAAGAGTATGCTGACTAGGCTGCTGACGTTAGCTTTGGTGGCGGCGAGCTGGCACGCCACCGACGCCTGTACTTGCTCACTTGACCACCCACAGACACATTTTTGCAATAGTGATTTTGGTATGGCATATTTTTATTTAAAATTATAATTTTATTACTCGTTTGTATTCAGCCCTTTTTAACGTCCCACTGCTGAGCATGGGCCTCCCTTTAATACGAGGGGGATCAGGTTATAGTCCACCACGTTTGCCAAGTGCGGGTTGACTTCACATGTTTTTCAAAAACTTACTAGGTTCTCACAAACATGCAGGTTTCCTCACGATATTTTCCTTCACCGTAAGGCAAGCGGTAATCATATTAAAAATGATTCACACATGAAAATATCAGAGGGATTTGAACCCGCCTCACTCGGTTTCCCAAGCGAGCGCGTTACTACTGGGCTACCACTGCCTATTATTATGACTTATGCCTATAATAATTATTCGTTTTTTAATACGATTAGTCTGATTTCTATTTAGTACTGCTTGTTTAGCAGTTTCAATATTGTCACACAAAAAAGTTTCTCTGATTAAGACAACGATATTATGTACCTACTGCAACTTAGCACGCAATGTCTCTATAGTGCCTCAAGCACAGGGCTCAAGGGAATTGTTACTGTATTCTCTTTGTCTCTCTCACAAATAAACTAGCGTAAGTTGTGAGGCTCCAACAATTTAAGAATATATACATTTGCTCAGTGAAAAGAAATATATATAACTTCAATACTTTATAAATAGCTACCGAATATCAAATTAAGATTTAGATTGAGATAAGATAGCGATAGAATAGTACTGGCACAGACCTTCTATCTTAATTTGATCTAAATTAACGGTACATTTAATTTAGATTTACAAAGCTCATAGGACACAACTGCTTATTGTTCAGAAATTATTTTTTAATAAAAATTATATATTTTTTATTTCAGTTATTGTAGGGCGAGTACAAAAATTATTTAGAGGCAGTGATTTCCATGATGCTTACAAAGTTAAAATCAGAAATGTATTTAAAGTGAGTATTATATTCTAAAACTGTATATAAAATAGTCTTCGTATTTTAATTTCATTATTTCTTGAAAAAATAATAATAAAACGTTATAATATCTTATAGGCAACCCCTAAGGCAGCATTAGCGTTAAAAACAGGGCGGATATTGACGCCCTCAGAAGATTCCTTATGCGGCGTCAAACTTCAGCCTAGAGAGACATATGTAATAACAGGTAATATTTTATACACCACGTTATTATTATATCTTATAACGAGAACTTACATTTTATAATAGTAATATATTATTAAAACATTGATTTATTTATAAAAACAAGGGTCAATTTAAGAGATAGATCCAATAAAGGTACCTACATAAATGAATTTTTATTCAGATAGGTATAGTATATTAAATTTTTAATATAATTTTATTTAAGGTCGTGTGGTTCACCTGCAAGCCCATATACATCTTTGCGGATACGTAAATAAATGGCGTGAAGTCACACCACGACAACGAAAAGGATTCAGGCTGCTTTACAAACAAGGCTGCACATGCAAGGTGGGGTAAAACACTGTTATGTTTAATCAAAAAATGTTAACAAAGAAGGACTTGTAGTTTTTTGTAAATATAATATTGTTAATAATTAAAAGAAATGTAAGAAACTTTTTTTCTGGAGGTTTTGGTTAAATACCAGTTAAGTACCAGTCTTCCGATGTAATCTGCCCTGGGGCATCGTGTTAACCTGCTCTACCTACAATTACGATATGATAACCAGACGTTAGTTAATTCGAATTTGAATCATAATATTTTAAGTAGTTATACCGATAATAATGTTTCTAGTTGTTACTTTAATTACAAAAATAATTGGAAATTTTCATTTGATGGATGGTAGCAGCTTTCTATAACTAGTATTTTTTATAAAAATAACTTAGTAGAAGTTAATAAAATGATTCAATGTTGAAGATATAAAAATTTCGGGCGAAGGGAAAATATAACAAGCTGGATTAATTATTCTTGTACTTGTATCTGCTCATCTGTACCAAATTTTAAATTATTCATATATGGAGATGAGTAGAAGGTTCATTTGTAAAACAAAACGGCTAAAAATGTCGCAATATTTTTCTGTATGTGAATGTCAATATAGAGTATTGCAAGAGGCATAAAGGGCATGTAACGGACGACGATTGTTGAGTCAAAGGCAGCTTATTAGATTCGCTCAGGAGTTAATGCCGCAAATGTGTTTAACTTAGTCTGTACTTTTATGAGTTTATTAGGTAAACGAGTCACGCATTTTCCTTTCGTTTATAAAACTTTAAATAAAAGAAGGCCTTCTGCCTTGTTCATTTTACGTGCTTATATTATTTGATTTTTCTGAAGCTTATTCCACTAAATGAAGCATTTACTTGTATGTATACAATATTAAGCTATGTGTATATGTGGTTTTTACGTGTATTTGCTATCACATGCCTTTTACATGAGGCAGCATTCGAAAAATTAATTTGCATCGTTAAGTTTTAGCATGAAAATGAATCATTTTGCATTTGAGTCAGTTTCATATTGTAATACTGAACGTGTAATTCAATGTCTAGGCTTTGACTAAATGTTGTCCATTTTAAGTTTAAGTATTATTTATGAAAAATATTTACACATATCAAACGATCCATTAGACAAGAATAAAACAGTTCATCATATATTCGTAACAATTTCCAGGTACACGTAAACAGACGCAGTACAAAATCGCCGAATACGTGTGTAACAGGCTACGACGAGTGTTTCGAACGACACGGCATCTGCCTGCACGACCGCGAACGACGTTGTCGTTGGACCAGGTGATTGCATATTTTATTACCTACTAATAACATTTATTTTATTATGATCAAATGGTAACAGAATTAAATTATATAGAATGCCCCAAAAATCCATGAAGAAATAATTACGAAGATTAATTTAAGAAATAATTTTATTAATTTATTTTATTTATTAAAATGCAAAACACCCTTGTTCAGTTATAGTAATTCATAGTATGTATAATGTAGGTTTGTGCATTTGTACAGAATGGCATATCAGGTAAATAAATGGCCTCCACGGTTTAACTTGCACATTTAAAATATTCTGTAAGCTGCATAATAATTAAAAATGTATTTTAGTATGATTACAATCTGTTAAGAACACCCAAAGACAGATCTACGATAGTAAATGAGGAATTATATGAATGTTATGAAGAGTAGTTGTGAACAAAATACCTACATACATACGCAGACGATACCGCTGACAATAGCTAGTTGTTAAACGAATTTAAACTTTTAAATGATTTCAACTTTCCACTTCATAATTAATTTGTCAAATATTTATTGCTTAGTGCATGTTGTTATTTATCTGCAATATGGATCATGTTTCCTAAGCAAAAGCAAATAAAAGGTTCATTCTCGTCGTCAGGACAAGCCGTATTCGCAATCTCATTATAGTTCAGAATTAATATTCTTAGCGATGCTAAATATAGACGCACTTTGATGTTAAGCCCGCTGCTTTGTTATTTATCAATCATTATACTATGTTGGCTTATGTTTCAGGGCTCCCGCCCTCACAAGATGTCTGCAGAAACAGCGCTTCAATAGCACCATGACTTGATTCATCAAACGACTCGATGCAACGTAAATTAATCGTAACAAACAATTGTATATTCGAATCCATTGAAATTCCGGTTACCTTTTAATTGTTACTAATAATAATATGTAAATGTGCGAGTTACTAAGCCAACATTTCATTCATTCTAACAAACCTTGTATGTTCAAATACAATTAATAAGCCCGACATTGATTTTGTATATGAATCTACTACAGATTCTCTGAAGATTTAATGTTTTGGCTAGTCACGGAAATGTTTAACAAGAGTAACTTAAGCAAAAATTAGGCAGCAAATGTGTGGCTATGAGTTATGTGTGAGAGAATATGACTGTATGTAAGACTTTGATTGTGACGAATTTACTACGAAAATCCAGTTGTTATTCTTTGAAAATATTTTGGCGTTTCCAAATTGTTGTTTTGTCTCATTGGACAAAAGTAAATTTGACGTTATTTTGTATTATTTATTTAAGTTATATTTATGTTTAAGTTAAAAATTGTAAATTAACAAAGTTAGTTATGTAAGTAAATTACAATAAAGACTTAAGAAACCAAATGAAAATTGTTAATTTTCGAATATTATTCCCATATGAAAAATGTTAATAGTTATTTATTGTCAAAAAGCTTACCATGTCGGTGTGATTGTGGTAGTAGGTTTGTTCAATCAGAGGGAAATTTTCTCTGCCGAGGCGCCGCTGTAGTTGCAACAAATGACCGAAGACCCAAGGTCGATCCTAATAAACGTAAAGCATAAATTAAATGCAATTTAGTATTTTTATTGTAATACTGAAAAATGCTAATTATGAATTTATTCGATTTTAAACTGTAAAATATACATAAAAATTCAAAAAACAACTGAGATCATAAATAAAATGTCTATTAAAAGCAACCTAGTTCATTTATAAAAATAATAAAACCTCATCTACATAAAAACATTGGTCGTTGTTCTGACATTTTTGCCTTCTCCAGGGCAGTATATAATTTATAACTATGGAAATTAATCTACTTTTTCTAGCTTTAACAATATCATTTGCAACCATAGAACTGAGTGATTTATTGCGAGGCTACGCTTTTACGTATGCAAATTCGTATGCACTCCCACGTAACTACTTGCTATATAACTTTGGTAAGAATGTAAAAAGTAACATTTTTTGCTTTATTTTTAAAAACTAAGATTTATTTCACATAAAATGTGTTCGTTACGGCCACCTTAGTTATAAGTGTGTAGAGAATCTTAAAAAAGGGTCACGAGTTCTAAAGTAGGTTAGTAACTTTAAGTTATTCTAGGGAAATAATGAATGTGCATACCTACAGAAAATATTTATAAAATTATATAATATTAAGAATACAAAATATGAACGTAAACTAATCTGTGAACTCTGCTCTAAGTAGTAAAGTGCAAGATTTTTCGTTTATATTTCGTAAAGAGATTGTAAGATTAGGTTGAGCCTAATTCTGTAATATTTTTCAACGGCTTAAGTATTACCTGGAAGTGGTAGATTGAATTGAGGCTGTTGATTGAGGGCACACCCCCAAACTTAAGACCAAGAAGTAATGCTCGGTGGTCCGCACCAGCATCACGGACGTTCTGTCTCACTAAGACGAATTCTGGTCTAAATGGACATACATAATATTACTTAACATTACTTTTAAACTGAAAAGACTTTACTTAATAAAAAAGAACTTTTAAAATGTACATAATAAAAATAATTCGGCTATGCATAATTACCTATTTCTATGAATTGCAATAAAAAAAAGTAAAAGTTACATTGGAACACAGATAATGGAGGGATTATTTAACTAAATATTCATTTATAATTCGGAAATTACTAATCTAGAACTCGATTATCAACAAAGTTTTTAGTATCAAATAAATTAATATAATAAAAAAAAGTTATTTCATTAAATCAGTCCATTTGAAGTATAAAATTATATAACATGAATCAATTGTGTATTTGTAAAGAACGCAATTAAATTATAAACTTATTTATAAACTCACTTGAAGCAGCGTGTTACTTTAGTTCCGCTGCGGTAGACCGCCATCGACACGTTAGCGCCGTCGGAGCTCGCCGTCACAGTCAACTCCTGCAAGAAAATCTCCGTTAAGTAATTTCCTCCTACACTGAATTAGCCGGAAACGCTAACTAATTCTGCCGTAGAAAATTGTATTGGTTTATGTTACTTAGAAAAATGAAATATCTGCTTCAAATAATATGTAATGAAATTTGGTTAAATATAAATATATCACTTTATTTATTTATAAATATTTATTGGAAAGTTACATTTACCTTATCGACGTAACCACTACGAGAATAAAGTAACCGCCAAAAACTAGTTCATACTAATTACTAGTTTATATCGTAATAAAATTCAATTTAATCCAAGAGGCTTCAATAAAAATACATATACAGTTTTAAACATCCATCCAATTACAATAAAGAAGTAGTAGTGTTTAATCGCATTTGTGAACTTATTGATGACTACGATCCAGCTCCAAAACATTAGTTAAAGTTCATATACTCGTAGCAGTTTAGTAATTTGAATAATGGATTTCCTTCAAATAGATTTACGTGAACATTGAATTTTAAATCGTGGTAACTAAGCTGGTTTATTAAATACAGATATTAAGTTAATACCACGCGAGCAATCACGCTAATGGATGCAAAGATTGTTCGCGTTGCGAGTTTTTACCGTTTAAATTATATAACGATATTTTCACGTAACAAGTGAATAAAGTCAAATCACTTTTCCTAAATGGAAGTATAAACGCATTTTTATTTCTTTATTATTATTATTAAAAATAATATATTTGATGCGTATCTATTTAGTAGGTTTTTATTTCATTATGATAGTTTCATAATGATTTTATAAAGATTAAAAATGTTGAAGTACTGAATACTAGAGTTTTACATTACATTTCCTTACCCGAAATTCTGCTTGCTCGACGCGAATATCCCATTCGCCGGGTAAGCGTCGGCCGCGGAAGTACTTGGACCAGTCGGTGTTTTGATCATCCACCACTAGCAACGTTACACATCTGTCTCGATTGTACCCCCGACCAACTGATGCAACTGATGTCACGCTCCCTGGTAAGTTAATATAAAATGTTAATAATATCTATAAATAAAAATAACCTGCAGCAACGCGCCTGAGCTTTTATGAGAAGCAAACTAGTAAAACGTTAAAATAATTAATTCAAAATGTTACCGTTGCAAATAAGATATAGGCACATACCGTTGAAAAGTCAGAAATTTAAAAACGCACATTTCGTACGTATGGACACTAGATAATCTATACATATAATAAAATTGTAAAGGTCGAATGTCTGTACATAGAAAAAAAATGCTAAAAACCGAGTCAGAGGGATGTAAGAAGAGAAATCGAATAAATCATTTTTTTTTGTTTCTCTGTCTGTTTATACGGGCTAATCTCCGAAACTGTAGGACCGATTTAAATTTTTGATTTATAGCTTAGTACACAAAAACTACTGATTAAAATTTGATGAAACTTTACAATAATATAGTTCATACATCAGAATAACAAATAGGTTACTTTTTATCCCGTAAAATGTACGGTTCCCGTGGGATAGATTTGTTTTTATTTGTCTAAAGGCAAAGCGAGGGTGAGCTGCTAGTATTCATATATTTTATAATTCAATATAGCTTGCCCAATAAATTGGCTCCTTGGTCCCGCGCCGCTCCTGTAAGTGATTGCACACGTTGCAGCAGCGACTCTCTCGACTTGGCTGGTGATGATGGTGCAGATGTGCCTCTCGAGCCGCCTCGAAGGTTGAGAGACAAGTCCCCTCCAGCTGAAGCGCTACCGGAACTTGGCGCCGGTGGCACTGAGGTGGCACTACCGATACTGCCACCAGTCGCTAAAAAAACGGCATAAAAATGGTTTATGTCAATATAATTCGGTAAATAACAAAAACCCTTAATAATAAGAATAAGAATCGTTCATCAAAGAAGGAAAAGTATTTTAAATGAATACAAGAAAGAAAATTTTACAAAATAAACAAAATATAGTATACTCGTAAGTCTAAATATATTTAGTTGTGAGCTTTTTAATATTGATAACGTCTCAAATATATGTTTATATTTTTTTTTATCAGTTAGCTTAAGATACTCACCCTGGGAGGCCGGCCTCTGATTCTGCGGCTTGGGCTGGCTGGTGGTCGTCGGGCGACCGGTGTAAGGGTCCACCTCGCCCTCATCGCACTCGGATTGCAGGTCCCCCGAGCTGAATCTGCGCAACGCCTCCGCTGAGCTACGCGCCACCGCCGGGAGGGACACGAGGGAAACCGACACACACAATGTAGCCACCCACTGACGCCCTCAGTTAGCTTTTATCTACTTTTTTTGTATAACTAGTAAATTACTTTTTCGTTAATTTAAAATTGAAATTAATTTTACTATAAATTAATTGTGGTTTTAATAATTTATAATAGTTAATAAATTTTAAAATTTATAAATTTAAAATGTACTAGATCAAAAGTTTCAGCAAATTGACATTTAAATACCGTTGCAATCCTCGGCATTTATTTGAGTAGTTTAATATGTTTTATGACTAAAACAAAACTTACTCATTTTTTAATAAGTCAAATTTTATAATAATTAATTGATAGTCAGTGTATGTAAGATGTAAAAACTATATTTCCTAACCGTATCACACAACTTACCTGTTATTTTAAGCACATGGAATGAATACAATGAAATAAGCACCATGCACTGATGACAGGTTATTTGGTTTTCGCTAAATCACAACATTCATGATTAGGGCTTTTTATTTAATCTGAGAGCTGATGAGTGTTACACGGTATGCGGCAAAGGATGTGATGGGTCTCGGGCCTTACAACTAATAATTTAAAAAGCAACTTTTTTTTAAAATAACATTTTCGATAGGTATGTTGTACTTATCGTTTATTTTTTTATTAGTTGTAAGCATGAGGGTAAGTAAGGGTTAAGTGCGGAATAAGGTAGCATTATCAAGCGGGCTGCTGCTGTGCAATACACTTGATAATCGGGCAATAGGCGTAACTTTATAAAATCTTCGTAATTAACACACGTAATAGATATAGTAAAAGCACAAAGCTTGTTAATCCTAAAAATATTCTAGAACATTAGAACAAAATTCGCGAAACAAAGATTTTAAAAATATTAACATTTTTATAGAAATTAATAGGAACTTTTAAAAAAACCTTGACATCAATTAAACTACAAAAACTGACAATAAAATAATATAATCATTAATCACACTCCCAACCCTATAGAGAGCTAAAGGTTAAAACTGAAGAAAATATATTTTTATGCTGTCGGGATTAAAGTAAAAAACGTGCAGATGTTTCTGAGGAGCCATAGTTTACGGGTGCAAATTATAACGCGCCTTATTAAGATTTATAAGTGTCTCTCGAGTTTACGAAGCGACGGTAATATACGGTGACAATATAAGCGGCTCCCCAGATAATACCAGATTAGTTAATTCAAACATAAAACTTACCTTCTTTTCAGGTAATTGACATTGGTGGTGAAAGAATTTCGGAAGCTTGAGAAAGACAGGGTTGATGTGGTCGCGGCCTGCGGGCCACAGATTCCAGGGCACCCCGAACGATCTATTTTGACCGCTCCTTGTAATGTATAGACACTAATTGTTATTAATTAATGCAAAAATTAAAGTATCTTTAATTTAAATGGTATAACATACTTTTAATAAATAAAATGAATCATCTTTTATGTTATTTAGTAGGCATAATATAATAAAATACATCGGTTAGATAATGTCAAATAAACAAGTGTACGCGCAGACACAAGTGCACTCTCTATTCCTGTCACTCTCATACTCCGGTGAGACGACTACTCGACACGACCGGTGAGAGTTAGAACGCAAGACCGACGGCTTTACGTGCTCTCCGAGGCACGGGGGTGAAACACCGCCAACTTCCCAACTCCGGGCTGCTACTGAGGCTTACTAGACAGAAAGACTCAATAACTAAACTTGACCCGACCCGGGACTCGAACCCAGGACCTCCGGGTATGCAGCCGTACATGCTAGCCACTACACCACCGAGGCAGTTAACTCTACATTAATAATATTATCAGATGTTAAACATTAATATCTATACTATAATAAAGCAGTAACTTAGCGAAATCTGTACATGAAATATTTTTTAAAAACAATGACTGTAACGTATTATGTATACGATATAGACCCCAAAACAATAGTTATTAATTTTTTTGTCTGTTTGTCTGTTTGTCTGTACGCGTTTCACGCAAAAAGTAATGAACCGATTTCAACGAAATTTTGTGAACTGATAACTTATTACTCGGGTCAACATTTAGGATAACTTTTACTTTTGGAAAATCTTTGTTTCCCGCGGGAAATCGCAATAACTGGTTTTATCGAGTCCTCCTTAGGAACCCCCCGCTGGCTAAACCTAAAGACATAGGTACATCAATACAATGTACTAAAAAATTGTAGATCTTGAAAAGGCCAACAGAAATATCTACAACAGTATATGTCTATCTCTCAAGGTACACTCGCAATACCTATTCTTATCTATACCTATAGCAAAACTAACATAGTTAAATCGATGTGCGCGTTTCACGCAAAAAGTACTGAACCGATTTCAATTAAATTTTGTATAGTGATAGCTTATCACTCGAGTCAACATTTAGGATACCTTTTACTACAGGCACATTTTTCGTTCCCGCGGGAAAACGCAATGACTGGTTCTATCGAGTCGTCCTTAGAAGTTTATATGGCTAACGCTGGCTGAACCTTAAGAGATAAATCAAAACAATGTACTAGAAAATTGTAGGTCTTAAAAAGTTATACAGGGAAGTTCGCAATATTATATGTCTATCACCTAAGGTACACTCGCAATTACTATTTTTATTCACTACTCGCGACTCACAGGCTGACTTATCAACGTTTAGCTCAGTTCAGCAGTGAAACGTAACTAGGGACGAACCCGAGCGAAGCGAGGGTGAGTCGCTAGTCATAAATATATTTCTCTCTAGCCTGAATAAACATGGAGCATCGGTACTGATTTGAAGTTAAAAAGGAAATTAAATAAATTCTGAACTCACCTCGGGATATTCACCCGCAAGTGCAACTTGATAGTATTGGAACAAATACAGACTCCTGATGCCGTTGAAAGGATTGAAGTTTCTGCCAACAATAAATGTTTATTCAATTTATTTGATTTATTTTATTTTCAAAGCTAAACCAATTTACAGATTGCAAGCTATCTCGTTGTAAGTATTACATCAAAATAGACAAAAAAATAAAGCATTAAAAAAAATCTTCGCAAGATTTGTTAATATTGTTTTGAGTACATTAAAAATGGCCGCTTTATGATACCTATATAATTTTCAGTTTTTTGTTTTTGTCAGTTTGTTACAAGGGAATATGCATTTACTGAACCAACTACATAATTTGAAATGGTAAAGCCCTTTAGACATGAATTTTACAACATTATTATTATTGAATTCAATATAATTCTGTTTTTTCGAATTTAAAACAGAATATTAAGTAAAAATTGTTTGTCTAATTTCAAAACTTTATTATTAACAATGTACCTAATATACTTTACAAGTACAAAATAGTTTGTAACTTGGTATATAACGAAAACTCGTGTAATATTAAAGTGCAAAACGTGAATATTTCGGCTGGAGTTTGCGTGACATGGAACTTTCAGTCACGATCCCTCAAGTACTTAGATTTTCATGTTTTTTTTTTTCATGATTACATCATATTTTACACGAATTTCAAATGGTATGAGTTATACCGATTATGCTATATGTGCTAAATGTGCTAAAGCAGGATTAATCATATTTTTTTAGATTTTTCATAATTTTTCATTATATTTTATAATTAATAGGTATACTATCTACAGTTTATTTATTCCAGTACAAACATCTCAACCATCAAAAGGTTGGTTCTATTTTGTTTTTGGCTTTATCTTAAAACTTGTTGCTCTACTATTTAAAAAGCAGAGCCCAAGTAGGTTGCTTAGTATAAAATTACATGACACTATTATGTCATCTGTCGTATAAATATAATTTGTCCGAGCAAAGTTGAGAACTCGAATATTTGCCCATCAAATATTATTATAATTGTTCCATTACTTAAAAAAATAAAATGTAAGAAGATAAAAGATATTTCTCAAAAATAACTACTTGAGTTAAATTTCTTATTGAGTATAAAGCAAAAGTTTTGATTTAAAAATTATAGTTTAAAAAAACTAAAAAAACACGCTTTGATAGCAATCGAACTAAAAAGTAGAAAATAATTTTTGTTTAAGACAGTTTGTGTTACTGCAATATCAAATTCAACAAACAATTATCATAATTAATTCAGAATAAGATTAACATGAATATTAAGATATTAACAAAAATTCAAATGAAGTGAAAAAGCGTGGGGTGCTTGATATCGAATGTGAGGTTTATTTTATTTGTCACTACTTGCAATATCAGAATTATTGTAATAATATGATTAAGCACCCCACGCTTTTTCACTTCATTTGAATTTTTGTTAATATCTTAATATTCATGTTAATCTTATTCTGAATTAATTATGATAATTGATTGTTGAATTTGATATTGCAGTAACACAAACTGTCTTAAACAAAAATTATTTTCTACTTTTTAGTTCGATTGCTATCAAAGCGTGTTTTTTTAGTTTTTTTAAACTATAATTTATTTTCTGAATTTTTAGTGTCAAGACGACAATTAAAAAAACTTATAACCAAACGCTTCGATTTTTTGTATATTATATATTCCACAATAGATCTAAATTCACTTCATTCCTGTCTACGTAATCTCTCCATTTCATCTAAAGCATCTCTATTACAGAGAACTTTTCCTGTTAATTTCGAGCAATCAAGTTCTTCTATTCGAATACCATTTAGTGATCTTCCGCGACTTAGAGCTACATAAGCTTGTCCAGCAACAAACAAACGAGAACCCAAATAAATAACAGCATTATCTACTGTACAACCTTGCATTTTGTGCACAGTAGATGCCCAACTCAGAGTTATTGGCAACATTCGTCTTTCAGTAGTACCATAGCTATATTTTGCTGGAAACTGTATCGATATTGGCATAATTAGATGTACACCATCCTGACCAAAGTCGATACGGACTGATGGTATGTCTGAATCATATACTTGATCACGTCGGAAATGTGGCCAGATAATTTCAGTGATAATACCCATATTGCCATTCACTAAACCTTTTGTCACGTCAATATTTGATCTCAACATTACTTTAGCCCCCACGAAAATTTTCAAGACCTTCGGGAGACCTCCCGTCTTATTAATATCATCAGGTATAACAGATTCCACATTTTTATCACCTAAATTTCGTGTAGCAACAATAAGTTGATCTTGCGCCTTTATTGTATAAATTCTTGTTCCTTTTGTCTCAAAGTACTGAAGAATGAATTATGTTGCCGCATATGCTCCAAGCGAGCGGCTCTATCTTCTTCTGATTGTGAAGCTCGAATCTCAGCATTATGTTGCCGCATGTGCTCTAAGCGAGCAGCTCTATCTTTTTCCGAATGTAAGGCTCGATAATTTTTCATATACAGTCGCCTTTTTTGTTTTCTCTCAATCAATTCATCACTTGAGAGTTCTGAAATTTTATCTATTCTTTTTTGTCTTTTTTTCTCCAGTCTCCTCTTTCTTTGTGTTGTAGTTTCATTTTTCATTTTTGTTTCCACGAGTAATGGACAATTAAACGGTCAACCCTCCCAGAGGTCCGATAGAAGGGTAAGGCTCTTATACAACAGGGTGTGCCCGGTGCCCTGAGGTTGACGCTAGCGACATGACATTTTTAATCACCCTCTTGCCATTCATCCATCGGCACGTTTCTCACCTTATATTGGATTGGGTGAATTTAAAATTGAGTGAAAATTTAGTGCCCGACAATCGTTAAAGTTGCGCTGTACAGCTTACAGATGTTGCATATTCTAATTCATGAAATAGCAATTTCAGTAGATGTTATTATTAGCATATCACAGCAAACAGTTCTAGAATCTCTACATGCTGCAGTGACCGTCAGCAATCTATTACACAGCTATAGTCTCTACAGAGCAATTTTAACTCCCGATAATTTGGATTCCGATAACTAAAAAAGAATTAAAAATTTTGGAGTGTCATGATAAAATTTCAAAAATTTTGGAAAATTCGAATAATTCAACAAATTAGATTATTTGGAAAAAGTTCAAAATTTTGAAGAGATTAAAAAATTTTCAAAAAGTAAAGATTTTGAAAAATTGAAAAATTTTAGAAACTTTAAAACCGTACAAATTTGAAAATTTTGGAAAATTTGAAAACATCGAAAAATTAGAAAACATCAAAAAGTTAAAAAATTTGAAAAAAAGATTGAAAATTTGGATAAAGTTCAAAAATTTTAAAAATTTTCAAAAAGTTTAAAAACTAAAAAATTTTAAAATTTGAATAGTACCAAAAATTAGGAAATTTGAAAAAAAGATTGAAAATTTGGAAGAACAAAAATTTTGCAAAAATTAAAAAAAATTTCAAGAAGCCTAAAAATTCTGAAAATTGTGAAAAATTGAATAATTTCAGAAAATTTAAAAACTAAAAAATTCGAAAATTTTGGAAAATTTGAAAATTAAAAAAAAAAGTTCCTATTTCGAATTCGGAAAAAGTGTTTATCAATATTTTTGAAATTAAAGATTAAATATTATAAATGCTTTAAAATTTAGAACAAAATATTAAAACGAGATTCTTGATAAGAATTTAAATATTGTTCACGATCAAATTGGTACACGGCCAGTATTAAACTATAAATTATCATTTAAAAATCATTTTTTTTATTTATTATATGTTTTTTATTTTATATTACAAATATTTTTTATATTAATCAATTATTTAATTTTAATTATAATTTTTTAATTAAATTTTCAATTATAATTAATTTTTTATCCTTAGGAGGATTTCCCCCCTTTCTAGGATTTCTCCCTAAATGAAGTTAATTTAAAAATTCATTTAATTTTAAAAATTGTCAAAATATTAAAATATTAAAGAAATTTAAATATGCAAGTGCGGATGCGCGCGCAATATTTCGGTAGCAGCGACAATTATCATATTCGAGGAGTGAGAGTGCATGCACACGAGGCAATTGGTAGCAGCAACCAATAAGGAAATTTGTCTTTTGAAAGTGGGGGAAACCAGAAAGAGGAACAGGCCGTAGGTAGCAGAGGGCCAATCGGCAGCAAGAGAAAGAGAATACCGTTTTTTCCTGCAGCATTTAGCATTATTTTTCATTGGCTTTCAGCAAGTGGTATAGGCTAAATAACCTGATAATTCATCTGAATTTATTTTTTTTATCCTGATGATCCTAGTCAGGACTTTAATATAAAGTTATGAGATTATTGTATTGTCATCGGTCCTTGACCCCTGTGCAAATTTCCATGTTAATCAGACTCCTAGAAGTAGGTGAAAATGAAGTTCAAAGATTCCGTTACATACATACATAGTTACATACAGGTCAAGCTAATAAAAGCGTGTTAAAAATATAAAGTAAATTACGGTCTCCTAAGCATTATGTTATGTTCTTTTTGCTAAAAACTTTCTAAACCGCAACTCTTAATTCGATTGTTGGTGCAAATTTGGCTCCAAGCCAACGATCCGTGTCGTCACACCACGCGTCGCCACGCGACACACCTACATAATCCAACCCCATTGACTTCCATTCTCAAGTTCATACTTACCCCATATTTATGCATAGAAAACATAGCTATAAAAAATAATATATAAGATTAAAATACGTAGAAATGTAACAAAAAAGCATTCTATCAAATTTCTTTCAATATCAGTAATTAATCTTAATCACTGAGTTTAAAAAAAGCTTTCTAAATATTGAATAAAGATGCTGCCTTTTGCATGCCCAATGACTTCTATTGTCAAGTTGATACTTGGCCTCGATCTATTCACAGAATATACTTTTAAAGGTCACTTATGTACGGAAGCCATAATAAAATTTATTGAGTTCTAATAAACATTAAGCAGTCAATTCTAACATTTTTACATTACTTATAATGTAACTAAATAATAGTTATCTATACATATTATAAAATTCTAACTAAGCCGAATCTGTACATTAAATATTTTTTGGAAAATCTTATTGAAATAGACATTATTATCGATGCAGAGGCCGAATCTATAGTTTTTAGAATTTTTGTCTGTCTGTCTGTCTGTCTGTCTGTCTGTCTGTCTGTCTGTCTGTCTGTTACCGCATCACAGAAAAACCACTGGAGGGATTTTGATGAAATTTGGCATGATGATAGCTGGTTATCCGGGTCAACATATAGGATACTTTTTACCGCGAGAAAATATCTCATTTCTGAAAAAAAATACAAAAACTGGTAGGAACAAAACCACGACGATACTATTTGTAAACAGTTTAGCAAGATAACTTACAAAATATGGCAAAAACTATAAAAATAGCTTATCTTGAAAATCAAATTATCAAAAGCGCTATTTTATCCATTAAAATAGTTATTTTAATTAATATTTATTTATGTGTTATTTAGATATTCGACAATAGATGTCGCCATGTGTTTTCAAAATACATAGTTTTAATCCCAAAAAAATTAATGTACAGATATGACCTTTTTTCGATTTTATTAGAATTACTACTAAATCACCCGCGACTCCGCCCGTGTTTAAATTATCAGTAAAGCAAACTTTTTCGCTTCATAAATTAGTAACTATACATACAATAAAATTGTAACTAAGCCGAACCCCTAAATTTAATATTTTTTTCGAAAAATCTTACTGAAATATTCATTATTAGCGATATAGAGCCCGAATCTATAGTTTTTAGAATTTCTTCTGTCTTTCTGAATGTGACCGCATCACAGAAAAACCACTAGAGGGATTTTTATGAAATTTGGTATGGTAATAGCAGGTTATCCGGGTCAACACATAGGATTCTTTTTACCGCAGGGAAATATCTCATTTCTGAGAAAAAATACAAAAACTGGTTAAAGTAAAAGCACGATGATGCTATTAATACTTTAGCAAGGTAACTTACTTATATATTATGTTAAAACTATTAAAAAAAAACTTATCTTAAAAGAAATATTAATAGCGCTATTTTATTCATTAAAATAGTTATTTTAATGAAAATTTATTTATGTGTTATTTAGCTATTTGACAATAGATGTCGCCATGTGTTTTTAAAATACGTAGTTTTATCCAAAAAAAAAATGTATAGATATAACCTTTCTATGATTTTACTATAATTACTACTAAATTACCCGCGGCCCTGCCCGTGCTTAAATTTTTAATAAAACAAACTTTTTGGCTTTATAAATTAGTAACATATTAGTAATATTTTGTTGGCCGAAACAATTTTCAAATGAGAATATTTGTAAATTTATATTGTTTAGTAAATAATGTTAATGTTTTTTAATCTTTTAATGTAAAAATTGGGCAAATGTAAATCCAACTCGCGCATTTTAGGTTTCGTATAGCAAAATGCTATGTTGTTTTTCTTACTTACGTGTTTTGTATGGTTAACACTAAAATAAATACGAATAATATTTACGTTTCCACAGTACCTACTCATTTTTTGCACCGTAAAAATAAGTTCAATTTATATTATTTTATAACATTTTATGGAAAACAAGTTTATGGCTGTTAAACTGCCAAAGCGGATAACTAAAAATATTTCATATCTCAAAAACTATGAAAAAGTATTTTAGGAACTCTTATATCTCAACTTTTTCACTTTTTCTTGACACCTTTTCTTGGAAGGTAAAGGCTTAAAGGACACAATAAAATGCTTGCGACTTTAATCATATTAGCCGAGCCATATGAAATAAAGAAACGTATTCGCTTAGAACTATTTACTTATTACACTTTCTTTTGAAAATCATTTTGGAAAATATTACTAACTAGCGCTAATTAAGAAAAGTTATCATTATGTAATTTAAATAATCAGCTATATATTAAATTAATCTATAGCTGTCTATTAGTAAAAAATGATTAAAATGAATTCCGTAGTTTGAGAGTTTATCGCCCAAAACTAAAAAACAAACAAAACAGAAGTATAGACATACATAAATGTTATTGCTAAAACAAAAAAATCAATTTAACGGAGGAATCTTTGTGGCATTGTCAATCACTGCCATTATTTACCAATCATGCGGTGCGCAATGAAAGTAATGTATAATGTAAGAGTATACTAATGTGTAAAACCTAAGAATTTGGTTTTTGATCATCTGAACGCGGGCGGAGCCGCGGGAAATGCTAGTTATAAATAATACTCTATAATCTAATATAGAAGAAACGAAAAGAATGATAAAATAATTAGGCGAGAAAAGACGTTTTACAGTTAACTTACAATACATACTAAACTTTTTGATGTCCATATTAAAAAGCTCTATTTTACTAATATGTACTATGAAATAATAGAGTATATGTAAATAGATAGTAGTTTAATCATAAAAACCATTAGATAACTACCTATTGTTCTTTTTTTTGTTTAATGGTAGTCTGGCCGCTCAGGGTAGTCGTAAAGAGTACTATAAATCTGAAAAGATAGGACATAAAGTGAAAGAACATCGTAATGATAGGTACCTATATGCCGTAATAAAAAGGCATTGTGATTTGTCTTAAATACGTATAATATAAAATTATTAGATAAATAAGGTTACTTAAATATTTACAGCACACGTCTATTTAAATCCAAAAGAGTTTGTTTCGTGACAAAGAAAATAAATTTTCTAATCAAGTTATGAACAAGTAGTCATTTTCTTTCTTTCAATTTAATAAATTATTATTAACACGCGAAAGCTATTTATTAAGGATCGGTAACAAAAGGGCAATCAGAAAATGTAAAACATACAATGCAATTGTTTCGTATAAAATAAGAAATGTTTACTTCGGATTTCGTTGATAATCTACGAGACATAACAAGTATTCATAGAATGAGATAACAAATTACCACAGAGTTTAAGATTGAAATATCATTTTGCGGCGGATAAAATGAAAATTCAGAGTAAACCTCTAAACTTTCATGATAATTTACGACATTCTTTTCATAATTGATGTCCCTAATCCGCCAAATATTCAGCTAAGCTGTATACTCATGAGTCAACTGCCTTAGTAATTGTTTTATTTTATACACGGTTAATACTTATGTCTATATAAAACTTATCACGCTTCAACTTCTATGAATATATTTTTTACGTATGTCACGTCCTTACCCTAACATTATTCTGATTATAACTTAGCTACTTCTTATAAATACGGCCCTAAATCAAACATAAATGGGACTAAAAGTTGTAACTTAAATAAGGTTTTTATAAAACCAATATTCAAAAGTCCTAAACTAAATTCCAATTCGACAAACAGCGCCAGTCATATCCTGGAGTAATGCCAATTCCGTGGCATTCAGCTATGGAAGAATCGATCCTGAGTTCAGCAAAGATGTGAACCAATGGTCTAACTTGAAAGGAAAACAACCAATATACTAAACAAAATAAAATAGAAAATATATCTACGTTTTAATTAAGATATTTTTTATAGCCGTTGCTTTAGTTAATGATTCTATTGTAACTGCGATTATTTCTTTTGAACAATTTTATGGAAAATGCTACATCCATATTAATATTACAAATGTGAAAGTGTGTTTGTTTGTTTGTCTTTCTTTCACGTCGTGGAGATAGTTGGAGGGCTGGAGAGTGACATAGGCTACTTTTTACCGCGGGAGGCTATCTCATTCCCACGGGAAAACAGGTTATAATACAACCCAAAAAAATATTTATAATCAGAATTACTTGGAACTTGAAATTAATTCTCTTTAACACAATTAAATAAATAGGTACGTGTTTTTTCATTTTCGAAATTCATTCTATAAGGGAGTGAAGTAGGAGATGAAAGTTTGTATGAAACCTACATTTTTAGAGTTTGTTTTATAGTTTTAACGCGAGCGAAACCGCGGGTTCTGCTAGTAGAGTATAAATTATTATTTTTATTATATTATAACTAACATTATAAAGTTGAGTTACTCAATCACGCCAGCACGCTGATAGGATCTGGATGAAATTTTGAGACAGAGACAGATTATAGTCTGGAATAGTACATAGGCTACTTTTATCTTGGAAAAATGTACGGTTTCCGTGGGATAGATTTAATGAACCAGAGTGAAACGGGGGTGAGTCTTAAAATAAAAAAAAACAACGAACTCAACTTTTTATTAAATATATGAGATATCTTTGACATCAAATTAGTTTAGACAGGTAATCTATTATCACAATGTTTAAAGTAAAGCTATAAATAATCAAAATACCGAGTAACCTCACGCAGTGTCTGGGGAATTACTTCCAACCCTATTAATTCCTGTTCTAAGTCTCAAGAGAAAAGCGTCATAAATAAGTATAGCAATCATATAATGGAAACCAAATAACTCACTATAGTGAGCAAAGAAAATTCCTTTTGTGGTATAATATTACTTAAAATCATCGTAAATTAGAAAAAATACTATCATTATAATAGGGCGCAATTACATAATGACAAAAATTATCTATGTACAATGTACATACTCGTATATCCTATATGATGATTTTGACCTGTCTTTTCCACATTCTATTCATGGCAGGAAACTTATGAGAAGTACCTATATACATTTTTAAAACTATTAATAATATTAAACTATCTACAAGACTAATGGATTTTATTTATAATAAATCAGAAAACAAAAAAAATAAAGAAAGTGCCTTATAACGATGGAACTAGCGATTAGCAGACTATAGACAATTTTCCATTCAAAATTTCAGAAAAAGTAATTTATAACGTTATTTTTTTTTATTATTGCGACTAGATTATTAATCTGATATTTTAAAAAAATTATTAAAAAAATATATATTTTGAAAAAATACAGTGAAAACCATTCAAAAAGAATTCATTGACCTGAAAATACGGTTTAACCATTTGAATTTTCATGTAAATATTCGTTAAATGAATATAAAGGTTTAGAGTCTATATATCCGTGTTATGTATTAATCGCAAATCATACTATGATATCGAATGCATTTAAAAGTTTAACAAGATAATCCTGTCGATATCACACAGAGGTAGATAATGAAAAGTACTTACTTTTGCATAATAATGTTATTAGCTGTGTTCAAATTGTAAAATAAAATAATATATAAAATTGTTATTTATTATTCATTCATAAAGAATCCAAGGTTTATATTACAAGCATATACCTTCAATATTCTTATTATTCTGAATATTGTTCATTATTTTATTTTAACGTCTTAAAACATAGAATGTTAAATGTTCGTGAAACGTAACATTAATCACTTTCTGAGTGGTTGACTGAATAAGTGCTTTTCGCCCGGGGTCTGACGAAAAATAGTTCTACCGTAATAAAAGATAGAGAAACTGTAAATTATATAAGTAAATACTTAAAAAATATATTATATTATTTTGCCCACCCAAATGCATATTATTTACATAACTCGTAATGCATATTATTTATAATCCGTAAAAAATAATACAGACATAATATTTAAGAAAAATAAACCAAAATTTAACAAATACTTATAAAACCATTTTTCTTGTTTAAAATAAAATAATAATGTTAACTTATGAGAATTAGGTCAATCATCTTTAATGGAAATCGAATTATCTAAGTATTTGATATAGCAATTAAAATCACATTTCTATATCATAGTAATAATATTAGCTTATACAAAGAAGATTTATTAAGGCTATGTACTCGTAGAACGACCGACATTCAGCATAGTACTCGTATTTCTTATTCCCCGCCCCATATACCCATTTAAACTTTACCCTTAACACACAACAGATCCTCACCTCCTTTTAAGTTTTCTATGTATGCTTTTTCTTTAATTTAATTGAAAATCTCAAATATATTTCACATGTTTCAGTGTATATTATGTAAAGATTATACTTACAGATCGTAAGGGTAAATCCGACAATGTAGGATCGGCTTACGGAGCACTGGTTGCGCGTTACCGGGTAGGAAAATGAATGTAAATGGGGGTGCCTTCTGTGAGACTGAAGTGAAAATCGGCGGGACGGCGCACGCCACACGTAGTATTGATTTTGGGCGGCAACGTACCCGATACGCGCCATCTATACTCAATGTTCTCTCTAAGAACTGGGCGACAAAGTTGCTATTTATTATTATTAGATGGCGCAAAATTCGCACTTACAAGTGTTGGAATTGAGTTTTCGTAGTTTCTTTATATAATCTCTACTCTTCAAAACTTTTTTTTTTACTTCAGAATTATTTATTTCCTGTACAAATGCAATAATATCGTAGGCTTTTATGGAATCAAAATTTGAATATGTATCTGTTGAAATTTGAATGTATATATATATTTTATTCATTTTATTTAGTAACGAGAAAAAGAAAATACATAGTAAGACGCACGCGTTGAAATCTTTTTAATTATTGCTACTGGCAAATCTTAATTTATTTAAGAATGTTTTTATTTTTAGTAATAGTAGTTTTAATTTTAAGGCAATGTTATTAACATCTGTTTAATATATCGTTAAACATTAGTACCTGTTTGTATTTGATTTATGGAATGATAACGTCGTGGCTCAATAAAACACTTGTCTCACTTTACACAGATTTTTATCTAGATCTACCTATATATTCAATGTAAAAGTTTTAGCAGTATTTAACATGAATATAATATAGCAGAAAAAATAATTATTTCATGTGAACTTAAGAATTTAAAATTCCGAGTCTTTAACTAAAATTAACAATATCGCTCTCTTTGTTAATATGAGTTTATGCAGTAAACATGTAGGTATCCTACAAGAATAAGTTAGTAAACCAATATAAAAAACCAATATAAAAAACTATGACACTCTATCTGTCGGCCGTAATTGACGTCTATGCAAAAATCAATTGAAATCCTACACAAATATCTGCTGCGCTCTATTGCTGCTTTTTATACAATCCTAATATTTTTTGCCTTATTAATCATGTACGCACGAAAGGTACGTAAGTAGTAGACTCCATATAACGCAACTAGTCTACAATGTTTGAGTCAAAGTGCCTAACGATATAATAAAATTGTAACTAAGCCGAATTTGTACATTAAATATTTTTTGGAAAATCTTTTTTTTTTGTTTATTTACAATAAAGGAAATTACAAATACACTTAATTATATATACAAAACAAATGTACACTTAGTTATTACTGTACAAGTCATGTCCGCGTGGAATAATGGCAAGAATGCTAGCCGCATTCCCCCGCTGAATGGCAATGCCGATTCTTTGGGCGAAAAATGCGCCAGCTCTCCTGTCACCAGTAGAGGCGATAAGACGAGGTGTTATGTCTTTTAAGAAGTGCTTAGCACTTTGACTCCAAGGGTTTCTACAGCAAATGAAATAAAAACATGATGTTGACTAAGGGAGGCGTATTTACGTAATTTAAGAAGTTCAGCCATCTCCGCCGCGGCTCCCACTTTAGACGCCGTCTCCCTGACATGGGACGGGGCCAATGTATCAACGCATGTAGCGTCCCACAATAGGGCCCGTCCCTTTTCTCAAGGAACCAGCGACAGGCCATCAGGTCTCTTACCATCATCTCGACTTATTCCAAATGGCTCGATAAGAGCAGAAATGTCAATGGTGGTAAGAGCTATTTTGATGGTATCGTTTAGGGAACCATGACGGAAAAGTCTACCTAAACTTCTTCTGCAAGGGAGTCCATGGAGACCATAACAGTCAACCTCTTTCCACACGGACACCTGTGCTCAGTGCACAGCGATGTACCCAGCCGGAGACCTAAAGCGATACGAAAACTGTCATTATCCAAAAGTGTACCGAGATTAGTTGAAGGTAGGACGTGCAGCCAGTGCCCCGATTCTTTGGCGGATGACGCTAAAAGTCTGGCACGGTTTACGTCACTCGAAAGATTTTGAGCCAAATTTTGGAATATAGAAAGAACCAATGGCGCATCCCAAAGTTTTTGTATGGAAACTTCCTTTGAGAAATCTTATTGAAATAGACATTATTATCGATACAGAGGCCGAATGTATAGTTTTTAGAATTTTTGTCTGTCTGTCTGATACAGCATCACAGAAAAATCACTGGAGGGATGTTGATAAAATTTGGTATGGTGATAGCTGGTTATCCGGGTCAACATATAGGATACTTTTTACCGCGGGAAAATATCTCATTTCTAAGAATAAATACAAAACTTGGTTAAAATAAAATCGCGATCCCGCCCGTGTTCTAATTTTCAATAAAACAAACTTTTTGGCTTTATAAATTATTAACATATTAGTAATATTTTGCTGGCCGAAACAATTTTCAAATGAAAGTATTTGTAAATTTTTATTGTTTTGTAAATAATGTTAATGTTTGTAAATCTTTTAATGTAAAAATTGGACAAATGCAAGTCCAACTCGCGCATTATAAGTTCCGTATAGCAAAATACTATGTTGTTTTTTTACTTATTACTATATACCATATCTCATAAATTATGAAAAAGTATATTAGAAATTGTTATACTTTAACTTATTCAGATTTTTTTGACACCGTCTCTTGAAAGACGCAATAAAATGTTTACAACTTTAAGAAATAATAAAAAGCATTTTATATAAAGCTTAGAACTATTTACTTGTTTACCTTAATTACGTAATTCTGGAACTTTCACTTTCCCCAACACTATTTTTTGAAAATCGTTTCGGAAAATATTACTAACTAGCGCTAACTCATCCCTGTTTCGCGAATTAACATTAAGAAAAGTTATTATTATGTAATTTAAATAATCAGCTAAATATAAATTAATCAATAGCGATAAATAATCAAAATTATTTATCGCCCAAAACTAAACAAACAAAACGGAAATATAGATATACAATAAATGTTATTGTTAAAACAAAAAGTGCGGTGCGCTATGAAATTGGTATTATATGTAAGAGTATACAAATATGTAAAACTTAACAGTTTGGTTTTTGGTCATCTGTACGCGGGCGAAGCCGCGGGCAATGCCACTTGATTATAAACAAAGAAGAAATACAAAGAGTTACTAAACTCTCACTCATAGATAAAGAAAACGTTACCTGTATTATATTCCTAAAAATATTTGTGAATAATAACAAATCATTTCTAAGGGTATACACTTACATTATAACATTTTAACGATACCTCAACTTTGAATATAAATAAGACTCGCAAAGTTGTTTCTTAGAATAAAATTAAAAAGTTTTGGGGAAGATCAGCCGGTATATGCCTGGCATATACCTGCAGCTATGTTAGTGTGCGTTAAGTATTATCGTACAGGTGAGAGGTGCGCGTGTGGGCGTATGTCGTAATGCCTGCACGAGTGCTCGCCCGCCGACGCAACGTTGCGTAGATCTCTCGTCCACAGCAGAGTTAATAAATGTCTATTTTTAAATTAATTATATTATTTAATGACTTTTATTATATCAATAACTAAATAAATCATCAATCAATAAAGCGACTCTCTTCTTACAAAATGTAAATAAATTATTTAGTACTTCATACTCGACTTATATACTGTTTATAATTCAAACATAACAAGGTCATAGCTTTACTTTATAATTAGATTACAAGTTCTAAAATTACATTTTTATTAAAAAATAATGTGAATACGGATTTCAATAAAATTAATTTATAAAACAATGATGTTCATATTAATTGATCAAACAGATTTAAGGGTATAAAATAGAGAACATAGAGCATAAAAGCTGTATAGCTTTTATGCTCTACGTATTCCTACGTACTTTAAGTAGGGATTATATTTATGGGTGTTTTAGACTACATTGAAATGTATACGTGGACAAAGTAGCAGCTTGCAAAGGATAGGTAATTTAATAAAATAAATTGATAAGTATTCTAAATTATGTCATAAATACATTATGTATTAGTCAATTTACTAACAACGCAGGAATCGTGATGATAAACACATTACCTAATCATAAGCTTCTGTACAAAGCTTCCAAGATTATAGAACAATAAGTTTGAGTATTCGTTGATAGTGCACGTAAATGTGAACACGGCCGCGCGCAGAAAGTAAAGTTTGTTGTTCTCGTAACTTGACGTGCAGCGGTGCTCGGGCCTCGGCAGTGTCGCTCTGTTGCGCGCCCCGACCAGCCGCCATGACGCGCTGACCCGTACTCGACTACGGACTAACTCTGTGACACCTGACAGCTATCTTGTGAAACATGTTGTGCTTTATCTGGAGATATGTCTTCGCCGGCACACTGCTGGCCACGGCGCTTGCGCAGGTAATTCAGTTGTAGAGTGCAATTATCAATGTCCGCGCGCCCAATTATAGAGACAGGGATGCTGGTGATCTCATTCACTAGATATTTAAAAAATTCAACACTTGTTGAAGTATAACATTTTGGATCCCTTATTCAATGTAAAGATTAACACAATGTTTAAACATTATAATGTGATTGTTCGTATTATTAAATAATAATATTGTTTGATAAACTAATATATGTATAAGTATAAAAAAATCTGCATTTTAAATTCGTCATTTGTAATATATCGTATTTGTGTAATAAGACAATAGGATGACTGAATATTTTTGTTGAGACCAAGAAAATATTGACACTAAGGGGGACAATAATATTCTTCCATCATTAATAATATTAAATGGTATACTTATTTATCTCAGTCATCAGTTGTATAGGATATGCACATATAATATAGGATATCCAATAGGAAATAATAAATTCAATAAGTGAAAGCATTTTAAGTGTACCAGAGCATAGAGTGTAACTTAGCAATTTGAGTTTGATTATAGTAGGAAGCTACGCATTATTTTGTTTCTTCATTCATTAGAAGCACATGGGCAAATACAACAGCGTAATAGCGTGTCATAACGTCGTCTGTCCCAGATACGCTAATACATGAGTTACGCACTACTTAAATATATATTTCTAATTAAAAAATATTTTATACACAACACTTTTTATTAATAACAACCATTTACACTTTTTATTAATAAAGTTATAAATATTAATAAGACTAATAGTTAGCCATGAAGAGGCCCGACAAGATTTAATTAACAAGCTTTTATTTGATAAATTTACATAGTTAGTTTTGTGATCAAAGTAAATAATATTTTATCAATACATGTATAAAACAAAGTCGCTTACCGCTGTCCTTCTGTCCCTATATATGCTTAGATCTTTAAAACTACGTCACGGATTTTGATGCGGTTTTTTTTAATAGATAGAGTGATACAGTATTTGCACCTTAAAAAGGTCTACAAAAAAGTCCTCGATGGCATACGCCTATCTCTTAAGGATAACATACTATATCCATTTTACTATATCCAAGCTAGGGACGAACCCGAGCGAAGCGAAGGTGAGTCGCTAATATAAATATAAATTATTTTGTGGTATGAATTCTTTTAAGGTATAAATAATAATTTATGACACATTTGTTTGACCAACTTTATTCAGAACTTTGAACTGATACAAAATATTTTATATGTACATACCTATCTAGTGCTATATAAACTACAAGAATGAACAAACATTCCTGAGATGTTAATATTCCGTTGGTGGTAGTCAGCTGCGCAGTTGTATAAATATTTATTAGTTCTGTACTTCGACTTATTGTTATAAAATAAAATTTTATAAGGTTAAAAATAAGAAGCCTTAAGTTACTTTTAGATGTTCCTTTATAGATACAACGTATAAAAACGAGATAGTTTTCGTTAGATAGAATTGTTTTATTATATAATAATTTAAAACATTATAATTTCAGAAGTTTAATTTTAGAGATCATACATTTTTAATTATTTTGTGTAGGTTCTAACTAAGAAGTATGAGCTGTAGTGCAGTGGGCACAGCTTTGACTGAACCGAAAAAGGTACAGACCAATGCCAGTAAACAAGGCGTGTTGGCAAGGCTACGGGCGCCCACGCACGCCCTAATAAACTATCTTTCCATCGCAAATAATTATTGTTCAAATGCAATTATTTTTTGTTTGTACAAAACAATAACATACCTGCAATATAATGATGGAACAAATTAGGTTTTCAATTTATTTTGGTTAACATTTTAATATATGTATAGATCAAACGCAACTTAGGTGTTGTATCTAATTGCCTCAAGTACAGATAGGAAATGGTATCCTACTACGTAATAGAAGCGTGTTTGGTGCTTCCCACCACTAAACGGTTTATACAAAAAATACCGATTAAAAGAAATGAACATGTAACCACCGATTTATTACATGATACCGCCCATATACTCGTGTAATTTCCTCACGATCAACAGTAGAAGTAAGAATTTTGATAATTAAAAGCATTATTTATTTTTCACATTATGGAGATTTATAGACATACGATTTATTTTCATACTGTTGAAGTACTAAGTACCAAAGGTGACATTTCTATCATTCATGGAACCAACTGTGACTCAAGTATATACCTACATATGGATATTGACTCACGTCGTAACAAATACGCAGGTTGGCTGCCTTCCTAATGAATCAGTTATATTTAACTTTTAAACCATTCAAGTACTAGCAACTTGGCACGGAATTAAACGAAGGTTATATAAATACACATAACAGAATTGACAATATTTTTATCGAAAATATTTAGGTTTCGTTACATAACTGCTGTATCTTTTATATAACTTACTAAGTAAGAAAAGCATGGGTTACCAAATAAATATTATTGATTCTATCAACAATAAGAGAACTCTATCAAAACAACAAATTCGTGCTTGCCAAAAGACTTGAGTAGCTGACTTCATGACGAGTGTAGACTTTTAAAATTTTGCTAAGGCAGCACTCAATTAGACTTAGAAAACCGTGGATCAACTCTAACTAAGCTTATTTTGATGCGAACGGAACCGTATATTTGAGTAATATACTCAACTGTTTAATAAGAATACATTCAAATTTATTAAGCCTCACAAATTACGTTTTTTAATGTATGTAAAAAATAAAAATTAAAATATGTGTGTAAATATTTAAATAAAATGAAAAATGAATTGTAATCAAACGTATACACTATACAATCATCTTAAAAAGTCCGATTTTATATTTTTTTTGACTTGACACGTTATTGTTTCTCAAAAAAAAAATGTGTCATCATTAAAATTATTTTATTTAACCCTTTTTAACGGCCCACTGGGCACGGGCCTCCCTTCAATACGAGGGGGATCAGGCCATAATCCACCAAACTAGCCAAGTACGGGTTGGCGGACTGCACATGTCTTTCGAAAACTTGCTAGGTTCTCTCAAACATGCAGGTTTCCTTCACCGTAAGACAAGAAATAATCTTGTTGAAAATGGTTCGCACATTTAAATATCAGAGCTTCCCAAGCGAGCGTGTTACCAATGGGTTACCACTGCCTTCCATTAAATATTAATAATTATTATTATTTAATCTAACAAAACGCAATATATTTTTATTTAGATATTTATAACTTTTACCTTTATGTTATACTAGCGGTTCACCTCGCTTCGCTCAAGTTCGTCTCTAGAACAACAAAAACAAATCTATCCCAAGGGAACCGTACGTTTTTTCGCGGTATAAAGTAGCCTATGTCACTCTCTAGCCCTCCAACTATCTCCACACAGAAAATCACGTCAATCCGACATTCCGTTCCGACGTGAAAGAAGGACAAACAAACAAACACACTTTCATAATATTTAATACTAGCAGAACCCGCGGCTTCGCCCGCGATCAAACTTTTTATATATGTAAATAACCTTTTTATATAATAGGTCTATGCAAAGCAAACTTTAAGAAGAAATTACAATAAACTAAAATCAAAGGCGCAGTGAGAAGTTATCAGTGATATTCGAGGTATGAATTTTGATTCCCCCCACATCCAGTCAACACAGTGGCCACTATAATGTTTAATGAATTACTCACAGTCTAATCCCGTTACATAGCTTAGGCGATTTTTTATTGCAGATGTGCCAACCTTTAGAAGGAGGATATTGATAGCAGGATACTCTCTAACTAAGTTCTCTCTCTAGCGCTCTAGGTCTGTTAAAATTGTCGCTGATGTGGCTAGCCGAAAAGTTATACATAATTTTCCTTTGGATTTGGAATAATTTCCATTCTCTTCTTTATACCCCACACATTAAGTGTGCACTTACAGAGAACTTGAGCAATGTCACTCTATTTAAATATATTCAACAACTCAAACTTCACCGCCCACTTTTACCCACTTAGGGGCTGAATTAAAAAAAAATCTAAAATACATGTTTATTTACTTGTATTGAAGAGCATTATACAAAGTTTCAAGTAATTCTGATCATAAACATTTTTTTCCTGATATAAACAGCACAACCCCCTTTTACCCTTTTAAGGGATGAATTTCGAAAAAAAAAATGATATTTGTATTGTTTTAGTTTTCATTTTAAAAGTAAATACCATTTTCCTTGCATCAATTATAGAGTTTCATACAAACTTTCGTCCCCTATTTGACAGCCTTATGGGTTGAATTTCAAAAAATGCTAAAATACGTATGTATTTAATTGTATTGGAGAGCATTAATACCAAGTTTCAAGTAATTCTGATCATAAATAATTGTTTTCCCATATAAACTTTATCACCCCCTTTTACCCTTTTAAGGGATGAATTTCGAAATAAATCTAATACACATATTTCTTATTTTTTACCTTAAAGCTAAATACTAATTTCCGTGCATTTCGCATTAAGAACGACAGAGTTTCATACAATCTTGTATCCCCTATTTTACCCCCTTAGGGGATGAATTTTAAAAAATCTTTTCTTAGCGGATGCCTACATTGTATAAGGAATATGTTTTCAAAATTTCACGTTTCTACGACCAGCGGTTTAGGCTGTGCGTTGATCGATCAGTCAGTCAGTCAGGAAAAAAGCATTTTATGTATATATAGATTAGTATGAAAGTATGAATATACATGATAATATTATGAATAATTCGTAAGAAATATATACAAAAATAAAGGCTACTAGAATTTAAGGAATCTTTACAGTGTAGGATCGCAACTGTGTGGCATCGCATTACATGGTGACAAATGGCACAAAGCATGTCATACAAACGTACCGTGCATCGCATAACAATAAAAACTCAAGGCAACTAAACGATATACTAATATTTTACACATATTGACTTTATATCGTTGTATGAAAAATTTTACATAACATGAAATGTGATGTAACACCTGCATGTGATAGATACATTTTATATTTATGTGCCGCTTTGTACTCGTATTTTATGCCTCTATAAGCAAACATATGTGTAACAACTGAAGTATATATGTATTTCATAAGCCATATAGCCATAAAAAAATATATTTTCTTAATTACATCTTTTGTGCATTTTTCAGTATTACCATATCCATACGTTTCAACATCATATCAAAAAAGTGTATAAATGGTTACCCTAACAGAATCTGTAATAAGATTTTCTTTTATTTATGAATCTATAAAAGATGACTTATTAATTCTAGTTAAAATAATGACTCATAACAAAAACTTAGAGTGACTCTAATGTCTACATCAATTACGAGGCTTCATTTTACATAATAATCTGGCCTATATGTAGTTGTTAATAATAAAAATTAAACATGCAAAGAAAATTAAACTAAGACTTATTGAATACTTATGATATATTGAAATACCTAATAATAAATTTAAAAGGATTTGCTTATGATTTCAGACGTATCTATGTCTCTACATTTTATACATCAAGAGAACAAAATACCTAGCATGTCGCACGAGAGCTTGATAAATTGCGACTAAGGGCATAAATCAAGACCCGTATCAAAATTACACGCTTTTACAAAAAATATTAAAATAAAGCTAACAATTATATAACTAGCCAATTATCTAATACCAACCTATAAGTTTTTATTTCTTTATCTTTAAAATGTGTATTCATGAATGCTTCAAATTAATGCTTATTTTAAAATAACAACGAAAAATATTTTAGTTATTAGTAGGTAATTGTTTTTTCTATAAAATACCAAAGAAAACAAAATAAAAAAAAATGATCTCCAATATTTGTTATAATATGTTTAAATTACTTAGTTTTAAATCGCTACAAAGTCAACCAAGCAGTAAAATTTTTTAGTATGTTATGTAAGGAGTTCAGTAAAGAACTAAAATTTGGATAAATTGACTTTTAAATTTTAAAAATGTTACGAAGGAAGCCTACATTATAACTCTTTAAAATAAAATTATCATATTTTAATCTTTTGTTACCTATTTCTTGTTATTTCGTATATTGTTCTTGCTATTTCGTACCCAACTTTTCACACGATACTTACAAATACATATGGATGGATTGATTGCTTAGGAAAAATCAATAATGTATACCCCAAAATAAATTAACTACCTTTTATTTATTAGTTTTGTTTCATCTGTAACATTTGTATTGATTAGTTGTATAGATAGTTCTGACTTCTATCTAATCTTAAGCTTTTTTCATAAACAAAAAAACACATTAATATGTGCTCCTTCTTTTAGAATTTTGGCAAACTAGCTCTTTTAATACAACTTTCATTTGCTATTTCGTATGTAAGCTCAAAAATGTTTTATCTATCATAATAAATACAACAAAAATAGGTATAAATATCACCTTTGATATATTAAGTAAAAAAGTAATTATAAGACTATACTTCACGGCAAGTAATAAAAGCAATTGTTTATTATAAAATTTTCTTCCAACGCGTAATAGATAAGTATTTACACCCGCGCTCGCGGCCTCCACGACACCAGCCGAGGTTACTTCTTCCTTAAACATTTCAACTATTGCTTACTTAAATTTACATAACCGTTAAGCATTTTGTTATATTGCCCAATTAAAGCATTATATAGCAGATTATAGATAATGTTAGTATAACGATAAATATAATATGTAGTTCGAAGATACTACATGTGTAGAATAGAATTATAAGAAACTGAACATAATTTTTAATTTAAATTTTATTATATTTCTTTAAAATGATTATGTCAATACCACACTATAATCGGCTTATTTAAAGTTATTATATGAAGATATTCTAAATAAATTTGATTTTACTGTTATATAACTTGAAAATGAAGGAGTTTTAGTATAAAACTTGACGAAAACATTAGGTGTGCACGAAACGCTCTGATTGGCGCGGGTCGATCGTGCTATGATAACAATATTCGAGGAAGTAGGTACAATGGACCTTGCGTAAACTTTAAATAGAATCTTTAACAAAATAAAAATAAGTGTTATAATTCCGTGTATTTTTAACTTAGATTACCAGTTGTACTTTAACTTATATTATAACATCATCCTCTCCATCTATCAGATTCTACGCTTTCGCAATACTCAACCAGCAAGGACAACGTAATAGCTTTATCCTCATCAGTAGGGTCATCAGTTAGTTTAAACGCTCAATTATGTGAGGCTATTGTTTAGAGCTAGATTGTCCATAACAGAACTAGATAGATATTCTTAGTAAGTAGCTTTACAAAAAAGTAGAGTCACTTAATTATAATAACCTAAACAATAATCCGGTTTCAACATAAAACTTGTATGTATTTTTGATTGACTACATCGCAATACTTAATAAAAGTTGCTATTTCTAACTACATATTACAAAAAAGTATTGATTTACATAATGGTAATTTAATCTATGAAGTATATTCCCGTGAATAACAAAAAAGCAACATTGGTTTATCATTTTAATCTTGAAACTATAATAATTATTACCAAAGTATTATTTTTTGTAAGTTCATATCGAATAGATCTTAGCAAATTCAATATAATTAATTATTGTTTATGAGGCTTTTGGACTTAGTTTGTAGGCTTTGCCAAATTGAGAATTTGAAGCCACACATGACAACATCCATGCTTACATGACACAAGTTATCGCTCTAAATTGTTTTCAATCTCTACATTTAACTACAATAGAAATCTTACACCACACCATAGCCAAATGCTTTGTAAGATAAACTTATCTGATTTTAGGCGTGTCTCGAAAACATTGTCTCTCCACTACCATATGACAACTTGAATTATGTCGAGGAATTTGAAATAGCTTGACGAATTCTAAAAATTTATTTTCGTTGAAAATATACAATAATGTACTTTTCAAAATAAATAATCTGCCATGTAATATATGCTAGCTTGTTAATAAGAAAAAATATCTTTCATATATTAATAAGATTAAACTTTATAAGAACTTGAAGGCAGTGAATCTTAAAAAAAATCACCAAATAATGACATACCATTAGTTCCGTCAATCGTTTCCTCGTCACATATTCTATCATCATCATTGACCATTTCCTATTCAGCAAGCAGTAAATAACAATGGGAAATCCGTGAGAACGAATTTACGCATACAAAACATTGTGATCATCCTTAAAATCTCATTTACTTTATACGTGTTAACACAAATTAGAAAAAAATTTACAAAAATGCCGAGAAAACTAGCATTTCCTCACACACTATTGTTTAACATCATTAAAATATTTTATTTATATAAAAGATATTACAATTATTTAGTCATTCAGGGCATTTCAAAATGCTCTCTGACTTTCCTTAAGGGAAAATAGTATTAAAGGCATAAACATTTTAGAAAAGTAAATAATAAAGCAGAAAATACTCGTATAACCATGTAAAGCTTACATAATTGTTTAACAGTCTATACTTACATATAACAAAATTGTAACTAAGCCCAATCTGCACAATAAATATTTTTTGGAAAATCTTATTGAAATAGATATTATCATCGAAACAGAGGCCGAATCTATAGTTTTTAGAATTTTTGTCTGTCTGTCTGTCCGTCTGTGACCGCAACACGGAAAAACCACTGGAGAGATTTTGATGAAATTTGGCATGGTGATAGCTGGTTATCCGGGTCAATATATAGGATACTTTTAACTGCGGGAAAATACCTCATCTCTGAGAAATCTATATTAAAAGTTAAAACGTAAGTAGGGACGACTCCATAATGTATACAATATAAAAAAGAACAATTAACAACTTTCTGTAAATGGAAAGAAAAATATTTTTTTAACAGGTTATATAATGTACAACTCAATTTAAAAAAATATGTTTACTAGTTTTTTTTATTCCTAAAATAGTTTTAATACATTAACGTAAGTTTATAATTAATACCACTACTCTAAAATATACATATATTACCTCTAATAAAAAAATATATAGGTACCATATTTGTTTATGTATAACAAGGTCCGATTTTTTTTGCGCTTCGAATCTAAAACCGTCCTAAATTGACCAAGATGATGAAGGCACAAGAAATATTGGTGCCACCAAACCGGTCGGCCCACTGATTACGTCAGATAGCATACATATAGGGATAAAGCTATCGTTTTCTTATGTAATGTATTAATAGGAACAAGATATTGCAAATCATACCAGCAGGGACTTGTAATATTGGTTGAATATTTTGATTATAAAGGTTAATGAAGTTGTGTAACTTTAAACAAACCTAATCTAACTTTATATATTTTAACACACGAAAGTCTGAGTAGTTTTAAATCTATATAAAAAATTTCATGTCAAGTTTACGAGCTATCTGGTATCTGGAGTGTTAAAAATTCAGACCTAAATTGTAAGCTTATTTTTTGTTTAATACAATAGATGTGGTGGAAAACTCTATTATAAAAATACTTAAGTAATAGAGCTTTCAAAACACCTCCAATGAAAATTATTTTTAAAGAAGATACGTTAAGTAGTTTTTGAGATTATATGTATTTATTATATGTATGTAATATGTATGTATATATATGTATATATGTATAAATTTTTATATATGGCAATTTTTGACATGATAATTACTTGCTATATATACATATATACGGTGAAGATTAACATGATGAGAAAACCTGCATGTCTGAGAAAACTTAACTAGTTTTCCAAAGACGTGCGAAATCTGCCAATCCGCAGTCAGCCAGCGTGATGGATCCTGATCCTCCCCGTGCCCAGCAGTGGGTCGTTAAAAGACCTGAATCATTATTATTGTTTCCGCCAATAGTAAAATCACATAATATTCATTCCTACCCGCTTCCTTTTTTATATGCACGCCTACAATTTAAAGGGTCATTATACGCAGTCGATTAGCATTCACCGTTTGACCCGCAAGAAGTAAACCCGCGCGCGCCTGCTATAATTGCATGGAAAATTCGAGTGCTTGTGACGTGTGCCCTCATGAGTATCGTCACCGCCATCGCCATCTAACAGCTGCCGTTATCATCCTTGGCGCTGCAGCCAAGACCTGACGCAGAGCTCCATCAAGGTAGGCGTGCTTTTCATTCCCGCTGTCCGCACCCCTTTTCTTTCATATACAGTCCACTTAATTTTTAGTTTTAGAACCAGCCCTTTACCGCAGTTTACCGCTACATTTGTGGTCCATTCGATACGGATTCATTTGTGATCCATCCGATACGGAATTATTTACATTTATAGTCCTTTATTTTGATCATTTCAAACCTAATTTAAATAATTTTTGTTCATCAACCCGCATTTGGTTCATATATCTGTACGAACCAAAATTTATTTTATATATAATATTTTCTCCTACCGCTCTTTTAGGTCACCTAAATAGGCTATATTTCTTTATTTAACCGCACCCCTATTTAGGCACCTATAAACATATTTTTACCGCGTATATATATAATTTTATATCCACCGTATATTTTTATATTCACAAATAACTAATTTATGTATAATTATTATTAGACACTTACATATTATACGTAATATAAAACGTTTAGAAACATTCGCTAACCTGTTTACTTAAATATTTTATTTAAATTAAATCGCATAAATCATTTTAAAATGTCATCGAGTGACGAACAGACTTCGTTGTCCTCTAAAGATATTAAGCTGCGTGTACTAGAAGCGCGACGTGGCGCACTCTTCGCACGTATGCAAGCCATTTATAACAAAGCAATTACGGCACATATTAATGATAATAATAAAGAATCTTTTTTTATTGCTGTTGAAACTATAAATGACATTAGATCGGAATTTAAGTCTACTGTGGATAGTTATAACACCGTTTTACTATCAATTAATCCGAAAGCGCAACCAGATTATCAAACATGGATGTCCTTTGAAGAGTTGTATAGTTATGCTAAAAGAGTATTATCACAACTTTTACCGCCAAAGTCGACGGATAGTGACATTAAACACTCATCGTCTTCACCTCGCTCGCGGCCTTCTCTGCCACCCATCGAACTTATGTCCTTTTCGGGAGACATTCGCACATGGCCACTATTCTACGCTAGTTTTAAAGCTACTGTCCATGATAATCCTTCATTAACAGACGACGAAAAATTATATTATTTAGTAGGCAAATTGTCAAATAAAGCTCAAAGTGTATTTTCTGGTATAACTCCTAATGGTAAAAATTACCACACTATATTACAGTCGTTGATTGATAGATATCAAGACACACGCACACTCGCATCTATGTATATTGATCAAATACTCAACGTTAAATCCATTACTTCAGCGTCACTATCTAATTACGAGTTTTTCTTAGATAAAATATCCACCGCCGCGAATGCCATTCAAAACTTAAACTTAGAAAACGTAGGCGATTACATTTTATTTCATATTGCATTAAAAAAGCTAGATCACGATACAATTCGCGCCTTTGAAATGCATAGCCATAATGAGAAAATACCTACGCTTCAAAGTTTAATTGATTTTATTAAAATGCAATACAAAATTAGTTTACAGACTCAAAACGATAGTGGTCGTCTAAATACGTTAAAACCGCGTAAAGGTAATAATGCACCGAATCCTCATTCATATTTAACATTTGCCGCTGAGAAATGTTTGTGTACGAAAATAGTGCATGAACATATGTTTAAATGTCCCGCTTTCTTCAATTTATCCCCACAAGAACGTTTTAAAATAATTAAAGATAAAAAAGCTTGTATAAATTGTTTAAGTACGAAACACAAGTCAATACAGTGTAAGTCAAATAGTAAATGTCGCTCTTGTGGAGGTAAACATCATACTCTTTTACACTTTAAAAATTGCGCAGGTGAGCGAAACATCGCACCCTCCTTTGAAGCCGCGCAGTCGGCTAACATAATATGCGAGCCGTCTATGCCCGCGCCCGCGCCGCTTGGTTTAGATAACACGAACACAACGTCACTCACAGCTGGCGTATCGATGTGTTCAAAGTTCATCGCTCCGCGTACATACGCTTCGTGTGACTCACGCGATCGAAGTCAGCAATGTACTGTGCTTCTTGCGACGGCGCAAGTTATCGTCTATGATCGTAATAATACACCTGTTATTGTTCGATGTCTTATTGACAACGGTTCGCAATCTCATTTTATTACGAGTGATTTGTGTAATCGTTTAGGTTTAAAGGTTCGAAAATCAAACCTTATCATTAAAGGTATAGGTGGTGCTGAAAAATCCACTAAGGGTTCAGCACAAATTAAATTATATTCACGTCATCGGGCAACCGTTTCCTATGATGTCCCCGCGCTTATTGTCGACTGTATCGCGGACGAGTTACCTACTGCGTCCGTCGATACAGACGCTCTGCCGTTCTTACAACGACTGCCGCTCGCTGATAATGATTTCGCTACTCCGGGTCCGATTCAAATGTTGATCGGAGCCTCTTTATTTCCGCATCTGTTGCTACCTGGTAGGGTCTTATGCAACGGAAATAATTCCGCGTCCGCTATTCTAACCACGTTAGGATATATTATTATGGGATTTGTGCCCGTGTTAAACCCGCATAATATTTTATATAATAATTGTAATATTACAACTTCGTGTTGTACAACGATCCGCGATCCTTTAGACTCTCTTCTTAAGCGATTTTGGGAGCTCGAGGAGATCAATGCCCCGCTTATTCGCAGCCCAGAAGACATGGAATGCGAAGAACATTTTCGAGTTACTACAATTCGAGATATGAACGATGGGAGATATATAGTGTCGTTGCCTTTCCGAGGTGATCCTTATTCTCTTAGCGCTTCATATGAAACCGCGTATAGGCGTTTTATTTGCCTTGAAAGAAAACTAGAAGCCTCACCGCAGATGCGTATCGCATATAATAATGTTATTCAAGAATACTTAGATAAAAAATATTTAGAGGTGGTATCCGAACCTAGCGAGGATACTACTAAGCCATTCTTTTATATACAACACCATGGAGTGATCCGCGAGGATAAAGCTTCCACGAAGCTTAGAATTGTTCTGGATGCCAGTAGCGGCAATCCCTCTCTCAATGATCTTCTTCACTCTGGCCCTAATCTACAGGGTGATTTATTTAATATAATTTTAAAATTTCGCCTCTTCGCTATTGCTCTTTCAGCTGATTGTCGTCAACAATTTTTACAGATAGGCATGAATCCGAACGATCGACGTTTTCAACGCATTTTATTTAGATTTAATCCACACGATCCTATAACCGTATATGAATTTGCTCGAGTTTGCTTCGGCTTGAAGTCTAGTCCATTTCATGCATTGCGCGTTATTCAACAGCTGATCGAAGACGAGGGGCATAAATATAATAATATTTCCGCTGCTTCAACTTCCTTATATATGGATGACATAAACTTTTCTGTGATGTCGACGTCTGAGGCTATAGCCGCAAGCACTGAACTTATAAAATTATTTAGTAGTGCTCAATTTCAATTAGTTAAGTGGGCCAGTAATAGCGATACGGTTTTACAACATATTCCCGCGTCACACCGAGCCTCGTCTTGTGTTGAATTTGACAAAACGTTACCGCATAAAGTTTTAGGTCTATGCTGGGACAAAGCTAGTGATTGTTTCCGATTTGAAGTCGTGCCTCCTAGTCAAGTATGTACGAAGCGCACGATATTATCTACTATAGCCCGGCTTTGGGATATCATGGGTTTCGTGGCTCCCATCGTATTATTCGCCAAGCTCTTAATTAAAGAACTTTGGTTAACTAAATGCGACTGGGATGACACACCTCCACGTCATATCGTTGATGCTTGGAAACAGTTTTGTTTAGAGCTACCTAGGCTTAATGAAATTCGTATACCGCGCCATATAGGCATTGTTGAAGGTTCTATAGTCAATTTATTGGGCTTCTCTGATGCAAGCGAACGTGCATATGGAGGTGTCATTTATGTGCATATACAGAATAGCGCCTCAAACCTTGTGCATCTAGTTTGCGCGAAGTCTAAAGTTGCGCCGACTAAGCCTACGTCTATTGCAAGGCTCGAACTATTAGCTGCTGTTCTTCTATCCAAGTTATTACGCAAGGTCTTTGATAACTTCAATCCGCAATATAAAATAAATAAAATATATGCTTTTACCGACTCGAAAGTAGTCCTATGTTGGATCAATTCTCCCCCGCACCGCTGGCAAACGTTTGTCGCCAACCGCGTTGTCGCTCTCACTGACAACCTGCCTGCCACATGCTTTTATCATGTGCCAGGAATTGAAAATCCCGCTGATTGTTTATCTCGAGGTCTAACTCCAGATAAACTTATTAACCATGCACTTTGGTGTCATGGGCCTCCGTGGGCATCGCTCAACCCTACGGAATGGCCGATTAAAGAATTTGATAAAGATTCTGTACAGAACGTGCCGGAGCAAGGTACGTCTCATAAATCGCTTTCGTACTCCGTCACCGTAGACGTTACGGAGTCTATTATTTATCAACTCGCATTACGAACTTCAAACTATGCTAAATTACTACGCATTATTGTTTACATATATCGCTTTCTTAAAATATTACCGCGAGCACATTCATTTTCTTCTACAGATCTTGAGTTTGCTGAGATTAAATTACTCCGCGTTTTACAAAACGTTCACTTTTCTATTGATATTATTAATTTGAAGAGCAATACAGTATGCTCTCCCGCTTTGATTAAACTCAAGTCTTTCCTAGATAGTAACGGTCTTATTCGCGTAGGAGGCCGTCTTACTGACTCAGCCGAAAGTTATAATTATAAGTATCCAATCGTTTTGCCTAAACAGGATCATATCGTGAATTTATTGGTTGACTATTACCATATAAAACATTTGCATGCAGGTCCAGAGTTGCTGATGACCATGTTAAGGCAACGCTATTGGATTCTTTCAGCTCGTCGCGTAATTCGTCAACGCATCTTTAAATGCAACACTTGTTTTAGGTATAAGCCAAAACCAATATTCCCAATGATGGCTGATTTGCCCAGCCAACGCGTCAATCAGGTCGAAAAGGCTTTCACTCATTGCGCCGTTGATTATGCAGGGCCGTTGCTATGCACGCCTGCTCGTGGAAGAGGTGTTAAAGGCCGAAAAACGTGGTTGTGTATTTTTACATGCTTAACTACTAGGGCAACTCACATAGAAATTGCTACGGAGTTATCTACTGTGTGTTTCTTAAACGCCTTTAAACGTTTTCTATCGCGCCGCGGTCCAGTAGAGTGCATGTATTCTGACCTGGGTACAAATTTTGTAGGTGCTCGTTCATATTTACGCGATTTATATAAATTTCTTGACGAATATCGCCCGCATATGGAATATGAATTGGCAGAAAGCCGCATAAATTGGAAGAATATTCCGCCCGCAACACCACACTTCGCAGGTTGTGTTGAGAGTATGGTAAAAATTGTTAAAACGCATTTATTTAGAGTAATTGGACAGCAGATCTTATCGTATGAAGAGCTGCTGACTGTGCTTGCCCAGATAGAAGCTTTGATGAACTCTCGCCCGCTCACGGTTTTAAGCTGTGATCCTAGTGAACCGTCCGCGCTTACACCTGCACATTTTTTATACACTATTCCACTTAATTCTATACCCGCACCTGAAGTACAGTCTGTATCCATCAATCAGCGACATACACTTCTAGATAAAATTGTGCAGTCGTTTTGGCGTCGATGGCGAGCAGAATACCTACATAGGTTACAGGCGAGAGCGAAGTGGAATACGCCGAGTGTTCCCATAGAGGTAGGGACGGTCGTTGTTATAGTCACGGACAACTCTCCGCCGTTTTCGTGGCCTTTAGGTGTAGTAGAAAGGGTTCATCCTGCTAAAGACGGCACAGTTCGTGTTGTAACAGTTAGAACTTCTAAAGGTTGCTATGTACGACCTACGATTCGCTTGTGTCCTTTGCCGACACAATAATTTATAATATAAATCTATATCATATAACCGCTTTATTATATACTATTCCGCTATATTTTATGTACCGCTGTATATACATTAACCGCTATTACATATGTGTAAACATGTGTATATATATATATATATTTCTAAGTAATCGCTCGCTGTTATAATAACCGCATATCTTATTTATTTTAATTTTTTTAAAGGTGACCCTTTAAGGCCGGGGGAAATGTTTCCGCCAATAGTAAAATCACATAATATTCATTCCTACCCGCTTCCTTTTTTATATGCACGCCTACAATTTAAAGGGTCATTATACGCAGTCGATTAGCATTCACCGTTTGACCCGCAAGAAGTAAACCCGCGCGCGCCTGCTATAATTGCATGGAAAATTCGAGTGCTTGTGACGTGTGCCCTCATGAGTATCGTCACCGCCATCGCCATCTAACAGCTGCCGTTATCATCCTTGGCGCTGCAGCCAAGACCTGACGCAGAGCTCCATCAAGGTAGGCGTGCTTTTCATTCCCGCTGTCCGCACCCCTTTTCTTTCATATACAGTCCACTTAATTTTTAGTTTTAGAACCAGCCCTTTACCGCAGTTTACCGCTACAATTATTATTCAAAGAAACTCTATGAAATACAATTTTAATTCTACTATCAATAAAATAAACATTGTAGAGGGGTAAATATTTTATTTTCCTTTTAATGTAACAGCTCTACAATATTTATTTTATCGATAGTAGAAATAAAATTGTATTTCATAGAACATTTGAAGACGTCATATACTTATTACATATGATACTGTATTTAACGTATAATATTTCATGCTACGGAATCGTCGGTGTGCGAATAAGACTTTTCGGTCATCCATACTTAATTAGTGTGTTTCTTCTTTTATTTTTATTAATTAAGTGTTAGTCATCTGTTATTTATATATTGAGATGACGTAGTAAAGATGTATTGTGTGTTTTAATATTACTCATAATTGTAAAAGATAATAGTTAGGTATTTTTTTATAATTTTCACCATTATGTATACTTGCATTAAATTATCACGTATCTACTCATACTTATGCTTGATAACTATTTTTTACCGTCACAACGGTAACATTTATAAGTTAAAAATTTCATATACGTTGTAATTTTTAGCTATCTTTAGTTTTAAGTCTAAACTCTACAAAGCTTTATCCAAATACCTAAACTTTTCTTAATCATAATTTTGTGTTACCAATTGTAGTAAAAAATAACGTAACTTATATCAAATATCATTTATAATTTCGAACTTTCCACATTTTTCTTACCGTTATACAGATTTTCAATATTAAAGTTTTTAAGTCTCAATTCGTAGTCTATACTAATATTATAAAGGGGTAAAGTTTGTGAGTTTGTGAGGTTATAGGGTTTAGGTTTTAAATGTCCGTCACAAATGGGCAGTTGATGTTTCTTAATATACAACATAACTATACGAAGATCAATACAAAAATGTAACGGTTTCTAGAAATGTTATAGGAGATATCATTCTGTTCATGTTAGGTTAATTTAGATCATGGTATAACAATCTATGATTACCCATAACGAAACCGACAATTTTAAGAAACGGTTTATATTGAACACATTTGTATTTAATCAATATTTCGCACTCGCATGCTTTAACATAGTAGGTAGTTTATTAAAATCTAAGGTCTTGACATGTTTCTACTTCCGCCAATAACAAATACAGTTACATTGATATATCCCTTTTATGACTTATTGTGATTTTTAATGCATTAAAAAGGAACCGTTAGTCTAATGATAGAGACGCTACATAAAAGGTTTTTTATGTTATGGGACCAATGTAGATTAAATTGCATATCTCGTACTTAATTAAATTATACCTACAAGTACGTGCATCTTTCGAGCGCTACCAGCCAGAGAGAAGTACTGGCAACAGGTAACGGTGGAACAGCGACACAGCGTACTATGAATACTTACTAAAAGAAATTATATACTAATTAATTGATTTGAATAAGAATATACCTATATAAAATAACAAATAACAATAAATTGAAAATGATAAAAAGGGAAAGAAATAGATCAAATTCAGTACCCATTTACTAATTTCGAAATAATAGTATAATAGGTAATTATTCGTTTAACTTTATGTTTTATTTGTTCTAAATACCACAAATGCTGTATTGATTGCAAATGTAGCCTTGAAAGTTTGGTCAAACGTTGTTCAAGATTTTGATTCTGATTAAAACTACCGATATAAATAAATAAGCTTAGTTAAATGAAAGTTTTTTACCTTAAACCCTTAATAATTAATAAATTTAAAAAGAAACAAACCCTTAATTAAAGTATTTATTATAGTAAAAAATCATCTGTATATGTTTTCTTACCAAGAAAGTGCTTGTAAGCGTTTACGACGTATTTAAACAATCGATGGAACTAAGGTACTCGAGACGTGACCTGTATCTGAGAGTCAGACGTCCATTGACCTCAGCCCTCTAAAGACAGACCTTTATTCGTATGTAACTATGAATGTTCTTTAGGTCAACTGCAACGCAACAATAGATCTACTTAGATATAATATACAACATTTATTGTGATAATAATTACGGTAAGGTGTATAATATTGTTACAAAAATGAGAAGAATGTGTAAGAGATTGCAAAACAAAGTACCTAGTAAGTATCACGCAGTAAAAGTAGTTACGGAAGTAAATTTTAATACATAGAACCTATTACCCTGTACAATCTAAGAGTACCCAACTCATTTCCATGGCTAGGTAATAGCGTAATAGTTGTACTTGGCTTTGAGTAATGTTAGGGAGTTATCAAGGAGATCGTGTAGATAGAATCGTGAGCTCTCGTCGCCCTTAGGCCGCGACCCTACAGTTCTACGTATCAGCAAACTGGCCCAAACCCGTTGTGCTTCATTTTCTCTCCTCAATCATAATTATCTTGAAATATTTGCATGGCACGCTGTATAGGCAAAATTATTTCTTGGAAAACCATGTATAAATTAAATTGCACATAAGAATCTGGACTATGGTTTAAACCCAAAACAATTTACTTTATTTTGTCGAAAAATTTCATTAGATACGGTACTACTTAGATTAGATTACTAAGATTACTATTTGTTTCAGAATACAGAAAGTAGCGGGGACTTTGCACCGGTAGTAAGCGCGACATGCAAGACGGGTGTAATGTCTATTAGAATAAACTTCAGCCAACCATTTAACGGTGTAACACATGCTCGGGAATTCAGGTACGTTAAGCCTATGTTAAAGCGTATTTTTCGTAAACTATTGCCCAATATTGAGTAAAAGATAAAACATATTACACAATCGATAAGCATATAGTTAGTTAGTTAAAAAAAAATTAGGTAATTTAAAATATTTTTTGCAGAACACCGGCATGCATGGCGATGGGCAACGGAACTGAGTCGGTAACTTTCGACATCAACCTAATGGCTGCGCAAGGGTCGCCCGATTATTGCGGAATTTTTTGGAATAACGTAAGTCACAAAATCTATCATTAATAACAAAAAAAATATATATTTATGTCCATCACTAAAAGATAGAGATTACTCTAAAATACCTATAACCATAAAATGAGAACAAACCTTTAGCTAGGTTTGTTTAGTTTATTCTTTTTTAAATATAATCGAGACAATAAAGTGTTTTAATTTAACACTAAATATTTCCAAGCACGATAAACCCGCTCCTTCTAGGTTTAAAGTTATATAGTATATTTTTTGATAGTATATTACATAACTTGTAATACAATAAATGTTTTTTATTTAAATTATTGTTTCCAATTTATGTCAATGTCGTGTACCATGATGTGTCTTATCAGCTCTACATGCTTTAATGTTTAAATAACACCCGTGACAACAATGTCCTGGAGAATATTAACCTACTTTCTTTATAGCAGCTTCAAAGTTGTTCATAGCTAGAACTTCTATGAGCAATAAGCATAGTTTTATGGTTTGAATTATAGTGAACAAAAGTTAAATCACTGCTAGGTTTATACGTTAAGAATATTGTGACTTTTTCTTTTATCGTTAAATAAAAATAACTTGTTATTTTACTTACTTAGTTTTTTACTGCGTGTATAAATTAACATATAAATGTATGAGGATCTCATGAAAATGACGTGATATCATTATTCTGTCTTCATTAAGCTCATCTGGATGACTGACATGACCATAAAATACAACAATGTTACATAAACAGGCTATTACTATTTTTGTTATTCTTTGATATTGTAACTATATTAACATTTTATATATATTAATATTTGCTCTTTCATCAATGTTCTTCTTATTGTACCAAACATAATTTGTTACGTAATTTAGTACCAAAAGTATTAACGATTTTCCCCAGCGCACCGACGAACGTTCACTGCCTCTAGCTGTTCGTGTGCACCGAACGCTCGAGCTGGCAGACGACAAGTTCTATGTCATCACATGTGGCAAGGCCGGCTTCAGAAACGCGAGGTCAGCCTGAATAAATAGTGCTTGATGCTATCATGCACACCCACTATTATGTATAACTGCGATAATAAATGCCTCGGATAACTATCAATAAAAAACCAATTATACAAATATTTTGAGCTATATAAAAAATAATAAAATATTTCCTTTACATTGTTATTTCCCTTTATTTTTTTATCTAATCCATATAAAAAATATTAAACTTATTATTACAGAAACGAAACATCCCTTGTGTCCTTACGAATGCTGAACAGCGACGGAAGAAAAGTTTTAAATGCGGCATTTGGTATGCCATACACGCTTCGTGCGGAGATAAGCAAGTCTGATGGTACTTTTACTTTCATAATTCAATTTATTAATAAACTCTAGAAAAATATTATCACAACAAAATATATTTTTATTTTTAAGGTGCTCACGGAATTCGCATGAGGAATTGCTTCGCATTCAATATGCGTAATAATAGAGTGGACCTTTTGGACAAGCGAGGGTTTGTTAATAACATTATAATTATTGTAACAAAATAATCTATACGTTTTTGTTTTTTAATATTTTACTTTAATACATTATAGATGTCCATTAAAAGAACAATCGGTGGTCTTAAAAATGGAAAATGGCGCAGCGGAATTGGCAATAGCCTCCATGTTCCGATTTTCAGATTCATCGCAAGTCAACTTTCAATGTGACATTGGTATTTGCAAAGGTATGTGTAGAATTATTAATACGTATTTAAAAATATTAGAAAAGCAATGGAAAAAAAGAAATTAAAATCTTATATAACTTAGTCATTATCATGGAATGCGCACAATATTCAAAAATTAAAAACAATAAGTAATATCATTACTTAGTACTACTATCCGCTTAAAAAAAACGCAATGCGCTCCCTTGACCTAGCTCGTATATAATTACAAATATTAATATTATAATACCTATTGGTGTGTGCAAAAAAAAATATTTATTTATATATGCCTGTACATTTTCAGGCAGCTGTCAACCCACGGACTGCACTACAGAAGGACGCACTGAACCTACAGATGAAGAAGGCTCAGTTACAACCTCCACAGGCTTGTTCGTTCTCGATCCCAATGATAGCGCAGGTATTGAAACATCATTTAGACAATACTAATATTGTGATAATCTCATAATATTTTTTATATAAAAAGCAAAAATTTAAAACGAGAACGTACTTAGTACTAATTTATATTTATTAAGCCCACGATGCTTGCAGCTTCCTGCCAGAATACGTTTCCGGGCCGACCGCGACCGTACTATGTAATTACCTACCTAAATACATATATTACAGTTGTTATCTACTCATGGTTTGTCTTTGCAGCTCCAAAATTAGGCATGTCCAACATCCGCGAGCCGTATGATTCTAAACGAATTAACAAACTTTTATTTTGTTGTAAGAGACACAGTTATCATCGTCGAAAATATGATTGGTTATTATAATTATGCGCCGCTAGAATATGTATCTACAGAAATTATCATTTGTAAAAGATTATCAAAATACCTTCAAAACCCGTACCAACAGCAGATATTGTGCCTATATTGTGTTTCTCCAGGTCATATCTATCTTTGTACTAAATTTCATCCAAATCCGTCCAGCCGTTTCAGCGTAAAAGAGCAAAATACGTACACATACAAAATTCAAACATCCTAATTTATAATAATAGTAGTCCGATTATGGCTGTCAATTTTAATACGTGTATTATACGCAGTTGCAGCGCTAGCCTGCACAGAGAGTGGAATCCGACCGCTGTGGCTGCTCTACCTAGCGATCGCGCTGGGCGTGATGTTCCTCGTGATGCTGCTCATCAACTGCTTCCTTTGCACAGCTATGACTTGCTCCTGTGCGAGAACAGACGTACGTTGTATTTCTTATTTTTTATTAAGTAATGATACCTATATATTTGACTATGTGAGTTGTTGTACTTATTTTTTTAGTTAATTTAATTTTCTTGAGCCTATATATGTACATATTAGCAGGTATATATGATACGAGAACTGGAAATGAAAATGGGTCTGTTTGTCGCCATTTTCAAAATTACGAAAAGTTTTTCGGGTTTACTTCTCATTAAACATAAAAACATACGTACATTATTTTATGTACTATGGAACACGTAGTATAGGTATAATTATTATAACAATAAAAAATTAAAATATTTTTACTATTAGGTACTCGTTCGTACCTTGTAATTGTGCAGTGACCAATACTTACAATTTATAACTATGTTATAATTATTTAAGGATAGCGTTGTGTTAAGAAACGCACATATTTATGTTAATTTATTTTTAATTAGATAATTTCGTTATAAATTATCAAGAGGTTATCTCTATGTGTTTTACAATTTAAGCCAAAATTATTAAATTTAAAATTCTATACAATATTCATAAAATATATCATTCATTATATTATATGAAATTCATATCACAATAATAAAGAAATAATTTATCCATGTCAAAAATATTTGTATCAACTAAACAGGTAAATCACTCGTATATAACAAACACGTTATCATTGAGTTCATTTGTGATTAAAAATGAAAATTCCCTTCATGGTCTAAGATCCGGTATAAGAAATATATACCCTCATCTGTTATTTAATAATAATATATAATACAATAAAAATATTAATACATCGCAAATAGGTTGTCTAGCTAAATCACGTGGCGATAATCTTAAACAATAAAGTATTTAATTAAATTTTTTGATCAACTTCCCTGATTAGTTATTTATGAAAATCGATTATCAGCTGAGAGAATATACCCCAAGGAATTGAAAAAATAAAGTTTGCCTACTTTCCTCTCTGCGCAACAATGTAGTTGTCAGGTATAAACAGGTAAGTAAGCGGTATTAATTATATACCCTCATAAGTTATTTAATCGAATTACATATCAAATGAAAGCTTATTTTATTTTCAATCCAACCGTATTCAATTGCCTTATCGAAAAGTTTATTGAATCCATGGTTGCCTAAATTTAAGATCTTAAATTTTTATATATAATAAGGTTGAGAGTGAACTTATGAGGGTATATAATTAATAACGCTTACTTACCTGTTTATACCTGGCAACTACATTGTTGCGCAGAGAGGAAAATAGGCAAACTTTATTTTTTCAATTCCTTGGGGTATATTCTCTCAAGTGATATTGGGAAGTTGATTAAAAAATTTAATTAAACATTTTATTGTTTAACATTATCGGCACGTGATTTAGCTAGACAACCTATTTGCGATGTATCAATTATATCCTATCTAGGATATATTATTTATTATCATTAAATAACAGATGAGGATATATCTTTCTTATACCGAATCTCGCACCATTATTGTCACTAACTTTGTGTTCGCTGTATCCCCACACTGACTTAAAGAGTATACCATTAAGTGCATACTTAAGTGGATTTATGACAGTTGGACAGTCAATTGCATTAATTACATTACACAAAGGTTTTAATTAATAATAAAAAAAATACTAAAAATTGAAAGTTCTATTTAAGAGAATATTAAGTGTATATATTTATATATATGTGTGGGTGTACGGTAACACGGTCATGTACTCACAGGTGATAGAAAAGGACCCCTCTGTGGTAGAAGACTATGATCCTTACCGAAGCTGGCACGGGAGTCAATATGGCAGTCGATACCCTTCCTCCACTATACACTCCACGAGGTATTGATATAAGTATTTTATTTGTGCATTTAATATCATACTAGTAGTTATACACTTACTAATTATTCGTTTCGTACATTAACATCAATTATTATTTATTATCAATTATTGTTATATTTCCTATTTAATGTATATCGTTAAGATAATGGATGGATTAAGTTTATTAAAAAAATCCTTTCACATATCATATTATATAAATGTTATTCATGTATCTTTTTTGAAATAAATTTCCTAGTTTCTAAATAGAAGTTACTTATAAATATTTTAAGTACGTAAGTTGCAAAATTCAAATTTTAAGAGGACATCATTTGAGTAATGAACCGGGTCTTCCCGCCGCAAGGACCGCATTCCGAACCGGAAACAGCATTCTCAGAAACAGACAGAGCTTTTAGCTTAATAATTACGATTCTGAAGTGTTTGTAAAATGTTTGTGAAAAAATATAGTATTAAATTATGAGTTTATGTAACTAAGGATCTCTTGCACTGAATTCTTAATTTGGTTTAACTATTTTAAATATGTTTAAAAAATGACAAACAGTATCTACCAATTTTTTGACTTTATGTAAAGACATCACAATGAAACTAAGAATTTCGATGCTAGCCACAAAGAGAGTGGGAACAGTTTTAATTATATCTTAATGTTGACTTCCAATAATATTCTTTTTAATAATTAATCAGGTCAGTATCGGACAACAGCGACCACTACGCCATAGTACAATCGAGACCGGGGAGTCGACACTCCGGTATGCACCGAAATAGACACTGATTTTATAGGCAAGTACTTGTTTTATTACTATTTTATAAAAAAAATATATAAATTCAAGTTTCCTATTTCATTGCGTTTTCAAACACAAATTACAATATCGCCTACAATTTAATAAGGTTTTATTTCATGTAACAAGGAAGCCACAATTTATGACATGTTTTACGGATTTAGCTATAAAAATACTAATTAATTATATATTTAAATTGCAGGTTTGAACGAATTATCTCATGGCGCTTTATAAAAATCTACGTCATATTAAGAAACGTGATAATGTATATAACGTAGTGGGTATATTTTAATGTAATTAGTTATAACTACAAATGCATGATCCGTACTTGACTTTATAAAAACTTTACAGTATAAATATATATAAACTGACGATTTCCAAAAAAAATCAGAAGTTATTTTTACTTACTTCAAAGTAAAATCTTGTGCCATTTATTTTCATATATATCACATATTATCATTTACTTAAATGTATGCTACTTGTGATTTATGTTTGTTTATGATAAAGAAATCATAATATACATGTAGTTGATAACTGACAGAAATAGACTTCCTATTGGGTACCAAAGATTTAAATCATAAAATAAAAATGGATAATTTGATTTAAATCTTTGTTAACTATTATTTTCTTGATTTGTCTCGCAAAGAAAAGTTATTTTCTGAATAATGCAACGAAATCTTAGAATAAAAATAAAATAATATCTGATTTAGAAATAAATATATGTATATAAAAGTTGACGAATAATAACTATATTTCAACTTTAAATAATTGATATACCAACTAAAAACAATATTTTGCAATCAATCCATAGGTGCTAAAACGAATTTTATTAAAGTTTAGGTTGGTTTTGCTGAAGTCTGCTTTGGAACTGCCAATTTTGTAGAAAGTATTTAAGATGTTTTTAATTAATAAAAATATGGGCACAACTGGTGCATTTAATACAATTTAACCACATCGATACTGTGAATTTAGATAGTAATTAACAGTATTAACTTTATGCAATTTTTTTGTTTATTATATTTTATTTTTAAAACGCTTACATATATTTCAGAAAGAACAAGTGTAGGTGTTGTATAATATTAGTTAAGTTCAGAATAGTTAAGTTAAGCTTGTTAAGCTTTTTCTTTATATATTCTCTATCTCTATTTCTTTGATCTACATAATAAATATGGTGTTTGGTGTTTTTTTGATATTGAATATGTCTATTATGAATATGAAGCCAAAATAAATACTTAATCCTTTTTTTTAAGAAAGCAATTTCGTTGATATTTAAAATTAATGTTTCTGATAAATTGAATTTATTATTTTTTATTTATATATCAAAAAGCACAAAACTTATTATTTACAACTATAATAAATTATGAAAATAAGGTTTGCCAAATTTTTCTTTGTTTCGACTGAGTGTCGTGTCTTCAACATGTATTTAATATCCGTCCATTGTATTTATGTACTTAAATTATAAATCTTGTAATAATTAAGAATCTCTGTTTAGATGATACTTTTCTATTATAAATGTTTAGCTTAATAAAAATTTAAAATAAACAAATTAACAATGTTTTTGTTTTTATATTTTCATAACATAACTATCAACTACTACGTGAGTTACATCACAAATCATATAATACTATACTAGTACAGATAGTGCATCCCATACAAATATTTGACATCGCTGTCCGCGTTTACTCAGCGGGCTATTTTTTTCTCCTAAAATGGGTAATAGATGGCGCAAGTAAGAATTGCAAAAAAGGCGACATTTAGCGACTCAGTTGTAAACGAAAAGGTTCTAAATGATAGATGGTGATAAAAGCTAAAGTATCTATCCCTAAGCTACCGCTGCGCAATATTGTAGGTACCTCTATGTAAAGCCTCTCAAGGCCACTATGGCCTTAAATATATTAATTACATCTAACAACTTTTTATTATATTGAGTGCCATCTGTGAACAGAGTATACATAATTATTATCGAATATCGTGTTATCACAACGTAGTACCTATTATTGCCGTCAGAAATACGAGAATATTATTGAATTTTATATATTTTTTAAATATTATGTATTTGTTCATTATCTAATTTTCCCTTACTTTAAATAATTCTTTAAAATTAGGTTAAACACTTTTTTCTTTTTTTTTCTGTATTTTGAATTTTAGGTGAACATTAAAAACAAATTGATACATATCACGCCATCTGTTATAATATTTTTTAACTAATTTTTACTTTGTTCGTAATGAGACCCCATGGTTACATTAAGGGATTTTAAATAAAACTATCTTTTATGAGAGAGACTCTTACGGGATAGACCTCTTCCGTGACCATGATTGCTGTAAAGCATTCAAAACGTCGGGAACCAAAAATCAAAATAAATCCGCAAAATAATCCGAAGAGATAGTTCTACTTAAAATGTGAAATATTCGCCAAAAACTATGAAAGTATTACATAAAGAGACAAAAATTACTCTTGGTATAGGTGAACACGAGTAGTGCTTCAAATTTAGTCTTAAACTAGCGTCTTACCCTAGCTTTGCTCGGGTGCGTCCTTAGTTACATTTTTTTTTGAGCAGAACCCTAAATCTTTTTCTGAAATAAAAGTAGCCTAAGTTATTCCTTGTAATGTAAGCTATCTGCCAGTGAAAGTTCCGTCAAAATTAGTCCAGCCATTTCAGAGATTAGAGCAAACAGATAGACAGACAGAAAAAAAATAAAAATTGTGTTTTTCTTATAAATACCGTATATAATTTCATATGCATTTAGTAAAAAGCTTTTACTTCGACATTACAAACAGACACTTCAATTTTATTTATTTGTTTGTATAGACAAATGGTAATTAATGGTCATTAAAAGTACCTAATTGTCTAAAAAAAATATTTATGTATAAACTTAGCTTAAGTAAAATACATTTGATAATCAATTTTTAGTGAGTGGTAGGAAAAATAAAACTAAGAATAGAGATGCATAAATACTTTATTTAAAAGTGTTTTACACTACTACAGACAAGGGGAATTACATTTAGTACTTTATATACATTATACACTACTCTATAGTCCATTTTTTCTTACGTGTCCTAATTGGTAAACAAACACTACCATGAACGAAAATCACTTGTTTTCGGACAATCATACATTATAAATTTGGTTTTATCGTTTATAACTATTTCAGAAACACACACGCTACGAATTACACTAATAAAAGCTGTTAATTATTGATTTAAACACATTATTTTTGCTAAAATTGAAATATTGACAGAACCAACTTCCAAAGATAAAATATGAACACAACATTTTGACGTTTCGATACGCTACTTTGTCTTTGAATTATAGAGATGTACATTTAGAATGAATTATCGAGAGTGAAAACTGAACTTATTAAAAATAACAATATCTTTAAATTACAAAGTACGATATTTTGTTCAAATTGTTATTAGGCTTAAAAATAGTAATGTCTTCTGTAGAATATAGAAGATTTTTAATTGCTTTTAATGAATTTATACTTATTATTTATTTGTTATTGTAATTATTATTATTTCGTATCTTATTGCACAGTTTATTAAAACGGAGTGAGGGACTTCCGACCGCTTTTTGCTTTTTTAGGTTAAAGTTTTAAAAATGAGTTTATATTAAGGCCAAAAAAATCTTAAAAAAACTTTCACGTCATTGATTTTAAAATAGACAAGTGACATTTTGACAACTTTTATTAAAATTTAATAAAGACAATTACAATAAAAAAGTTATTGATGAAATGGCCGCTCATAAAAATATAATTGTTCTGCGCCTTCCGCCGTATCATTGTGAATTAAATCCAATAGAATTAATATGGGCACAATTAAAATCACATATAGGAAAAAATAATAAAAGTTTTAAAATGGCTGAAGTCAAGGAGCTAGTCAGAGAAGGATTAAGAAAAATTGGTACGGCGTCTTGGATAAATTGTATTGAACATGTGAAAAAAGAAGAAGACAAAATGTTGCAGCTTGACGGCTTAATAGATGCTGCAACAGATACACCGACCCCTAATTTTATAATACATATATCAGAAGAGTCCAGTAATTTATCATCGGAATCAGACTAATAAAATTATTAAAATAACTTGTCGTATTATTTCTACCCAATACTTTACGTTCACTGCATAAAAATTAAAAACCATTAAGTTCAGTCATTCATTCGTCATGCACATCTCTATGAATTATCTCTGGTCACCTGTACGCCATATTTGTTTACTATTTAAGACACGTAAGAAAAAATAGACTATATACAAGACTGTGATAGTGAAATGTTAATTGATTCTCAAACATAATATAAAATATTTATACTTTTACTACATACATGTTAAGTCTTTACCACGATGTTTTTTCGTAGGGCATATGCAAAGTTTGATTGTCGAATAGAATACAGATTATCATTAGTTACAATTTAAAATAGACAGTAATTTTTTTTGTTTATTTTGTTCCTAAAACAGTAAACAGTATATAATTTTTTTCCACGGTTATTCATGCGACTAGTATTTTCGTTAATTTTTTCCGTAAAACTGAATGTAGACTAGAAAAATATGACACAGTATAAATATTTGTATTACAGTCAAAAAGTTTTCAGAATTATTTTGATATCGGTTTCTTTTTATTATGACAAAGATATTTTATTATTGTAAAATATCTTAATATGCACATGTTGTTCAATGTATATGAGGTAGGAATATACTTGTATAAAAATATAAAACTATTTCATGATATTGAGAAATTTTCTTAGATTTACGCGAATATTTAACATTTTAAATAAAACTATCTTCTCTAATCTAAATCCGAAAAGATAGTTTTATTCAAAAGATATTGAGAAAGTTTTCTTTTTGAATTATCTATAGTATTGCGACGATATTTTATTTAAATTGATACCAAACCCAAATACAAAATTTTTTGGAAACTTTTTGACTTGTAAAAATTCTTGATAATCCAACAAAGTTATATTAAAGTGGTAACTATTATTTACAACAAAATATATCACAATGTAATGGTAATCGTTATTTATGGCAAGTTACAATAGCAAGTTTTAAATTTATTAAATATGGCAATTTCAAAAGGATTATAGATATGCATAAGTACTACTACATACAAATACTACCAAAATTAAAAAATGGAATGCGCTTTTGAAAAATCTACATTTCCATACTAAGTATCATTTAATCATTATTTGTATAATTTACAAGAGCATGAAAATGACATTAACTATATTAAAATATTTAATATATAAAGCACTAAGATAAATATTTAAAAAAATGTATTAATAATTATTAAAATATAAAAAAAATAGAAAGAGAAATGATAGACAATATTAAGAAAAATATTTTTAGAAACCATATTTAGTTGAAGGAAGTTCAGATGAAGTCTTGCACATTATGATTATATCGCTTAGTCCGTCGAGTTATTGTTTGATAATTTATCTACAATATTGGCCACAACACTTAGTACACACGAGGAAGTTTCAACGTTCACGCCATTGTATGTTAAAACAAGCGCAATTAAAAACTTTTTATTACAACCTCTTTTGTTTAATTAATATAGATGAAATAAATAACGATTATAAAATTTCAAATTCGACACTATCCGACAGAAAGACACACAATAATTAATATTCCTTGTGTGCACTAAGCGTTAAAATAATTTAATGTTTAGTTTCCTTTTTGTCCAACAAAGCATTAGTGAGCTGCTCGTATAAGGAACGTTTGTATATACGCGGCTGACCGTCGCGCAGCCCGTGGGGATACAGCCCGAATGTTGTGAAATCATCAAACCAGCTTGTAGTCGGCTATGAGAATAAAAAATGAATAATTACATATTAATCAAAAAACTTTGTACATGAAACGATGGATGGATGGATGGACGGACGAAACACTTAATAACTTCTCATATCTTATCAGTTACTCACCCTCGCTCCGCTCAAGTTCGCCCCTAGTTACTTAAAAAATGGGGAGTGGGGGTAGGAGGGTGAAAAAATTATACGATCTCATTCTCATACGGTCTACCAAATATACAAAAAAATCATTAAACCACAAACACCGTGACATGAGATATTTATACTCGTATATTAGATTAGTAAATTAAGGAAAATTGACTCGGAACACGACATTGTGATATGGTAAATATTTTCTGAAATCTCATTACTAATAACTTAATTATTTTTATTTTGTTAGCAGATTATATTAATAAAATACTTAATAGTAAAATAACAAATTCGCCTTCACTTTTCTCATTGTCTCGTTCATCATTATTTATCATACAAATTCATTGCATCGTTAATACAAAATTGTGAAATGATAGAAAGTATTAACATTGTATTATGGAAATCTGGTTTGGTTTAAATATAATAAAATTAGTGTTTTGACTAAAGACAAGTATAAAATATTACAAAAAATATATATCTTGTAGTAAACTCGTGGGGTCTGTAAGTGGCCATTTCAACCCTCAGGGGTTCACGAAACTTGAAATACCCTGATCTAAACCTACCAAAGGTTGACAGTATCTATACTATAAAATGATTTTCTATATTTCACAAAGCTAATGTCACTTCAGTAGATTTTATCATTAAACTTCGATAACAAAATCGATCGGCGAGCGATAAATTGAAATGAGAATAAGCGCCCACGAGTCAATTGAGAAAACCCGATTGACGTCAGAGTAATCCCACCGAATGACGTAAACCCTTATTCATGGAGGCGTTAAAATTGAACTTGTTTCTCAAATTCACTTTGACAACTTATCAAGCTTCTTGATATAATTGTAATAACCAAGTCTAAGATGATGCTATTTTTATTTCAGATCGATAATTTCAGCAGTTAAAATTTATGATAAATCAAGCTTCTTTAGAATTACGCTTAATATATTTTTAAATCGGCAATAATAAATCTGGTTATGCTCTATAAATAAAAAAAATGCGTGTGTGTAACCTTTACGCGCGATTGAAGTAAAATTTCTTTGGCATTGCGGCAGATACCGCCATTAATTATTTTAAACGAATGAAAATATAAGTATAATATTTTTTATAAAAAAATGTAATTAATATTCATTTTCAGAAGTAATCATTATTATAACATTATTAATAATAAATATATATTTTTATAAATAATTATTATTATAAAAATATGAATATGTTTTTAAAATCATTAATAATAAATTTGACTCTTCAGAAGGTCATATATTCATTGAAATCTCATATCAGTTGAGAAATTTAGTGTAGAGAAATTTTAAATATGTTATTTATATTTATAAGAATAACATTATATTTGTTAACTAGCTGTACTCAAAGATGCGTTATTATGGCTCAGTCTGGATAAATCTAATAACAAGTTAGAGCAGAATGGATAACGCAAAACATTTTCCATACTTAAATATCCAACCATCTGCTCCAATTTTCAAGTTGATACGTTGAGCAGTTCATACATTGAAGCGCCATCTAATGGCGAGTTCCAACACAGTGGATAGCATAAAAAAGAAAATCCTCGCGAAAAGTGATCGCCCCGTGCTTGAAAATCAACCATAATTCACTAAGTTTAATCGATATTGAGGTTCTTTTTTCAAAGTTATATAGATAGCCTATAAAATCCAAAAGAATTTTGCAACGGGCCCATAGATTTAAAGATTCGCACGATATTTTGTAAGTACTCGTATAATATTGATGAAGCTTATCTAACATCATGCTATATCATTTAGTAGCAAAGTAATTATATATAAATAAAGTGAGCGAGCGGATATGCGGGTAAAAGAAAGTCAATAAATTTTGCCTTTTTGCATTCCTTCTCTATATAGACTTTAACTATGCCAAAGCTCATCCTTTTCTGTACATGCAATATGTTAAAAAAGGGGTTTTAAGTTTTTGCTTCACGTATTTATATATAGATAACTTGCTCTATGTGAAAAAATTCTAAAATAACCGGCTTTTGGAGACTTGTTTACAATGTATTTATTATATTATGCGTAATATACATATGTACAATTAAAACTCACCTCAAGTTTAAAGTTGACAATTCTAGCAGAAGTTTGGTGTTTGGGAACAGTGACGACACGAGACACCGGGAAATACCCGGGGTGACTCGCCGTTACCTCATAGTGCCCTGGGGTCAGGAGGCGATAGTAGTCGCCATATGATCCTGGAGATAAAACATTGAGACTAAACATAAACATTGTCATTATCATATTTGACGACCCGTTTGGATCAGTTTGTAGTGATCCTACTTGTTGTGCCAGCGGTAGCGGGTTCGAGTCCCACTAGAGTAGTCCAGTCATGGGTGTTTATATTTATAATATGTACGAATTTAAAGTTATATATATACTAGCGGCTCACCCTCGCTTCGCTCGGGTTCGCCTCTAGACAAACAAGAACAAATCTATCCCACGGAAACCGTACATTTTTAAAAGTAGCCTGTTTGTTATTCTGATGTATGAACTATATTATTGCAAAGTTTCATTAAAATCCAATCAGTAGTTTTTGTGTACTAAGCTGTATAAGTTACTATAGTTTTTTAACTATCCCACAGGAACTCTTTAATGTTCCGAAATGAAAAGTATCTAAAATGTCGACCGGAGATATAAGGTACTACCACACAAAATTTCGCTTAAATCGGTCCACCAGTTTCGGAAATTAGCCCGTACAAACAGACAAACAGACAGACAAACAAAAAAATTGAAAAAAATCTGGATTTGTTTTATTTCCCTTCTTACGTCCCCCTGACTGGGTTTTTAGTTTTTTTTCTATGTACAGGCATTCGACCTCTATAGTTTCATTAAATGTATAGATGTGTAGTGTATCAAATATCTGGTATCCATAACACAAGCCTCGTAACTTACCATGGTACTAGATGATGCTGTGTGTTAATGTCCCAACATATTATATTATATCATTCAACTACAACAGCATACTTATATTTTGTTAACGCAAATAAATTATTATAATATAATATTTTTAAGCGCTTTAGTATTGTTAATATTTTTACAGCGCTAGTCTCATTAGCAGAATTTTCATTTTTAAACAATCAGGTATTGATGACTTTTAAGAGATGATATCAAGAGGTACCCAATTGTTGTGTTTAAAGTATTTAAATTAACCTTTTATAACATCAATAACAACAATATGTTCAACGTAGTCGTTAACGAACAGTTTACGGCTAGATTTTATTAGTTACGTAAATATTGATTAATATTTACTTTGCGAATTATTTGATTAATATCTTAATGAAGCGTTGCAAATGAAAAACCTAAAACGTGGTACGTTTTATCGCTAAATTCCAATATTAAAATTTAATCAAATATCTATAATATATAAAGGCGAGGAACAATATCAGGTAGTCACTTTTGAGAACCATTTGTACGAATTTTTAAATATAGATTTACGTCCTAAATATGAATTTTGTTGAAACAGTGCAAACTGCAATGGGTCGACGTAATTTTTACAAGGAAAAATATTTATTGAATTGACATCGGATACTTTTTATACCGACAGATATTTGTACGTTGCAACATGTTGCATGGAAAAGAATCATCAGTGTTCGTATACGAGCAAAATGTGTAAAAAGATAGCATTTGTATAACAAATTTATACAATTAAAATATGTATTTTACAGGAATATATAGTCACTATACTATTACTAACAAGGATTTTCCCGTAGAATTAAGGTGTTCTCCCATGGTCAAAACGACTCTCCGACTATCTCCGTACAAAAAAATCAAATCAAGCCGTCGCTCTATTTTAAAATGTTGCTAAAAATTATTTATCTTCGGTTTATCGCTATATTATAAAACTTACTTCTTTAAAATCGAAGATAAATAATAGTATAATTCATACTACTTTGTACTAATATTATAAATGCTGAAGCTTGTAAGTGAATTAAAGAGTGATTGTTACTACTTCACGCTCCAACGCCTGAACCGATATAAGTGAAATAAAGGAAGAAAGATAGTTTTTTTTTTCGGATTAATTAATACATTGGATACATAATTTTTATCAACGTACCAACCACGTGAGCTATCAAAAACCAGTATACATGTTATTTTATGTACTTATACAATCAAAACTCATGTATAAACCTATTTAAATTATACGCTAGGAGGGAAAATGTTTTTTGACTTGTCAACGACATAAGGCCGTTAAAAGCCCTTGAGGAAATGTGTTATCTGGAAATAAGCCAATTGACATCATATTCTTTAGGCCGATGACCAAAGATACTAAACACTGTCCACAAATATCTCCCTCTTATTGATATAAAAGACACCACAGCGATTTTCTATACCTACTCAACCTTCCAAGATAACATCTAAGAAAAAACAAAATGAATTGAAAACCTGAGTTTTGCATCTTTTACCTCAATATTTAAGTTTTTTATTTTATTTCCCTAATAATGGGTTAGTAAAATATATAAATTTGCTAACGTCTTAATATAGTCTCTCGTTTTTAATTATAGAAGGACAATCAAATTTTATTTAATAATTTGAGTAAGTAAAATGTTGTAAACATCCAAAAAAACACCCAGAAAAAGTTCATACATTATACACAATCGTGTTCATGATTTAATAAAACCTGAACTTTTTAATTATCTTTGAGCCCATGCCACACACACAATACCAAATACATACATAATGTACTCTTCTTAGCTATATACGTGATAGAATAGTTAAAAGATGGTAAGCTTCATATTACCTAACTGCTTTTGCTAAATCTCAGTATTGTAGTTAATTTCGTGTTTATATGTCTGTTGATGATATACAAAATAAGAAAATGTATAATTATACTTGAAACTAAGTAGTAAGGAAAGGTAGAATTCATATAAATTAAATTTGCATTAGAAAGATTGTTAAGAGTTTTAGTCTCTGTCTTTGGAATATATTGAACAGCTAATAAATAGCTTAAAAATATGTAATAATAATAAAAAAACAGATGTTTGACAATAATCAGTTCGAATAACCGATACAGTTTTAACTTGCGGTTCAATGTGCTCTCTTATAAAGCGAGGGTCATATTTAGTGGCTGTGGAAATAATATATACATACATGAATGCGGGCGAGGCGGTCAGTAAGTAAAATCATAACTTTAAATTTTAAACTAGCGACTCACCCTCGCTTCGCTTCGGGTTCGTTCCTAAACAAAAATAAATCTATCCCACGGGAACCGTACATTTTTCCGGGATGATATATAGCCTATAGCCTACCTCAGTTACCGGGCTATCTAACGCAAAAAACATTTTTAAAATCGGATTAGTAGTTCCTGAGATTAGCGCATTCAACCAAACAAACAAACAGAGAAACTCTTCAGCTTTATAATATTAGTATAGATTAGAGCCAATAAAATATAATTCTGAAATTGTAAACAACAAAACCGAGGGACTTAAAGAGTAGAACGAAGAAGTCAATGTAATCAACAAAAATGGATTACTTGGTCCGCCCACATACCGGAGAATTAATTTTGTAACTAACTAATAGTCCGACAGAGGAAGCAAATAGTGACATCAAGGTCCACCTAAATACGCTTCTAATGTTACATAACCAGTAATTGAACAAACAGTAAACGCAACGTTCATTAGGTAATTCAACGCACGAGACAAAAGATGTTGACATTCTGTCCAGATAAAGACATTATGCACAGGATTACAGACAGATACCTTGAATAATGCTAATCTATACATATAATAAAATTGTAACTAAGCCGAATCTGTACATTAAATATTTTTTGGAAAATCTTATTGAAATAAACATTACGAGTATTATCGATAAAGAGGCCGAATTTTTGTCTGTCTGTCTGTCTGTTACCGCATCACAGAAAAACCACTGGAGGGATTTTGATGAAATTTGGTAGGGTGATAGCTGGTTATCCGGGTCGACATATAGGATACTTTTTACCGCGGGAACGTATCTCATTTCTGAGAAAAAATACAAAAACTGCAATGTAAGAGTTTACTAATATGCAATTGGTTTTTGGTCATCTGAACGCGGGCAGAGCCGCGGGCAATGCTAGTAGTATATAAAAAGTTTTACTGACATACTATTCTAATAGTAAATATTCTTACAAACTTCTATACGCAAAAGTATTTATATAGTCAAATTACATATGGATAAAAAAGACGTCGTAAATATATATATGTGAATACAATAAATAAGCTTTTGGTAAATTGAACTACATGTTGACATTTAGGGTGAGATTGTGAGGAAGGCAAACTAGCGACAGGCTACCTGTCACTCAACAGTTCCGCATCCGTATGAAAAGCATACTCTAGAGATACTGAGTAGACAATTTAAACTTTATTAATGAACTATATATATATATATATATATATATATATATATATATATATATATATATACTATAAAATATGATAAAGAGACAGAATGTGTTTGTTTGTTTGAACGCGCTAATCTCAGGAACTACTAATCAGATTTGAAAAATTCATTTTGCATTAGATAGCCCGTTTATTGAGAAAAGCTATAGATTATAATATCATTATGCTCCTACCCAAGGGAGGGCAGCAGTAACCATAAATGTCAACAAATCGGACAGACTTCCATATATTGTTGTAAAACTATACTGTAGTAAAACCCGAGCGAAGAAGCGATGTTTTATAATTTTCTATATTACTGTTTTTAGTCATCGTTTTACATAGGTACAGGACAAAATACATATCCTCAAAATATATGCTTAACTAATAACTATGTATAATTTAGTGATTCATCTTTTAAACATCAAAATTCAATCCACATTACACAATTTAAAAGTATACAATAAACTTATTAAAATATAATTCTTCGCAACAAAATACAAGCTATCAATTATTGCATTTCCTGGAATGTTTGACTTCGATACGTTATACGAGTACGAGTGAATATCGGTCACAGTAATAATGAGACGGGATGTTTGTAATGTGTTTAGACAGATACATTATCAATATGATTTTAATTAAAGTTTAATAAATAGTAACCACTAGCATCATTTTTATTATGAAATTCGAAAAAAATACGAGTCGTCTCGTGACCGTAGTGCTTGCAAGTTTTCCCAAGATATCGGCTGTTAAATAATAATAGTATAAAATCGGACACACAATGTTGACGACTTTAGAACCATATGACTCAACAAGTATAGACTTAACAAAGCCTACTATCAAATATCAATAATCTCAGAGTATAATTGCTGTGATATACGGACAGAGGAACATGATGAAATTATAAGGGTTTCGCTTTTGCCTTTTGGCGACGGAATCCTAAAACCTCGTAATAATTAATGGATATTACGCGGTTATAGGATTTCATTTTAGGTTTATTCAAATAATAAAAATAATTAATTCAATTATTTATTATGGTTATTTCCTTATTGTTATTCTTGTTTCCACATTAAAATATTGAAGCATTTAATGTAGGCATGTACATTGTACATACTCGTATATGTATAGATAGTAAGCTAAATATAATTTAAGAAGCTAATTTACGGCAAACAGGACATATCTACCTAAAAGCGTTTTAATTGGGTCGTAAAACACAATTGCTGGCAATAAAGCTGCTGCTTATTTAATTATTCTAGTTTACCAAGCAAAGCACGAGCTAAATTAATTAGGAAAAATTAATATACGAAACATTAATTTCGGCCCCATTCTTAAACATTAAAGAATACAACTATATCTAAACACTTATTCAACATACATATCTACACAATAAATACTATCATTATAATATTATATAAATTTAATAAATACCTATATATTTAAACACTAAATTGCGTAGTTATTGTAGATGCAACTTCCCCAAATATTATTTATTTTAATATGAATATTGCACTTGGGATTTTACAAATGGTTATAGGTTAGGTATAATATAAACACTGCAGTTGATAACATTAATATTATCACACAACTAGCGACTCACCCTCGCTTCGCTCGGTTTGTTCCCTAGGTACGATTTAACGGTTAGTACGGAATAGATAGACTATATACATTATAATATACATATAGGTAATAGGTATAAATAGGTATGAGTTGTTGTGGGTTGTATTATAACGTATTTTTCAATAGGAATTAGATAATCTCCCGCGGTAAAAAGTAGCCTATGTCGTTCTCCAGCTCTCCAACTATCTCCACACAAAAATATGCAAATCCGTCGCACTGTTTCGATTTGAAAGAAGAACAGACAAACAAACACGTAAATAAACCAGCAAACACACTTTCTCATCTATAATATTATATATTAGTATGAATTTATATAAGATAAACTATATATATTCAACGGTTACGTCACCTACTAAAGATATAACTTGAATAAATTATTGCCGTACCTAAGAATCTTTTTGCAAATAATAATAATAATTTCGGTCTTTTTAACATCCCACTGCTGGGTTGGGCTTACCAACAATGACAGCGGGATTTGGCCGTACTCCACGCTAGCCTAATGTGGGTTGGTGGAATATACATGTCTTTCAAAACTTAACGTTTAATTGAACATACAAGGTTTCTCATGTTCTTTTATTCCGCTGTGTTAGCAGATGGCTATCATGTTGAAAATGATTCTCATATGAAAATTTCAGAGGTGAGACCCAGGTTTCGCTTTCGCACGCGAACGCTTACACTTAGCTAACACTTTTCATGTAAACGCGATACCAAGGGGCTACCGATAAGTACTATTACTTCTTATACGAAGAGGTTAATGGATTACTTTTTATATCTATCTATCTCAGATATATTAAAATAGTTCTCAACGTCACTCCTCGGTAAACTATTTCTATCCAAAAAAATAATAAGACGGCGACATAGCGTCGTTCTGCACAACATTGCTGTGTGGCCATGAAGACAAATCAACGAAAAAAGTTTCGATTTTATAATATCAGTAAAGAAATATGATAATGGGTAAGTAAAGGGTAGAATTGTTTATAAATAAGAAAATCACAATTAAGAATCCGGTCGGATATCTATTGGTTGCATTCTTTATTTCATTTCAATTAGTTTTTCAAAGTCTAAATTCACTTGCAATCAGGTTAGTTACGAAACGTAGAATTACGTATTTGTAAGTTAGAGAACAGGATAAGAACAAAGAAGATAATGGAACAGCGTTAAATGCAAACAACAATTTTATAAGTAATAAAATAACTCACCTGTGGTTATATCGTGTCTTATAGGCCTCGGTACGGATCCAGTGATATTCACGACGGATATGATAGCATTTTGTATAAATCCAGAATCGTCGCTAACAATTCCTTTAATTCCGGTATGGGCTTTCCAAATAAACGCGAGTAATGCATCCTTATTCCGAATCCACTCCTTTTCCAATTCATTTTCAGGTGTATATTTCTCACAGCCCAACTCTAATGTTATTTCGAATGCGTTTGTGGCCAAATAATTAAAGTCTTGCATTCCTATAAACAAATAGACATTAATTGTTGTGAATTATGTTGAATTATTTAAAATAACTAAAGTACAATCTGATTTTAATACAAAAGTAAGCAATCGAACTCTTTTAACCTGTGATTTTTTTATTTGTTTAGTAGGTAAATATTATCTTTAAATTACAATTGTAATTATTATATTTAAATAAGAAATATCTGCACTACATGTAATTACGTGTCATATGTACTCATTTCGCAAATTGATTTTGCTATTTTATTCTTAGAAGTCTAAAAGACAGACATACGTGTATGTAATCAATAGTTTACAATATTTAATAATATAAATTATAAGGTTATTCGCCATTTATATTACACGAAAGCCCAATACAGTTGTAGGTATATAGAGTTTTCTATGATGGGGCTGCTAAGAACGGCATGACGGTAAGATCCAATGACTATTTCTAATTTGGCACGGGACTATACATATGTATACGATATCTATTACGAAAACCAAGTAAAATAAAACAAATGAAAAAATGTATGATATAATATATTATGCAAATTGGTATATTTAAAAAATCAGACAAGTTTCTGCGGACAGATGATGAAAAACCGTATAAAATTCCGCACAATACCTATAAGAAGTCTACTGTATGAATTCCGATCAGCTAGTTATGATATAACCTAATCTACTATTCATACTCAATAATTGATCGAAGAAAAATGTTTTACAAGTTGTGAATAAATCATATAAATTCTTGATTATAAACATTTGTTATTCATTTTAATACATAAATAATTTCTAATCGACATAATATTAATCTAACATTACATTATCTGTAATTGTAATCCTGCTTATTCGCGAAATTAATGGCCTAGTCCCGCTGGATTACAGAATTAATATTTTGTCGCTACACTTAATTATCAGAAATATGTAAATACTTAATTTAAACAAAACTGAAAACTTATAAAGATAATTCTATAAAATAATCAAAGTTAAGTAAATTTTCAAATAATTATATATTACTGTCGATACGTAAATGGAGAACTGTCAAATGAAATTACCTAGGTGTCTTTGCAATTAAATATTTCCGACATAATATTAGCAAATTAGTAATAAAAAAATGACAGTCAGACAGATATTTTTATGTAGTATTTACAAGTACTTAAAATTATAATTTTATTTAGTATTTAGTAGTAGATCGATATTTAGTAGGTACCCGTGCAAAACCATAAGTAAATGAACAATTCAGTTATTACCCACAATACCTAGTTAATTTATGACAATTTAAATCCGAAAACGTGTACAATAAGTGCAGAATTAGCATTACAAAAACAAGTTTACAGCTCATGGCTAACCACATTAAATGTCAGTGTTGGAGCAATTATACTAAGTTTCCTGTTATATAAACAATAATAAGCTTACTTAACGTAACAAACGCTATAAAAAGATGCTAGGTGGTTAAATATTGTAACCTAAGGGCTTATGCACACCACGTATTGTAAACGCACCGATAACGCGCGTTTTATAAACGTACGTCGCCTGTAAATATTCTACGCGGATGAAACATAAAAATGCAAATTGCTTGCGTTTGGATCGATAAAAACGCGCGACAAGCGCGTGTGAAACGCGTGTTAAAAAAAGTAGTATACATAATTAACAATTTTTATTTGACGGCTTTAAGGTACACTGCTATATATATCTTCGGGTACAGTGTACAAGATAGAAATTCGAGTCCGATTTCAAGAAAATTCAGTATTGATGATGATGTCCTCCTGACCGATTCCGGCCACGGCGGCCAATCTCATTGAGACTAGCCAACTGCGCAGGAGATATTATAGTGCACAAGTATACGCGCAGACACAACAATATAAAACTTAATTTATAATTGGTAGTTTTGCTACAGGTTTTTCTAAATCAATAATCTAAAGTCTTAACCAATAACTTTAATTGCTTGAATAAACTTAAATAACCAAAACAAATCTTCAAGAAGAATCGGACACACAAACGAAAAGGAAGCTAGCTAACTTAAACCAACCTCCTTTTAAACAAATAACTACAAACTCACCTCCTTTCAAGCTGTACCAGGCGGCGCCATTAGTAACGCCGCCCTGGTTGCCGAAGTTGTACGCGGTGGGCAGCGCTGGCACGGCGCGGCAGCCCGGCCGGTTGCGCGACGCCATGTCCGCGTGAGCATTCGCATATGCTAATGCTAACTCCCTACACGACAAATACACTTCAAATAAGTTTAACCTAATGAAATGGTATGAATAAATGGTATTATATTATTATAAACAAGCAACTTAACCCGAGTCTCTAGATGTTTAATAGTAGCCTGTGTAATCCAGGTCAAAGTCTCAGTAGATCATATCTGTGTATTAAATGTTATTCAAATCGGTCAAACAAATTCAGCGTGAAGAAGAAACACACACACGCATATACAAACTTTTCCATTTAAATATAATAATAGTAATAATGTCCTCCTGACCGATTCTGGCTACGGAGGCCAATCTCATTGAGACTAGCCAACTGCGCACGAAATATTATAATGCACAAATGTCACTCTCATACTCCGGTGAGAGTTAAGGCGCAGGACCGACAGTTCTCCGAGGCACGGGGGTGAAACACCACCAACTTCCCAAATCCGGGCTGTTACTGAGGCTTACTATACAGAAAGACTCAATAACAAAACTTGGCACGACCCGGGACTCGAACCCAGGACCTCTGGGTGTGCAGTCATACATGCTAGCCACGACACCATCGAGGCAGTTTTCATTTATAGTAGTAGTTTGATAGCTATATATATATAGCTATCAAACTACTACTTAATATAATAAAGCTGAAGAGTTTGTTTGTTAGTTTGGTTGAACGCGCTAATGTCAGGAAGTACTAATCCGATTTGATAATTCTTTTTACATTAGATAGCCCGTTAAGTGAGGAAGGCTATAGGCTATATATCATCCCGGGAAAATGTACGGTTCGCGTGGGATTGATTTGTTGTTGTCTAGGGACGAACCCGAAGTGAAGCGAGGGTGATTCGCTAGTATGTATATGTGTATATATGTATATATATATATAATTGATAATAATTAATTATGTACAAACATTGTATAGTTCGTTGGTATATTCTATATTGTACCTACATACTTTATTTCATTTTTCAATAAAAGTGGCAAAAATTACAGTTTCCATTTTTAATTCACTTTTTTTATATGAGTAAAATTTTTAATTTAAAAATTTAATATGACTTTAGTTAGTTATTGAGCAAGTCTTTGTCATTAATTTCAAATATTGTTTATTCTCTTTTGATACCATCTGGTTAAAAGAGCTTAAGTCTTTAGGAAACCATCACTCAAAATTAGCAATTATAATGTACCCTAATATAAATCATCTGAAATACAAAATCATATTTAAGCTGAAAAGCATAAAGATTAAGTTTTGGAATAATTTCTATAATATAAGTACACTTAAAACTGTAAACAAAATAATTTAAAACAATCAAAATAATATTAAAAATATAAATTAAATAAAAATATGTTTAAATACAAAAATCATTAAAATATAGATAGTATAATTGTTTACCTAAAAGTATCATCATCTGGACTAGCAGAATATTCTGAAACTGGAGCTCCACTACGACTTTCGTCATAAGGATAATTAGCTACTAAATCTCCTCCATGCATTGCAGCACTTAATACAAAAGGTACTGACATTATCCATCGCATAATAGCCCTCGTCTCAGGTTCCAGCTAAAAATATATATTTATCTAATAAATTTAATCTTATTCATCTTCTAAAGCTATATTTATTACTTTTAACATTATTGATAGTCCTTACTGATTCATATGTTGATTAATTATAATTTATAATACTCAGCTCAGTACTTAGCCAAGGTGGAAACAAAAGCTTACATATGTATAATGGTTGTCAAATGTCATAGTCTAGTATAACAGACAGTTCCAGTAATCATACCTCATCCAAACCAGTCTTTGTTGGACTATATTTAAAATTGTAAATATTTTTTATTAATTTTTATAAACAAAATATGAATTAATTAATAAAAAGATATCTTACCGGAGCAGCAAGACGAGTCAAATCTTTAAGTAAATGGTTGTTATGGCTTATGCCCTGACGTTCCAACTCAAATGTTATTGCATCGAGATCAGGGAAGTTTCTGTTTAAATCCACAGAATTGTTATTATAACGACCAATAAGATAATCTTGACCACCCTAAAATATTTTATATGAATATATCATAATTATTTCTTTTAATAAAGAAAAGGATGACGTTACTGAATAACTTACAGCATCTGTTGATAATTGCCAACCATCAGGATTCATAGATGGCAATAAATGTATGCGTGTGTTATGAATTAGAGTTCTTATGTGGCGGTCGCGCTTATTATATTCATCACAAAGATAATTAGCAAGACCTAATAGCAATTCTCTGCCCAAAACTTCATTTCCATGTATATTTCCAACATATTTCACTTCAGGTTTATCTATTGCAAAAAAACATGATTATTCAATAAATATCTATTAATATATTTTTGAGTATGATCATTTTTAATGAATAACTTACAAGGTTGATGAAATCCTGGACTATCTGAGAATTCGATAACGTAAAGCGGAACATTTCTAACAGACGGCTCTGTTAAAGTATACACCTTAGTAATATTCGGGCATTTTTCATGAACTTCTTCTAACACTAATGGTAATTCCTCGTTATTGTGATGCTTCCAAACAAAATCAGCAGTTGCAACAACAACGAACGCAAAGTAGAAGAATAATTTATACACAGCCATTATAGCGAATAAGTAAAAGTAATATGGATTTTAATTCAGAAAAACATCTTTATATAGGGTCACAAGTTGTAGAAATATTAATTTCTTTAACACAACATTCGCATACGTCCACAAACTCAGCACAGTATCGATCGATTTTCCCGCGATACCCCCACTATACAAATTTTTATATACACATAACACAGTCTACACTTGTAAAATGATTTTATTTATTGGCATTTGGCAGCATTGTTGATTCAGTGTTGTAAGATTAAAAATAAATTTTCCCTAAATTTTTGAAGGAATCATACAATAATATTTATTTTCATTTTATTTCAATACTGGATTAAAGATCAGACTAAAGAAATAGACAGAATAAAGATATTTCCACTATTTAGTTTGTGTTGTTCTACTTTCATTTATTAAATAGTAGGTTTATATATTTTATTCTAATATGTATCTTAAACTCACTATTGTAATGCCATTCGCACTCATATAATTAAGATTTTTATCAATTATTTCTGAAGAATAAATCCTAAATTGTTATTGTATATAAAAAAATACTTTTCATAGTAATGCATGTGATTAATATTAACTCGGCTTATTCTTGTATCAATAATTAAATTAAAATATTTCTTCCAGAAACTTTATTATTTTAAATTATTACATAGGTCTACGATGAGAAAGTTTTTGTAATAATTCCATATACAACATATAGATCTTGACATATATTCCAACTAGCAACTCGCTCTCACTTCACTCGGGTTCAGTCGTCCCTAAGTAAATTCCCCATACAAATTTTCATACCCATTTTCACCCCCTTAAGGAATGATTTCCAGGATAAAAACTATTCTATGTTCTTCCCAGAATCTCAAACTATCTCTGTACCAAATTTCATCTAAATCAGTTCAGCAGATTTTTAGTTTGTCCATTACAAACAAACATACGAATACAACATTATTAGTAATTATTATGGGATTGAGGATACGAGCAATAAAACCACCACACTACAATCACCTTAATACGTTTATTATTTTTTCAGAAAGTTATTACGTCTTTGCAGTTTGCATCCTTCTTTAAAACTAAAACTTTCTCATTCAACACCACCGAACAAAATCTGTCCCTTTCACTCATTATTTCTTTCATTCACACTTCACACATTAGTCATAATAGTTTTTATTTAATTTATGCGCATTCATCCGACAGTAATAAATATTTATTTTATAAGTAATAATTATTATAAAATTATTAACAATAAATATAATATATTTAAATATATAATAATAAATTTGATTCTCACATCTGCGACACTCATTTTTCCAATGTATTGACTGAAATTGAATCACTTACTCCTCAGTCACGTCTAAAGAAGTTTTACTTTAAAAATATCAATTCTCAAACATATTATGGGGAAAAAATTTGCTATAAGTAACCCTATGAACTTGACACTCAATGGTACCAATCAAAAGGAACGTATCATACGTTCAAAAAATATATTTAACCTAACTAAAAATAACACTTCATTTCCAAAATTAACAATATGAGTAATTATGTAATAACTATAAATACAAACTAAAAATATAAAAAATAGAGTTTGGCAAAATATATTTAATTAAAATCTTAATACATCACTAACAGGCAACGCATAGTATACATCGCTGGGTCTAGGTCAGATTTTTCACAAGTAACAAAGGTGACCATTATAAATGGAAGGTTTTTGAATAAAATTTCTAAAAGGGGGTTTAGAGCATGAAAGTTTCCCTCGATATTTGTTCACCTTTTCATAAGCTTATTAGCGTCCGGAAATTCAACCAGGCGTGAAGCACAGAAACGCACTTGGAAGGTAACCCACAACGGCCTAATGAGGTACCATGTATGTTGCTTATCACACAACAACAAAATCGTTCTTTTCTTTAATATTTTATATTGCCATTAAATTATTAAACAATAAATACAATAAACTGAACTTAATCTAGATCTTTCAGTCTCTTTCCTATACCTACATGTAACAAAACATTTAAAATTATAATAAAATTCCAACTAGCAAACCCAAAGACAAATTAAGAGAAACTAGTATTAAGTAAACTGTAGGTTACAAAAGATAATAATTCACAATTCTCATATCTTTTATATTTGATTTATATACCTATCTTTTAAATAAACAGGTATTTTGTAAAACATAAATCAAGGACGTACCTATACGTTACTGACTAACGAGGTGTGACTGTGAGGAGGCCCGAGTGTTTAACATTGCTCCTTAATAAATAATTTATAGTACGTACTAATTCCATTTAAAATATTCAATCTTATATATTATACTTGTTCCGCTTAAGATTTTTATTATATTTAATAATTTCTATGAAGAACCATATACAAGATATCGTTACTCCTACAGCATAAATAATGAAAATTCCCTGAAATGAAAAACATTAATAAATTAAAAATATTTTTTTTTTCCTTTGATAATATAATATAAATCTAAAATAAAACCTACCTCCACATGCCTTAAAGCTAATGGCTCAATATTTTCAACATCTCTCTTAGAACGCGAAAGTTTAACCTCCAATTGAACTTTATAATCCAAGTACTGCAAAGCTATCTGTAATAATATGTTATAACAATTTACCATTTAAGTATATTATTTAAATAAAAAAAAAAAAAATTAAATAACCTGTGTCTCCCATGCCAATAAAAGGCCCGACTCGTGGAGTCGTCCTATAAGTTCGCTTAATTTGTTTGCATAAAATGAACTTTTCCGCATCATCACGACACATTGTTCAAAATAAAATTCTTCGAGCATAATTGTTAAATCAAATGACGCTTCTTCAGTTATGTATTCTCCAATTGCAAAAGTGCCTTTGAAACAAGTTTAATGAGAAATATGTTAAATTAAAATTAACTACATTTATTTAAAAGACATGTTATTACAATTAAATATTTTAATATTCACCACCAGGTAACTTTTCAATACTAAATGCCATATTCCTTGTAAAACTTTTACGCTTCAACTCCTCCGATGGATACGTACGAAACAGTTTTACTACTTTCTTTAGTAAAGGCTATAGAAGAGAACGAATAAATTATAAAAAAGTTTTGATTTTACAAATCATTAAGAAATTATGTAAGTTATACCTAACCTCTTGGGAAAGTGTTAGTGAAAATATCCAGGCGTCATGCGTAGCTCCCCATATAAGTTTACGATCAACAATATGCTGTACTGTGTCAATCGTGGGTTCATATCTAGGCACGGTGAAAGTTGAAGCCAGACCTCCTCCATAAGCATTGTCCAAAACTAAACCAGTCATCATCATCCACCCGACGACGCTGCGTATTCGCCAAGATGAAAATCCTGATTCAGGCTGCGACTAGATAATTTAGATTTTTATCAAAGCTGTAATTTCTAACTGTAATTTGAATAAACAAAATAATAACCTTAGTTAAAAAATTATAATGATCTTTACGATGACATTATAATTTTTTTTACTTTTATCAAATTATTATTTACACTTTGACCCTGTTTTTGCGACAAGTAAATGGTTATTTTAAATCAAATCTATCGATCAATATATCATTAAAAATCGATTTGATTTATCTTTTTTATCTTTTTCAGAATTTTCCCCTTACTTGTGCTGTAAGACCTTGCTTTTAACCTAAATTGACAAATCTAGGTTAACCGGAAGTACTCTATAGGTTTTGGATCGAAAACTTATATGTAAAAATTTGGCAAAAAGCAAGGTCTTACAGCACAAGTAAGGGGAAAATTCTGAAAAATAAAAAAAGTTGAAAATTAAGGTAAATGGTACTAACAAGTTTTCGCGAAAATCTAAATTTGCCCATATCTTTTTATCGTATTGACTCAGGACCTTGATTTTTATACACCTAATAGGGACTACAAACCTCAGTATCTGGTATAAATTTCGACTTGCTAGTTTCACCCGTTCCTGAGATACCACCACCACCCGTTCCTGACACACGGACAGACAGACGGACAAGAGAGTGATCTTATAAGGGTTACTTTTTTTACCTTTTGAGGTACGGAACCTTAAAAATAAAAAGATGATTGAAAATTATGGTAAATCATTAATATTTATGTACATATAGTTATGAATACTGAAGAATAGTATTCGTTTCGCAGCGCTGTAAAACCTTAATTAATGAATAAAATTTAAAAAGTTCATAATGAAAATTATTCCTTAAAAAGCCCTCTATAAAAATGGTCTGATATATTTTTTTTGTAAAATGATCAAAAAAAAGTTATAACGACCAATAGAAAATTTTTTCTCAAATTTTCATCGATTTTCACTTATAACTTCGTTATTTTTGGTTCTACGACTAAAAGTTACTTGACCAAAATTATAGAGAATTTTATTTTCAACCAAAAATGGCGTAACATAATTTTTGTGAGACCTATAGTTTGTCAGATAAACCATAAAAACCATTTGTACCACTTTTTCCAAGATGGCGGCCGTGGGACGAGGGTTACAACCCCACAAATTTGGATTTAACTTTACACTAACCCCTCCTTGATATCTAAAAAATAAAATTGCGTCCTCTGACAAATGCACGCTAAGCTCAAAAAAATGTAACATTTCAATGGACTATTAAAGCTGTTGTAATGAATATGTTATAAATATAATAGAATAAATGCTATCTAAAGACAAAACACAATATTTTTTGCTTAGTGATGTTTACATAGCGGAGAAATAAGATAGTTATAAAACCATTTCAGTCTTTACTCTCATTTTTACCCATAACTCATTCTTTTTGTACCAAAAACTTATATGTCTACAAGCGCTATAAGGTTGATTAAAATGTAAATCAAAAAGATATTATGTACCTACCTGTGTAATCATAATACCAAAAGTAGTCAAAAAAATATTGGTCGAGGAAAATCCTTTTGCTACCATCAGGGCCAAAGATGCATATATAAATGTGAAAAACAAACCAATCCACATATACAAAGTAAAAGGTAATAATGGCATTTGCCAACTAGCTAATAACCTGAAACACACAAAAATATGTTCAATAAAGTTTAATTTATAGAATAAATAAGTAATATATAAATAATTTTTATTACTGATGTTTGCCTGTCTGTTTTTTAATTTACCTACTTGTATTCTGGAGAAATTAAAGATGATTAAGAGAATAAGACAAAAAATTAAAATCTATTTTTCATGAGTATTTTCTTTATCTATGTATTTACTCAATCCAGCGCGACGTCAACCAAGAATAGACTGATTATGATGTGACTTTTTGGTTTGATGTTACATACATACATATATACATATAGTCAGATAAGTTGCTTTTAACGTTTATATGCGTAATTATATTTAGTACCTGGTGACCGAACTTTGCTCGGTGTTCTTTTTTGTTATATCATATTTTTTAGATTAAAAAAAAACTAAAAACTTAAACACTAATAAATACAAAAAAAAAAGTAGAACTTTGTATCCAATATCCAATATGATCCATATAATGTTAATCTCGCACCTTGGTCGCTTGACCACGATGCTTATGCCTGAGTGTAAGAAATACGAACATAAATATCGAACATATTCTGGGTAGAATAATGCAAAAGAAAACCGCATGAAAACTCGAAAACACGCGTTTTCCCAGACATGAGACTAATCCAGATCGATTTTTCGCCCCCGAAAGCCCCCCCACACCAAATTTCAGCGAAATCGTTAGAGCCGTTTCCGAGATCGCCGGTATAAATCTATATATACATAAAATGCTTTGTCCTGACTGACTGATCGATCAACGCACAGCCTAAACCGCTGGTCGTAGAATCGTGAAATTTGGAGGACATATTCTTTATACAATGTAGGCATCCGCTAAGAAAGGATTTTTCGAAATTCACTCTCTAAGGGGGTAAAATAGGGGATAAAAGATTGTATGAAACTCTGTTATTCTTAACGCGAAATGCACGAAAAGTGGTATTTAGCTTGAAGATAAAAAATAAGAAATGCATGTATAAGATTTTTTTCGAAATTCATACTTTAACAGGGTAAAAGGGGGTGATAAAGTTTATATGGGTAAACAATTATTTATGATCAGAATTACTTGAAACTTGGTATTAATGCTCTTTAATACAATTAAATAAATACGTATTTAAGCATTTTTTGAAATTCATCCCATAAGGCTGTCAAATAGGGTATAAAAGTTTGTATGAAACTCTGTAATTGATGCACGGATAATAGCATTTACCTATAAAATGAAAACTAAAACAATACAAATATCTTTTTTTTTTTCGAAATCCATCCCTTAAAAGGGTAAAAGGGGGTTATGCTGTTTATATGAGGAAAAAATTGTTTATGATCACAATTACTTAAAACTTGGTATTAATGCTCTTTAATACAATTAAACAAATATGTATTGTAGATTTTTTTTTTTAATTCAGGGTCTAAGTGGGTAAAACTGGGCGTTGAACTTTGAGTTGTTGAATATATTTAAAGAGAGTAAGTAACATGGCTCAAGTTCTCCGTAAGTGTACACTTATTGTGTGGGATATAAAGTGGAGAACGGAAATTATTCTGAATCCAAAGGAAAATTATGTATATTTTGTCGGCTGGCCACAGCAGCCACAACTATAACAGACCTAGGGCGCGAGAGAGAGGGAACCTAGCTAGAGAGTATCCTGCTATCTATATCCTCCTTCTGAAGGTTGGCACATTTGTAATGAGAAAGTCACCTAAGCTATGTGACGGGATTAGACTGTGAGTAATTCATTAAACATCATAGTGGCCAGTGTGTTTGCTGGATGTGCTCGGGGGGAATCAGAATTCATACCTCTTATACGAACTTATTTTTGAAAATAATAAAGTATGCGTAGCGAAAAAGTTTATTTTTTCCGTAATTTGATCGCGGGCGAAGCCGCGGGTTCTGCTAGTAAATATATAAAGATATAAATATACAAGAATTGCTCGTTTAAATATATTAGATAGATATATTTATATTGTAACGACAAGCCTGCCGACACCTGTGAGTACTACTACACCCTACAAAAAAGCTTCTTCAAACTAGCTTACTATTTGCGATGTCACTCTATTTCTTTATCAACCGACATGAAAGAAGAGAAGGTTCTCAGTTCGGCTATATTTTTTTTTTTTTATGTTGGCTACCTCAGGACTCCGTCATTTATTAACCGATTTGGACAATTTTTGTTTTGTTTGAAAGTGTATATTCCAGTTTCGTCCCATTTAAATTTGAAAAAAGAAATACCTACCTACTAAGGATGGAAAAATACATAACTTAAAAATTTTACTTACTGCTTATTCATTTTGACTTGAAACTTTGCAAGGGTTTCTATTGCCGTTGAAAATGTAGTGATTCAATATTGTCGACCTGATCTGATAGTAAGGCCAGAAGGTGAATAGGTGGAACCCTTCAATGGCTAATAGTAGAAACTTTTGAGTTTGGGCTTATTTTGTTTGATTTAACAAATGCAATACGTTAAAATTGGATTTTAAAACCTGATTTTTAGTGTTACTAATAAATTTTAGTTTCTTTTTAATATAAAAATTGGCATCAAACTAACTTAAGCTGCTTAAGCGAATATTTTATTAAAATATTCACTTACTTTGCTACTTCTATGTCTAAACTAAAAATAAAAACTTAAAAAAAGAAACCGACTTCAAAATCGGTGTTCCAACGTAGATCTTGTTAAGTGGGAGGAAATGGGTAGAAAAAGACACTTTTTCGAAGCCGCAAGTAGCGGCTTAATTTAATTATACTTACCTTGGTGATGGTGCTATGCATGTAATGCCAGTTCTCAAAAATGGAGTTGAAAAATCCATTACAATATATTCTTCATACCAAGAGTATAGTGCAGCTGAAAATAAACGTAAACATTGAATTACTTAAAATAATAAAATAATTTTGGAAAAAAGGTAGGTTTCCTTACTTATGCCAAGATCTGCTCGATCCATTAATACATTTCCTATAATGCCTACACCAGTCATATTGTCGTATATTTCTCCCCATTCTCTTCCATCATCTCCAACTATTTCAATTGTACAATTAATCCATCTGCACAAAGCAAGTATCATTAAAATATCTATATACCTAGAGACATCGCTAGATAATCTTTTTTTGTAAAGAAAAATAATTCAATACAAGATTTCTTTACGATTAAAAAATATTAAAAAAAATATTGTCAAAACCTGCACAATTCCTCGACTATCCTTACTTCCAAGCCATCGCGACCATTAGGTACAATATTGGGATCAAGATCTAACAATACATACGGTGTATAAGTAAACCCTGTGACTTTAACGATTTTTCCGTCTAAATTAGATATATTATGTGGAAATAAATTTGCATTTTTTTCAAACTTTCTTGTGCAGGAGTTCCATCTATCTAAAATGATTGGCTTTTCATTTTCATGCTTGCCAACAAATTGGTGTGTAATGAAGTCGTAAGTATGGCATTCACTTATTGTTTCCGATAGCACAATTATTAAAATATTAGCAACAAAGCTGGTTTCCTTCATTGACAAAATGTTTGTTAACGTTTGTGAACTTTTATCGATGAGATGTTGCAAGGTTGGTAGAATAATTATCTTCCTGTCGCCTTTTCTCACATTACCCAAGTGCACAACATCTTCAAACGCTAACATAAACATTTCTGGGTTGTTTACTTGCACTATATAATCAGAACAACCCATTTCTGATGCATTGAGCATGAGATTTGTAAGCGTTTCATTATCATTCGCAAATATACTCATAAAAGTATTAGGAATTTTAATAAATATATGCTCTTCAGAAACAATCGTAACACAATAAGATAAATTAAGATAGTTGTCAGTCAATATTTGCAATAACATCTCTATAGGCATCAGGACTTCTGGTAAAAATAACATAATTATTATTATTGGAATGATGACTCTTGATGTTACTTTTTGGATTTGAAGGTAGTCAGAATGTGATCCAAACAGTATTGCGCCGTTTTATATAGCTAATACTAAGCGGTAATATTTAGGGTTCTTTGAAATTATTTCAACAATATTACATTACACCTGAGTCCTTTCACACGTACGTTATTTTTATAGCCATGTTATGAACAGGTGCAATATTAAATACTTAAACATTTTTGCATTTAATTATCGACACATAATATGAATACAAACTCATAATGATACCCTAAAAGTACCTACTAATATAAGTTACTCGATGTCTATCCTTCGGAACCGATGAAATATTGACAGGAAATTTACTATACTTAAAATAACAAAAATTCATGTCATGAATCATTACGTTCTCATAATGCCATTTAATGAAATGGTACCTATTTACTGTTACTGTTTACCACTATTAGACCTTTCAAAGGATATTTACTGTATAATTATAGTCTTCAAACTGAAAATTATTCCTTTAACTAGCATTAGTAGTAGTATTAGCCTGGAAAGATCGTAATATTTTGTGACTTTTTTTGTTTCCTGAAAGGCGTTTTAAGCAGTAAGTATCTATGTATAAGAGTATCTCAATCGTAAATTCTAATAGAATATCTATACATATAATAATACTGTAGAGGGCTAATGTCTTTACATAGAAAGAAAATGCTAAAAACTGAGTCAGGGGGATGTAAGAAGAAAAATAGAACAAATCCAGATTTTTTCAATTTATTTGTTTCTCTGTCTGTTTGTCTGTTTGTACGGGCTAATCTCCGAAACCGTTAGACCGATTAAAATGAAATTTTGCATGGTGGTACCTTATATTCCCGGTCAACATTTTAGATACTTTTCTTTCCGGAAAATTAAAGAGTTTCCGTGGGATAGTTAAAAACTATAGTTACTTATACAGCTTAGTACACAAAAACTACTGATTGGGTTTTAATGAAACTTTACAATAATATAGTTCATACATCAGAATAACAAATTGGCTAATTTTTATCCCGAAAAAATGTACTGTAGACTACCTATAATGAAGCGGGTGAAGTCGAAGTAAGGCTTAATATTAGGTATATTTATTTCGGCTAACGTTTTAAATAGAGTAGAGTAGAAATATTTTTTATATCTAATACTATGTTTATATAATTACCTATGTCTTTTAGCTTAACAAAATAAATATTGATAATTGGTAAGATGCCGTGAGGCCGCTAAAGTCACAAGGACTAATGGATATTTTATTATTGTTACGCGACAAGACACACACGGTGGTTAGCGCCACTAATACAACATGACTGAACAATCTTGATATTTAATAAAATATAACTAATAATAATTTAAAAAACCTATAACATCAATCTATAGTATAAATGGGAACTTTAGATCCCCAATGAAGGAATAATATAAATTTTAACCTATTTTTTTCATTCAGACTAATATTCTTATGCAATAAAAAGTGATACGATATTGAACAGTATTTTTTTCATTTTTTTATTTTATTACTAAATTATTACATCTTAACATTCCCTAAAGATAGAAAATAAAAAAAATACAATTTTACCCACCTATGTACGTTAAAAATAAAATTATATAGTTTTTTTTTTAATTAAATGTGTGTGTCAGCTATAATTAACTATAAGCCAACTTGATTATAGCATCCCTTTACAAAACTCAAAATAAGTTATGCCATCTATAGATTACAGTGAAGTCGGTATGTACATTTGAAGCGCTTGTGTGGTCTTTTTTTAGACATAAATATCCCGTCAGTGTTACAAGTGACGCCGACAATATTTTAAACTACTTCTTACGCTTTTGACCCTTAATTTATAAAAGGAAAATTATAATACTCTTATGTCAGTCTATTGATGTAATCGCAATTATTTACAGGATTGTGTAAGTTTCAACCCACAACTTGCTTAGTATAGTATTGTAGAAGTATTATAAGTCTTTTTCTAGATGCCAACTGTAACAAATCTATTTATAAATTAAATGTAGTCGAATCAATTTAGTAATTTAGCAGCGTGCAGTAACCCACAGGTGGGAAGTGTGACACTCCCGTACTTCGGAGAGGCAAGAGCACGTAAAGCCGTCGGTCTTGAGTCCCATAGGAAGGAGAAATCATAATTCAAAGTGGTTACCTCTACACACAATATACAAGACATAAAAATTTAAAACTCAGTAGAATTATTTTTCTAAAAATGTTCATCTTCCATTTTAGTTATAAAATATAAACTATAGGATATTTTACCCTTGTTGAGCTTAAAATACCTAACTCACTTTTAAAATGAAAGTTAAATTGCTTTTAATATGGAATGTCTAAAAAATTGCTGATCTCCCTAAGCTGTTCATAATGTGCAGGTTGTGTAAACAGTAACCAAATACAGAGCAAAATAAGCGCCATAGTAAATAGTAATATAATACTTTCACTGCTCTTTAACACACACGCTTTTTAACTAAACTAATATATGCAAAATAAGTAAACATTATATTATAATACCCATTCTTTAATTCAAAAAGTAAGTTTAGGTACAAAATATTAAAATATTAATCCTTTTTTCTAAGTTTAGCACTGGAAATTTCTATAGACTGAAGCCAATGTGTGATCTCTTCTGGACATTCAGGTTTTGTATCGGCTCCCGGAATGTTTTTTAAAAGTGCAGATGCATCTACATTAATAAGATTCTGCCGCGAAAGTATAACTGCTCTCACAAAACCATCGTTTAATGTGATGAACTTCTGTTCAATATACAGATTTTTATCCTCCCAATATACAAGCTGTAAAAAAAAATATCACTATTATTATGGGACCAAATGGCAACTATTCCGCATCAAACAAAAAAAGAATCACGTAAATCCGATCACAAATCTCAGAAAAATCGGTGTACATACATAAAAAAAAATACCAATCGAATTGATAACCTCCTCCTTTTGGAAGTCGGTTAAAAACTTCAACTGTGAATCAGACTCGCTTGTCCAATTGTGCAATACTTATATCGTTATCATTTTAAAGTTATTACATTTGTTGTTACATTATTTCACACATTATATTTTTTCAAAGAATTTATACAAAGAACAATATACATAACAATAGTTCTAAATACAATTATACAAAGTATAATTAGGTAATATTTTACATTATGTTCAGTTCATAAATTATCATATAAAATACTGACCTTTGTTTCTACTTTGTATGCGCTGAATATAGGTATAGTTCTTCTATACCGGATGCTAGAAGCCCCTTGAAGAACATGTCCATCAACTGCTTTGATATTTTGGTAGATACCTGTTCTATCATAAAAATGAAATCTTGCAAAATCTAGCTCTCTAACATAACGCGCGTTATTCATGTGTCTAAGGAAGATATCCACATCTTGTGTTGTACAAAAACCTGCAAAACAAAAAACAATCAAGGCTGAAGTTCATGTGAAATGATAATAATATTTATACACTAAAATAATAATGTACCTGCTAGCTCTGCTAGGTACTTCTTTAGCTTTGCACTAGTGGCATTGATATGTGAGAAGTTGAATGATTTTTAACAAGTGTTTTGTCAAATACAAATAGGTGTTTGTTTAATAGAGAATTTTCTATCTATTAAACAGAATTTTGATAAATCTTTTACCCCCTGCCTCGTGGCACCGAGTTTATGGGATACGAATTATGCTACATTTCAACGTAACTTCATTCATGAAAAATCATGTACTTAGTAGTTTTTATCATCTTTTCTAGAAAAAACACTATTCTATAAAAAATAAGTTTCCGAAATATTAACACCTCTTTTCCCAGGAATTTTAATCTCTGGGATCATTTTAATTTCTGGGATAAAAGATACACTGATTAATGACTTGAGAATTTGGTAATGATCTAACTAGTTTGTATCAAAATCCATGAATTTCTGCGTAAGAAAATAATTAAGATGTGAACATCTTCCTAGTTCCCTAGGAAACCTATTCTATTTCCACGGCAAAAAGTGCACTAAATAACTTAACATATAATTTTGCTACTCTATATGAAAATCGAGGCAATAGTTTCTGCATATGAAAAGAATTTTCATAAAAATATAATCTTCTTTCCCGGGGAACTTTCGTTTTCCGAGACAAATGTTACATACACATTACCTACACTACATACTCGTATATTATATAGACTGAGTATGCATAACATTATCGGTCAGCATTTAATAAATATTGATCTCTTAGTTGTGTTTCAGATGTGCAGATTTTTTAATTACTGTTTTGTGGTCTCTATATCGTCAAAAATCTTATTTAAAAGTAATTTTCAAAAAATAATGAATATTTGACATGAACGCTCTTCGAACTTATTATATGTGGGTATGGAAAGATATAATAAGAAGATAAGCAATAAATACCTAATTCAACTGCACTTATTTATTTTAAACTAGCGGTAAGTCGCTTCGCTCGGGTGCGTCCCTAGGTGCGTTTTAATATTTTTGAGCGGAACCCTAATTATTTATCTAAAATAAAAGTAGCCAAGTTACTCCTTATACCTAACATCAGCTATCCATAGCCAGTGAAAGTCCCGTCAAAATCAGTTCAGCCGTTTCGGAGATTAGCCGAAACAAACAGACAGATAGATGGACAGACAAAAATTTAAAAATTGTGTTTTTCTCATAATTACCTACCGTATATAATTTCATATACAAAAACTGTTATTTTGATATTACAGACTTCAATTTTATTTACATGTATGGATTATAGATACTTAAGCTAACTTAAGCTCCACAAGGTACATATTTTTATAGCAATAAATTAAGTGGTTCTAGTGGAATACTACTAACATTACAAAAAAAAAGATGTAAATTTACAGCTATAAAGAAGCGCAATACAATTTACAAGTGAAACTCATCTTAGTTTGCTACTTAAAATTCAAATTAACATCAAACATATCATTTTATAAGTTATTTTAACCTAGTAATAGGTAATTATCATATATTCACTTACCGTAAATAGTTGTGGAATCTTTTATACCAGATTTCTTTTGGAAAAGTCTCCCAATGCCTATAGTGAATGCGACTCGAAGGAAGTAATTTACATCCCAGAAAATGTACAGTAATGCTACTATGGTTGCTATGACACAGTACATTGTGTTATTATTTCAGATCACTAAAGTTGTATACGTCCAATATCAATGAGAGAAGAGTACCTACTGTCAACAAACCGGTATATAAGTTGTAACTTGTAGTATACGTCATAATATGCATGAGGAACAACGGTAAACTGGCATGGCGTCCAATATGAAGATCACTATAATTTGTTCGTAATAAAATGTAAAATGATTATGTTACTTTCTTATAACATAGAATTTATCAGCCGTAATAAATAACGTAAGTTAAAAAAAATATAATTATTATAAACACATCTTAATTATAAATATGTAAAAAAGACATAAAAAATACTTACATATAAGACAACTATAGCTAGATTTTAGATTATGGACATATTGTACGTAAGTTTTTAAAATAAGTAAAAAACTAGAAAACAAGACTATCAAAAATGAGTATACAAAAACATTAAGTAGGTCGGTACTCGGTAGATATAAAGAAAAATAAAAATATGCTACATTGTTATCAATTGTACATTTTAATTTTTTCACGTCTGGTTATTGATATGATTAGATATAGACTCTTAAAATATATATAGGTACAGATTGAAGCTTATCTATACATTATACATACGTATAATAACGTTACATTGTTAGTCCAGTTTTGTTTATCTATACCACAGATCATATAATAGTATACTAGTATCTATACATATAATAAAACCGTAGAGGTCTGTACATAGAAAAAAAATGCTAAAAGCCAAGTCAGGGGAATGTAAGAGAAATAGAACAAATCCAGATTTTTTTCAATTTTTTTTATATCTCTGTCTGTTTGTCTGTTTGTACATTAAAGAAGAAAATTAAAAAGTTGCCGTGGAATAGTTAAAAAACTGTATTAAGTTATACAGCTTAGTACACGAAAACTACTGATTGGATTTTAATAAAACTTTACAATAATATTGTTCATACATCAGAATAACAAATAAGCTAATTTTTATTCCGGAAAAATGTACGGTTCCCGTGGAATAGATTTGTTTTTGTTTGTCTTTAATAAATATTAACATTTACTATACTTTTTTGTTTTATATGTTTACTGATAAAAAGGAATGTAACATAGTGCAATAGCAGTCATGACCACGGCAGAGAAAGAAGAATTTTATCTTCCGTGGTTATAATCTTAACGAATCCCACTCACCCCTTAAAGAGAAGTTGTTTTTTATCTTCTATAGTTTTTACACTAATAAATAATATTTAATTCTAAATTAGACGCATATATTTATCTATTAGTACCATCTTTCCATAAAAAAAAAAACTTTTTTGGCGTTTGCATATTAGAATATCTTCCCTTATCTATTATCTATACATATACCTAATAAAAGTCTAACTGAGTCGAATTTGTACAGTGAATACTTTTTACTACGGAATTACGGAAAATATCTCATCTCTAAAAATTTATAATAAACGTTAAAACGGGGACTAACCCGAGCGGAGCGAGGGTGAGTCTATATATATATATATATAGACAAAATATATATTTATTTTTAATTTCATCGTGGCAGTATAAATACGAAGATAAAATAAAAGACAAATTTTAATTCGACACCTTTTTTAATTTCTCACTGTTAATTTTCATACTTAACAACCATTCTTTAATGTATTGTTGGCATTCAGGGGTTCTACACGATCCAGGTAAGTATTTAAGAAGACTGGCAGTAGTTTGCTTACTACTACAGTTATTTGTAATTGGAAGCGCAAATTGGCGGGAGACTATTAAACACCGTATTTTCTCATCATGTAACGTTATTACTTCATGCTCAAGGAATAAAGACCTTTCATCCCAGTACACTAACTGCAAAATAATAATAAATATTTTTTGTTTTTAGAATGTTCTTGAAGTCGAAATCATAAAATATGAAGTTAAGTTACCTATTCAATATTTCTTCTCAATGAGTGCAAACTGCAAAATGAATTAAAATATAAGCATGACTGACTATCTCGACGTAGCTAACGATTGGTTTGTATTTAATATTTTATTAATATTTTAAAATATAATTTCATTATGTATGTATACATATAATAAAACTGTAGAGGTCGAATGCCTGTACATAGAAAAAAAAATGCTAAAAACCGAGTCAGGGGGATGTAAGAAAAGAAATAGAACAAATCCAGTTTTTTTTTTCATTTTTTTTGTTTCTCTTTCTATTTGTCTGTTTGTACGGGCTAATCTATGAAACTGTAGGACCGATTAAAATGAAATTTTGCATGGCGGTACCTTATATCCCCGGTCAACATTTTAGATACTTTTCATACCGGAAAATTAAAAAGTTCCCGCGGGATACTTAAAAAACTTAAGTAACTTATACAGCTTAGTACACAAAAACTGCTGATTGGATTTTAATGAAACTATACAATAATATAGTTCATACATCAGAATAACAAATTGGCTACTTTTATTCCGAAAATATGTTCAGTTCCCCTGGGATAGATTTGTTTTTGTTTGTAGAGGCAAACCCGAGCGAAGCGAGGGTGAGCCGCTAGTTTTTAAAATATATTTTATTACCTTAGTATTTATTTTATACGGTGTAAACAAAGGCACAGTGTCAAAAGACACTGTTAAAGTAGATCCTTGTAATGATCTGATACCAACTTTTCTACTGCGATCATAAATACCAGTTCGGACATAGAAATGATATCTTGCAAAGTCAAGTTCTCGAATAATTCTCGCTATGCGTATAGCTTTGAAGAACACATCACAATCTTGAAATGTGCAAATACCTGTTAAAATAAAACAATTATGATATATTTATGAAACTAGCGCTAGTTTTCAATTAACAGATAAAAATAATTGTTCACAAAATAAATTACAACCAAAATTGAGCATGAAAGGAAACAAAGTTGAAATATTTTAAACATACAGCTACATTTTTTTCGTTTGTACATGTTATAAGCCAATTGAAAGTCTTTAAGAAGTCTCACCTGCCTTCACTTAATGTATTCATTTATGCGAATCATTTTCATAATTAGGTACTTAAATACAATTCGTTTCCTTACGGTCCGCGTTGTGGACTTTGGCCTAATACAAATCTTAAATACAAAATGATGAATGTTACTTACCATAAATGGTAGTAACGACGTTCAATGAAGATTTACATTGACAGAAACGACCACTTATTACTGTGAAAAAAGTTCTAATCACATAATTCACATCACAAAACATGTACAGAAAAATTATCACTAATAGAACATAAAAACATAACATTGTAAATAAGTTACAAATAACGATTGTAACTAAAACCAATTTTACACTATATGTACATGTACTGATAATTATACATGAATAATAAGCACAGAACATGTTAATTAACAATTCAATGAACCTCATATGACACGAATAGTTAGAAATTCAAATTCTATTTATTCAAAGTTAGAAATATATTTATTTATTCTTTGTACTTATTATAAACTAGCCGTCACCCGCCCGCTTTGCTGGGCGTACGTAAATGTTTCTTTTGGTCTTCAGAGACCATAATGTATATTTATTAAGCTTCTCACTTAGAAATTAAATAGTGCCTGGGCGTCCGATATTCTTTCTACGGTTTGTCTGATCAGAAACAGAAAAGACATCTATACATATAATAAAATTGTAACTAAGCCGAATCTGTACATTAAATATTTTTTGGAAAATCTTATTGAAATAGACTTTATTATCGATACAGAAGCCAAATCTATAGTTTTTAGAATTTTTGTCTGTCTGTCTGTCTGTCTGTCTGTCTGTTACCGCATCACGGGAAAACCACTGGACAGATTTTGATGAAATTTGGTATGATGATAGCTGTTTATCCGTGTCAACATATAGGATACTTTTTACTGCGGGAAAATATCTCATCTTTGAGCTAAACGTTAAAGCGTAACTAGGGACGAACCCGAGCGGAGCGAGGGTGAGTTGCTAGTCTATATAATAAAATTGTAACTAAGCCGAATCTGTACTTAAATAAAATATTTTTGAAGTAAAACTTCTTTACGCACGCTTGACTTGGGAGGTAAGCTGATGAATATATATATATATGTTACGAAAAATGTACGTACGTTAGTTGCCATGGTAACCGTTGTTATTGTCTGACAAATGATATATAATATTATATTCTTTCCTTAAATGATATTCTATAAATATATGATTGTAATATGCCTAATATGCGTTATTTTTAGTATCTCACCTATCCTAATTATTTAAAACATAAATTGAATTTCATAAAGAGTACGGATAACTTACAGAAGTTTTACTTCTTGCGCGTGTACACATTCATACAGCACTCTTCAATTTTTTTTGGAAAATCTTATTGAAATAGACATTATTATCGATACAGAGGCCGAATCTGTAGTTTTTTGAATTTTTGTCTGTCTGTCTGTCTGTTACCGCATCACAAGAAAGTAGACAGATTTTGATGAAATTTAGTATAATGATAGCTGGTTATCCGGGTCAACATATAGGATACTTTTTACTGCGGGAAAATATCTCATCCCTGAGAAATCTATACTATACATTAAAACATAAGTAGGGACGAACCCGAGCGAAGCGAGAATGAGTCTCTAGTTGATAAAATATCCCAGGTTTCATTTATTGGGTTTTTTAATAATAAAATATAATCAAGTTACTAGTGTGGGCATACATATATGATGACCATTTAGAAGCATAGTATTTCCAGTATAAAAGGCAGTGGCGAAGGGTCCATACAAGACGATTCACACCGTTTTGCCTTTTACAGATCATCATTCATAATTTTTTTTTGATATTTCAATATTAATAATACATATAATTAGTAATTAAAAAATTAACTCATTATTACTACGTCAATTTATAAAAATAATATAACGCCTACAAAAAATTATAAACAAAAATTTATTTGCGCTCCAAATTGCTTAGGCGTTTCTTTATAGAAATGCGACGATAAAACGTATTTTTAACCGACTTCCAAAAAGGAGGTTCTCAATTCGTCGGAATCTTTTTTTTTTTTATGTATGTTCACGGATTTCTCGAAGACGGCTGAACCGATTTGGAAAATTTTTTTTGTTTCAAAGAGTATTCTTCCCCGGTGGTCCCATATAAATTTTATCGAAATCGGTCAAGCGGTTTTTAAATAAATGGCTTAATCGAATATTATGTTTTTATTAAAAATCTTTCTTCTTACAAATTACTTGCTTGTTACGTCTACACTAAAAATGGAAAAATAAAAACTTTAAAAAAAAATAAAAACCGACTTCCTGGCACTGAAAAGTAAAAAATAACTAAACAGAGGTTTTCATTTAAAATAGATACCTAATCAGATATTTTCCAAGTCGGTGCCAGCCAATACAAATCAAAGCACACCGACTTCGAAAATATCTGATTAGGTATCTATTTTAAATGAAAACCTCTGTTTAGTTATTTTTTACTTTTCAGTGCCAGGAAGTCGGTTTTTATTTATTTTTTTAAAGTTTTTTAGCTTACCATGTTCATACTAAATTGTTTCATTTATACTTTTGGATTGAACATTCTCACGTGACTTTATTCAATTTTAGCATTTTACGCATGCGCACTAATCAAATTTTTGTTACTGGAAAAGCTAATAAAACTAATAAAACTAATCACAAGTAGAATAAGATGTTGAGAAGCTCAACATCTTATTCTACTTGTGATTAGTCAGAAATTACAAACCGTTACTATTTGACAAGCGAGGCGCGCAATATAAAATAATCTCATGCATTTAAACGATCAATTCTTGTATATTTATTTATTTATATATACCGGCGATCTCGGAAAAGGCTCTCACGATTTCGCTGAAATTTGGTATGTGGAGGTTTTCCAGGGCGATCAAGATCCATCGTGGTCAAGCGCTCAAGCGCAAGATTGACAATCACAGGTTTCCGAGTTCGAATCCGAATTCGAATTCGGGGTCGGATACAAAGTTTTTACTTTTGTCTTTTTTTTTTTGTATTTATTCAAGTGTTTTGTTTTTTTTATAAAGAAAATGGTACTTTTGAACAAAAACTCCGAGCGAAGCTCGGTCGCCCAAGTACTATAAATTAATATGGCGGACTGTTATTATCTTAGAGAAATAACATAATAATAACATTGTTATTACTCTAAGGTTATTATTTACTAGTACATAGCGTATGAGTTTTTTTTTGTTTTATAAAGTTTTAACTTGGGTTTAGCGTAATATAGACATTTTGTCCTGTGTTTGTTTGTGGAATGTGTGTGTTTCACATATTTGTTAATTTCGGTGAGTTCTGTTAGTCAGTATGGCATTAATTTGCATACTATTGACTTTAGTTTTCTATTAGTTGTTTAATAAAAGTAATAAAAAGTATGTCGTCAAACTACTGATTTATTTGAAATATGATTGAATTATTACATGAAATGAGTTATCTAAATCGTTCAGCCCTTTTTAACGTCCCGCTGCTGGGCACGAGCCTCGCTTTACGAGGAGGATCAGGCCATAGTCCATCACGCTAGCCAAGTGCAAAGTTTAACGGACTTCACATGTCTTTCGAAAACTTGCTAGGTTCTCTCAAACACGATGTTTTCCTTCACCGTAAGGCAAGTGGTAATCATGTTAGAAATAAAAATATCAAAAGTGCGAGACCCGGGATTTGAACTCGCTTCACTCGGTTTCCCAAGTGAATGCGTTATCACTGAGCTACCACTGCCTTAAGTTGGAGTTGTCTAAATGTTTTCATATTTTGTATTGAAAATGTATGCGATCGTGATAAATTAGAAAAATATTTAGTTTTCAATGGTTATTATTCTCTGATTTCATTTAAGTTTAAAGTGAATTTTAATATGTTAAAGTTATTTAAAATACGTTACGTTAATAAACATGTAATCTGACGCATTAAGTTAAATACTAAATAGGTTATTCAGACACTTTAAAAAACGGACGTATTGCTATAGGATATTATAATTTACTAGCGACTCACCCTCGTTCCGCTCGGGCTTGTCCCTACTTGCGTTTTAAGGTTTAGTATAGGTTTCTCAGAGATGAGATATTTTCCCGCAGTAAAAAGTATCCTGTATGTTGACCCGGATAATCAGCTAACATCATCAAAATCTGTCTACTTTTTTGTGATGCGGTAACAGACAGACAGACAGACAAACAGACAAAAATTCTAAAAACTATAGATTCGGCCTCTGTATCTATACTATAATAAAGCAGTAACTTAGCGAAATCTGTACATGAAATATTTTTTAAAAACAATGACTGTAACGTATTATGTATACGATATAGACCCCAAAACAATAGTTATTAATTTTTTTGTCTGTTTGTCTGTTTGTCTGTTTGTCTTTTTGTCTGTTTGTCTGTTTGTCTGTTTGTCTGTACGCGTTTCACGCAAAAAGTAATGAACCGATTTCAACGAAATTTTGTGAACTGATAACTTATTACTCGGGTCAACATTTAGGATAACTTTTACTTTTGAAAAATCTTTGTTTCCCGCGGGAAATCGGAATAACTGGTTTTATCGAGTCCTCCTTAGGAACCCTCCGCTGGCTAAACCTAAAGACATACATCAAAACAATGTACTAAAAAATTGTAGATCTTGAAAAGGCCAACAGAAATATCTACAACAGTATATGTCTATCTCTCAAGGTACACTCGCAATACCTATTCTTATCTATACCTATAGCAAAACTAACTTAGTTAAATCGATGTGCGCGTTTCACGCAAAAAGTACTGAACCGATTTCAATTAAATTTTCTATAGTGATAGCTTATCACTCGAGTCAACATTTAGGATACCTTTTATTACAGGCACATTTTTCGTTCCCGCGGGAAAACGCAATGACTGGTTCTATCGAGTCGTCCTTAGAAGTTTATATGGCTAACGCTGGCTGAACCTTAAGAGATAAATCAAAACAATGTACTAGAAAATTGTAGGTCTTAAAAAGTTATACAGGGAAGTTCGCAATATTATATGTCTATCACCTAAGGTACACTCGCAATTACTATTTTAGTCACTACTCGCGACTCACAGGCTGACTTATCAACGTTTAGCTCAGTTCAGCAGTGAAACGTAACTAGGGACGAACCCGAGCGAAGCGAGGGTGAGTCGCTAGTTGATAATAAAAAATATTTCAATAAGATTTTCCAAAAAATATTTATTGTACAGATTCGGCTTAGTTACAGTTTTATTATATGTATAGATATAGCCTATAGTCTTCCTCAATAAACGGGTTATCTATTGCTAAAAAAAATTCATAATTTCTGAGATTAGAGCTTTGAAACAAATAAACTCTGCCTCTTCCGTGACCATGATTGCTGTAAAGCATTCGTAACTTCGGAAACCAAATATCAAAATAAATCCGCGAAATAATCAGAAAAGACAGTTTTATTTAGAACTAGCGACTCACCCTCGCTTCGCTCGGGTTCGTCCCTAGTTACGTTTCACTGCTGAACTGAGCTAAACGTTGATAAGTCAGCCTGAGAGTCGCGAGTAGTGAATAAAAATAGTTATAGCGAGTGTACTTTAGGAGATAGACATATACTGTTGAGAACTTTTCTGTAGAACTTTTTAAGACCTACAATTTTCTAGCACATTGTTTTGATTTATCTCTTAAGGTTCAGCCAGCGTTAGCCATATAAACTTCTAAGGACGACTCGATAGAACCAGTCATTGCGTTTTCCCGCGGGAACGAAAAATGTGCCTGTAATAAAAGGTATCCTAAATGTTGACTCGAGTGATAAGCTATCACTATAGAAAATTTAATTGAAATCGGTTCAGTACTTTTTGCGTGAAACGCGCACATCGATTTAACTAAATTAGTTTTGCTATAGGTATAGATAAGAATAGGTATTGCGAGTGTACCTTGAGAGATAGACATATACTGTTGTAGATATTTCTGTTGGCCTTTTCAAGATCTACAATTTTTTAGTACATTGTTTTGATGTATGTCTTTAGGTTTAGCCAGCGGAGGGTTCCTAAGGAGGACTCGATAAAACCAGTTATTGCGATTTCCCGCGGGAAACAAAGATTTTCCAAAAGTAAAAGTTATCCTAAATGTTGACCCGAGTAATAAGTTATTACTTCACAAAATTTCGTTGAAATCGGTTCATTACTTTTTGCGTGAAACGCGTACAGACAAACAGACAAACAGACAAACAGACAAACAGACAAACAGACAAAAAGACAAACAGACAAACAGACAAACAGACAAAAAATTAATAACTATTGTTTTGGGGTCAATACCGTATACATAATAAGTTACAGTCATTGTTTTTAAAAAATATTTCATGTACAGATTTCGCTAAGTTACTGCTTTATTATAGTATAGATGGTAATGAATCTAAAAGTTTTATTATTTCTACAAGCTAACAAATTGAATAAACACTGCAATATTTATACAAAGTATTTGGCCTGTGCAACAGATCTCTGTCTTCATTTATATTACTGTCACGAATTTGTTATTGCCCGTGATAATAGCTTCCAGCATGAAGGGTCCAAGATTGTATTTATTTAACTCATTCATATTAATTTACTAAGCTAACTTCATTGTCTCGAGAGATGGGAATGCCTAAATTTAAATAAAAATATTTTTACAAAGGCGAATATTTCCAATATTTTCCGAATATCTACTATTGATTTTATTACAGTTTCAAAAAATATTTTATTGAAAACAATTTCAAAGAAAAAACTGCATATTTTTAAATATTCTTCTGATTGTGAATTAACTGTTGTATATTGGATTAATAGGATTCCAGTAGGAAAAAATCATAAATAAAAATTTAGAAAGTTTTGAGTATCGTTTGAAATAAAAGATTAAATGTTGTTTTACACGTTTAATTATAATATTACATTATTATATTTACAATAATACCTAATAACAATGTAAAAAATTTCGTTGGAATATAACTATACAAACGTATTAAATAAAAATATATACCATGGTGTTATTGTTGAAACAATACGTACATCAACATCTGCGTACATCAACTCATCCTTAACTAACAAAGTCCGCGACTCACCCTCGTTGAGTTAAAGAAACTTAAAAAAAAATCAAGTTAACTTACTGTACTAACTATGAAATTTATCAACTGCTTGAAATATACATCCTTGTCAAATAAAAAGGAATTGATGTGACATAATTAGCATATATTTAGATATATTTCTTTTTACAAGTTTTAATTTAATTTCACATGTATACAAATATTTATTCAATGTTACAGCCAGCATTGTCTTCTCGCGCGGTCATTCCTCAGCAAAATTCTGTAGCATGAACACGCAAAGTTGCATATATGCAAATATGTAAATACATTTAATTTCTATCAAATAATATATTTTAAGCGACCAAAAAATAACACTTTTCAAGTTTGAAATAATTTTAATTGATAGGCGCCTTAACACCTCTCAGTAGGTAGTTTGAAAAAAGTTTTTTACAACATATGAATACTGCAAAAAAACCGCTCTATGTAGCGGGATGAAATGTGTGCTACATTTCATTACGGCATATAGAGCAGTTATGACTTCGACTTTAAAACTAAAAGAGAAAAATACAAAAAATAACATCGATCCATCACATACCTAACTTACATACGAGTATGTATGTATTTAAAGTTAGGTAAATTATTTAAATACGTTGCAAACAATTTCTAGTGAAAATAATAATTGTTAATCAATATTCAAATATCTATCTCTATCTCTCGTCCTATAGGAACTTAAAATTAGGAGGAATAAATAATAATTATTGAGTGCTATTAATATAGAACAAGGATTGGTCAAAATTGTTTCTCTGACACATGAGATTGAAAACATAAACGCGGCCAGAGCTAAAGTTTAGTATTGTATCATGTACATATCTAGAGCTAGCTTCGGAAAATTGAATACTGATAATACCTACTTATGACTGTTTCAATGTGAATGAATTTTGTCATACATTTATTATATTTTAATATATTATAGGTGATAAATGTTTTAAAAACAGTTTTGATAGATACCTTTGAATAACATGAAATATTCGACAAGAACATTATACGTACGTACATTATATACGACTTCACTCAATAAAGTTAAGGTATGGTATATGGCATTCAATGGTGGCTATTACACTGTCTACAATCTGGAGCACAAGATGTAGGCGGTGGATGTGGCAGCGGCAATAATAAGGGAGCAGATAATGCTGGTAGTGCGGGCAGTGGTACCAACCACTCTGATCCACAAACTCGGCCCATCACTAATGTTGGTAGCAATGGTGCTCGAGGTCCAACAGGGCGGAATGCAGACCATCTAGATTCAACTTCTTCCGAACTAGATACCGTCTCGAATCTAATAGTTGAAGTAGAGCTCACACTAGGCATTGATTTATCACGTTGAGCCTGCAAATTAATTTAAGTTTAAAAATACAGATAATGTCAATAATAAAAAAAATTGATACTTATTTTAATTTTGTTTTTAAGTTGATAATATACGGGCAAACTTATATTCAGGATTGATGCAGACTTTTTATCTTTTTGTTGTATATTGTTATCTCTCCAGATGAGGAAAAGGAAAAAACGCATTAGGTATAATATTCCCAAAAAAATGTAATTTTTTCGGCTACCCGACGTTATCTATAATTTTAAAAGTATAAAAATGAAACTTCAACATTACGTGGAATATTAAAGATATAACAATGAAATTATACAAGCGAAAAAAATCTTACAAATAAAATATGAAGACGGAAATGTGGACATGTAAATATATAGGTACATACACTCACATGTATGGCATTACAATGTTCTACAGCTCTTAAAAGATCGTGATTGCAACGGCGAAGCACTAATTCTAATACAGAGCGCTTCTTCCCGGGAAAAAGCTTCCGCAACATTTCTAGTCCAGCCGAGCTTACGTTGCTTGAGCTTTCGTCAACTGCTGCGCTAAAATTTTATTAACTAATTAGTTTATACTAAAAGTAATATAATATTAATTTCGACTATTATAATTAAATTACTGGCTTTAAGTATTGTTATAAAATAAAATAAATATTATAAATAATGCGAAGATACCATGATCGTAATCCAAAATTAACATTTCCGACGGAGTCCGGAGTTACGCTGCAGCAATCTGGTAGTGAATCACTTGTCTCACTGTCGATGTGGATCGGCTAAAATATAATTGTATATTTTTATAATCTTTTTTATAATTTGTACAAAAATATTATGAAGAACTTGGGTTCTGATTTTATTGTATTTATTAATAAGTATCTAATAATTAAAAACTCACATTAGCGCATACACAAAAATATTTAATTAAATTAAAAATGGTCTAACCTATCACATTTGAACTTACGGTTTGATCTTCCACAGCAGAATCTGGCTCCGGGCCAGGGCTTGGACAAGGACCGGTGACTCGCATACCATATATGCGACCTGGAGGCAATGTCTCCATTGCCGTGCCACTTTCTACTGAAGCTAAATGTAGAGCAATTTTATCTTCTGCAGCCTGCTGTCTTTTTAGAGCAACCTTTTAAAATGATAAATTCTTTTGAATTTAATTGATAAAACGAAAAAATTATTTTCGTACGTAATGAATAGTTTTGTTTTTTTGATGGTATCTGATTTTAAGTGATTTATTATAAGGTTAGGTACAATATATTTAAAATTAGAATGTGATGTGTATCAAAAAAAATAAAATGTTTTAAAACACTTTGTGGAATGAGTAATATGGATCTTTCTTATTTAACTCAGAATACTAACTCATAGAATACCTACTGACAATGCCATAAACTTCTGCACATCTACAAATTATAGAGATGTTACTTACAACAAAGTTTTTTTATTCTCCTATCCAAACCCATTTTACTGGAGGAAAATATCAGTCCCTAATACCTCTTAGAAATAACTAGCGACTTACACAGGTAAAAATACATACATAATAATTAGGAAATAATATATTATTTTATTTACAGCTTTTTAGTTTTTGCCAATTAGAAATTTGAAGTAATATTTAGCAATTTTTTACCCCAAATTACTTTTAAACATATAAGTTGTATATATTTTTGTGATCACCTCTTAAAAAACTTTAATTTGATACCCCACTCGATTGTTTTGGAAGACACAGAAATTGGCGTTTAAAATCCGCTATTTCTGTGTTAAAAAGTATTCTAAAGTTGAAAACATACTTATTGCGTGAAATCCACACAGATAAACAGAAAAACAGACAAATTTTTTAATATACATATATTGTTTTAAGGTCTATATTCTGTACACAATACATAACAGTAACTGTTTTAAAAAATGATTCATTTCAAAATATTTCAAACTAGCAGAACCCGCGGCTTCGCCCGCGATCAAACGACGAAAAAAAAATAAACTTTTTCGCAATACATACTTTATTACTTGCAAAAATAAGTTTGTGTAAGTTTTATTATTTGTTAAAGTATATATGGAAACAAATTTAATTTTAGGGATCGTAACTCAAAATATCCAGTATTTTAAAAGATGTTAAGCGTATATGTATTTTGTAATTAATTTTACACTTTAGGTATTTAGCAAGCTCCACTACCTGTATTTTTTGTACATTTTTCTACTCCATCTTTCCAAAGTTAGAGGAAGAGAGTACAATGCTACAATCGCATACATTTTTTTTTATCTAACATACTAACAGGCTAACATCTACGTTATTTTTAAAGACCCAGTGCTATGTACACCTGAAGCTTACAGTCTCCCTCCTTCCCTCCCCAGAAGGAGACTTCTTTTTTAAGTTACGTATATAAAGTGCCATTTTTATTTTGTTGTAGCTTTTTGCCCGCGGCTACGCTCGCGTGGACTGAAAAATTTGTTCAGTTTTAATTTCCATTAAATTTATATGTTGTCATATCGAATTTTTAATATTATGTCTAGAATAAAACTCTAGATTCACTTAAGTTAGTCTACACTAAAAAAACCAACCACAAATATAGGTAAGGCTCTCTCTCTCTCGCGCTCTAGGTTTGTTATAGTTGTCGCTACTGTGGCCAGCCGAAAAGTTATACATAATTTTCCTTTGGATTTGGAATAATTTCCGTTCTCAGCTTTATATCTCACACAGATAGTGTGCACTTACAAAGAACTTGAGCCATGTTACTCTATTTAAATATATTCAACAACTCAAACTTCACCGGCCAGTTTTACCCACTTAGGGGCTGAATTAAAAAAAAATATACAATACATGTTTATGTATTTTGTAATTAATTTTATTTAATTTATTTATTTAAGAGAATTAATACCAAGTTTCAAGTAATTCTGATCATAAAGATTTTTTTCCTTATATAAACAGCACAACCCTTTACCCTTTTAAGGGATAAATTTCGAAAAAAAATTATATCTGTATTGTTTTAGTTTTCATTTTAAATACATATTTATTTAATTGTATTGAAGAGCATTAATACCAAGTTTCAAGTAATTCTGATCATAAATAATTGTTTGCCCATATAAACTTTATCACCCCCTTTTACCCTTTTAAGGGATGAAATTCGAAAAAAATCTAATACACATATTTCTTATTTTTCATCTTAAAGCTGAATACCACTTACCGTGTATTTCGCGTTAAGAATAACAGAGTTTCATACAATCTTTTATCCCCTATTATTATTATTATTTTATCCCTTAGGCCTTAGGGGATGAATTTAGAAAAATCCTTTCTTAGCGGATGCCTACATTGTATAAGGAATATGTCCTCTAAATTTCACGTTTCTACGACCAGCGGTTTAGGCTGTGCGTTGATCGATCAGTCAGTCAAGACAAAGCATTTTATGTATATATAGATTTTTACTATTTTATTATATATATATAAAATGAATACGGTGTAAAATTTAAACACTCAACTTATCTACTACTGAAGTAAGTATAAAATGATCTTTCAAATAGATATCACCGTAATTTATTTTGGTAGGTACTATTGTTTCACTACATTGGGTGATCGGTAAACTGATATATAAATTAATTTAGCGAGAAATCAATCACAAACAGACAGTGTTTGTGTTTGGTAAGCGGTCACCCAGGGGATTGAGACGGGACATCACTCCCGGGGCGATCTCCGCCTCATTGAAAACGAAAACAGAACTCGATCGCAACAAATCAAATAAAAACCTACGTGGAATATTTATAACTTCGGAGTTTTTATTGATGAAAGTCAAAATGAACATAGAAGCCTTCTAAGAAACTTAATTAATTAAATGCCTTTTCTATATTTTTTTACTCGCAGATTTCAATAGTATTGTTATTTTTATTAGTATTTATTAAAATAGACATGTTATCAGTTAATCAGAAGTAACAACCAAACTTATAACTTATGTAGGTACCTATTAAATATTTTTATTCACAAGTCGGTATACTTATTTCGAAATATTTTAACATTAAATCTATCTTAACGTACCTACATAATAAAAGAAATACTTTGCCAGCTAATAAATTTACGATGAAAGTGGTAGGACATCGACAGCGATGCATTACTGAACAAACCGATCGATGTTTCATCCGGCGTCCGCGGTAAACATGTGCCACTTGTTTAAATAAACTCGGCAGCGCATTAGCTGGTCTCGATTTCACTACATTAAAACACATTAACGCCTTCACAGTGTGTGTTATTTCTGAATTAGGTAACCGATATGTTCCGGCAATCCTAAACTTAAACTTAAAATAATGAGATCTTCAATCGTCATAAAAGTTAGTTAGGTACTTCTATGCGATTAATAATTTTTATTTTTAAATAAATTTATAATAAAAAACATTGTCTAGAAAAGGAAGAGCTAATAATACAACAGAATTCGTCCTGGTGCCCTAAGGTGATATGTTCACGAGTCACGACATAACGTTTAACTGATGCCATTCAATCTTATGCACTGCCTCACCTTGGCTTGGATGTTTGAGTCTATGCGCCTTTTTTATGTTGGGAAATGCATTTACGCACCTGTAGACGTACAAGTGGTTATGTGGGAAAAACTAGTATTATCCACTTAAAACCCAGCGGCACTTCCCCCGTCTTAATGGGGCATCGCATTATCGCTTACGCACTCAACCACGACGCCCCGACGGCAGATCTGCCGAAGCAGACAGACCATAACAACCATGGAGTTGCTCCACGGTCCACTCTGCTATCAGAGAAATACCAAGAGCAACCCGCATAGCACACCGCCCACCTCGATGGGTCGCCTCCCACCTCGGTGGGCCACCACACCTTAGCTCTGCGCCCGGCTGTATTGCCGAGCACTACTGAACCTCCCCACCACGACAAGGTGAACACACGTTGGGGGGTGGTGAGTCTATGCGTCTATATCAACCTATCTCAGCTTGAAACTTACTTGCGCCTAAAGTAATACAGTTCCAACCTTGATTTTGAAAGTTTCCTTCCCCTAGACAACTTACAAACCAATGCTAATGACGCCCATCTTGCAAAATTACACATCTCATGGTGTAGGTGCACTAGTTAAGTCAACTGAATTATGATTGAAAACATAATAAAACAAAATTTCGTATGTATGTTGTTGACCGTTGAGGAGAAGTCTCATTTGGTCCTTAAATTCCATAAAAATCATTTTAGATGTTATTATTCCGCTCATGAACATTATTTTTTTCATTCAGATAGTTTTTTTAATTATAAAGAGGACTATTATAATTCGATTGCAACTGGTGAAGTTGTATATGGTATGGATAAAGTCTTAACAACACTTTTTTTTTAAATAACAAACACCTTAACAGAGTTTTAATTTAAAATAATTATGTATTTAATCATACATTTTTGAATTTCGTAACACTCAACGTAAGGCCAAAGTAAATTAACTACAAAAACGTCACAAATTGAGGAGTTCCCTGATGCAGATAATTATATAAAAGGTCATATTAAAGCTTGCTACCTTTGAACCTAACGTAACAAAAAAAAATGTACACGAGCGTATAAAAGTATACCTGTACTAGAATAAATGAAAATCATAGAATAAAAGATTATATCAATAGAATAAAAGAATAAATAAATGAAAATCAGAATATTTTTGGGGTCCTTTAAAATTCAAATATCCCTCTAACTTAATAAACTTGTCAAATACATTCTATTAGCTTTTTTTATCGAATGTTTTTTTAAAAACTTCTATATTTACTTTAGTAAGGAAATACATAGATACAAGCATTGATTGTCTGCTGTTTTAGCTAACTGCAGTCTGGTACGAATCTTAAATTATATAAGATCATTGTTAAATAGAGTACCTTTGTAGGTATGTACCATAGTGTTGGTTATTCTATATAAGCTCCCATTTTCTATTTTTAAATTTAAAAAAAAAACAGAGGTCTACTGTTTAGTATAGCATAGAGCAAGTATAAGTGGTATGTACATTAATAAATGGTATCATAAATTGCCCATAGGTTGCCCATAGGACCTACCTATTTATTTAAAGAATTAAAATTAGTATATTATTTAAATATTAAGTACATGTTACAATATAAAGTATAAGATTTTCGTTTCTTATACTTAATGCCTACAGCATTTTATATCACAATATTCTTCTTAAAAACACTAACCTGAGCAGCCATAATCCTTTGTCGCTCCTTTATTAAGCCGCACTTTGGACACTGACAGTCTCGATAAACGCAAGCCTTTTTATGACCTCGAAGACTTGAGATAAGACCGTGATTTCGACATCTCGCACACTTTGGGACCCGAGCTCTACCACTATTCATTTCGATAAAACAATATAATAATTATTCTGAAGTAATCAATTGAATGGGAACAAATGTAAAACTACAGTATCACAATCCATATAAATTTGGTGTATACCAGTTCCTTTGGCTTTAAACTTGGCTGGACACGCTACCGCGTGTCTTGATATTCACTGTATGGATATAATCTCAGCTCTATTTGTTTTATTTTAACATGTATTTTATTGCTAGAGTAATTATAGTATCTATTAAAATAACTGTTTTATGATACAAATCACAAGTTTTAACAAAATCGGCCGCCCACACAACACTCCGCCCTGAAACTATCGATAAGCTTTGATTGTTTATTCCGAAACATGAAGTCGGTAGGCGTTGCTACAAATTACATGTATCCATATGAACCTCGACCCCATATTATAGGAGATAAAGTTAAGTTCCTGAAGTCTTCGCAGCATCCGATCTATCCTAATCCGCCCTCGCTAAAATATCCACCAATCAGAATCCACAACACACCCCATTGGTTACAATACGCTGTTGGAAAAACAACGGAAACTACAGTGTAGCTCTTGGCTTGTATTTCAGCTTATAAAAGCTACAAAGTGATATTTTAATACAATTATACATATAATAGAATTGTTTACAGAATATCGTTCGCAAATATGGTGGCTAGGGTTTCGTAAGAAACAAGATATTTATGAGCAATTAATGTGCTTAATTTATAAAAGTAATGTCTTATAAGTAGATATTGTAAATATTAAAGTAAATAGGTATCATGTCGTAATAAATAATCACAGTTATCAATTTCAAGCTTACAAACGAACGTATAATCTAAGAGGTACTAAGTAGGTAGGTAGTGTAGGACATACGTATACAGGAATATAAATCTTAACACAATAACTGGGTTTATCGAGTCGTCCTTGGAAATGTATATGGCTAACACTGGCTAAGCCTTAAGAGACAAGAGAGCCGGTGGCAGCTTCCACTCGGACAAACGTACGACACGACGATTTAAAAAAATTAAGTTGATGTTCCAAAATACTGAATATACGAATATATGCAAGGAATATCTCGAAGTAGTGTCATCCTACAGTCACTAGTATAGTTATAAAGTAAATTTTATTAAAAATTTACTTACCTATATATTTTACCTACTTTTAATACCTATAAAGTATAATCTACTCGGGAGATTGCGGAGGGATGAGACTTGTTAATAGCTTCAAAGCATGCCAGATGAGAAACTACTTAGTATTTCTTATTGTTATATTACGCCAAAGACAGAGTGGCGCCAAAAAAATAATAACTACACCCGACGGTGGGAGATGAGATAGGAAGAGGTGGTAGAAGGCACTACAAACGTACGAAACGACTTACTGACTTATATACGTAGTAAAACAATTCATTATGTTTTTCACGTTTATCGACTATTAACAAGTAAGGACTCGGTCACTTCTTTATCGATGTACCTACTTAATTAAATAATAATAAAATTAGTTTCATAAAAAAAATTATAAGTACGTGGTACACATAAACAGCATAAAAAATATTATGATAATTATTAAAAATTAATTAATTATATGTTATTTATAATTTATATTAAATTTTTGCAATATTTTTTTTCTTAAATTGTTAATCCAGAAAAACATATAAAAAGTTCGTAACAAAGCGAAATCTGTACATGAAATAAGTATGTTTTAAAAACAGTGACTGAATTGTATTATGTACGTATTATGGACCCCGAAGCAACAGTTGTGTCTGTGTGCATTTCAATTTTCACGCAAAAGGTATTGAACCGATTTGAACTAAATTTTGTGTTATTATTCAGACCCAACATATTTTATGATACTGTCGAGTCGTCTTTAGAAAACATGGCTAACGCTGACTAAACCTAGATACATGCAAGCGATACTAGTAGTAGAATATTGTAACTAGATGTTAAAAGGCTTATAGAAAAGTCCGCAATAGTCTATCTTCTAAGATAGGTAAACTCGCAATAGCCAATTACTTTTTGAATCCGCGACGCAAAAAGAGGGGTGTTAGAAATTTGACGTGTCTGTCTGTGCCATCGTACCTCCTAAACGAATGAACCGATTTTGATGCGGTTTTTTTTTGTTTGAAAGCTGACGTGATCGAGATGGTTCTTAGCTATAATTTATGAAGATCTGTTTAGGCTCAATACAAATAAAAAGAAGATTGATAATGATAAAGTATTAGCGGTACTTGCACTGACGCAGCGACTCTCATCATCAAAATATTAATACGTACTTTTAATGAAGTTAAAAGGCCAAGAGTGATTTTTTTTCTTTCTTTGAGTTTTCTTTTTTTTGTATCGGGAGTTACTTAAAATTTTTAATGTCGCTAGAAATTAGTATTAATAACGATATTTGAATGATATACACCACGACACATTTTCAGGTTTTATTTAGTCTATAATTTTAAAATAAAACATAAAGGTATAAATAAAGCAAAACATTTTTTTTTTTTCAATAAAAAACTGCGTTTATTGCGGATACAGATTTCGTTTATTTTTCACTTCATCTCCGAATCGGAACCGGAAACCATTCACTTGGTTCCTCACTAAAGGTACCAATATTGTTTGAAAATTAAAAAAATGTAATAATTAATTTTCATTCTTATTACATCCTATATTTTAATTAGCTGTTGACCTTGGTTAACTGAATTCCTCGAGGCATTTATGCATGTGCTTAAGCTAATTAAACACTTTTTCATTTTTTTGTATTTCTTATTTTCTCTAAAACTTTTCAAATTTTCATAATTCGTCGGCGTAGGTAGAAAACTAAAAAACTGCGATTTTGGCCAAATTGACATTTAATCATTTTCGTAATACCCAAAAAATGCCGCATATTTTACTCTAACAAGCATTTTCATAACTTGTCCCGTTTTAGAAATATAGCCGTTTTTGTATTCCAAATGGTAAAGTAAATATGTTGAAACAGTAACGTAGAAAAAGACGTAAAGTATATAAAATTAACCACAGTAAAATTTTCTCTCATTTATAGATTATGCCAAAAAGTTGGAAAAAATTGGTAAATCGCAATATTCTCCGAACTAGAAAATTTGAGTTATTTAGTTGTCCACCTTCGCCGACGATATGTTTCTTTAAGGTAAAGTGAATGAGCTACATCAGGTATTGGTGTATATTTATGATTGATAAGAGGACATCTTTCAAACTACTCTTCAAAGAATCTATAAAAAGTTACTACTCTTCAATTCAAGCATTTTATTAAATGCTAAAATGTATTAAGCGGGCAATACTAAATTATCCTACTTTTCATGAAATACTGTAAAATTTTTGGTCTCTGCTTTGATACGAATAAAAGCTTATAATTGCAATATATATGTCAAATCCTATATGTTGTACATAGAATTATGCTAAAACTTTTTCATCACAGACCTATGTTTTTAAAGAATCTTTGCAAAAATAAAAAAAATCTAAAATACAACTAAATATATAAAGTAAAAACTATTTTGTCTAAATGAAGAACGAACATTATAAGTCAATTTTATTTGCTTTTCTTTTTCTCATGTTGTTTGGCAGCTTTCTTTTTCATTATTTGTATTCTTTTATCTGCAGATACAATATTGATATTTGGAGTTACAACTTTAGATGGTGAAGATGATGAAGAGCTGCTAGAAGATATTTTAACTGGAGTAGTAGATCCAGATATATGAGAAGGTGACTTGGATACTGATGATGACTTGTTTGAAAAACCAGCAGCAAATCCCTGAGATGATAAGCATGATGCACATTGCCAACCAGAGGACATGTCATTATCACTTATAACAGGTTTGTGGCAATCCTATAAATAAAAGAAATATATAAATATAAAATATTATTAGAAACAAATTATACTACTCCATTTATTTATGAAAATTACCTGGTGGTACAAAGCATGGCAAGCATCACATTCTACTAAACGATTTCCAGCTTGCACTGCTATTTGCCTACAAACTACACAGGTTAAATCTTCTTGTAAGAAGTCAAAGTCCATAACAGAACCATCATCACTCTCCCTCTCTGGTATTTGTATTTGTTGAGGACTTTGTTGTGGTATTGCAACAGTTTTTGCACTGCTGGAATTTTTCTCGTTTTTGTGTTTAGATCTCGATGGTGATTCCATTTTCTCTTCGTTAAGATACTTTTTCGGCAATACATTTCCAAGCGTCTTTGAATTACCATAAGTCTGCCGAATCACATCATCGAGAGTTAAACGCAATTGTTCAGTTGAATCAGAAGCGCTCGAATGTAGATATTTTAGGCATAACTTTATCGATGGGTCAAAATCTATAGAAGACATTTTATTGCTTATAATATTCTTCTTTATGTATGTATTTTCTTTTCTTATTATTGTAAAAAAATACTATTACTCAGCTCAGACTAAAAAATTTGAAACATTATCATGGATGACATTGGCATTTGACATCAGAGACAAGGAACAACAAGATTTGACATCTATTCTGCATAGAGTATAAAGGTACCTAACTTAACCCTTTTTACTATTCTGTCAATAATTCCGCATAAAGTAATAGTTCTCTTACTCTATGGTTAATAATTTGTCTTTCGCTATGCTTTGCTATCGAGCAGCGTAGAATACAGAATAAAGACTATACAGAAATAGTACGCATAATATAAATTATATAGAACTAGCAACTCACCCTCGCTCCGCTCGGGTTCGTTCCTAGTTACGTTTTAACGTTTAATTCAGAATTGAGATATTTTCCCGCAGTAAAAAGTATCCTATATGTTGACCCTGATAACCAACTATCATCATACCAAATTTCATTAAAATCTGTCCGGTGGTTTTCCCGTGACGCGGTAACAGACAGACAGACAGACAGACAGACAGACAAAAATTCTAAAAACTATAGATTTGGCATCTGTATCGATAATAAATTCTATTTCAGTAAGATTTTCCAAAAAATATTTAATGTACAGATTCGGATTAGTTACAATTTTATTATATGTATAGATGTAAATAGTATATAAGTACTCTTTTATTATTGCACTCTTTGCTTGGAGAAGATTTCTTGAAAGGAGGGCGCCACGTGTATCGCCTATTTACATTCAGCCTGAGGTTAAGCAATTTATTGTGATATCTCTTTAATACCTGGTTTCTTGCTTCTATTGTATTTGCATCTTACTTGTGCAATGTATGTACACACCTGGAAGTTAGACCAGCTGAAGGAAGAATTGAGAAGGAGAGGTGCACCTGCGGTTGTCCTGACTGACTGATGGATCAACACACAGCCTAAACCGGTGGTTGTAAAAACGTGAAATTTGGAGGACGAATTCCTAATATATGATTTAGGTATCCGATAAGAAAGAATTTTTCGAAATTCTTCCCTTAGGTAGGTAAAATACACCTTTTTATAATAATAATTAAAGATTGTAAGAAACTGTGTCATTCTTAATGTGAAATACATACAAAGTGATATTTAGCTTTAAGATAAAAAATAAGAAATTTATTTATTTGATGTTTTTCGAAATTTATCCCTGAAAGAGGTAACAGGGGATAATAAAATTTATATGGGCAAAGAATTATTTATGATCAGAATTACTTGAAACTTGGTATTAATGCTCTTTAATAGAATTAAATAAATTCATGTTTTAGCATTTTTCGAAATTAAATCCCATAAGGGGGAAAATTTGTATGAAACTCTGGAATTAATATGTAAAAAAGTACAAAAAAAATAAAAATAAATATTCACTTGTAGACGATTTAGAAGTTTTAAAATCACTTTCTTTAAAATGATATTCCACAGCTTCAACTATAAAGTTTGTGATTTCGCCAATGTTTACCATCAATTTGTTTGTGTTTTTTCCCAGTAGATGGCATAATCGTCATCTTTCTCACTTCCTTTAAGTATAATATTGCAACACTGTTGAAAATTGAAATATGATGTCATTTTTTCCATAACCTGTGGTCATTGTCTTTTGTCATGTTTATATTTCAATTTCATTCAAAAATTTTAAATTACAAAACGGCAATACAACACTTAAAAATAGGTAAACTGTAAATAAAAAGCGAAATATTGTAATTAAGCATGAGTATTCAATTTATAACTGTAATATTTCTAACTAATATCGCATGGATAACATGTGATATTCAAATGGGTCCAGATCCGTGGGACTACGTTAATAATATAAATGCGATAAAAATCGAAGAAAATGTGCCCCCAGACCTTAAAACTCCTCCTCCAAAGAGACTCCAGACTAACAATATAGGCGCAGGAGAATGGTTTTATAAAAGAATTCTAGCCATTGTTTTAAAAGGCGGACAAATTAAGGTGAATATAAATGTTTGTAATTAATTTATTCTTTAAATTGTATTGGCTTGCCTCTTTAAAGACTGCATAACGTCTCTTTTAGAAAAATGAAGATGGAAGCATTGATGTTGCCTTACAAATGAATTACAGTCCTGAGAAATGGAGCACACTTGAAGATTATATTAAATCTAACACACCTCTCTCAGAAGATATGTTTAGGCGTTCTATGGCCTATGTAGAGGATGCTATATATAAGCCAACTATTACACAAAAAATTGCTATGGCATGGAGTGAATATATTCAGTATTATTTAATTGAACATAAGGTAATAATTTCAATTAATGTTTAATATTAATTCTCACTTGCCAAAGTAGTTCATTTTGAAAGTCATTTATATTAAATAATATTTCTAGTTTCCTAGGTATATTTATATGCAACATAACTCTTTGATTTCAGATGCAGATAACCTGGGCTACAAGTATTATAGCAGGAGTTTTTACAATATTTTGGTTATGGAAACATTTATCTCACAAGCATGTAATAATGTTTATGATTTTGGGATTATACCTCTATGAGGTGTTTATATCCTACAAAGTAAGGTTTTATTTTTTACTATACAATGAAGTAGTAAATCTATACTAATACATAAATGCGAAAGAACTCTGCCTATTACCTTTTTACGCTTAATCTGCTGAACCGATTTAGATGAAATTTGGTATGGAGATAGTTGAGACCCTGTGAAGGATGTCATCCCTTAAGGAGATGAAAAGGGGGGTGTAACTTTGTATGGGGTAAACTTTATCATACCTATGTGTGTATATACTATATATACATAGATAGACTATATAGTCTATGTATTCCATACTAACCATCATAAAGTATCTAGGGATGAACCTGAGCGAAGCAAGGGTGAGTTGCTAGTAAAAAATAATTCATCTTGTACAGGATTATTGTTGTATTATACATGCATTTAAATAACTTAATATGATGGGGTGAACTTGTATAAAAGTAATAATCTCTATTGTAATACTTAGTAGCAAAAATCATAAAAAGCTCTTATAACTAATCTTATTAGCTAGTCTGAAATAAAATCTGTATTAATGAAAGAAAAGCATACATATGTACATTCAACACTTATAAATTTCAATTTAACCAAAGTATACCTAAAGACATTTCTTAACTATTTCACATTTACTTCACTACACATAAATTGGTAAACTATAACTAACCTGTCTGTTTACATCTTGTGTCAGTGCTTATTTGTCCAAACAACCAATTTACAGAAAGAGTTTTTATTACAGAAATATTGACTTTTACATGCTAATTCTATTAGTATAAAACTAAAGGAATTGGCATTTAAAAGTCCTATATTAGTAAAAGTAAAGTATTTGTATAAAAATTTACACCCATAAACCCTAAAAATGTATTTTATCTATATCTAATATATAAAATTCTCGTGTCACAGTTTTCGTTGCCATACTCCTCCGAAACGGCTTGACCGATTTTGATGAAATTTTTTGTGCTTATCCAGTATCTATGAGAATCGGCCAACATCTATTTTTCATCCCCCTAAATGTTAGGGATAGTCCACCCCTAATTTTTTTTTTATTTTTTAGACAAAAATTTTAAATTCTATTTTTTTATGATACAACATACAAAAATACATACAATCCTCAATTTTCACCCTTCTACGATCAACCCTTATTTTTAATAGCCATTTTAGTAATTTAATCATTTTTCCTCTCCGGTCGAAAACTGATCAATCGTGATTTAATGCAAGCTAGGGACGAACCCGAGCGAAGCGAGGGTGAGTCGCTAGTATGTATATAAATCTTTGAAATAAAGCTTTGTTTTTAAAATAGAGAACAAAACTCTCCATTGTAAAATACAACAAATATTAGTAGTTAAGAACTGAGGGGACAATCTGTCTGTTTAAAAGTGAAATAATACTTTAATTGAAAAAAAATACTATATTGGGAGAAGTTAAACATTGTGTATTTCTAACTTAAGCCCCCCAATAATGCAGAGCACGACATCCTTTAAGTTTTGTCATATAAAGTATCAACTAAATTGACTTAATTTACAGGAAGCTGAAAAGCAAGAACTAGACAAATTTTTGACAGCTGTTAATTCTTGCAAGTGGTATATTTGGTCATCTACTTGTGAAGTGCCACCTCCTGATCCACTTATCTTCTTGAAACACATGAACCCACTCAAGATTGGTATCAGGATGTTTGCTACATTGCTCTCAGAACCAATGATAACTATAAATGAAACTATTAAAACTATTTTGCATGGTGTAACTGGTAAGATTCTTTTATTTTTATGTGAAAAATAATTAAGTGTAATACAAAAAATAATAAATATTAAATAATGTATACAACTATACTTTTTTGTTTTTACAGATGGATTATGGTTTCCATTTGATAAATTAATGTATGGATTTTTGATCTTAACTTTCAATTTATTATTAATATTTTTATTAATAATGATAATATATAATTACATTCTAAACATTCCATTTAGTTTAAATTTTTTGGGTATGATAAACATTGGGTTAAAACAGCGTAAAAGATCCATACATAATATTATCAGTGAACCATCACAAGGATCAAGATTGGACAATGGAGATAGAATAAGTGGTGAAAATTTGACAAAATTTTTAGATGTTTACACAAAAGCGCTTAATACAGTACAATGTGCACAATCAGCAATAAGTGAGAGATGGCAGCCTAATTCTAATTTGTCAATAACATGTAAGCCTAAAATGAAAAAATCAGCAAGTACAGGTCGACTGTCAACTTATACAGATTCTAATGAATGTCTAATAAATAATGGGAAACTAAATTGCAATGGAGGTGGTGATACTGGCTAGATTAAAATGTTAGCAGTTTCAAATATTATTCTGTATGCAGGCTTGGCAAAAAATCCATTTATTTTTATTTTGCTGACAAAGATTTTACATTTTACACTACTATATTATAAATCGTGTTTGAAAACCGAATCTTGTAAATTACATAAATTAAATCTAGAAAAATATAAATAAAAAATACTAGCTTCCGTCGTTTTGCGACGATAAATATTAGCTTTACTAGTAATTAGAATATTCGTGTTTATTGTATCAAGAAATAAGAACGGTTCTTCTATCCTATATCACGTATATTAAAACCGTTTCACGGGATTAAAAAAATCTTTGTTACATTCAACCAAATACCATATTTCGTGAATTAACAGGTATACATACATAGACAGACAAAACCACTTCATATTCATATGTTCTTAAATATTGTGCTTTTAAGTATCGTCAAAAAATCATAATAGCGGGATGGTTTTTTTGTAGGCATCGGTTAAATATAACTAGATACACAATCTCATGCAAAAGTTTTCTTAAAATAGTTACCAATTGTGTTTAAGTAATTCTAGTTGAAATAAATATACGATAATGTTAATTTAACCTTAAATGCAATGCTTAAAGTTGTTTCCGTAAAGTTATGTTTAATTTAGCCTATATTAATTTTTTTCAATGTAATTTCGTTTTGATTAAAAAAAAAAATATTAAAAAGTGCATTTATAGGTGGAAAATTCAGAGTAGTTTAAACGCAATGCCATAGACATTAGTCAGACCGAATATGACGTCAGAGTATACCATAACAGAGCGATTAGCGATTTTGTCAATACAAATTAAGTAAAGTCGTCATTTTTCTGTTAATGATATATTGTGACGTAACGCCAAGCGCGCGAAATGGCGGGCGTTTAAAGTATTCGTATCGTTAGGAGGTATTTAAAAAAAAATGTATACTAAATTTTATTTTTCTGGAGCTGGATATTTTTTTACAATTACAACGATATAACGATATAAACTATTGTACGAAAAATAAAAAAAAATCACACATATTTCCTATTTAAGTAGGTATGCGATAGTATAATTAACATTCGTTTAGTCTACGTTACGTCTTTATAATTGAGATGCTTTATTATAACTCCTGCTGTTTATTACCACTTAATTTAAAAACTGATTTTACAATGATTTCTTGGCAAAATATAAGTATTTACAATACAGTGATAACAATTATAATATAATGAAATACATACTTACCGAAAATATGAAACTCCCACCATTTTTTAGCGTCCTAGGTGTGCGATTTTTGCAATTTTTAAACGAGCACTAACGCATGTTTACCGTCGCGTCGGACCGTTCATATGCTACTCAATTAAAAGCGCACCCAAAGGGTCAAGTGGGCGCTCATTCGGTGAGAACTTTTTTGTCACTGATTGTGTATCTATAGTCCATTCGCGTTAAGAAAATAGTGAGTCATCAAGTGCAACGGCAGGTAAAGCTGTATTTCACAGTGGAGTTAAAATTCAATTCAAATTATATTTAAAAATATTAAGTTTAATGGATAAAAATCCATTTGATTATCTTACTTTTCTCTTCTGTTCTCTTCTTCTTCTGTTATTACTTTATTTTGATTTGAGATAATTAATCAACACAAATCAAAATAAATTCATTATCATTACATAATGACTTTTTAAGATAATTAAGTCATTAATAATATATTTAAGTCTGCCTTCAACTGGTCATTGTGAATGTCGACTTTATAATTTTAAGCAACCTAATTGGTTGGGGGGCGTGGCTAGGCCGGTTGACACCGATGATTCACTATTTTCTTAACGCGAATGAACTATAGTTCTTTTTAGTGATCGATGATAACAGGAGAACATTGGGAAAGAATTAAATCAATAAATTAATCATGTGACAATTTTCATATAAAAACCTATTTTATTATCTGCTTTGATAGAAGTCATGATTTGAAGTCATGGTTTTCTATTTTCCTATAATTATGTGGATGAATAGGGTATGTCTAAATATAACTAACTCACTCAATACTTCAACCATATATGTATTTAAACCATAATATAATACACTTAATAAGGTACCGTTCGATCACCAATAGTATTGTTGATCGAAGAAGGTACCAACAAAATACCATTAAATGAATGCGGTTCGTCCGCCTTTGTCGTTAATCAACGTCATAGATTGTTTTCTACGTTTTTATTATTTTCACTTAAATCATATAATATTATGTAATCAAATCTTAGCAAATGGTTGCTAATAAAACATTTGAGTTCTTTAATTTTTTTAAGAGTTAAAAATTTCACTCGGTGAAAAGCGTATTAATTTTTATACTATAATCATCGTGCATCAATCACTCCTTTGGTGATAGTAACACTCGAAATGTACGAGATAGGTAATGAGAACGAGCGATGAGGTCAGAAACGCGCTGCCTGTAGACAAGACCGTTGTTTTCGGTTTGATTTGTTGACAATGTCAGGCGCGACTCGCTTACGAGAAAACGCATCCACCAGCACCATATGCAGTTGAGCACCTATCGTTGCGCGGTTATATAAAGTTTTGCATTTGTAGCCTGTATCGATGATACTCATGTGGCACAATATGTATGTGACACGTGCAAATCAAAATACATATATTCATATAGTCAAAAGATGCTTTAAAATTGAAAGTCAATAAAACTAAGCGTCGTGAAATGGAATGTTTGTTATTCAATAACAAATTTTAACAACCTGTGATAGATATTTATTATTTTTTACGCCTTTGTCTTTATTATGTTAAATGTTTTTAAAACTGTATTGTATTTTTTTAAGAAACGATGCTATCTATGATTTAAGATGTACATCTAATGTAAATATGCTTAAATATTAAAATCATTTTTGTAAATAAATAAACAATTCTAATTATTTTTTTTTATTTTATTTTTTGTGATGCTTAGTGAGAAGTGTGGTAGTAAATCAAAATTTATATTTGGAAACATTCAGTTCAGATATAAGAAGCATTATAGAAAAAGATACAACATTATCCAAGAAGCAAATTTTAAATAATTCTAATCTCGTTTTAGGTTCTTACAATCTAAACGCTATTGGTCAACAAACATTCGCAACCTCAATAAATAACATCATAACAAAACATTATCATTATGTACAATTATGATCACCCCGAGGAGTGACTAAATGCAGAATTTACATTACAAAAACCTACTGATTAAATAATAACATTTCAACTTGACTTCACATTTCAAATGATTAGTAAATAAATAAAACTGCACCTCATATTATTGTACTTGTTTTCGTCATTTAAATATGTAATAATATAATTTTTTGTAACATAAATTCCGCCAACAAGTTCATTGAACCTCTCGCACGTAGCCAACTAAGCTTTAACCGTAATATTCTTGAGGCATCACTATGTCCGTCTACCCTACAGCCTATAGATTCTAAATGGACTAATCACACTATGTTGATGTGAACATTAGATTATACATTAGAGTTAAATTAGATTTTAGCCATAAATTTGTAACTTTTAAATAGTAAAATACAGAAGTGATTTGACTTAATCACTATTTCAAAAATGATGAATAGTAAAGCGTATAAGACATGCTAATGACAAAGTATGTACTCATCATTAATGTAAATTTAAACAATCTGAAATTTTCAGTTCGAGTGTTAAAGGTGCTTTAAGCTGCACTATTTTAATTCATTGATATATAGGTATAATAGAATACCTTTTTATATTTTGATTAGAAAAATAACTATTACAGACTGTAGCTGATAACAAAAAAAAACGTTTTATAATTAATTATTTTTTCCATTTTTATATTTGAACATTAGAAAAGGTAGAACCATTTTCAACCAATTATCCTTGTATTTATATAGAAAGGTACCCATAGTGATTTACTGGTTACCTTTAGTAAAAAAAATAATTTATCAACCATCTTGGATATTTTCAATAAAATCGTATAGGTGTGTGAATGCAAAGATTAATCTCTAGATTTAATTCTTTCGTGTGTGAATGACATTATGAGGACCCGCTAATGATAGATTAATATTTAAATATCTACTTCAATATTATTGCCATATATATTTGGGCACCTTTACGATGTTAAAATTCACTTGGTGTTTTATTTTCTAAAACCTATTTGCGAAGGAATTTAAAATAGTTTAATACGATATAGAAGTGATTAGTTGCTAAAGCTCCTAAGTTACGATACTTCTACCCTTTAAAGTTGTACAATAAATTCATTTTACCACAACAGTATTATTCTGTTAATGTATATTGATTTTAGAAACAGCCTCGCTGTGGTATTTTATTACTACATACTTTGGTAAATTCGATGTGCTATTATGGAATTTCAAAGATAGTATGATAATATAGTCATAGAATAGTTTGAAAGTTTAACTGATAAAGCTTGTGCTGATAAGAGTAAACATTCATATTTTCCATAGATATTTGTCATAGTATATAAATTAATATAATAAATAATTATTAGCTACAGATAAATAAAGAATAGGTTTATTTTGTTGTCATCCTTAGTTACCAATACGCAAATCTGAAATCACGTACTTTCTATTTCCAACAAAGATGAACCGGAGACAAATTTTACGACGCATCATTTTTTTTTATACACTGAATGTTGACACTTATAAAATATAGGAAATAATATGTTCACCACTTACGTACAACCCTTGACATCGAAATAAACCCCCATTGAAGACATAGAATAGAAGACACTTGAAAAGGGCTCCATCGTGAAATTACATAGAGCTGCCCATTTAATAAATGAACATCTTTACAGTAACAGGTCTTAGCAGACCTACCATTCGATTGTATGAAATTATTCTATTATCAGGTACTTATGGAATGATCAGATAGGTACTATTACAATAGTAAGAAAATATTTAAACATGACATCTACAAAATTACACGACAGAGCTTACAACCTTAATCACATGAACAATGACTATGATATATTAACGTTATATCAAACATAAATTACGGTAAAAATACATCAATCAACATTAAACAACTTTGGTCCAGTTTTAACAATTTAACAATCTTTCTTTAATTCTAAATTTGCAATGTAAGTAATTTTCAAATGAATTGATGCGTTTGCGCAGATATGGATACAGGGCGTGAATGAAACGTAGAATGTAGTCAAATTAATCTATATTATGGAAATTCAATATCCGAGTGACTACTTCGTTTTAACCCCCGACGCAAAGAGAGGGGAGTTATAAGTTTAAGCTGTTTCATATTATGGAAATGAAATGTTGTAGTAACTACTTTTTTTGTAATAATTATATTAGCACAAGAAGTAGGTACTGTTTAACTGAAAAAACAGCACGAAATTGATATAAATTTTTCACGCCTAACATCCATGTAACTGTAAATGCGAGAATATATTATAAAATTTTAAGGTAAGAGAAATTTGAATATGGTTTAGTTTTTTAATAAGTAATTTAAGCGCTTCAAATTTTCAGCTAAATCATTTTATACAAATTTAAATTTCTTATAGGTAGGTATTAATGACAGCTACCACCCGTGGTTTCAATCCAAAAATTTATCTTAAAGCAAGAGGTACTATTGAATTGAATAAATATAAAAATTAATTAACAATAAAGTTTATAGGCTAAACAGTCAATGAACAGAAATCGACCCCGGTTAGAATTAAATATATTCACATCGCATATGTGATAAGAATAATCGACTAAAATGTTAAACTATGGGTCTCTAATTGGATATGTAAGTGAACGATATTAAATAAAGTGCATTAAAAACTAGCGATAGCTACATTTATAATAACAATTTAAATTAGTTTACTTTTATGTTACTTGAATGGGAATATAAGCTATGCCCAAGAATATGTCAGCGAGATTTATATCATCAGAAGTGGGTAGTCAACTTTTATTACAATAATTTAAATTACTTATGAAATGTTGAAGGGCAGCTTAACTCTTAAGTTTAATTTTTCTTTATGTGCATGAAAACTAAGTCATAAATAACAAGAGACTTGTTTCCTTTAAAATATTTTCGTATAGCAAGATACACTTCCCAAATAAATAAGTGCCTATCCTTTTCGGTTGTCGGCATGTATAGAAATCAATTCTAATTTACATTTGTTAATGGCGCACTGGTTTTTACTAGTTTAACTGGTTTTCTTCTCTTTTAGAATAATCATAAATATGACTATTCTTTCGTTTTGGCACATTAAATGACAACTCGTTTTAACATTACACTTGGGCTCTGTAGTTTATAAATACATCCAACAACAACGATGCAATTACATGCTTTCGATATTTGACAAAGCAAAAAAAAATCAAGTAATATGTGATTTTTTTGTATTAACTATTTAAAATTTAATTTTCGATCACTCTTTGTAAAACAACACCTTTGAAATACAATGAATAATATCAATTTACAAATATGCTAAGGTAAAGTGCGGCTAAGCTTTAATTTGTATGCTTCGTGAAGTAAGTTTATTTCCGTTTTTCTTAAGATCATATAGAAGTGTTATAATTTTTGAAAAAGCCAAAGAAAATTTTAATCATGCATCACGTCGTGTATCCCTCAAAAGGATCCGTCCAATTTATTTTACAAAGAGTGAGATCTGTACATTATATTGAATCAGTTATAACTGAATCAATTTTAGTTTATATAATAATTATGAGATCAATTATCATTACAATTAATGGCAAATTCTTTGGTATAAAGCAAAACAAACTATAGTTTCAGGTACTACATAATATGTAAAACATCCTTACTTTAGATACAACACGATTGTTTATAAATCAGCGTACAATTGAATAACAGTTAGTCCTAAAGACTTCTTTCGTTGTATTTTTCGCACAAACGCGTGGAGTCAATCACGTTAATTTTGCGATTCAGTCAATATAGCTAATAGCTAGCAGCTGCCCGCGACTTCACTGGCTCAAAAATAAATAATAATACAACATTCATAACATACACTATTTATATCAAACGTACATATAGTACAACAAAGGCCAAAGATCAAAACTCTATATTTTAAGTTATTGACTTGTTTACGTATTAAGTATACATAGTTATGCAACAAAATTTAATTTTTAACAAGTCAAAGTGCTAAGCAAAAAAAGCTAATTTGGACAAAGAATGAAAGTTTGGTTTATATTTTAAATATTCAATGCACAGACGACCCTTAAATATTATTTATAATATGTATAGATGCAACTAGTGTAAATAAAGTAACTCTTATATTAGCAAAATATACATTTCGGCGATGACATTAAGATTCATCAAAATGGAACCAATAATAATATAATAGGCTTGACAATAATAATTCTTAATTAAATGCATAATAAATACATTCGAATGGTTTAAAATTTAAATGTATATGACTAGAATCAAAATTACAGTGTGTTAAAGCACAAGTAATAAACAACATTTGGTATGAATACTAATAATATAAGGTACTATTTCTTTGCCAGTGTCCTTACCAAGTGTTTTTCCAAACTCTAGTTGTGTATGTATTTTTATTTTTAAGAAAAACCTAAATGAATTATAGGTTATTTATTTATTTAGTCCATTTAAAAAAAAAGTATATTTTTCATTTACCATTGGCATTTTGCATTGATTTGCAATTGCTAGTATTAAAATATTAGCTACTGTAAATCTTTCAGCTCTAAAACATATTATTTAAATCAACGAATAATAAATAAATGTAAATCAAGCACCAAAACGGTGGGCGTGGCTTAAAAAGTTTACTAGTAAGGGGTCTCAGGGGACGCTTAGACTGTGTAATTGAATTATTATATCCATTGTTAAATTCTTTCAGTATGATGTGTTATGTTAAAAAGCTATATGAATTTAGTCAGTTTACTCGTGTATGATATGAATATTCTGGAATCACTATTCATTTTAAGACTAAATATACTTGTAGACTCTGGATAGTTTTATGCAACATTTGTCAATTTACGAAATAATAATTTATTGACTTTGCCTTTTTAACAAAATGGTGATTCCAATGTCGGAAATTCTGAATTGAGATTTTGTTGGAACATATTTAGATATACTTACAATATTAAATGAGCAATTCTTGTATATGTCGCAGGGAAATTGTAAGAACCGTTAAATTATAATTTCACGAGTGAATTTATAATTAAATGATCTTGTGAGATTTAAAAAATATTCTATTTATATTCTATATGAAAATCTTAACACGGATTGTAGTATTTTCTTAGCTCTATGTTGAAATTACGGTTTTGATTTTAAAAACGTTTTGATCACTGCGATCAGTAAAACGACCAATCAAAATGGACCGAGGCTTTACGTCACATCCTGGTATTGCTACTATTGACAATTTAACTAGGGTAATTACAATTTCACTGAATGTGTTTAGGGAAATTATAATATACCTAAATATCTCCCGTGATATTGTAAGAAAAGAAGCCGATTGACAATACCCTGGGTAATTATGATTCCTCTAGGAGTCTAGTTAAATTATAATTTCACGATTTTTACAATTTCCCTGCGACATATATATTATATACATAAATAAATTAATTTCGTGCATCTAGAAACGGCTCTAACGATTTGGATAAAATTTTGTAATTAGATAAGGTTTTGCTTTTTAAATTCATCTATCTGGTGTCTTTTCTGAAATGACGCAATTTTTATATCTTTTCTGGAAAAACATACTTCTGCCAAAAAAATGCCGAGCGAAGCTCAGATACTCAGGTATTAATTAAGAATTCTCATTTGACAATGAAACTCAATGTGAAAAAAGTTTCTGCTGAAAAGAATTCAAAAAAATTTTTTTTTATACAAGAATTTGCACCCTGCTGTCATTTTAATTTAGTTTTAAAGTAGCAGTGCATGATAAAATTATTATAAACTTAGAGGACACTTTAACTAATAAATAATTTCAGCAATATTGCCCTAAGGTCACTTTTCCAAAATATCTTGTGGAAAAGACCACTTGTATGAGAATATATAAATAATAAATTATTATTTCCTAGTGTGTTGAAAGTTAAAAAACAAAAAGGTGAAATATTGGCACTGCCATAAACGCTCTACCCCTTTTATTACAAATAGTAAATATTATTATTATAATTGTGTATATCTGAATCTTCAGTTTGAGTCTTTCTTAAGTATTTTGTTTTTTTTTTTGCAAAATATAACTTTTCCCCGGATATAATTATCCTCCAGATTACCTGTCAAATTATGAATTTAGTAATAGTGCTTATATATTTTTACCTTGTATCGAATTTGTTTTTGGATTATAACTGACTAGCAATCATATTAAATTTTAATTATGATTTTACTTAACAATATATCTTTATATAGATATATATAAATAAATTTTAGATGAAAGTATGCACTGGTATAGTCAAGCATCAAGCTACAATTTTCTAAACTACATTACGTAGTTATGATCCTACTAAATGCATTGTCTTAAATCTAAACTATCTCATTTTGAGAACATGTTATTATATTGTCATATTTTTTATGCAATGTTGCTTATTACTTGATACTTATAGTTGAGATAAGTAATTCTTTCCATTACATGACAAGGCATTTCTCTCTTCCACTAGCAGATGCTTCACCACCATCTTTGACTACCTTTTCTTTTTTCTTTTTACCCTTACCATCAACTTGCAGGGAAACATTTCTATTCTTTTCCATGTTTAACAGCTCCTGGAATTTTAAGGTTTATAAATAAATTCAATTTAAATACAAAAAATAAAAAAGGCAGTGGTAACACACTCTCTTGGGAAATTCAACATAGTTGCTTCAAATCCACTCGTCTCGCATCTATGACATTTTCAGTTCAGCAAATCTTTTACAACATGATTATCATTTGTCTTACAATGAAGGAAATAGTCGTAAGGAAACCTCCAAGTCTGAGAGACTAGCATGTTTTTGAAAGACATGTGAAATTTGCAAACCCGCACTTTGCCAGCGTGGACTATGGGCTGACCCCCTTTGCATTGAAGGGAGGCCCGTGTCCAGCAGTGGGATGTTAAAAAGATACACACAAAAGCTGGACATATGTAGGCTTTTTTGAAAGAATATTCTTAATGCCATGACATGTGTAGGTAATAATTTAAAAGAAATGTAATTTAAGCTAAATATACAATACAATATAAGTAAAATATTTTTCATACACATATTTATATTTCAAAATAAAAAACTGAATATAAAATAATTCACCTGAAATAGTTGAGTGACATTATGATTAGTTTTAGCAGATGTTTCCATAAATGATACTCCCCAGGTTTGTGCTTGAGCTTGTCCTTCAGCTGCAGAAACCTCTCTTATTTCTGGACTCTCATCACATTTGTTTCCAGCAAGCATTACAGGTATATTTGGTAACTCAGTACCTTTTATTTCTTTTATTGTCTGCCATATTGGCTTTAATTCTTCCAATGATTGTCGACTGCTGACAGAGTATACAAGGATAAATGCATGACCCTAAAACAGAATAAGAGGAATTAAAAAAACAGATAAGTGATTTGCAATGAAAATATTTTTTTATTATTTTGTTTATAAAATAATTAATAACAAACCCACATTTTGACTTTAAATCTCACCTTACTTATAGATAATCTTTGCATTGCTGGAAATTGGTGAGATCCTGTTGTATCAGTAATTTGTAAAGTACATATTGTTTTGTTGCTGCTTATCACCTGTAAACAAAATAGTGGTATTAAATTCTACTTTATTCAATAACTTATATGAGCACTTTTGAAGTGTTTAACAAATTTAAAATATTGTCAGTGTACTCAGTTTTTGAGGAAGCTACCACCGGCTTGGATAGCATTTCAGGACGACAACAGCCAATGAGAAACTCAACAGTTACTCTTTTAAATATTGAGTTACATTTTGTTAATATAACATTAATAATAATAATAATGATATAACATAATATCTAGCTTCATATGAGTTAATATAACTTAAATGCATACATTTCAATCAACAAGAACAAAATTATATGCTTTACTCAGTAATGTAATACATATATCCATATCCATTAAATATGATATAGGCAGCTGAAATTGGAACTAATTTTGGCTTAAGGCCAATGATTTTATCAGGATACTTGGCAAGTACCAGATTTTTTTAAATACAGCAATATTTTTTTTCTAAAATAAAAACTAATAACATTAGTAAATATTAGAAATAGCCCTTATAACTTATTAACACCATTCCATTATTAAAATAAACTTAATTTCAAGCTGTAGATCATTTTAACTTCTATGTAATACAACACATTGATCTTGACATAATCTTTTATAATTCTAATACTTTAGTTAATAATAATAAGTATATTTAAGTATTACTAGAATTTATGCAATATATAAAGATAAGTAATTACATACATCAGATGCAAGCTAGATTAATAAGATTGGTAAAAATAATAAAATCATAATAACAATAGTGAGAATAAGTTATACCTACTTGTCTATAAGTATCTTCAATTGTTGGTATGTACGATTCCCGAAATGTACCTTTAACAAATCTCAGCACTAATGAACTTTTTCCAACACCGCCGGCACCAAAAACAACAACACGATAATCATTACTTTGCTCAGGCATTACTAGATTTTATTGAGACCCTTTCCAACAAATCAATTCACAAGATTTATGTTCGCTTGTATGGGAAACACTTCCTTATAGCATCATAAGCTATTTTAATAAGGTACATGTGGGTGGTTAGACATCAAAATACAGTTAGGAACAATAGCGGTTATTATTTTTGTTAAAATAAAAACACATTCTTATTGTTTTTTATTATTTAACAACGCCCAATCAACACATACACAACCACCGATTGAAAATGACGACTGTGCAGCAAACTCAAAGCTTTATCTGTGGCAAAGTTAAGCGGGTGACCCGTTAACGGGCAACGGCACATGCCACAGAACACTGTGAGCTTCGATCGACAATATTATAATGATGATCGAAGACCATAGGCTACTTTTTGTCCCGGAAAAATGTACGGTTCCCGTGGGATCGATTTGCACTATAATAACTTGGCAAAATCTGTGCATGAAATATTTTTTAAAAACAATGTCTGTAACGTATTATGTATACAATGTAGACACCAAAACAATAGTTATTTATTTTTTTGTCTGTTTGTGTATGCGCGTTTCACGCAAAAAATAATAAATCGATTTCAACGAAATTTGGTGAAGTGTTAACTTATAACTTGGATCAACATTTAGGATACCTTTTACTTCAGGAAAATCTTTCTTTATCACGGGAAATCACAATAACTGGTTTTATCGAGTCCTCTTTAGAAACCATTCGCTGGCTAAATCTTAAGACATACCTACATCAAAACAAAACACTAAATAATTAGAGGTCTTGAAAAGGCTATCAGAAAAATCTGCAACAGTATATGTCCATCTCTTAAGGTACACTCGCAATACCTGTTCTTATCTATACCTATAATAAAACTAACTCTACTAAGTCAAATCGACGTACGCGTTTCACGCAAAAAGTACTGAACTGCTTTTAACTAAATTTTGTGTAGTGATAACTTATTACTCAAGTTAACATTTAGGATACCTTTTACTACAGGCAGATTTTTCTTTCCCACGGGAAAACACAATGACTGGTTCTATCGAGTCGTCTTTAGAAATTACTATACTTACTGATAATTGTAGGTCTTAAAAAGGTCTACAGACAAGTCCCCAATAGTATATGTAAGGTACACTCCTAAGGTACATTCGCAATTACTATTTTTATTATATACTAGCGACTCACGCTCGCTTCGCTCGCGTTCGTCCCTAGGTACGTTTTCGCGGTTAGCTATGTTTATACATAAATAGGAGTTGCTACTCCTAAGATATTCATTTATTTAAATTATATAGCGATTTACCCTCGCTTTGCTCGGGTGCGTAAGCAGTACGCGGATTTTGTTCACAATTTCATGGGTTTTAATTTTCTTTCGCGGAACCCTGATTCTTTTTCTAAAATAAAAGTAGCCTAAGTTACTTCTTATAACATCAGCTATCTGTCAGTGAAAATCCCATCAAAATCAGTCCAGCCATTTCGGACATTAGCCGGAACACACAGACAGACAGACAGACAAAAATTGTAAGAAATGTTGTTTTGGTATATGTATCGTGTATACATCTGTATGCATTTAGTAAAAAGTGGTTATTTTAATATTACAAACAGACACTCCAATTTTATTTATCTGTATAGATTAAAGGCAATGCCGCGACTCACTGACTGACTTATTAACGTTCAGCCCAAGCCGATGATGATATACCAGCACCACAAAAAGCCAGCTTTATATATTCATACGAATATTAAATGCGAAAGTAATTCTGTCTATCTGTCTGTCTGTCCGTATGTCTGTCCGTCATCTTTTCACACTTAACCGCTGAACTGATTTAGATGAAATTTGGTATGGAAATAGTTTGAGACCCTGGAAATAACATAAGATAGTTTTCATCCTGGAAAACATATCATATATAAGGAGGAGAAAAGGGTGGTGGAAGATTGGATGGTGAATCAATCATTTCTCAAGTAAGTACTTTCCTATAGGGACGAACCCGAGAAAAGCGAGGGTGAGTCGCTAGTAATTTAACAAAAGTCTTAATATTTCCATTTTGAATCAGTTTTTTTTTCTACTTGAACAATCTTTTTTCCACAAACTTTATAGAGACGCTACGCATCTTTTCAGTCAGCCTGGGAATAATAATTTGCCTAGACACTCTACTTAAAAGGGATAGAATTCCTGTTGTATATTGTTACAAAATTATTATTTAGAAAATAAAACATTTTAACTTATTAACGTTTTATTTTGTATATCAGTATAGTTCTTTTATTTATTGATCGTTGTCTGTAAAATATTATAATGTAAGCAAAAAATATAGGCTTGGATACATTCATGGCCGTTAACATTTGTGTCTTTGGCCTATGTAGTATGTATTTTATTATATAGTCTGTGGTAGCGAACATCGAGCAAGGAAGGATTAGAAAATTACAAAATTACAAATGGCTTCCGCTTCCAACTTTTGGCTGCCGTAATTTGCTGTTGGCATGGTTTTTTGAAATAAGGTTTGTACCTTATTTAGTTTTCTATTTTTTATTGTGAAACATGTAATTATTATTATTCATAAACAATGCTCTTTCTCGATTAACATAAACAAAAATTGAACTTGGAAAACGTGCCGGTTATGTATTCAATTTTTTGCATGTTTTTTATTGCAATTTCGTTCACAGTGATATCGTATTGTGTGCAATTGTAATCCAACACTTTAGGTGTTACGTATTAAATGAAAATTAATTACATTACATCGATATTTTTCCAGGCCGTATAATTAGTCGAGACGAACGTGTTCGATCGGAGTTTCAAAGGATTGTAGTTGCCGACAACCATGGGCATTCAAGATCTACAAATATTTTTAGAAAATGAGGGAGTAGGTGTCGACCTATTTCGAATTGCTAGAACGCACCCTGGTGGTTTTCGATTGGTATTAGATGCGGAAGGATGCTTAGACCGTCTTTACGGAGGATATTTTTCAGGTAATTTGGTTCTACTAACTGTCTACCAAAATCATCGTAGTAAATTGAATTCAACAAAAAAAGTTTTATGTAGGTAGATTTTATTTTCAATTTGTGTACTTTTATAATTTAACTCCTCGCGGACCGCGAGCACACCGGTGTGCTAGATAACAATTGAATTCTCGGAAATTCGCACGGATTTCTTAGAATTTGTCCGGGAGGGAATAAATAGCAATCATTAAGTATTATAATTTATAATTTTATCTTAAAATATTCTACTTATATATTCTTTAAAATAATATAAAATAAACTTTTTCTGGTCTGCAAATAGATTGGGCTTGTGGTGGACAATGGGCCCGTTGTGTTCAATTTTTGACCACATTGGCACAAGCCTTAGCTGAACACCAAGTAGCATTATGTGTTTGCTTCAATGGAGCCCATCCGACACCTCCAGCTTTACCTCAACACTGGATTCAAACACAAGCCACTTACAGACAAAGAGTTAATTCTGTAAGTATGATTGTATTAAAACAGTTAATAATTTTACTTCATAGGTTTAGGTAGTTAACTAAAGGTAAATAAAAGAGCTCATGAGGGCTTAACCTTTTATTACAAAAATATTAACACACAATGTCCATAAAATAACTATTTTTTTATCATTTCTTCATTGAATTCATCTACAACCACAATCAAAACATCACCAAAATTACCATTTATAGACATATACTTTTTTAAATTTAAATTAATGATAATATATTTTTAATTTGTAAATATCCTCATGGTAGTTCATGTTAAAACGTGAATAAGTTTGAATTGAATGCTGTTGCCTGTATTTGCTTTTTTTTTTTCTGAAGTGGTAATGTGTATTATACATCAATAATCTCTAGTTTTGGTAAAACAGTAGGTACTTCTCCAAATTATATTATGTCCATTTCTAAATAAATAAAAGCTAACTAATTAATTATGCAGTTGGAGACTTGAAATGATTTTTAAATACCTATTCAATGATATCCCACTTTACATAGTTCATCGATTTTCATTTTTTTCTTTTTCATATTATAGCGTCCAAAATCGGCCATTTTGATTTTACAATTTTTATGCTTTCTATGACATACGCGCCGTCATGACGAATCAAACGACGTGAAATTTATCAAAATCGGCTCACGCGTTTGGTCTAACTAGTGCTATAAAGTTACAAATCCACATACATACATAGGCTTGATAAACACATTACCCTCCTTTGCGTCGCGCAGTTGGGTAAAAATGTGCTGTCCGGCTTCAACTAAACCAATTGATGGAACTAAAAAATAGTTTTAAAAAGTATTTATTGTTCAACTATCTCAGTTCAATATTTTGTTATAATAATGTGTATTCTTTTACTTAAAGAGTAACTTAATCATAAATTATTTAGATGTACATGAAAGCTTATAATTTTATTTTAATCAATGAAATTCAATATAATAAAAAACAGTCAATTTTAAGGATCTATCCATAATAACAAAACATTAATGTATACAAGAAGATTTCTTATATTATTGATTTAAGTATATAAATAAATTATGTAATTACTAAATGTTTAGTTATGTTAAGAGACATTATTATTATTTATCTATATGATCCAAATAACACATTTACTTTCACATTATCCAGTTTGTCTTGCATGCAAGCCATTCTGTTTAAAATATTTAAATATCAATCTACATTACCTTGTATATTAATTCTCTTTAAGTTTGGCAAGCTGTCATCATTATTACAATTTTTCATAGCTTTATCTGTAATTGGCACTTGATTTTTTTTTATTATATTATGTATTATTCTTCTCATTGTAACCAAATTCATATCATACAAGCAGTAAATTATGTTCAATTTTGTTGTTGGTGGAGGATCTCAAATTGTTGTTTGATAATGCTGTACACAGTTTTTTCAGAGATATGTACTTCTTATCTCAGCAGTTTTACCCACAATAACTTTCTTATATAAATAACCCTCTTAAGACCACAATTTTTCGTCATATTTAAATACATTTATGGGTCTTTGTTTCTTCGAGGATATAATAATAACTTGTTAATTATAACAAAGCTCAGAAACATGGATAACAATGGTAAATTTTTATTTTTATAATACTGATATTTACAATTAGTCGAATGAAAATTCTAGGTTTTTTTCGAAAATATATTTTTTAATAGAGAAAACAAAAACTATACTAGTATAGTATGTATTATGTTATGGTGTGGCTGTACTAAACTATGCGTAACAAATGCCTTCAAATATATTTCCCTTTCACTGGCTGAATTGTCACTGGACCATCCAATAGCAGTATCTTGAAATGTATCTATCTACATACCCAAGACTTTGTGTTTTTGTCTTCGTTTGATTATGGCTTTGCCAGTAGTTCAAGTACCAAAGTACAGATGCAACATGTGCACGGCAGCTAAATAATTTTTACAAGAATCGCGCTGATTTCCAGGCCTTATTTTTTAATAAAATACAGAAAACGCAATCAATATTACTTAATAATAATAGCTACAAAACAAAAGAAACATTTTTTTACAACTTGACATCCGTGAGGTCAAGACACGTTTGATTTGCGGACAAGCTATTTTGTTTCGTATCACATAAGATACGCTAAATGCACCAAAACAAATAAAAGCTAGTTTAGACTTTAGAAGCCTACTAATCGTAGTATTCGAGGGACAAAAAATTGTTGTGGTGGATAAAACGCATAACAAATTTTTTTAATATGAAGTTTGAAAAAAACACTAAAAATCGCATAAATTCGATGAATTTGCCAAGTTTAATGACCTTTTTATGTGACCTGCAATTTTTTTTTCTTACTATTTTATGATAAACGTAAACGTCAATACCTAAACTTCACATAAATATAATAATATGGCTTTAACAAAAACTTTGAATTTTCATCACTTTAATGGGCAAAAAAAGGCTGATCTTTACCTACCTCCTTTAAATAATAAATTATTCTCAAGTGTATAAATTAATATATGTAAACTACTCAGAACAAAATAGGACCCACCTCAATACAAGCTAAAATACTTTCCTACGCTTGTTCGAAACATTTGTAAAGAAACTTCTTACGTACAGCTGTTTTGCTTAGCTTCAGTATTAGTTCTGATTAATATGCCTGGATCTCACAGTCATATGGACATGGAAACAGCGACTAGAGAGGTCATTTTGCTTCAAGAGGGAGAATCTCAGGGATCTGTAGCAATACGTCACCGTGTGTCACAAAGAGCAATTCAAATTTTTTGGGAACGCTACCAAGGAAGAGGTAGCGTAGCTAGAAGACGGGGACCAGGGAGAACGCGAGCCACAAGTCACAACATCCCAGGAACACTGGTACATCAGGTTAACTGCGCGTCAAGATGGTACTCTGAGCGCATGAACTTTACAAAACTAACTACGGCGATCTCTAGTGTTACACGTGTTAGTGATTAAACCATCTGAAACCGACTCCATAGGGATGGCCAATGGTCTAGAGTACGTGTTAAGAGGCTGAAACTAACTAGGGGTCATCGTGCAGCACGCATAACATTTGCACGTGAATATTTGTGTTGGATCATGGATAACTTAACCGGTGGACTGTGCTCTTTACGGATGAAACTAAGGTCAAGTTTTTTAGTGATAACAGACGAGTACGTGTATGAAAAAGAGAAGGAGAACGTTTTTCAGAACCATGCATCCACGAAACAGACCGTTTTAGGGGTTCAAGTGTTATGGTTTGGGATGGTATAAGCTTGCCTGGCAAAACAGAGATGGTATGTTAAGAAGGTGATGAGACCTCATGTAATACTATTTTCACAAAGAGTAGGTCGTAATAGGGTTTTGATGCAAGATAACGCTTTCGCCCATACGACCCATATTACAAGTAGAGCTCTTACTGATGCCAATATAACAGATTTACCATGATCAGTGATAAGTTCGAACATTTATGGGATCAGTAGAAAAGGAAACTTCAAGAAATTTACAGCGACTTGAATAGCCAACAAGAGCTAATAAACGCTCTAAAAGTCTATTGGAGACATGTCTATAAAGACATGTGCCCAGTGCCAAGGAGGTCGTACGCTATCAAAACGTGACATGTATTTATAAAAATAACTTTTTAAATGATTATGGTCAAAGTTTTTTAAGCGCTCTTTTCACCACTTTTCATATAAATGCTAGACATCGTGGTTAAATAAAAATAAAGAAAACTTTTACTGTTATGATGCTTACACAATTTTTAAATTCCAAATTTAAACAGCTATTCATGACAACTCTGTAAGAAAAACTACGTAGGCCCTATTAAGTTTCGAGTAGTATACTTATATAGATTCATAATAAAAACAAGAGCTTACACCAGTTTTACTTACACAAGAATGAAATTACTAAAAAAGTAGTATAAAGTATAAAGGTATTATTTTGATCGCGAGAAAATTTGAAACGAGAAAGAAAATCTTAAAGAACCTGGTTTATGGTTTGCTTACCTTTTGTTAACTACCTAAACCTATGGAGTATGTACATTCTTTTATTTATCAATTTTTATTGTTATTCCCATAAAAGGTAATTAGAATTCAATTTTTGGTTTTGTGCGACTATTTATTTCCAGATAGATAATTATATTGTATATTTTAATTTTTGTAGGTTTTACGACACATTGTAACTAAAGGAACACCACCACCAAAAGTATGGTGGGTTCCACCGACAGGATTACACTCATGTCTTAGAACAGCTCTGCGATACCTCAATATTCCTATTGTAAGTAATAATATACATTGAATTGAGGTCATTTTATTATTTAAAACTTTCGTTATTATTAATAAAACCTTCACATTTGTCTTAAATTATAATCAGTTTTATAAAAAAAAACTAGTGGCTCACCCTCTCTTTGCTCGGGTTCATCCCAAGGTATGTTTTAACGGTTGGTATGGAATGGATAGACTATACAGGTGGAACAAATCGATGGGACATGGAAGAAAAGTACCTTAAATATTGAAGTTATCAAGATTTACTCAAAGGAAACATTTCTTTATTTTTAAAAATGATAACAACTGCGTTTAATTTTTTTTTTAAAAAGCTTACTTGAACCGGGAATCGAACAAAATAAAAATGCAAAAAAGAACACCGTCTCTATTTTATCGAAGTAATGGATAGGGTCTATGGTAAGGATAAAATCTCTCTAACAAACATTGCGTCTCAGAATTAAAGAAAACGATGAAATCTTACAAATTATACATATCGACTCTAACATCGTGGAACAAAAGCATAGGACATGGAAGAAAAGTGTCTTAAACACTGAAATATCAAGTTTCACTCCAAAGAAACATTATTTCATTTTTAAGAATATTATAAACTGCATTTAATTTTTTTTAAAAGAGGTGATCTGAACCGGATGAAATCGAATTAATAGATAGAGAGCTTGAAATGTTTCGAACGAAAATTGTATGTTACAACTTACAATTGATGAAAACGATGAAATCTTACAATTTATACATACATATCGACAGTTAACATCGTGGAACAAACGCATAGAAAGTGGAAGACACTTTTCATCAATTTTCTACAATTTTTGTCGATAAAACAGTGACGGTGTACCTTTTTGCATTTTCCGTTGGTTCGATTACCGGTTCAGGTCACCTCTTTAAAAAAAAATTAAATGCAGTTTATCATATTCTTAAAAATGAAATAATGTTTCTTTGGAGTGAAACTTGATATTTCAGTGTTTAAGACACTTTTCTTCCATGTCCTATGCTTTTGTTCCACGATGTTAGAGTCGATATGTATAATTTGTAAGATTTCATCGTTTTCTTTAATTCTGAGACGCAATGTTTGTTAGAGAGATTTTATCCTTACCATAGACCCTATCCATTACTTCGATAAAATAGAGACGGTGTTCTTTTTTGCATTTTTATTTTGTTCGATTTCCGGTTCAGGTAAGCTTTTTTAAAAAAAAAATTAAACGCAGTTGTTATTATTTTTAAAAATAAAGAAATGTTTCCTTTGAGTAAATCTTGATAACTTCAATATTTAAGGTACTTTTCTTCCATGTCCCATCGATTTGTTCCACCCTGTATATTATATTAATGTTTCACTCCCTTGAGTAGTAGCATGATGATATAATCTATATAGCCTTCCTCATTAAACAGGATATGTAATGCAAAAAGATTTTTTCAAATCTGAGAGATTAGCGAGTTCAAACAAACTGCCTCTTTATTATAGTAAGATTGACCAGCTATTTTTATTTATTTATTATTGTTAGTCTTAGATAACAAAAATGTTATTTTTAATAACTATATATTTTATTGCAACAGATGGTATCTTCAGATGATCATTGTCAAGAAGTAGTCGGTTTATGCCGTGAGAAGACTTATGCTGGTCTTGTAGGTTGTTCAGGAGAATATTTAGTATTTCAACCACCTAGATACTTTAGTTCATCGCAGTTAAAATTAACATATAGAGTAAGTATTACATGATTTTTAAAAACAAATAATGTGTCTTTCATACAATAATATTTATATTAAGAATTGTAAAATAAGATTTGTAATTTTCCTGCGATTGTATTCTGTTTCACCTGTGTATCATTTAATTATATGATATCATTTAATTATATGGTATTACATTATTTATTTCTCATCTTGATAAAGTACATGTGCAGCAGTAACAAAACATATTTTCAACAAATATTAAATTGTAACTAAAATTTATTTTTAGAGGCTTACGATTTACTAATCCATAGAAATATCGAAACAAATTAATTGTTCTTTTGGTTGTAGTCATCCTTGGAAACCAAAGAATATATGGTACATGAATTACCAAAGTTGTTAGATGTACCGCAAGATAGACTCTGTCTCTTAGCTGCATTACTTGGAGGAGTTATTTTATCAGAACAGAGCCTCACTGATTTTTATAAACGTTTAGGAATCGCTCAAAAGAAGGTAAACGGATTTTTTTTTTAATATTTATTAACTTTTTGTTTAGAATTTAGCATGCGAGTTACTTTTAAATGGTATGATTTTATAAAAAAAATATAAAAATATGTATTCAGCTCTTTTTTTTTGACGTCCCATTGCTGGGCACGGGCCTCCCTTCAATACGAGGGGGATCAGGCCATAGTCCACCACGCTGGCCAAGTGCGGGTTGGTAGACTTTACATGTCTTTCGAAAAGTTGCTAGGTTCTCTCAGACATGCAGGTTTCCTCACGATGTTTTCTTTCACCATAAGGCAAGTGGTAATCATGTTAGAAATGATTCGCACGTGAAAATATCAGAGGTGCGAGACCCTGGATTTGAACCCGCTTCACTCGATTTCTCAAGCGAGCGCGTTACCACTGGGCTACCACTGCCTTGATATAAAATAAAAATATAAGTATGTTCAACTCTTTCCTGCTACTTTCGCGTGATATATACTATATAATATATATTAATAAATAGTATACATAGTATTTAAATCTGTTGAACAGTGACAACACACATTTTGTTTATGAAATAAATATTCTGTTATTTTCAGCAACAAATACCACCTGAAACACTTATCAAAACAGTTGGTCAATTTGTGCGCGATCTACCCTCATCAGATATAGATGCAGCATGTATTGAAATATTTGGTGACCTCAATGACCTCCGTGCTGCCAAATTAAAACAGGCTGTACAATATTATCTTAATGGTACCAAAGATGGCTTCCTTAAATATAGAACAGCTTCTGGTAAGTAATTTAGGTTTAAGATAAGAAATCTTAATAAGTTATCTTCATAAATATATGTGAAGAATCACAATGGAGAAGTTGCAATGGAACAAAAAATGATAAACATATTTCTTTTTAACATATAGCAAAAATTACAAAGTTATAGGACTTTAAAAAGTGGTTTATAACATAAATGTTTTTAATGTTTGGCCGTCGATGACGATAGCGCACCGGCTTCACTCGCGCCTGTGTATTTCTCTATTAAATTCTGTATAATAACTAAGTTTGTGTTAACACTACAATAAACATAAAAGAAGTATTTTTCCATGTGCTTTTCCAAGTATATAAATATAAATTTGTTACTACAAATTAAATAAATAAATAAATAGAAGAAAGCAATGGAATGGAGTGCAAAGTAATAATTTGAATTTAATCTATAAGAAATTGGATCTGGACTTAAGAAATTGGATTTGGAATTGGACTTCTATGGCCGGTTTAGACTAAGATGGCTATACACGGTACACTCATTGTATACACCTTGTGTCTCCGTGTGAATTCAAGTGTCTCTAATTGTGAAATTTTTTGCGATACGATAATTAGTGTTGTATCAGCGGCTGTGTGAACACGAGTCCAAGTGTCTGGTGTGGTTGAAAAGTTTTCGAATGTACTCGACATTTTCAATACACCGCACCGCATACAAGATAGTACTTAAAAATGAGTTTCACGTGGAGCAAGGAGTGTGAAGAACTTGACCACGTCCGTACATTTATGTACAGACACTACTTGGACACTAAAATTTCACAAATGGGAACATTACAGAAATTAATGTATGACATTTATGTTGTAGTCTAAACTTACCTTTAAAGCTATAACAAAAAACTAAATTAAAATACAATCATACTGAACTCGAAAGTTCTATTCTTTTTATTCAACGGATTCTATAAAAGACGGTTCACTACTTCCTCCATTATAGTCTCAAAATTCCGAAATATTTATATATGAAAAATAAATTGCTCCACTATAATATATGTAGTCGTGCAGGACGATGACATCAGCACACTGATTATTTTGCACTCAACTACAACTACATTAATTCTCTGTAACTTTGTTGCTTTTAAAATATGTATCTTAAAAAGAGAACGACGAATGCGTCAGTTTAGATCTACAATTAAGTGTTATATAAAAAATGTTTTAACTTTCAGACATAAAAGCTTCTCCATTATTTTTAACAATAATTTATTTTATATGATCTAAATTATGTTACTTTTAATCTATAATATAGAAGGCCATGAAATTAAAGATTTAAAACCATTAATAAATATGTATGTATATTACAGTTATTTAAATTTTCTTTACTAATTTAAGGTCGTCGCCCCAAAAGTAACAAAAAGAATCAGAGATCAGAAATCAGTCCTCAGTCGACATCAGGCGACCTCGATACATCGAAGCTTGCGGCCGAGTCTTCTGAGCATGAGGTTTTACATTTGATTTAAACAAAACTATCGCTAAGGTCATCCACGCCTTTTACATCAACACACATTGGCATCCATTGGCAAATAGATTGCATGTTACAAAAACGAAACAAAAATAATACTCCATGTGCCGGGTTTTGAGTTCATTTTCTTTTCATTATTATTTCATTTGTCATTTATAAGTTGTTTTATTATCATTTGGTTTTTTTTTTCTAATGATTTTGATTTTATTCTCGGATTGAGCACTTGGAAGTAGTGAAAGATTGGTAACTCGATCAATTACAGCAAAAAGGCTTGGAAGATTACAAATTGGCTACGGCGAACGCATCCATTAACGCGGACTTTAGTATGGAGGAGCCGTGTCACGACTTGAGCCAGGGTGTCGCTTCGCTGGCGCTGGACGAAGCGCCCAAACCCTCCCACCAGCCCTCTAAACCGACCGACAAAACCGAGAAACCGCCGCCGAGAGAGGTCTGCTATTATATCACATTTGTTGTGGGCTCTTTGGTAGCTTTTGTTTTTTTGTTTGATACACTTTTTTAATAATGGTCAGAGTAAAGTCTCTTGTTTTTTAATTTTCATTTTTTTTTGTTTTAAGTGTCTACAAATTATAACTTATTTATTTTTAACTTCATAGTAAATATTTTTTCCATAATTTTTTATCCCAATTTGTCTACTAATGTCATAAAATTTTGTATGTATTTGTTTTTATAATATAGTTAATATTATTTATCTTGATTCATTGTTAGTTTAGACGATATGTCTTATGATATCCAAATTATCATTTATAGTACAATGATTATAGAGGTATTCATTTCCCTACATTGAATATACATTAAAATTATAATATTTATATCAATATTATTAAATGTATTAATAATAGTTTCACAATCGTAATTTTATTAATAAGAATGTATTGTATAAACTAATTTAACACTACGTTTATTTTCAGTTATTAGATCGCGTCGATGTTTAATACAACAATTTTAAAGTGTCTTTTTATAATGTAAAATAAATTAATAAGTTCTAATTTGTAATGGAAGACATTGTTTCTTATATTTTTTGTCAAAGAAATTAATAAAAAATACATGATAACCATTACTGTTATATTGGATAGAATTTAAATAAGTTATTTGCAGGCGACGACGTGTGTGAACAAACAAGCGCAGAGCGACGACAACTGCCCGCCCGCACCCGCAGAAGTGCTACGAACGTGCGCCGAACGTCACACTCGAGGACTCATGCACCCTCAACTGCTTTCAATTCTCACACACCGCCAAATAACACTACCAGTTCTCATGGAAGATGACAACCACCGTGAAATACCTTCTATACATCACTTCTTCAGGCCAATCAGACAGAATGTATATGCTATCTTGTATAACATGCACCATCATCGTTTCATGGCACAGAAAGCTAAAGGTGAAGTTTATATTTTTTTATTTCATTAATAGAACTTTTATAGATATAATAAGTATTCTTTTTTAAGTTATTAATCAATTTAACAGTTGTAAAAATCTATATGTATACTTGCTATTTTATAAATCTGAAGTTTGTTTTGTAAGTTTGAGTGCATTAACTTCTTCAAATACCAGATGGATTCGTAATGTGCTATTTGTATTTTATACCTAATTTATTCAGGAAGTTATAGTCATTTATAATCAACTATGAAATATATAGCTAAAAATTATGTGATTCAAAAAATAACACTGACCAACCAAATATAATATGAATTACAAAGAATTCAAATGTAATGGAATTCTAACATTAATAGCATTGTTTTAATTTCTGGTTAATTTATGGCAAAGTTTTGTTCATTAGTTAAAATATTGTAATATTCCAGATGAAGGCACAGCTAGTACGTCGACGAGCAACGATCGTCCATGCACAGTACAAGTGGCAGAGTGGATATACTCCCGCGTCAATCCTGGGAAGAGTCCGGAGATTGTGTCTGGTGTTGTGTTGGACTGGCCAGTGCCGACAGTGCAAAGGCTTTGGTTTGGGTCAGTATGAATTGATTTATTCATCACTTTATATATTATAAAAGATAACCCTTGTTTTTGATCTGAATTTAAAACATTGTATAAAAATATAAAAAACGTTTGATTTAATGTTGAGAGATGCAATAATATTTACTTTTCAGTCAATAATGTTGACTTTTTTATTTTAATGAGTCTTATCATTTAATATCGATATTTAAATAATTTAAGTATATGGTAATAAAACATTGTATTGTTAATAATCATATTTTATAAATTGATTTCATTTACTTACAGAACAGCACAAGATGATAAATGTCGTCGTATGCGTGCATTCCTCTCTTGCATGCGATCTGATACTCCACTCATGTTAAACACATCATATGTGCCACAACATCTGCTTATTTTAGCTACTGTTTTAAGGTAAGAGAATTATTATTATCCATATATTAATAAGTTTTTTTTTTATTTAGATTAGATTTTCAATCCATTAATTTAACAACAGTATCCTTATTCTTAATTTTTAATATGTTAAAGCATATAAGTAACTTGAGTAGAGTGTAATATCTTTCGATATAGGCATTGTTAAATCAATTTAAAAACTGACACTTTTTACTATATTTATTTTGCTGAGAAATTGTCATTTTATAAACACATGCGTGTTATAAGTTTATAACATATTAACTTATGGTAGTACAAGGGCTTACATTGTATACAGTTGTAATATTTAATTTAAACTTTTAGGTTCATTATGACTTCTCAAATTCAAATATTGAGGCGACAAGAGCTCGATGCGTTCTTGGCTACAGCTTTTTCAAATGATCTCATGAATGCCCTTCACCTACAAGAAATGACAGTAAGTTTCATTTACAGAATAGTATATCTTTAATGTATGTTTACATTCTGTAGTATGAATAGGAATTGTAAAAAATTAGTATAAAAAAATACAAGGCTAAAACAAGCAATGTAAGTGCGCATTGGCTTTAAGTGAAAACTAATTATATAATAATTTAAAATGTACTTCTAATTTGAAAAATTCAGGCTTATAAATGTCGAATTATTTAGTACAACTTTGATGCATCTTGGATCAAGTCATAGAACTGACATGGTTCACTATAAAAGTACAGATTTAAGTATCTGCGAATGATTTAGTACTTTTGCTGTTGAACTACTATAGTTATTTCTTATAAGTTACTATGGAAATATTATGTCCATCAATATTTATAAATATGAAAGTTTGTACGTGTGTATATGGCTAGATGGAGTTAAATGAAATTTAGTACACAGGTGGACTGTTAGGTATCTAGGGTCGCACCCGAGCGAAATAACATTGATATGCTGTGCAGGTGCAAGGCATGAGCTCACGCGGCGTGCAGCTGGGCGCGCTGGTAATGGCGGGCGCGGAGGCGGCGCTGGTGGCCAACGACGCGTGCGGCGCGCCCGTGCCCTGGCTCGTGGCCGCGCCCTGGCTCTACTTCGACGGCAAGCTGCTGCAGCGCAACCTGCACCGCGCCGCGCACTGCAAGCACCTCGCGCAGCTCTGCGACAACCATCTCGACACCGTCGTCAAGGTAAACATACGATTCTATGTTATACCACACTATAAAAATCTACAAAGTAGACGATCGTTTGGTGATTTTAATGAAAGTGCTGTTAAAAACTAGGCTAGAACAAGTATCAGTTTATCAACTCCAATACCATATAAAAAGATAGTAATAGAACATATTTATGTATAGTAATATAATATTCAATTAGTAACAAAGTTATATATATATATATATATATATATATATATATATATATATATATATATATATATATATATGTCTGTATACAGGTGGAGCGCATGCGCAAAGCGATCCTCGAGGGTCTGGAGGTAGAGTTCGCGATGCCGCCGCTGCCGCTGGTGGGCGTGGTGGGGGAGCCGCTGGCGTGGCGCGGGCGCGGCCGCGGCGCGCGCCTCGAGATCGCCGGCGTCGTGGTGGGCCAGTGGGGCGGCGGCTCCTACCCCACGCACCCGCGCGCGCCTAGATACCCGCAGGTACAACTGTTATGGTGTTACCGTTTTAATTCATTCATTTTACTTTACTTAATATATTAGAATTTTCTCAACTATTATCACAGATGACATAATACTATAACTAATATAGATACCCTTTCCCTTTTCTATTCTATTTTTTATTATCTTTTATACATTTTCATTTTGGGCTCTATGTAATCAATAAATAATAACAAATCGCTTAATTCGCAAATTATATGTAATAATACCATTTATTGACAATTATTTGAACTAATTTTTCTTTGTTCCTGATGGACACCCCATGCTATTATTTTATTACTTTTCCTATTATCATTCTGTTGCGTCCCTAGGTACCTACTTAACTGTAGCCTGTGTTACTCCTTGGTTGGTCATTTGTGTACTAAATTATATTAAAAACTTCTGACCGTTCCAGTGTGAAGTAGAAAATTTGTACTACTTTTATAGGTCAAAAATTCCTAGTGCTACTTTTATTAAATTTTAGTAAAACCTTTTTTTGCTTACTATACTTCGCTTTTTCGCAAGCTTTAAAAAATGAGTATTAACCATCTATATCCAAATCGTCATTTAACTATTATGCTATATTTGGTACTAAATAAATCGTAACACATAACATTCATTCCCCCAGGTGAGCTACGTGGGTTACACGCCGACGCCGCGCAATGCGTACGGCGGGCGCAGCTGGCGCGGCGCACGCGGGCGCGGGCGCGGCCGCGGCTCGGCCCCGCCGGCCCGCGGCGCCGCGCGCGCTCGCCGCCCGCGACACCACGAACCGGCTAAACCTGCTACACTCACTATTAACGGGTATACAATTCATATTTATATTTTAATGAGCGAGGGTGGCTTTACACAGGCGCTTCCCTAGGTGCTTTACTACTGTTTTGTCTATGCCAGAAATAAATACGTATGCACTGAAACTAAAATTAAGCTTTGTCTAAGTAGGTATGAATCCATTTTCTCATTTTTATGTGAAAGAAATAAATAATAAAAATACTATAATATTTATAGATCCCAATATCATCATAATTACGGATTTGTTATATATTACTTGTAACCTTAAAATATTTTACAATAGTGAAGATATAAAGCAAACTAATAATACATCTGTAGTAATCCGATTATTATTATTGTACTTGTGGTACTGCCTCGGTGGTGTAGTGGCTAGCATGTACGGCTGCACATCCTGAGGTCCTGGGTTCGAGTCCCGGGTCGGGCCAAGTTTAGTTATTGAGTCTTTCTGTATAGTAAGCCTCAGTAACAGCCCGGAGTTGGGAAGTTGGCGGTGTTTCACCCCCGTGCCTCGGAGAGCACGTAAAGCCGTCGGTCCTGCGCCTCAACTCTCACCGGTCGTGTCGAGTAGTCGTCCCACCGGAGTATGAGAGTGACAGGAATAGAGAGTGCACTTGTGTCTGCGCGTACACTTGTGCACTATAATATCTCCTGCGCAGTTGGCTAGTCTCAATGAGATTGGCGCGTTGGAACATATAGACTATTAAGTAATATTTTGACAAAATGTTTTCTATAAATATTTTGTCATCTTAATTCCTAAAAAAATTTCAATCGATTTTTTTTAAATAAACCTAGTTCAATTGTGCCCCAAAAACAGTACAAAGCATCAAGCAAGTAAAAGGTATCTTGAAAAATATAACAAAAGGACGGACTATCTTAAGAACTTACATTTAAAAAACTTAATATTTTTTCTGTTATTTGTTAAGGTAACGAATAATAAACATGAAATTTTATTTGTTACAGAAAAACCGTTAGGTCGGACGAAATGAGTCCACCCGCCGATGACGGCAGTGCCCCTGAAGATAGCTCCCAGCCTGAAAATGACGGTGAAGGTACCTTTTGAGAGAACCTTAGTGCCTATAAACATAACGACACGAGAAGAAAATGCCATCATAAAAGAATACATTTAATTTTACAGGGACTCAACCTCAGAAAACAAAGACTGGAAAAAACATTAAGAAGAATTTAGGGAAAGGTAAAAAAAAGAGCACCAACCCGAAGACTGATGTAGCTCAGAGTTTGGAAGCGAATGGACCACTAGATAAGAGCAAGGTGACCGCAGAATAAATTCCGACATGTTCTTACGATACGTCTTTCCTCTCCGGTCCTCACGATCGTCTTCTCTTATAAAATGTTAATTTGTACCGTATTTCTAGGTGGCGGGACTTAGTCATAGTTCTGATCGAGAGCACTTTGGTCAAGGCGATGCCCCTGTCAGTAACTAAATTATCTTTATCCCAAAGGTAAACTTATATTACATTACATTGGTAGTTAGGTTTCCCATTTATTTTTAATGGTAGTCTATTTAATTTTAATATTTTTTGAGGAAAGCTATATACACTTTGATGTGATGCTAGGGAATTTTAATCAATTTTTTATATTTTAAACATCAGTAAGTACGATATTCATTCACACATTCAAACAGTAACTTTGTGAATGATCTAAACTAAAATGGGATACAACATCTGATAGATGATAATATAGCACGTATTTGTTCTGAGGTCGCATTGTGCGCATTAAGTGTAATTGTGTAATAAGGAAGCAATACTTGTAATGATCGCGGCTGCGTACCTTTACCGGCCGGCGTAACGTGCCTCGACATCTAAGAGACTTCCCAACGAGAGACTGATTTTGTATTAATTAAATCGGCATGAGCGTGCTAATTTATATTCGAGACGAGGTTAAAAACCTGAAGCGTAACGCTTCATCCCTAACGCGACGAAAGTCCCTCTGAATATTTTGTGATGTGCTTCCAAGAATATAATATATATTACACTGTAAGTTCCCCGATCTCGAAGCAAGCAACAAAACATCCAGAGTCGATTTCTACCACTACTTCAAGTAGTATAACACTTCATATGAAAAAAGGACATGTAAACATCTACTATCTGACTAGTGATAGTTAGAAAGTATATATTAAAATTAACATGTTGGTTGTTAAGTCACATTTTATTAAAGTGAGATGACTTAACGGGGAATATGTTTAGTTTAGCATAATATGGTAACTGAGTCAGCATTATTTATTTACACATAGTATATTTACAATTTACCAAATTATTGTTTTATTTCTAAGTTTGGTTTGGCCTATGTAATCCATTTTCGTTTCAGACGAGACTATTTTTTAAGTACTCGAAGTTTTTTATATGTCGAACGTTTGTGACCTGCTTTCCCGATTATGTAGGCTAAACCGATCGTATTCAGACTTGTTTTTAGGATTTCTTGTTGTATATTTAGGCTTTATTGATTGTGTGTGAGTGTTCTGTAGTATCCGGCTAACGTATGGACACTGCTATACTGCTAGCGGAACTAATCAAAGGCTTAACAAATAAATACCTTCTTTCGAGTGACCGTTTAAGTCAGCAGCTGTGGTCGCCAGCAGATATAGCAGTGCAGATCATATTTGGGCCAATTGTTAAATCGTCTAAGACCTTTTGAATGCGTTTTATTATTGAACTATTTTGGTAAGCACGTGATATGTCGGATATTTTATACCTTAGGGGTAGCAAAGGGTGATAAGATTAGCATAGAAATTGCATTTATTGAATGATGGTGGTGCTTTGAAATTTAGTCCCTTGGACTGCCTGAAACGAGTCTGAAACTCATAGATTTAAGTCTAACGATAGACGTTTAATAAAACTGGACGAACATTCGCGTGTTGAGCTTTCCACATCCTATAGGGTATTATTTCGATAGAATATCGTAGATTCGTTAGTGATATATTTATATGCATTTTAGGAATCTCAAAACTGCGAATGTTCTTCACTTTATATGTATTTTTGTAAATTTGTTATATTGTTATACTTAAATTAAGCTGGAATGACTAATAAAACAATTGAGACAAAGTCTTGATATACTCGATTGGTGATGAACTGTCGAACTATCAGCACGCGTTACATTCCATTTCAATAAATAACGTTCGAATTCGAACAGTCGACACCAGTAGAGAATGGAACATAATGAAGACTTTACAATTTGCTTGTACCCTGGCCGAAACATAGACAAATATGTTGCCACAATAACATATTGATTGATTTAAACAAGAAACATGATCAGAACTTGTGAGCTCGGCCGCGACGTGCCCCACGGCCGTCTCGAGCTGTCGCCAAACGTAACGTAATGCATCGGGCATCTGACTTCGTACTACGCCGCGCGCACTAGCGCCGTAGCGGACGTCGACGCAAACGCGCGACTCGTATTATAAAACATATATTATTGCTTGCTTATTGAATAAACACAATGTGTAGCGTTAGAATTTTAACTTCAATGTATTTTGATTTGATTAAGAATTATGTGTAACGACGGTAAAGCATGTTTAGAGGTTTGGTTAACTCGAAGAGATCGAGATTTTATATTGGTCGGTTTCTAACTAAAAGGCACTATTTAAATTTACCGTTCTCGATGTTTAATATGAAATGCCTTTTACGTTACTGTAATACTGTATTTTGCTGCTTAAATATATACTTTTTACATATTTTAAAATGTAATATTAGATGATTCCGAGAAGGAAGTAGATTTTTTTTTCTCTTTAAAACCATTATTCACTATAGTTTTAGAATATTCAACAGTGTAATACCTTTACTCCATTTTATAACTTGTTTGCTGACAATGGTCTCTTAATATTGTCAACGTATAATAAATATATTAGAAAATATTTGTCATGTAATACATAACACTTTTCGTAATTGAAGTAGCAACATGGAACTGTGGCTTTTTTGAAAACACTTATAACTTAAATACATAAAACTGCTAAGTATATGAAATTCTGAAAATGTTCATATTACTATTTTAGTTCATGAACACAAAAAAAATATTGGTTGAATATAAATTGTAAAGAGTTGTATTTGTCTTCAAATAAAACGTTCCATTATTTATAATTGTTTTATTTCAATCTTTTAATTCTAATCGCTTATGAATTTCTGAAACTGAAGTACCTTCTATATTTGCAATATGATTTATGATAATTTGAGTTGCATCTTTAACGTCATTATATTGATGTAAAAGTTTAACTTGAATTGGCTTAGTGGTTTCATGGTGTAGCAATTGATCAAGTTTGTTTTCCATTTCTAAAAGTTTCCTATATATTGCTTGATCATTCTTAGACATCTGAAATTATGAAAAATATCTTAATCTAATTTAGTCAATCATTAATGGTAATAAAATGTTTTCGACATAAAGATATATAGGTAACAAAAAAATTCACCACAACTATTAGATTTGCAGTACCTAACAGATTATAATCTTGTGTCTGCTTTATACAGAACCAAATTTCTATACAATTTACATTACAATAAGCTTTTCACATTTCACACTATGTAATAAATAAAATTACATTTAAATCTGTCTATTGCTTTCGGGTGATAGCCTCACGTCATATTACCAAAATTTATAAGTATTACTAGCGATTCACCCTCACTTCGTTCAGGTTCGTACCTAGGCGCGTTTTGACGGTTAGTATGGAATAGACTATATACAAAGGTATGCGTTTTATAACAAATTACTTTTTTAAGTGATTCCTCGTACTAATCCAATCCCCCCCTCCCCCTTAAGGAGTGATTTATGTGGTAATAACTATCCTATGTCCTTTCCAGGTTCTCAAACTATCCATACCAATTTTCATCTAAATCGGTTTACGTAACTAACAGAGTTACTTTCGCATTTATAATATTAGTATGAATTTTATTCAAACATTCAGTTAAAATCTATTTTACATTTAGTATAGATATCTCACGCGAACCGTAAATTTTTGCGAGATAAAAAGTAACCTATATACTATTCAAAACTATAATTCATCTTTACTTCAATTTCATTTAGATCCTTTCAGCTGTTCCGGCATGATTGAGTAACAAACATCCATCCATCCAAACTTTCGCATTTATAATTTTTATGGGATCACTAGAAAATAGATAATACAAAACGAGTTAATTGGCTTGGGGCTTCGCCTAGCCCTTTTAATTTTATTTTACACTCAAACATTTTCCATACAGTTTGTCATCCCTTTTGAGATTGAAAAGAATTGTTACTGGCAGTGGTTACAATGGTTTAGAGCAATATAATCTCAAAATTCAGCTGGTTTAGCTGGGTATTGATGAATCAAATCTTAAATCAGTAACTTTATATAAACTTAAACATGATAATTATCGTTAAATGTTTAAAACATTCATTTACTGTTTATATTATAAGAAGGCACAAAAAAATACAAAAATGTAAGAATATTTTTTATTCAAAGTCATTCAAATCAAATTCACTGTTAACACCCATTGCACAAGCTAACATGCTATTAATATGTCTTCCTTCTTCAGATTTAAAAACATATCCACTTGCTTTATCCACTAAATTTTTTACATTTCTGAGACTTTGTTCCTTATACATATCCACAAGTTGAAAAGTAACTAAGCTATAATCTTCAACAATAGATATCAAAGCTTTGTTGAGTTTTTTATATTTATGTGTAAATTTGTCATTATCCAAACTGTCTAGTAAATAGTTTAAATCTAAAACCTCAGTATAGAAATCAATGCCAAATTCCAACTTATCTGCATGTTTCTTTAATAAATCAACTTTGGTTAAAAGATTGATATGTGGTAAGCCAATTTTTAACATAGCATTTAAAGATAAAATTAGTGCTGCTATAAATTTTCCAGCATCGGAGCAATGATGAGAATCAATTAAATGAACAACACACAATTGTATGTTTCCATCAGTTGTTAGCTTATTAAATATGTTACTCAGTGATTCATGATGACTGTATAGCTCGACTTGGCCAGGAAGATCAAAAATAAAGGTAGTTGAGTGTTCACCTTTAATTTGGTTCATCAACCAATCAATATTTTTTTCTAAATATTCTATACAATACACTAAAGCCCCATTTGGTCCTAAATTATGTTGATCCATAACATCTTCTAAAATAATTAAACTTCTAATGTCTATATTAGGCTTATAAGAAATGGAATCATTTGCAGGATCCAAGTTTATAAGTACAACTTTTCTTCCATTACTTTTCAATAGTTTAGACATTTCATTACAATATGTTGTTTTGCCTGCGCCAGGTGGACCAAGTATTAACTGACCATAATATTTATTTGATGTTTTGAATTTATTTAATGCTACTTCTGACATTTTACAAACTTTCTTGCCCTTTAAGATCTAAAATGATATCTTTGCAAGCCTTTACTGTTTCTATATCATATGATTTTAAATTTATAAAGATGCACAATGGTTTTGTTATATTTATTGCCTCTGCCAAATATCTTGCTGCAACTTGTTGTTCTTCTCCTGTAGCACCGAAAATAACTTTTGTTGTATAAATATTATCTGTGCCTAAAGGATTATGAACCTGATCTCGTTGAATTGTCATCATACTACCAATTTTTTGGTATTGGGAAACAATTAACAATGTTTTGTCAGTATAGTCAGCAATAACAATTTCTGTAGGTACATCATCAATATCAGCAGCAATTGATTTGAACAATTTTTGCTCACTTGTACTTTCAGTATGTTTAATTGTTAAATTTTTCATAACATCTAATAATTCCATTTTTAAATTAAACAGATACCTTTAAAATACTATATATGGTGTTTGTTTTCTAACTATAAAATAGTAATTATTCTTATTCTGTAAAAAAAGATTGTCTATCATCTACCCATTTAATTGAATCTTTTCTATTGCTAGACAGAAATTTAAAATAAATTTAAAGTATTTTGTTGTTTTAGAGTTATAAAGTAATTAAGACTTATAAACTATAAAATGCTATGGCACAATCCTAAGAAACTCTTTATCAATAGAGTCATAAACTATAATTTTTTTCTGCAGTTTATTTTAAAGTATCTATTTCACTTTATGCTTTCTTTTAAAAAAGTATTATGCGTACCATTTCTACATAGTTTATGATTTATTCTATACTGTTTTTTCTCAAGATAAAATTAACGAAAAACATCTAATAAAGTAAATTACTCGACTCTAAGATCAATTTGAGAATGTTATTATGTATGAATGTTAGTATGTAGTGTTATCTGAAGTAATTAATTATGAAAGTTATTACTTACTTTACGTTACCAAGTGTTATTTCAATAATTTCAATTATTTAACTGTATAGAAAAATAATTATTACTTATTTCCTATTTTAAATTATGAATTATTCTCCTCACTAGCTAGTAGCTTCTATGAAAAATATAAAACTCGTACATAAGGTAAGGATCATGGATGACAAATAAAAATAAGGATGACAAATACCAAAAAGGATATGGACGACAAATAAAATGTACAGGCTACAAATAAAATCGAATCCGATTCTACCCGAGAATCGATTCTGTGATCAAAAAACTCGATTCCCAGTTATCAGAATCGATCAAGAATCGATTCTTAGTGATCGAGATTCAAGTCTATAATTTATTTTTAATGCCGGGCTAATGGCCCGTCTACACGCTCCGTCTTGGCTGCGCAGTCCAGGCCTGTGTAGTCATGACTGTACAAAAAGACAGAACACTGTGTAGCGGCCACACGTGTAGATAAGCTCGTGCAAACTGAACTGTGGAATCCTAGTTGCGTCTTTAAAAAAAATACTACTAGTTTTGACGAAGTTACGATTAAAATGCTTATGGTATCTTCGGATTCATGATACTTAGAGGTTTATGAGTAAGACTATCAAGTAGCATTTTTTTTTGCTGATTCCGAATCTGCATATAAGTCATTTTCGACTAAATTGTTAGTTACGGCCTTTTTTCTTATGACGACAGTGTACTTTGTCGAAAATAATTTCCTTGGATTGATGTGCGGCTTGAATGACCGGTCACACGTTCAAGTAAAACCGTGCAAACCAAGTTTGCGCAGTCTAAATCTTCAGCAAGTCAACGATTGCACAAGCTGCACTTCCGAGACTGCGCGAGCTACCGTTTTGCCTTCCACACACACGCGCTTACCTGCGCAAACTGGTTTGTGCAGGCATGCTCGCAAGCAAGGCGGAGCGTGTAGCCGGGCTTTAACACCCTATTGAATAAAAAAGAGCAGTCATGAGGACTGCCGACAGAAGTGAAAACTTAAAACTATAAACAAACAATTGTTATTTCTGGATATTCAAATTAATTGTTTGATCTTAACTTAAAAGTTGTAAATTAAAACTATTTACATTTATCTGGTTTTGACATCTATTGGCACTCTGAGTGTTAGCGTTAAGTGTCAAAACGTCACGTGACCATGTTGATGAGGACTTACATGAATTTACTCCCCATCCTGCCTATAAAAGTTTTCACTTCAAAAAATGGCGTAAAGTAATTGTATATTTTATAACAAAAATATTTCAAATTTAAGGCCCCCTGTGTGTTCGCGTCGTTTTCTTAACGTACATTTAATTTATTCGTCATTCATCATCTTACAAACATTTTGATGACATAATATTATATAGTTCATTTCCTTTTCATTATCGCATGAACATAGCGTTTATTATATACAGCTCATTTTCGGAATATAGTCTGTAGCTGTACTAGTATGTCATATTTACCAGCATCTTGGTTCCTTGTCTCTGTTTACCAGTGCCAGTATTTTTTTTTTATATTAATTTTATTAATTTTGTCAAATTTTACTTATTTAACAAAATATGAAATTTCTAATATTTTCATAAATTTCCATTTTATTATACTTTTAACCTCATTTTATTGGTTTTATTTTTTAAGATAAAAATTTTCTGAAATTTTAATTTTCTTAAAAAAATTATATTCAGTAAAAAAATACATTCAGTATCGATTAAATTAAAAAAAAATCGATTCTTCAAAGAGGTCAGAAAAATCCATAGAGTTATAAGAATAGAGTGCAAGACGTAGCTAAAATAGCGTTAACGCATTATTATTATTAGAGAGATAACGCATTCCATACCACCTTTCTTTCTCTCTCTAGTAATACATAATGTTAATGGCTAGCATACACCAGCCTGTACATCCATCGAATTTCTCTAAACGAGAGTAACGAAGTTTTCTAGCTTAATCAAAACGTAATTATTTATGCTAGTTTATGCTAGCTAGTAATAGTTTTTTTTATTATTTATGCTAGCTAGTAATAGTTTTCATTTTTATAAAATTGTTTTAGCTTTAAAAAACGTGTGTGTGTGTAATTATGTACGCACGTAAGAAGTTATTTTGGCGTAAGTCGAAACAGAATAGAAATAGCTAAAGATTTCATCCCGTATATCACAACTCTCTGCTTGTAAAAGGAATGCAGTTACTTCATCATGTCGCTTTCAGCTAATTTTATCATGTCGCTTTTTGGCTGTCGGTGTGTGTGCGCATTGTATCAATTTTACTCTTATAATTTTTTCCAAACGTGCCAAAAGAAGTATAACTTTAAAAGTTTTATACGTAGAGCATGTTCAAAAGTTAAGTTTGTTAAATAGGGTCTCCAAATAATTTTTGGGCATCTTAGAGTGGGGCAAATCTTTAAAAATAATATGTTGGTCCTTCTTAAATCTTCTGTTTGTACTTATTTATTAATTTCATAAATATGAGTTAAAATAATACGTTATAAGTTTATATTTTGTTTTTAAAGTCTAAGGTAGTGCACTTACTGATTTATTGAATACTACTATTATAATAAAAAAGTACCTAATATTTATAAATGAGCGATGAGTGTAACTTGGTAACACTTATTTAGTAATGTAGCAACATCGCGGTTTTTACATCGTTCTTTGATTGTCAAATTTCGTGAAAATGGTAGTGTAATTTGAAATATATGTTTTAAATCTTAAAATATCAAAGAAGTTGCTAAATAATTAAATTATTTTTTTGTGTTAAACTCATATTTATTATCTAATTAATTGATAATTTAGTATATTTACAGAAAATTCAGTGAGGTGCTTCCAATAACCTATTGATAAATATTTCAGACGAAGGGTACATCAAGCTTCGGTAAACGCCGAAATAAGACACATACATTGTGTAGAAGATGTGGAAGATCCTCTTATCACATCCAAAAATCTAAATGTGCCCAATGTGGATATCCTGCAGCGAAATTGCGATCTTGTGAGTATGCTTTGTGGTTATTTTAATAGGTTATCTTAGGATGTTATTATTTCGTATCTAAGTAAAAAAATATTTATTACATGTAGAAATTGCCTACAATGATTGAAGGGATATTTGATATAGAATATTTCTTTGTATATGTAGGTAAATTATGTAAAATATTCAATATTTTGGCTGTATATTTGTTAAGTACATGCCACCTTGGATATTAGAAACAAAATATATTTTATAAACTTAGTTGTGAAAGTTTTTAAGTGTATTATACTTTATAATACAGATTCGATTAATTATACTATTTAACTTTACTCTATAACAATCATAATATATGAAGTGACTAATTATTATTGTGCCTTGCATTACCCTCTTATAAAATACTCTTGTCTTAGGAATACCTGTTATAAATGGTATATTTTAATATTTATCAAAAATGTGCTAGACATGTTTATAAAGTTCCAATATTGCATTAAAAAGAATACCAAAAGTTAAACTATTGCTAACTAAAAATAACTTCACTGTATATTTTAAAGTAAAGGCACCATAAATAAAAGGGAACCATTACTGATTATTTCTTACTATAGCATCTTAGAAATATTTAATTTAAATTATTTCTATAAACAGATACTGTCTTTCAAATTATGTGGCAAATATACAGGGTGGATTTTTGAGACGGGACAGTAAGGGCAGGTACCTTAAAAACTATAGTTACAGGAAAATGCTCCTAGGAGACCATCCATAACTTTTTGAGATATTCTGAACTGCATTCACAGATTTTGGAAAAAATGCTAAAATACGAAAAAAAAAATTTTTCATGTCATTTTTTTTTCAAAAAATAGCTAATTTGCAGAATTTTAAAAATTCAAAAATCTTAAAAATCACCACACACCATTAAATTTTTGGCTCAATTTTTTTTCAAGAATACCTCTAACCAATCTTTAATCTTGTTTTTTTCTTTCAAAATGTATAGATTTTTTTAATTTTGAAAAAAAATTCTTCTTTGGTACTCACTGAATGAAATAAAGATAAATACACTTCTAATTTTTCTATATTGAGACACAAACATTTTATTTACAACACGAGAAGATAGAAATAAGAGCATAATTAATATATTACGTTCTTATTGTTTTGTTAGTAAATTTAAAATCATATCTGTTCAGAAGTAACACACTGCCATCTATGTATTTTCTACCAAAGTTTTTCTAATAAATATTTACCATGGACCTCTAGACCTCTCCAGAGGTCTCTATTTTTTATGGTAGTCATACTTGTAAAAATTACAAAATTTATTGTTTACATGAAAAAAGGTATAATTTTGCTGTGTTATGTGAATAATATTTTTTGATTTTGGAAATTGAATCGGAACATTCATAAATGAAGAATGCTCTGTGGGACAAATGACTGAATGTAATGATTTTTCTGCCACAGATTGCATAACTCTAAATGCTAGAAGTGGTACAGTGGTTAAATCCATTTGTCGTGTGCATGGCGAACGGCTTCGTCAAGATAACATACTTAACTCCCCCCACCCCCCTCTCCCTACCTTAAGGGATGATTTCCGGGATAAAAAGTATTCTATGTCCTTCCCAGGGTCTCAAACTATCTTGTTACAAAATTTCATCTAAATCGGTTCAGTAGATCCAAAGATTACCCCCTACAACCTCACAAACTTTAACCTCTTTATAATATTAGTATATGTACATTAGAAGTGTATTTATCATTATTGCATTCTATAAGTACCAAAAAGAAAAAAGCCCATCTTGAAAATTTCAGGATCTTTTGAGATTTGTTAGAGGTACTCTAGAAAAAAATTTGAGCCAAAAATTTAATGGTGGACGGTGATTTTTAAGATTTGAATTTTCTAAATTCTGCAATTTAGCCATTTTTTGGAATAATTTTTCAAAATATTTTTCTTTTTACAGTTCCAAGTATCCTCTTTAAAAAAAGTGTGGTCCATTTCTGTAAAATTAATAGTTTTTGAGATATTTAAAAAATAAGATTAAAAAACTGGTATTATGGTAAAATTTTGAACATTGCGTAATTTTCTTTTCTTTCTGACCAAAATTCATCCAAATCAAAAGGGGTTGATTCCAATCAGTAGTCGATTTGACATGGAATGACCCCGGTACAATTTCGAAACCATCCAAAATAAATTATTCACTTTCAAAGATTTTTTTTTAATTTTAAACTATTTAGTATAAATTAATTATCCCATTCGTGCAGATAGTGCATGTATTTCATATACATACATAATTTTTTTTAAAAACTCAAATTTCCATATTGAATCATTTAAATAAATTTTCACTTTATATACATTTAAGAAACCATAAATGACTGAATATTATAAAATAGAAACAAGTATAAGTATTTCACAAACACACAAAACACCATCTTGGGTTATGCACAAACATAAACTACTAGGTGGTCTAAGGAAATGTGATGTTCGCAGCTCAAAAATCTAACAATTTGCAATTTTTCGAAAGTCAGTCATTTTTAATTTGTAAACTAGTGACTAACCATCACTTCACTCGTTTTGACCCTAGGTGATTCTTTGAATTACCATAACTTTTTTGAAACCTGAAAAATGAACCGATTGATATAAAATAAATACTAAATCTTAAGTGAATCTTACCACAAAACATTAGCGAAAACCGCACCTAAATCGGTTAAGCCGTTTCTGAGATTAGCGCGCCAAAACGCACAAACAAATAGACAAAAAATCTAAAAATCACTGTTATTGGGTTTTATTGTGTCAATAAAGACTCCCAACAATAGTTTATCACAAATATGTTCCATATAAAGACGGCGATCAGCTACACTTTTATTATATGTATAGAAGATTTTCTTTTTAATTTGATTTAAAAACAAAAAAAAACTAAAAACTTATTTATTGATTTATTATTGCAAATAATAAATATTTAAAAATATCGAAATTTGTGTACTATTAATTACCACATAATACAGAGACCGAATCTAAAGTTTTTATAATTTCTGTCTATCTGTCGGTAACAACCGCATCACAGAAAAACCACTGGACGGATTTTGATAAAATTTGGTATGAAGATAGCTGGTTATCCGGGTCAACATATAGGATTTTTTACTGTGGGAAAATATTTCATCTCTGAGAAATCTATACTAAATGTAAAAACGTAAGTAGGGACGAATCCGAGCGGAGGGAGGGTGAGTCGATAGTATATTATATTATCAAAAGACATTTCTAATTCAGTTAATATGTACATTGGAAGAAGCTAAAAAAGAAATATTATCATTGAAGAAGGATAATAGTGATCTAAGAGACATCGTAAATAGTCACGCAAATACAATAAATATACTTGATAGGGAGGCTAGAGCAAACAACATTGAAGTGCATTGTATACCAGAGCATAAAGGCGAAAATTTGCTCAAAACGGTAGAACAAATTGGAAGAGTAATAAACACTCCTATAACTGAAGGAAGTGTAGTTAAGTGCACCCGCGTAGCAAAATTAAACAAGATTTCTTCGCGTCCAAGATCTGTTATTGTTAAATTTAGTTCTTCCCTGCTAAGAGACAAATTTTTGGCAGGAGTGATTAATTTTAATAAAGCAAATAAAGACGACAAGTTAAGTACGGCGCACCTGGGTATATCGGGAGATAAGAAGCCGGTATACATTTCAGAGCACTTGACTTCTACAGCTAAAGATATCTACGCCGCAGCACGTATTTTTGCCAAAGAGAAAAATTATCGTTTTGTCTGGTCGCGTAATGGCAACGTTTTTTTGCGGAAAACAATATCAAGTGACGTAATATTGGTGAAATCTAAGGACAACTTACTTACTTTAACGTAAAGACTCTACCTCATCTTAATTTTAGTCTTCTCATCTTACATAAGATATTCTAATATTTTGAGGCAACGATTGCATTTTAAAGGAGTCTGCCCACTACCCCGTCTCATACCATGACCGTGCTAGGAGCGTATCAGGCAAAAAAATATTCTTTGTATTGACATGTATGAGACTCTGCCCACTAGACCGTTCCGTCACCGACCGGCACCGTCTCGTGCCGTGCGCGGAGCGTCAACAATTGTCGGCGAGAATATTTTGCCGGTGCCGGTACGCTCCGTGCCTGACACGCGACGGTGTTGAACCGGTGAGCATACGGGTTATAAACGCATATGATGACCGTTATAACCGCGTATGATGACCGTTCCAAGCCCGTTACGTATTGCCGCTCGTCTTGTAGAGATGGGCGATAATCGTTATTAAAGATGGGTTAGTACCAATATTTCTCAGGATTAGGTAATATTAATATATTCATCTGGCAATATTATAATATTGTAACTAATACTTCAATATTAGTGATATTTATCTAGAAACAACAGGTAATACTAAACGGGAACCATACGAATATGACACGCGGATGATACGCGGTTGATACGCGGATGATACGCGGTTGATACGGTGATGATACGCGGATGCTACGGTCACTATAACCGTTATGTACGGGCATGATACGCTGTTGATACGGTCTAGTGGGCATAGTAGTCCGTGCCGTGCTCGTTTCCGTTCCTGATACGTTCATAGCACGGTCATGGTATGAGACGGTGTAGTGGGCAGAGACCCTAATGGTTAATCACTTAAACTTATTCTATCAAAATGTTAGGGGAATGAGAACCAAAACAAAAGATGTATACCTCGCTATTCTTAATTCCAATTTTGACGTAATAGTTTTTACAGAAACGTGGCTTAATAGCGGAGTATCGAATAATGAGTTAATTGACGATAGATATAATGTATTTCGTCGGGATCGCGAATCCAGTCACTCTAATAAATGGGATGGTGGAGGAGTTATGATAGCGGTGTCAAAAAAGTTTAAATGTTACAGGGTTAATTCGTGGGAAACAAACTGTGAAGATGTTTGGGTTAATGTAGTTTTAAATTCAGAAACTATCTCTATATGTGCCGTATACATACCATCACCGCTTAATTGCAACGCTCTTGAACAGTTTACGCAGAAAGTTGAACACATCATAATTAACGAACAATCACCCACTGTGGTTGTTGGTGACTTTAATATTCCCTCATTGAAATGGAGCTTTGATGATCAAGACACTTGTAAAATGATTCCATGCAATAGTGGCACGGCAGTATCTATTATTAATGATTTTATGGCACTAACAAGTCTATCTCAATTTAATTGCGTAAATAATGTATACGGTAAAATATTGGATCTAGTCTTCAGCACGTCTAAAAATGTCAAAGTAAAACGAAGTGACTTTTCCGTGTGTCCAGTGGATAATTTTCATCCACCTTTAGATATTGACCTTAAAATAGAACATAATCAATCATTATTAGTTACGAATAAAATAATAAAATACAACTTTAGAAACGCTGACTACGAATCAATAAATAAATTTCTTGCAGAATTATAATGGGAGTCTATTTAGTAAGTGCGTTAACGTAAATGAAATGACCGATATCTATTATACAGAATTACGTAATATAATAGAAAAATGCATAACAAAAAAAGAGGTAAAAAATAATACACATTATCCAGTCTGGTATTCAAAAAACTTAAAAAAAAGGCTAGCGGAGAAGAATAAATATAGAATAATGTTTAAGAAATATCATAATCCAATGGATGAAATTGAATTTAAATTATTGAGGGACAGGTGTGAGATTCTTATTAGCTCGGACTATAAAAATTACTTAGATAGGGTAGAGCATAATATTAAAATAAATCCAAATTTTTTTTATTCATACTTAAAAAAAATGCGTTCCAATAAATCTGACTTTCCTGCATTAATGACTCTAAACGGCATTTCATCTACTAATGGATCTGATATCTGCAATCAATTTGCAACGCATTTCTCAAATGTATACACTTCACCAAATTTAACAACGCATCAATCGTTTAAAAGTACTACATCATGTCACAATTCAGAATTGACAAGTATAAAGATCCTGGAGAAGGATATCATTGTAAAGTTAAAATGTCTTGACGTAGATAAAGGGGCTGGTCCAGATGATATACCTCCCATATTTGTTAAACGTTGTGCTGCTTTTCTGGCAAAGCCTTTATGTATAATATTTAATAAATCACTGTGTGTCGGCGAATTCCCATGTTTATGGAAAAAGGCGAAAGTGGTCCCTATATTTAAAAGCGGCGATAAAAAGGATATATCGAAATACAGGCCAATTTGTATATTGTCAGTCTTTTCTAAAATATTTGAGTCATTGATTTGTCCGGTGCTTACATGGCACATGAAAACAGCAATGATAGAGAATCAACATGGCTTTGTCAAAAAAAGATCCACCATGTCGAACTTGGCGATAGTTGTTGATGATTTATCTATGGCATTGGATAATTCTGAACAAATAGACTGTGTTTATACAGACTTGGCCAAAGCTTTTGACGTTGTCGATCACCATATTTTAATAAAAAAACTTAGTGGCTACGGTATCAACGGTAATCTTATTAAGTGGTTTGAAAGTTACTTGGTAAACCGTAAAATGAATGTAGTTGTCGGGGGTTATCAGTCACGAACGTTTATTGCGACTTCAGGATTACCACAGGGCTCCACTCTTGGCCCGATATTATTTGGGTATTTTATAAATGACATAGTTGAGTGTTTCAAATACAGTCAATTTCAACTATATGCTGATGATCTTAAAATATATAAAAGAATAGAAGACATCAATGACACTATAAATATACAACAAGATTTGGATAGACTTTCGGTATGGTGTGATTATAATAATTTAAAATTAAATCATTTCAAATGTTACATTATAACGTTCAGTAGAAAAGTAAATAATGTCAACTTTAAATACAGTATTAACGGGAATGTTCTAGAAAAAGTCAACCAAATCAGTGATCTCGGGATCATTTTAGATAGCAAATTAAGTTTTATACCACATTTAGATGACATAATTAAAAAATCACTGAAATTGTTAGGTTTTATTATGCGAGCTTCAAAAGAATTTAAAAGGTCTTCAACTAAAATAGTGCTGTTTAATTCGATGATACGTAGTAGACTTGAATATTGCTCTGTTGCATGGAATCCTCAGTATCAATTTCATAAAGACAGGATAGAAAGAGTGCAAAAGAAATTTTTACGGCAATTGGCGTACAGAGATAATGTATTGACACAACATAAAACCTATTACGATCTTCTTAAATTATACAAATCTCTCTCTCTATCTAATCGTAGAGACTTAATAGATCTTTGTTTTTTACATAAAATTATAAATGGAGGTATCGATAGTCCAAATTTATTAAATAGAGTAGGATTAGCAGTACCAAGATACAATGCTAGAAGTCACGTTAAAAAGAGGGAAACTTTTAGACAAAGATTTGCTAGGAGTAACCTTGGCAAGGCTGCCCCTGTAAATAGAATAGTCATTACATATAACAGTGTATTTACAAAATTAGGTTTAGATATTTTTCAACAATCCGCTTCATCTTTTAAACGACAATTTAAAAAAAATGTTAGCCTTTTATAGTCTTTAAAGTTGTACGCGTGATTGATTTGTTTTATTTATTTTTTTTATTCTTTTCATATTGTTTTTTTTTTTATTTTAATTGTCATTATTATTTTTTAGTTGTTTTAATTTTTATGTGTGTGTTTTTTTAATATTTTTTAGTCATGTAAGTTTTTACAATTACTACTTGCAATGACTGTATTGTATTGTTTTGCAGTATTCTTTATATATTCATTGTGCATGTTGAGTTAGCCTGTAAGTGAGGTATACAATTTCCATCATAGATCTTAAGAGTGTGCTCTATAATAAGGATTAATATTGTATACAACGTTGGCTTCCTATTTAAATAAATAAATAAATAAATACATATGTTATTATGTAGATAATATGTAGCCTGCAAATATCTGTATAATCTTTCCACAAAAAATTCTTGCAGAATAATTTCATGATTTGTTCTAATTAATTTTTTTTTGCTCTAGATCACTGGTCAGTGAAGGCTAAGCGCAGGAAGACCACAGGAACTGGCCGCATGCGTCATCTTAAAATTGTCAGACGGCGATTCAGGAACGGTTTTAAGGAAGGCAAACCCACACCTAAGAAAGCAGTTGCTTCCTCGTAGACTTATTGCCTAATGTCAATAAAAAAAAATTAAAAACCTTTTACCGTTTAATTTCCGTTCCTAAATTCGTTTTGAACTACAAATGCCTTTGATTTCATGGTGTGTGTTAAGAGTCCAGGTTATTGTTTATCCTTGTATTAAATTTAAAAAGCACTTCTTGCTTGAAAATGTACTAAATTAGCTTTTCATTTATGTGCTAGTATCATAGGGTCTCAAATTGATATAGATTAATAGAAAGAGAGTTCCATTTTTTAAGATAGGCATCATATTATAAACTATGTATATACATAATAAAAAAGAAAGTAATATGTAAGGATGTGGATATAACATATTATATGGATAACCCGTTAAAGAATAAATTTGTACCTACTATATTCATAAATGTCGCTGATTGTTATGTCTGGATATTATTCGTTTTGCACTTTGATTTTACTCATTTTAGTGCACAATATTTTTCCTAAATAAAATAATAGCTTTTAGATCAACACCATTTATACATAGGCACAAAATAAACAGATTAAAGGCCATCCAATTGTGTGTTCGTCAATAGCACATTACAATACTATATTAGCAAAAACCGCACTCATCACAAAAATAAATTGAACCACTAATTCAAGGTAAAACTTTTCAAAACAAGCTTCTATAGGTCTATTTCTTTCTTTTTGGCGCATTAACCCTTATTCAAATATAAGGAAATTATTTTCCACCCGACTGTGTTTTACATATGTGCTTTATATTTCAATGCGTTTGTCGATACCTTAAATATTTTAAACGTATCCTAAGTTTTTAATATTTATTTTGTGGCAACACTTTTTTTCTAAATGTCATTCGTCTAACGTCAAAATATGTTCAAATTTCAAAGTGGCAGATAAATTAGGGATGGGCAAGTGATTTTTAAACAGTATCGATAATTATCGAGCGAAAAATATTGATATATTGTCAAATTTTTCATGACTATTCATACATATTCCCAAAGCATTCAAAATTCGTAAAAAATGTATAGACATGAAGAAAATAGTATTTTTTATTAATACTCGAGCCTAAACAATAATATACAATTTGATTAAACCAGTAGTCATCAGATATGGACGATATTAGAAGCACCGTCTGTTTGATGTGCTCATCTTTCAAGCGGTTTCTATTGTCCAAAACTTTTAAATTTCCGCCTTTAAAATATGGTGGACGCGCTTGCACTTGCGTTTTTTTTATATTCTACATTTGCATATTTTTAGTGTTTTTTTTGTAGTAATTGATTTGTTGAAAAAAAAAAAAATGATAATTGTTAATCATCTGTTAACTTCAGGGTCATATCTCACACTGATGGTATTGGTTTAATGGTATTAGTGATTTCGTGCACGCAGCCAGTAGTCTTACTATTATAATATTGCATTTCATAAAGATTGTGGCGGGACTTTTTATAGTTAACAATGCGGCTGCGCGATTAGCATGCAAGGAGTATCACGTAACAATAAACACGAAACCAGAATTGCGTTATAAATATATCAAAATTGATATGAATTCGATACTTTAAAATAATATCGAATATATCTCGATACATCGCGATTAAAAATATCGACGATATATATATCGATAATTTTATGGAAAAATATCGATATTTTAATATATCGATATTCTTTTCCTAACCTAAGATAAGTGAATATAATCATATTTTTTGTCGGATTTTGTTTTTAGCGCAAAATAGAGTTACTGTAAAGTGTTTATCGTTTGACAGGCAGAAAAATTCTGGTAAATAGATAATTGACTTTATGTTTATTAGAGGACTATATTCCCAGTATAATTAAGTAGCAAGCAGTGTATAAAACTAAAAATTGAGGTACTTTTCAGAGTTCGAACTTCATGGCATTCATTCAACTTCATGGTTTTTTCTCTATATCCGTGTATAAAACTACTAAGTGGGAAAATATTTCCCTATATCCGCGTAGAGTTAATTGTTGAAACCAAATATGTATTTAAAATTTAATTTCTTTATTCACATCTACACAACAGCTCGCCACATACTCGAACGGCGATACAGACATATTCATTAATTATTATTAACAGATTTTTATTTATTTTATTTAGTGAAATTTAAGCAAAGCTGGAGGCAACAACTAGTCACGCTGGCATCAAAGCAGCATAGGATATAGGGACATAATTAAATCCGCGAAAAAATCCGGAAAGATAGTTTTATTCTACGAGTAAATAATATGCCAGGAAGTCTAATCTATACTATAATAAAGCAGTAACTTAGCGAAATCTGTACCTACATGAAATATTTTTTAAAAACAATAACTGTAACGTATTATGTATACGATATAGACCCCAAAACAATAGTTATTAATTTTTTTGTCTGTTTGTCTCTTTGTCTGTACGCGTTTCACGCAAAAAGTAATGAGCCGATTTCAACGAAATTTTGTGAACTGATAACTTATTACTCGGGTCAACATTTAGGATAACTTTTACTTTAGGAAAATCTTTGTTTCCCGCGGGAAATCGCAATAACTAGTTTTATCGAGTCCTCCTTAGGAACCCTCCGCTGGCTAAACCTAAAGACATACATCAAAACAATGTACTAAAAAATTGTAGATCTTGAAAAGGCCAACAGAAATATCTACAACAGTATATGTTTATCTCTTAAGGTACACTCGCAATACCTATTCTTATCTATACCTATAACAAAACTAACTTAGTTAAATCGATGTGCGCGTTTTATGCAAAAAGTACTGAACCGATTTCAATTAAATTTTGTATAGTGATAGCTTATCACTCGGGTCAACATTTATATTACTTACCTTTTACTACAGGCCCATTTTTCGTTCCCGCGGGAAAACGCAATGACTGGTTCTATCGAGTCGTCCTTAGAAATGGCCTGGCTGAACCTTAAGAGATACATCAAAACAATGTACTAGAAAATTATAGGTCTTAAAAAGTTATACAGGCAAGTTCGCAATATTATATGTCTATCACCTAAGGTACATTCGCAATTACTATTTTTATTCACTACTCGCGACTCACAGACTGATTTATCAACGTTCAGCTCAGTTCAGCAGTGAAACGTAACTAGGGACGAACCCGAGCGAAGTGAGGGTGAGTCGCTAGTTCAGAATAAATTCCACACAAAAAGTGACCCTACTTCATACCTAAATAATGTATGATTCAAAAAACGAATCACTTCTAGAGGTTACAAGTAGACATGCTTGGTGATTGGTTTAAATTCAGATCGAACGAAGGGATTGGTTTGCGCGTATGCTGCAATGTCTGCTATGACGGCCGAGTCATAGCGGCGTGGGTGAACATTATGAGAAGAGAATCGGATCAAGTCAATAATAAAACAATATCATTGTACGTTTCTTTTATATAAATATTTTTGTTTTTTTTCCTTTTTTTTTGGTTACTTTGTACAATTCAATGAACTCTAAGCCCCGCGAAGTATGATTAATTTGTTAAGTTTTTGTCTAGAAAACTTTAAAAAAGAATCTTTCTTCGCAGTGTAGTGAAGATCGATTCTGAGAAATTCAACGATTATACATTTTATTAATGTGAAACTAGCAACTCAAACCTTAACTCAAGGTGTAGCTGATGCGTTTATGTTTTGTTCGCAACAATTAAACATGTCTGATTTTCAAGACACAGATGCAACTGTAGGCTTTTTAAAAACTTTTGCAATGTTTTTGACATATTAAATTCAAGATCTTTTTTTGAACGGATTTAAAATCCTTTTTTAAAAGAATTGAAACAAGATTTTTTTTTTAAATTTCGTTTTTCTTGGTTCTTCTTCAACGCCGACATTACCTACAACGTTCAGTGTTTCTATTATTGTCCTGAAAAAACATTGAGGATTAGTTTCAAATCTATGTAAGACTGTCTCTATTTGAAATAAATACGTATATAAAGCTAAAACAAAAATACCGAACCTAAAGATTAAGTACAAAAAAAATATAGTCAAACCTCACCAATTTACGTTTTTGTGTCATTATTAAGCGCTTGAGGGTCTGCAGTAATTGTTTATTGAGCAACTCAGATAAATCACACACTTCAAAATTTGAAGAAACTGAATTTTCATTAGCCTGAAAAATTAAACGTGCTTTAATTTAACCAAACATTGAACTGAATTTTTTAATGCTATAGTTATTCCCACAAGTCGAAAAAGCCGAACGTACATTACACGTCAACTGTAATCGTTCATTATTGTTTATTTTTTCATTTTCTGGTATCCCTTAAAGATAATGACGTTTTTCGGGACGAATCATCTGCGTAAAAAAAACAGCTTAATTTCAGATTTGATATAATAACATAATTATTTTAATAATAAAACTGTAGGTAGCATACTCTACTGTTTCACAGGCACCCAGTCATAGGTATACCCTACTTTTGATTTCTGCAACTAGCTATCCACTACTTTTTCCAACTCTTTCCACCTTTTTTCAAACTATATTTTGTATTTTCCCATTAAAATGAGATATATTAAATTACCGTATTTAAGTGTTAAATATATTAATTTTTTATTTTACTACTAATAGTTTTTGTGTAATAAATCATTGAAATTTTTGTATGTAGGATTATTATATTAGAATTATTTATTATATTTTTTAGGACTACTCGGCCGAACCAGTTATTATGTTTTCCCTTTTTCCCATAGGAATGAGAGATTTTCCTGTAGTAAAACGTATGTTAAATGTTGATCTGAGTAATAACTTAATATCACTACACAAAATTTAGTTAAAACCCGTTTAGTACTTTTTGCGTTGTGAGGCACACAGATATATAGACAAACAGACAACAATTTTAACAACTATTGTTTCGACGTCTATTCCGTATACATACGTAACAGTCATTGTTTTTAAAATATATACGGATTTCGCTTTGTTATTATTTTATTATATGTGTATATTTGTATTTATATTATTATTATTAATATACCTATATTTAAATCTTATAATAACTAATTACTTAACAGCTTATATTTATCAATATAACGTATTATTTATTAATATAACCAACAATTTTTGTGAAACATTAAATACATAATAATATAGAGAGTGAAAAGCCGTACAAAGTGACGTGAAATTTGAAATGGGCGGTATTATCGTACTCTTTACTCCCTTCACCCGTACCTCCGGCCTCACTCCTCGGTCCTCAGTCTGCCAGCGGGCTTGGAGTCGTTTGAACGTTTGTTGTTGATAGTTGCACAAAGTGTTCGTTTATATGTGAAACCTTCAAAACTTCACTTCTATACACATAATCTTATCCGACATCGTCATTGAGTGATAAGTTATCGTGAGCAATGACGCAGTGAAGTTTACATTTAAGTAAAATTCTCGCAAGTTGTGTCTTGCTTGTGATTAATTTTGCAGCAGGCGAGTGTAATGAGTGCGCGTTAACTTTTACACTATAGGAAACTTATTTTGTATCGTTATTTAGTGATTTAGTGATACTCGTGATGTCTTTGTTCAAGAAGAAGGCGCCAAAGTATTCGGCGCCGCCTGTACCTCCACCACCTGCAGAGGATGTGCAGTCTCGTCAATCTAACGGTGTAGATAATAACAACGGGGCTCAAAAGTCTCAACTAGTGTTCCACTGTCAACAGGCTCAAGGAAGCCCTTTAGGACTCATATCCGGATTTTCAAACATTAAAGAACTGTATGAAAAAATTGCGGAATGTTACGACTTCCCACCAGAAGATGTGAGTAATAATCGTACATATTTTATTTAGCCTTTTTTAATTTATACTTTAATAATAAGTTCGTTAGGTAAATATTCCAATAAATACTTAATCGTTTAAAATGTCAGAGTATAAAAAATGTTATCAGTATTAAATATCCGGTAATAGCCGCTTAAGAAGACTAAGCAAGGTATTATCATTTTATTAAATTCTTATATTAATTAGTTTATGTAAAAATTACACGTAACTGCCTTAATTTTTTACTTGGCAATTATTAATGATCATTATTATTGGTAATTAATAACTATTAGAAGATAACTTGTATCTACTAATAGTTCCTTGCATAACTTTTAGGAAAAATATAATAGATATACCATTAACAGCTCGACACGGCTTCTCTGGATTTTTTTTAATTTGACAACCAAAAATATTGATCTCCATACAAACACTTTGAATGGAATTTTAGACAATCGTTTCTTGTCGTTGACCTAGTCATAGGTTGTCAAAATTTCGACCTTTTGTAGGTCCACTGTTTTGCTCAAGGTAATGATGAATCAGAAGCAAGGCGAAAGCTTGTATGTGTGTATATTTTTGTTACTACTTTACGCTTAAACGGCTGGGCGGATTTGGATGAAATTTAGTATACGGAGAGGGTATCGTAGAGTAACACATAGGCTATTGTTAGTCACATGGGGCTGCACCCGAGCAAAACGAGGTTAAGCTATTAGTAGGTACTTAATATATTTATCTATACTAATATTATAAAGCTGAAGAGTTTGTTTGTTTGTTTGGTTGAACGCGCTAATCTCAGGAACTACTAATCCGATTTAAAAAATTCTTTTTGCATTAGATAGCCTGTTAACCGAGGAAGGCTATAGGCTATATATCATCCCGGAAAATGCTACTAATATTTAGTTTTTTCTTTATTGTGATAAAAAAGAAATAATTGCGTTGCGTAATAATTCCATAACTCGTCATTGCTATACATAAGTATAATATCTTTAAAACGTTCCTTTGCCTACTTATGAATCTGCTATCTATAATACACAATAAACGGTACAAAAACTAAGAATATTGGTGTATTATGAGTCATAATTATCAGTTTAATAAAGGGTAAACACCGCACAAAAGTTTTTAGTTTAATGTAAACAATTGGTTCCAGTGGAATTTGGTTACTATGCTTGTGTAGTTCGCGAACGAACTAGTTCGAAAGAACGTTCCCACAGATGAACTATGCGAACTAGTTCTCAGATCCCTCGCTTTTTAGTTCGTTAGTTCATTTTCGATTCTAAGGATCTATGGATGTTATATATTAGTAATGTGTGTTACGGATGTTTTTTTAGAATCCAGTAGGTATTTTTTATATGTACTTTATTGTTAATGTGGATAAAGTTGTTCAATTTGTAATAACCGGAAAAATAAATATGTGTTTCGTTGTAAGGAATAGTAAGTACTAACATAGTACTAACATAAAAGATAAGGTATTTATAATAAGTAGCTGTTGTTGATGAAATGTAGTGGGATTGTTTTTTTTTTTTGCTCGTCAGCTTGAATCACAATAAAAGCGTGGCAGTATATGTATATGTTTGCAAATTACGAGTATAATAGGGACTTAGGGCATTCAGTGTAGGTAGCAGGTCTGTAATGAAGTACTACAAGGGTTAAAGTAGCAAAGTCGAGAAACGAACTAACGAACTAAAAGACCGACCTCGTTCGTTAAGGAGCTGCGAACTATATTGACCGCTCCCAGTCGCGAACTATTATGCCCAACTCTATTGGTTACATGTAATGATGACGTATTACGCATAGAGAAATATTATGATAGATAGACATGTTAAGAAGTAAAATCATGTAGATTGAGATGTCCTACAAATCTATTCAACAAGGTTAAATTTTTATCACTGTGAAAGGTGTACGATTTCTAAACTTACGATTTACCGCTTTCCATTGACTACTGTTATAGAATTTACAATGAAATGACTGGAGTACCCAAGGGTATATTATGGGACCGCTCTTAAAAATCAATAGTGATGGGTACAATATAATAATGCATTATTTTTCGTTCAAGGGGTATTAATATGAATATGTACCTGATACATTGTATCATCATCTATAACACCACTGACCATACAATTACCTAATTATCTGCAGTACATTACCTAGTAAAGTTTTATTCTTCATCTAATAGCAACGTATGTCCGGCTTATACTACATGCTTAGTACATTTTCCTTATTTTTTACTGAGCGGAAAATACAAATACCTAATAATTTTATTGCTTTGAATTTATAATTTTAATTTTGGTGAACTATTAACTCGCTTTTCTACTCGACTGCGGCGAAGCTTAAAGGAGGGTTATGTGTAGGGATTGCAATCCGGAAAAACGGATCCGGTAATCCGGCGGATCCGGCACCATTGAACGTTTACCGGATCCGGTACCAATATACCGGATCCGGCGACCGGATCCGGTGCTAGCAATTTTTGGCAAAATAATAGAGATGTTGCATGTATAGGCCTTATGCAGAAGAGATTCGACCCTGTTAAAGGTAGACTTTCGAAGCAAGAGTCAATAACGCGGCGTTTATAGCGTTACCGACGCCGCGTAAGTTGACTGGTGTCAGTGACGCCTTGGTGACTTTGCATGGCCACGACAGACAACCATCATTGTACCGCCTTTGCCACGCCCACCACATCTCGACAGCTCTTTTAAAAGTATTTCCGTCAGTGAAGCTGCGCTCGAATGTCGTTCCCTACGTTTACATAGTGCAAGCGTCAGTGAGGTCGCGACAGGGCGGCAGATTAATGCACTATGAATATGTAGGAAACGACATTCGAGCGCAGCGTCACTGACACCATGTCAGTGTCGCTGCGACTGTGATTTTAGACCCTAGCGTTACTGCAGCGCTCATGTTCGCAGTGTCGCCGCCGCCCACGTGTATTTTGAGGTATTTTCAATAAAAATCATAAAATGGCATCTGTTAAAGCGTTTACTGAAAATGATGAAATTTTAATTACACTGGTGTCTCAGCATCCATTGCTTTATAATTTATTTTTTATATTGTTTTATAATTAATAACGTAGAAACCTTCATTGTTTCGACTTTTTGATGAAAATTGGATGAGTGGAAGGCCCTTTTTACACTGAGATAGTATCGAATTAAAAGGTCATCATCTTCTTCCTCTTCTATAATCAATTCAAGATAATCCATAATGAAATACTTTTATAAGAGCTGTCGAAATTTGGTGGGTGCGGTAAAGGCGATGGAAGTCTGTCGTGGCTATCCAAAGTCACCAAGGCGTCAAAGTTGTTTTTATATATGTTTTATTTTTTATAAACTACCTATATTAAGTACAATGACACTTGATTAACTTACTAACAGTTCATTTTGAACCGAAAAGCGAAAATCATCCTGATTTAACCAATCCGGCCGGATCCGACCGGATCCGGCCGGATCGATGGGAATCCAGTCCGGATCCGGCCGGACTGAAAATGACGCCGGATTGCAATCACTAGTTATGTGTTTAGCCTGTATATATACATATATGCCCAATCCTATGTTTTCCACGTAATTAAACACGTAAACTAAGCGCCAATTTGTGTCTTGAAAACAAAATTTGTCGGAATCAATCGAGTGGGCTATCAAAATACAGGTTTTTTAGAGGCGATTACAAAAATATATACAACTTATATGTTTAAAAGAAATTTAGGATAAGAAATTGTTAAATAAAAGTAAAACTGTATAACTGACTAAAACTAAAAGGCTTTAAATAAAAAAAATGTTTACGAAAATTAAAAAACCCGACTGCGTAAAAAGTGAACTAAAAAAGCAGCTATTCTGTTCTGACAATAAAACATGCAGGCAGTGGCGGATTTAAGCTTGATGCCGCCCTAGGCCCCGATTGATAGGCCGCCTTTTTTGCTTTGTTAGGGAGTGATTATTATAACAATATAAATAAAAAATTTAAAAAACCCCCTACGCACGCGAAGCACTTAATCAGGTAATCATAAACCAAAATGCCTTACCTCATTTTGGAAAAGAGCTGATACTCTTACACTGCTGGACCGATATTAACCAAACATAGCTAAGAACCACCGCAAGGAAACTGGCTTTCAAATGAAAAAAACCGCATCGAAATCGGTGCATCCGTTTGAGTGCTACGATGCCAGAGACAGACACACACACACACACAGACAAACAGACAGACAGACGACGTCAAACTTATAACACCCCTCTTTTTGCGTCGGAGGTTAAAAATTAAAGATTTAATTTTCAAATGTTAAAATTCTGATCGATAAAATTTTATTAAATTAAATACAACTTCTTATTGATTAATCTACATTAATTTATTAAATAGAATTCCGAATATAAATTATAAATATGGACATAACTTTTTAAAGATGAATATATCATCAAGACACGCGGTAGCGTGTCCAGCCAAGTTCAAGTCAAAAGAAATTGGCGACGCAGCATCGCGTGTATATTTTATACGAACCATTTGGAGCCACTTTTCACCTCGTAATAACTCAAAATCTATTTAACATATGATACATGAACATGAAATTTGGTTCATTATTTAATCCACTTAGATTAACAATCCCCAATTTCATAAATACAGCACAAACGGTAATTGAGATATTAACGTCTAAAAATCGGCATTTTTATCACTGATACTTTTATCAACTGACATATAGTAGTAAAACCTAACTCACTTCCAGATGACCTAGAAAGCTGAAACTTGGTGTTCAAATGGGTAACTGTATGCATATAAGGGGAAAAATCCGAAAAGAGTGAATTCTTAAAATTTCGTCGGCCCAATTCGTTAGCCTGCTAAGTGTAGTTCTGCAAAGTTTACAGGACGAAGAAAAAACTGAATTATATGATTTCATTTTTAGATATCAAAATTCTAAAAATACCGTTGGTTCCTATAACTTTCCTTGATATTTTGAAAGTGATAATAGTTGTATATCTTATGCCCAGCTCAGTAAATTAAAGAAAACAATTTTTTAGCAGCTTTTCGTTGTGAAGATCCAATTTGATTAAGGACATAGCAGTTTTTAGACTTAAATGAGTAGGTATGGAATGTAAATTAGTTAAGACGTTTTTAATCAGATCAATGCAATTAGCATATTAAATATTAGAAAATGACACATAAACAATATTCTAAATACTTTAAATTAACAACCCTCAATTTGTCATTTCAGTCTGAAACTTTAGTAAAAAATAAAATTGTTACTGTTAGTCTACATCATCCCGCAAAAATAGGCCAATTTAGATCAAATTTGTCTCATTCATCTCACCATTTAGTTCGTGGTCTGCCGCAACTCCGCCTTCCTGTCTCAGGGCTCCACTTTGTGGTCAGTTTGGCCCACAGTTCTGCAGGCATATGGCAGACATGGCCAGCCCAGTCCTATTTAAGATTTTTGGCTTTTTAAGCCACGTCAGTGATTTGTGTTTTGGAGCGTAGTGTAATGTTTTGAACTTTATCAGTTAATTTAACGCTTAAAATGCTACGCTCTATTGTATGTTGGTAAATTCAGAGTTTTAACATCTGAGTGTCTGTCAAAGACCAAGTCTGAGCTCCGTATGTCAGTATGGGAAGTATGCACTTGTCCTTAAGTTGTCGCTTTAGTGACAATGGAAGGTCACCCTTCATAAGATCTTTCATGGACGAGTAGCTCCTCCAGGAATTTTCAATTCTTCTTGATAGGTCTTTGTCTTGTCTGGAATAAAAAGAAACTATCTGGCCCAAATGGATATATTCTTGAATATAGTGTACTTCCTCTCCGTTCACTTTTAGGCGGCTCTGGGTACTATTAGACATCAGCTTGGTCTTTAATATATTCATCTTCAGTCCAACCTCAAGGCTTACATCATTAATTTGTTGTAACATTAGCTCCAGTCCTTTCGCTGTTGAAGAAAACAAGACAATATCGTCAGCAAAGCAAAGTTAGTTAACTGCACTCCACCGACATCAATGCCTCCGCGTTCCCAGCTAGGTGCCAGTTTTTTGAAAACTTCATCTAATGCGCTCGTAAAAAGTTTAGGTGACTCCTTGCTTAACACCTTTTTGAATATGTAGAGAAGGACCGATTGTGTGTGTTTTGATACTAGCTGTGCTATGGGCGTATATAATTTGGAGCAAATTTATGTAAGTAAATTCTATTTTTTGGCAATGAAGAACATTAAAAACAGCATCATGTGATATGCTATCAAACGCTTTTAAATAATCGACGACGACGAGGTAGGCCTACAATGGCATATTGAATTCTTGATGTTTTTCTATGATTTCATTAATAGCTCGATAAAGTTGTAATTTAATTTAATTTCTTCTCATTGGTACTACTCATGAGGTACATAATTTGTCATAATACGCATGATAGTTAGATGGAAGAGTCTTTTATATATCCTGCAAGTCCTCAAACTTCCGTACAGTAATTTTACATCAATTCTGGTGGAACTTCGTTCAGTCACTAATCTTACAAGGATTACATTGTAATGACCTCCTCTGTGGTAAAGGTTAGAATTCATCCTTATTCTGTTTTATAAAGAATCGATTTAAATAAAACAAAATATTTAACTATAAATTATGATAAAACTTTGAACTATGCCACACCGCACGTGAGTCAGTGGACATTTTCAGTCAAAAACTGAGGCCCCTATAGGATTTAGCAGTTTTTCTTTGTGTAAATATGCTATCGGATAGAAAGCAGGTTTTCGGGCATGATATTTCTAACCTTTCTGTATTGATATCGTCGCTATTCCTTTAACATAATGTAGGTAATCGTCTGAAGTTTTTGACCGGCATAAAAAGTAAAATTGCTCAAAAATGGACTTAACAGGTTAACGAATTAGGCCGAGGATTTGAATTTTTTTTTTCAATTAATTTTTTTACTGAAAATACAAAAAATATAGAAGAACATTTCTCAAAATTTCCCAACTTATTATTTCTCTTTTGTAAATAAATCAACAGCATTTTCCGATAAAAACTCATGTTAGTAAAAATCTATTGATCTATTATAAAAATAATCTTGCGATTATTTAAAAAGTAAATTCAATCGTTACAATATTATTCAATATATTTTACTAGATTTTTTTAATTTTTCATATTTCAAAAAGTATCTATTATAATCGATTTTTGAATTCGGATTGCCTTTGACTTTTTTCGCCTTTAGGATTTTGACGTCCCGAAAATTTTGCCGCCCCTAAAATTATGCCGCCCTAGGCCCGGGCCTCACGGGCCTATGGGTAAATCCATCACTGCATGCAGGTACATAATACATATGTACGTCCCCGACTTCATAATGCTATGTTCCTTCGTCAACTTGTTCTCTTCTTTTTGGTACGCTCTATGCGCAGTCAGGTTTTTTAATTTTTATATTTTTTTTTTGTCATAAAAAGTATCCCGTGTCACTTATTGTACTGTCTTTGTTCATGAAAAGGTAACTGATTGAAAAAAAAATTATTATTTAATTTCAATACTTTTAAAAATATTATTTAAATATTAAATTGTATTATATTTAAAAAGATTTAAAATTGTTTTTTTTATTATATTTTTTTTTAATTAGGTAATTCTAATATCTTGTACGTTTTACTAGTAGCACAGTGTACTAAAAAATAACAGTGGGCTATCGCCTTTGATGTTTGAAGAAAAGCCGACACCGCGTAGCGTACTTCGCATTACGCAGGGTTGTTACAGTTTTTTTTTTGTAATTTAATTAAAATATAATATTATTATTTAGTTATTTATCGAAGTTCTTCATAGCAAAGAATACAAAAAGGCATTTCGCGGAGGCAAATTTAAATAGAGTTTTACAAAATTTCATATAATAATAATAATAAGCCTTTTATTTCTTTAATAAAAAATAAAATATACAATTGGTTTAACAATTATTTGATTTGATTGAATGAATATTTCTATGTGACATTATAATTAATTTAATGAATCACTAGATAATTAGAATGAAATAAATTAAGTTATAATAAAAATAAATTAAATCTAGCAAATTATATTACGTAAGTCAAATTGAATTTAGTTATATATAAATTTATCATTATTATAGCACAGGCAGTATGAACAATTTTAATTGCTTACAAATTAAAATAAACGCGCGATAGCCCTTAAAGTCGTGTCCCGAGCTGCTAACTAATTCGGGCGGCAGAAATGTATGCAGCTCGGGCTCGCCTACCCGCGTCTCGCCCCTCACACCCCGCACGATTGCCCTGTCTAGACGGCTTCGTTGGATGACTGTATTGTTTTATAGACTGTGCTAGTAGCGAATAAAAATGTCATTTGTAATTTACTTATTTACAATTTACATAGGTTATCTTCTAGGTTTCATTAAATAATTACCAAAGAAGTTAATAAAATTTGTGGAATTTCATATGATAAAAATACATACATATTTAGATATCTTGATAAACCTTAATATACCTAATCATATAAACTCATTGGAATTTACTGTAGTCATTGCTGAAAAAATACTTAGATGTGTTAAACACGTGTGTGAATTTAAATGGTTTGTTTATTCAATTTCATCATCAAATCATCAATCTTATATAAAACAAACGTATTCTGCGATCGATAGGTAAATACTTATAATAAAGCAGTAACTTAGCGAAACATGTATGTATAATATATTTTTTAAAAACAATGACTGTAACGTATTGTGTAACATAATATAGGCCCCAAAACAATAGTTATTACAAATTTTGTCCGATCAAAACTGTTTGTCTGTTTGGGTGTGCGCGTTTCGTGCAAAAAGTACTGAACTGATTTTAACAAAATTTTGTATAGTGATAACTTGTTACTCGGGTCAACATTTAGAATACCCTTTACTACAGGAGAATCTTTTATTCCCCGGGAAAACATAATAAATAGTCTTGTTATATAAATCCGAAAGTTTGGATGGATGGGTGTATGTTACTCAATCACTCCAGAACGGCTGAACGGATCTGGATGAAATTTGGTAAAGAGATGATTATAATCTTTATCATAAGATAAGTTGTTTTTATCCCGGAAAAATGTACGGTTCCCGTGGGATATCCATACTAACCGTTAAAATGTACCTAGGGACGAACCCGAGCGTACCGAAAGTAAGTCGCTATTATAAAATATGTTTATATAAAATTTGTAAAAAAAGATTTGAAATTATGAACCTAATATCCACTATTGTTATATAATAGTCTACTGTTTAGAATCCAATCTTAAGTTACCTATTTTACACTTATTTAACGTTTATTCCTAATTAAAATGCACATTGTTAATTCTTAATAGGAATCAACCGCGATAAGGAAAAATATAACCTGTTTTTAATAAACCTGTATCCCTGGATAGCCAATGTATCTGGTTGTCGTTAGAAATAACTTTTAGACTTAACATTTATCAGCTAAGTATATCTAGATTGGCATAATATGTATTTTATTTTAAAACTAAAACTACTAGCCAGTGTATGTTTTACACACTAGTACCTAACCAGTTTTATGTTTTCTATATCTCAGCATTTGTCTAAATTAATTTTGACGGGAGTTCCACAGGTATGTAGATGTAGATTAAGTACCGCTCGGTAAAGTGTCATAAAAAGTATGTGATTATATTATCTTCCTATATCTACTTTTATTATTAATTTTATATTAATATCAAAGGCTTACTCTACTTTATTGTAGTAATAAACCCAAAATTATTAATAACTAGCGACTCACCCTCGCTTCGCTCGGCTTCGCCTTCGTTCTAGACAAACAAAAACAAATCTATCCCACGGGAACCGTACATTTTTCCGGGATAAAAAGTAGCCTATTTATTATTCTGATGTATGAACTATATTATTGTAAAGTGTCATTAAAATCCAATCAGTAGTTTTTGTGTACTAAGCTGTATAGATTACTATATTTTTTTTACTATCCCACGGGAGCTCTTTAATTTTCCGGGATGAAAAATATCTTAGATGTTGACCGGACATATATGGTACCACCATTTAAAATTTCATTTAAATCGGTCCAACAGTTTCGGAGATTAGCCCGTACAAACAGACAGACAGAAACAAAAAAATTGAAAAAAAAACTGGATTTGTTTTATTTCTCTTCTTACATCCCCCTGACTCAGTTTTTTGCATTTTTTTTTTATTTACAGACATTCGACTTCTACAGTTTTATTATTTGTATAGAGGTATAGATATACGAGTACTTTACGCCTTATTAACACATTCGATCAATTCTAAGTAGTGATAATAATATAATGATTAATTTTTATTCTTGATACATATTCATATTACTATTTGACCTTTAAGAACAGCTGCAGACATTTATTCAACAATTTTTCTAAAGAAGCATTATAAGAGAAAGAGTCAGCGAGTAACGTGATTACATAATTTATAATTAAAACATTCCTTTCATAGCATGTGAGGAAAATTAATGTCTATGAGATAATACGTAAATTATTTCATGATGTATCATGTTGGTATTCGTGTGTTTATCTTTTATATTATTATCTCTTATCAGAATTCCTCCTTTGAGATCAATTACCAGCAATTACGCTAATTATTGATTCATAATCATTATAAGCATTAAATTTTTGTAAGGCAATAATAAATGCTAATATTAAAAAAAAAAACTTTTCAACCAAGCAATAAACTTATCAATTCTATTTTTTTGTTCAATGACTCCTGTGACTTGGGTGTGTCATTTGTGCACAATAACTATCATGTTAAAATTAACTTACTTGAGTATAATATGACATTGATTTTGTCAGTGTCAGTCACTGTGAGTAACGACGAACTCTTTAAACAATACGACGTAATCAGTATAACAATTGGAAACCAACCACCATTTACCGCATGTGTTTTCAAAATAATGTAGATGTTCCTTTGTTTTTATAATTATTTTATACGTGTTTAGGTATCAGTAAGAGTATTTAAGTTTAAAAATATCTTACTACCTAAACTTCCTAAGATATACATATCATCGTATATTTAACCAGCTATGACCATACCAAATTTAGTAGTTTTTCTGTGATGCGATAACAGACAGACAGACAAAAATTCTAAAAACTATAGATTTGGCCTCTGTATCAATAATAATGTCTATTTAAATAAGATTTTCCATAAAATATTTAATGTACTGTGATTCGACTTAGAATTTTATTATATGTTTAGATATATCTACATTTAATATTCAAGCTTTAAATAATTTTAAATGTTAATTGTGCTTCCAATCAAGTGTGATTGTTATCTATAATTAAGTATATTGTTATAGGTACTATCGGATTAATCAGTAGTCAGTAGTCAGTATCATACCTCATATATAGTTCTCTCTCTAATTTCTACAGTATTTATGTGTATATTCTTTGTTCAAAACATATCTATTTATTTTTATTTCATCTTTCTTTTTTTTGTTTTCTTTTTACTGTCAGAATAAGTATATTTTATCATGGCACAAAAGGCGACCCTGACGCCTAGTCGGGCGCCTGTAAAGGTCATTGGCGAAAATGACTTCTACAATTTCTTGATATTTTACCCCAATAAAAATAATTAGGTCGCGTTCTTTTCACGAAAAGCGTTGTGTTATATCCACAATAGATGGTGGAACCGAATGTAAATAGAGTATGGTAGGTATAAGTCGGAAATGTGCCTGATCTCGTCTAAAAGTTAATTATTGAGTAACAAAAATAACGATTGACGTGGACTGAAAAATATAGATAATTTATTTCGTATTATTAACATTATAACTCTTGAAATGACAATATTTGCAACATTTTACAGGATCAGCATAAACACATAAAGATAAGTAAAACTAATTTGTTTTGAAATTTACTTTCTAAGTACTCAAATTTAAGGAGCTTCCGTAAAATTTACTTGTATTCAGCCCTATTAACGTGCCACTACTGAGCACGGACCTCCCTTCAATACGAGGGGGATCAGGCCATTGTCCACCATGCTTGGCGGATGATTGGCGAATTTCACATGTCTTTCGAAAAGTTGCTAGGTTTTCTCAGACATGCAGGTTTCCTCACGATTTTTTCCTTCACCGTAAGGCAAGTGGTAACCATATTAAAAATGATTCGCACATGAAAATATCAGAGGTGCGAGACCAGGGATTTGAACCCGAATCACTGGGTTTCCCGAGCGAGCGCGCTACCACTGGGCTACCACTGCCTTTGAAATATACTTATTTAAAGCAAATTGAAACCTTCCAAGTGCGTGGTAACTTGCGCCCGAAAGGCTTTGTAATTTAATATTTCAGCCGTAAATGATATTTAGGTAGTACATTTTTAGTTAGATTTTATTATAAAACATTGTAAGTTATAACATTGTTCATATTTATGTAATTGGCTCAAAACTGTCATTGCGGAAGCACGCGCGGCTGAACGGTCAGGAAGTAGAACGGCCCGGGGCGCAGCCATCTCATGTGTTGTGATCGATGCTAGTCTCGACGGTGCTACATTTTGCCTAAAATGTGCTATCAATGATTTTATTAAATGTGAATTGTGATGGTTATGTTAACTGCTTTACGGATTATTTTTGATTGGGTAAATCTATATCTCATACACTCCGTCAAAATGTTTTTTATGATTATGGAAATAAGGCTAATTTTTCATTGTTTCCGAAATTGAAAGCGTACGACTATTTATGGATGTTTGATGACCCACTGTTCGTGGGTCAAGGACCGGACGAAAGACTAGTCATTAGACATTCAAACAATATTATTATGCATTCGCATTTTCATAAAGTCGAAAGTTATATAAATATGTTGGTGACATTTACTCCCAGTGTTTAATATACATACTCGTAATCAATTAGTTCTTATCAAAATAGAGTTTCTCTCTCTATAAATTAACCCGAATCATAATTATGTTATCCTTTTTAAATTTGTAAACATTTACAATTTTGCTTAAAGCCCATATTGATGATAATTTTTGTCGAAACCTGCATAAAAGTATCGTTGGATGGTGTTGCATGGTAGCAGAGAAAGCGAGTGTAGTTTTTTATAACTTTTTAGCAATTTTGCGACAATACAACGTGATTAAGGTGGCAATTTTTAATCGCTATTCATTTCAACTAGATTTAATATGTATTTTGGTAACAATAGAATCATTTCATGCGGCTTAGGTAACCTATGACGAAACGAAAAATTACTTCTTTAAAACTATAAAATAAAAGTAACAGAAAATATGATCGGAATGTTTATGATAAAATTCTTAAAAATTAACGCTTTGTGAATTCTGTCACAATCTGTTTCGCCTTGACATAAAATAAGTATTTTAGTTACTTGTGAGGTATAGATATATATGTACGACATTCCACATTATAAATATTTATTATGTACTTGAATAAATATTAAGTACTGTTTACTTTGATACAAAAAAAAATGAATGTTTGAAACGAAGTTTCTTATCGCTCGCTATGATCGGCAATTTTGGCGAATGAGAACTAGACGAAAAAAAGTGTAATATTTCGACCGTCACAATAGGTACTTTTAATTATTTACAAAGAGCACCCCTTGTTCTTCCATTTTTTTCTTCGATGAGCCACCACAAGTACAATGTACGTTGCTTGATGTTTATGATACGATAGTACTCGTGACAATTTTTATGATCTAATTTATGAAACAAGGACAGACAGCGAAAGGAAGTTCATTCCTATCGGGTATCCCACGGCAACTCTCGACTTTTTTGTCTAAGATTCGAATTAGGTGATTGTGGTATCTTTTGAATGAAACAAACCACAAACAATAAATTAAAATAGAGGAAAACATTTGTTTTTATCCATTTAAAATCTTTAAAATGTGTCACAGATTTATACGATACTAAGATAGTATACATGTACATTATACATTTTCTCGAAAAATACCAGAAAAATGACCTAAGTTTAACTTGCGCACCGAGAGTTCTGTAACATTAATATATGTCGCAGGGAAATTGCGAAAACCGTGAAATTATAATTTTACTAGTGAATTTATAATTACTCGGAGTATAATTATCAAACGTCTGCTTTTCTTACAATAGCACGGGGCATTTTTAGCGTAGCTCCTGCCTCTTAGCCTACCTCATTCAAGTCGGATCTATCACCTAATCGAAAATTAAAAATTACTAATAAATAATCTTAAATTCTCAAATTAAAAAAAATAGTCTACTTAGATTCTATACATATGAAAATCATGACACAGGTTGTAGTACTTTCTTAGCTCTATGTCGAAATTATGTTTTTGGTTTTAAAAACGTTTTAATTAACGACCAATCAAAACGGACCGAGTCTTCCTACCACATCCTGGTATTGCTACTATTGACATTTTAACTAGGGTAATTACAATTTGACTGAATGTGCTTAGAGAAATTATAATAGACATAAAAAATGTCCCGTGATACTCTAAGATAAGGAGACGATACTCTAAGATAATACTCCGGGTAATTATAATTTCACTAGTGAAATTATAATCTAACGGATCTTACAATTTCCCTGCGACATATACATATGTATATACTTACGTAATTTCATAGACAAATTTTCATTGTAGTGAAGTATAAATAATTTTGTTAGTAAATATATCAAGTAGAATGTCATTGAGATGAATATTATTAATCGACTGCGGCGAAGCCCAGAGGCGTTTTGTATGTTTCCAACTTCATACTTACATTTAGATTTTTTGTTTTTATAATTTTATTTAAATATCTATCCAAAGATATATCATATTCTGGGACATCTACATTCCAAAATCCAACTCTAAAGTAGAAACAAAAGGAAATAGGTATTAACTTTTGTGGAATAAGTCTCTCTGGAAGAAGTTTGATAAAGTCCATTTTAATATCCAATACTGCAAACTAGTTCTGAATTTAATTAAATATTTTGTCATTATTATTTAAATATGTTTTTAAATGCAATAGTATATGTAAAAAGACGTATCTAATAGCATAGTTGGACACGTCATTGAGTGGTAGTATATACTTCAGGAGTGTTGTGGAAGTCGCAGATTTAATAATCGTTTCATTTTTGATGTTATCGACCCATTAATTTTTACCCGCAGCTCTGCCTATATGTTAAGCAAGGCTGGGTAAAATGTCCAACCCCATGATGCAATATATATTTAATTTGCCAAATTTCATTGTACTTATCGCTCTCATTTCTCACATTCTCTTCCCACCCGTAGTACACAATACGTAGCAGTCATTGTTTTTAAAAAAATATTTTATGTACAGATTTCACTTTGTTGCTATTTTATTATACGTATTGTGTAAAAAATAAACAACCAATTAAATTAATTGACTGACAATAACAATAAAGGATGTCTCTAACTAGGATTGTATCTGAAAATTCAACAATTAGTTACTACTAAAGCTAGATTGGATTATGTTTAAATATCAAACAAAAATCCTTAGCGTATCGGGTCGGGGTGTGTTAAGAACTAATCAGCCTAAAAGAAAAAAATAATTTATCATTCATTTTTATGGTTTCAGATTTTATTTTGTACACTAAACACTCACAAAGTTGACATGAAGAAATTGCTCGGTGGTCAAATAGGATTAGAAGATTTCATATTCGCTCACAGAAAAGGTCGGCCAAAGGAAATAGAGATAGTAAAGACTGAGGACTCGCTCGGCTTAACGATTACTGACAATGGCGCAGGATATGCCTTCATTAAGCGAATAAAGGAAGGATCGATTGTTGCAAGAATACCCCATATAGAGGTCTGAATTAATTTTTATATAGTATTTATGTAGTAGTAGTATTTTAAAATATTTTTATTTCTAGAAGTAGGTAACAATTTTTATATTTTTTATCTATTTGTCTAAACGTGAAAACATGGGCTTATTGTTAGATAGATAAAGCTAGGCGTGATTATTCCATGCTGGAGAAAATAAAGACTGTTTACACTAAAGTATAATTTCTTCTATATTAAATGATAAATCCTGTATCTATCATCATTCATGTACGCAATTATTGAAAACGTATTACTAATCATTAATTCTAAGTTTAATCAATATAAACAAATCACGCAAAATGGTTATAACTTGCAAAATCTGTTTCTTTTATTGAAAGTGAAATAAGCGTGTCAAATTGACTATATTGCTCTATATTTAATAGTTTATGGCAGGTCATTCGCCTCGTTAACAATTTAGTAGGAAATAACCTATTATTATATTAAGCTTTCATTCTCATTGTGTCTTCAGGTTGGCGATCATATTGAACGATTAAATGACGAGAATATGGTCGGGAAAAGGCATTATGAAGTGGCCAAGTTACTAAAAGAAATCCCAAAGGGAACTACATTCACAATTAGATTAGTGGAACCATTGAAAAATGGATTCGGTAGTATCGGTCCTAAAACGGGCAGCGCTAGATCTGGAAGAAAACAAAATTATGGATCTGGCAAAGAAACTCTTAGATTCAAAGCTAATGGTCAAGCTACGATAGAGAATGAGGTAAGGAAATAAAAATAATATGTAGTATGTATAATTCTGATTCATAGAAAATATGTAAGTACCTATGTATATGTACATTATAATGAATCATCGATCACGGCGAACATTTCTATTATGTTCAGTTTAGGCATTGCTGGACGTGAAAGAAAAATAGTGCACACAGGATGAAGGTGTACTCGTAGGTACTTTTTTAAAAATTATTCTCACATTCTGATAGGTTTCCAATCCGACACGACTGGATAGAAATCGGTACAGAACGCAACGGTCTTATGTACTTTTCGAGGTTCGGGGGTGTTACATCGACATCATTATTATTGAATATTTATATACTTATATTCACTTACTAATATGCATTATAGTCTTTGCGCATAGATGTATAGTCAAAATGAGTTTTGTTCATTATGATCGAATATCTTTTATGAGAATATTGAGCCTTCACAATACATGTCTAATAAAATAAGAAATAGGTTATTTTGTAAATGGATTATTATTTTAGCATAAAAATGAAGTTACAATTAAATTTTGCTTCATGTCAATATTTGTTTGCATTATTGTACCTATAACTTTCTTTTTCACGTACTTACATTGCTATCTTCCCATTTTCCATAGAGCTTATGATTAGATAAATATTATACAGGTAATCATAAAATCAAACATTACCTAGCATAAAATGTTCGATGCTTTTTCATATCTAATATATTTAAACACGCAATTCTTGTATATTTTTTATTTTTACTAGCGATCTCGGATTTCGCTGAAATTTGGGGGTTTTCAGGGGCGAAAAATCAATCTAGATTAGTCTTGTCTGGGAAAACGCGTTTTCGAGTTTTTATGCGGTTTTCTTTCGCGTTATTCCTCGCAAAATATGGTCCATAATTTCTTACGCTCGGACATAAGCATCGTGGTCAAGCGGCCAAGGCGCAAGTTTGACATTCACAGGTTCCGGGTTCGAGTCTCGGTCGGATACAGAATTTTTACTTTTGGATTTTTTTGTTTTTAAGCCAAACTAAAAAGAAAATTGTTCTTTTGGCTAAAAACTCCGAGAGAAGCTCGGTCACCCAGGTGCTGACTATAATATGCAATTATAAGTTATTACTTAAATACAAAGAAAGTAATTTCTTAGACTCTAATAATTTCTTCTCCCAATCTCCAATCTCCCAATTTTATAAGATATGTAAATATTTTTTTCAGCATGACGAGAGATCAAAGGCTGGTATAGACAAAATAAATGCTCTACTAGAATCATTTATGGGAATAAACGATACTGAACTAGCAACACAAATGTGGGATCTCGCCGATGGTAAAGCAAATTCAATGCAACTTGCCGAAGCCATTGATAATAGCGACTTGCAAGAATTCGGATTTACGGATGAATTTATAATAGAATTGTGGGGCGTAATAACAGATGTGAGATCTGGCAGACTTTAGTAAATATACTTTTGTAATTACTATGAATATTTGTTTGTTAAGATGACAGTGCAACAAATTACAAAATATAAAAACGCTACGTCACTAGTTAATAGATTCATTTTCGACAATTAGTTGTGAAAACAAAAAAATATATTTAAATTTTAAAGGAAGTATTGTACTGTATGTACCAATCAGTAAATAATAATTGTTTCATAAAAAATAAATCTATCGAACAGTGCCTAATAGTGCGTATGCATTCCTGCCATAATGTAATCCGGTTTTTTGTAACAGTTTAAAATATGTATAGCTAACAATAAGTTATTCTATATTTCAAAGTATGAAACTTTAATACATTAAAATATGTATGTACAGCTAAGTAATAAGTAATTTATTTAATACACTATAATAAAATAAATGATATTGTGTAATTTTATTGAATACTTACTTAAAATGATAAAATCTTTAGCTTAGACTGAAGAATTCGAAAATTATGAAAGAACTTTATTTATTATTTTAAAAGCATACATGATGTCTAATAGGAATGATATCAAATATCATATTAATTAATTAAAATATAAAATTTACTGTGAAAGTAAAAATTATAAATTATATTTTCGTTAATTAGAAAACGAATGTTATTTAAGGCTATTTTTCTTGCGAGGTAGTAGCAGAGAAGAGAAAATATGAAGACGAGTTTTTATTTTGTCTTCCATTTTCTCTAGTGCCGATAATCGAGATATAAATTGTTGATTATATCTATGCATTTTGATTTATCCAAACCAATATATAAGAACGGTCCACTATGCAGTACAATTCAGGCACATCATATATAGAACTACGATGGTTCTTATGTATTAATTAAGATTAAATATGTAATTATAACATTATATTAGAATACAAAAAACTAGTGCTGATAATTGTAAATTTATAAGTTGAAGTTGAGTTTGAATAGTATATATGTACTTCCGGTAATAATTAATTAATTTTATATGAAATATAGATAATAAATAAGTATCTATCGATAGATAAAAACGAGTGCCTTTTCTATTTGTACAGTCATTAATTAAAATAAATAATATGTCAAATTTAACTTTGTTTTTATGTATTTAAAATATTTTAATTTATATGGGATTAGAATTTATCCTAGATTTGCATTTCTTTATGTTTTGGGGATATTGAGAGAAAAGGCTTCAAAAATCTTGGTTTTAAATTTAACTGGTCATAGCAAATACATGAGTAATTTAAATAATTAATTTTTGCAACAAGATCTGCATGGTTCAGAATCTGGGCTTTCGGAAGAAAAAAAAAAACACTTTTTTCCTTAATCATTGTTAGTTTGTAGGTACTTTGCATGGCTATTTTTTTTTATGTGAGTCTACAGTGTTCTCAATAAGGTTAATATCTAAACAACTAATATAATTAAATAAATAATTATGACACCAGCATCGTTGACCACAGGTTTCTAACTGGTGTCAGGTCTTGAGAAGTAGTAAAGTATTTAGTATTCAGTACAAGTAAAAAAGGAACATTAAACATATAAAAGAAAAACACAAAAAAAAAAACACAATAACATAAATTGTTAGAGGGAATTGCGTATTATGTTAATTATTTGTTTTTTAAAGCTGTTCATGTTTGTATTCATTAAATTGATAGAACAAAAGTCTGTATTGTAAGTATTAAAAATTCTGCGCCTCGGAGAACGTATACCTGCAATAGTTCGACAACGACTAGTAGCAGAAAAATTATAATGTTTACGATTATATGTTCGATATGGTACATTATAACATAATTTATTATTAAATTGATTATAATCATATTTACCATGACAAAGATCTTAATAAATATAATAACATTATATCTAATTGTAATCTCCTACTTTGCAGTTTAAGTAGCTTGTATTTTATTAGCAGTTTTCATATGGCAAACGGCGTCGATAACACCGTACATACTGCGTAGGATTCTTTTTGTACTACTTCAAGTTTATCTATGTACTTAACGTAATAGGGGTTCCACACTGGCACTGCATATTCTAATTAAGATCGAATAATGGATTTATTTATTGATGTATATGAAGAAATGTTAATGGTTGTCGAAACTTAGCACTTGCTCGCACAGTAAACCGTAAATTTTATAGGATTTGTTAATAATATTGTATATATGCATATTTAAATGTAGCTTGCTGTCAAGAGTTACTCTTAGGTCTTACTTGGTGTTGACATTTCGAGCATCGTCCAGTTCCGTGGTCAATTGGAAGGTAAAGCCAAATTGGCCTCAAATAAGCTTGGTATACTCAGTAACGCGAGACAGCACTTCACGTCGCGTCAGCGTCTTAATCTCTATAAGGCTCAAGTTCTGCCCCACATGGAGTACTGTTCTCATCTCTGGGCGGGAGCTCCCCAGTACCAGCTACTCCCATTTGACCGCATTCAATATAGGGCGGCTCGTGTTATCGACGATAAAGTTCTCTCCGATCGGCTTGATCCTTTAGCTCTGCGTAGAGATGTTGGATCACTCTCCATCTTCTATTGCATTTATCAAGGGGAATATTCCGAGGAATTGTTTGGACTTAATTGATCCCGGTCGCTGAATTTCATCATCGGACATCGCGCCAAAATAGTAAATTCCATCCACACGACCTCGATGTCCAGCGTTCCATAACAGTGCGGTTTCTAAGACATTTTCTGCCCCGCAACCACTCTGTGGAACCAGCTATCGCCAGCTTTCCGAACCGTTACGACCTGGCAACCTTCAAGAAGAGAGCGTATTCATTCCTGAAAGGCCGACAACGCATTTACAAGCCCTACGGTGTTGCAGATGTCCATGGGCGGCGGTGATCACTTTCCATCAAGTGAGCCTCCTGCCCGTTTGCCCCCTCGGTCCCATAAAAAACAAAGGGTCTCTTATATTGTTAACACAGTCCAATTGAGCATTACACAATACATGTGGATAGTTACTAATAGTTTTTTTTAGTAAAAATTATTTAATTACATTTTTTTACATTCAGACTTAATTTGTTAATAGTACAATAGTGAGAGAAGCGGTTTAAATCTTGTTGAAACCTACATATTATGATGGTCTTCTATATTCTCAATTGTGTCTACACTCTCAAAAATTTTAGGGTCATCAGCGTATGCCGTATAGTAAGAGGTTACAAAAGGTAAAACACTTAGAGACGTCGTTTATAAAAATAACGAATAGTAAGGGGCCTGGAATGGAGCCCCGTCGAACTCCAGAAGTGACAGTGACAAATTCAGATTTATATCCCTTACTTACGATCTTTTGAAGACGGTTTGATACATATGACTTAAACTAACGCTACAAATTTCCGCGTATACCATTAAAAGCGAGTTTTTCTAGAAGTAATTCATCTATCTATATTATATATAAAATATACATAAAATGCTTTGTCCTGACTGACTGACTGATCGATCAACGCACAGCCTAAACCGCTGGTCGTAGAAACGTGAAATTTAGAGGAAATATTCCTTATACGATGTAGGCATCCGCTAAGAAAGGATTTTTCGAAATCCGTCCTCTAAGGGGGTAAAATAAGGGATAAAAGATTGTATGAAACTCTGTTATTCTTAACGCGAAATGCACAAAATGTGGTATTTATATTTAGCTTTTAGGTGAAAAATTAGAAATATATGTATTAGATTTTTTTCGGAATTCATCCCTGTAGAGGGTAGAAGGGGGTGACAAAGTTTATATGGGCCAACAATTATTTATGATCAGAATTACTTGAAACTTGGTATTAATGCCTTTCAATACAATTTAATAAATACGTATTTTAAACATTTTTGAAATTCATCCTATAAGGCTGTCAAATAGGGGATGAAAGTTTGTATGAAACTCTGTAATTAGTGTAGAAAAAATTGTTTATGATCAGAATTACATGAAACTTGGTATTAATGTTCTTCAATACAATTATGTAAACATGGATTGTAGTTTTTTTTAAATTCAGCCCCTAAGTGGGTAAAACTGGACGGGTAAAGTTGGAGTTGTTGAATATATTTAAATAGAGTAACATGACTCAAGTCCTCCGATGTGTGGGATATGATGAAGTAGAGAACAGAAATTATTCCGAATCCAAAGGAAAATTATGTGCAACTTTTCGGCTGGCCACAGCAGCTACAGCAAAATAAGAATGGCAATTTATATACATATGTAACTTAAAAAAAAGGAGAAGGAGGGAGACTGTAAGCTTCAGATGTTCACAGCATTGGGTCTTTAAAAATAACGTAGATGTTAGCCTGTTAGTATGTTAGTTAAAAACCCATATTAACCGAATAACATGACTCTAAAATCGTAAACATTGTATGTGATTGTATCATTGTATTCTCTTCCTCTAACTTTAAAGAGATGGAGAGTAGAAAAATGTGCAAAAAATACAGGTACCTGGAGCCCATACCATGGAGCTTGCTAAATATACGCGTAACATCTTTTAAAATACTGGATATTTTGAGTTACGATCGCTAAATTGAAATTTGTTTTCCTTATTTTTGCAAGCAACAAAGTTTGATTGCGGGCGAAGCCGCGGGTTCTGCTAGTATAGCATATATTTGGAAACAAGTATTGTGATATTTTTAGAGCCTCAAATTAAAAAAACAATACAAACAAGTGTGTTGAATAGGGCTGCCCAGACTAGATACAGTTGTGGGCCAATATAAATCATTACACCGTACACGTATTGGAGGGCCGCAGAAAAAAATACCTCCGCTAATTTATTTTTTCTAGGATAAATAAAAATACAGCGATAATGTTAAATTTAGTTTTATTAGTTATTCATTTATTTATCTTTTATAATTCTATCAATATCTGTTGATAGAATTATAAAAGATAAATAAATGTAATCAAAAGACTCTTAATACAAACGTAAATAGGGCACATTTAGGTGATCTACAAAATAAATTGCTTAAAATGGATATCGTGTTTCAAAAAAAACACGTTTAGTTGATATAATTTTATTTTATTTTTATTTGTCAATGCAATTATGATTTTCTCAAAGAGTCTTTTGATCACATTAAAAAATAGGACCGTTTGGCAACAAAGAATATTTCGAGTTGATTAAACGTTTTTCAAACCTTAAATGGTCCCATAGAGTCTTTTGATCCTTACATGAAATAGGATCGATTGACATGAAAAATTTTTTTTTCGAATTTTAGCATTTTTCTCGCTGACTGTACATTTTTTCCAAAATCTGTAAATGCAGTTCAGAATATCTCAAAAAGTTATGGATGGTCTCCTAGGAGCGTTTTCCTGTAACTATAGTATTTAAGGTACCTGCCCTTACTGTCCCGTCTCAAAAATCCACCCTGTATATATATATATATATATATATATATATATATATATATATATATATATATATATATTTGTTTTTTTTCGAAATTCATCCCTTAAGGAGGTAGAAGGAGCTAATAAAGTTTATATGGGCAAAGAATTATTCATGATCAGAATTACTTGAAACTTGGTATTACCTAATGCTCTTCAATAAAATTAAATAAATACGTACTTTAGCATTTTAAGAAATTCAAATACATATGGAGGTAAAATGGGAGATGAAAATTTCTATGAAACTCTGTAGGTAATTAATATGTAAAAAAGTACAAAAAAAAAATTCACCTGTAGACGATTTAAAAGTTTTAAAATCACTTTCTGCAAAATGATGTCTACATAAATCAAATGTGAAGATTGTGATTCGCCAATTTTGGTCGTCTTATTGCTTTAGTCCACAATTTATTCAGTTTTTGTCTTTTGGGAAGACTACCATACACTATTGTAAAACTGATGTTATATCTACAGATTAAACGTGGACGAAGTCTCGGGTAGTGCTAGTTTTAAATAAAATGAAGAAAAAAGAACCATAAAATGAAATTATAATTCCCCCGAGTTTTGTCAATCGTCACCTTTTTTTTCAATATAACGGGATAATCTTAGGTACCTACCTATATTATAATTTCATTAAGCACATTCAGTGATATTGTAATTAAATTAATTTACTAAATGCATATACTACGGTATATACGGTACTTAACAGAAAAACATAATTTTTCCGTCCGTCTGTCTGTCTGTCTATTTGTGTGAGTTTGGCGACACAGGTTCCGATATAAACGTAGTCACTGTTCGGTCCAAAGGTTGTTTACCGAACACATAAGCAATAATGCTAAACGGTGCATTATAAATACATGAAAACACGCCTCAAAGAGTGAGTGCATGTTCGGATAGCAATCAAATCGGCTGCATTCATTATCATTCATAGCAATTCATTATCAGTGTATCATTAACTTTAAATCAATAAACTTTACGACGATTTCGGACTGTATTTAATTTATCAAGCAATTAGTAGTAGGTCGCGTCCCCTACAGTCACATTGCACTTCCCTTGTTTTTTCTCTTCCGTGATTATAATTATGCTTTAGCAAAAAGTATGTAATAAAGAGATTAATGAAGTAAGTATCTAATATAATTTTCAGGCTACGTTAGTAGCTAGTATAGATGGTACTCAAAGGAGACGATCTATACCGATTTGGATATACATATTTATGAAAACCAGTACGAGTGACCACACAGCAAGGTTTCCGGAGTAGATGAAATTCGATGTATGCACGGACCGGTGTGTGCTGGATTTTAAATTGTGGATATACAGACTGTATGGATTACTTTCCTATCTGTAATATTTTTTATCTGTATGGGTACTACTAAACGCGAAATTGTGGAGGGTAGAAGTAAGGAGAACCATCATAAATCGGAAACAAATTGAAAAAGTGTCCAGTGGTAAGCAGCAAATTGTACAATTCAGAAACTCACCAATATAGCCCTAGCGCAGCAAGTAGAAGTGATATGAATTTAACAGTTTTAAACGGAGTGAAGTGTGCTGAATTTAAAATTTAATATCTCTGCTGTCCAGTGTAGTTAATAAAACTGCAGTATAAAAAACCTCAACTAACTAAACAACTACGTAAATAGTCCAAAACAATTTAGTAAATGTAACCTACAAAAACCCAGTACCTTGTACTTTTCGCGCTATATTTTAAATTCATCTACTTGTTTACTGAGGCGCCACTAATTTAAAGCTTGTCAGCGGAACTTTTTATACACAGAGATAGTTCTCCTTACCTCTGCGGTCTGCCCTCCATCCGCGAATTTAAATTTTCTTCATCTGTTATTCAAACAAAATGTAATGAAATTTAATAATAAAAACAAATATTTATATCACAAACTTAAAAAAAAAGCTACTAGCAGAATAAGAGTAGTTTATACAATTAAATAAATCAAAATAAGGCGTAGGGCAGAAGTTGACTTATTTAGGGTGCGTTCCACTAAGCGCTCACGACGCCTAAAATACTCTTTTGGCCGTTCCACATGGCGACTATGATCGTTAATCGTTATGGTCGTGGTAAAAACGTCACTAATGACGCCATGATGCTCATACGCTCATGTTCCGCTCACGACGACCCATCTCAAGACGTGAGTCTTAACTCTTAGTGAGCGTTGAGTGAATTAGACATTTGACAATTCGTAACACTTTTTTTATTGAAAAAAATATTACAAAAATAAAAAATCCACATTTAAAAGATTTAAAAAAATATAAGTGTAATTTTCGAGCTTTGTTTGAGTTTCAATTTGATTCCTTCAAAAAATAGAAAAAGTTATCAAACGTCGGCTACTTTCAGAACCATATTTTATAAGTATAAACAACGGCTATAATTAATGAAAATATATTATTACTAGGATTTTTTTTATTTGCAGTATTTGCAACACTTATTTACTTCAACGCTCTAAACGCTCCATAATAATCATTCCACTTGAATTTACGATTCCAACGCTCGGGACTAAGTGGAACCGGAAAATCCGTGGTCGTGAGCATGATCGTCGTGAGCGCTTAGTGGAACGTAGCATTAGGCAACATGTTTTTTGACAGTTGACGTATTTAGTCGTTTCAACATTGACTTAAACGTAGTGGTGACATTCTCTTTGATTGACTTTATTAAGATTTATGAATATTTATAATCAAGAATGTAGATAAAAGCCGGTTGACCTCGAAGTCATAGTATTTGTTGGGTTTGTATTTTGTAATACATATTTTGCTTTATTTCGTTATCACACGTTATCTTATTCAAACCTAATACGAAGTTATTGTGCCGTATTCTCGTATCCAAATTTTGAATGTGTTGTTTCGTGTATATATACTGAATAAGACAACTAATGAAATAAGCCTTATTTGTATTTTTAATGAATAAATACATTTACAGTCAGTACTGATTACATATATTTTTAGCGAGTGAAGATGTCCATAACCACCAGCAAAATGTTTTTATTAAAGATTCAAAGTTTTACATATCCGAAAGTTACCAGGATTACAAGGGTAAGTTGAAATTTATGATTAACTACAAATTAATGAAATATTCGGTGAAATAAAAAGATTTTTATATTCTTGCTTAGGTACTGACGTGTGCATCATACAGCACCATTGTTAAAAATAACAAAATATTCAATGATATAAATGATGCTGTAAAAGATATTAAAGATGGTTCAAAACTGTTAGTTGGAGGATTCGGTTTATGTGGTATACCAGAAAATCTTATAAAAGCAGTAAATGTAAAATCTGTATCAGGGCTTACAGTTGTATCAAATAATGCAGGTGTGTTTTTTTTTATCAAATTACTGCTAATTTCTGCAAATTGCTTTAAATTTTCAATTTTTAAATATTTATTTAAAAATCTATCACTATTTAGGAGTGGAAGACTTTGGACTAGGTATTTTACTGAAGAAAAAACAAATTAAAAGGATGATTTCATCATATGTTGGTGAAAATGCAGAATTCGAGAGGCAATTCTTAAATGGTGAACTGGAAGTATGTTCTAAAATATTTTTTATTCAAAAAACTTCATAAATAAAAGAGCATCTATTTATTTATGTTTTTTTCATAATAATTTTAAAGACTACTTATTTATACTCAGAATATCAATTTTGTCTATATTAGAAAGATAAAAATAAACTTCACAAGTATTTACTTACATTTAATTTTCATAACAATTATTTATATTTTTTTAACATATATAACATACTCTTACTAGCGACTCACCCTCACCACACTAAGGTTTGCCCCTATTATATATAGTTTTACAATAATGTATGGAAGTCTGCCTGATTTGTTGACATTTATGATTACAGCTCTATTCCCTTGGGCAGTAGCATATTATATAGCCTATAGCCTTCCTCCATAAACTGGCTATCTAATGCAATAAGAATTTTTCAAATCAGATTAGTAGTTCTTGAGATTAGCATGTAAACAAACAAAGTGCCTCTTTATAATATTAGTATAGATTATTGCTACTTGCTAGTTTCAATTTGGTGTATTCAACACTAATATTATAAATGTAAATGTACTGTCTGTCTGTTAGCTTTTCACTTAATCTGCTAAACCCAATTTAGATAAAATAGTATGGAGATAGTTTGAGATTCTGGGAAAGACATAAGATAGTTTTATCTCAGAAATACGCCCCTAAGCCTAAGGGGATGAAAAGAGGGGTGGGAGTTTGTATGGGGAATCAATCAATTCTCTTCTTACCTATGTATATAAAGTCTATCTATTCCATACTAAGTGTCAAAAAGTACTTAGGAATGAACCCGAGCAAAGCAACGGTGAGTTGCTAACCTATTATTTAAAATGTTCATAATCTACTTTATTTCACCAGATCTTAACAGTTGATTAAAATGCTATTTCTATTATTAGTATAAACTTAAAGTTTGTTTATAGATATATTATTACAGGTCGAACTAACCCCACAAGGAACTTTAGCTGAAAGGATAAGGGCTGGTGCTGCTGGGATACCTGCATTTTTCACACCAACTGGATATGGAACTCTAATTCATGAAGGTGGCTCCCCTATTAAATACACTAAAGATGGAAAGGTAGGCTAAATATTTGTATGTTGAACTCTTTTACAATTTCAAGTATTATATGCAATGTGCATTGTGCATATATGTATTTGTATTTGTAAGGTGCACCATTTGTCAAAAAAACTGTAACTGAATATTGATTATTTCACTTTAATAATAATAATAAGTCTTTTATTCAGACCTTAATATGTAGTATCTTATGAACTAGTTGTAACAGTAACAATATGCTTATCTATTTCTATCTCTATAATTATATTTATCTATTTGACACTAGCGATCGGTAGCCAATTGGTTGTGGTCTGTGTGTCCTTCGACATAGGCCTTCTTCAACTCTTTCCACAGTACTCTATCCTTAGCACTCCTTGCCCATAGCTTTCCCTTTTTTTACCTTTATTTTGCAGTCCTCGATTCCTTTCCCCATTTTTTGGATACCAGATTATAACCCTTTTGTTCCACTTATCTATTCCTTATGGTATAACCAATCCATCTCCACTTTAAGCTCCTGATTTTATATTGAGACATCTGCCATCCTTGTCGTGTTCCTTATTTCTGTGTTTCTTTTTCTGTGCTTTTTCTTAACTCCTAGCATGCTTCTCTCCATTGAGTGCTGACAGACTCTAATTCTTTCACATTGAGTTTTCATAAGACCCCAGGCTTGGCAGACATAAGTCAACACAGGCAGAATGAATACATCAAACAGTTTTATTTTCAGCTTTATGTATTTTTTTATTTTACATAATTTCTCTGATGGTATGGTATGGTATAAACGGGCTAGTTTCCGCAACTCTACGTCTTTGCGCCTATTTTGCGTTAATTTCTCTGAGTTACCAGCATCGTTTCCATGCGTTGGCTACCCAACGGTGTTTTACTTTACATACACATAAATAATTTATTATAGAAAATTTTAAAAGTACACAATGAAAACTACTTTTTACTACTTATATTAAGTATGTTTTTTGCTATAGACTAACATTCCGTAGGAGTCACTTTACAGACTTAAAGTTATGTATCAAATTAATTTCTTTAGATAGACATTGCAAGTTCCCCCCGCAATACGCAACAATTTAACGGCCTTAACTACATTATGGAAGAAGCTATAACTGGTGATTTCGCGTTAGTTAAAGCCTGGAAAGCCGATAGATATGGGAATTTAATATTTAGGAAAAGTGCCCGTAACTTCAACCCAGCTATGTGTAAAGCGGCCAGAGTTACTATAGCCGAGGTCGAAGAAATTGTTGACGAAATTGACCCAGACTTTGTTCATGTTCCGTCAATTTACGTCCATAGAATTGTATTAGGCGAGAAGTTCGAGAAGCGGATCGAAAGAAAAACTATAAGTAAACCAAAGGACGAAAAAGGAAAGAAATCGTCAGATAATATGAGAGAGAGGATTATAAGACGGGCTGCGTTGGAGTTCAAAGATGGGATGCATGCCAACCTTGGAATTGGTGAGTGATATTAATTGTTACTGAATGTAATTTATTTTATCTCTCGTTTTATATTTTATAATAATAATGTGATAAAAATTTTAATCAAATGTAATCTGTGTAATAAATCTGTGTAAATGTAATGTATTTTATTTTTTTTTTTTTTTAATAAAAAAATATATAAAATAAAATAATAATAATGTGATAAAATTTTTAATCAAATGTAATCTGTGATCTATCGTTTGTTGGTTTGTTGGTAGATAACGTTGCTCGCTCATCGCAATTTATTTTCATTTTTCATTATTTTGCACTGTAGAGGACAATTTTTTATTTACGGTTTTAAATGCGGTTTATGATAAAATGTTTTTTTTTTTCAAATTTGTTAATATTTTATACTTCAAATAGGTATGTTAATTTTAATGTTAACTTTACTTAGTCATATAATATTTTTTAAAACATAATATAATACTCGGATATCATAAAATACATACATACAACATAAAAAAAAATTAAGTGTGGCCTAACCACAATTATTTTTATTTTCACTTAAATACAGCAAACCATTCGAAATATGGTGTAGTTTAACTCACAGAAGATCTAAGTGTATTTTTATATATAAATAATAAATGCCGCGAAAAAACAAATTCTTACATTTTGATTTTTTTAAGTTATTAATATGGTGATAATAGCTGAATGCATGAAATATTTTCATCTTTTAAAAATGTATTCATTTATATCATGGAATCATATACCCATTGACATCATTAATTTACGACCGTCAATGCTCAGTTTCTATAAGTGAAAGGGCAATTTTAAATATACTAAAACCTTTCTGCAGAAATTCAAATCATAATAGCAAAAATAGCATTAAAGTTCTAGTCTTGGGTAGCTCGCGAACGATTTAGGTGGGAAAAGCGCTCTTTTAGGTGAACTATGTGAACTAGTCCGTCGTCGATCTCGTTTTTAGTTCTGGATTTAGGATGTACATTGTACTCAATTATGTTAGTAAATTTTATTTTTTGCTTTAGGAATGCCAATGTTAGCAAGTAACTATATACCAAAAAATGTAAAGGTTCTATTGCAATCTGAAAATGGTATTCTTGGACTCGGCCCTTTCCCTACTGAAGACGAAGTGGACGCAGACCTTATTAATGCAGGAAAGGAAACCGTTACCGTACTACCAGGTAGATCTATTATTTTTCATTACTCTATGTTCTTTTAGCATAGAAGCGTGGTTACGTCATAATAATATTCTCCTAACCGATTTCGGTCACGGCGATCAAACTCACTGAGATTAGCCAACTGCGCAAGGGATATTATGGTACCTAATAGCACTTGAAAAAAAGCACGAGTGCATTCTATATTACTTTTACCCTCAAAATCCAATGGAAAGTATAGAGAGTATAATAGTAATATATCGTCATTGCGAATTTCCCTAATCCGGGTCATTACTGAGAATTTCTTAACAGAAAATAAATAATGATAGGTACTTGGTCCAACTCGGGACTCGAACCCAGGACCTCTGGATATGCAGTTGTACATGTGAAGCACTAGACCACAAAGGCAATAATTATGTTAGTAATTAGTAGGCAGGAGTAGACTCGTAAATATTACGGGGTAATAACCTCTACCACGATAGCGATTACATTTACTAATGGCAAACTATTTATACTATTGTTATTTTCAATATCGTTCATTACGCAACTATCATTTAATTAGGTACTTGCTTTTTTGCTCTAACTCAGTCCATATGGATATTTGAATGGAACTGTATTATTTACGTTGTTGTCGTCGTAATGTAGATTACTGCGCAGCCATTTGTATGTACTTCAGAGTGGCTTATAATACCAGTAGGTATTGTTAATGCCTTTTACGGCAAGACTACGGTTCTTACGGCGCCACGATTTGAAGGCGGATTTGTATAGATCTCGACGAAAGAAGAAAAGAGTAAACATAAATTATTTCGATATCTCGCTTAGTTTTCGAGTTATCGATACTCAAAACCGAAAAATGTTTTTTTTTTACGGAATACGATGTATTTCGATTTATCTGTTAGATCTTCGAGTATCGATATCTCGAAAACTAATCGAGATATCGAAAAGAAATATTCTTCTTTTTCGTTTTATTTTTCAAAATATATCAAATTCCGTCAAAAAAAGTTAAAAAGTTTTTTATTTTTAGATTTTTGAGTATTGATATCTGGAAAACTAAGCGAGTAAGCGAGTATCTATACAAATCCGCCTTCAAATCGTGGCGTCAAAAGACCCGTAGAATCCCCGCCTTTCACTACATGTTATTTGATTTTTATTTCACAAGATTAACGGCTAATAAATCTTCTAATGTACGTGGTTATAACAATAATGATTAAAGAAAAAAAAACGTGGTGTGTATTTATCTACGCACATAAGAAGTTATACTTCTTTGGCGTAACAGAATAGTTAAAGATTTCATTCCGTATGTCACAACTCTCTGGTTTGTAAAAGAAATGCAGCTAACTTCATCATGTCGCTTTTTGGCTGTCGGTGTGCGCGCGCATCGTAAAAATTTTAATCTCATATTTTTTCAAAACGTGGCAAAAGAAATATAATTTCAAAACTATTTTTTGTAAAATTTGAAGGAATAAAATTATTAAATCAAATCCATAAGTTATATTAAGTTATCATGTGATACATCATATTTATCTTATCTACGTATACATATTATATGTATTATGAGATAAACACACTTGTTGCTTTTATTTCTCATATTGTCAACGCCTCCTCAATCCAATTATAATTATAACAAATGATTAAATACATATATACAAATTTATTAACCGTAAAATCCATACTTAAAGGAGTCTGCCCACTACCCCGTCTCATACCATGACCGTGCTAGGAGCGTGTCAGGCAAAAAAATATTCTTTGTATTGAAATGTATGAGACTCTGCCCACTAGACCGTTCCGTCACCGACCGGCACCGTCGCGTGCCGTGCACGGAGCGTCAACAATTGTCGGCGGGAATATTTTGCCGGTGCCGGTACGCTCCGTGCCTGACACGCGACGTTGTTGAACCGGTGAGCATACGGGTTATAAACGCGTATGATGACCGTTATAACCGCGTATGATGACCGTTCTAAGACCGTTACGTATTGCCGCTTGTCTTGTAGAGATGGGCGATAATCGTTATTAAAGATGGGTTAGTACCGATATTTCTCAGGATTAGGTAATTTTAATATATTCGTCTGGCAATTTTATAATATTGTAACTAATACTTCAATATTAGTGATATTTATCTCAGGTATGTGACTCAGTATCGTATTATTTATATTACGGATATGACACGCGGATGATACGCGGTTGATACGCGGTTGATACGCGGATGATACCCGGATGATACGCGGATGATACGCGGATGCTACGGTCACTATAACCGTTATGTACGGGCATGATACGCTGTTGATACGGTCTAGTGGGCATAGTAGTCCGTGCCGTGCTCGTTTCCGTGCCTGATACGTTCATAGCACGGTCATGGTATGAGACGGTGTAGTGGGCAGACTCCTTTAATATTATAAATGTGAAAGTTTGTGAGGATGGATGGATGGATGTTTGTTACTCTTTCATGCCAGAACGGTTGAACGGATCTGAATGAAATTTGGCACAGCGATAGAATATAGTCTTAAATAGCAAATTTGTTGATTTTTATCCCGGAAAAATGTACGGTTCCTGTGGGATAGATTTGTTTTTGTCTTCCTAGACGAATCCGAAGCGAAGCGAGGGTGAGTCGTTAGTTCTGTATAAGTGTCTAATGTATGCAACATAGAAGTAAACAAAAAGTAGATAAGTTATGAGTTAACAGTAGTCCAGATTGAATATATTTATCAATAATTATAATAATAAAGTTTATAATAATAAGTTATGCAGAACGCGTGACGAATGATAATGTAAACAGATGGTACAACAAAATATTTTCTTCAACATTATGTGTAAATAACATATTGATTAAATGATATTCAGTAAACAAGGTATTACAAAATATGTCATAAATAAAAACTGGTTTTCATTAATTACCTCTACGAGACTTAATTTGAATAGTAAATGGCTTGTTTTGCAGGTGCTTCGTATTTCTCGTCCGATGATAGCTTTGCGATGATCCGAGGGGGGCATATAGATTTAACCATATTGGGGGCTATGCAAGTTTCTCAATATGGTGACCTAGCCAATTGGATGATACCTGTAAGAATATACAGCAAATTTATAATAATGACATTTTTGCACAAACGTAGAGATTTTAAAAGAATCTAAAAAGTGAAATCTCTTTAAGCAGACCTTTAAGATTTATTATTTAGATTATTCATTAAAAAGTTCATTATGATCTATATATAATGTTGTTGTGGCACACATATGAAAATCGTTAATTTTGCAATAAAAAAAGGAAATAATCTGGATAAAAACTATCCCGTATTTTTTAATTTGGAACAAACTACACATTTAAAAAAAATACGTTGTTAAGATTGGATAAGTAGTTTCGGAGTTCATCGCGGACATAAGAAGCTTTGTTATTTTTGGAGTCAGTAGAAAAGTGTATATAAATTACTTTCTTATAATAAATATAACAAAAAACTGTTTAAGTTCAATACAGGCGTATATGAATTTTTTTTTCCTTTTTTTAAATAGCTTAATAACTGGCTTTAAACGCACCTGTATGTTCATAGAATGACTCAATTTTATATGGAACAATGTTATATACACAACTTCGATTAACTTTTTTGACTAGACTATATTTTAGTATTATTTTTTATATTTTTTTAACCCTAATATTTTTGAAGTGAAAACTTCTATAGGCAGGTTTGGATGGGGGAGTAAATTCATGTAAGTCGTCGTCGACATGGTCACGTGACGTGTTAACGCTAACACTCAGAGTGCCGATAGATGTCAAAACCAGATGAATGTAAACAGTTTTAATTTACAAATTTTAATTTAAGATCAAACAATTTATTTGAATATCCAAAAATAACAACTGTTTGTTTATAGTTTTATGTTTTCACTTCTGTTGGCAGTTTTCGTGACTGCTTTTTTTTTTAATTTTAGGGAAAAATGGTAAAAGGGATGGGTGGTGCAATGGATTTAGTGTCCGCACCAAGAACAAAAGTAGTAGTTACTATGGAGCACGCAGCTAAAAATGGCGCCCACAAAATATTACCAACGTGTACTCTCCCACTAACCGGAAAGAATTGTGTGGATATGATTATCACTGAAAAGGTATGAATAATTTCCTTTTTATTATGTATTTTTTTTAATTGTATAATAAAAACATTTTAAATGTATTAGTGAAAAATCTTAAAAAATGTCTATTTTATAGGGGACTCTTTTATTTGTTAGGAAATCTGTCAATATAATATTTAAAAATAAGACTGGAATTGATTGATTATAGGGTTAGGAATAGGATAGGATACCATTACCAGTAACATAGAACCAAATAAATTATTATAAAATATTTTATTAATGGAAATAGACAACACACATTATAGACCCCTTTTTATGAAGAATTTCATACTCATATGAAGGTAAAGATTTTGTTTAATATATGGAAACCACTAAGATGAATAATATTTTTTTACATTTTGTAGCCTATTTATTGAGGCAGGTCATGGTCTTACTAGCGAGAAAGGCCAGCATCATATTACGATTTTAAGGAACGGAGAAATTACGTATGAATTAATAAAAAATATATTTATATAAGTATGTATGTATGTTTGTGCATTTGTATATTTATATTGATGTTTGTATACCTACATCGCACCTCATTATTTTTTTTTTCTCACGTTCAAGGGTTTCTGTAGAGATCTCTTAAAGATATAGACATCCTTTATACACAATTGTCTGATTTCTGTTTTTATATATATTTTCTTTGTGGTACATAAATAAATAACTATTAATTAATGCTAGTCTGTATGTTTTATAATCTTATATTTCAGTGTGTATTTGAAGTGGACAAGGAAAAAGGACTAACACTAACTGAATTGGCAGATGGCGTTAATGTTGAAGATGTATTAGTTAGTACTGGATGTGAATTTGAGGTCTCTCCAAATCTTAAGAAAATGGGTGATGTAACTGAAATAGATAATCTAAAGGAGTAAGAATATCCTTTTATACTCCAGAAAAGCTATTTGAACTGAATAATTGATTTAAAAACCGTTAAAAATGTACTTTTTATTGGGAAGGTATTGAGGAGTTTGCTGTATAATATGTATAATATAAATATAATGTATTCGCTGTCATATATAGACAATATTCTCTGTCTGTATATCATAGCAAATATATTTTAATATCTACAATAGTATGTAATTTTAAGCTGTGTTCATTATTTTTTATACAATTAATGGTTTATGTACATTATATGTCGTGGCCAGGTCATAGAATTGATCACTTCATGATGTGGCCGACAATTTCATGAAATTGTTGTATTTCATGATATGGCGAGCTAAAACCATAGACGTAGAGAATGGAGTTCGCGACACTGATGAGATTGACAAAGAGAGAAAGCGAACGCGCGGCAAATACCTGTCTTATTCCATATAAATTGAAACTTGCTATGTAACGTTTATTAAAGTTTTTTAAACTAAAATATATTTATACTACGAGTATTTTTATCTTTTTATATTTTACAAAAGTTAATAAATACTTTTTAAATTATAAAATGAGGTTTTATTATTTTACTAAAGAGCAAAAAATGTCTACAATTTAGTACGTCATTTTGTTTCTAAAGTGATTTTTAATAACGTCGTTGTCATGATATGTTTTGGAAATTTTTCAACATAATTTTGTAAATCAATGGATTATAAAGGCCCTAATCGTCCATTTGTTGTGTTAGCAGCTTGCATGTTATGGCTTATTTCAGTGTTCGCTATAATGTGGTCTTTGCTATTGTTCTTTAGTGAGTATCAGAGAAAAAAAAAGTTACTCTACATGTTTGTATGACACTAACAGATAATATTTGTGAAATAATATTGTTGAATAATAATAACATTTATAACAACGGAGACCTTTTGCTTATCGAAAGACACCCGCGATATATCAATGTCGGTAGAATGCGATAAACAGAGCGAACCAAAAGTTGACTTCTTACTATATCTATACATATAATAAAATTGTAACTAAGCCGAATCTGTACATTAAATAATTTCTGGAAAATCTTTGGATTTTTGGAAAATCTTTGGATTGGATGAAATTTGGCACATAGTTTGATTATAGTCTGGGATATCACATAGGCTACTTTTAATCTTGGAAAAATGTACTTTGTTTGTTTTTGATTTCCTAGAGGCGAACCCGAGCGAAGCGAGGGTGAGCCACTAGTATATAAATACATTAAAATAAATATGCTGTATTATTAAATTTATCAATCGGTTTTGAGTTTAAATTATAGATTTATTACCAAGTGTGCAAATAAGTAATAAATACAACAATTATAACAATATCTTTTCAAAATAAGACTACTTTTTCCTAATCGTAAACTATATAAGCTCCTTTAGAAACTGCTACGTGATGACCACGATCGCTCTGTCCAGAGTGTCACGATGAAGAATTAATAATTTATTTAGTGATATGCTGGAACAGGTGTTGGAGACATGTTATTCTTAACTGGCACGGACCTCGTCAATGCACTTGTGTTACTTTCGGGGATTATTATGCTACCAACTAAACTGTACATATTATATGCGATTGCATATGGAAATGTAATTGAGTTACGTATCTATTTAAGGGCCACTTGTATGATTTTTTTTCAAATCATTTAATGTAAAGTTTAGAAAATTTTCGGTCAATTTGATGTTTAAATTTCAAAGAATTTCGCCCAAGGGTTCTTTAATATTTTGTTTATATATACTTTACTCGTTTCACTGTAATACCTAATTGATATTTTATAATAATACAGCCACAAAGCAAGAGTTGTGTGTTGTCGTCTCTGGGTGTGTATAGTTTGGATTATAATTATAAATGCTGTAGGAGTATCTCTGTGCGTTCGAAGACTTTATTCTTGTCAAGAAGACACGATGAATTCTATTTCTAAAAGCATGAAACACTATAGAACGTATCCTAAGCATAAGCATTTTATTGATAATCTTCAATGGTCGTTGAGATGTTGCGGCGTAAGGATTTTATTATTATATAATAATTTTACGATCTAGATATCTATTATTTAATATATATTACCTCTGATAAAGTTAAATTCTTATAAAGATTGGTTTACACAAGACTGGCATGATAAGATAAGAGACTATGAATGGAATCCTACTCGTCTTAGGGATGCAAAAACAAAAGAAGTAGAAACGGACAGCGTGCCTTTTAGGTAAGTATATTGCTGTTCTTAAGGGAGTGGTAGCATAGTAAGTAACGTGCTTGCTTTAGAAACCAAGTAAAGCGGGTTTAAATTCCGGGTCTTGCACCTTTGATACGTAATTTCATAAGCGAATCATTTTCAACATAATTAGGTATTATTTGTCTAACGTTAGTAAAATAAAAGATCACGAGGTAACCTGTATGTTCGAGAGAAACTAGGAAGTTTTCGAAAGACATGTGAATTCCTCCAACACCGCACTAGTCTAGCCTGTTGGACTATAGCCTGATCTCCCGCGTATTGAAGGGAGGCCCGCGCTCAGCAGTGCTTATTCATAAGCAATATTGCTTAGTGAAATGGCCATGGGCCTTGAAATAGATCGCTTGCATAGCGTAAAGACCCCCTGTGTCGGTAGCGAAAAATCGTTGTTGGTTACTTATACAAAGCCAAAATTTTACACATTTTAGTTCAGTGGTTTGATATGAGGTTAATAAACCTAACTACAAATATATACTAAATTAGAACTCTGTTTGATATTTTAAGTGAAGACTATTCATTGCCTATACTGTAATATAGCCTACTTTTGTTTTAAAAGTTATCGTATTACATTTTAACAGACAGCAGGACAGGCAAACAAACGAATAAAAAATAATGAGTGATAGATCGGTATTTTTTTAGGATTTTATTATCATGTTAAGATTTTTTATTTATACTTTCTAGTTGCTGTAAAAGTGGATCTTGTGTATCAAACTACTTAAAAGAGCTAGATACTTATTCTATTCATACAAATGGTTGTGGAATTTCAGTATACCGTATTATTAAGATTTCAATGTATATACATTTAATTATGTTTGTTGCAGTTATTATATTAGAGGTATGTATTATTTTAAATTTATTATATAATAGTGCGAACACATATAACTTATCTTTCTTTTTAAACGTACTGTTCTGGATTTTCTATATAAAATATTTTTCCATAGAACAATCTATCTTCTATAGAATTTTCTTTAAATGATAATAAAAATAAAAATAGTAGCTTTAATAGTAGGGGAGCCCAAGAAGGGATTTTGGGACTTACTCAATCGCCGCAGATTGACATAAGGGGGGATTCCTTGTACTCTGTTGAGTACCTCCACCTTATACATATAAGTCGCCTGTATAAGGTCGGGCCGCGGGCGTCTAGGACAGCTGATCAAAATATTTAAAAAATATTTTGATAAGTTAGAAATACTTGAGCCCGTCAGATTAATCTGTCGGTGGCCGCGATCTTATACAGAGGACTTGTATATGGTGGAAGTACTCAACAGAGTACAAGGAATCCCCCCTTATGTTAATCTGCGGCGATTGAGTAACTCCCAAAATCCCTTCTTGGGCTCCCCTACTATTGAAGCTACACTTTTTATTTTTTTCATACTTTAATCGTATTTTCATATAGTAGGACGTCGTAATAATATTATTTTACCAGCGAGTTACCATAAAAAAAGATTGAGAGCCCCTGCGTTAGCAATTATTATTGAGAGATAATTTTATAATGTATTATGTTTATTTTTGTAGATTTTAATGTTAAAATGTATAATGGCGAATAAATCTACATCAACTGACTATAGCAAATGTAAAGAGAGTAAACAATATAATATAAGACATATAATGTCGGTAAATGATAACTTCGAAGTCTCCAGTGCCTCATATAACATGAATGATGACGAAAGTGATATTGAAGATAATCAATAAGTGCCTTATAGGTGGTGAAATGTAGGTACATATATCTACAATAAATGTATAATAATTGTATTTTTTTAAATTTTATGTTGAGTTCATTTTAATAAAAAATATTTTGTCCACATTAAGGCTAGTATTATTTTATAACTAAAATTTTAGATTTAGTTTATTTTGCTTACTGATGGTGAAACTTAAACTGTGCTCCCCGTAAAAAAAGGGAGTTTTGGTGCTTTTAGTTTTTACTAAGTAATATTGTTCAATGAAATCGTTTAACCCCTAAAAGTTTACAATATTTTATAAAATTTAATAATTGATTTCCTCCTGACGGATTTCGGCTTAGGCGGCCAATCTCTCTGAGACTAGCCAACTGCGTAGGACATTTTAGTGCACAAGTGTTCGCGCAGACACCCAGTGCACTCTCTATTCCATTCACTCTGAAGTTCCATTGGGACAATAATTCGACACGACTGGTGAGAGATCAGGGGCAGGACCGAAAACTTCCCAACTCCGGGTTGTTACTGGAACTTTCTATACAGAAAGACTCAGTAATTAAAAAAAACTCAACCCTGCCTGGGACTTGAACACAGGAGGAACTGAGGCAGTTAAAATCAATAATAGGTAAATACTGGTCAAAGGGTTAACTCATAAGCATGTTTTAATAATTTTCATGGGTAACGTAGATTCTTCAGAGGGCTCTACAGTCTACACTATAATATGTTGTTTTAAAATAGGCAATCGATATTCAATTAAGTACATCACTAATTGTTTTCAAAGGTGTTGCAATATACTTTTTAAATATTTAATGTTTTGTATTGTATCTGAGAACACTGAAAATTCCAGCTTCTAGCTTTATCCTCCACGGCGAAGTTACAGGGACGTCGACAATGTTCTGAATGGCTTCGAGAAAAGGATGATACGGCTTTTTTGCTCGACCTGGCGGATATTAAAGTAAAAAAATTAAAAATAATGACATTGATAGAAAAAAGCTGCGCACAAAACCAAACCCTTGCTGACAAGATTTCTTTGTATAAACAAAAGAATTTACATTCACTAGCTATCAGTCATAGCTCATACTTTAAAGTACCTGTAAATAAATACTCAAACATTTATTTAATAGTGGCTATTTTGTGACATAAAAGAAATTTATATTATTATATGAAATTACCCTGGAAGGCATAGTTTAGGTTTCGAGCTGAACTTTTAATAAAATAGTAAATAGAAGCGGATGTCAAATTGTATAGTTGTTTCTCTTTACATGCCTGCGAGTTGCATGCGTATTGTCAGGTTGGCAGTATTGACTATTGTCAAATTGTACAGGAGTCAAGGAGCTCAGAGCTGTCACACTGTCATTAAAAAGTTTGTAGGTTATGTTGTGATATTAATTTTTCGAATATAAAGTTATAAACATATTATTTATTTACATTTGATTAAATAATATTCCTACATATTTTTGCTCTTTTTAAATTTTAGGCAACAATGGTTTTCTTAACCGTTGCCAATTTGGTGCGAGCTCGAGGACCTGATGAGTTCTGGAGGAAGAGAAAGATTTTTAGATTGGCGGCACATTATATTGGACGTCGAAGAAATTGTTATTCTGTTGCCGTACGTAATGTGCACCGGGCTTTGGTTTACGCTACCAAAGCTCGAAAATTGAAAAAAGAAGATATGAAAGATCTGTGGGATACTCGTATATCAGCAGCTTGTGCACAGCACAATTTAACAGCATTTGCATTGAAAGAAGGATTAGATCGATCAAATATAATGCTGGATCGAAAGTCTCTATCAGATTTGGCAGCATGGGAACCACAAACATTCCAGTGTCTGGCCGCTGTAGCTAAAGAAAAACTTCGCCTTGATGAATTCATTGATACCACTGATAAAAAAGAGCCAACTGGTGTAAATTTAAATCTTAAGGATGTTATGTTAGATGCTTGGCTTAAAGAAAAGAAGTAGCTTAGATGTATTTATATTTAATGATGTAGTAGTAATGTATAATAAATAATTTTATGGAAATAAACATTCTTTAATTATGAATTTTCTAATTCTTTTTTAAGTTGTTTGGTTAATTCATTTTGTTTTTCTAATATATACAAGTTTTCTATTTTCCTTCTCTGTTGTCTCTCTGTATCTCGTATGACTCCTTCATGCATCTTCTCTCTAGAAATTCAAAAATTAATTATTAATGTGCATCTACTTACTAATGCTTACTTTACAACTATTTATATTATAAGCAACCTGTGGGCTAAATATGCTTGAAATCCCATATTAATCACACACATAACCCTCCATGTTCAATATAACATTTAGGATACTGGTGAGCAGGATGCCGACAGGCCTCCATAACACCCTAAATATGATATAACAGGTAGGCTAGTACTTATGTAAAATTTTGGTCAGTTACTTGAAATAAATGATTTATTATTAATGCTTTAGTTTGTGATTGTAATTATCACTGAACATTTAAAATAGGGATAACTTTGTGTTTGCCATGCTCCTTTTATGAAGATATTTTTGACTAAAAAAGTAAATTTTAAGATTTGTAAATCTCATAACATTTCTAAATAAAAAAGCTTTATACTTTATAGAATATAATACATTTATCTAAAACTTGAATAAATTCGTAATGATTTTATTTTTTGATACATAACTTAAAAAAATATTCCGATAAAGTAATACCTGTCTGCTTGTTGTTTAATATGTACATAAGAAACTATTCCTACAGTAACTGCACATGATAGACCCAAAACTAATTTAGATGTGGTAGAAGACATAATTAGCGCATAAAAAACTTTATATATTCGATATCATTCGTCAGTCAATATTGAACAATGTACATTTCACAGACCAGGAACAACAAAATACTATTTTTAAATTAGACAATTGACAGTTGACAGTCGCAATATCTTATAACACTTGACGTATTGCCAATAATTAATAAATGACAATGAATGTTGCCAGTTGCCACTTTATTAAAAAGTAATTGATTCTCCATTTTACGCGACTTTGGCGAAGGAAGCGGCACTCCTAGGATATTGAACAATAGAATTTCTTGAAAGGAGGGCGCTACACGTATGATCTACTCGCTAGTAGAGTCGCCACTCACCCTCGTTCCGCTCGGGTTCGCACCTAGTTTCGTTTTAACGTTTAGTATAGATTTCTCAGAGATGAGATATTTTCCCGGAGTAAAAAGTATACGTTGACCCGGATAACCAGCTGTCATCATACTAAATTTCATCAAAATCTGTCCAGTGGTTTTTTCGTGATGCGGTGACAGACAGACAGACATACGCACAGAGGGGAGGGGAGGGTAGAGAAGAGAAGAGAAGAAGAGAAGAAGAAGAAGGGCAGAGCAGGGCAGGGCATGGCAGAGCACAGCACAGAGCATAGCACAACAGAGCACAGAACAGCAGAGCACAGCACCGCACAGCACAGCGCTGCACAGCACAGCACAGCACAGCATAACACCCCACAGCACAGCACCGCACAACACAGCACAGCGCCACACAGCATAGCACCGCACAGCACTGCACAGCACCGCATTGCACATCACAGCACCGCACAGCACATCTCAGCACAGCACCGCACAGAACAGCACAGCACCGCACAGCACAGCATCGCATAGCACCGCACAGTACAGTACAGCACAGTACAGCACGGCACAGCTACAGCACAGCCACAGCACAGCACAGCACAGCACTGCACAGCACAGCACAGCACAGCACAGTGCAGCACAGCATATTTTGATTGGAGTCGGTTGAATTAATGAAATAATCATCAAAAATAAAAAAAAAACTTTTTTTTACGCCAATATTATTAAATTGCAATTTTTCTTAGAAAATAAAATAAATATAACGACTCCACTGTATGTAGCTTTTATTTTGCCTGACTCCCGAAATCGATAGTTCTTCGGAAGACAAAAAAAATTAAACACTATTTTCATACGTGTAAGTTTGAATTTGTGTACACATACTACGAACGAACTTACGATTTTTGGGTTTTATTCTTTGGTTTGACTTAAAGTAATTTACGACACCATTTTTTGAGAGATATTTGTTAGGAACTGTGCTAGATGCACAGTTTGTTATTTTTATATATCAATGAACTTAAGTCTACGATTAATTGGTTGGTAATCCTTGGTTCTGTTAAGATAACTTAAAAATATATGAATAATAATAGAAAATACAAGAAAATATGTGTTAATGTGTGTGCGTGAAATGTGTGTACGCGCATGCGTGCGTGTGCGCGCACATGTGTTTGCATGCATGTACATGTGCGTGCGAGTGCTGTGCGATGTTTTTAATATCATAGAAAACATAGTTATTTTTTATTAAATGGCAATTTTTCTGAACTATCAGTTAGGCTAGTGTTAGCCTAGGGCCCTCAATTTTAAGCTACGGCCTTGCTTATTAATATACCTTTTAACTAGTAATTAATCAAGGCAAATAAATGTCAATTAGAAGTGGTTATAGAAGTTATGTTAATAACAAATATTCATAAAAGAAATTGATTTTTATATATTTGTAAGGACGGGAGTAATGAAATACTTGAGTGTCGAAGTAATACTACTTTATTCAAGCTAGGATTACCAGTCCGGTCAATGTAGACATAAAAATAGTGGTCAAATAACAAAAATTCTCGGAAGGCCAAATATTGGTGGTAGTTGGGGTTTACCATTATAAATAAAGTTTTAAAAATCCCCATCGATCCTATGTGTGCTACAAAAGTTATTCGGGGCCAAAGGTCAAAATTTGAGGTTTTTTGGATTTTTCTCGAAAACGATAAGTTTTATCAAAAAAAACCTCAAGCCAAAGTTGTTGAATTTAAAATTCTCTACAAAAATGGTTCTTATAATTTTTTCCCTAAGAATTACCATTCCTAAGATATCGCAATTCTGAGAGTCAAATTATACAAGATATACACATATAAAGATTTGACTGACTGCGCTAAAGTATTTACAGAAATTGATTCCACACCTCAAACAATAATTACGGAAGGAATTCGCTTTCTTCTTGCGGTTTAGGAGCTCCAAAAAAAATTACTAGCATTGATAAATACCGATACTTAACTTTTGTAAAAAATACGCGAAACAAGAAACAAGTACAACTATCATGTCTTCCTCCAACATCGGCATCTGCTATTCAACACTTGTATCGAGTATACTATCAAGTTCAAACATGGCTAGTCAATCAACTGAACCCAGAAGACTGGAGTTGGAAATTTATAGATAATACTCTGGAACCGATTAAAACTTTACTTCCACCTGTTCCAGAAAATCTCCTCAACACTATTTTTACCACGGTAAAAAAAACCGCGCCGAGTACAATACCTCACGGGTGGCGTGGAAATGTGTGCATATCATGTATAATGTGACTCTTAGAATCGAGATATCTCACGAATGGTAACTCTTAGGAAAAAAATCATAAGAACCATTTTTGTAGACAATTTTAAGATCTACAACTTTGGTTTGAGGTGTTTTTTGAAGGAACTTACCGTTTTCGAGCAAAAACTAAAAAACCTCAAATTTTGACCTTTGACCCCGAATAACTTTGTAGCACACATAGGATCGATGGGAATTTTTAAAACTTTATTTGTAATGGTAAACCCGAGCTCTCCACCAATATTTGGCTTTCCGGGAATTTTTGTTATTTTTAAATGTCTATATTGACCGGACTATACATATTATATTTATTATATTACTAGTAGGAGGGAGGCACATACCACTCTCTACCAGGATATACATATACATATACGCATGTATCTAAATTGAAGCTTAAAAGAATTTTTAACACAACATGAACATTTTATTTAATAATTTAATTAAAAAAAACATTGAAATATGTTTTAAAGGATTTTTAGTTTCACAAATTCTGCAAGAACCTAATTATGAGTTGTATGTAGGTACCTACTTATACTTTGTAGAAAATGTAAAAATGGTTATACGTACTAAATATTTATATAGGGGACACCAAATGGCCGTCGCTGTGTACTAATTAAGTAATGTAAATTTTTATGTTGTAAAGTACCTATAGGTAATTAATAGTGACATCATATAGGAAATGGGTAGTCACGTGTTAAGTTAATTGGATATTAATGAGCATTGAACAACATTCTCCTGACTCTATGAGCCATTGGATTGAGTTGGTACTGATTGAGACTTGGTTTTCGAAGTCACTATACTCGTAGATATGTTAAAATGATGTTTGCAATAAATCCATATTTTGATGACATAAATATGAAAATGTTTTGTACAGCGGATTCCCCTAAATATAATAATAGGAATTAATTGGATTATTTATTATTCTGTGTAAGTTTTCTCTACTTATATTATACATATAGGACTTAAGTCGGTTTGTTTGTCTATTTTTTGATGTGTTAACCAATTGTGTTAACTATTAAAACTATATCCGATATGTCGGTTGAGGCGTTGTCATAGCGAGTAATACTGTCATTTGTATGCTTATACATACCTATATATTAAGATTTTTGGTAATTAAAGCCACTAACGACTTAGTGCCTACGGATATATAATAAGAAAGTAGTGAAGTCCATCATGTCGCTCTCACGACCAAATTATTCTTTTTCTCACTCGTTTATTTAAAACATTAGTAAGTTAAATTCTTTAGCCGGAAACCTAACAATTATGCAAATAAATTAACATAGGTAATTATTACGCAAGATAAATGCGATAGTTGCGAATTACTTACAATTGGAATTATGCAATCTATACATTGTTCATAAATTTTATATTATAACTAGCAGAACCTGCGGCTTTGCTCGCGATCAAACCACGAAAAATACGAAATTTCATGCAAATATGTCCAAGGAATAAAAAGTATAAACTTTTATCCCCTATTTCACCCCCTTGCGGGTTGAATTTTGAAAAATTCTTTTTTTAGTGGATGCCTTCGCCGTATGAGTAATGCTTGTGCGAAATTTCAATTTTCTAGCCTTAAGGGTTTGGCCTGTGCGTTGATACATCAGTCAATCACTTTTGCATTTTATATAATAAGAAGATAATTCGTTTGTAAAAATGATAATTATATAGGTACCTACTATTTTAATTTCTTCTCACGTTGTAAAAATTAAAATTATTTTAGTTAGTATTTAATACTTGAGTTAATTTGTCGAAAATTCAACAGGAAAAGAATCCAGTGGCGTGAATATAAAAAGATTATATCTATACATATAATAAAACTGTAGAGGTCGAATAATAGACCTCACATTTTCAAGATTCAAAAATAATGTAAAAACCCGTGAGAGTGAGCCGTTAGTAAATAACATATGAATATTATACGAATTATAATAAACACGCAAGTTAAAATATAATATCTTTAACAATTAAAAGTATTATAAACATTTGCGAAATACTATAAATAATTTATGAACATTCAGAATTCGTATTTCTATTGTTTTTAATAATATTTTATAAGGCAAAATATGTATATAACTTTTAAAGCAAGAATAAAATGATCTAATTTTATTATATAATAAATTATTGAGAGTCATCTATAAATATTTAGATACATCACTTTAATCTACTTGCAAAGATAGTATAGCAATGTTATATGATATTCTATCAGTGGAGAGAAACCCTATTACCGTTACATAATGATGCAGCTCATCTGATTTAGCCACAGACTTGCAATTTCTAGCAAATGTTGGTACATGTTATATTTTTGATGTGCAATCTTACTATAATCTCACGTTTGATTGCGGTCATGACTCTTTTGTAAGACTTGACGAAAACAATAATTAAACAAAAGATAAATAATGTCTTTTAATTAATTCACAATTTATACGAATTTACATCTATGTAATTTAGAGCTAATTAACTTACTTGGCTCACTTCGCTCACCGATATAGTAGGTATAGAGGCTGTAATTAGGGTTAAAGAATTTTAAAAATCTTATTGATTCCTAATCTTTGAAAGCATTAAAGAATTAGTAATAAAGTAGGCCCTATATAACAACAAACAAACATACTTCTTGTGTATTAATGTAAAGTAAAATTTCAATGTACATAGTGTCAGAAACTTTGTTTTCTAACTACTTCTATACAAATTAAGTACCTATTGTGTCCAGAAGAGAATGACTAAACTCATTTTACGGTATTAACTTATGTTTCATTTTATAAGAATAGTTTTGTTAATATTTTAAGAGTCAGTATCTGGCGACCGAGCTTCGCTCGGAGTTCTTTTTTGTTACAACGTATTTTTAGATAAAAAAAAATAAAAAATAATACAAAAAAAAATTAAAAAAAAAAAACTTGAATAAATACAAAAAAAAAGTAAAACTTTGTATCCGATCGAGGTTCGAACCTACCTATTGATCAGTGGCGGATTTAGACTTGATGCCGCCCTAGGCCCCGATTGATAGACCGCCTTTTTTGCTTTGTGAGGGAGTGATTATTATAACAATATAAATAAAAAAATTAAAAACCCCCCTACGCACGTGAAGCACTTAATCAAGTAATCATAAACCAAAATGCCTTGCCTCATTTTGGAAAAGAGCTGATACTCTTACACTGCTGGACCGATATTAACCAAACATAGCTAAGAACCACCGCAAGGAAACTGGCTTTCAAATGAAAAAAACTGCATCGAAATCGGTGCATCCGTTTGAGCGCTACGATGCCACAGACAGACACACACAGACAGACAGACAGACAGACAGACAGACAGACGACGTCAAACTTATAACACCTCTCTTTTTGCGTCGGAGGTTAAAATTAAAGATTTAATTTTCAAATGTTAAAATTCTGATCGATAAAATTTTATAAAATTAAATACAACTTCTTATTGATTAATCTACATTAATTTATTAAATAGAATTCCGAATATAAATTATAAATATGGACATAACTTTTTAAAGATGAATATAACATCAAGACACGCGGTAGCGTGTCCAGCCAAGTTCAAATCAAAAGAAATTGGCGACGCAGCATCGCGTGTATATTTTATACGAACCATTTGGAGCCACTTTTCACCTCGTAATAACTCAAAATCTATTTAACATATGATACATGAACATGAAATTTGGTTCATTATTTAATCCGCTGAGATTAACAATCCCCAATTTCATAAATACAGCACAAACGGTAATTGAGATATTAACGTCTAAAAATCGGCATTTTTATCACTGACACTTTCATCAACTGACATATAGTAGTAAAACCTAACTCACTTCCAGATGACCTAGAAAGCTGAAACTTGGTGTCCAAATGGGTAACTGTATGCATATAAGGGGAAAAATCCAAAAACAGTGAATTTTTAAAATTTCGTCGGCCTAATTCGTTAACCTGCTAAGTGTAGTTCTGCAAAGTTTACAGGACGAAGAAAAAACCGAATTATATCATTTCATTTTTAGATATCAAAATTCTAAACATACCGTTGGTTCCTATAACTTTCCTTGATATTTTGAAAGTGATAATAGTTGTATATCTTATGCACAGCTCAGTAAATTAAAGAAAATAATTTTTTAGCAGCTTTTCGTTGTGAAGATCCAATTTGGTTAAGGACATAGCAGTTTTTAGACTTAAATAAGTAGGTATGGAATGTAAATTAGTTAAGACGTTTTTAATCAGAACAATGCAATTAGCATATTAAATATTAGAAAATGACACATAAACAATATTCTAAATACTTTAAATTAACAACCCTCAATTTGTCATTTCAGTCTGAAACTTTAGTAAAAAATAAAATTGTTACTGTTAGTCTACATCATCCCGCAAAAATAGGCCAATTTAGATCGAATTTGTCCCATTCACCTCACCATCTATTTCGTGGTCTGTCGCAACACCGCCTTCCTGTCTCAGGGTTCCACTTTGTGGTCACTTTGACCCACAGTTTTGCAGACATATGGCAGACATGGCCAGCACAGTCCTATTTAAGATTTTTGGCTTTTTGAGCCACGTAAATGATTTGTGTTTTGGAGCGTAGTATAACATTTCGAACTTAATCAGTTAATTTAACGCCTAAAATGCTACGCTCTATTGTATGTTGGTAAATTCAGAGTTTTAACATCTGAGTGTCTGTCAAAGACCAAGTCTGAGCTCCGTATGTCAGTATGGGAAGTATGCACTTGTCCTTAAGTTGTCGCTTTAGTGACAATGGAAGGTCACCCTTCATAAGATCTTTCATGGACGAGTAGCTCCTCCAGGCATTTTCAATTCTTTTTGATAGGTATTTGTCTTGTCTGAAATAAAAAGAAACTATCTGGCCCAAATGGATATACTCTTGAATATAGTGTACTTCCTCTCCGTTCACTTTAAGGCGGCTCTAGGTACTATTAGACATCAGCTTGGTCTTCAATATATTCATCTTCAGTCCAACCTCAAGGCTTAAATCACTAATTTGTTGTAACATTAGCTCCAGTCCTTTCGCTGTTGAAGAAAACAAGACAATATCGTCAGCAAAGCAAAGTTAGTTAACTGCACTCCACCGACATCAATGCCTCCGCGTTCCCAGCTAGGTGCCAGTTTTTTGAAAACTTCATCTAATGCGCTCGTAAAAAGTTTAGGTGACTCCTTGCCTTTTTGAATATGTAGAGAAGGACCGATTGTGTGTGTTTTGATACTAGCTATGCTATGGGCGTATATAATTTGGAGCAAATTTATGTAAGTAAATTCTATTTTTTGGCAATGAAGAACATTAAAAACAGCATCATGTGATATGCTATCAAACGCTTTTAAATAATCGACGACGACGAGGTAGGCCTACAATGGTATATTGAATTCTTGATGTTTTTCTATGATTTCATTAATAGCTCGATAAAGTTGTAATTTAATTTAATTTCTTCTCATTGGTACTACTCATGAGGTACATAATTTGTCATAATACGCATGATAGTTAGATGGAAGAGTCTTTTATATATCCTGCAAGTCCTCAAACTTCCGTACAGTAATTTTACATCGATTCTGGTGCAACTTCGTTCAGTCACTAATCTTACAAGGATTACATTGTAATGACCTCCTCTGTGTTAAAGGTTAGAATTCATCCTTATTCTGTTTTATAAAGAATCGATTTAAATAAAACAAAATATTTAACCATAAATTATGATAAAACTTTGAACTATGCCACACCGCACGTGAGTCAGTGAACATTTTCAGTCAAAAACTGAGGCCCCTATAGGATTTAGCAGTTTTTCTTTGTGTAAATATGCTATCGGATAGAAAGCAGGTTTTCGGGCATGATATTTCCAACCTTTCTGTATTGATATCGTCGCTATTCCTTTAACATAATGTAGGTAATCGTCTGAACTTTTTGACCGGCATAAAAAGTAAAATTGCTCAAAAATGGACTTAACAGGTTAACGAATTAGACCGACGATTTGAATTTTTTTTCAATTAATTTTTTTTACTGAAAATACAAAAATATAGAAGAACATTTCTCAAAATTTCCCAACTTATTATTCCTCTTTTGTAAATAAATCAATAGCATTTTCCGATAAAGACTCATGTTAGTAAAAATCTATTGATCTATTATAAAAATAATCTTGCGATTAATTAAAAAGTAAATTCAATCGTTACAAAATTATTCAATATATTTTACTAGATTTTTTTTATTTTTCATATTTCAAAAAGTATCTAATATAATCGATTTTTGAATTCGGATTGCCTTTGACTTTTTTCGCCTTTAGGATGTTGACGTCCCGAAAATTTTGCCGCCCCTAAAATTATGCCGCCCTAGGCCCGGGCCTCACGGGCCTATGGGTAAATCCATCACTGCTATTGATCACACCTATTGATCGTTAATCTTGCACCTTGGTCGCTTGACAACGATGACAAATACGAACATAAATATCGAACATATTCTGCGTAGAATAATGCAAAAGAAAAACGCATGAAAACTCGAAAACACGCGTTTTCCCGATTTCACGATTTTTCGCCGCCGTAAGCCCCTTCCCCCCATACCAAATTTCAGCGAAATCGTTAGAGCCGTTTCCGAAATCGCCGGTATAAATAAATATATAAAGATATAAATATACAAGAATTGCTCGTTTAAATATATAAGATAATGGTTGTACCAAGATGTTGTCGAATCAAAAACGATAAATTCTTATTAGTGAGTACTACCTATTATGTAGCCACAACTTAGAGCTATTACTGCAATATACCTCGCAACATTCTTTATTGCGTATACATTCTATATTATGCCATATAATGTTTATATTGAAAGTGCATTAGGTTTGCAACTTCAGTAATCCTTACTAATAATACGAAAGTGTGTTTATTGGTTGGTCCTTTCACGCGGAACTATTGTAAATAATGGATCATCGTCGAGATTCCGGGCCAGAGAGTTATGTACATAGGTTTTATTGTGTTATATGAAGTGGTTCCAATTAAGTCAACTCATAGTTTTAGACTATTGTGTATGATAGTAGTAGTAGTAGCGATGATATTTAAATTAGAACCCTTTTTGGAAATTGCGGGGGAAATTTGGGAGCAACATAAAATGGAGAAAATTAATTATTTGTCACAAAAATCACTATCAACACATTCTATCGGGTTATTGCGAAATAATTTTCATTGCTGAATAGGAATTCTGATCATGCCGCCCCCTATTTAAGCTACTGGGCTAAGATTACTAAATACTTTAGTTTTGAAATATAACGGTATGATAAAATAATAAAAAAAGCTTGACAAAGAAAAAGTGTTTATTTATTTTTATTCTTTACTTACTAAATTACAGGATCTCATAGCCAATGGCTCAAAAAACCTTTAAAATTGTTCAACCATTTTACTCGTAGACTAATAATAATTAATAGAAAAAAACCGTTCCGCCCTAGGCGAATATTCATACGCAAGAGGCGTAAGAGCGGAAAAGGTGCAAAACTATAACACACAATTATATTTATTCGTACCAAAAAATGCAACCCATACACATGTGATAAGAAGTATAAGATAATAATAGTTATTATTTCATCATATCCGTATGTAAATATACTATGTTGCTAGAGGCTGTACGTTTGTTTTATTTCACAATATTTATCTTAATTAAAATGAAAAATTAATTTTTCAATTACTAATCGGTTATTTTCCTACGATTAACTTTGGTTAGTATAAAATTGAAAATAGTTATTTTTGAAAATATCAATAGGTAGCGAAAGATTCTTCCTCGAGTAATACTTTCAGAAAGCCCTCGTTTCCAAGTTCGAAAGGCTTGTCTGATATTTCACATGTTGCAAGGTACGTTTTCCCCGGTTTCTGTCACAATCGCTATAGTGGGCTACTATAGGCGTTTTGCATGTGGTATCTGGCTTCTTTGGCTGGTGGGAGGTTCGGTGTCCTGTCCTATCTAGAACAAGAGATCTATTTGTTTTGCTTGTAGTTTTCGCTAATAGTTTCAGTCTTATCATTGTTAAGGGCGGTTTGTGGCTTTGTTCACGTGTCACTTCGTAAGCCTGCTGTGATTGCTATTGCAATTGCATGTGATCCAGTGACTTAGTAACCAAGAGACTAACTGGCAGGGTCAATAATTGACTGGGTCACTAAATGACAGAGTCACTAAACTACTGAGTCACTATGTCACTGGGTCACTGCTTTAATGGGTCACTTATTAATTGAGTCACTAAGCGACTGGGTCACTAATTGATAGTATCACTAAGTGACAACATATCTAAGCCATTTGGTCACTAATTGAATGGGTCACTAATTCACTGGGTCACTATGTCTCTAAGTCACTACGTGACTGGTCACTTATTTACTGAGTCACTAATTGATTGGGTCACTAAGTCACTGGGTCACGAAGTCACTGGGTCACTAAGTGATTAAGTGAATAAGTCACTGAGAGAATAAGTGACTGAGTGAATATTACTAAGAGACTAAGTTTAGATGTGGTGAATCGCATTGACCTACTCGTAACTCTGAACAAGGTGTCCGTTTGGGGTGACGCCAGTTTAGTTAAGTTTAAAGCCACTAAAACACAAGCGTGTTTATACACCCCAAAAAGGAGCCCTTTTATCTTGGCTCCCACTTTCCAAAGTTTATCCATCATCCTTCCCGATCTATGACCACATTGAGCTCTTGGGTATAAATATCTCACCCAATCTCAATTTCGGGAAATGCATCTAGTCAAAGGTCAAAACAGCAGCCAAAAAACTTGGTATCCTGAACAAGGTGAAACGGTGCTTCACGCCTGAGCAACGCCTGACTCTCTATCAGGCTCAGATGCGCTCAGCTATGAAGTACTCCTGTCACCTTTGGGATGGCTCTGACAAGTACCAACTCGATGCTTTAGACTGTATAGATCGCCGCGCCCGTCGTATCATAGGTGATCAGGTATCAGGTATCACTAACACAGACGAAAATGCTTAGTCTACAGCATCGACGTAATGTCGCCTGTCTATCGATCTTCTATCAGATATACTTTGGGGAGTTCACTCAGGAACTTAACAAACTTGTGCCTCTTTCACCGTTCTACCACAGAACTGCGAGAAGTCGTGAGCGTTGGCATCCTTACGTGGTAGAAATCCAACCGCTGGCATAGCAAGTAGGGTCACTAAAAACTATTCATTCAATTCAAGCGCTCCCCAACCTAGACCTCATCAGTGCTTCTCAGCGTTAATTGTCGTCAAGCACAAGGCTTTCCAGTAGTAAAAAAAAAAAAAACGCTTGTCAGAGTTATTAATCGGGAGTGGTCCCTTTTTATTGGCTTTAATATGATTGCATAAAGAAGAGGGCGGCGAATTTGACTTTCGTCCCGGGCGGCATAAGTGCATGCTATGTCACTGGATGGAATAAAGGATTACAACATTATATATTTTTACCATGGTTCTGACGTATGTTATTTATATATTAAACATTTTAGAATGATGAGGACCCGAAGACCCTTAAATGCTTCTCATGAGGTATTCGGACTTGACGACCTCCGGTGTATTAGAAAGTGCTATAGGGAAACGTACCATGTTATCATTATCTATTATACGATCATTATCTGTTATATGATCTTCTTTTATGTATGTGTTTTATTTGTGTAATACCTTAAATGATACATTTTACTTCATATATCAACGAAAGCTCCATTATTTAAAACTTTGTTATTGTAATTAAATTTACTAATTATAGTTAATTAAAAATGATATTTTTTTTATATTTCGAATTAGGTACAAATCATTATTGATTTAATAAGGATCCAAAATCTTAGTTGAACCCCTCTATATTTTTATTGAGTTAAAAAGCATTTCTGTTTAATGAAAGTAAGACATAAGAAAACATTCGGTGTCTTAGACGTAATAAAATCGAGTGTGGTAAATAAAAATTGTGCAGGATTTTCTATGGATTAAATTTAATGCACTCAACTCGAGCAATTCTATAATGGGTCTAATGGGTATCGCATCCTTTTATTACATGTTGTAAAAAATAACAATAGGAAAAGTGATTTATTAGGTGAAAGTTAACAAAATTGGTATTTGTGTAATGGAGGTACACAAAAGGTCTCCTGGGTCAAGGTCTCTGCCTAAAGTTTCTAAGTTGTTTATTTTGTGACTTGAAGATATTTAGCACCTAAGTGCTATATTTATTATATTATGTCATACTTAACACCTTATTTTGCTTTTTAAATCGAAAAAATTACGCCAATCATTTTTATTTTTTCTTTTATATGTCTCCTAGGTAACCTACAATTATTAGCGGATTTGTGTATTAGCAATGTTGAAATCAACAATTTTTTTTTATTTTTGTAATTATACTTTAGGATTTAAGGAATTAATCTTTTATAAGAGACATTATTATATATTAGTTTTACGCAAAATTTATTACTTTACAATAAGTAGTGAATAAATTTCAAAATCAATCAAAGGAATAATACTTTTTAAATTATATTTTTTATTTATTTCAGAACAAAAACAGTCTTAACCAAGCACATCAATAAACAATTAGCGCTACGTAATGCTTTACAATTTCTCATTAAGTTCCTTATTATCATTTTTTCTATTGGAGTAATTTATAAATACATTTTTAAATTTCTACTTTAAAGAAGCAAGAAAAGTATTCATGTATACGTGTACGTACTTTCTGCTAAGTTTTTACGGAGAATTTACGTTTAAAATCGTAAAGGCAATATTAAATGATGTTCAAAAAGATAGTATACAACAATTAAATGACTTATAAATAGAGCAAGCTTGGATTGTGAGACTGCATCTTTATTAATTAACGCCGCCGGGGTTCTTTAGCGCATTGCCGACAGCCGAGACAAGAAAACAGTTAAGGCTGAACTTTCCCGTGCTCCACACGCGCTCTGCCGCGCTTGCAACATTCGGAACGTTCCAAAATTACGTGATACCGCTTATAGACAATTTCGATTCAAAGTGTATCTACACTGCAATCTCTCCAATAAATATTTAGGTATTATAACCACCTTGGCAAGAGTCAGAAGATTTTATTTGTTTGTGATCTGTTCAAAACCAAGCTTTCGTAAGGAAGAGAGACTTGCAACTTGAATTAGTAAATAAGCTGATTAAGATTAGGTGAGTGATTATATTATTGTAAAACAATTTTAATACACGTTGATCGAAAAATACATTATAATTTATATTTTGAACGAGGTTGCAGTAAAATATAATTGAATGTGTACGTATTACAAGTTATATGACACAAGATGATAACATTAAACAAACATATAAGAAATATATCTTTGTTTTTTAAATTTAAAAACAAATAATATAACTACTATAACAAATGTATCGTTTTGCCTAAAACTATAGTAAATATATAAAAACTGCACAACTGCACTAAAGAACGAAAAGACTGTAGAGCGAGTTTAATCATGCAAAAAACTTAAACGAGCGTGACGCTTGCCTTCTTTGCCGAAAACATTACAGCAATAATTTTAAATTGATTTAAAATCTATTAAAAATATTTGCGCTTCCTAATAATACGGTATTGTCTAAAATGTAGTAATCATATATTACATCACGCTACAATTAAGACTCTAAACACGCAAAAATACGTAGCAAGGTTTTCTCCGGTAGAAGTCGTTATCACGTAGGAGCTATGTTTACTATAGTTAAAACTATTGGTATAATTTAAGGAAATACTTCCGACTCGTAACGATCAGTTAGTGTACATGAACGTAACGATATCTACGCCTCATTGCAAACTACGGCCACGTAACTACAAAAACTGAGTGTTACGTTAACTGTTTTGTTGATACAATAAATTGATTTATCGAATTCTTTTCTAGCAATTAATGAATTTTGGTACAGAACAATTTTGCAGTAGAATAAGTAAGAATAACTAAAGTATTTAATAGGTACTTTCATAGACATTTAGAAATAAATAAATTTAATTTCTTCATGCTGCAACAGCCAGTTTGCAAGCTTGTATTGAATCTATTTCATTTTGACCAAGTTTTAACTTAGGCTGATGAAACGTGAGATCATATCATTTTAAAGATAAAAAATATGGAACATTTAATTTAAAAAAAAAACATTAAACGCTTTGTTTATTTTTTTTTAATTTGTTAAATTAAAAGCTTTTAATCTGCTAAGGTTTCACATAAAAAACCTTAATTGTAATAAAATTTCTACGAAAGTCTGATTGTCGATGTCCGATTTTAAGTCAGGGTAAGACATAATGTAGAAGCTAAAATCGCTTAATTTTTCATGGATTCTAACTCATTTTTAAAATCATAAGACATATCTTTGATGATTTTTAATGTGGTTCATGGAAATATTAACAGAATCTTACTAATATTATAAATGTAGACGTTTAGATGGATGTTTGGATGTTTGTTACTCAATCACGCCAGAACGATTGAACGGATTTGGGTAGAATTTGGCACAGAGATAGATTACAGTCTGGAATAGCACATAGGCTACACATTTTTATCCCAGAAAAATGTACAGTTCCCGTGGGATAGATTTGTTTATGTTTTTCTAGAGGCGAACTCAAGCGAAGCGAGGATGAGCCGCTAGTCTTTAATATATACTAGTGACATACATTCGCTTCACTCGGGTACGTCTTAAATAAATATAAATAGTTATTGTGAGTGTACCTTCGGAGAAAAACTTCTGCTAATGCGGATTTTTCTTTAGGCCCTATTAAGACCTACAATTTTCTATTCTGTAATATTTTTATTTTCTGTAGTAAAAGGTATCTATCCTAAATGTTGTCCCGAGTAATAAGTGATCACTACACAAAATTTAGTTAAAATCTGTTTAGTACTTTTTATGTGAAACACGCACGTCGATTTCGCTAAGTTAGTGTTTTATATAGTGTAGATTATTTAAATTACGTGTACTACGTACTGTACTGTATTATTTGAATTTTTATCGGTTAAGAATATCGATGTAAAACCTTTTCTTACATTTTTCTGAAATAGTTACATTCACTTTGTGGTTTTGTGGTTCAATATATTTTTTTGTTCAAGTTTCAATATGTTGTTTTGTTGTTCAGTGATATTTTTAGCTATTAGGAATTATTAACATTTGAAATATTCTAGAGAATAAATAATTCTAAAAAGGAAAATGTTGATGTTAATAATAAACTTCCAAATATAATAGTATGTAATGCTTAAGCAACATGCCCTCGCCAATTCAAAACAATAAGTTTGTGTAGCAATTTATCTATGGCCTTGTTTTAGAGGTTGGTTTTGCACTATGAAACAATTTATTAAATATATTTAATGCTTTCAATTGAAATATAGTGAAAGGTTATGTATGAAAAAGTATAAAAATTTTAATAAAAAAATAGAAATATCGATTTATGTCATACCAGCGACTCATCCTCGCTCCGCTCGGGTTCGTCACTAGTTACGTTTTAACGTTTAGTATAGATTTATCAGAGATGAGATATTTTCCCACAGTAAAAAGTATCCTATATATTGACCCGGATAACCAGCTATCATCACACAAAATTTCATCAAAATCCCTCCAGTGGTTTTTCTGTGATGCGGTAACAGACAGACAGACAGACAGACAAAAAATCTAAAAACTATATATTCGGCCCCTGTATCGATAATAATGTCTATTTTAATAGGATTTTCCAAAAAATATTTAATGTACAGATTCGACTCAGTTACAATTTTATTATATGTATAGATAATGGTAGATCCATTATATTATGATATATTTTAATAAAAAAATAGAAATATCGATTTATGTCATATAATGGTTGATCTATTATATTATGATATAGATTTTTTTATTTTTCAGTTATACGATAAGTTACTTTAAGTTACTTTAAGCTATTATCACCTAGCTTATTATTGTTATTTGAAACATTCTTGTAAACCAATTATTTCTGTTTAACGAGTCAAACTAGTTATTAGAGGTTATATAATATGGTTAAGTAGGGATAATTTTCCAGTAAAATACCAGTCAAGTTTAAGTACGGTTCAATTGCTAAATGGAACCTTTAATTGAATTACTTTACTTTTTAAGAATTTATATTACTTTACTTTTTCAGAGTCTTTGAAAATTAAGGCGATTTTTATATACTTATATAGGTATGTATATTATAATGTTACAGGGAGAAATAGAGAAAATGTAATATATTTATAACGTTATTTTAATTGAATGTTATTTAAATAATATTATATAGCACGCAACTCGCTTCCCACCACTCAATAGTTTTTTCCTGTGGATATAACATATTACAACAAGTCTCAAAGTACACTGTACATATGATATGAGTTTGTTTTTATTTTATTTAAATAACTAGAATAAACTTAATTACTTATACAAATTATTTTTACTAGGTTGATATTCTAAGAACTACTTCATGTATCATGTAAAAAGAGGCATATGTTACTCTTCAGTATATGAATTAACTTAATGTAAAATACGCCGATTTCTTTGTTGCTATTAAAAAAAATGATAAATTAGCAGAGAATAAAAAACACACTTTGGCATTTTATAATATTAGTAAGGATATTGAAATCTTCTATTATTACTTTCAACTTGCTTTATTATATATTATAAACAAGAACTTAAACAACTAAGAAGTGCCGTAATTTAAAATAGGACATTAATCTCACAAGACAATATACAAGTCTCACAGTCATTATAATAATCCTACAAGACAATGATCTTTAATAAATAGGTTTTTTGAATACAAACGAATAAAACGTTTGTGAAATATTCAACTAAATTAGAATATTTAATTATATTTACAAGGTAGTGTAAATCTGAGATAATATTCTAATAATTATTAATGATTAGTTACACAATAACGTATTGGAGCCTTGGGTGTCCACTACGAAAGCCGGGCACGTGCGCGTGCGCCGCATTAAGCAAGTGTGCCCATATGACCAGCCATTTGCAACACGAATCGCTTTCTAATTACTAGAACCTTCGAAAATGTAAAAATTCATTGACGGAGATGACTTTTAATTATTTATTTTATTTTGTCATGATATACCGGTTAGATTTAGATTAAAGTTTAGTATTCAAAAATACCAATAGACAAATAATCAATGCTATCGATAGCGTATAATGAAACATGCATTACTTTGGATAATTAATGATACTTGGTATTTAAATAGAACTATAACTGTGTCTCATTCATTAGTATTATTAACAATTGTATTCAGCCCTTTTTTTAACGTCCCACTGCTGGGCATGGGTTTCCCTTTAATACGAGGGGGGATAAGGCCATAGTCCACCACGCTTGTCAAGTGCGGGTTGGCGGACTTCACATGTCTTTCGAAAACTTGCTAGGCTCTCTCAGACATGCAGGTTTCCTCACGATGTTTCCCTTCACCGTAAGGCAAGCGGTAATCATGTTAGAAATGATTCGCACATGAAAATATCAGAGGTACGAGACCCTGGATTTGAACCCGCTTCACTCGGTTTCTCAAGCGAGTGTGTTACCACTGGGCTACCACTGCCTTATTAACAATTATTCAATGATAATTTTAATTACATAAAAAAGAATATAACGACATTGTAAAAGTTACCTATATATTATTTTATACTATTTACATATCGCATATCACATGAAATATTTGAAATAATAGATTTTTTTTGCAAAATTACATGAAATGCAACAAAAACTTACATTAACTTGCAAGTTCACATTATTAATCAACTTGGGAAAGCGCTGGGAAAATTGTGTAACAGACGCTATTCAGTTGTCAAAACGATAGTGTAATTAAGATAGTTATGGTGATAATTTAAAATCACTATCTATACAAAATATAAAATATTAATATATATACATGCATATTTTATCTCAATATTTGATTATGAGTATACTTATGAAGGTGTTTAATGTTATTAGCATTTCTTTTTGTAGTTTTTATTGATGGTCTACTTAGTTAGTGGTGGGTAACTTAAAAATATTAAAATTACAAATTCAAATTTTTATTTTAGAATTAGATTTTGCTAAAAAGAAGAAAATAACGTTTATACACGTTCATATAATAATAAAATTTATTAGTCAATATCTTATCAATACAATTAGTATTCATTTCACACGATGCTAGAGCGCGTTCGTGAGCTCGTGTTGTCCTTAGATCTACGATTGCAAAGCAATTGATAGTCCTTAAGCGAACTAGATTGTGAAAATTTATAAAATTGTTAAAATACACTCGTGAGCAAAAAAATCGACTCAGGACGCACGCTTGCGGTTAAAAAGCTCTAGCAAAAAATCGGAAGCTTTTATTATATTTCTGATTTTAACATCTCAAAGTTCTTTGTTTTAGCTTTAAAATGAGTGGTCTATGTTGTTATTAAAAAATGTTTTCTGGTAAAGAAAAAATATTGAATGAGATGGAGTCTTAAGCAATAAATAAAATTGATGGTTGACGGTAAAGAAAATACCACGTAAAATTCGTCAAAACAATAATTTAATTAAAATTATTTTTTTAATATTTAGTGTTGCCCCCCCCTCCCCCCCCTGGCCCTAATAACAGCTTCCAATCGCTTTTTCATGGATCGAATAAGTTTCCTTACTCGATCTTGTTCGATGCTATTCTATTCGTCGATTAGCGCTGCTTTGAGGTCCGCCATCGTGTCTGGTGCAGGATTTCTAGCCCGAACTTTTCTTTTAAGATCATTCCACAAATGCTCGATAGGATTTAAGTCCGGGCTACGCGCTGGCCAGTCCATAGCGGCAATTGCGACCTCCTGTAAATACTGCCGGACGGAACTTGCAGTATGTGGACGGGCATTGTCGTGCATTAGGACGAAGTTTTCGCCAATGAAACCGGCGTAGGGAACGACGTGATCCTCTTAAATCTCTTTGATGTATCGGATCGCCGTCAATCCTCCCATTCGACCGCCAGTTTCAATAAAAACCAACTCGGTTTTTGCCTCGCTTGAAATGCCGGCCCTCACCATCCAGGAACCTCCTCCAAAAGCAACATTTTCTTTCATACAGCACTGCGCGAATCTTTCCCCAGGTCTTCTGTAGACTCGTCCTCTTCTATCACTACCATACAAGCACACTCTACTTTCGTCTGAGAAGAGAACGGTGCTCCATTGTTCGTCAGTCCAATCAACATGTTCTCTAGCAAAACGTAGGCGGGCTGCTCGGTGGTCTGGGGTTAATTTGGGGCCAGTAGCTGGCCTTTTTGGCTCAAGCCTAGCTGCCTTAAGTCGTCTTCTGACTGTCCAGCCACTCACAGCTACTCCTCGCGTTTCTCTGAGCTCTTGTTGGACTTGAACGCCAGTGAGGGCCCGATTTCTTAACGATGTGCTGACAATAAATCGGTCATCTCTCTCTGATGTGTACCTTTTTCTACCGGAACCGCGTCTTCGATTAAAGCCACCGGTCTCCTGGTAACGACGGTAAACTCTGGAAACAGCAGACTGGCTCATGTTCAGTGCACGTGCCACTTCACGCTGACTCTGGCCTTGTCGCAATAGGGTGATCGCTTGAGCTGCTAAATCGCTTGTTGTGTCCATTTTCAGGTAGAAGTCTTGATTGTTGATAACGGAGATGTGTATCGGTTGACGTTTGACGGCTAACTGATAAGGGTGGGTCAGGTAGATAACCTTTTATATGGGTCAGTAACCCTTAATTAGCACTATTGTAAACAAGCAAAAAAAGGGTGGTTACTGATCACAACATATTGTTGGGTTGTGTGAGCAATAAACCTTACAATATTTTATATCATTTTGAAGCTAATACTAGCAGCTTTAAGATTTTATTATGAAAAAAATATATTTGCTTTCAGTTTTTTTTCCAGTGACTTGCGACTACAGATGTGTCGTCTGAGTCGATTTTTTTGCTCACGAGAGTATTACATGTGCGAGTTGTTTCCGTGAAAAATAATTTAAAATTGATATAACAAATATTTAAGAAACTAATTAAGTATGTACATACTTAAATATGGTATAAGAATTTATTTCTCAAAAAAAGAATACAATTCACTTAAGTATTTGAGAAAACGAAATACACCTTAATAGTAAATATCAGCATACAGGCGGTACACAATAATGTAGAACTATAGAAAATAAATTCATCGGTTACAATAATGTTGGTCCTATCTATTTTCTAAATTTCCCTAAATGTTTAATTTACAATTTAAAAACTTGGTATAATTTATAGGTATGCCTACAACAAGATACTCGTAGATATAAAATAGTTGTCAATTTTGGCTACAACATAATATGCTTGTTTATTTTTCTATAACATATTCCGATAATGAACTTGTCATTTGAAAAGAACAAATTGAGTGCTATACCTACATTTTTTTCCTGAAATTGACAATTCTTAATATATTTTAGTAGTCTACAAAATATTTTATAATTGATATTAATCGTATGTTACTTTCGACATGTAAACAAAATTTTTATACAATTATCTTACGCTATGATTATGAGGTAACTTTGTACACAGAGATAAACAGTATTTTAGTTGAACCATTAAATAGAATTTAGAAATCGAATCAGTTTCAATTAAATCTTTTTCTCGATGAAAAATTGCATTTTGAAGCATCTGTGAGTGCATATAACCTGTTAGATGTCTTTGTAAACTACATTATTAGTAATAAATATACAAACGGATATTAAATTTTGATGCGTTTCATATTATTTATATCGCGTGTTCGTTTAAAATGCTTTCTAAATGACACATTGCAGTAAGAGTATGTATGTATAATGTATAAAGGTTGAACATACAATCGTTATCAGATATTGTATGTATTATTTTTTTTATAATGTACTGTTTATCCTACCTACCTGTTTAGACCTGAAGCATTGTAATTACTTATGACAGTCTATTTTTATAATGATTTAGGTGAGTGTTAACAAAAAATCTTTCAAAATTCAATTCGTATTTGACAATATGGGACTAGTTTTATAGTGTCAAATAAGAATTTTTTGCTCAATTTTTTGCTCTTAGTCAAAATGAACGAAACAGTTTACAGTATTTTCAAAATACTATTTAAAAGGGGATCGGGTAAAGTTATAATCTTATACTTGCTTGCTTAGGAATATAGCGTAAAAGTTTATGCTTAATTCTTATTGTTTGAGCATCTAACTCAATATTGTCTCCGAATCAGGAAGGTCCAGTGGAGTGTAAAACTCGGCGTTACACAACAGTTACATTCGAGCTACCGCTGTGTGTACATACTGTATGCAAAATATTGCACAATTTAATGGATTTACATCTCAGCGACTTTGTATATCATTTTAGAATGTCTTAATTTTCCGGATAATTCTATAACAGATACAGATTCACGCTTGATAAGCGCTTATGTGAACGGGTTACGTCATTATATTGATTATGAAGCCGGTGTTTGATATTTTAAATCGTATATACTATTCAATTTATACAAAATAATTATATTTATTTACTGGCGGTTCACCCTGACTTCGCTCGGGTTCGTCCCTAGGTACGTTTTAGCGTACGAACTAGGTATGGAACCTTGGTACCTAGGTATGGAATAGATAGATTATATGTTATATGATATATAGCTTACAGCTCTCCTGAATAAACAGGCTATCTAATGCAAAAAGAATTTTTCAAATAGAATTAGTAGTTTCAGAGAATAGCGCGTTCTAACAAACAAACTCTGCATCTTTATAATATTAGTATAGATTAGTATAGATTTTAACATCATATAATTCTTTATTCTTTAAAAGTAAAACAGAAAAAAAAACAATAAACTTAGTTAACAAAGGTGGAGTTAACTCTGAAAGAGATCTCTTCCAGTCAACCCCTGGATGTGGAAGAAGATGTCATATAATATTATACATTCAAAACTTTTTAGTTCTTTAAAGATTCATTGGTAAAAAATACTCATGTGTATTATCTCCATAGATATGCATGAAATTAAAAAAAATAAATAAAATTATATAATATATACATATAATATAAACCCCTATTTGTTTGTTTGCTATACAATTAATATGAAATGGTATTACTGAGGTTGATGTAGCGATATTATTTAGCGTTTCCTTTTTCTGTACTCCATGAGCTAATGTACATAGCCTTCACAAAAGACTAAGTGTTGAAAAGTATGTGTATGTGTAATATTTGTTTTAAGTTCAAGGAATCAATAAACAAGTGTGACTTTTTACAGAAGATTATTTTTAAATTGCCCGTCGTTTGGTTTTAATATGTCATGCATTCTCTTTGAGCGTTTGAATTAATTTGTTATACAAATACAGTTAAATGTTGTCTCTAACGTATTTCAAATGGACCTTCTAACATGTAAATTTACATGCCCTACCAAGGCTACTAACATTACACAATTTAAGCAAACTATTTTCCCTTTAACTTTATACTCAATTAGCTGTGTTAGCTTAATTAATTCAAAAATATTGTACCGATAGATATCTATACTAATATTATAAATCTGAATCTCAGGAACTACTAATCCGATTCCAAAAATTCTTTTTCATTAGATAGCCCGTTTACTGAGGAAGGCTATAGGCTATATATCATCCCGGAAAAATGTACGGTTCCCGTGGGATAGTTTTGTTTTTGTCTAGGGACGAACCCGAAGCGAAGCGAAGGTGAGTCGCTAGTTCTTTCATAAATAGATTACTAAAAAATGTTTTAACATTTATTAAACACTGAAATACGTAGAAATAAGTTTAGTTGTTTATAATTCGTAAGATGTTTAGGGTGACCGAACGTTCTATCGCCGGACATGGCCAAAACACATATAGGCACGTGAATTTAAAACATAACACCTGACGTACACTTTTAGATTGTACTAACGAGCATTTCAAGTCACTTCAAGCGTATAAAATATATTCTTATATTATCCGTCTACATAGCCTTCCTTAGGTTTCATGGTGGATTTCATTAAATACACATATTTTTACACTCCATCCTACTAATATATAAAATTTTTCTCAAATTTTTATACATATTTTGTCAGACCGCCGTCTGTCTGCATACAGTACAAAATATAAAAGGACTTTTAAGATACCTTTAAAAGTCAATTAGTAGCCGCAAAAAATAGTTAACATGTATAGTGAATGTTTACGATTTGTGAAATGCATTTTATGGCAGCAGAGCCCGTTACGCTAAAAGGCTTTACATATTAAAATTGCTATTAACCTAAATGCTCAACCTAAATGGCCAATGACCTTGACGTAGTTCCTACTACGTTAAAATTGCAATGATAATAGTTATAAATGGACCCTTACCAAGATGTATTTTCGTAAATTTAGCTTACTATTGTCGTCCGCGGACGTCCTCTGCTGAATTAATGGTTAAGTTAACATAACAACAATTTTACGCGTTCGTTAACGAGCATCGAGCGCCTCGTAGTAAGAGACACTTTAATATTAAACAATATCTCATTGTTTTTTACTACCGCTATTCTATTATTAGTACTTAAGTTCTGCCTTGAGTCATGTATAGACACTTGATGTGCATAAAGAATAATGTTTTAATTTCTTATAAATTAATGTATCAGTAGCAGTTTAAAGTCAGATTGAGCAAATGTTTCATAATAGAGCTGAAAAAATAAATTAAGTAGACTTAAGACGAAATATATATTATGTTATATAAAATGATAAAAAGCAAAAAAGTTGATCTAAAGATACTTACTCTCTCTGGAGAAAACGTAGGAAAATCCTTAGGGATGCAAAGAAATTTACATATGTAGAGTGGTAAGCGGCGTGCAAAACGAAGGTGACTGTGTGCTATTTGAAAACCAATTTAAGATGGTGTGACAAATCTATATTTGTGTAATGTTTTGATAAAAAATAATGACACTAGCACTACATGTTTTATACAATATGAACGTTATTTCGTACATTGAATTAAAATTTATTTTTTTGTAATTCGCTTAATAAACTGGCACATGGTAAGAAGTCGAACAAAAGTACTATGTGGTACTTAAGTTTGACTTCTTTTTATGTTGTTATGTTGAAAAGACATAAAAATCGTGGCCTAATGGCTGGTGCATTATTGACTGACCTCAATAAATTCTGACATAACGTTGTAAGTTCTAGTTCACCAAATACTATTGTGCTTGTGCATAATTCTATGACAAATTATAGTTTCCGTAATATTGCATAAACCATATGTGAATTGCTATCTACTTTGTTTTCCAATTTTGCAACTTGACGTTTTACTAATGGTTGTCTTTAGGCAGGATTATGTCAGTTTGTGCTCTAAAAATTATCTTCCGTGTATATAACATATAACTATGTGTATTCTAACAGATAAAACAATGTTTATATATATTGTTTTAAGTTTTCTGTAAGAAACTGCTTGTATAAAAGTTCGAGTATGAGATAAAATTATTGTTATTCTTTTCTGGTTTGAATAAATAGTTAAAACAGTTTAATATATTTTTTCTAATACAATTTGTACGTACCATTCAGTATTTTGTACTAAGTAATCAATTTAATATTTGTTACTTTGTATAAATAAAACAATAAAAAAAAATTGTGCATGTAACCTTTACGCGCGGTTAAAGTAAAACTCCTTCGGTAAATATGGCAATTAAATTAAAACAAATCAATAATTAAATAAGGCATATTAGATATATTATAATCATATATTTATAGAATGTCATATACGGAAAGAATATAGTATTATATATCATTTGTCAGACAATAACAACGGTTACCATGGCAACAATTAGTCATAATACCTTTTATTTAATTTATGCACATTTATCCCACAGTGATAAATATTGTTTTTATAAGTAATAATTATTATAAAATTATTTAATATTTTTTATATAAATATAAATATAATACATCTTTTTAAAATTATTAATAATACTCTCACTTCCGCGACACACTTCCGCGAAACTCATTTTTCCAATGTATTGACTTACCCTCAGTCATGTCTAAAGAAGTTTTACTTCAAAAATATGTTTCATGCATTGTCAAATAGAGCGCATCGAGCATAAAAATAAGAGTGTCGCTTTGATTATTAATTTACGTCTTTTAAACGTTTAAAAGTCTATATATATATATATATTTTAATATTTTATTTACGTAAGTTTTAGTTGTAATTAAAGTAAAATTATTTTAATTAAAATTTAATTTCAAATATATAATATAAAGTGAAAATAAATAATCTGATATGAAACGTTCATTTAAAGAATAAACGAGTGTAGTATTAATATGATAGTTTAATATCTCATCAATATTGAAAGCAATCAATTCTCTAATAACTTTCATCTGGTGTGGGTAATTCAATACAGTTGCATTGAGAAGCTAGCCTTGGAGAAAACAAATACTTTCGCTAAATGACCCACTCCTTAGCACATTTATATCAGGATTAAATTTCTATAAGTATGAATATAAATATTTTTGGTAAATAACTTCTACAAATAAATGGCTAATGTTTAATTGGAAGCTACAACTCCTATTCACTAAAATATATTTAAATTTTAAGGAATATAAAAGTGTTTGAAAATATATTTAAGGAATGTGAAAGATCTTACAAAACATACACATTTAATAGCAGAGTTATAATTTGCGACGAATTTAACGAATTTGCTGAATGAATTTGTAGAAGTGAATGTATGTACCTATATAAAAATTTTAATTTAATTCTGCATTCTAGCATGATATTTATTTTTAATTTTCTAAAATATTTAAAGAACTATAATATAATAATTACGTTAAACTCTCACTATGGCATACATTGTACACGTATACGTTAATTATAAAAATAATAAAATAAGTAAGATAATTGGTTAAATATAACACTTATGTTTACACAATGAAATATCATTTTAAGTATAAGTAATAATATGATGAGTACATGATGTTACAACGTTTTAAATTGTTAAGAAATATTTGTATTGTGTTAAAAATATGTAGTTTGACCCAGTGATTCGCTATTACTTATGTAACCGTGCCAGTGTGCAATAGGGAGCCGAGGTCAATGCAATGTTTACTCTGACATACTGTCGTTTACTGGCCGTCTCTTCTCTGTCGGTGTTTACACATAGTCTGATCTCATATATATATATATATATATATATATATATATATATATATATATATATATATATATATATACACACACACACATATATACTTTAAATATATTTACATACTTACGCTATACGTAATCAAAAATATATACATTTAATTTCAAAATAAGATAAATATGTGTCATAAAGTGTACTTAACACAGCAATAAAACTGCTTGCGTTAATGCTTACGTTTAATATTTATGTCATTTATCATCGAATAAAATTATAAATATTTACATCCTAACAATAATCTATATATACATAAAATGCTTTGTCCTGACTGACTGATCGATCAACGCACAGCCTAAACCGCTGGTCGTAGAATCGTGAAATTTGGAGGACATATTCTTTATACAATGTAGGCATCCGCTAAGAAAGGATTTTTCGAAATTCACTCTCTAAGGGGGTAAAATAGGGGATAAAAGATTGTATGAAACTCTGTTATTCTTAACGCGAAATGCACGAAAAGTGGTATTTAGCTTGAAGATAAAAAATAAGAAATGCATGTATAAGATTTTTTTCGAAATTCATACTTTAACAGGGTAAAAGGGGGTGATAAAGTTTATATGGGTAAACAATTATTTATGATCAGAATTACTTGAAACTTGGTATTAATGCTCTTTAATACAATTAAATAAATACGTATTTAAGCATTTTTTGAAATTCATCCCATAAGGCTGTCAAATAGGGTATAAAAGTTTGTATGAAACTCTGTAATTGATGCACGGATAATAGCATTTACCTATAAAATGAAAACTAAAACAATACAAATATCTTTTTTTTTTTCGAAATCCATCCCTTAAAAGGGTAAAAGGGGGTTATGCTGTTTATATGAGGAAAAAATTGTTTATGATCACAATTACTTAAAACTTGGTATTAATGCTCTTTAATACAATTAAACAAATATGTATTGTAGATTTTTTTTTTAATTCAGGGTCTAAGTGGGTAAAACTGGGCGTTGAACTTTGAGTTGTTGAATATATTTAAAGAGAGTAAGTAACATGGCTCAAGTTCTCCGTAAGTGTACACTTATTGTGTGGGATATAAAGTGGAGAACGGAAATTATTCTGAATCCAAAGGAAAATTATGTATATTTTGTCGGCTGGCCACAGCAGCCACAACTATAACAGACCTAGGGCGCGAGAGAGAGGGAACCTAGCTAGAGAGTATCCTGCTATCTATATCCTCCTTCTGAAGGTTGGCACATTTGTAATGAGAAAGTCACCTAAGCTATGTGACGGGATTAGACTGTGAGTAATTCATTAAACATCATAGTGGCCAGTGTGTTTGCTGGATGTGCTCGGGGGGAATCAGAATTCATACCTCTTATACGAACTTATTTTTGAAAATAATAAAGTATGCGTAGCGAAAAAGTTTATTTTTTCCGTAATTTGATCGCGGGCGAAGCCGCGGGTTCTGCTAGTATGATATAAAAACTATGTGATGACTCTACCTAGTAAAGACATAAACGCGTAACGCTTATCTTAAGCAGTGTGAATTTTATTACTTTACGGTTTTATAATAACAATAACTTTTTATCATATGAATTGACTAGCAAATGTACCTATAAGCATAGATTTTTTCTCTCAGATGTGTTTGATAAGAGATTTTCTCACTAAAATAGGTAAATAACTTAAACTAAAATTTGTATAGAGTGAACAATACCATTCGGTCCAAATTATATCCCCATATTTACACTTAAACAAGTAAAGATTTCTCTTCGTGAAATGATATTTCTAGAGAATAAAAGAACAGTTTTACCCTCAGGTCTCGGAATTTCTCCTCGTCAATAGGTAATGGGTATTTTACGAGTATTTTAGTGTCACAGCGATATTTTGTTCAGTCTAAACTAACATCGGTTCACTTAAATGTGATGTTATGTAAACTAGTTTCGAAGTTTGTTTGCTTCGAACAAATTTTTATTAAACTTATTTTTAAATTTTAAATATTAAAAAATGGCATCTATTGGAAATTCGTTTTTTGAGGTCGATTTTTACAATTTAGGTTTTTTTTTCAGTCTTTTGATACTTAAAAAAAATATCATTAAAATTTCTTTAGTTATATATATTTCACTAAAGACATATTATATGGTAAACCATATTGAAGTGCTTTATCTGTTTATTCACAAATAGTAGCGTATGACACTCTCTATTTGATTACTGTTCGTTATGCGAAATATGATAGCAATCCTGCGTGATAGAAGGACAAATCAATAAACAAATTTTTGCATTTATAATATTATTAACAGTAAGTGTTGTTGATTAGCAGTCATATATGCCAAGGAAAATTATCTTGTAATAAAATTGGTATTGGTTTACTTAGGTATTTTGATACCATGCGATATAATTATTATTCGGATAAAAATATTGAGTTTCTAATTTGAAATTACGCTTTATAACGCCTCATATTACATTTAGTTGATAGCTACCTACCTATTTTCTTATGGCTACTGTGACTTTTATGAAAACATAAATATGTATTAACAGAATACGATTGTGCTACTTATTTAAATTATAACTAACAAAATTCAACGCTACCGAAATAAACCGAATCGATCTCCACCCTTAGAGGTGGATTTTGCAATTTAGGTGGTAATACTCTTGATATTTTTTTATAAAAAACAATCATTAAATTTTGTTTACAATAGGCGAAAATATTGTACAATATATAGAAGATAAGGCACATTTGAACTTACCAACCTCTTTTTTTAAAGCCAATTTACAAATAATGTATCTTTGTGGTACATTTTTTCGATTTCAAGCTTTCAGTATCGAAGACGTTTAAAAGTGACTATAACAAGTGCAAGGAGAAAGCGTCAAGTGCATTGGCCTCCAAGATAAGAGCATGAAATACGTAAAAAATAACCTAAATCCTAATATTTCGATCGATTGAAACTATATTTTAATATTACGTATGTATCATAAATGCAGCATAAGTAGTATTTTTTTTGGTTCGAAATTGAATCAAAGTAAATTTATTTTTTATCATGTATCTACTCTATACGATTATTCGATATTTTTAAAAAGTCAATGCATTATTTTGATTTATTGAATATAGTTTATTTGATGACTTTCTATTATTTACATTATGAATATCAGAATGTTTGCTTTGACATTCGTGGGTTAAGGCGTGGCCTTAGCAATCTCTAAATAAACGCATTAACCATACAAAATCGAACTTAAAAACACCTCGTAGAAATCGAAAACTATGTGATTTAAATATGATTTTATTTTATTTACGAAATAGTAGGTGTTTTACATTATCATATCTGAAACGCTTTAGTTAGACTTTATAAATGCCTTTCTCAGACTCGTTTTTCCACTTTCGCTTTATCAGCTTTGAATGAGACCATGCTTTGAAATGGAACTTTGAAAAAGGACTCGGAAGATATATTTGAACTATTTTATATTACATTTTATCAATTGTCTAAGTTCAATAGTAATTTCTGAATATCGTAGCGATTCTTCATAAATATCATTTAAATGTCACAGATGGCATAATACTATACTAGCCCATTCTTTGAATAGACATTATATGGGTTTAATTAATATTTCGGGATATTTTTGTTTTCTCAAATAGGCGGTAGATGGTGATAACCCACAAGCTCTCTGCAACAATATATATAGTAAGTACTGAAATATGTAAAATATAATAACTTATCTAACAGCGCCATCTATGAACACCCATTATCTAGCAAAACAAGGCCAGGTAATGAGCTTATTCTGGGTTTTGCAGATTTTTTCAAGAACAAATTTTTTAAATTATAATTAGTTTGTTGTGACCTTGCTTCGGCCTCTTAATAAATTACTAAATTACGAAGCAAAGGTATATCAGGGTTAATAAAATTATCAACAGTAATATCTAAAAGTATTGTACTCTTTTTGTTTGTTAATCTATAGTGTATTTCATATACTTCATCCAAAAATAATAAAAATGTGCCAAGGTTTGATATAAAAGAAAATAAACAAGAGGTTAGCAACCTCCGACCATTGACCTTTTTACAAGTAGTAACAGCAAGCAAGCGTCTTATTATTAACTAATAAAAACTTCAATGAAAAGCATCCTCTATGGAGGTAGAGGGTACAAATTGTTTTCAGTGCAAATTCCACCCAAATTTGATAAGCTATTATAGCATGAAGAAGTGTATAACACCCATATCATTCATTCATCATCATTATTTTTACTTTTGTTTACATTTATAACTTATAGTTTAACGTAGAGAGATAACTATATTTTTACATTGATTAAGTAAGTATTAATTTACATACCTGTATCGATTTTTGTAGAATCTTCATCGAGTTTTATTAAGCAACCGAAGTTATGAAATATTCTCGATTTAGGCATATTTTTCACTAAAAATGTCATTGAAGTATAAAATAAAAAAATATTATATTATTGCATGCGTCTTTAATATATAAGAGGGAATATATTTAAATGTTACAAAGATCCATTTCTTAACTAAATTTGGATTGCAGTAATTACCTTTATATAACACGATCTCAAGTCGCCTAGAGCGCTTAACATACAGTGGTATACGTAGCGCGTTGATATCTTTCACTAGGATTACCTAACTTGTATGCGATGAAGCTGAAAATGTTTTTATAATAATTATATTAATAATATGATGATATTATTATAAATATACAGTTATAGCTAGTATACTGTTAAATTGTTTTGTGGAAACAAAAATGTTCTATTCTTATCAAGCCTTTACTTAGATACATATATTCAAATTTAAGCCTGCTTGTATTCATTTAAGTTTTCTACAGAAATAAAGAATACGGAACTGAATATATATCTATTAAATATTCTTAGAACAAAGACCTGTCTCACTGTAATACCAGAAGATACTCTGTATTAATATTCCAAGCAACTCACGTTGTTTCCTGCGTATATTTATAACATAAGCTTCAAATCATTATTGGATTATGGGAAAACCGTGTGATAAAGTCATCCTTATTTCGAAAAAGAATGGATTTAGAATTTTTTAATCCATTATTTACATATTTTGGTTTAGTTAACTTTGAATTGGTATAGGAAAATTAAGAAAATTTGGGTGTAGTTGTTAAATATACTTGTTTAATTTAGTATAAAATTTATACAAAATTAAAAGTTGATTAGTGATATTTTTAGACAATCAAATTAATATTAATTCTTTATTATATGAAAGTTTGTAAAAATTATGGATGTCTCATTTGTTCAAGTCTAATTGTGTGTTATTTTAAGATATCAATAGATATTGTGGAACCTAGAATATAGTAAAAGTATTTCAGGCGGGCCAATTCGCAATCAGGAAGTAGTATTTCATATGTAAGTAAAAAAGTATAAAAAAAAAATTATAAATATTTTAAAGATACGCCTTCTTATCTATTAAAACGACTAGTCTACTGGAACCTTGATAATAAATAGATTCTAGACGAGTATCCAATGTCAATAACTTATACATATTATTTTATAACACTTTATTGCACACAAAATTGGTACATAAAAAATACAATTAAAGACATGTGCAAAGGCGGCCATACCATTAAGCCACGTACATTACCTGTAGGTTAAGGTGTAATGTTAAACGAGTAACTGCAGGGTCAGCTGAATCACTTTTAATTGACTTTTTAAAAACGAGTCAAATACTTTAGACGTGTTCAATAAGTACATATCAGTTACTATGAAAAACTTTATATATTTTTTTAAGTTGGCCAATATTTTAAAGTTATGCGAAAAAAGTTCTTAGTATACCTATTTGCGTGAATAATTTATTATTGTAAAGAAAGTTATTAAGGAAGTGATTATAAAGCTATAAGGTTTTAAAAAATAAAATTTATACAAATAAATACATAGTTATTTTCCTGGATTTTTACAAAAATAATTAAAAGAAATCAATTAATCAGTATATTCAAAGTTGTGTGAAAGTTAAGTCTGTATAATTTTAATATCATTTTTTTAAAAGTAGAAATTATGTTTCTAAAAGGACTTGTTTCTATTTCAATTCACCACTATTATCTCTATATAATATATTATGTTATTATTGCAATCCAACAGAAGTACGGCTGTACCGTATGTGTACATATGTTTGTGAGCAAATATATCGTATCTGTGCGTATATATTACGAATATTTCAACTTTAGCTCCAAGTAGGTACTTGAAATTTTGTCGCTCCAATAACTATTTCATTCACACATAAATTAAAAACGCGTTTTATTTAATTATGCATCTATTCCATAGTAGTAATGAAAAAGCTTTTCAATTCTCTTCTTAAAAGTAATAATTCAAAATTTAATTTAAATATTTGTGTCTATTTTTATCCATACAAAGCTAATATTAGAGGTAAATTAGGTTAAATGTCTCGATTTCACGGATGTTGATGCAGAACGTCTGCTTGTCATTCATTAAACAACTACATCTGGTGACATACTCTCCTAGAAAATCGTGAAGATACGAGCAACTTCTAGAACACGCACAGCGAATTCTTATTTAACCACATATTTGAGCTAAATACCAACTATGTGTATGGCCACTTGTAATCAATTGCTATATATCTGTAAATCTACTTATACATAAGATGCAGACTTGGTTGGAGTAGACGTTTTAAAAGCTAAAATCGCAATACAAAGTCCCTGTTATGCCATCCTTTCAATGTGAGTTACATTAAGCCACATCGATTACGTAAAGGCCGTTCCAATTCTTTGCGACATACTATTAAGCTGTATCTTTAATGACAAGTTAATGTTCACAAACTATTCTTAATTCTGCATAATCCAGATATATTCGATTTGTAATTTTAATACATTTTGTTTCTTCAAATAAGAGATTATTATTACTATTACTTGCCAATAATTTTAATAAAGTTTGGCCGAATATAGAAAGTGAAAGTATTAGTCTATAATTGCAATGGACGAAAAAAAAGTAAAATCGCTTATCTAATATAATAGTATAGTAATATAGTAGTATTTAAACAACAAATTTGCAAAGAAAATTATTTTAGTTAACATTTACAAAAACATTGAAAACTAATCAGCAATTTGAAGATTGCTGATTCAAATTGCTTTCAATAACCCTTCATGTTCAATTATAAATAACTTTCCTTTCAGAAATTAAAATAGCTTATAATTTTTATTTTAAATATTTTATGATTTTTTGAAAGAAATTAATATACTATTCTATTGCAGTTTTATCAGAAGGTTGTTAAACTATAGTACTAAAGTTATTATAGTGAAATACAGTTCTTCAAACAGAGCCGATGAGATTTCCTTCGGCAATATAAACAAAATCAGTACTTAAACATTAATTCCCATATTTCTAATTTCGAAAAGACGAACTTCCATAGAAACTCTCTTAATCAATATAAATATAAAATAAAACAACTTAAAAATTCTTTATTACTACTATTTCCGTTATATAAGAAACTTTTGAAATTTATTACTTCTAAGGATTTTTTTTATGAAAATTATTTAATAACCCCCAAAACGATTAAGACGGTCAATTTCAGTAAGAAGTCTTCTAGATGGCTAGTATTATTTTATTTTTTCAGTAGGCCATCCATCCATATCCTCTCAAAAACACACCTTACTGGGTATTTAAATCGCCAACTTCCTAACTCCAAACACCCATTATGAGATTTGGACATAAAAATCAAGTAACTTTGTGGTTCGATTCAGATCTCGAACCCATATTTTCATGAGATATAAATCAATAATGACTTTTAGAGGCCCATAAACGATAGTATAAATAAATCTACTCATATACTTATAATCTCCCAAAGTATATACATAATATGTAAAGATGATGATCTTCTCTTGATCGATTTTGGCTACGGCAGCCAATAACACTACGCGAAATAATAGGATAATAAGAGGAAAAATAAGAAAGTATCCAAAGTAGAACTGCAAAGACTTTAGCATTATATGGAGATGTCTATAAGTTACATAAGTAACATCGTTACGGGTGACCATCGGATGTACATAACTAGTAATTTAATTTATAACTTTGTTTTTTTTTACAATACTATAACAACGATGTTATTTATTTCCCTTCCTTCACACTTCACTTGCGACCGCGGGTATAATTTGCTTTACAACACTTAATTAATTTCATGGCGTTCAGAAGAAATAATAAAATAAAAAGTTCCACGTTGTTACGAAACTGTTAAAGTAAAAGTTCTTATAGTGTAGATAGAATCAGTAATTGGAGCAACACATGCTAAGAATGTCAAATGTCCTCTTTAAAACGTGAGAATTCTTTTCTAATGATTTTTTACAATAGTGAAATGTAGGAAGCAGTTATTACAGCAACAAAACCTATTTCAAAACAACAAGGAAACCATACCTTAAAAAGACCTTTTTTTAATTTAAAAATACTGTATTAATTTAATTATCACTGGGGAACTAAATAAATAAATAATACATAGTCTCTAAGTAAAATTTGATATAAACAATTATATTTTTATTACAATAAACAATTATATTTATATAATTTACATAAGGAACAATGCTCATGTAAATGTTTTGAAAATAATGATAAAAAGACCTCAACTCTTTTTGCATTTTAATATTTTATATCACGTACGAAGGATTCAGTTATCTGTTCGTCGGTCTTCTTATATTATCGTTTTCAAAATATTTGTTATGAGAATGGCTTATTAACAAATATTTAGTTAGTTAGTGCTGCAGTTAGCTTTAAAACTATCAAAGCGAATATCCATAAAACTAAAATATCCTACATTCTAAAAACTATTTATTATATTATTTTATTCTAATTTTTTCATTTCTTCTTTGAAGACTTAAAAATATGGGAGTTTATATATACTATATCATAGTACATATGGATAGGGGTTCACATGAGATACTTACCTTCCAAATTTCAGACATACAGTCGTTTATGACGTTCGCACGTGACGATATTATAAGAGTTCGCCTACTGAACTCTAAAAACAAAAATTAAAACCTTACAATCGAGATGTAAAGTCTTTTAATCATAAAAACTATTATATACATATGCATCAAACCAGATTTGATTATATTACAAAATCGGGTATAGGTGTTTTGTAGTGGAGCGTCCTCCATCAATGCATGCGTCCGACCGCACATACTCGTATGATCGATTTTTATTAATTCAAATCCCTTAGGTTAAAATGAGGAAGAATCAATTATATTACGACAGCATCGTAATTTCGTCAATTGCTCAATATTTATTTAGTAAAAGGAAACCATATTAATTAAAACTGTGCAGTATACTATTAAAAAGATTCTCAGTTTAACTTCCAAGTAATAACGCACAACACCACAATATAACGATGTTCATAAGCAGTTGCATAAGAAATATAACACGCAATGTCTTCCGCATTCTGCACTTAGGTATGTCTAAAAAACGGAGGAAATTATTCACTGCTGTACATTATAATAAACGTGTTAATAGAGTTCAATGCAATTGATTTACAATTATTATATTTAGTAAAAATGAACATAAATATAGATGATTGATTGTCATCGATATTTGTCAAATAAGTACGTTTTTTTCACTTATCCTTTAAACTCTCCGTACATACTCATAAGTTACGTTTTTTGTAATTCTGAAATACATATGTAATGGTCTAAGATTCGTTGTGATTTCATCCTTGATCATCACTTGTTACGTACGTTTGCTACAATTTTTGAATGATAAAACCTAGTAACTGTGACACATGATCAATTTTTCGGCAAAAACCATATTTTGTTTATATGTATATTTCGCAAGCAGGTGGTTTAAAGAGTTATTTCAGATCTTCTACTACAACAAAATAAAAGAAACAAAAAACAAAACATTTTAACAATTTATTTATTGACAAGTTATATAAATAATAATCTAAAAACTCTTGAAATTTCATACTTTATTGTTCCTATTCATTCTGAGTTACATATTTTAAAAAACTTATTTTAGATGTCAAATTTTGGGTCCCCTGGGGTTTTAAGAGCAATAATACACTCGTGATATTAGTGCACCATATTTCAAATTAGTAATAGGTACGTATTTTTGATAAGTAGCAGTTTAATAAAACAAAAAAAAAAAGAAAACAATTCTGCTTTTTTAACATCCTAGGAACGGACCTCTTTTTAATTCAACGGGGAAATTGGCCAAGTTCACAACGCTGGCCAAATGCGGGTTGGCGGACTTCACACGTCTTCCTAAAACTAGTTAGGCTTAGTTCTTCCACACATGCATGTTTTCCTTTATCGTATTAGGAAGCGGTAGCCACGTTGAAAATGATTTTATTATATTAAAGCATATACTAAAATCTTTATATTCTGTTTCGCAAGATACAGGATGATAGATCATGATAGATACGATATTATTTATATAAATATTCTATAATGTAACGGTCGTTAAAGTAAAAGTTGCTATAAGAGGTGCGGGGTGCAGTTAGGGTTTGAGAGAAACTAGGACCGGTCGCTGGTTAGTAGTTACACTATAATATGCTAAAGTTATATATGGAAGCTTTCCATTAATAAATTTGCCATTTTTAATTAGCTAAGTAACATTTATACTATATTAGTAGATAAATAAAACAACATATGGCTTTGGAGGGTTTTTAAAATAATCTTAAAAAAATAATGTATATGTAACAGTTTATCGTCACATTAGAAATGTGTTTTTTATTTTACTTTGTATGCATAGATTTTTTTTAGAAAAGTTTACTATTAGATATTCTAGCGGGGTGTTGGTAGTTTTTTTAAAAATACCAGTATCTAAGCATTGAAGTTCCGAAGTCCAATTTTTGAACTTTACTTACTTTCAAAGTGGCAAATTAAAGATAGACTTTCTAGATTTATTTACACAAATTGTTAGTTATAAATTACGCAAGCGCGTCAAAATCTATAAAAAGAATAACAATTGTAATAAACGAATCGTTTGTAGTAGTTTTCCCATTACCTTAGATGTTCCAAATAATTATGTAATTTATGTTTATTTCTGACTATATTTTACTTTTCAGGTTCATTATTATGCGAAGGCTTTACTTAACTGACAGACGTTTACGTGTGATGCTATGGTGTATCCTGTTTGGACTTCAACCAGCTTTCGGCGGTATCTTGGATCCATTTAATTGGGCACGTTCTGATAGAATAGAAGTTAATATACCATGGCTGCCATGTAAGTAATTACGTTAAAATAATATCAAATTAAAATAATATAAAATAATAAAATTGAGTTTTTTTTAAAAAGGAAATAATTGTTATACCTATATCGGAGGAAAATCCTTTAAAGGAAATATTTCAAGTAATATTAAGTAAAAATAGCGCAAAATATTATAGAGCGTATTTTTTTCATATTTAGCAAAAATAATAAGCACAAGAAATTACGACTGTAATATTTTTATACATTTTAGTTGAGAACGAAACAAGGTGTTACGATGAATTAGGATGTTTGAACATTACGCGCAGTTGGTACCATCTAATACATCGACCATTCAATGTTTTTCCATTGCCTAGAGTCGTCATTAACACAAGGTAATAAATGTTTTTCTTTCTTGCACTACAAAATATATTATTACTAACACGTGTAAAATATGTGCTTTACAAATAACTTATAAATTCACACCTACTCTAATGACAAAATAGAAACGCTAGGTAGTCTTAGAAAATATAAAGCATATTATATAGTAACCTTCATCAATATTCTTATATATAATATTGTTTATAAAATGTAAGAATTTGCTGTTAACATTTTTAAGGGGGCGAATAACTGTTTGCTATCATAAACGCGTTACTTTTACGAAAATCTAATCCGAGACCCTTTCCTGAAAGTAAGGCCAGTTTGACTGATAAGTGATAACAAAGGTTTGCAATAATAGTAGCCGTACTATTAAAGCTCAATAAGATTATTTTTTTATTACAGATTCATCTTATACACGAAGAAGAATCCAACAGATGGCCAAATATTAAACGTCAATGTTAACAAAACCATCATAAAATCAAATTTCAGTCCAAAACGTCTGACTAAAATGATAATACACGGGTTCATTGACACGCCGCTCTCTAATTGGGTAAATATTTCAAAAATAATAATATTAAACAATATTATATACTATCTTTCACTCGTGACCGAATGTAAAGATAGTTAAAAATAACCCATACCCATATGTATGTATGTATGTATGTATGTATGTATGTATGTATGTATGTATGTATGTATGTATGTATGTATGTACCTATGTATAATTATCATTTTCTGCTGTATCCTTTATCCCGCGCCGGCTCTTTTTTTCTTTTCCGAGTAAAAAGAGGTTTATGTCTTTCTTTGCCAGTGAAAGTTCTGTTGTGAACAGTTTAGTTAGATAGACAGTTAACATTTGTAATGATTATAGTATGAGCTTAATCTATATTCTTCGTGATTGAATTAATAAAGTTTAAACGTGTGACTAGTAAAGCTTAGTAAAGTTTTTAATATCTATCATCCAAAATTCTATTTCTTTTATTAATATTTAAATCTCTGGGGGTCTAGTTGAAAAATATATGTTAGTGGTAAATGTACTTTAATTTCTTTTCTTATTTGAATATATGTTACATAAGTTTTTGGTCTATATGTGGCATTTAATCTTTCATTTTTAGGGTTCCGTATTCGAAGTGTTGAGATTAGACCCTATTTCTATTTATACTTACCACCTTTATACAACTATTCGATAAATAGCTCTATTTTATTAGGTTACATACATACATATGTAACGCAAATATAATATGGATTGGTACGAAAGTCTTTGTGCGTAAGTCTTACTTTCATTTGACCAATTTTATCATGTCTGCTTGAAATATAATTAAATCAACGTATAAACTCACAGTGAATGTTGGTAACACATTTAAACGTATATTTTATATGCTTTTAAATGTCATTTCAAAGTTATTTCGTAATATTCGCTTACGGCTTAAAAGCTTAAAGCGACGTGAATGTCATGAAATCCGAACACTATTTATAAAATAGATTTAGATATGTATATTATGTAATATGTAGCTATTTTCAACAATTATATTTTGTGGGCAGCGTGTTTGCGTAACAAAATAACATGCCGCATATTTACATATATAATAGGTACTAGGTATAACTGTAATCTATGCATATAATAAAACTGTAGAGGTCGAATGTCTGTACATAGAAAAAAAAATGCTTAAAACCGAGGGAATGTAAGAAGAGAAATAGAACAAATCCAGCAAACTGAAGTTTGCACCACATAAAACTCAAGCCATGGTTGTAACCAGAAAGCTGAAGTTTGACAATCCGCAAATACACATGGGCGGGAGACCAATCGAGATCGTCAAAAAAATCAAAATTTTAGGAGTTACCATAGATAACAAATAAACATTTAATGAACACATTAAGACAGCAGTCAAAAAAGTAACCAAATTCTACAAGCCTTTAGCAAGATCCGCCAAAATAAACTGGGGTTTAAATTCCGAGATTATTAGGACGATGTACACGGCAGTGGCAGAGCCAATTATCCTGTACGCTAGCAGCGTATGGGCCCAGGAGGCACAAAAATGGACAAACAAGAAAGAACTGCACAACCTACAACGAGGATTTGCACAGAAGATCTGCAAGTCCTACAGTCTCCTTTGAGGCGTCCCTAGCACTTGCAGGTCTTCTACCCCTCGAGCTTAGAGCACTAGAAAACGCGAAAATATATGAAGCCAAAAGAGGTAAACCACTAGCCCTATTGAAAGGAAGGGAAATAGAACAAAGAATCCCTTACCAGGAACTACCTCATCCCGCGACCGAGGTGTCTATCACCTACTCCCACCTCGAGGACCTCAGTCCGGAGACCGTGGAGGAGCGCAGCCAGGTAGGGCTGAGCATCTTCACGGACGGAAGCAAGACCCGAGACGGTGTAGGCGCGGCATTGTCATGCTGGAAGCATGGGCAGGAAACATTGAGCAGAAAATACAGCTTAACACCTTTCTGCTCAGTGTTTCAGGCCGAAATGCTCGCGCTACACAAAGCCACGGCAATTGCACTGGAGTCCCGAGAGAGGGAAATAGACATCCTCAGCGATTCCAAGTCGTCCCTGGACCTCCTAAAAAGACGTGCAACCACCCATCCGCTCGCGCTCCCCATCAAAGAGAACGTCCGCGAAGTCATTAAACGAGGCAAGAAACTAAGATTCTTCTGGGTACGAGCGCATGAGGGTACTGCTGGGAATGAAAGAGCTGACGAACTAGCAAAAGCCGCAACAAAAAATAACAAACAGGCCCCGGGGCACAATTCCTTTCCCATCTCAACCCTAAAATCCCTCATCCGAGCGGAAACCATAAGTGAATGGAACGAGGTATATTGCAACAGTAATAAGGGTAAAACAACCAAAATCTTCCTACCTAGCATATACACAGCGTACAAGTTCACACGCAAAACCACACTTACACCAACACTAGTGCAAACTCTCACGGGACATGGCGGCTATGCGGAATACTTGGCGCGGTTTAAATGCATAACAGCACCAGGGTGCCACTGTGACCCTGGTATCGACGAAACCATCATATACCTAATAACTGAATGCCCAAGGTTCTGCATGGCGCGCTATGACCTGGAGAGATGCACGAAACTTGAAATAACACAGGAAAACCTACACAAACTATTAATGGATAAACTGCACCAAGGCATATTCATAGCATTTTGTAATTATGTAACTAAAATCGCAAACAAACGACATAAAGTAGATCAATAAGTAAGTCTAACTCTTTAAGTAATCAAACTGGGGGAAAAAAAACGCATATACACGCATATTTACGAATAAAACCCAGCATAATGTAAAAATAGTACATAGTATGAAAACGTATCATCTATATATTGGACACAATATATATCATGTACGAACAGATAGTAACAAAAGTTAGAATAGGAAACTGTAATGCATGTAACAATATAATAAGCAAGATTAATATTAATAAGTAAATATAAGTAAATATAGAAAAATGTATCACCATTGATAAAAATGTATAGCAAATAGTACCTTTTGTTAGATATAAGAAAAATTGTAATCAAAGTCTCTGATGAAAATGTCAGAGGAGTTCCGGCTCTATATAAAAAAAAAACCCGAGCGAATCGAGGGCGAGGGCGAGGATGTATATATATAATATATATATACACACACATATATATAAGCTTGACAAAAACTGAAAAATTTTTCTTATACCCGCTGCATAAAATGCCTGCGTGTAAACCCGTGTCTTACCGTACCGTACGTTTTGTGATTTACCGTAGTTTCTGTTCTCAAACTTCAGTTGGCTTCAAAGAGTCTTTTGATCACAGCAAGAAATAGGCCCGTTTGACAATAAAGAATATTTCGAGTTGATTAATCGTTTTTCCGTACAAAATGTAGGGGAAAAGTTTTTGGTGATTTCTGTCGTTTCTAGTACTCATAGATTAAATGGTCCCATAGTCTTTTGATCCATCCCTACAAGAAATAGGATCGACTGATATAAAAAAATTTTTTTGGTATTTTAGCATTTTTTTCGCTGAGTGTACATTTTTTCCAAAATCCGTGAATGCAGTTCAGAATATCTCAAAAAGTTATGGATGATCTCCTACGAACGTATTCCTGTAACTATAACATTCCTTGTTGGAATAATTACAATAGTTATGAGTAATGAAATCATGTGTTTAATGAATTACCAATTTATTACTATTTGGTGAAGACAATATGTAAAATTAATAAACTAAGATGCATTTTAATGCTTTAAGGCCCATAGTTAAATTTATTAAAAACTTAGACTCTTACTTAGTGTTTAATATAACCTGCTTGTTTGTGCACTAGTTGTCGTGAAAGCTTACTGTAAAGTCTAAATGTATGAGAACGCCTTTAATATGTACTTATTTATTAAAATAACAGGTTAGCGAGATGAAAGACGAATTGGTGAAAGCTGACGATTTTAACGTGGTTATTGTCGACTGGGCGGGTGGCAGCCTGCCGCTCTACACTCAAGCCACCGCGAATACTAGACTAGTTGGTCTCGAAGTGGCCCACTTCGTAAATACACTACAGGTCAGAATTTACATATGTTGATTATGAAAATAAATGGTCTTAAAAGATGTCATCTTTTCTAACTTAACAAATGATATTGTTTCTTTTTTGATAAATATTTAGTGATGCTTGTTGTTTGTCTTATGTTGGAATTTTAATTTTATCCTTAACTTTATAGTTTTATAAAATTTTGGATTAATTTATTATATGTTTAATTAATAATTACTGAAATGAATTACAGAAAGACCATGGGTTAAACCCTTTGGATGTTCACATAATAGGTCACTCATTAGGAGCGCATACAGCAGGATATGCAGGAGAGAGAATAAAGGTAAGTGATTTTTAAAATTATTTTAATTATACTTTTGTTTGGAATGGTTATCGTAGGAAGATTTTTAAATGATAATGTATTATTTAAGAAATGTTTATTATATATTAAAATAATATTAAAAAAGTGACACAATAACAATTTAAAAACATACATTAGCTTATTAAGTTAGTTTTTAATATTGTTTTACCAAATTTTCAGCTTTGCTTAATTCTTTCTTGTCAACGATGATTTTGTTAAAGAAATAATTCACTTCCTGTGATAACCAAACATTTCAATTTCTATTGGCATCTTAAATTTCTTATTATCTTTGATCTAGCCTTAAATATTTTAGGACTTAGGAAGAATTACTGGTCTAGATCCGGCAGAACCTTATTTTCAAGGAATGCCTACACATGTTAGATTAGACCCGACAGACGCGCAACTAGTCGATGTTATACATACAGATGGGAAAAGCATTTTCTTATTAGGTAAACCTAAAATCCTGCACATATACATAGTATGATGTATATGTATGTATATAAATAATAATGTGTAATATCGCAAATTGAATTGTGATACATATATGGTCATGTATGAAATGAAGAAATAGCTTAATTTTTTATCTCACAGCCAATTAGTACTTGTGTTGGAAAATTTATGTTATTTTTTGTAGATTTTTAATTTAAATCAATTATGATTTTTATTTCTTCAATGATATAGAAAATAGAACACGACTTATGCTACGTACAATATATACCTATAAAATTTTTCATCTCATACACTTTAACACGATCTCAATTTGCGATACTCCCTTTTGTTACCACTATGCTTGTTATTAACACAAATATCATTGTACAATGTACATATGTATCTATCACGTCATTAACCATGTAGATTGAAGTTTGAATAAAGCTTATTGCTGTTTTTCAATTAATGTACTAACATATATACCTATTTATGTAAATATCGCTAATAGGCTAGACTCATTTCACTGTATTTATTATATTTTATATATATAATTGCTATTTACTAATTTATCTACGTCTTTATTCCACCGTGCGACAGATTTTGTATTTATGGCAGGATATGGAATGTCTCAACCTGTTGGGCATCTGGATTTCTACCCAAATAATGGAAAGGAACAGCCGGGTTGTGATTTAACAGAAGGCCCCTTGATACCGTTAACTTTAGTCAAGCAAGGCTTGGAAGAAGCCTCTAGAGTTCTAGTTGCCTGCAATCACGTGCGAGCTATCAAGCTTTTTACGGAGTCAATCAATGGAAAATGTCCATATATAGGTAGGTGATTTAATAATAGTCCTTATATAGGTAGGGTCTGAATATATAATCAAAATGAGACTTAATAAAAAAATATCAAGTGACATCCTTATTCTAATCATTTTTTAGATGGTTTTAGATAAATCTTCACAATTGAGTTGGAAAAATATTTAAGATCATTTTTGGTATTCTAAATTTTTTATTGGCAAAATTACCCGTATGAAGAAAATAATAGCAGCGGTCTTCGAAATATAGGAAGGTAGCAACTCGCAATCTGCGGCGTATTGTTAGTAAAGTCAGCAGAAAGTTGCTCTACCCAAAATTTGAAAATGTAAACAGGCTTTTTTAACGTCCAACTGCTGGGCACGGGTCCTTCAATACGACAGGGATCAGACCATAGTCAACCACGCTGACCAAGTGCGGCTTGGCAGACTTGATTTTGATGTTTTCCTTCACCGTTAGACAAATGGTAATCATGATGAAAATGATTCGCACATGATAATATCAGAGATGCGAGACCCGGGATTAATAAATAATTTAGATACTTTTAGATTAATACCATCAAGCACAATTAATGAATTAAATAAAATGTTAAGCGTAGAATAAGGAATAAGTGTTAAAATAATATAAAGATATCAGTCCTGTAAAGTTTATTAAATATGATTTAAGTATTATGTAAATAAATTTTATATTTTGAAAATGATTTAACATATTACATAGTTTTACTACTTTTTAGGACACCAATGCCCGTCATATCAACATTTCATATCTGGTAAATGTTTTCACTGTGGTCACGGTTGCGCCATCATGGGGTAAGTATTCAACTTAAAATTTAAATTTGTCTGTAATAATAGAATAATAGAGATTATAATATGCAATGAGTTACCTATATTTTATTGCAATAGTAGGTACCTAGTGTTTTTATATGAATTAAACATCCCTGTTTATTTTGGTTTGTTTCACAAAGGGTACCTATATTTTTCTACATTTAGTACTTCGCAGGAACTCATTATGGCATTGCGACATTTTAAATGCCATGTTTCATCTTAATAAAGTAGTGGGCATTCTTTTATACGACTTATATAAAAAGAAACAGTTTTCGCTTGGAACGGGAACTGAACCCGAGAATTTCTACGTATATACGAGTACTAGCCAGGTACGATAGCCAATAACGGCAAAAGTTTAGAAAGAGCGGTAGAAAATTACTATCATTGTAATTAATGTAAGTGAGACACTTATATGAAGTTATTATTATACAAAAATGGTGGTTCTTTAGATTCCATGCAGATAGCTCTCCTGGTCTAATAACAAATAAAAACAATCAGACGGAAAATGAAGTGTATCCTTCAGAAGAACAAGATACTATTGGAGCTAAATATTTTTTAAATACAGGGAAAGAACAACCCTTTTGTCGTAAGTTTACAGTAATTATTCCTTTAAAACATATATTTTTATTAAAAAAATAAATTCGCATAAAAGTAAAGCAAAGTAATATAAAATAAAGAAGGTACATACCTACCTAATTGTAGCAAAAAAAGAATAAAATATCGTTTTTTGCTACATTTAAGTTATTTTTTTAAAATGATGAAAAAAAATGTTTGGTTTCAGAACGTCATTACAAAGTAGTAATTCATTTGGCAAACCCGAAAGGAGCCGAATCGTGGGTACAGGTAATAAAATTAATTAGTATTTTATTCTATTAATAATTCGTATATTTTCTTTAATATTGTAATGTACAATGAATTTCTTTACAGGGCTTCTTAAAAGTAACCTTATTATCAGATAGGGGAGTTATAAGAGGAATGGATCTTACACCTAATAATTACGTCAAGTATGATCAACTTTTCATAATATTAAATTGTTGAAATAAAATATTCCATTTACATAAATACTACATACTGATTTTATTACAGGTTGGAACATGGGACTTCGTATACAATTGTGGTGACGCATCCTATGGATTTAGGCGGTAAAGTTAGAAAAGTAAGCACAATCTCTAGTTTAAAAAATGCTATAAATATATCACTTATACTTATAATACATAACTTATTATTTGTATAAATAATTATAATCTGAAATGTTTACTTTAACAAATAAACGTACAAATATTTACTTCATAGAGAAATCGAATCTGTGACTTTCTCAACGTAGTTGAAAATATCAAACAAATACCAATAATACAATATATATATATACGTACTTATACGGCGTAACAAAAATTTTGAAGTGTTTACTTAAATGTCGGTTTCTATAAATTTGCAGGTGGAGTTATCGTGGGAGTATGATATGAATGTACTGGAGCCGCGATCGCTTTGCATTTTATGGTGTAACGACCGCCTTTACGTCAAGTCTGTTCTTGTCGATCAAATGGAACTGCCGAGCAGAGGGTATTGCACCTTATTCATATATTATATTATACTTAATTTAATTTCATGACCTACCGTAGCGTATTCGTAAGCATATATTAAAATAACTACCGATACCATAAAAAAATTAAATCACGCGTGTCTTAGTTTATTACTTTATAGAGTACTAATTCACTCTCGAGATCTTAAACTGTCCATATAAGGATCACTAAAATCCGTTACTCCGATTTGGCGTGAAAGGACAAACAAAAACTGTTTCATAATTTATAGTATTAATAACTTTTTTTTTATATATTTTTAATATTAGTACTGGTGGATTTGCTATTTTACGTTAATAAAATCGCTCGAGATTCAAAGATATATGACACTTTAATGTACTAGTGGTTAGTATAAAAATTATATCCTTTACTTGAGAAATTATTGATTCCCCAATACAAACTTCTATCCCCTTAAGGGATGATTTCCGGAATAAAAACTATCCATATATAGGGTCTCAAACTATCTACATACCAATTTCATCTAAATCGGTTCAGCGGATTAAGCGTGAAAAGGTATCAGACAAACAGACATACAGTTACTTTCGCATTTATAATATTAATATGGAAGTATGGATTTGTATAAGTATGTACCATTAACACCTTTATTATAAAAAAAAAATACAGGAAAAGAAACGTCGACTTCAGCAGTAAGCTTTGCACGCCAAAGCGGGAATTCGCCGAAATACCAAATAGAGGTTCAGCAAGTTTCTACGACAACTGCAGCAGTTAGTTGTGCCATACTAGTGTGTGGGAGTTCAGTTGAATGTTTAAAAGCTTTAATGGTTTAGTAATAAACGTAGATCAGAGTGATAGAATATATTTAATTTTTAATAAAAATATATTTTGTGTAGCAAAATTTTACAAAGTAACAAATGTGTGTGCAGCCTATATCGATTCTCTTGAACTATTTTGAAAATGTTCATTAAATAAGTAGTTGTTTCAACTTCCAATTGCCGGTATTTCATAATTTGTTTCAGTATTATAGTGCTAGGATTTTAACTCGCGATCTCTTGAAATATATTTATAATAAAAAAAATTTAGTCTATCAGCTCTGGATGTTTATTATTAAAGCGATTAGTGTCAGATAAAAAACCTTTTAAAGGTTGTGACTTGTGATGTTTGTCCCAGTGATATTACCGATACAGGGAACTATTCAGTATCTAAATTATACATTTTTAAGTGTACATAATATAGCCTCATTGGCAAGGATTCATTGACATCAAGCAATATTCAAAGTAATATAATGAAATATTATTTAATACACAAATAATATTTGAATGTATTAATTAATACTATTTATTTATACTTATTTAATCAATAAAGTATTATATTAAATGTCTCTCTGGAAATATACCTTATGATTTAAGCATTTTTAAGATCATTCATACATTACGTCGACGTGTAAGGGGTTAGGATTCACACGGCAAATTAAATAAAAATATGGAAACAAGTTGACATAGAAACATAATATAGTTTTTAATAGTATTGCGTTATCTGTGGTTATACTCATGGGCACCGGGAGGGGGGTGCAAAGGGGTGCACTTCCACCCCCCTGCCATGAAGGAAAATATGAAGAAATAAAATTGTATTAGTGAAATCCCTGTTTAAATTATCTCTACAACAAAAAAAAACGATTAATAAGATATAAATAAAAATTATAAAGCTAATCATTTGAAAATTAGATAATAGTTTAATGTGACACAAATGTGTGCACTCCTCTGGAAATAATCCTATCGCCGTCCATGGTTATACTAATCTAAACTTAAATAAGGTTTTCGTCTAATTTATATTTTACAGGATCTTGATCTGTTCCTTTTATTGTATGACGTAATATATGAATGATTTAAATATTTATGTTACTTATTACTTTAGTCCACCAACCGACGTGACAAACGTAGTATTTCTTGTAAGTTGTATTTAGTTATTATTTGTAAATAGACTTTGTTGTAAATAAATGTGTACGTTTTCAATAAGTTCTTAATTATATTCTAAGAATGTTACAATACTCTTTGAGGTATAGGCCTCAAAATAAAATAGATACAATTTTTTATATTATTTTCCATTATTTTGCCCTCAAATCCTCAATAAACAAGACTTTCTTTTATCTAATCTGAAAATAAACCACCAAATCCGGACTATAACATGAATAGTAATTCTTAAGAATTACTACGATATACGAATAGACTACGATTTACTTTGTTGATTGTTTAATTTGATCAATTATGATGTCGATCAAGTAATAATTGTAAGTATCTATGTTCATATTTGCCAATTATTATTATTTTTTCTTATATCATAAAATACTATTAAAAATTCAATTTGATAAAACTTAGTAGCGTAATTTTTATATTTAAAAATCAATGCGATTTTTAAATCTATCATCATAAGTGCAGGCATTTAAACGAAATGTATACGTAAGTATAATAATATTCTGTGTTGAATTAGTACATTAAATGTTTTTTGGAAATCTTATTGAAATATTTAGTCATTTTTATGGATACAGAGGCTGAATCTATAGTTTTTAGAATTTTGGTCTGTCTGTCTGCGAACGCATCACGAGAAAACACTGGAAAGATTTTGATGAAATTCGGTATGATCATAGCTGGTTATCCGGGTTAATTTATAGGATACTTTTTACTGCGGGAAAATATCTCGTTTCTGAGAAATCTATACTAAACATTAAAACGTAACGAGGGACGAACCCAAGCGGAGCGAAGGCGAGTCGCTAGCTATTTAATAATAACAAAAACAAAATTGATATGAAATTCATTTAATTTATCCAAGTGTAATCATATTATCGGTAATTTTTTCGAATAGCAGATGGTTCCCTGAGGATGAAGAAGGCACAGCATGATGAGGTCCAACGAGACAATATTGGAGATTACAGTCATTGTATAACGTAGCTCCAGTGTAGATGATGCAATCTTGAAGCACGCACCTGTCACAATTATATACAGATTATAGTAACCATTTGATCTCATCAGGAAAGAAGAAAATAGTTAAATTATATGTCAATAGATGGCGTTACATGTATCAAATTACAAGTAAATACAATAAAAGAAAATCACAAAAAATTGGGTTTCTATGTCTATTTCAGCGAGTCTCTTTTAGTGTTTTTGTTTTTTTATAAATATTTAGCATATTTGAGAACAAATTAGTGAAAATACTAAAATAGTAGTCTTTGAAGATAGCAGTGGAAAGAATATCATATATGTCATTTTTCAGACAATAATAACCTTACTATGGCAACCTAATGAAACCTATTTCGTTACGGTCCACTTTTCTGACCTAGTACTCGTATATTTCGGTGTGAGTTTAAAGACGTTCTACGTCAAAAAGATCAGATTCTGTATTCGTATATATTAAACATTGTAACAGAACATGAAATAATATGATCTAAATTATATTTTCGTAATTATACTGATTGGTGTAAAATTAGCTTTTAGTTATTTAACTTACATTACGTAAGATGGCGCTGTTTACATTTTATAAGTTGTTTACCGCGGGTAAGAAACTGTTATAACACTGTTATCAGTGGCGTAGCGTGCACTTATGCCGCCGGGGGCCGAAGTCAAATTCGCCGCCATCTTATTAATTCAATTAATTTAAGGCCAATAAATCGGGACCATTTCCGATTAATAACTTGGCAAGCGATTCGACCACATCAAGTGAGAATTCAGTTTATTATGGATTAATCATTTAACAATAAGGCCCAATGCTTTTGCTATTCCAAATCAAGAAGCATTTAATTGCGCAAAATAGGTTAAAATCTATAATGCTACAGGTCCGGGATCACAAATTGTTTGGAAATTAAATGACGGCGATCAAAGAAGAAACTGTAAATCACATGTGCTTCAAGAAGTTTGTAAGATTATAATATGAGAGTACAATATGCTTGATAATTATGCCATGTTATCTGCTGTCTGATGGAATGGTGAAAAGGTTAAACTAGAACTTGGAACGGCATCTAGCAAAGGTTGTGACTTGTGGATAGAAATTAAAGAATTAGGTTGAACATTTACCATTAATATATAATTCATTCATCGTAACGAACTGCCGTACACGAAAGTAATTTACATCAGCTTATACTATCGGCAGTCTGCTACGCATATGATCGGGGGAGATCCCCAGAAATATTATACCACATATCCTAGTGACGTGAGAAAAGTAGCGCAAAACGCCTGCAACAGAAGATGCCTGCCATGGCGATCACAGTAGGTAGGCTTACGAAGCGGGACGTGAACAAAGCCACAAACAGCCCCAAACACCGATAAGCCTGGTGAAGCTAAAAGTGAAAATTACAAGGAAGACAAATAGGACAGGAGCCGACACGGGACAGGTTATTACACCAAACCTCTCACCAACCAAAGAAACCAGACACCACATGCAAAACGCCTATATATAGCGGTTGTGAGAGAAACTGGGAAAACGCACCTTACAACATGTGAAATATCAGACAAGCCTTTCGAACTTGGAAACGAGGGTTTGCTGAAAGCATTACAACATCAGAATACATTAGGGGCAACAAACCATGGAGCAACGCCGCCAATCACATGGCGCTCTATAATGTGAAGCACGGTCTCGTGCAACTAGAAAAGTTGGAAGAAGGAAAAACCAAACCCCTTAAATAGGGCTATAATATACTACAATGACTAAAGATGATAAGACGAAGAGTTAATCAGAACGCTAGCATCCTAAACCAAATGTGCCAGCATAGGAAGCCAAAGAAACCAATCGGGAAGCTGGCAACCTACACCAATAATGTCAGGATCTCACACCAACATCACCTGAGAGCACCGTGAGAAAAAGAGGAAATCTCCCTCTGGCATACTGCACCAAAAATGCCAGCATTCTACGCAAAGAGGACCTGAAAGCGCAGTACTAACTTATAGCACAACTGCTCTCAAAGCTCTTAAAAGTTGCAACGATGGGCTCATTTAGCCCGAATTAAAATAAAAAATCTCAAATAATGGCAAGGAAAAAGAGTATGTGGTGTTCGCATATTCCATGAAAAACGTTCTCTCTGAGGCGTTTTTTGAGGTAAGGTGAAGTATTGTCAACTTCCCAACTTCGGGATGTTACTGACAATTTCTTCACAGAAAAAAGAATTATTATCTCTGGTCTAAACTGGGACTCGAACACAGAATATTCTCAAAAATATGTATTTTCAATTTTATACTAACCAAAGTTAATCGTGGAAAAATAACCGATTAGTAATTACAAAAATGATGCAAAACATTTGCTTTTTGTTTAATAATAACTATAACTACCTACTCCTTATCACACTAAAATAACTAAATAAATATAACTGTGTGTTATAATTTTGCATGTTTTCCACTTTTCACGCCTTTTGCGTATGAAGATTCACCCAGGGCGGAAAGGTTTTTTTTTTAATTATTTATTATTAGTCTTCGAATAAAATGACTAAACTTTCGAGTAAAATTAAATGGACGAAAGATGATGATGATGTCAAAATTTTAAAGATTTCGTTTGAGCCATTTATTTATGAGATCTTATAATTTAGTAAATAATAACAATGATGTTATAACCTCGTTGAATAATAAAAATAAGTAGTTCTTCTTTGTCAAGTTTTTTTTTAATTTTTTCGCACCGTTATATTTCAAAAGTAAAAAGTCTTTCGTAATCATAGTCCAGTAGCTTATATAGGGGGCGGCATGATCAGAATTCCTATTCAGCAATGAAAATTACTTAGCAATAACCCGATAGAATGTGTTGGTAGTGATTTTTGTGACAAATAATTAATTTTCTCTATTTCATGTTGGTACACAATATTTATTGTGAAATTTTGCCGCCACTTTAAAAATGCCGCCTGGGGCCGCGGCCCCTACCGCCCCCCGCACGCTACGCCACTGACTGTTATAGTAACTTTTTTTTATTACATGCAAAATGAATTGCTATGTTTTACATATTTTCGTATATACATCTTTAAAAATAAAAATAGCTCAAAGAATAACCCAAATTAAGGTTGTCCAATTTTTTTTGTATGGGATGGGGCTACATATATATTTGTTATTGTTATTTGTTCTATATAGTATTGTGTAATCTATGGTGTAACTATTTCAATAAAACTATAACAATTAAATTATTTACAATAAGTTTTGCCTTTATGCTATGTGGATAAAAACGTAAAAAAAAATTAAAATCAACTTTAATTAAAAAATATGAACACTAAAAAGTAAAAAATAATGGATTGGTAGTTTTCATTTACTATAGATGCTTAATCAGATATTTTCGAAGTCTGTGTGCTTTGATTTGTATCGACTGGTACTGATTTCGAAAATATTTGATTAGATATCTATAGTAAATGAAAACTTCCAGTCAGTTATTTTTTACTTTTTAGTGTTTTTTTTGAAGTCTGCTTTTATTTTTTTAAGTTTTTATTTTTCCCTTTTTAGTGTGGATATAGTAGTAGCAAATTAAGAAGAAATCATTTTAATGAAATATTCGCTTAAGCCGTTTAAGTTAGTTTGGTGCCAATTTTTATATGAAGATTGACAAACTAAAATTCGCTTTTATTAGTAACACTAAAAAATCTGGCTCTAAAATCCGATTCTTACGTATTGGGCTTGTCAAATCAAACAAAATAAGCCCAAACTCAAACAATCTAATATTAGCTATAGAAGAGTTCTACCTATCCACCTTCTGGCCTTACCATCAGATCAGGCCGACAATACCGAACTACTGCACTATTAACGGAAATAGAAACACGTGCAAAGTTTCAATTCAATATGATAATTAAAAGTAGGTTGAATTCATCATTAGCTATTTTTTCACTTAGTTAGGGGTGGTTTTTTTTTTCAAATTTAAATGAGACCAAATTGGAAGTATACACTTTCAAACAAAACAAAAATTGCAACGGAGTTCTGAGGTAACAAACATTTAAAAAAATACAGCCGAATTGAGAACCTCCTCCGTTTTGAGTATAGCTTGTGGCCTTAGTTTACATGTTCACCAGATCTTGCAATCAGTCTTCTTGACTATGAGCAGATGTGGTGTAAGAATGTCAGTGGCAGGGGAAGGTATTCCTCAGTAGGAATTTTTGTCTTCTTTAATTACAGTGGCTTATTTGGTGTTGCCAAGTTCAAGGAACCATGTCCCATTTAAGGCTTAAAATATATAGTAGGGTTTTAAAAACGGTTTGATGATGAACGGAATGATGTAATTAAATTAAAATAATCAAATTAAATGAAAAAGAAATTAAATATATGAACAAGCACCTCATTCAAAGAAAGATTTTGGGATAATTGGGGCAGGTGGGATTCACTATTTTCTATTTTAGTCATCATATATCTTACTCACCCTTCTTTTACTGTGACATTGTTCATTAATATACAGTTTGTCAATCTAACTTTGTTCTCAATAGTACAGTTTGCACCAATAAATGTACTTTTAATGGATGTTCTTTCTGCAATTACTGTTTTTTCACCAACAGTACATGTTTCATCAATTTGCTTAGTTTTGACATCACTGTTTGAATGAATTCTTTCAGTAAGGACTGTTCCTGTTATGTCTTCCCATTTTGAAAGTATCTGTTGAGTCAATAAAAAAAAAAAAAGTATTGTAATAGCTGTTTTAAGTTCAAAATTTAACAATTCAAGTGAAATCAAACAAAAATTAATCTGAACAGGCATAAAGCAGATTTATCATAAAATAATAAAAAAACTGTATAATAAAAGTATTTTTATTGTTAGTATATGTCAATTTAAACAAAAGTAAATAGTTAAATGTATAAAACTGTTTCACAATTTTAAATTTTAAATTTGTGCTAATTACCTTTTTGTTTGATAAATTAAATGCAGATAAAGTATTTACACGAATACCAAAAGTATTTTTGTCAGGTATATGAGCATAGCATCTAAGGATATCATTGTAATAAACTCCTTTGCTACCTAGGCTGTGATCATTGTATACTGACATTTCCCTTATCTTACTTTCATAGCCATGTTCATGCGCAAAGTCAAATATGTCTATTTTATTGTCAGCATTTTTATCTGTAATGTCTTTCTTCTCCGAGGGAGTTTTGGGTTTAGTAAGTTGTTTCTTAACAATGTGTGGAATAAGTTCTCCTTTGATTGAAGTGAACTTTTCACATTTAACAAGGTAATTTATAACCCAATTTTTCATTACATACACATGTGCATCTAATAATCTACTATACATACTAATTGTATGAAATTTTTTTATAAGTACTCTTGGTAGTTTCACATTTCCTTCAAAGTCACTGGCACTGGCTAAAAATACTAACCTTTGTGTCTCCTTGTCTATACAAACTAGGTCTCTGTCTGGTTTAGCTTTGCTTTTCAGTCCAGGTAGTTCAAACCATTCTTCCACATCATTATTAAAGAATAAGGTAGCAAGGGTTGCATCATGCTTGCGGTATAGGTTTAAAACCTCATTTAAATTAACATTACTAATGAGATCACCAGATACCACCACTAGATCTGTTGTTACACGACTACTTATGTGTTCTAAAGTATTTGCAGTACCACCATCTTCAAGAATTGAGGAGGGGATAACAATTAATTCATACTTAATTTTCAAGGGACATTTTTCCAGTGCATTGAGAATGTTAGATTTGTCTTCTTCAAGCACCACTACCATAGTCTCTGCAATAAATTTAATATTTTTGTATTCAGTTCCATACCTTGCCAACTACATGTATTTACTTTATTAATTTTAATTACAAATTAAGACAAATTTTAAATAAAACTATCCTTTTGGATATTTTTGCAAATTTATTTTGATTTTTGGTTCTCGACATTTTGAATGTTATGCAGCAATCATGGTCACCGGTGAGACTAAGGTGTAAGATGTCTTAAAGGCATTATATAGTTGCTACTGACAGCCTATCCACAAAATAACAAAATGAATTCAAAAAATTGAAAAATGGCACCAAAGTACCTTACAATATTTGTTAATTTTAATTTTAAACTTTTTTATAATTTCAATTAGTTTTATAACTGATACCTTAGTCTCTCCCGTGTCCATGATTGCTGTAAAGGATTTGAAAGTCGGGAACCAAAAATCAGAATAAATTTGCGAAAAAATCCGAAAAGATAGTTTTATTTAAAATGTCAAATATTCACATTATTCTAAGAAAGTATTATAAGACAAATTAGTTAACATTTATGATAATGACTTAATATTCTATGTAATACTTAAGTAAATTTCTTATTAGAACATTAAAGCTTACCTTGAAAGCCATGTCTTTCTAACATATTTAAGGAATACCAGAGGACAGGATATGGTCCAACCGGCAGAAGACATTTTGATACTGTACCGCCAACTTCAGGTAAACGAGAACCTCTACCTGCTGCTAGCACAACTGCTTGGAACTCAAGGATTTTATGCATTTGTGAAATTAATTTTCAAATTGTTTAGGTTGGAATATTTTAATATATAAATTTTGCAAAATATAATATGAATTTTTATATTATATAATTTCAATATTTATATTATTATGTAGCAAATAGGTAAGCAGCGACTAAATATTACTATTTCGACTTTAGTAATAAGTAATTACTAATTGAAAATGAAATAAGTTCCATTTAAAACGTCGCCCAAAATTTGACAACTGACGTCTGACAGATACATCACATAATTGACATATAGGGCTGTACTAATGCAATAAAGAAATTGATGATGTTTTATAATAATCGTTTATTTAGAATGATCGATTGCACATTTAACGAACATAAGGGTAGTTTTGTCTAAAAAAAATTAGACGTCTATAATGTGACCATTACAAAGTATTGAGATAACATAATATCTTTATAGCAAGTCCTGGGTTCTAGTTCCGGATCTGGTCAATTATAGCTGTTGGGGTTACTGCCAAGAAATTCATAGTAATCAGCCCGAAATGTATAAACTACGTAAAAAGTAACATCAAACATGGTGAGTAATCAGAATAGACTTTTATGGTAGCAGTGATATCTTATAGCCACAGAAAAAGATATAAAGTGCAGCATTGCCAATACCAAATACCAATTTATCAAATTCCCCAGCAATACAAGTCAAATTTCCAATTTGAGGACCAAAATATACTTGTTTCCCAAAATTTCCCCTTAAAATTATTTTAATAAATGAAGTATCAATTTTTTTTAATCTTTCATATATTTTATTTTTTCACACTTTTTCTATATTTTTGTAACAAGTAAGCAAGTTCGATGAGTTAAACTCAACACTATCGCCCAGTTTTTGAAGCAAAACTTTTTTACGCACGCTTGACTTGGGGAGTAAGCTGGTGAATGCGTGACGAGAGCGTTACGAAGTGAGATCGGGCGAGGCGTTTGTTGCTATAGAAACCATTGTTATTGTCTGACAAATGACGTATAATATTATGATCTTTCGTTAAATATATTCTATAAATATATGATTGTAATATGCCTAATATGCGTTATTTAATTATTTTTTTAGTATCTCACCTATCCTAATTATTTAAAACATAAATTGAATTTCATGAGGAGTACCGATAACCTACAGAAGTTTTACTTCTTGCGCGTGTGCTCATTCATACACGCACTCTTTAATTTTTTTTAATCCCTTCCCTTTCTTAAAAAGTAGGTATTTGTATTTAGACGACTAATTTTATAAAATAAATATAAAAACACTATAAGATACACAAAAGTATTCTACAGGTATAGGTGACAGAATAAAAGGAAAGGTACCAAAATAAAGTCGAAAAATAGACGTGGTGCAATGAAGATTCTTAAAATGTGGAGAATCATTCAATATCCATAAGTAACCTAAAAATGGTTTAAAAAAATACTTATTTGATCTTGATGTTCTTGAAGAAGTGTTCCGACCCGGACCGGATTATCGATATTCAAAATCCCTGCATTTTCCCCGTATAATGCCAATCCCCAATAAATTCCCAATCGACTTGAAATTTCCCGTGGCTTGCGGAATTCCCCACAAGTTGGCAACTCTAATAACGTGGTGAGTGGTGACACCATAGATCTTGGTTGCGAGTATAAAGTACTCTGTGACACACTTGGGAGAAAGAGGAATCTCCAAGTTGATAGATACTAATAATATTTCCAAACATTTTTTGTTTTACTGTTTGATTTATTTTTATTACAACTCTTACTCTTTAATGGTTATCAACAAAATACCTGTTTTTGTGACATTTAAATTTTAACAAACGACATCGCATGGTTAAGCGAAGTCACAATATGAAAAGTTAAAGGCCCCTTTCAATTTTTAGCCCTATGCGTATGTCTGTGTATCCGTGGTATGGATTTTTTGCCTCATTTGAATGGATTTATATAAATGTAAAATTATTACTAAAAAAATGAACAATTCAAAGGTGCTTGTAAAAGACAATTTGAATAAAGCATATTTTGAGTATAAGTAAATAATATATTTAGGAATATAATTTAAAAAGTATATATTTATTGCGCATGTACAGAAATAAATATTTTATTCTAAAATATGATTCGCTATAAATTCTTAGGAAGTTTATACTGATTTTAGTTTAGTCTTCATCATCAACAGTGGGTGGTGGTATCATAGATCCATTATCATCTGCTTGTTCTGTTGAAGACTTCAATTGAGGTATAAAATCCAATGAAGTTGTGTCAGAGTCAGATCCGAATTCATGACGAGATTGCCCTGCATTATATAATAAGAATTTATTTAAATATGTAATTTAACAGCTGTAAAAAGTAAATGTATTGAAATATTAAATAAATATTAGGTATATTTACCAGTTGCCATACTCCTCCGAAACGGCTTGACCGATTTTGATGAAATTTTTTGTGCTTATCCGGTATCTATGAGAATCGGCCAACATCTATTTTTCATCCCCCTAAATGTTAGGGGTAGTCCACCCCTAAATTTTATTTTTTATTTTTTAGACAAAATTTTTAATTTCTATTTTTTTATGATACAACATACAAAAATACATACAATCCTCAATTTTCACCCTTCTACGATCAACCCTTATTTTTTAATAGCCATTTTAGTAATAGGAAATTATTTATATGGCAAAACAACGTTTGCCGGGTCAGCTAGTAATATATATAAAGAGGTACCCGTTTCAATTTCAAGAGGCTGCAAAATTTTCCTCTCTGGCGAATTGCAAGGAAGACAAGGCCCTCTTTTTTGCTGTGGTTCATCCGTACGGTAGACCTTATTAATTAATTAAGTTAGAGTAGATCTGAATAAAATAATGTTTACGAAGTAGCCCTGCATGAAAAACTGAGAGAGAGCTGATATATATTTATCATTATTTCGTTAATATGCACTATATTAACGAAGCATATTTTAAATTATTATTTATTAACATTATATTTTAAAGCACGAATAAAAGAATTTGAAAGCCATCAAAGGGTTTAAAAAGACTTAGAAATACGAAAATAACTATAAAAAGGTTTATAATTAATGCCATACTTTTCCATCTGAACCAATTTCATGTGTCACTTGACGCTGTGGAGTAATTATTATTTCTTTTGGAGCTTTTTTTAAAGTTGTAGATACTTTTGTATGTGACCCACCACAATACCGTTGACAAAAATGCGATCTAAAATAGTTTTAATTAAACAGCATAGTTAGCGTACATTGGTCGTAATTTCTTTATGAATAAAATATATTAAAATACCAGATAATATGATTTTTATAATTAAAATATACCTGGGATCTGGGGGATGAGGGATAGGTTTACCAGGATAACATATTCCGTGATCGCCATCTTCTTTAGGTTTCACATCATCTGTCCCGATTGAAGATTGACGGTTGGCTTTCGTAAAAGCTGGCAAGGTTGGTATGCGAGGTTCCTCTAATTGCATATGTGCAGGGGATGAACATGAGAGACATGCTGCATTTTGAAATAATGTTCTCGATATAGCTGCAGCTCGGGGCTCACCCACGATTTTCATCATTTCATTAACTCTATTTCTTAATTTTTCAAGATTATTGTTGACATCGTCACGTAAAGATGCTACTTGGACCCAATCGGCTTTTTCGCTCAATTCTCTTAGTAAATCATCTATGGCTTTCTAAAAGTAGCTTTATTATATTACTAAAATACCTGGCGACCGAGCTTCGCTCGGAGTTCTTTTTTGTTATATCGTATTTTTTAGATAAAAAGAACTAAAAACTTGAATAAATACAAAAAAAAAGTAAAACTATCTTATCCGATAGAGATTCGATCTCAGACACACCTATTGATTTCTTAATCTTGCACCTTGGTCGCTTGACCACAATACTTATGTTTGTGTGCAAGAAATTATCGAGCATATTCTGCGTAGAATAATGCAAAAGAAAACTGCATGAAAACTCGAAAACACGCGTTTTTCCAGACATGAGACTAATCTAGATCGATTTTTCGCCTCCGAAAGCCCCCATATACTAAATTTCAGCGAAATCGTTAGAGCCGTTTCCGAGATCGCTGGTATAAATAAATAAAGATATAAAGATATAAATATACAAGAATTGCTCGTTAAAATATATTAGATTAGATTATGTAGAAATTATAAAACATAACTTTTTGTAAAATATGCTAAAGTTTTCTTTTTAACCTGCCAAATAATTTCTTGGTTATTAAATTTGTCATATGCAGCTCCAATACGTTTTTCAAAATCACCTCGGACAGCGTCAAATTGTTGATGAGTAACCAAACCATTTAAAGCACCCAGTCCAGCTTTATCCCGTAAAGCATCTGCTACCTCTTCACGATCAGATTTTGTTCCAACAAGAAATTCGATTTGTTTCCATAGGGACTAGGTTTAATAATTATTATAATTGATAACATAATATAAACTAATAAATAATATTAAATTATTTATATAATTTGTCTACCAACTTTTATTTACTTATTTATATTTATATTATGTAGTATGTACTTTATTTAGTTTTAAAATGTGCATAGCAAAAAGTTAAAAAGTATACTTGGAGATCGGTAGACAGTAAATCTTGATTCTCTTTTAATTCTTTTTGTTTCATATTGGTAGTATCGAAGTCTATTTGGAGATTAGTGAAGTTTGAGTTTAATTCAGAAACAGCTGGAACAATAATAATATAGTGACTGTGTGAATATAAATATACTATAAATAGATAAATCTAAAAATGCCCTCATTTATGTTCGTATGTAAAAGCTGTTCTTAGTCATCATACATCATACGTTATATAAATATCAAAAATATTCAATTAATATTTTCTACAAATTAAAAACAATATTCATAGTATTTTCAAAAATAAAGTTTTAAGCTATCTTCTGGGTAAATTAGGTTAGATAGAATTTGAGCTACGAATTTATTACAAACTTATACCCTCTGGCATGCGTCTAATGTATCAAACTTAATTATAATTTGAAAATAAATATAATTTACCAGCAGTGTCCCCTCCTGTATTTGCAAGAGCTTCACCCATAGATTCTAAGCCTGCCTCTAAGTCATGCTGCATTTGTGTCAGTTGTTCTTGATAATTTGTCATCTATATATACATATTTATACGGACATATGTTTGTACGTTATAATCTTTCAAATTACAAATAAAATAATAAAAGACTAGAAAGTCCGTGGTCTATAACAAAGTACGAAATGGCGTCTAGCATCAGCCGACACTGGACACTGTTTCCAATTTCGGATTGGAAACCTATCAATGGCCTCTACGGAAATTGCTAAGTAGCGTGTGTCATTTTTTCTCGTGCATTCTTTATAAATTATTTATAATTATAACTATATGAGTAATATTTTCTTTTCATTCTAAATATTCAACATTTTTTAAAATACTCCAAAATTACTGCGGTTGCGTTTTACAACGTATGGATGCCGCACACAGCGCACGTGTTACTTAAGGAAAATAGTGAATTTTTAAAATAAAAACTTGCGGCTGGATACAGAATATCGTCAGACGCATATAGGGATTGTTATAGATCACGGTCTTAAAACTTATTTCATGCCTGTGAAGAAAGTCCAGTATCCAATATATTTATTTGCTGGGCGTATTCAGAAACTAATATTTCTAAATCATCCATACGAGTATTTAAACTTAAAGCATTATTCAGTTTCTCTTCTGTAAATTATTAAATGAATTACTAAATGTTATGTCTGTAATGGTTATTTTTTTTCATTCAAATGATTGTTAAGTTTACAATGTAAGAATTAGAGCGTAATTATTTAAATACCTAATTTATGTGCTAAGTTTAAAGCATCTTCAGCGTTCGCTGCCGCTTTGCCAGTTGTTACTGTTACAGCTTTAAGAAGGCTGTCATAAAGTTCTTGCATTGCTTCACTGTAATTTATATTTTAATTGTTAATGTATTGTCTTTTGTTTAAGCAAATGTACTTAGTTACTTACTCTAATTCGATAACAGTAATACGATCAGGTTGTGTTTTTGATAAATCCTCAATTTCCAAGACTTCAGATGTGTCGGCAGCTGCTTCGTAATGTATCTTTCCTGTACCTTCACTTTTTAGTGAAGTTGACTTTTTAGTACCCTTTGGAGATTGCCTACGCGAGGTTGATCTCCGCCCATGAACATCTTGTGAATCACTTGGGGTGTCAAAGATAACTTTTGTTTCATGTGATTCCATATCTTTCTATTATTTGAATAATAAGAGTTAGTAAAAGTTGAATATAAGACTCTATACCAGACAGATATCTATATATCTATATATACATAAAATGCTTTGTCCTGACTGACTGACTGATCGATCAACGCACAGCCTAAACCGCTGGTCGTAGGAACGTGAAATTTGGAGAACATATTCTTTACACAACGTAGGCATCCGCTAAGAAAGGATTTTTCTAAATTCATCCCCTAAGAGGGTAAAATAGGGGATAAAAGATTGTATGAAACCCTGTTATTCTTAACGCGAAATGCGCGAAAAGTGATATTTAGGTTTAAGATAAAAAATAAGAAATATTTGTATTCGATTTTTTTCGAAATTCATCCCTTAAAAGGGTAAAAAGGGGTGATAAAGTTTATATGGGCAAACAATTATTTATGATCAGGACTACTTGAAACTTGGTCTTAATGCTTTTCAATACAATTAAATAAATACGTATTAGAGCATTTTTTGAAATTCAACACTTAAGGGGGTAAAATGGGGGGTGAAAATTTGTATGAATGTTAATGCACGTAAAGTAGTAGTTACCTTTAAAATGAAAACTAAAACAATACAAATATCATTTTTTTTTCGAAATTCATCCCTTAAAAGGGTAAAAGGGGGTTGTGCAGTTTACATGAGGAAAAAATTATTTATGATCAAATTACTTGAAACTTGGTATTAATACTCTTCAATACAATTAAATAAACATGTATTTTAGTTTTTTTTTTTAAATTCAGCTCCTAAGTGGTTAAAACTGGACGGTGAAGTTGGAGTTGTTGAATATATTAAAAACAGAGTAACATGCCTCAAGTTCTTCGTAAGTGCACTCTTACTGTGTGAGATATAAAGTAGAGAACGAAAATTATTCCGATTCTAAAGGAAAATTATGTACCTATAACTTCTCGGCTGGCCACAGCAGTGACAACTATAACAGGCCTAAAGCACGAGAGAGAGAGAGAACCTAGCTAGAGAGTATCCTGCTATCTATATCCTCCTTCTAAAGGTTGGCACAACTGTAATGAAAAAATCACCTAAGCTATGTAACGGGATTAGACTATGAGTGTGTGACTGTGTGTGAGTGTAATAAAACTTACACGAACTCATTTTTCAAAGTAATAAAATATGTATTGCGAAAAAGTTTATTTTTGTCGTAGTTTGATCGCGGGCGAAGCCGCGGGTTCTGCTAATAAAAAATAAAATTGTAGCGGTATATTTCTTACGCCTTGCAATGTCGATATGTCAATGCCTTTTTGTTTCGCAAGTTCGGTCATTAATGACATCATTTGTTCCAAAGTTTTCTCTGCAGAATCCAGGCGAGCAGATAATTGTAAGGCAGCCATAGCATCAGTTAAAGAAGCGCCTTTTCGGAGATCATGCATAAGTTGCATATTATCAGGAAAATCTGGTTTACCAATTGGTTGAAATTTTTCCTGCAGTTCTTTAACTATTATTGCCAATTTATCAAATTGATCTTGAGTCACAATAGATAGTCCTTTTGTGTCAGAAGGATGTTCTAAAAATGTTTTGTTGTGTAGATATTTATTAAGAATTAAAATATAATTTTAGAGTAAGTGCTACCAGTCTTTGCGTCAATACCATCTGTCGGCGCCCGTTCCACTATAGAAAAAAATAAACTTGCATAAAAAGATGAAAAAAAGAGAAAAAAGAAAGTAACGATAACATTTATGTATTTCTTACCAATTAAGAGTTTCTCATACTGTACTTCTGTAGATAAAAAAAAATAAACGTATTAAACACTTATCTTTCAATAAATAAATTATAGCAATAAATAACTAATATTAAAAAAAAAAAGATACACTGTACCCATAGAATCTAAAGAAGCCATAGGCGTTGGAGATTTCTCTGCTTCTTCCCGAGAATTCGCTCTCTGCATGATAATAAAAAAATAATCGTATAAAATCCTCTTTTTAATAATATTTTTTATAGATACATTATAACTTGGGGCACTCTGCGGTAGTTGTCAAACTTTTTATGCCAGAAGTACTGGTTTTGAGTCCCACTTGGAATCTAGAATTGGACCTATTTTAAAACATACGAGTATACATTGTACAGGCTCAGTTGGTGGTGCTAAATACTTTCATCAAACATGTATAAATGTTTAGCTATTAATATCTAAACTTATGCAACTATGTGCCAGTGGTTACATCATACGTGTGTTGCTCTCAGTTTGGCACACCATTTTATTTTGGAATAAAAGTAGCTTACCTTAGTCGTAGAATAATATTAAAAAACTTCGAGATAATATTGCTGAAAAGGAAACAACAAAAATAAAATAAAGGCAAAACGAAATTATGCTTCTTCATGCACCTGATTCACGACTCTTAACTCGCGCTCTCGTTGTTGTTCTATAACTTCCAAGAGGTGATGATACGCTTGAGAGTCAAACTAAACGAAATTTGAATTTGTAATAAGTAATAAATAACATGCACTATTTTTGATAAGAGGTATGAGAAGAAATGAATAATATGAATTACCTTGTCTCTGCTGCTTTCACGTTTGGAGGATTTTATTGATGATGACTTATCTGTAGAAGATTTAGATGTTGTTTTTTCAGACGATTTTTCTGTTGTCGATTTTAAAGAATCAGGTCCAGATGATTTTGTACTATCAGCTGCTACAGGTTTTTTGGTAATTATTTCTTTGTCAGGCTCAATATTTTTTTTCCTTCGTTTGGGAACAGTTGCATTTAGTTTTACCTCGGTTATTGATACACTGGATGTTGTACGAATCATAGTGTTAGGGTCAATGTTAACTTCAACACGACGTTGTAAAAGTCGTAATTGCTTTGCAAGTATAAGAAGTATAGTCTGTATAAGTTTAAAATTTACAACGTTTTCCTGTAAAATAAAAATATTAATGTAACTTATTTTAAACATTACTATGGATTTTATATGCAACGCTAATTCGTGGCCATGACTATTACTATATATTTAAGCATCACTTTATTTTTAATAGCAGTAGACTTCACCAATGATTTTGTTCTTACATCAAAGTCTCCAAAAGCAGTGTCTATTAATTCTCGTATGCTCATTATACTGGAATTAGACATGTTGATTAATATGTTGATATTTATTTTATTATATCTTTTATTCTATGCGTATCTTTTTAATTATGTCTAGTTGGCTAAGCAGTTTGTTTAATATCATGATTGACAATTGTTGACATTGTATACTAATGACGAATACAAGTAGGTACCATATAATATTATAATATAGTGGAACTAGCAACTCACCCTCGCTCCGCTCGGGTTCGTCCCTAGTTACGTTCTAACGTTTAGCTCAGAGATGAGATATTTTGCCGCAGTAAAAAGTATCCTATATGTTGACTCGGATAACCAGCTATCATCATACCAAATTTCATCAAAATCTGTCCAGTGGTTTTCCCGTGATGCGGTAACAGACAGACAGACAGACAGACAAAAAATCTAAAAACTTTAGATTTGGCTTCTGTATCGATAATAAAGTCTATTTTAATAAGATTTTCCAAAAAATTTTTAATGTACAGATTCGGCTCAGTTACAATTTTATAATATGTATAGATAAATGTGGTGATAGATATACGAGGCATGATAGTCTGTTTCGATCGTGTATCGTGTACTAAACATGTGATTTTAAACTCTGCCTAAGTTTGTTAATAAATGCAACAATTTACTTTTCTTCTTTACATCGCTTAAAGTTTTTTTTAATCATGAATCTTAGTATAATGTTATATTTAGTATATGAACTTCTTCTATTAAGAATTATTATTTTTTACAAGGCTTTATGCCCCCAACGCTTTATGCCCGTAAATTTACATGCTACACTTAAATTGCAATAATTAAAATTTAATAATAATTGTAAATTTAATAATAATTGTTAATTAATAATTGTAAATTTTTTAATACTTTCTATCTCTAACTCAGATGAACCCTTTCTTTCCAAGGGATATTAAACAAATGATCCAATGAATCGTGCCAGAATTTATACACTATAATAATTATTCACATTCACGTGGAAATTTGATCGGCGTGGTTTTGCCTTTTCTTTTTCCGGGAATCATTGAATCATAAAATATGTTGATTCCCGTAGAACCTTTATGTTTTTCTAGAATAAAAAGTGGCTTAAAATATGTCACTTTCAGTAAATATGCTAATAAATGTGATTTCAAGAGTAGCAATGGAAAGGCAGAAATGGTAGATGAAAAGTTGCTGTAATGTATTGTATTTAGTCGTCATTATGAAATTATACACAAAATATATTTCAAGCTAAGTTTAAGAACGGTACTTAAGGTTAGTAGTTTAAGACGAGGAGGTATGTTTTAATAATAATATTGATGCGCTATTTATTTTATTTCTATTCCAAACTATTAAGTATCAACTCGGCTAATTGTGTATTTTTTCAAGAATATAACGTACACAGTACACTTTGAAGATATTACAATTTAGTATATTACGAGTATTTAAAAACGCCTTGTTTTACTTTTATTTTATTTATTTTCTTTTATTCTATGTTTATAAATATTTAGTGCGAGTGGGTACGTAGATACATGTAATATAATATTACTAGTTGGGTAGATAATAGTAAATTAATATATTATACGAAAAATCAAAGAAGAATGAAATAAAAAATACAAAATATATGAAACTTATTGTATATTTTAAAATATATATATTTACAAAACTTTTTTTGAATTTTTTAGCCAGAATTATGGAAAAATATTTATTACAATAAAATATTAATAGGAGACTATTTATACGAAAGAGATTTAACTATTTATGTACAGTATAAAGTAGTAGTAGTCATTAAAGAAGTAGATATTTTATAAATATGTAAACTTTTAAATATCGTATTTTAATTGTAAAAAAATATAAAAAATCTATTCGTTCACACCTTTTAGTTTATGTGAATCAATCATATTGTGCAGAAAAGAAAAATAATTTCATTTCAAGTTATTAAAATTAACTACCTATTTAAATATGCAACTACTTATCTATGAATTAAGTGAGCTAAATATTAGGCACGAATCGGACAGTTAGTGGAGCGCGAAGTGATGCAGGCGGGCGCCTCGATAGGAGTCGGTGAGGTGGCCGGCACCGTAGCCTCAGTGCCCACACTTTGACTAGAGATTGTATGCGCTATAGATAATGTCGGTTTTGGCTGTTCCTTTTGAGTAATTTCTTCCTTACGAACTTTAATTTTTTTGTCGACTACATCATTTATTAATGGCCTCTCTTGTTTTTTATATATTACTTGGTCATTAGTTACCAGAACTGCTAATGGAGGAACAGGAGGAATATATGCGTGAGGTTCATAATTGTCGTCAACGTAATCCTCAGGATTCCAAGGTGCTGTGGTCGTAGATGTTGAAGTCGATGTAACTTCTGTTGTTGTAGCTCGTAAGGTCACTGGTGAAAACACACTTGCAGCTTCAGTGGTGACCTTTGCAGAAATAGTTGGAGGCACAGGAACAGTCACAACTTTTCTATATTTACTTGATCTAGTCTTTCGTCGCGCTTGTAATTTTGGCACATCGAGAAAAAATGGATCAAAAAGAAGATCAGATTCTTTATAATCGTCATAGTTGATTGGTACTATAGGTTTTACAGCACTAACTACATTACCAACAGTGTAATTTAGTCTTTTGCCATTACTGTCACTTACAGAAGCACTAGCTGTAACTATAACACGCGGGGGACTTTTTGGTTTATTCAACCTTTTTTCTTTCACAGTAGGTGGAGCTACAGATCGAGCTGATAGTGTAGATTCGTTTTCCGGAATAATATCGTCGCTGCGTTTCCGATCATAGTAGAAAGGATTAAATGGCAATGGTTGCTGAGGCGGTAAATGCGAAGGAAAAGGTTGTGGGCGATGTTTTATAGAGCTTTCTAATCTGTCTGAAGGCGCAGAGTTGGAGCCAGGCCTCAGCATTTGATCACGTGGATCAATTGTAGTGGGACGGAATGGTGTTGGTTGAGGGCGCTGAACAAATGGCACTGGTCGAGGTGCAACAGGTCGTGGTGCCGTTCTTGAAGATTCGTATTGAAAATGATCATATTGATGCGGAGGTGCGTGAGTTATATAGACACCATCGGCAGGACGAAAACTTTGTCTTTGGAAAGAGATAGCCTCAGATCCTGGACCACGATGACGGTAAATAAATTCTTGCGGCGATAAGAGTGCAGGATCTAAAGTGGATGATGGAGGTGATGGGGTATATGTAGAGTGAATTGGAGGTGCCAACGAAGATATAGAGGGTGATGGCGAAGAGTTTAAATAAGGAGCAGAAGTTTGATGAGTAGTAGATTGCAATAATACACTACTAGTAGTTGGTCTTCTCGTAGTTGTAGATGTTGTTGTGATAGTTTGAATAGTGGTAGTTGTTATTGGACGTGAATACTCTTCTTCATATTCAGGGCCTTCTGAGTCTATCACATCGGTGTCTTCTTCATATTCTGTTTTAACAAAATTGTTGTTATAAATATATTTTTATTATTTTCATGTATAATTTGTTTCATATATAACAGTAGAAAAAATACATTTTTTTTATTTATAACGTACCTTCACTGAGTTCTTCTTGCTTGGATGGTAATGGTGGATAACTAGATGTAACTTTTTGCTCATCTTTTTTTATCTCTTGTATTGGATCTTCCGTGGAATCAATTGTTTCTACTGATGAACTTAAATTTTTATCTAACGTTGTTGAATCATTGGCAAAGGGGTCTGATGTATCTGTAGTACTAGGCTTGTTTGGCAAATGTGATTGTTCTGTTGGTTTAGGTGTAGGTTTCGTTTGGTCTGGTTGAATAATTGGTGGCGCAGTGCTACCATATAATTCTAAATTTAGGCTATAAAACTTTTCTGATTTAGTACAATCTACTTCATCAACTCTTTCGCACACACGCGTCTCCTGGAATTATTAATGGACTTCTTTAATGACCAAATATATTATGTTATTCAATATGAAACATTCATATTTTAATATTGTTTTTTTTAAATGAGTGAAATCAGAGAATGAAAAAAGAGAGTCATAAAAATTAATTTATAATTAGTAAAAAAATTGCTCAACATACACAAAAATAAAAAAGATATACAATCGATTTGAGTTTTTTTTGAAGTTAATCAACAAAAAGTATACAATATGCATACCTGATCGAAGACGGTACCATTAAGGCAAAGGAACTTGATGTCCATGGGCTCCTCCTGTTGTCCCACTGTGCACACATGAAACATCTGACAGGAGGTCTCAAGGTCCGCGTAGTAACCACCGATTACTTTTCCGGTACAAGTAAAATTTGTTTCAGGTAGGTTATCAAAGTCCAAATACTGAAATGGAAAGATAATATTAGTAAATTATCACAGGCCTGCGATGGTTTTCCCCTTAAAAAACTGATTAGCAATATGGGTAGGTATTAGGTACTAAGTTATGAAAAAAATAAATTAAAAATCCCAGCACGTAAATTTTTTGAGAAAATTACTTTTTTCATTTTTCTTAGTATTACCGCTTATTACTAGCGTTAACTTCCAATTTCTTCGATAACAGTTGTTGTTTATCGTGATTAAAAAAATAATTGTGAAAAAAACGCGAGATTTACTTATTTTAGATAGCAATGCGGAGCACAACACTGGATCAAAAAAGATTGGCCACGAAGAGCATCATTAACCCTTGGAACTAAAAATGTTGTAAAAGAGGCGCTAGTTGATTGCTCAAAAATTCTGCTACCTCCAGAACTTCACTTCAAATTAAATTAGGTATTACGAAACAATTTGTGAAGGCACTATCTAAAGACAGTCCCTCAGACATTTATCGGATGCAAAGATCAAAGGAGGCATTTTTGTTGGCCCTGTCATAAGGTAGTTAATGCAAGACGCTAGCTTTGAAAAAATCATGAATAAAACCGAACAGAACTGTTGGGATTCATTTAAGCAGGTAGTGAAACATTTTTTAAAGAAACAGAAAAGCCCAGATTATGAAAATATAGTGTATAATATGCTCAGCTATTTCCATAAACTGGGTTGCAATATGAGTATAAAGTTACACTATTCGCATTCGCATATTGACCTTTTTCCTGAGAATCTTGGTGCCGTAAGTGAAGAACAAGGTAAGCGCTTCCACCAAGATATTAAGGTTATGGAGAGCAGATACCAAGGAAGGTGGAACGCAAATATGATGGGAGACTACTGCTGGATGTTGAAGAGAGATGAATCGGATAGAACGCATACGAGAAAAAGATTGAACAGAAGTTTTGGAGGGAGTAGAAAAAGATACTTTAATTCTTTTTAATTTACTTTGTCTCTTTAACATTAATTTGAGTTATACTGTTGGTTTTTTAGAAAAAAATTAATATTAAATTCAATAATTTTTGTTTTTTTCATGAAAATTGTGAAAAAAATTTAAAATATGCATGTCATCAATAAAATTAAATCTCGATGTGCTAGAAAAAAAACAAAATTGTATTTTTATTTAACATATCTAGATATTTAAAAAAATAATATAATTATTGGAAGGGGGAGAAAAAAATTAAATTTCGCAGGCCTGTGTTATTAATAGTCATAACAAACATACTTTAATATATTACAAAATATTATATTTTTAATAAGAAAATAATCGTGTTTTTTTTGAAGTCGGTTTTGATTTTTTTATTAAAAAGTTTTTTTTCCCTTTTTAGTGTAGACATAGTAGTAGCAAAGTAAGAAGAAAGTATTTCAATAAAATATTCATTTAAGTCGTTTAAGTTAGTATGGTGCTAAATTTTATATCAGGACTGATAAATTAAAATTCGCTTTTATTAGTAACACTAAAAAGTCTGGCTCTAAAATCCAATCCTAACGTATAAGGCTATATATTAGGCTTGTCAAATCAAGCAAAATAAGCCCAAACTCAAATTATCTACTATTAGTCGTTGAAGAGTTCCACCTATCCAACTTCTGGCCTTACCATCAAATCAGATCGACGATACCGAATCACTGTACTATTAATGGAAATAGAAACACGTGCAAAGCCTTAAGTCAATATGACAATTAGAAGTAGGTAAAGTTTTTATTAGCCGTTTTTCCACCCTTGGGGGTGGTATTTTTTTTCAATTTAAATGGGACCAAATTGGAAGTATACAATTTCAAACAAAACATGTTGTCCAAATCGGTTAATAAATGAAGGAGTTCGGAGGTAACAAATATAAAAAAAAATACAGCCGAATTGAAAACTTTCTCCTTTTTGAAGAAGTCAGTTGAAAAATAAATACAAAACAAAAATTATTCAAAAGTAATAAACTTCTTCAAAATAAAAAAGGATAATATTGTTACGCGCTGCTAGTTTACGCGAAGACATCGAGCGCCTTTGTACAACCTCTGTGGTGTTCGTCTACGCAGGTGTCAGGCACGCAGGAAAAGTATGACGACGAATATATTTGACGTTTGGGCGGGACGTATGATTTTCCCTTTTATACATATAATAAAATTGTAACTGAGCCGAATCTGTACATTAAATATTTTTTGGAAAATCTTATTGAAATAGACTTTGTTATCGATACAGAGGCCGAATCTATAGTTTTTAGAATTTTTATCTGTCTGTCTGTCTATCTGTCTGTCTGTTACCGCATCACGGAAAACCCACTAGATAGATTTTGATGTTTGGTATGATGGTAGTTGGTTATCCGAGTCAACATATAGGGTAATTTTTCTGCGGGAAAATAACTCATCTCTGAGAAATGTATATAACTAATTAAATGTATGTAACTAACCGTTAAAACTTAGCTAGGGACGAACCCGAGCGGAGCGAGGGTGAGTCGCTAGTGTGTGTATAAATTTTATTAATTACTGACAATGTAACGTTTAAAACAGGAAAAGTGTTTCATTCTTTTCAATATTTTTATACTTTGACTCACTGTCGTACTGCTAATTATTTTCCTATTAAATAAACATTAACTTATTTATCTAGTTATTAGGAAAAATTGAACAATGGCGAATCTTAAATTATATAAGATTTACGTCTATCCGTTAGGTATTCTGCTGTATATATTCAGATTCAGATTCACTTAGCATCCTAAAATTACCTAACTACCTTGTATAGATTTACCAAGTGAAACATTTCAAAAAAGGAGTGGCGCAAGTCGGTCTTCAATTTTCAGATTAATTAGTGTTCATATAAGAAAAAATAAATAAACAGGTACGTTAAAGAAATCATAATACATACCTTCTGGTCAGTAGTGTACTTTTTCGGCAGGACTATACAATTTCTTATACAAAAAAAGAATAACGTAAATAGGTCTAGAAATCTTACTAGCCTTACTCCTGCCAGGAAACCGATTAAAAATATAAACAAATTATCATTACTGTTACATAGATTCTAAAACGCCTGAATATTGTGTTGAAAAATTATGTTATATACTGAAAGTGACAGTCAAACGGAAATTCAATCGGAGAAATTTTTTACCTGTTCATGCAGTATAACAAAGCTATACTGGCACAATTACATAGGCATACCCTAACTTGTTTGACAACCCTTTGAAATGTCACAAGTTGCCGGTATAAAAAAGATTTAGTAGATTTAAACCTTTTTTTAATGATGACGTTTCCATTTCATTTATTTTTTCTGTATTATACTAATGACGTAAAGCGGTGCTAGCTTTGTGTACCGAACCCTTTTCCATTTTTGCTGTGAAAGACATAGCCGTAGATATCTATACTAATATAAAGGTCAAGAGATTGTTTGTTTATTTGTTTAATGCTCTTTAAAAGTTCTTTTGGTGTTTTACAGCTTATGTATTGAGGAACCTATAGTTGTCTTATATATCACACGCACTACGACCCATGAGAGTGGAGTAATTCTACAAAATTAAAAGACACGGGTGGAGTCACGAGAAAACGCTATTTTTGCTCTATAATATCTCAATAATAATGCAAAATTAGAAACTATACACTAATATGCATAGGGAAAGATTTTTTCCTAAATATACTAATAACAGATTTTAAATATCATGAATATCATCATTTTCTTCATATCCAGAATAAAGTTTTTATGTAATATTTTGTATAAATATACGGTTCAAAGGGTTTATAATTGTAATATTAATATCATCTTACTCCTGGTTGAATGGACCTTGATATCCGAAATTCATTTTGGAATACAAAAAGCAGCAACCACAGCCAAACTGAAAATTAAACAAAACAGTTTTTTTAAAAGATAGATCAAAATACATTTACATAGAAAAGAAAACATTAGCAAATAGTAGCATAAACGCGAGTCTTAAAATATAATTGAAAGTTTTTTAGTTATCCAACATTGATATATAAAACCGTCGTAAGTCAAACGAAAGACTAAAACCCAAAAATCGTAAATTCTGATTGAGATAACACAAATTCGAACTTAGGGGTCGTCCATTAATGACGTGATTTTTTAGCAACTTTTTAACTGCCCCCCCCCCCCGTGATACGCGGTGAGGTTTTAGACTAACCCCCGTATCCTAAATCACGTGTATTTTTGTTGGTACAAAGTATTTAAAAAAAAATCATAATATTACTATAAATACAGGTATAATCTAATTTAATTCTAAAAAATTATGCACCATGATTAAAAATGTCTAAACAGACATTAAGATTGCAGTACCTGAAGCAAATACTAGCTCTCTCCCACATGCTCGCTATACCACTGTGGAGAAGGCAGGTCTGGAATAAATGCTTTCAGCATTGTTATCGGGCTCGACATACTCTGCTACGACGTCATGGCCGTCGATAACTATATTATTCCATACTACATCTCACTACACCCCTCCTCCCCCTTGTGATGTTTCGTGTCTTTTTTCCGACTCATATAATGAATATCGATGTTGGAGGTTAAATTTCTTTGACTTACCACAGTTTATCTATGATTTAGTGCTTTACTCTTATATTATTTAGGATTGTTTGTACACAACACGCACATTTATTAATGAATTCATGCTATAATGAAAATAGTAGAGCTGCGTTTGTGTATTTTTTATAATAAACTTTTTTAATTTTGTTGTAGGAATACTTTATACGTTACTAAATTACAATTTAAATAAAAAAAGTACACTAACTTCAAAATCACTTAAAAGTAATAAATGCAATAATTGAAAGTTTTTTGAACCTATTTATTGAAAAGAATCACGAGAATCATTTCATATTTATTGACAAAGATATCATGTAATATACACAAAAACATACATTGAATTGAGTACCTCCTCCTGTTGACTGTGAAGAGTAAAGTCGGTCAAATATGTTTAATATTATATACCTTATGCAAAAAAATTCGTTTCATAAAGTGTTAAAAGTGAGTGTTACAAACACCAGTTTAAAATTAGTCTATATTTATTGTGTGGCTGCTTAAAATTACTCTTTGGATAGGACATTTTAAATTAATTAATTAAGTAAATGATTGTATAATCGTTATAAAAGAGAATATTTTCTAAGATCATTAAATAAGTAAAATATAAGTAATACCTTGTAAAGCAGAGGCGGAACGCACAACAAGCGCGCCGCCGGCTGAGATCCGAGCCTGCCGTCGCATCTGAAATTCAGAAACAATAACAGTTTATTACTCATCGTCTGGTAGAGCTGAATATATATACACTAATTACTTTATAATTATATAAGTCACGATAACTTCAAAATAATTTATTAAAAATTCAAAATAATTATTCAATTTGTAGGTGATTTTCATTTAATTTTCATATTTTCATGAATATTAAAAAAAAAACTATTTTAAAGGATAATTATTATCAATGTTCGCTTCGTTTGAGTGTTAAAACGGAAGCAATAGATTACGAATTAATTTGATATTATTAAAAATGAACAGACTGCTTTAGTCCTATTAAGAAATGGTCAAAATGTACTGGACAAAAGAATAGATGCGAAAGTAAGAAAAAATAAGGCCGTTAAAGACAGTGGGTTGAAACATCCAGCCGTCAGCGTGTAATCAATGTTTACTATTGCATTCTAATAACAGGGTTTGATATAAGTTAGCGATAGACAATCCAACAATAACCGCCGCGGAATGTTCGCACGCGCATCACAAAATAACAATAGCATTTCGACATTTACAATTAGCCATCCACAATGAATTGTTCCGATATGCCTCATCCAAATTGCATAAGATAACAATTAAACATTTCGATGTTAAAGTGGTCTACTTTTACAATGTTAGTAGTTAAGGAAGTGGGTCGATAATTTTATATATTTAATTTTTTTTTAAATCTTTCGAAATGATTACAGTGCGTAATACGGTTCAGTTTATGTTAGATGTTTTAACAGCAAATTAACCTAAATAGTATCTATTGTACAGTACCTACACGTATCGACAATTTCGTATTTAAACATTCTGACAATTGCACAATGTTAGTTTATAATCTACATTGAATCGTGTTATTTAAAAAAATATTAGTCCGAATACCAGTTAATTTATGTAAATTTTATTGAAGGCTAGCTGGCCTATCAGTCGTTGTCATGTATCAATTTCAATAAAGTTTATGCACTTTGAGTTCAAAAAATTGTAATCCTAAATAAAACAACTTTCAGTTTTTCCCGATTTTTCCAACTCGCTGGAAAACTTTTTCAATTTTCCAACTTTTCAAATGATCAAGCCGTTCTCACGCGATGCGCTTACCAGCAAACAGTAATTTATTTTTATTTATATAAGTAAGGTATTTTAGAAACAATGATCACGCTCAATTTTATATATCAATTTTATAAAGCATATTGTATACGAAATAAAATTGTAAAATAGTGCTAACCAAATTCTTAGTACAGCACATTCAAATAATAGAAACTGCACTCTAAAATTTATTTCTTTAGAAATATTATCTTAGAAGAATTACTGAAGTGTCTATAGCTAATACATATGTACCCTACATCTTTTATCTATAGATTAGTCTGGATAACATTCAAAAGTAATAATTTATTAAATAAGAATACTTTGATATTGTCAACATTATAAGTTTGTATCAACCAATTGTATTTATACTTTAAAAGGTTTTATTATTAGGTTATTAATTAGGTTTATTTGTTTACTTTAAAAGGGACATTATCTAACAATGTTCATACTTCCTTATAAGTATTTTGTAACATCATAATAAGAAATTAATTGGGGGTAATTGTTATTTGTTATTGTGAAAGTTATTACATGAGTAGTTGTATCAGGTTGCCCTAGGGCGTGGTTTCCTTGATTCCGAAGCAATGGACCAGCAAAGAAAACTTTATATAGCGACAAAATTTTCTAATACATTGCAATAGAAAGATAAAGTTGATAGAGATTGGGTAATTCGATATTTAGGTAATTAGGTTATTATTAATTATTTGTACATATTAATTAGTAACGCAGTTATTTCAGTCTGGCAGGATCACTTGGGATAAAAATAAATAAAGTGGACTGTCTTAATCAGTTGGTCTTTATTGCTTGGCTCGACCTTGAAAACCACTATTAATGTACATCACCCAATAATAAAGAGTGTTACCAATAATAAGAACATAACCCAAAAAATCCCAATCAGCTATCTTATCAGCTTATATCAGTTGTTTAGACATGAGTATTCATAGTTTTGCAATATTTAAAAGTAACTTAATTCATTTACAGAATATTCATTAAATGCAATGTTTCATTTACCTTTCATTACACAGTCGTATGAACTTTAATTTTATTCATTACGTATTGAGGCATAGACTAACGGGGCAAGTATACAAGTCCGTTATGTCAGCAGCCAAGTATCAACGTAGGCGCATGGCGGTCAGTGTGTTACAACTTCGAGGTGGGAATGTTATTACAGAATACCTATTATTGCCGACGTTATTTTATAATATATAAAAACGTATATAAGAGATTTTCATGTAAAATACGTAGTTTATAATTATTGTAAAAGCTGGATGTGTTTCCTAAATTATTAAGTTAGACTGGTCTTACAGATAATTAAAAAGTAACAAAATTTTTAACTTAACCATATTATTTTATAGAGATATATTTATAGCATATTGCCCATAAATGAAAAGCACGTCATCACTAATTATAATAATAAGTTAAAAATGACGGAAAAGAAAGTTTTGGTTGACTTACTTTCGCTATAAATAGAGATACATAAGAAAACCATATCACTACTGTTATGATTAAATGAATCAACATTCTCATAATCGGAAGAATCGCCGTGGTGAATGTTATGTAACGTATCTAACGAGGTAGAGACTGCCGAAATATCGTATAAAAACTGTGAAGAGTTATAGGAAGCTAGATATAAAGCGATAAGTGTGTCTAATTAAATTTAATATTTTAGTTTTCCACTTCACGTAGTATTATAAAGAATATAAAATAAAATAATGAAACGCGACCTAAATTTAGTAAGTTGCATAATTATGTAATAATATTATAATTTTGTGGCTACAGACAGACAAGAAAACAATGACGGGGTCAAGTTTGTACGTTAAAATATATTTTTTTTAATACAGAGAATAGAATAGAACCTCTTCTTTTCAAGAATCTTAAGGGATATTTGGGATATAATATAATACGCAAATTATAGTTGTGACGCTTTGAAATTTGAATTGTTACACGTCTGTCAACCGTGTGCTGCTTTTGACGAGTTCAACTTCAAACTGCTCTTTGATACTAATTTTGACAACAGCGAAACCATTTTCAGTTTATTTCAGATTGGCCCAGTTATAGTACTATAGAGTATGTCAAAGCAACAGGTAGTAAAGTTTTTGTCTGAAAAATTACACATTCATATGTGGGGTATTATGCGATTTAAATAAACAAACAGCTACATGCATGCTAAATTCATATGTAAAGTCGCAACAAGAAGATTGTTTTAGCCACATAAATTATCTAATTTATGTATCACTACAGCTTCACCTATAGCTTACATAGAATTAGCTTATATAATTTGCTATAAAATCATGCTTGTAACACTATCAGTACCTATGCAATCATTTTTGTATCCGATCTTTGATAGGTAGTCACGAAATTGATCCAATTTCAACGTACAATACTTTCGCCATGGCTATAAGTACTTATAAAATATCTTGTAAGAAGACAAACTATATAATATAACTAGCGACTCAGCCTCGCTTCGCTCGTGTTCGTCTCTACTTATGCTTTTGGGTTTAGTATAGATTTCTCAGAGGTGAGATATTTTTCCGCAATAAAAAGTATCCTATATGTTGACCCAGATAACCAACTATCATTATACAAAATTTCATTAAAATCCCTTCAGAGGTTTTTCCATGATGCGATAACAGACAGACAAAAATTCAAAAAACTATAGATTCGGTCTCTGTATCGATAATAAAGTCTATTTCAATATGATTTTCCAAAAAATATTTAATGTACAGATTCGACTCAGAATTTTATTATATGAATAGGATTTAAGATATTTGGCATTAAGTGACTGATATTTAAGTCTGACCGCCAACTTTGCACATTATTTTGACAGATCTGGACTAGATAATATAACTTCCTAGTAATAAATCACTATTGATATTAATAATATTTACATTATCTGATTTTAATTTTTAATAGCTCTAGCTATTATACAGAATTTGAGTTTGATATTTAATATTAAGCATATTCATTTTATAAGTAGTTATGTTAAGTCTCTTAGCTTTACGTAATATAATAAACAATGGTTCGCCCACACGACAGACAATTACGCTAATAACAGTGACCTACGGCGCGCGTGCCAAATGATATCGAATCCATATAAGGATCGTCTAACTACCGTTTATGTGTACATTCCCGGCCTGATTCACTGATTATGCTTATCAATTACACCGTCGCTCCCGCCTACATTTTGCTTTGTTATTTTTATGGAGGATTTGTTCTTATGCCGAAATTAAATACCGTAAAATATTCTATGATCAGCTAAAATTTTACTTGATTGTTCATTTATTTTACTGATGTAGTTGGCGAAAAACTATATTAGTCGAACGTTTTACAAATTGCATTAAAATACATCACGGTCTTAGAATTTAGATATTAACGCCTGGGATTCACTTTCAGACTGGGTCGAAAGCTAGAATAAAATGTTGTATATTTGTGTCTTCTTCATAAGGCAAAGTACAACAAATAACGAGGTAGAATACAATAATTTAAACCATTTTGTAATTGCAATCATAATTTCCTTAAGTTATAATTCATTATTTAAATTTAAATATAAAGTAAAACTTACATAGAGATTGTTCTCAGGAGAAGTGAAAATCCTACAGTCCTATAGTGAATGCGTAGAATGAGTGTCGTGACAATGTACACACTATGGACGTGATTGACAGTGAGTCAGTTCTACGCGTCACCAGCTTGTAAATAAACAGGATACAATTACTTATTACATTTTTTATTCACATATTGTAAGGGCTATTAAAGTTACTAGATACTCTGGAATCCAGATTAATAAATATATAATCTAAGCAAAATTAACTGTCAATAAAAGCATATTAAATATTCAGGAAGTTTGTTCAAAGGGATGAGAAGAGTTAAATGAAACATTTTTGGAAGAAAGAAACTTTTATCGTTCTTTTGATCAAATAAGATGAAATGAGGAAAAGGACCATTTTCCTCCTTGTAGATAAGTACATATAAATCTCAAATGACGAATACAAGATTGCTATAATTAGCGTTGATTGTCTGTCTAGTCTAGGTTATCGAGGTTGTTGGCCTGACAAATAGTTCGTATCCTGGATGACACGCCTCGGAATACAGTTGAAGGTCAGCCGATGTGTGGCGTAAGTTGTCACATTCATTAAATTCGTTGCTCTTTATTGCATTCCATAGTGCATATATTATTTGGTGCTTGTCTTTCAGTCGAGTATACAATACTAAGTATTTTACTAACAACTTGCACATGTACAAAGTATGTTGATAGCTTTCAGCGTCATTAAGTTAGATCATTAATAAAAGTTAATGATCATCTAATATATTTGCTTGGCTAGCTAAAAGTTATAAATTTCATATTATTTGATATCTTAACTGGACGTTTAGTGAACCGGAGCGAAAGGGAGGAGTCATGAAATATTTAGCAGGCAAAAAGAAGAATGGAAAATTTTGTTCGCATGTAAGTAGAACAATCAGTAAATGGCTATTCATTATTGGATGTTATGATACGTTCTAGAACGACACAATATAGAAAACCTAAGTTTATCGCACATTTTCTAAAAACGTTATTAATATTAAGTTCCTTAACGTCGAGCCGTCTGCCGCCTCCGTCAAATTCCGCAACGATTCCTGCAGCCACGCCGTTCTCAGAATTTTTTATTGTTTACTCACTCACTAACCATGAATGATTTGACGAATAATTACTTTGATTGCTGCATCCGTTACTTTAAAGTATTTAAATTAGCATACTACCTCAGTAAGGTCATTTTCACATGGAATAATATTATCTCTACATAAACATAGATTATGCTCATATGTACTTATTATGCATGTATCATTAGCCTACATTTAGTATCAAAAATTGAGCTACTTCTAAGAAATGTATTATAGTTTTCTACGCAATAAAAAGTTCTGTTGGCTACAACATATAAGATCTATGTAACTAAGTTTTAACCAGTTTTTTTATATATGTATATTTATTAATACATGAAATTGCTAGAATATTATTAGATGCTTGTCACATACACTTGTAGTCCTGAATAGAATTGTGACACTTTTGGCATTTAGTTACTCACTATTTCAACATAAAAGTTCACATGCACTGATCATTATATAATGTATTAGCAGGAGATCTAACCTATGTTAAACATGTATGACTCAATTTCATCTAGGCGTGTTGATGAGTACTATTAAACATTTTATTCAGCGAAATTTCATTTTCTTTATCTATACTTAATATTATAAAGCTGAAGAGTTTGTTTGTTTGTTTGGTTGGACGCGTTAATCTCAGGAACTACTAATCCGATTTGAAAATTTTTTTTGCATTAGATAGCCCGTTAACTGAGGAAGACTATAGGCTATATATCATCCCGGAAAATGTGCAGTTCCCGTGGGATAGATGTGTTTTTTTCTAGGGACGAACTCGAAGCGAGGGTGAGTCGCTAGTTTAAAATAAAACAAAGGAATTGTGGGTTGGGATACTCAGAAACTATCCATCCTATCTTGAAAGAATTCTTGGCCTATTCAAAATTGAATAATTAGAGGTATGTATATACTTAATTATGTCAATAACGCAATGCACAAAACTATGTCTACAAACATTCCGTCATTCAACCGCCTTATAACAAATAATATAGGGATTAACATTACGTAAAGGATATTATGCAAGACAAAATAGTATATTATAACATACCAGTGCTATAATTTATATTAATCTTGAGATCACTCGATTTGTAGCAATTAAAGTTTAACAAGTTTTATAAGTACGATTGTATAATAAAAAAATGTTTTGAATGTCTTAATCTTGAAAGCATTAGTATTAGAAATCATTGTGAGTGATTATTTTCTATTATATCGACGATATAAGCACTTAATAGCAATACAATTTTATATACACGAAAGTGAACTGATCTAGATATATGTTTGTAGTTCACTTTTAATTAGACAGCATGACGTTAGCATCGATTTGGTAGGTCGCTATGTAAATAAATTATAATAGTAGGTAATTAATATGTTCATGTTATCTTGTGTAAGTTTAAATACTTACAGAAGTAATAAATAAATATTAATTTAGGTTAATAATACATTTATAGTTTTCATTAAATTAAATTATTAGACCCATTAAATTTCTATAACTTAAGCTTTGTAGCGTAGCTTATAGGTAAACTTATATGAAAACGTACCAATTAAAAAAGTGAATGATTCATATTATCTTGTATAAGTCTTAATGCTTAGAGAAGTAATAAATAAATATTAATTTAGCTTAATAATACCTATGTCTTAATTAAATTAAATTATTAGACCCATTAAATTTCTATTACTTAAGCTTTGTAGCGTAGCTTATAAGTAAAATTATATGAAAACGTACCTATTAAACAAGTGAATGAGAGCACAAGTAAGAAATGTTTATTAGATGTTAAGATAAGATAAACAGCAAAAGTCTGTCTCGGGATGGTTCAGATTTTTATCTTCTCTTTAGTTTCATTGCGCTCGTGCCGCTATTCACGTTTTGGCGTGAACAGCCTTTACGCAGGTAATTATTATGTTTGAAAATTCAATGTAATAATTAAAAGTTATACTGTCATTCTTCACTAATATACTCGGTTTCACCGCCACATCAATATTCCCATGACCTTTTGTTTCTTGGCCTCTTGTTAACTAATCGTTTCCATTTACCATTGCATTATTAATAATACATGGTATTCTTCCACATTATTTTGTGACTTCTTCGTGATTTATTCTTACGTTTAAAATTCTATCCTAGGACGAAGAAAAATCGTTAAGGACAATACTTTTCTTCATTCCTGTTATAAAACGTATCTTTTTAAATGCTTAAAATATTTAGAATAAATAGATTCCTATCGAAGTATTATTTTAAGGAATTTCCTCATATGGATGATAATTATAACTTGAAATAAAAAATCCAGCATTACCTTTGGTATTTGTAATAATTATTATATATGTTTATATTCTTAAGCACTTATAAAGTAACTTGCAAGAGTGATATGGCTGGCGTCTTTTTAACCGACTTCAAAAAAGGAGGAGGTTCTCAATTCGTCGGAACTTTTTTTTTTTGATTTTTTTTTATGTATGTTCACGGATTACTCGAAGACGCCTGAACCGATTTGGTAAATTCTTTTTTTGTTTCAAAGGGTATACAGCCAATACAAATCAAAGCACACCGACTTCGAAAATATCTGATTAGGTATCTATTCTAAATAAAAACCCCTGTTTAGTTATTTTTTACTTTTCAGTGCCTGAAAGTGGTTTTTATTTTTTTTTAAGTTTCTATTTTTCCATTTTTAGTGTGGACGTAATAAGCAGGTAATTTGTAAGAAGAAAGATTTTTATTAAAAACTTATTCGATTAAGCCATTTATTTAAAAACCGCTTGACCGATTTCGATAAAATTTATATGGGACCACCGGGAAAGAATACCGTTTGAAACAAAAAAAGAATTTTTCAAATCGGTTTAGGCGTCTTCGAGTAATCGGTGAACATACATTAAAAAAAAAATGGTTCCGACGAATTGAGAACCTCCTCCTTTTTTGAAATCGGTTATATGGCAATTAAATCATAATATTTTATAAACATGAAGTTTTAATAATACTTTCTTACGCGAATACTTGACATGTATTGTTGTTATAGCTGCACCACAAAATTATACAATAATTTACTAAAATTATAACTATACCTTTATAAGACGTCTAAAACCTTAGTCTCTACCGCGACCATGATTGCTGTAAAGCATTTGAAACGTCGGGAATCAAAAAATCAAATTAAATCCGGAAAAATATTTAAAATGTTATTAATATATCTATACATATTATAAAATTCTAACTATGTCGAATCTGTACATTAAATATTTTTTGGAAAATCTTATTGAAATAGACATTATTATCGATGCAGAGGCCGAATCTATAGTTTTTAGAATTTTTGTCTGTCTGTCTGTCTGTCTGTCTGTCTGTCTGTCTGTCTGTCTGTTACCGCATCACAGAAAAACCACTGGAGGGATTTTGATGAAATTTGGTATGATGATAGCTGGTTATCCGGGTCAACATATAGGATACTTTTTACCGCGAGAAAATATCTCATTTCTGAAAAAAAATACAAAAACTGGTAGGAACAAAACCACGACGATAGTATTTGTAAACAGTTTAGCAAGGTAACTTACAAAATATGGTAAAAACTATAAAAATAGCTTATCTTGAAAATCAAATTATCAAAAGCGCTATTTTATCCATTAAAATAGTTATTTTAATTAATATTTATTTATGTGTTATTTAGATATTCGACAATAGATGTCGCCATGTGTTTTTAAAATACATAGTTTTAATTCCAAAAAAATTAATGTACAGATATGACCTTTTTTCGATTTTATCAGAATTACTACTAAATCACCCGCGGCTCCGCCCGTGTTTAAATTATCAGTAAAGCAAACTTTTTCGCTTCATAAATTAGTAACTATACATACAATAAAATTGTAACTAAGCCGAACCCGTAAACTCAATATTTTTTCGGAAAATCTTATTGAAATATTCATTATTAGCGATATAGAGCCCGAATCTATAGTTTTTAGAATTTTTTCTGTCTGCCTGTATGTGACAAACCACTAGAGGGATTTTTATGAAATTTGGTATGGTAATAGCAGGTTATCCGGGTCAACACATAGGATTCTTTTTACCGCAGGAAAATATCTCATTTCTGAGAAAAAATACAAAAACTGGTTAAAGTAAAAGCACGATGATGCTATTAATATTTTAGCAAGGTAACTTACTTATATATTATGTTAAAACTATTAAAAAAAAACGTATCTTTAAAGAAATATTAACAGCGCTATTTTATTCATTAAAATAGTTATTTTAATGAAAATTTATTTATGTGTTATTTAGCTATTTGACAATAGATGTCGCCATGTGTTTTTAAAATACGTAGTTTTATCCAAAAAAAAAAATGTACAGATATAACCTTTCTATGACTTTATTATAATTACTACTAAATTACCCGCGGCCCCGCCCGTGTTTAAATTTTTAATAAAACAAACTTTTTGCCTTTATAAATTAGTAACATATTAGTAATATTTTGTTGGCCGAAACAATTTTCAAATGAGAATATTTTTATTGTTTAGTAAATAATGTTAATGTTTTTTAATCTTTTAATGTAAAAATTGGGCAAATGTAAATCAAACTCGCGCATTTTAGGTTTCGTATAGCAAAATGCTATGTTGTTTTTCTTACTTACGTATTTTGTATGGTTAACACTAAAATAAATACGAATAATATTTACGTTTCCACAATACCTACTCATTTTTTGCACCGTAAAAATAAGTTCAATTTATATTATTTTATAACATTTTATGGAAAACAAGTTTATGGCTGTTAAACTGCCAAAGCGGGTACCTAACTAAAAATATTTCATATCTCAAAAACTATGAAAAAGTATTTTAGGAACTGTTATACCTCAACTTTTTCACTTTTTCTTGACACCTTTTCTTGGAAGGTAAAGGCTTAAAGGACACAATAAAATGCTTACGACTTTAATCATATTAGCAGAGCCATATGAAATAAAAAAATGTATTCGCTTAGAATTATTTACTTATTATACTTTCTTTTGAAAATCGTTTTGGAAAATATTACTAACTAGCGCTAATTAAGAAAAGTTATCATTATGTAATTTAAATAATCAGCTATATATTAAATTAATCTATAGCTGTCTATTAGTAAAAAATGATTAAAATTAATTCCGTAGTTTGAGAGTTTATCGTGAAAAACTAAAAAAACAAACAAAACAGAAGTATAGACATACATAAATGTTATTGCTAAAACAAAAAGTTCAATTTAACGGAGGAACCTTTGTGGCATTGTCAATCTCTGCCATTATTTACCAATCATGCGGTGCACAATGAAAGTAATGTATAATGTAAGAGTATACTAATGTGTAAAACCTAAGAATTTGGTTTTTGATCATCTGAACGCGGGCGGAGCCGCGGGAAATGCTAGTATTAATATAAAAAGTGTTAAGTTAAATATGTTTGACATATGTATGTATATTATGTAAATAAATAGGTACAATTTATAAGTTTGTGTGTAGGTGATAATCTGTCGCACTACTGATCTGATTTAAATATTTTTTTTTAATAACAGGAACATTATCGCAGACTGCCTTGAAAATAGCTTAATATTATTTGGATAAAATGTGTTTACTGTCAAAAATTATGATATTTTAAATGAAGTCGGAAAAAAATGGACATTTAGTTTTTTTTAGTATAGATAGAGTATTTATTTTATTACTACTCCGCTCCCGTATATATATATATATATATCACGTATAGCCTTCCTCAATAAACGAGCTATCTAATGCACAAAGAATTTTTAAAATCGGATTAGAAGTTCCTGAGATTAACGCGTTTAAACAAATAAACAAACAAACACTGCCTCTTTATAATATTGGTATAGATAAATTGTCTGGTAAAGTTTGATTAAAGTATACAAGGACATAGGCATTGCTTAGTGGAATTTTCGGCTAGCATATCTCTGAATGTTGCGGATATGAAATATTTCGATGACGCCATGGCTTGACATTTAAGATCTTAACGTCAAGTCCTCGATGTTTCTACATTGATTCAATAAATAATATTCACTAATTGATAGACATATTAAATAGAATTGGATATAAAGAATATGCTTGAAAGAGGAATCTTGAACTTACTACAATGAGTATTAAAGTTCTAAAAGATTGACAGAAAGGCAACATCGACTCTAGTAGGTCGCAAATGTTGCTATATTATATTCAGCCCTTTATAACGTCCCACTACTGGGCACAGTCTACTGGGTCATAGTCCACCACGCTGGCCAAGTGTGGGTTGGTGGATTTCACACGTTTTACATAAACTTCACTTCAGGTTTTTCACGATGGAGGATTTCTCCTCACGATATTTTCCTTCATTATACTAGCAATTGATATCACGTTGAAAACGATTAGCACATAAATACATATATCAGAGGCGCGAGACTCGGGATTCGAAATGATTAACAAGAAGCAAGTGCGATACTACTGAGCTACCACTACCTCTTATTTTACTTTTTGATTTTGCTAGTACAAAATAAAAGGTTTTGGTGGTATTATATGTATACTATAGATAAATCTATTTGGGTCTTTCACAATATAGCCGACATGTAATTTGTTGAAATTAAATTATTACTTGATGAGAAAACATCGGGTTAGGCGTGACTGAAGAAGCTATTGTAGGTTTATTATCCTTTCAAGATGCTGTAATCTCATGTCTAATCTGCAAGAAGTTATAATAGAGTGGCATTATATCTAATACCACTATTCTAGCTTTAGTCTAAGTAGGTATTGGAAATGTTCGAATTGTGTCCATTCTGTTACTTATTCAAGATGTACTAAATATTTTTTTAAGTTAGGGCTTCTAAGGAGCACTGATTTAACCTTACTTGTACCCCTTAAGAACTTAAATGTATCTTTTATTTCTATGTATATTTACGAGTGCAAAATAAGGATATTTTTTATTTTTTTTTTTGTTTTTAGACATATCTGAAAATATATCAAGTGTATGTTCCGGTATGCATATATATACATAGGTACAAGTACAATTCAGACAAGAGGCGTTCTAAAAAAGTTGTAATATTGTTCTGTTACGGTTTTTAAGCTACAACAATGGAGAAAGTAGTAATCATTTCTTTAACACATGATGTGGTCTCGCTATGTGTGACAACAATTTCTATTATTCATATGAGTATATTAATCTGATATTGATAATTGATTTTTGATTTAATTATGTGCAATGATTGTGGTAAGAATTTTTCAATGAAATAAAATAAAACACTAAATAATACTGATAATGAGGCTGCACAGCGAGATGTTGCGAATTGTTTATGGGTGGAGATACCAGAGTTCTTGAGGGGGAAACAAATGTTTATCTCTTTCTTCTGGCTTGCCTTCACTTAGACCGCCTAGAATGGAGTAAGTGCACGAAAATTAATAGACTAAATAAATTAATAGACTAATAAAATTAATGAACTAAACGCTCGGAAAGGTGGAGTACAAAATCAGCATAATATCACAAAAAGCCGCTCAGGTGTTTTCTAGGGATGATGAAATCGGTGCACACCTCTGGACACGTTACGCATATTTGTGTGGGGTGTGGAAGAAGAAATAGTGTAGTTTGCCATATTTTCCATAATTCACACGCATTAGTCGGTGATCATCTTTGGAAAAATTTATATTGGTTAGTCTAAAATGGACCTCAGCTGATGCGTTTTAAGTTAAACACTTAAAAACGTCTTAAGGGGTTAAATCTTTTATTGTTGTTTTTTTGTTCATATAAGTTTTTCAAAGGGACTACCTCCTTTGATAATAATGAAGAAATATGTGAAATGGGAATAATGTTAATAATGGCATTTTTACAAATTATACTTATCTATTCATGCGTAGAATACAAAGGTTGATGATGACAAGCAATAGGTATTACATTTGTGCATATTATAATAATATTCATATTTTTCAAAGCATGCAGTTTTATTCTATGACATACGGTGACAGTAAACATATGTAAATTCAGGTAGAGATGGAGTTGCTTTAAGTCTTCATTACTCATTGTATTAATGTCTAATCATATGAGTATTACTAAAATGATTCATGGCTGAGATGGAAATTATACAATTTAGTAGGAGGTATGTACAGGCGTGCTGTACATCACTGCAAATCATTGTTGCTGTAAGCCAAGGGCAGAACGTATTCTATGCCTTATTCTAGCCAAGGCTGTAATTCCTTAGACGTACGCAGATCATAAGATTAATTTAATGCACGTACCTAGTTATTTCAGGGTTTTATCCATTTACCGGAAATTTAATAAAAATTGTATAAAAATATTTTCGGATACAGTTATTTAATATTTAATTAAATTTACGATATTTACTCCCCGTATTTAATAAATAGGAATATGTACCTACAACATTATGAATATTTGATAGAATTTCGCATGAAGCCAGTATAAGCGAAGCGAATGCAAACTTTTATATTATACAAAATCAACAATACGTTTATTTTACATATATTAAGTAATGTATCAACTTTTGATAGTAAAGTTTATTTTGGTAGATTAATCAGGAACTAAGTTAGTATTACTGTGTTATTGTGACCACATAAAGAAACGTTATAAAAACTTGTCAACGGCAATGCATCTAGATCAGGTAAGTAAAGTCCGCAAAGCAAGGGCAATGGTCTAAAGGTTGCGACCTACTTGTGTACGATTCAAATTAAGCTGTTTTAAGATGGCGCCGTTAGGGTCGCACATTCTGTAGAGGACATCTGGAGTCTAATAGAGAATTGCATAGCAGGCATTTGCGCCCGACGCGTGACGGAGTGCTGCGCAATGTTGCGCAACGACGGAACGCACTCAACCCGCTTTTACCGCCAGTCCGTCTATATGGTACGTTTTATTACGTAAAACTGTATCAAAATTTGTATTCACGTAGAACCTTAAGAGATAAATACTAACTTTTCACATTCAAATCTATAATGATACTGTTAAATCTATTAAGTTATGCAAGGTCTGATGGATAATCAGAAGCAGCCTTGCTTATCCACTTAAACTATACTGAGTGAATGTTAGACGTTTCTTAAACAAATGCAAAAAGTGAAAAATACGTACATTGAATTAGTTAAACGTTGTTTGGGCGCAATAAATCTACATTTGGAGCGACAGCCAGAGAGTACTTATGCAAGGCAACGTAACTTTTACTTTCTTGTAATATCCAGAATAGGCATAAAATCTGTATTAAAATTATTATTAGCGCTTATTTTTTATTATGTTTTGTTTATAATAAATTCGGTAACATTGAAAGTCACTGGCCTGTAATTAATTGACACTATATAGGTACGTAATGAATATGGCATGTACGACGTGACTGATCTGATACGCGCGAAGTAGAGCAAAGATAGGCATGTCGAAGTGTTGGTCTCATACGTAATACATCTAGTAGCCCTGAAGCATGTCACAGTGCATAATTAACGAAGATTGACGTACGTCTGATTCATGAACAAGATTCGAAGCACGAAGGGCGTCTTCTTACAAGGCAGTTCTACTTTATCATGTAAATATATTATGTTTGTGTTTCCTAAAATGTAGTTCTAAAGGAACTCGTTTTAAAGTGCATTCCTTGTTATCGGAAACGTTTTGCTTCTTTTTAACCGATTTACATATTTCTTAGATATCGTTATTTATCGTTTATTTTTAGGATCCAATATATATAATTGTAACACATAATATTTTAAAGTCTTAGTATTATAAAGTATTTTGTATCATCATGTATTTCATGGTCATTGTATAAGCATTTGGTAGGCATACGGGTTTTCGAAAGATTCATTTCAAGCTATATTTTCTACATTATAATAAGTCATTGAAAATAAAAATAAATCATAAGACGTTCAAGAATTGATTTTGGCTTTTACACATATTACATTTAGTTTACATTTTTATTTTCCAAGAATATTATCGAGTTCTAGACAGTTAATGTGAATCGTTTGACGACGATTTACCCTTGACATTTTGTACTTCTATAGTCCCGCATCACAGTAGACCTTTAAGAATTGCTTTCAAGTACTGTGAATGTGTTCAATTTGTAATTAACGATAATCCTTACGAGTATTAAAAATATAAATTGTGATTGTTTGTATGATCTGACTAAATTACTACAAATAAAATAGACTTTAAAAATTAGACTTTGTCTTTTATTTGTAATTACGTAGGTTTGGCTTTTAAGACACGTTCAAAGCTGCTTTGACAAAGTAGCTTTGACAAAAAGCGAAAGGAAACGAAGTTCACTTTGATAACGGTTGACACCCACATACGTCAAAGTGCGCTTTGATTGCTCGTTTACACGATCAAAGCAGTCATCAAAACTACTTTGTCAAAGCAGGCTTTTAGAAAAGTAGAACACGGTCCAAGTCCACTTTGATTAACGTCCGCATCAAAGTGCCTTTTGATTGCTCGTTTACATGATCAAAGTTGCGTCAAAGTAGTCACCAAAACTACTTTGTCAAAGTAAACTTTGATCGTGTCAACGCGGATTTAATATTATCTATCAGAATCTTTTTTATTTTATGTGACATTGACGGAGCAAAGTATGCTTAACTGACATGCTCAAACTATTTATAAAAAAGTGAAAAGTATTTATATAGATTCTAACGTTTAGGAAAAGAAGATAATATAAATTACTTTTACATGTTCTATGTTGTAAATAATCGGACTACTATTAAAAAAAGGGAAATTTGTATGTTTGTGTGTGTGTGTATGTTTGTTACTTCTTCACGTTGAAATGGCTGGACGGAATTCTAATGAAATTTAGTACACAGATAGACTATGATCTGGAGTAACAATATCGGCTATTGTTACCAGAGCAAGTGAGGTTAAATCATCTAGCTATACATATAAGTTAATTTTAAATCACGAACGTTAAGCTTAGGTACTATTTTATTACAATATTATGCGGTATGACAATCAAGTATCGTAAAAAAATGTTATATTATATGGTTATTGGTTAATAAGCAGTGCCTATTATGTTGAAATTAGCAGGCTTGACTCCTTCTTGGAGAAAATTTATGGGCTGTACGTTGTCCTGATCTCGTTAAGATCAAGTGCTACGTTAGTTAACGTAACGTGAAGTGGTATCTCTTTATGTGTATATAATGTTTAAGTATTAGTAGTAGAGAATAATATTTTTGTATTAAAAGTTTAAAATGAAATTTAAAAAAAAAAAAAAAAAAGAAAAACAACCAATATAAATTAAATCTTAAATATAATATTTTATTGGTGAAATAGTTAGTCCATCAAGTATACGATTTAAATATTTTATTTTATATTCTTTATTATAAATGTTCGAATTTTTTCTCTTAGCTCTAATATTCACGTATTCTCACCAAAAAATGTACTTACCTGTAATGTCTAACAATATTTACAATTTGCAAAACTTGTCTTTCCTTACGAAATATGTACCTATTCCAAATATAGATACTAGTGTTCTATTATGTATAGGTGCATTATTTTATGGCTTTATTTGGTATAACACAGTCGTAGACTGCATTTATTACCTATTTGCAATTAATTAAGTTAAGGAATTTCGCAATTACAAATATTCATATAAAATCATACGTCTCTATCTATATTTTACTAGTACTAATTACTTTATTATCCTCACCCTCGCTTCGCTTCGGGTTCATTTCTAGACAAAAACAAATCAACCCCACGGGAAAAGTACATTTTTCCGGGATGATATATAACCTACAGCCTTCCTCAGTTAACGGGCTACCGAATGCAAAAAGAATTTTTCAAATGGGATTAACAGTTCCTGAGATTAGCGCGTTCAACCAAGCAAATAAACAAACTCGTCAGCTTTATAATATTAGTATTTATAGATATTAAAGATATTTAAATTATTTTAATTCGAATATGGGCAATGCGGATATTTAGAATAATGCAAGCAGCTATATAGCGACATGTAAGTTTAACTTACTTTTTCTTTTTATTATTTACACGTTTATTTAACAGTTTCTATACAAATACTTTCTTATTTTTAAATTTACTTGACTATGTCATATTGAGTACAAGTTGATGCACTGTTTGAAGTAGTTGATCAGCGAAAGTATTTTGAGGTCAGTAGGTAAGTCTCACTAATTTATTTGATATACATTAAGTTACCGCTTGCATAGTTTATTTAGTTTATTTTTGTATAAGTGCCTCACTTCCAAGTTACACTTCATCTCCTATATTTCTTCCCCAGAGGATATACTGCTTGTAACTTTGAATTTGAATAATTGCCTTTTTAATAATTTTTTCCAATTTTTATCCCTGTAACTTAAATAATAATGGATTTTCAACCTCTCTTTTACCCCTTTAGGTTTTAAATTTCCCTTTCTCAACGGATACTTATTCCCTATGAGAATAAGTTTATAGCATTTACACTTTCTGCGATTTATGTGGAATGAAAATAACATCTCGATCTCAAATAACAATATTGTTTTCCTCTTCAATTTGGCTGTTTTGGGGTATTCAATATCATTTCTGATAATGATACAGTCATTCAATATTAAAATAATTCATAATGTTGGCCTTTGGTTTTTATCGATTCCGAAATGTAATAACAAAAAAGAAATACGTAAAAAATTCCATGTTGAGACATTAAATACGAAGAAATAAGGCATTTATTAACGTGTAGTTTAAAATGGTTTTCCTTTAGGTATACAATATTTGCTGCAATGATAAAGTATAATTATTAAAAGAAGAGAATACGATAGATAATGATTGATATACTTACATAAAGATATTTGAGTGTGTTTAGATATGAAGATAATATTATCAACTTTAAATAGCTACTGTCCAAAAATATAAACATATAATAGGTACCATATACGGCGTATCAACCTTTATGGGATAATAGGCCAAGCACACGTTTCTTATCATGAATCTCAACAACCTCTAAAGTTCTCTTTACCAGCGATAGGAATTTATAGTCCAAGCGAAATGCAGTTATTTTTAAGAAAAAATAAAATATTGAAAACCTGAAGTTTTATGATTTTAAAATGTTGGCAGGTATATAAGGAATAGAAATTCATAAAATGCCCCCGATGCCCAGCCACCCCCGAGAAATGGGGGGACGCAAAGCGTTTAAAAATAGTTTTTTTCAATTTCCGGCTTACTGTGACGTTCTATCGAAAAATGTTTTCCACAAAAGTTGTAGGTCTAGTAAAAATCTACAACTTTTATTTATAACACTTTTTATAACAACCTCGAAGTTTTCGAGATATTTGCAAAAAACTCAGTTTTTAATTTTTTCTTGGTTTTTTATTTTTAATTTCTAGAATAATCTTTTAATTCTCATGAAACTAAGGTGATGTAATCTACAATATATATAGAATAAATGAAAAAAAAAATTGAAATTGAAATGTTCAGCCATTTCCGAGAAAAGTATGTTTTATGGTCTCGAGAGGCCGAAAATCACCTCCAACTTCAAGTGGACGTTTACATTTAAAAATTTTTTTGTACAATTTTCAGATAGGGCTCATTCTTTTCGTCTTGAACTCTACTTTTTAAACATTTAAAAATATTGCATGGTCGCCCTGTAAGAACACTCTTAAAAATTGAAAACATTGAAGAAATCGATAATTTTAACTTTGTAAACTACATTTTTTTTTAATTATCATTGGAAAAGTGTACTTTATTGACCAAATTTTTATAAACTGATTATACCAGTGTATTTTTCGGGAAAAAACGAAAGAAATGGTATTCTTAAGTTTTTAATTTGACTCTTATTATTTATACAATATCGTCGTAAACATTCCAACTTTGCAATTTGACGAGTCGTGAAGAAATAATAAAAATTGGAATTCACGTAAAGTACACTTGGTTCTTTTGTATTTTTTCCAGTAGAATCTATTTATGTTATTATTTTTTTGAATTTATCGATGTTTTATTATTTTTGATCGATTTTGGAGTTAAATTTATTGTTTTTTTCTAAAAAATCAGATTTTAAGGTAATTACAGAAAGAAATGAAATTCATTCGTACTCTAATCTTGTTTATTCATTAGTTAAATGTGTAATTTCAAAAAAATTAGTTTATATTTACAAAATTTTGTCATCGTTATGTTAAAAAAGTCATAAAAAAATTAAAAATAATAATAATTAAAAACAAAAAAAAAGTACATTAAAGGGTAATTTTAAAAAGATTTAAATTTTTAAAATTACTCTTTAATTTACTGTGCATCCATCAAATGCTTAGATATTGATGATAAAATAGAAAAGGATGCCTTTTTATTGAAAGTCGAATATTTCAGGAAAAAATCGACGTAAAGAGCGTAGTAAAAACTTTTTTTTCATTTTATACATTTTTTTATGATTTTTTTAACATAACGATGACAAAATTTTGTAAATATAAACTAATTTTTTTTAAATTACACATTTAACTAATGAATAAACAAGATTAGACTACGAATGAATTTCATTTCTTTCTGTAATTACCTTAAAATCTGATTTTTTAGAAAAAATCAATAAATTTAACTCCAAAATCGATCAAAAATAATAAAACATCGATAAATTCAAAAAAATAATAACATAAATAGATTCTACTGGAAAAAATACAAAAGAACCAAGTGTACTTTACGTGAATTCCAATTTTTATTATTTCTTCACGACTCGTCAAATTGCAAAGTTGGAATGTTTACGACGATATTGTATAAATAATAAGAGTCAAATTAAAAACTTAAGAATACCATTTCTTTCGTTTTTTCCCGAAAAATACACTGGTATAATCAGTTTATAAAAATTTGGTCAATAAAGTACACTTTTCCAATGATAATTAAAAAAAATGTAGTTTACAAAGTTAAAATTATCGATTTCTTCAATGTTTTCAATTTTTAAGAGTGTTCTTACAGGGCGACCATGCAATATTTTTAAATGTTTAAAAAGTAGAGTTCAAGACGAAAAGAATGAGCCCTATCTGAAAATTGTACAAAAAAATTTTTAAATGTAAACGTCCACTTGAAGTTGGAGGTGATTTTCGGCCTCTCGAGACCATAAAACATACTTTTCTCGGAAATGGCTGAACATTTCAATTTCAATTTTTTTTTTCATTTATTCTATATATATTGTAGATTACATTACCTTAGTTTCATGAGAATTAAAAGATTATTCTAGAAATTAAAAATAAAAAACCAAGAAAAAATTAAAAACTGAGTTTTTTTGCAAATATCTCGAAAACTTCGAGGTTGTTATAAAAAGTGTTATAAATAAAAGTTGTAGATTTTTACTAGACCTACAACTTTTGTAGAAAACATTTTTCGATAGAACGTCAAAGTAAGCCGGAAATTGAAAAAAACTATTTTTAAACGCTTTGCGTCCCCCCATTTCTCGGGGGTGGCTGGGCATCGGGGGCATTTTATGAATTTCTATTCCTTATATACCTGCCAACATTTTAAAATCATAAAACTTCAGGTTTTCAATATTTTGTTCTCAAACTGCATTTCGCTTGGACTATTAACATAATATATAATAATCTCTTGCAAGGAAAACCGCAGATAGATAGTTAATTGGGATCCGTGGTTACCTACTATCAGTATATTTTTAACCGACTTCCAAAAAGAAGGAGGTTCTAATTCGTCTGTATGCATGTTTACCGATTTCACGGAGACAACTTGACCGATTTTACTACTTTAAACGTATCGTTTTCGAGAAAATTAGAAAATCCATGAAATTTGAACTATGTTTACAGATCTAATTAGTCTTTTTTAGCTACTCCTAATTGTCATGTCGACTTGAAACTTGAAGTGTTTGTAATTCTGATGATAATCTAGTAATTTGGTTTTGGCCAGAAGGTAGATAGTGGAACTCTTCTTTGGCTACTAGTAAAAACTGATTTTGAGCTTATTTGGTTTCATTTGACAAGCCCAATACGTAGAATTAGATTTTAGAGCCTTATTTTTAATGTTACTATTAAAAGTGAGTTTTTTTAGTTTCGTTGTCTTCATATAAAAGACAGTATACTAACATAAGTGGCTTAACTAATCCAATATGTTATTAAAAAACTAGAGATATCACGATAAATTGCTTAACCTCAGACTAAATGTAAATAGGCGATACGTATGGCGCCCTCCTTTGAGAAATCTTACCCATTGATGATATTATTTAGTGTTGCTATTATTATATTATGTATAACCATAAAAGAATATTAAAAATTAAAAATATTTATTATTTATTAAAGCAATCTTATTGTTTTATATGTGATTTAAAAAAGTTAAAATTTTAATTTAGATTGCTATTATTTAAAGTTCAAATATTAAGCAACACTATTGCTACCTTTATAGACACAAAATATTAATCAGAATTACTGTTATTGCGATCCACACAGTATGAACTAACTACATTTAATGAACTGTTATGTTTGTTTTTATTGTTTTGCTGTAAAGCATTCGCAACGTCAGGAATCAAAAAAAAGAAAATTTAATTCAAAATAAATCAGCGAAATAATCCTAAAAGATAGTTTTATTTAAAATGTAAAATGTATGCGTAAATCTAAGAAAGTATTATTTTATAAATTACAGCGACTCTGCTCCGCTCGGGTTCGTCCCTAGTTACGTTTTAACGTTACGTTCAGAGATGAGATATTTTCCCGCAGTAAAAACTATCCTATACGTTGACCCGGATAACCAGCTATCATCATACCAAATTTCATCAAAATCTATCCAGTAGTTTTCCCGTGATGCGGTAACAGACAGACAGACAAAAAATCTAAAAACTATAGATTCGGCCTCTGTATTGATAATAACGACTATTTCATTAAGATTTTCTAAAAAAATTTTAATGTACAGATTCGACTCAGTTAGAATTTTATTAAATGTATAGACTTATATTTCTAAATATGGACATATTGTAAGGCGTATTCAATGAAGTGGAGAGAATTACCGAGTACCGACATTATGGCATCAAATATTATTAGGCGCTATTCAGCTGTGTCTATACGGCGCCGTAGTGCAATATGATTTCAGATGTCTGATTTGAATATCAACATTGTCACGTCATTAGTAATCATTCGTTACACTGTGACCCATGATTGATGAGGATCGGCCGTATCGCAATCACTTGCAATAGACCAAAGAATCATAATTTCATACGGTCAGTTATTTTTACGTTTATATAATAATGTACACATTTGTACTTAATTGACCTAATACTTATTTCTAGACTGTAAACTAATAAAATAAAAATACAAAGTTTTTAGTAAAAGGAATTGGAAATGCCAATAGACAAAGAAGATTAAGCATAACATTATGATGCAAAATTTTATTATTACATAAGTAAGGATTAATTAAATATTTAAATTAATATTGTGCATATTATATTAATAATTTCATTTTATTTTTACATATACATATGTATGTACATAATATGTATATTTGTACTTAGTAGTAGCCCTACACTGGGTACGACGGGCAAACTTACTTCTCTCAACATACACTCAGACCTCACCATAGTTTACATTATTTTGAAGGCATCCGCTCTATGACTTTAGATTTTTCTTTTGTTACTGGCTATGAAGCAAAACTTAAAACAAAATGTTTTCACACCGTAAATTCTTTGTAATTTTATTTATATGTATAATACAGGTATTTACTTAATATTATAGAAGCAGAAGTGAGTTCGTTTATTCCTTGGTGTTTGTACATCTCAACCAATCATGTTGAATTATTATAGCTTGTAACTGACAACAACAATACTAAACTAAACAATCATTTTTATAAAAAAATCTGAAATTGATATTTTTATTTAGTTTTTTGTATTCGTCTCATTTTCTTTTTATTTAGCTAATTTTAGATGTTCAAATAAAAATTACCTAATCGATTCTTTTGTTTATGGCTTCAAGGAGTGCCAGTAGTAATATATGTGATGTGTTTTGCTTAATGTCGCGCACAAGATAAATAATAAGATTTTATTTCTTTATGACATTAGATGAATTTTATAAAATACTTACACATTACATACACATTTTAAACTTTATGGGTTTGATAAGTTTGCGCCAATGTAGTGGAATAACTTGCTTTTAATTGGATACGAATGGCAGACAGCAATATTTCAGACGATTACGGAGCAGCTCTTATCAAATGTTGTCTCAAGTGGCTTCTGCTAATTTTAGATTTAGCTCGTTGACCTGTCAGTGAGTGTAGAGCTTTAAAAGTTTGCAAAACTTTCTTTGTAATTGTTAATTCATAAGATTTCCTAGCTTTGTCTGTTGCACCACGTTTAATAAGTCGTTTTGAGACAGAAGACTTTATAATTGGCAGGCGTTGCAGTCACATAAAAACGTGACAAGCGGCGAATTCGCAAGCGCAGGTTGGTGCGGCGGCAAACTCTCGCCCGATGTAATATCAATTTGTTGGTCGGCCTTGGCACAAAACCGTGTTAGTTTCTCTACATTAAATGGGGGCACAGCTTTTTGTTGCTACAATAATTAATAATATGATTTGCCGGGAAGTACTCATTACCGGATATGGATTAATATTTATTTTTAAATTGGATATTCTTAAGTGGTAATACAATTCTAATAAACACAATTCCGTTTGTTTTATTGGCAGTATTCTATATTTTCTTATCAAAATGATATATGATATTCTCATACTGACAAAACAGCGTAAGTTCTTTCCACATATGTGCCAACATATGTGCCAACGTATGAGTATTGAAAATGCACTTTTTAACAAATTGGTTATTGATAGTATATAATATGTATATTGTGAATGTCAAAATATAATTATTTATTATCTTTGGGCACTATTTATATGTAGATAATTTATGGGAGTATTAATAATTGATTAATTAATTTTCCGGATGTATAAAAAGAGGACGTACTACCTCCTTCGAAATGTGACTTGACTTGTCTAACGCCTAAACGCTTAATTAAATCAAGACAAACATATCTCTTGTAAGAATTGAATCCATGACCTTCTATTTAAATGGCAGTGTTACGTCGGAACATAAATTTAAGATCTATTTTACGCATGCTTAGGAACGAAATTTCGTAAAAGCACTATGTTTACGATGTTATATATTCTACCAATATTTCTATCGAATATTAAACAAATTGAATTATACGTATGTATAATTAAGTGTGTACAGTGTACATGATCAAACTTACCTCAGTGTAACATATGTCTAACGTACAGCAAATGTTAGCTAGTCACTACAATGTAATGAGTTCCGCATGGTTCCGGCGGTGCGATCTACCTCATATTTTGCATACATTAGCTTCGGAACATCCAACTGATCATGTTCTGAAAGAAATAATAATATATTTTACTTTTTAATAAAAATAAAATATTATTAAAGGATGATAGAAGTAGGATAAAGTTTTTTATGAAGTTTATTAAAAAGTCATGTCCTTCTATGAAATCAAATGAAATGAAAAGGCAACCAAAAGAAAATCACATACAATAATTAGAATATTATACTACAGGAAACTTAAAGTTACCTAAATAACTTGAGAACATGAAATTTAAGTGTTTAAATTGAGATATTTCTTTTTTAGTGTCAAAGTTAGATGAATATCAGTTAATGGTCCAGAAGACGGTTAATCAGATATAAATAAAATATTTTAACAATGAACATCTTATACAACCAGCTGATATTTGTTCATCTAAAATTTTCATCATCCTACCTAGTGTCAAAACATCAAAGTGACCTAGTACGTAAAGGTCACCTCAGACCTTTACTTTAACATTTTATAGGCAATATGGATGGTTGACTGAGCACCAGCTTCAATACTACGTCCGGCTATCATCATGAATCATGATATAACGTCTTCTATAGAATGCTAAGTAGGTGTACATTATATCTGATTTGTTGTTGTTATATAAACTTATGTAACAGTAGATATGTTTACTTCATTAGCCGTTTCTGAATGATCTATTCATCGATTTATTCGAAGTGGACGACAATTTTGTAAACGAGTAAAGAGCTTCTGGAAATATCTTTAACATTTTATGTTATAGGTAATAAAAAAACAATAAAAAGGTATCTTTTAGCCAACCAAGTGAACGTCGTAACTAAAAATTTCATTTATTAAATAGATGTGTATTAATTAATGAATTGTTTTATATATAAAATAATATCATGTTAAGCCTATGTACATATTTTTATGTGTTTTTGTTGAATATTAAATAAGACCTTGTTAATTAATCCGAATTTAGGTATGATATAAGCTACATAATATACTAATATAAACTATTTAAATATAATTTGGTGAATGTTAGAGTGGATAAGTCAAATGTCATATGACCGGTTTGCTTTAATATCGGCTGCGCCTCCTTAAAGGCATGCGAGATGATATAATTGGCGAAATATTCGTTTTGTTGACAAATCATCTGCTTAGCGACAATACAAAATGTCAAAAATTTCTGTACAAGCAATATGTAGCAATTTGAAAGTATCGACATTTGTAATACTTGAAAGGTAAACATACGAAGATAGACATTAAAAGCACATTGCTGGTACGTCATGATTAATCTATTAATCTAAATTTGATTGAGATCTCGTCAGTCGTGACTAAATCAGGTAGTACTTTTTTATTAATCGTTTAATATTGAAATAATTAAACCAGAGGTGTAGATAAATGAAATGAAAGTATACTTAAGTGATTTCGGCAAGTAAAGTAGTAAGGTAATAAAAACTGTGTCCCAAGGCGCGCCCCGGGGTCGTGTTCTGCACGCCCGCTGCGACCTCGCCTGATGGAATAATAACCAATAACAATAGAATAATTGTTCACTCACCGTACTTATAAGGAATTTATTTCACCTCTTACGATACTACCGTAATAAATTGTGTTGGCATACAAATTAGTAGTTTGCGGCGATTTAATTAAACGTTTTCTTATTACGCTATGTCCAAGTTTAAGTGCTACAGATTAATTAGGGGATTAAATTAATAGTTTAGGGTTGATTCGTAATAAATCATTCAAGCATTCCTACGAAGTCACGTTTGGTTAAAATTTAAACGTCGATAATTCTAAAATATTTTAAATATATTCTTTTAATTATGTCGCCAAATTAGCTAGTAGGTATCTTTGTATGTAAACATATTCTATCATACAATTTAACGTTTTCGTCCTGGATGTCTTAAAATATAACATCAACTTGTAAATTTTATTTATTTATTTGGATCCAATAGTAATAATGACATTGAAGCATTTTTAAATTAAATACACAATTTAACTTAATCCCAAATGCATTACATTTTAAAGTGCATATAGCATGCATTAATTTAATTCACAATTGTAGACATTAATAAAATTAAAATATAAATATAATTACTATAACATCACTACCTATAAATTATAGCAATTAAAAAAAAAGTCACACATACACACACATTAAAGCTATTAAATAATTTGGAAGCAGAATGATTAAAATACAAGAGAACACGATACTTTTGCAACAAGTCCCCAATTGGGTCTGTCTAAGTGGTCACTGTTCTCGTTTAGTAATTTGGACAGTCGGGAAACTGGCGAGTTAGAGCCCAAGATAGTTCTTCGGAAAGGTCTAACAGGAGGAGTAATTGGTTTGCGACGATATCGAGTGGAAACATTGAACCTAAATTTGGAAATTAGGATACCAAATCTGGATTATCTATAGTACACTGGATTATTTATAGTATTGGTAAGACTGTTATTTAAATATACTGTACCTGGGCAACCGAGCTTCGCTCGGAGTTTTTAGCCGACAGAATAATATTTTCTTTTTAATTTGGCTTAAAAAAAAACAAAACTAAAAACTTTGTATCCGACCGGGGATCCGGGGAGAAAACCGCATGAAAATTCGAAAACACGCGTTTTCCTGGACATAAGACGATAGATCGATTTTTCGCCCCCGACATCCCCCATATACCAAATTTCAGCAAAACCGTTTCCGAGATCGCTGGTATAAATAAATAAACAAATAAATAAATCAACAAATAAATAAATATACAAGAATTGTTCGTTTAAATATGTTAGATTAAGTCCAGCAAATTTCTTCTTTTACTCAGGGTATGCATTTTGAAATATACTAGCCCTTTGAAATTGTTTTCCACTACAGGATAATGTATCATATTTATTTTACTAATAATAATTATTTTGTCCGGTGATAATTGGTTTTTAAGTACATACCTCATTTTTATAACTCGATTTTAAATTGCTTAGTTATGCCAAGGTTAATTTTTGAAATGACGAATATTACGCGCGAATGTACCTACGAATGGTATATTCAATTATCAATTATCTACATTAGTCGAGCGAGTCGTAATCATTTCGAAATTAAAATCATTATACTCCTATTGGATATCTTGTTCTTGGTTAAACCACCACCTTGAATTGATTGCTGCGCTAACGTAACGTACTCAGAATCAGTATTTAGGTTCCGTGTCACACGGTCAACAATGCCTTATAAATCTCACAATTATATTTCTTTTAATTGATAAATGAGTTACCTGAATATATGTAAGGTTTGAAAAATTAAGTTACATTTACTTTTAAACTAAACATGCCTCAAACATTTGCAATAAAGCATCATTACGACGATCTTTACTTTGGATAATTAAAAGAACTAAATACTTTTTTGCTTTAGTTCTCATTTATCTATTTAATTCTATCAAGTCTAGACAGATAAGAAGAAAAAAATATCTCTATTAGATGCGTTCGGAAAATGATTAAATTTTGGATTTAATAAAGCTTGTTTTACTACAATTTATTTTAATTACTAGTTCTTGTACTTGACTCCGCTTGCGTGATAAGTATGTTAATGATTGGAAGTCTTACAGTACCCTGTCTTATGACGAATAGCAAGGTCTCAATGACGGGGATTCCCAGCGAGAAAAAGGTATAAGATATTTTCCGATTTTTTTGTGGGACTATTTTAGTTTGAATAAGTAACTAAAACTCACTTGCACACTCTCGCATTCTTAATAATTATTTTGTGATATCAAGATAACTACACACCAACATTGCTGCAATCAGTCTCGAGTTTGGATTTAGTTAATAGGAAAATAGGTTCTGTAACAAATATTTTAGCCATATAAGAACTTATGTAGTTACGTATATGAAAGTAAAATTCAAGTTACACATATTATATTGGCATACAAGACATTTTTTAATTTCACTCAAAAGATTTTATAGCTTATAACATAATTTAGCTATAGTTAATATTTTTTATATTGTGGAAATGCCCTAGTCCTCCAACGACGAAATTGTTCCGTTTTTGTCATGATAATGTGTACGTGCTAAAGTGATCGTGGTTAGTGCTTCTTTAGACAAGTAATTGTATGATAAATGAAAGCATTCACTGCGGGCAGAAATTGTACTCATGACCACTATTAAAATATACAGTGCAAGTCTAAATTACGGTGTTATTAATAGTACTTAGAATCCACTGATTATTCCACGTGGATATGATTTGTACAGCAATAAGTGTACATTTGTTTTGTATATTTGTAATTTCATTTATTGTAAATAAAGTATCTAAGAATCCTAACAAGGTAAAAAAGTAGAAATAATCATTATATCTGTAGTTACGATCATATTGTACATACTTGGAATACCAAAATAAGTAAACGGGGCACGCATAGCCATAAATAGTGTGCTTAATTGTTGAACTAGACACTGCGCGTACAATAGTAGTCGTGGGAAACACGATGGCATTTACGCGACCGGCTCGCCGGTGTCTTCTTCGTTACCTAATGTACACGTAAGCGATGCGCGAAATGATTTTATTTTATTGGCTTTCAACAGTTTTCTATATGAGCATGTGATATAAATTTAGATTAATTTGTTTCTCTATTTTGCAAGTAAAAGACTCCTTTATATACTATAACCTTAAAATATTAACACCTTCCTAGTGTAAATGCAAATACTCAATGATCCTATTTAATTTTAAGGGTTTCGAAACCAAATAACTAAAACGGTTACCTTAATAAGTACTAAGTAGTAATTAAAGTTTTTTTTTAAATATAAAAAATATTGAGATATTATCATAAAGAAGTAAAGACTAATAATGGTGTTTAGTGTTCACCTTCATGATATGTTTACGCTTATTCTCTTTTTTACGGGCTTAGAATTTCGTTAATTAGTGGAAAAAATAACTATTACTAAATTAAAAATTCTATTTGTAAAGTGTTTTTAAACAAATAATTAGAAACTCAACGAAGTGAGAAGTCATGATATAAAAAAAAAAAAAAAAACAATATGATTACGTATACAAATATCGAAATTAGGTAAACTTTGTTGAACGATTAGGTAATGTATTTATAAAGTGAATTATGTATAGCAGACCATAAAATCTCGTAAGAGCTATTCAAGAACCAGTTGCTGTTATTATAAAATGTAATCCTTATTTGAAAATACAAAAATATTTCTTTTATAAAAATAATGCAGGACGTTGATATATTGTTATGGGTACTAATTTTTTACCGACTTACTACTAAAAAAGGTAAGCACTTAATTGAGGTATATTTTTATGTACATGTTACGCAATAGAATGTCGCGGTAAAAAGTCACTCTCCAGTTCTCCAACTCTCCAAAAAAAGCCAATCCGACACTCTGTTTCGACGTAAAAGAAGGACAAACAAACAAACACACTTTCACATTTATAATATTAGTATGGAAGTATGGATTTAATGTTACAAAACATTATTAGAATAGTAAAACGATATCTGATTTTGGAAATTCAGTTCTTATTTCGATACAGATCATAAATTTTAAATTATTTTAATGACATCTTGACATTTGATTTTAACACTTTAAATGTTAGTTATGAAAAAGCCTATGGTGTAAAACAAAATTGGCAAACCGACATGATCCGTTAAACATTTGTGGTAATAACCATCTCACGCAACATTTTCAATGAACTTTGTGGTCAATTGTCTTTATGTTCATTAGTAATGTTTTTATGTTATACGTAGTTAGGAATAAATGATTTCTTATTGTGGTCTTAGTCTTTAATTAAAAAAAAAAGATGTAAATTATTATGTCGTTTTAACTACACTTTTTATCTCAGTTTAGTTCTATTTATTAAAAGTTATAATAGCATTTCGTAAATATTTTAAATATTATATTATTAAATATTTGTTGAGAAAAAAATATTTTTTGGAAAAGGTCAGTAAAATAAACAAATCTTAAATTAATTACATATGTAAATTATCCATTTTAAAAAAAAGTTTTCATGTGTTCTACTAGTATTGAAATAATCGCCCATCAAGCCTAGAAATATTGAAGAATTATAAAATTTTATAGTTCACGGTTACCTAACATTACCGAATCAGTTTTAATGACTATAACAAATTAATGATAATATTAATAACCTTTTAAATGCAGATAGGTAATCAGTGTAATCTTTTCTATCTTTTAATGGACTGTAAAGGTCACATTATAATAGGTATAGTTGGTGATAACGGGTAAGAACAAAGTCAGTCTGATTAATATGTATATAGATTTAACAATATATTTAATGTATTTTTTTTAAATTTTATGCGAAAAATGGAATTGGAACGTTTTCGTGTCTTTTTGTGACACCATTGTTCCGCATCGGCCACCCGCTCGGGGTGGGCCCATTCGGTTGCTGTTCTATTTGAGATAGTTCTTGGCTATAAGCTTGTCATATAAAAGTAAATTACGCTTTTTTTGAAGATATATGAGAAAATAGGAATTTTACATTTATATTTTTTTAATATATAAGCGGTCCGGGGCCGTCGTCAGGAACGAAGTTCCTCACGTCTTTTCTTCAATTCCGAATATAATTTGATATAAAGTAGATATCTATTGGCATACTCCTCGGATATAATACTTTAGCATGGAAACCCTTAGGGGCACGAATAACTTCAATGTATATAAATAGTAAATAATTAACACTGAAAATAACATTAAACGTATGGAAATACTTCTCATCAAAATGTATTTTTTTTTAACTTGCTTTTCGAAGTTTATATCACTAATACTTGCTGCAGTTTCCATTTCTTAAATCTCCATTACAAAATTGTAATAATCGGATGATGTAATTTAATTTTAACAAAATCGTAAGTTATTGAAAAATTATCGATCATCGATTTTATTTAACGGTATTCTGGCCATCGAGCACATTTTAACACGTGATGTAAACAAGTATGGCGGCCAGCGCTTGACTCTAACATCCGAACTACTCAGGATGGAACCGAACGCCTCGTAATGTTTTTTCGTTTACGATTTCTACCTGTCAACTCCCACCGTAAGCCGTGTTAAGGAACTTTATTCAAATAGAATATATTTTAATTTTACTTAAATTTCGGAACATTTATAAAAGCTACGATTTTTAAATAATATGATGGCCTTGACAACTAAGTAACGAAATAAGCAGTTTAAAATCAGGCCGCAAATAAATACATAACCCGCGCACGCAGCGACATAATTAAGGCTCAACCACAGATAATATATTATTACGCTAAACTTTATAACAATATAAATCTATTTTTGACATATATTATATATATACATCATACGGCAGGACTTTTTTTTTCATTTAAATTTTATATTTTTTCACGCGAATGCTTGAATTTTAGTTAAATTCTAATAAAAAAGCATTATCGTATTAAATAAATACTGATAAATATCATTATGTTAATATATAATATTAGCAAAGCTCTTTAACGAATTAAGTATTTTTGATGTAAAAATAATAAACACGTAAAACATATTTTTGTTAATTGCCTGAAATTCTTGATATAAATTAAGTTTCGTACATTTCATAATAGTGCGCATTGTTTTAAAAAGCAGTTGAAACAGCTGTGTATTAAAATCAATTATTGACGAATGGCATTGACGATAACGATACCAATTTTAGTTTCTTTTTTGTGTGTACCCAAAAGTAAAAACTGTATCGAATTGTATAATTTAATTCACTGCGTTACCACTTTGTTAAAGTATTTCAATATAAGTATTGAATAAATTAGGACAATTGGTTGGTTTTATATATTAAATATTGGCGGGCATAAAATACAATTTAATAGCAATATTATAAAAGTATGTAATAGAATTTTTACTTTATCAGTTTGGTAACCTTTTATTTTGTGTGTAAGTACTATAATAAAATTTATATTTTATACTTCGTGAACTAAAATTTCACAAATTTTAGTATTTCAATGACAAATTATGTAAATGATGGGCGTGAATTGATTACCTATTGTCATATTTATACTTCTTTTCATTTTTGTATCATTAATAATTTCATAAAAATAAGAACGTTTATAACGTTAATTAATACGTAGCTTATGTTATATGTTATTTGTATTATAAAATCTAAATTACGTCCACGCAATGTCTACTCTCGTAATTATTATTGGCTTATAAATGTTGCTTCATCAAGGTGCCTTCTGTAACAGACCAGATCCGAAATAGTAGGTTAATCGAGTTTAATATGATCTAGTCTTTATATTGTATCTAAAATGACATTAAACGATACAGATGGTCTTGTTACATTACAATGACCTAAATGCCTAAATAAATTGGATTTTTGGATTGCTGTTGCGTGTTTTAAGTATAAAGAGTTTAATTTTAGCGTACCTAGTGCTTGCAGAATTACACGGAAGCCCTTGATTTTATAATTAAATTTGGAGTAATAACTAATTAAGATTATAAAAAAGTTTTAAAATTAAAATTTAAAATTAATAATACTTAAATATTGTAAGGTACTTTGGTGCTATTTTTTCAATTGTTTGAATTCATTTTGTTATTTTGTGGGTAGACTGTGTGTAACAACTATATAATGCTTTTGAGACATCTAACACCTTAGTCTCTCTCCTGACCATGATTAACTATAAAGCATTCGAAACGTCGCGAACCAAAAATCAAAATAAATTCGCGAAAAAATCCCAAAAGATAGTTTTATTTAAATTCGCGTAAATCTAAGAAAGTATTATATGTTTATTTAATAAGGCATGCCAGAATGTACGCTCATATCCTTAAAAGAGTAACAGTTAAAAAAAAATACATCCGCAACGAATTTGTTATTTAGTTCCTTGACTGTGTTTTTGTTATGCAGAATATAGAAAACTTCTTATATAATACTTAAAGAACGTAATCTCTTCCAGTTTATGTAAGTAAAAGCTGTAAACTAATGCAGTCATAAAAAAATTGGACTCGCACACCAAGATTCCTTACTTTGGAAGGTATTATTCCTTGTTTGTGTACTTTGTCGAGTTCTTTGTAAAAATATAAATTTGTGCACTAACTTTAAACTGTTATTTCTGAACCGAACGGATACTTCCGTAATTTATAGGAAAAAGATAAAACGATTAAAAAAGTTTAACGTTTTCAAAAACCTTTATTCAAAATACTTAAAAGAAATATTATTCCATCCTTAACCCACCAGGACTCACCTAGAGGTTCTGCCTCATTAAAAAACGCATAAAAAGAAAGTCTATTGTAAATTTACATTGTACGTAAAAAGTAAAGTAAAGTTCATGAAAATTATTGAAAACCCTATTCCATTTATCATATTATCAAAATAAAAAAGTCCTGTTGGTACTGTGAATGACAGTTGCTATTTGTGGTTTAATATTGTTCGCGATTTGGGATTGTGATTTTTTTATTACTATATTTTTTTGAAGTTATACTTTTTTTGGCACGCTTGGAAAAAATGAGAGTAAAATTTTTACGATGCGCGCACACAACGACAGCCAAAAAGCGACATGATGAAGTTAGCTGTATTCCTTTTACAAATAGAGAGTTGTGGCATACGGGATGAAATCTTTACCTATTTTTGTCATGTTACACCAAAGAAGTATAACTTCTTACGTGCGTACATAAAACACACATACGTTTTTACTATATTTGGTATTTAAGTTTTATAATATTTATTAGATGACACATCCAATACGCGAAGAACAGTAGTTATAGCGCAGTATGTAATCCAATTAGTAATTCTTTTTATTCTTTGAAATTATTAATTTTGATTTTTTTCTCTTGATGTTTAAACATCAGGAAAAAACAACCAGAAATAGTATGTTAAAAGGGTTTTAGCACGCACCTTTACAACCGCATGTACATACATATGTTTAAATAAAATTTACAAGTAAATTAATTAATTATTTACTACAAATTAATAATTCAATATAGAACCTAGCGGTTCAATTTACACTAAGCGATTTCCAATTTTTTGTACCACCAGGCGGAAGACCGCCGTCACGATAGAGCTATTAAATCCAGTAGTCGGTTATACTGATATTTATTTATATACATCACGATTTGGCAATTCCGTTTAGGTTTTTAGAAATATTGAGAGGAAATTAATAAGGGAAAAATTATTTTCATACGTTTTATAAGCGGTTAATTATATTTATAGACGTAAATATTAAAAGTGGAGATTTTAAGTAAAGCGGGCGAACCTGTCGGCGTTTTACGAAGATTAAAGTAACCTGCAGCTACCAACCAAATCAAATATCTTTAAAAAAAATTGTTCTTAGCTCTATTTGAGAATACTTTTCTTTTAAGTAATCCTCTTTATCCGTCACTGAAACTGAAACGTTCAATCGTGTCAGATAGCGGATACAAAAACACGACTTGTTTTTTTTTTGAAATACGTTATTATATAATAAAATAGCTGATAGAACCATATACATATGTTATGTACATATGTATATGGTTCTATCAGCTATTTTTAAATCCCAGACAGACTTCAGTTTCATATGTATATCTAAATATGGTTTACATATTATTCACTTAAAATTTCAAACTTAAGTAGTTAGAGAAACGCATAAAGTCATTGCTGGAGATATGTACTTACAAATTACATACACAGTTATAAATAGAAACTGAGAATCAACTTAGCAAGTAGATTTGCAATGTTTATTTGTCTTACTATAATATATAGTTTTATATATAATACATACGACAATAATAACAAGTGTTATCATAAATGAACTTCACTTAAATATTTCACGGTCAAACTGATAAATTGATTTTAAATACAATGGCCTGTGAGAGATTGAATGTTTGAGTCATATGTTGCTGCATTTTAACCGAGCAGCCATGTATATTCATTTACATAAAATAATTGTTATATTAAGTTCTGTAAGGTTCTAGGTAGTTTCGGCTAAAATTCTGAAGAACACATGATTAAACGAAGGTTTAGTCACGGTTGTTATGGGCCCTACTAATAATTTTTAAAACAACACTAAATATATTTAGATCAAATTTTTAATTAATATGTGAATCAGCATATACGATCATAATAATATAGATCATAAAAAGTTTGAAATTTAACTATAAACGCAGTAGTTCATAAAAATATTTGGAAAATTATTCATCTTTGATTTTCCTTAATAGGTACAACAGCACTGTATATTCCATAGCTTTTATAATCTAATAAAAGTATAATGATAATATCTTCATTTTAGCATATGTATATAAAGTTATTGGGTATTTTTAGAAGATTGTAAAGAAATATTAAAATTCTTACTGTAATAACTGAGTTTTCTTAATTTTGATTTTATTATTTAACCATATCATCACAAGTTATATCTATGTCAATTTACCCTCGAGGGCATGATAGAGATGACATGACTGAAATAAGTGGAAACAATACTTTTTATTTTTATTTTTTACCAATAAAAAATATGGGATTAAAAAAATATTATATTATATACAAATTCCTTTTTATAAGTTGTACCTATAGATAGACATTTCAGTGCTGCACTGTGCTTTGCATTGCAATATAATAATAGAAGGTTAACGTTCGCTCTGAAGTCGAATAAAGATGTTACTATGTATTTACTTACTTATTCAATAGCATGTAACCTAATACTTTCTTAGATTTACGCGAATGTTTGACATTTAAATAAAACTATCTTTTCGGATTTTTTCGCGGATTTATTTTGATTTTTGGTTCAGTAATTTAAATTAGTATTCAAATTAATATTTTCATTTGCAAATAGTAATTCTTAATTAATTTTAATTTTTTAAATTACACATAGAATAATAATGTGGCTTAAATAATTAATAATTTATTTTCTTTATAGTTATAAATATAATAATGGCAACACTAAATATAGATTATTAATCAATAAATTTTCTAAAAAATTGAAATAATTATAATAATAAAGCTAAAATTATTTAAATAATATAAAATTATATAATATAAAAGTAATTAAAATTATAAAAATGTTTTAAAATTAAAATTAACAAATATTGTAAGGTACTTTGGTGCCAATTTTCAAGTTTTTTGAATTCATTTTGTTATTTGTGGGTAGGCTGTCTGTAACAACTATATAATACCTTTGAGACATCTAACACCTTAGTCTCTCCCGTGACCATGATTGCTGTAAAGCAATCGAAACGTCGGGAACCAAAAATCAAAATAAATCCGCGAAAAAATCCGAAAAGATAGTTTTATTTAGCATGTAACCTATATGTATAAATTTGTAGTAATAATTTCAAAACATTTAAAGGTCACATAGTTTCTAATTGGTCGTTTTTGCATATAGGAGAGGCGATTTAGCAGCTTATGAAGTGACATTATAAGTTCAATGAAGAACAATAGCGTTGTGGTAGATCGTGAATATGTCGTGTTACAGTGAGGAATGCGGCATTTTGAAAGTGGTACGTGCAAGGTCAAAGGTGCAACGAGCAGACTGTCAGTTATGACAAGATATCCGTTCTAATGCATCCACTCCGTCACTCTACATTGCGCCTGGCTGCATGGCAGTTGTTTTTATATTTTTATGGACTAGCTCATATTGAATTAAATATCGTATTCAATTAAAAAAACTTATTATTTTAGAAACTTATTATCATATCCATCTAATCTAATATATTTAAATGAGCAATTCTTGTATACTTATTTATTTATTTATAGGCGATCTCGGAAACGGCTCTAACGATTTTGCTGAAATTTGGTATGTGGGACTTTTCGGGGGAGAAAAATCGATCTAGATTAGTCTCATGTTTGGGATAACGCGTATTTTTGAGTTTTCATGGGGTTTTCTTTCGCATTATTCCACGCAGAATATGGTTGATAATTTCTTACACTTAGGCATAAACATCGTGGTCAAGCGTCCAAGTTGCAAGACTAATAATCACAGGTGTCCGGGTTCGAATCTCGACTTTTTATTTTTGTTTTTGTTTTGTATTTATTCAAGTTTCTAGTTTTTTTTATCTAAAAAATAGGTAATAAAAAAATAAAGGAAACAAAATTATTATTTTGAAAAAGAAACATGCTATTTTTAAATAAGATATAAGGAGCATTTCCTTTGGAGTATTTTAAAAAGTCAACAAGATGACATAGCGACGCTCCGACGTAAGAAGCCGGATTCAACATTTATGACTTTAATAGGATAGAAAGTTTGAATTCAACAAGATACGACTGAGTCGTGACAGGCGAAGATGTCGATAACTTATCACATGGACACAACAATTGACCGACTTTGTAATGCCCATGTCACATACGTAGACAACGTATTGTTATGAAGACTGCTCATGGAAGAAATTGCAAGTGTTCACGTTGTGTGCTCATTCGCAATCCACAAGTTGTAAACGAACTGTATTTTACATCTGATAAAGTCATCATTTTTTAAAGGCGTCTCGTCTTTGTAAAATCTTAATTATCAATTCGATATGCAATTTTGAAATGTCAGTAAAGTATTTATAATGTGTTTAAATTATTATTTTTCTACAACTGCAAACTTTTTATAAATTTTATATTTTGATGATGTTATGTGGGCCGTAATTTACCTGAGTTGGCTTTGTATATGTAGTTTTTTCACACTGTCAGAAAAAATACTATTAGTTGTTTACTAATATTGGGAAATAATGTTGATATTGATGACTTTCTTTTAAGACAACACAGTTATAAATGTTTGGTCAAATAATGCTAAATTAGATTAAACTTTATTATAAAAACACCTTCTTTATATAATTTTGGTCAATGCTAGATATTTTGTAACGTAAGCTTATTTTAATAGTATCGCGGCATTGCATGCAACGCGACGGCGTGGAACAGTTTTCATCATGATCAATTTATCCATTATATTACGTGATTTAACTTGGTATGATATCTTATTTTCAATATTATTTTAATACTAGTTATATATCCTCGCTTTGCTTGGGCGTGTTTTTAGGTATTTTTAAAACAACAACTTTTCTGATAACAAACTTTGGAATTTAAAATAGTAGTGTGATTATGTTCAAAAGTAATAAAGAGTATTAATATAATGTACTAGCGGTTTACTTTCGCTTCCCTTGTTTTTGTGGTTACATAAGTGCGGACCTAGGGATGCATACAGAATAAACACGCAAAGTTAAATTTCTTTTTTTGGGTCAGAAGCCCCGTGGATGGTATTAGAAGACTCTACCAAAGTTTCATCATAATCAGATGAATAGTTTAGAAATGTATTAAGGACAAACATACAAATATTCATTTTTATTTATATAGAGATAAATTTCCTATATAATTAGTATTAATTACTCTAAATATTTATAATATACGAGGTATAAATTAAAAATGTTTTTGAATGTATTTTTTGTAGGGACCGGATAGTTTCCAGTTTTTCGTATTATTCAATGTTTGTACATTTCTCAAATACTTCGTGGGCGTAACAGGTTTTATTACCTAAGTTTACTTAATTTGTAATAAAGTATGTGCTATTAACTTGCGGTAATAATTTACATTTTGTGGAGGGAATTGATAAGATCTTACTAAAAAAATATTACAAAATTATTTGCCCAAAATTTTTGCATAGGTATGCAAAGATTTCTCCTTAACTTCAATTATACATATATATATATGTATATATACATATATACACATATATATATATATATATATATATGTATATATATATATGTATATTCAGCAATATTATAATATAAAATAGAAAATCAAAAAGCTTATAAATACAAATAAATTCATAGTAGGTATAGAAGTCCTCAGGATCACACTGGAATAAACCCGCAGACGGGTCGACGACCCATCTCTGATGTCGCATGTGCAATGTCGTGATAATTTATCGCTTGCTGCTATTAATAACACGTAATGAACAATTATGCGTCCAGGTAAGCTATATATAACTAATTATCTTCTTTATTTCCCTGTCACGATATCATTTAGATTCGTTTAATTTAAATAAGAAACATAGCGAAATATTTCGTGACCACTTAATTTCATTAGGTATAATAAAATATTAGCTTTGCTTCACGTATCTTTGCCACTACAAAGATTATAAATATGTATATTTCTCTCTTAACTCTTTTACTACTAAGGTCAAGGTCACAAAATAATTTTGATTTTTCTCTCTACATGTGTGGATTTTGTCGCACTCATCGCTTGGTAGAGAGCTAAGTTCTTTAGTCTGTATTTAAATATTTTCTTGTTAAAATTATATATGTAAATACCCGATTGGGATCTCATTAACGTTCGGCAATCTAGCCGAGTATAAAGCCAAGAGAAACATTGAAAGGTCGAGGAATCTTCGGTGGACGGTGTACCATGCGAGTTGCTCCTGGTACTTCTCTGATAGCAGAGTGGATTTCGGGAACAGCTCCATGGTTGTTGTAATTTCGCAACAACCATGGGGCAGGCTAGCCGTCAGGGTGTCGTGGTTGAGTGTGTAAGCGATCGATCTTATGCCGCTCCGTTAAGACGGGGGAGGTTCCATTCATTTGGGTTTTAGTGGTAGTACTGGCTTCCGGCGAATTTCACAAAACCACCTGTACATATGTATGGAGGTGGTATGCGCATTTACGCATTATAATATATTTGTATTTCCTAACTTTAAAAAAAGAATTTTATAAATTAAGGAATTATATAATAGTCATTAAAAACCAAACTTGGTATATCTTTTATTAATTAATGACTATATTTTTCTTCATTTCTATACAACTTTTTAAGATTATAATTTAGTCTTTTTTATTTTTATACTAGCGACTCACCCTCGCTTCGCTTAGGTTGGTCCCTAGGTACGTTTTGACGCTTAGTATGAAATAGATATTTTTTTTGTGAATTTTTCCGATGTTTTAATAGTTATTCTGCCATTCGGGGTAAAGAAAAATCCAACAAAACAAAGGTCATCAAAATGGTCCAGCCGTTCTCGAGTTATAAGTGTTATAGTTGTAACAAACCCGACTTTGTTTTATATATTATACATACTTCATAATATTTTTATACTATAGTTTATTATACTAAAAGAAGATGTAGGTATATATTAAAAAAGAGATTCATGAACTTCTTATTAGGACTGAAACATAAATAGGTCAAGAAGAGCAGTGATCCGCGGTCACGTAACGTGCAGTGTTGCCTCACAACTTGCGTCAACTCGCATGCGACACTGCGCGAGCGCATCGCTACCAGTGCCGACAACCTCCCTACAACCTGTGATTGCAACTAATATACTATGTTTAAACAGATTTGAATAGTAGATTCGTTAAAATGGTGAATTTATGATTAAAATTTTAAATTAAAGAGTGTTTTTTTTATTTGTCATAGGGACATTTTCGCGACTCTAAGGAAATAACTCGAATGAGCATTAATAAAAATAAGTTTCAGTTTTATCAATGACAATTTTTGATTTTACTCGACTGTTTATAGAGAAATGTGGTATAAAATTATTTTAATTATATATATTATTAATTTAATTGTAGAAATGACAGTCATGTAATAGTTTTATTATGCAATGAATAATCGTAATAAAAATATAAGATTTCCAATGTCACCAATCCGTTAACAGATGTGGAATATAATTTTAGATCTACGATCTATAATTCCTCTTATTTTAATATTTACATATTGTTTTTCAATATTTACATATAAATATTACATTATTTTATTCATGTAAGTAAAAAACGTCTCGTTTGCCTCTGGTTACTGTTTAATTAAAATGACAAAAAATTAAAAGCACAACAAAAAGGAGGAATTTGATTCATTTATATAATTCATAATTATTATTGCTAAATAAAACAAAGTATGATTTCACGTGGCCATAAGCTTCGTATGGCTTTGCAACCACAAATTTAACCAGCTACAGTATGTGTAGCAAAGATAGCTGTATGTAATGGGCACAGTACGCATCACCACGACGGATTCGGATTACATAAAACAAGCCTTTGGTTACAATTTCGGAGAGCCGCAATGTGCCGTTGTTTAGAATAAATAGAAACTGCAGATGTAACACTGTGATAATAGACATACCGTTCCGGGATATTATTATTACACAATGCATTATTTAAGACCAATTCCTCATTTTAAAATATTAGTGTATATTTTATTGACCTAAAAACAATAATGTTATCATGCTTAAATAAATAAATTGTTTTAAATTTTGTGCAATATTTAGTAAAGTGATTATATTTATTCATATATATATATATATATATATATATATATATATATATATATATATATATATATATGTATATATATATATATATATATATACTATATAATTATATATATAGGTATATATATATATATATATATATATATATATATATATATATATATATATATATATATATACCTATATATATAATTATTGAAAAGATGTATTGGATTTTTATTGTAGTAAGTAATGTTTTTATAGTACCGCAAGCTTAGATGCTCCAAGTGTATAATGTGTTTTGATGCGGGTGATTACAAATGTGAAGGTCGGTATGTGTCAAACCTGTCAGTGCCGTTGGGTACAACGTCTGCCAGAGGCCCGCCGAATGCTAAACACCTGTCGAAATACCTCATTATCCAATTGGCTGGGAACAAATTGCACTAGAACGACGTATTATGAAAATAAAATGAAGGGTCTATGGACCCCCGGTCGGAACGAAGTTCCTTTCGCTTTTTGGTAGACGTTTGCTATACAATAATTATAATTTATATTATAAACTATCAAGTTGATAGAGTTCGATTGAAAAATTTACGATAAAATATATTTATTATGTATAAAATAAATAATAAGTAATAACTAATAAAAATTTAATAAGTAATAATAAATAAAAATTTAAGAACTGTATAAATCTCATTTTATTAATATATAGTTTTTTTAATTTTAGAAATAAATATTAATTATTTCCTATAAAAATATAAATAAAAGTGAAAAAAAGCTGAAGAAAGAGAGCCGTTTAGTCTTTCGGCGCGCGGGAGAGCTGTTTGCGGCGATGTATACTATAGTTCACACACGGCTGTAACTATAGCAAGAAATGTCGGAAAAAAGTCTTATTACACTTTTTTTAGTCTCATTCCAATCCGCTCAGAGCGTGTAACGCGCTATAAGGAAGTTCGTTCCAAAAATATTTACAGTCATTTTCCTTTGAATTCTAGATTTAGTATACATAGTGAAGTTTTAATAGGAACTCTTAGTACAAGTAGGATCACTTGTACTATACAAATTAACGCAGTTTATTAAAACAGCTATGATATTCTCGAGAAACAAAAAAATATCATGTGGATTTTCACTTTTACACGAATTTTTCCTAACTTCGAGATTTACGATATAGTTCACGTCGCTGGTCAAGTGCGAGTTGGCAGAATTCACACGTTTTACGAAAACTTTTGTTGGTGATATCCATATCATCAAGTGTAACAGAAAGATCTTTAAGAATTTTTGTTTGTTGTTTATTTGACAGACTTTATAAAAGTTTTTGGATCAAGTTAAAAGTAATATTCATAAAAATGTTATTCCCAATGAGGGTTCATGTCAGGCAGGCGGCCGGTCGTAAAACCTTTGTCAATTTCTATCAGCAGTACGGAAGATGTAGGTACTACGCCAAACCCAAGTAATTGAGACAAGGGCAGGGAGATGATTATAATGATTTTATAAAAAATTGTGATTATATAGCATTTAAACAAAACGAAACTGTTCATGTCTAGTTATTATTTCTTAAGCTACTAAGTGGAAAAAGTTGAATATCTTTACAGCTAGTGATTTAATATCGGATATAGAGCATAAATAAACGAATTATATGTATATAATAATTAATTCTGACTTTCGTGGTCCAGTTCTGATTTTCAGATAGAAATTGGTAAATAATATAATTTTCTAATAATAAATTTTCTAATATAACTTTCTGGCTAAATCCTATAATTTTCACTTTATTTTCATAATATAGATAACACTTCTTGCAAATTCAACTAACGTTTCTCATTATTTCAGATTTCAGTACATTGGTGTATCGTACAAAATGGTCTTTGTGATTAGGATGGGATTTTTCAGGTTACAACGATAGGGGCTAATAGGAACATAGAATCTAGATACCTATTTAGACTCTATGTTTCTATATATGTTTTCCTAAAAATAGCAGAGTTGTTTTGAGCTTCCGAAATTATCAGGATCGAGGCTTCAATAAATAATTCCTACCCCACCTCGAAAGTAAACAATTCGTTTATCATAATTATTGCGAAAATAGAAACTGAAATTGAAACTTAAATTAGATTTTATTTCTAGCGCTACATATAATAAAATATGTATATGTGTAAATTATGATTGCCAAACACGCAAATCGCAACAATCACGTTGCCAAATTTTTTACATACTTTTATTATGTTTATATTTAATACTTATCATTAGTTGGCTTGCATAGATACATAAGTGCAAGACCACAGTTAATTAATAAAAAAATAATTTAACAATTTTCTAATATGTAAATTAGTATGTATAATTTCATGAATAGTGCCAAAGTCATGCCCCATAAGGTGGTATTGGAAGGATAGGAACCTGAACTAGTAGAATTAGTCTTTCATTTTGTTTTATATCAACAGCTGTTATACGCAATATAGCCCAAAGGTGCATTTAAATTATTATAATCGTTGTGGGTATTATGACAAGATAAGTATAGTTATATTTTACTATTTCTTTATTCATACACATAATTAAACTTATCGTTTTTAAGATTAGGTTACTTTTATTTTTATGTACTATATTGTAGTAGAAAATTTAATTCAATTATTTCAAGTATTCAGTAAAACTAGTCTTTTGGGTCATTTCAAGGTTATCGTTTTCATAAAATAACCAATCATAAGGAGCAGGCTCTCCGTGTACGGTGGGGTCGTTCGAAAGTGCTCGGTGGAGCGAGTCGCGACCACGTTAATAGTTGCGCCACCTTCTAAAGGTCGAATGCGATCCGTTTAATAAATCGTTAATAACCGCCCCCAAAAAGTAATCAATCGTTTTGTTGGATAGATAATGTAGTATCTTGTTGTAAGATGGATAGTTCGTATAACGAGTTATATAATAATTTGCAAATATGTAAAGGTTAGGTTGAGATCAATATCTTAAAATAAATGGTCTCTGCAGTATATTATTGACTTCATTAACAAGTTAAAGATAGATTTCATATAAACGTTGTTAGATAATTGGTCCTCTCTTCGCTCTAACTCTAACTACAGGCTATTACAAATTTTGCAAAATAAAATAAGTCGATCTATTGTTCTATTATCGCATAGACAAAAAAAACAAATTAAAGAACGGAAAAATAAGCAAACTAAATGTTTGCTTATTTGTTTGCATGAATGTACCCGGAAAATATTGTATTACTAGCTACTTACCCTCGCTTTGCACGGAAACATCCCCAGGTACGTTTTAAATATATAAAAATAATTATTATTAGTGTACGTTAGGAGATGAATTAATAGCTTAGACTGCTGCTAATAGTATTTGTGTAATAAATTATTGAAATTATTATATGACGGACTACTCGGTCGAACCAGTTATTGCGATTTCCCGCAGGAATGAGAGATTTTCCTGTAGTAAAAGGTATCCCAAATGTTGACCCGAATAATAAGTTATCAATAAACAAAATTTTACTTTTTGCTTGAATTTCACACAGATATACAGACAAACAGTCAAAAATTTCAACCACCATTGTTTTGGGGTATATATTCCATAAACAATACGTAACCAACAACCGTAATTGTTTTAAAAAAAATATTTATTGCACAGATTTCGCTAAGTCACTATTTTATTATACATATGTGTAGATTAGGTAAAATAATATTTTGTGCAGGAAAAAGAAACAAATTATTTGATAGGCACTTAGCGATGACATAAATATATGGCACCTTTTATGTGTGTGCACAAAATTGCAGTGAGTTTAATTTACAAAAAGATGTATAGCCTGTACAATTTATAATATATCCTAAGTGCAAATAGCGAGAAATAACTTGTACTGTACTGGCATAAAATAACTTGCTTCGTGATCAGGTTGCTAAACGCAAATTTTGTTCAAGCGTTCACACTTAAGCAAATGAACCTCTATACTATTTAAAATATTTAACTTAATTAATCGCATTATTCATGACTAGTTATTTTTAAGAACACGCTTCAATACTGGTCTTCTGGTTATGTAAAAAATAATGTACAACCAAAAAGAATGAATAAAATAGTAGTTTAATTAACGAATATGCTTAAACAAATCCTATGAACAAGAGTAGAATATAAAATTTAAGAAAGAAAAACAACCTGGAAACATATTACAAAGGAGTAAAAAATTTGAACGAGTTTCCTCATTGTCGCGATTTCTGCGCATGTATTAATAGCGGGAAGGCGAATGCAATTATACTATTATGTTGATTACTAACATTTTTTTGCGGCAAACAATTACATTATATGTTGTTTTCTATTGGTATCGGAACACTTACTATTGAAATTCTATAAAGCTTTGCTCAAGTTTGTTAATTCAAAGATAGTATCAGTAATATAGCGGATACTCGTAATGCATTGCAAATCAGATAGGGGAAAGCAAATTGTCACGTATGGTTAAATCGTGAGCAAAATAGTCGCCAATATCAATAAGACTTTACTTTCAATCTTCTGTCATTGAAATCTTAGTGTCTAAAAGGAAAATGTTTTTATTTGCTTACTTTAAACTGTGATGTTAAGTGTGTTTCTTCGTTTATTTATAATAAAACCTAATAACAATTGGAAATATTGACCTTCTTCATACAAGAAGGTGAACAGTTAGATAGGTGCATTACATCGTGCGGTTTCAGTTCGCAGCTGTGATATAATTCAGGTTTATGTACTGTGGGACAACTCTGATATACGAGTTTTTGTGGTGCAAAGCAACACGTGCATACAATAACTGGAACCTGTTTGATCCGATTGTAAGTTGGTCATAATGATTCGTTTACCGACTAGCCCGCTGACCACTCACTGGTGGGAAATAGACATCCACTTTCGACATAAGTAATCCGTTTAACGTAAACATTAACGACTTATAAATACTATCATCAATGTACCTCAAGTACGAGCTATGCGATAAACTGTATTGGTAGAGTTAAAATTATTCTTATTACGAAATAATTTAGTTGCTTTAACATTATACAAATAATAAAAGAAAAACTTACTATCTATTGAGCGTAACATCCAAAATGTGCAGTGTAAGAACTTTATTTTCTAAAATGTTTGTTGGTTTATAAGTAAGACAACAATCCACCCAAATGGTATTTATTCACAGCTAAGTTTGAACCAATCCATAGGGAAAGTATTAGAAGGTCACGTATTGGAAAACAGATATTAAAATAACACTAGCGAATTTTTCGTCGGCGGGAGGGAAACGACCGGGCAATACGTATTGCCCCGCGGTAGGAGTTGGCGAAACTGACGTACGCAGCGCGCAAGCGCCGCCAAGGTATTGTTAAAAGTTACTTTTACTTATAATACTTGCTGTTCTAGGCAGCTAGAGACCTCGTCCGTTTCGCCCGCGCACGCGTCGGAACTCCACTTCTTTATATTCTTCTAAAAAAAAAAAACACAGGTCCCACTCGAGTTTTACTAGAACATTTTTCTCTTTATACCTTTATTTGTCTTTATATGTTATATTTGTTTGTTTAATTACACATTTAAGGAAATATACTGTTATGGTTTGCATTTGAATTTTGTTTAAATATATCGTCTGTAATTTGTGAAATTTCTATAATCACACTACTATTATAAATGCGAAAGTTTATGTACGTACGTATGTATGGATTTCGCTGGACGAATTTCGATGACATTTAGTATATAAACAGATAGATAATGACTTGGAATAACACGTCGGATTCTGCTAACTTACTATAAACAAAACAACACAAATTCTCCTCCCTATTTTGTTCTCGTCATTCTTTTTTCCCGAGTAAAAATAACTAATTATGTTAACATGCACAATGTATGGTACTCGTATCCCTGTGTTAATTTTTCTGGGATTGGTTTATATATTGGCTTAAAAAAGTATAGGAGAGCAATACAGACAAACTTATTCGATTTTATTAGTATATAAGTAAGGATAAGGATAAACCTTTAAAGTACAAAGCATGGTTCTTTCTATAAATTATGCTTCTACAGTTAGTATTTTTATACCAATAACAATTCTTCAAAAGATTTCAAAATTTTAACACTCAAAAGTACCTAAACAAACTTAAAAATACTATTAGAGAATCGAACCCTTAAGTCAGAGATAATAATTATAGTCACTTCAATTCAACCAAAGAAACTAAAGTGTTGATTAACCTCTAGAAAGAATAATACACGTCGATGTTTATATAAAATTTTACATTTTTTATTTACTTTACATAGACATCGTAGAGCTGAAACAAATAAACTCCCCTTTTTTGCTATGGCGGCTAATAAATGTATCATTAACGTAAATGAAATCTAAATCCATGTAATACGAACTTTCATTTCACTGGGATATTTTCAAATAATCACATATTCCGCGAGGATTAGGTATTATTTTTGGTATTTATAGCATAAATGCTTATATTATGATACTAATAAGTTTTTATTTAAATAACATAGATGGATACTATTGGTATTATTTTTCCTTGTTTGTGTTTTCTGTTTTATTTGGAAAAAGGTAGCCTAAATAAATCCTTTACTCGTCAGTAAAAGACGGAAAGATATTTTTGATGGTTCTTTAACCTTCATACTGTTAAATAATATATTGAAGCTATTTTTAAATCCAAGCTGACATTTTAATTTGAATGATCTGTGCAGTTTTTTTATTTTAATTTTCACTTAGTGTAGTACCTATTACATGATGCGATCCGTACAACTTGTAATGGAAGTCCATGCATTAAACACTTTAATAGTTAGAACAATGCTGTAGATTGTTATTACATTATTACAAAATTGCATAAAGCTTTCTACTTTTGTTTGTATTACTTCTAAAGTTTTGTAATATATGTATGTTGTATGCTTATAAATATACGTACATACAAAATAAATCTTTGTGGAAATATATATTGCTCAAGATGTTTTTCTTTAAATCAACTATAATGAATAACAATTATTACGCAACGAGTGTGTTACTAACAAGAAAATCATGGACATGTCAAATATTTAAACAAAAGCATTCATGTATACTTTTATTAAATACCACAAATCTTACTACCATATAAAGGCGAAAGTTTGGATGGATAGACGTTTCTTACTCAATAACGTTAGAACGGCTAAACGGATCTGGATGCAATTTGGCACAATGATAGATTATCGTATGAAAAAAATCGTCTTTTTATCCCGGAAAAATGCACGGTCCGTGGTATAGATATGTTTTTTTTTCACTAGAGCCGAATCCTAGTGTTATATAAAAAGAATATAGTAGTATATAATAAGAAATAAATACAAGACACATCATAAACATCTTCATTATTTATTTATTTTTATAGTAACTTTTTCAGCCTATCTTAATTTTTTATTATGGGATCTAAGAAATTCGAATTTCTCTTTGAAATAAAACGAAATCATTCGGTTAAAATATAAAGTAAATGGTAGAGAAGGATGTGTGTAAAGTTTTTACGGAATAAAAACTACTTAAGTTATGTTTCAGCTACTAAATTTTTCTCTTTTGAAGTGCTGTGAAAGAATTTATTTAATTGTCTAGCAGCATCTCTTAAGTTTTCTTAGGAACTATCACTTTTGTATAGATCACAAACTGTCATCGTTAAATTAAAAGAAACTTTAGAGTTACACTGAAACCTAAATAAATCTAACTAAATAAAACAAAATGCTAAAAAGCCAAACAATTAAGTACTTTCGGATGGCCTCAAATTGATAATTTTACTTTTACTCACATATGGTCGAAACCTTGATATCATTCTTTATTATTAGTGTACAACGATAAACCTCTTACAATAAAATATATTATTATGGGCGTCAATAAAATAAAAAAATTAAAAGAAACTCAAGCCAAAGCGACCTTGATACATAATATTTGACGGGTCTCAAGTTGACCGGTCTCCGGTTACAAGCGAAATGCCAGTGTCGTATGTAAACTAGTAAATGGATTACAAAACAATGTTATTTTTATAGTTTTACCCGCTAAGTTGACCTTCCTCTTCGTAGATATTTTAATTACACTCAGACGACACGTAAACTTTATCTATCAAAATTAAAGTGTCAATTGTTTTCATTTTAAATGAAATCTTAGTCACGTCCCTAAATAGCTTTTTGAAATAGATATTGATTTATTAGGATAGAAAATTGAATTAGGCCTACAAAAATTACATTAGTGTGAAAAATTACACATATTTATTAAAAGCCATTTATTATTTGAACTTTCCGCGAATTTAGAGTGAACCTAGAGTAAACTTAGCTATTAACTGAAAATTGAAACTTGTCGAACTTCTCATGCACATCACAAAATAATCTTCATTACAAAGATTATAAAAATAACCAAATACAAAATAATAGTACGGTACGTAGCCAACAATAGGAGACGCTGGAAATCGTGATAACGGGTTCTTGCCGGCATCAGAAGAAATACATATTTAAATAGTTTGCTTACAAAAGTATGGGATTTCTGCTGAAAAAATAGTTGAATTTTTAGTATTATGATAGAATATAATAGTTACAATACAATTGTAAATAAAAAATAAATTGTTATACATGCGTGCACGGTGCACGGTAGCTATAGTCAAAAGCTAGTGCTTTTTAATATTTCTAAACCGAAGAAAAATCATTATTAGGAGATTACCTAAAAACTTCATGTATATTTTTATCGAATATTTTAATTTTATGAGATAAGGTTTTTGTTAATGCGTTAGCTTTTTTAGGTAAGAAAAAAGTGACTTTGAGCTTTTATACGTTCAAGTATACGAGTATATAATTGTTAGTCAATTTAATTTACATACATATGTATACAAATATTTGATATTTCTACTAAAGTATTTTAAAGAAATCTCAGCCCTGTGTGTTATGTATATGTAAGTATATATTTTTTAGTTAATCATCAAACTTAATACTATCCGAGGAGTTAATCTGAATATTTTGTTTTAAATAATTTATATAAAATGACATTCATCTACACTTATGCAAATAGTAAGAAGGTAACATATGACACGCACAGATATTCTTTAAAATGATCCGTTGACATATTTTTTTTAAGTGGGACTTTAAATAATAATCAAAGGCATCATCTACGTTTAAGCAATGGTATACTCTCATTTTAATACATCTCTACATTATTGTTCTGTATTCAGCTCTTTTTAACATCCCACTGTTGGGCATGAGCTTCCCGTCAATACGAGGGGGATCAGGCCATAGTCCACTACGCTGGCCAAATGCGGGTTGGCCTACTACTACTACACATGTCTTTCGAAAACATACTAAGTTCTCTCGGACATTAAGGTTTCCTCACGACGTTTTCCTTTAACGTAGGGCAAGTGGTAATCACGTTGGAAATGATTCGCACATGTACATAGATATCAGAGATGCGAGACCCGGGATTTAAACCCGTTTCACATTATTATATTACACATACACAACATATTAACTCGATACCTCACATGAGCCTATTTCTTCCTCTAGGTCTTATTATATTTGTGTACTAAATTTCATCCAAATTCTTTTAGCCGTTTTAACGTGAAAGAGTGACCAACATACACACAGAAACTTTCGCATTTTATATCGCATACATATATTCAAATATTAGTTATCATTATGCATTTATACTAAAGTTCTAAAATTATTTATATTGTAAAAATAAGTAATTTATAAAAACATTTATTATAAAACTAGCATTGCCCGCGGCATTGCCTGCTAGTTGATTTATGCGTATCCAGAATGTGTCATCTTCACTTCACTTCAGTTCCCCCATGTCAGTAATAACATAGGATTTTCATATAAACTTACGAAAGCCTTTATACCCCCTTAAATTTGATCTTATCGCAAAACTCCTCCTTACAATGTTCACTGTACAATAATTGATTTTCTGTTTTACTAGTTGTTTACAAGAACGAGATATTATTTATTTTTCCAACTGCAGATAGTAGAGTCAATTATATCTATACTAATACTAGCTGACCCGGCAAACGTTGTTTTGCCATATAAATAATTTCTTATTACTAAAATGGCTATTAAAAAATAAGGGTTGATCGTAGAAGGGTGAAAATTGAGGATTGTATGTATTTTTGTATGTTGTATCATAAAAAAATAGAAATTAAAAATTTTGTCTAAAAAATAAAAAAATAAATTCTGGGGTGGACTACCCCTAACATTTAGGGGGATGAAAAATAGATGTTGGCCGATTCTCATAGATACCGGATAAGCACAAAAAATTTCATCAAAATCGGTCAAGCCGTTTCGGAGGAGTATGGCAACGAAAACTGTGACACGAGAATTTTATATATTATAAGATTATAAAGAGGTAAAGTTTGTGAGTTTGTGAGGTCGTAGGGGGTAATCTTTGGATCTACAGAACCGATTTAGATGAAATTTAGTAAGAAGATAGTTTGAGACCCTCGAAAGGATATAGGATACTTTTTATCTCGGAAATCATCCTTTAAGGGGTTGAAAATGGGTATGAAAGTTTGTATGGGGAATCAACCTAGGGACGGACCCGAGCGAAACGAGGGTGAGTCGCTAATGTATAAATAAGTTTATTATTAAATATTATCTATACATATAATAAAAGTGTAACTGATCGTTGTTTGTACATAATATTTGAGAAAAACTATTATTTGGGGTCTTCATCAACGCAATAAAATCCAAAACAATGATTTTTAAATTTTTTGTCTGTTTGTTTGTGTGTTTGTGCGCACTAATCTTAGAAATGGCTCAACCGATTTGGGTGCGGTTTTCACTAACGTATTATGGTAAGCTTCACTTAATATTTAGTATTTGTTTTATATCAATCGGTTTATAAATAAAAAAGTTAGGTCAATTTAAGGAATCACCTAGCTAGCTGCTAATATATTGTAATATATAGTCTATCTACTCCATACTAACCGTTAAAACATACCTATTATAGCTAATTAGTTTCTTATATTTTTTTAAGATGAAAAAAAAATATCATTGAGATAGTGTCAAGGCCTTATCTGTGACTTTTCTTCTAAAATTTAAATTGCTATTGATAATTATTATACTATAGATTGATCAGTTTTTATAGAATAAAAAATACCCAATAAAAATACATTCTTTTTACTTATTTGTATTTTAACAGTGACATCTACTGACACTTCGCGATACTACGACTCTACCTTTTACTTCAATGTTATTGCTATGTTCATTTCAAGTTTTATCTTTTCGCCACACTCAAGACTTCTTTGTATAGATTAAAAGATGTCGCTTTATTTATGTTAAATTGTATGCTATTCATATTTTCACTGAAATAGTAGCACCATGGTTATTTGTAATTCTGGTTTTATTCCTCATACAAAAAATCGTGATACTTTTTGTTTCATGGAAACAGTAGTATTACAATACAAAACTCTGGGTAGACTAGTTCAATTTTAAAATTAATTGTTCGTTAATATAAAATAATAATGTCTGTATTGAATTTCGTCGAATCCTTTATTTCATTTAAAATTCATGTAAAATAAATCTTCCTGATTGCTAAATTTATTATTTAAACTCATTTTAGCTGAATTTATTAATATGACTATACTAAAGTACAGAAGGAAGACAATTATTGAAAATATTATTTAATTCAATATAAAAAACTATATAAAAAAACGTGAAATTTAATATAAGCCAGTCTAGGATCAATATATTTGGTTTGGAATAGAAATAAGTTTTATTTCTTTTAAGTGGAACATGACGTTGAACGAGTAAGTGACAAACTAGATTGTTAAAAGTTATAACATTACTTATCTGTTGGCAAAGGAAAATTCTGCTTTACTTAAACAGAAAAATATATAGTTTACTTTTGTGATTTAAATTTTGATGCATACCTACCTTTCTATGGTAAAATGATTTAAATTTTATATAACAAATATTTAGATATCTATACAATATTTAACGATGCTTACAATGTTATTAGTAATAGTTAATTAATTATATGATTACCAAATGAAGTGAAAGCGAATTAGTGATCTGTCCTTTTTTGACAACATTTATTCTACGAGATACACTTAATATTCTCCGATAAAAAATAGTTTATAGAATTTTCCGACTTTCTACTTCTACCTATCTCTACATAGAATCCATTATCTCGTTGTTGAGTGAAAGAAGAACCCACCTTGGTATTAGTGGTAATTTTTTTCGTGTGGTTTTCTCCCTACTAATCCACAATAGTCAGTGGGTTGCTCTGCTACCAAAGAAGTAACAGGAGCAGCTCGGATGACACATTAACGATAAGATCATTTAAGTCATCACTTAAAAAGGCGAAATGAAACGAATGAAACGAATGAAAGTGACTAAGTTTGCATGACAAAATTTTTTTTAGGGACCACTTTTAAATATATCTGTATAACTTCAAATCTTGTAAAATATATTACCAAATACAATATCAATTTATAAAGCGGAAAGTAAAAGTTCAGCGAAGCGAGTGTGAGTGATCGATCATCTTTGGAAACAAGTTTGATGAAAGAATTTTATATTAAATTCTTTCAAAATGGATTTTGTATAAAGTTACTTTACTACATATTCAGTGACAATAGCCTGTGCTATTTCATATTTTTTTTTTCATTTTATGACCACGAAACTTTAGTGGATGCCCTGTGGTAAAATTAAAGTTTTTGTTATGAAAAAATTGTCAAATTAATATAACTAGTGATCGCCGCGTAGTTGAAAATCATCTATAATTCATTAAGTTATATATTTATTGTCTTGCGTATATTACAATATTAATCTATTCTCAATTTGACTACAGACTTTAACAATAAACAAAAGAGTATATATGCGTGTGTGTGTCAAATACCTAGTAGTGTGTGTAATGTTTTTTTTATTGATTCGATGTATTTTTTATGCATAATTTCAAAAAAAATATTAGCATTCTGCACTCCTTCTCTATATAAACTATAAGTGTAGGAAATGTCGTACAGGAGTACGTGCGCTCAATTTTCGTAAAAAGGGGTACAAAATTTTTGCTTCACGTATTAATATATATAATTAAATTAAAAACAAAAAAGTAAAATGTAGCCAGTAATCACAAGAACACTTGAATGTCAATGTACAAGAATTAGTACTCGTGATGGTTCATTTTAATATAAAGTATACATACGTTATATATCTGAATTTCCTTTATATACTTTTTAATGATGGATAAATTGCATTTGAATAAATACACACAGAAATAATAGACATAACTTATCAAACTTTATATTAGTCTTCAGAAAAAATACCAATTATATACTTAGCAAATTTTTCTTCTTGACTTTTTTCTTATACAAACATAACCTGTATATACTAAAGTATACAATACTTACCGAGTGGAATAGTAATAAGACGCTCCAAGCTCTATTACTTCGTGGAATCGCAATAGCGTTTGTTTGCGTGGAAAATAATCCAGGTCTGAAAAAGATCTCAATAAACATCTAGTTTATAGCTAGTTAGTCTAGGTAGCATTCTTTAAAATTACTATAAATCAAACATTTAAAAAGTCCATAACACAATAATCTATTTATGGAGGTTATTTCAATGAGACTAAACACGATATCTCTGCAGTATTTGAGTAAAGAGTTGAGTATCTTGCAGATTCCAGGTATCATTGCAATGTCATGAAAGTAACGGGATACCAAGTTTCGAATCAATTGGATCTGTGGAATTTGTTTAAATTCTTTTACGGTTTAGAAAAGACCTGATAGCTTGCAAATGGCCGATCGGATTTTCTTGATTTAAGCTAAAAACACTCTCGATCAGATAACCTTTCAAAAAAAAAAAAAACTATATTGAAATCTGTTCAATACACAAATTAAACATATAATTCCCCTCTTTTTGCATCGAGGATTAGTTGAAGTTGGAAGTTACTTTAACTTATATTATTTTCACGTCATAACTATCACGTAAAAATTCAGATGAAGCAGAAGAAATACCCAAAACTTGCTTTACATTTTAGTGTTAATATTCAGGAATAATAAAAGATTTATAGTCAAATGCAAATTCAGTGGTTTTGGCTAACCGTCATTTCGATTCTGTTTACAATGTCAACGTTTTAAGCTAGCAAAATCACCACAATTGTGTTGGTTGTTGTTAAGCATATAATCATGCTACTGGAAGGAATTTCCAATTCAAAAGAATTATTTGCCATCGTTAACGATTCAAAAATTGACATTCAGTTTGTTAACTTGGGATACAAGATGTCATAAAAGTTAACGATGTCTAAGTAACGAGAAATCATCAAGTTAATACATATCGAAATCTATTCAATCGTTTTTTTTGTAACTTCTTGTACCTCTTGATCTCTTTTTTTTTGTAATATAAAAATGCCTTTGCCTTCAGAATGAGGGCAGAACGTAACAAACAAATAAAGTTTATTTGCCGGTGATAGCTTCCTCGAGGACTTTCAATTATTACCGGACATTTAATTTAAATGTATAAATTGGTTTAGAAGTGCTTGTAAAAGTCTGTTTGAATAAGAAAAAGGGGAAGAGTTTTCATTTCAAACTGATACTTGTGGAGATTAATATGACTCCCGTAAAAACTTTATGCAGCCCGATGTCCCCTAAGTACTTTATGTCATAAAATCTTTAAAAAGAATTTTAAGGAAGTGGCTATATAGTTTCTAGCGACATATCATGGCACATAGGTAGTGTAGATGTTATCTACAAACTTCTTTATATTTTCTTACTTTACTTATTAATATTACATGTACAAAGTAATAATTTGCCCTTGCGAAATTTTGATATTTGAAAATTTTTATATTTAGTTATTACAATTTTTGAAGTTACACTTCTATTGGCACGTTTGGAAAAATTATGAGAGTAAAATTTTTACGATGCGCATGCACACCGACAGACAAAAAGCGACATGATGAAGTTGGCTGACAACTGTCACTCCAGTTCCCGTGAAAACTATATTCAAAGTAGTTTCTCAAATATTCCTTATACAAACAGAGAGTACCTATATCATTCCTTTTACAAACAGAGAGTTGTGATATACGGGATAAAATATTTAGCTATTTTTGTTTTCTTACGCCAAAGAAGTATAACTTCTTACGTGCGTAGATAAGTACACACTTACAGTACACACACACACACCTATTTTTATTCTACAGCAAAGTGCGTGCCAATGGTTGCATTCTGTCTTGCGTATTATTTTAACTACCTACGAGTACTGCATAACAAATTTACGTTTCTTCAAGGTACAAATCTGTCCTCAACTGGCACGTCTTGAACAATAGGAATAAAATAACGCATAATAACGTATTTATTACGTATGCTAATATGCTACTCTAAGTCAAGAAGGTACTATAAAAAGCTGTCTTAACATAATAACCAGACAAAGTTATTGTACATTTCCACATGCCATCAATCCACATACAATACTCGTAGTTTAGCATATACGAGGTGCTTCCGGTGATCCTCAGAAAAGAGCAAATATATATTTATGTATGTACTAGCGACTCACCCTCGCTTCGCTCAGGTTTATAATAGGAATAAATATTTTTTTAATTTTTTTTCGAGTATTTTTCAGATGTTTTAATAGTTATTATACAATCAGTAGTTTTTGTCTACTAAGCTATATAAGTTACTATATTTTTTTAACTATCCTACGGGAACTCTTTAATTTTCCGGGATAAAAATTATCTAAGATTTTGTTGACCGGGGATATATTACTATACAAAATTTCATTTAAATCGGTCCAATAGTTTCGGAATTTGGCCCGTACAAACAGACAAACAGACAGAGAAACAAAAAATTTGAAAAAATCTGGATTTGTTCTATTTCTCTTCTTACATCTCCCTGACTCGGTTTTTAGCATTTTTTTTCTATGTACAGATATTCGACCTCTACAGTCTTATTATACGTTTAGTATAAATATTTCAATTTTTCAAATATTTTTAGCCATGCCTGGCTTAATAATAAGGCTACGGTATCTCCTACCTGCATTACATAATGACTAAAAGGGGCTTCGGCGGGGAAGGCAACCCACAGCAGATATGCTACTGGATTTGGCGGACCCGGCGAAGTAGAAGGCAAGGTGGATGGCCATGAGGGCGGCGGTAGTCTGTATAGCTGCTACCGACGGCCAGACACATCATCCGACCCCTTCTCTAGTCGTAGCGGTCTACCGTTCCACTAGATCAAGAAGGAGGAGGACGAGTGTGTGCACCTGCGTTTGCGCGCACGCTTGTGCACCTAAATATCTCCTGCGCATTTGACCGCTTCCGAATACTGGACTCCGAAGACGAAAAGTCCTGTGGCGATAGGATAAGGTAGAGAGGTCTGGTCTGATGCAACCGGGCTTTGTCCGAGTCCTGCACATAGGCGGCCCCAGGGGTGTTGTACTACACCGTGGTCGCTTTTGCACTGCAAATTGGGAATGACAGTGTGAATTCGGCAGCACCTGGAATGACAAAGCAGCCCTATTTAGGGAGGCACTGCTTTCCTCGCTCAGCCGAGGAGGGGGCTAGAAAAGGTGCCCTAAAAATTGTTCATTCCCACTCGAAAGATGGAAGTAACCGCGGCTGCCATCGCATCCCCTTATACGTGGTCGAAAACTAAAGAATAAAAATAACATGCAAACATCTGTCATGACGTTTGGCGCGTGGAACGTGAGAACACTGCTTGACCTAGATGGCACTGCTTGTCCTGAACGCAAAACTGCCATAGTAGCGCGGGAACTTCGTCGCTATAACGTGGATGTGGCTGCTCTCAGTGAAACACATCTTGCCGACGAAGGGGAGTTGGTAGAAAACGGAGGCGGCTACACTTTCTTTTGGAAAGGTACTGCATCGTCTGAACCAAGACGTTCAGGAGTTGGTTTTGCCATCAAAAACCATCTAGTCAAGCGACTCGGGGAGTACCCCTTGCATATCTCAGACCGCGTTACCACATTGCGCCTTCACCTGGACAAAGACAATTACCTTAATGTCATCAGTGTCTATGCACCTACATTAGACAAGTCTGATGACATAAAGGACAGGTTCTATGAAGAACTTTCCCACTGTCTAGACAGCATTCGCCCCCAAGAACAAATATTACTGTTAGACGACTTTAATGCCAGAGTTGGACGAGACTATGAGGCTTGGCCTAGAGTCTTGGGCAGACACGGAGTTGGCAACGTGAACCAAAATGGTCAGTTGCTACTCAATCTTTGTGCTCAATGTCAACTTGCGGTTACTAACACTATGTTCAGACTTCCAGCTAAGTACAAGACCACGTGGATGCACCCGCGATCTAAACACTGGCATCTTATCGACTATGCTGTCGTAAGACAAAGAGACGTTAGTCAGGTCCAAATCACCCGCGTTATGCGTGGTGCCCATTGTTGGACTGACCATAGGCTAGTTGTCACTAAGCTGCGACTCCGCCTGCGTCGTCCTCGTCGATCCATAACAAAAAAGCCTGCGTTTATAAACGTGGATAGGCTGAAAGATCGTGAGGTAAGGCAGAGATATGTCAACGCCTTGACTGAAAAACTGTTGCCGGTTACGAAAGGGGCCGGAAATGTTGATGTTGACTGGGGGACCTTATGTTCTCATCTGTTAGATGCCGCTACTCTCACCTTGGGCTTAAAAGACCGACATAGGGAAGATTGGTATGATGAAAATAATGAGGTCCTCACGACAGCAATCAGCAAACACCGAGAGCTCTTGCGACAGCATGGGCTGTGAGGTTTGGACATTGCGGTGATCAAAACAAGTGACCAGGAACTGCGCAAGCTGTCTCGTAAAGTCAAAGACAAGTGGTGGCAGGACAAAGCTTGTCGCATACAGTGGCTTGCAGACTCAAACCAGCTTGGGGAGTTTTATTGCGAGATTCGTAAGCTAATTGGTACCTCCTACAGAGTCAGAGTACCTCTTAGGTCCTCAAACGGTGAGCATCTCTTGACAAGTAAGGAGGATGTACATAATCGTTGGGCAAAATACTTCGACACATTGCTCAATGTAGATCGATCAGCCGATCTACGTCATATTAGTTTATTGGCTCAACTTCCTCTTGCTACCGAGCTAGGCGAGCCGTTGTCGCGCGATGAAGTTGTTACTGCCATCAGACAGCAACAGAACAATCGGGCGGTTGGTATTGATCGTATGCCGGCAGAGTTGCTGAGACATGGCGGTAAGGAATTGCATACGTTGGTATGGGAGCATTTTGTTCGTATGTGGGAAGAGGAGAAAGTCCCGGATACTTTTAAAGTATCTAGCATAATTGCCCTCTATAAGAACAAAGGCGACCGTTCCGATTGCGCTTCCCATCGAGGTATTTCCCTTTTGTAGGCCCCCGGTAAGGTCTTTGCCAGAGTTCTTTTAAACCGTCTGAGGGGTTTGTCTGAAAGGATTCTACCGGAGACCCAGTTTGGCTTCCGTCCTGACCGAGGCACATGCGAGGCAATCTTTTCCGTCCGGCAAGTGCAAGAAAAAAGCAGAGAGCAAGGTCGTCATCTATACCTTTGCTTTGTCGACTTGGAAAAAGCTTTTGATAGTGTGCCTCGGGAAGCCCTATGGTTAGTGCTGCAAAAGCTGGGGTGCTTGGAGAAGTTTGTGAGACTTTTAAGACTCCTGCACGACGATATGCAGTGCTGCGTCGCGCTAGACGGTGAACAGTCAGAGTTTTTCTCCGTTACCTGTGGGGTAAAACAAGGGTGTGTTTTAGCACCCACACTGTTCGCGTTGTACTTTGCAGTAGTAGTCCGGGAAGTTTTGCAAACTTCGGCTGAAGGTATCCGCATCCGCTTTCGCACAAAAGGGAGTCTTTTCAATTTGGCCAGATTGAAAGCGTGTAGCAAAGTGTCCTACGCCATGATCACAGAGATCATGTATGCCGATGACCTTTGCTTTTTAGCGGAAACCCCAGGTGGACTTCAAGAGCTGATGTCGTATTTTCATCAGGCTTGCTGCAAGTTTGGCCTAAAGATTAATGTCGAAAAGACAGAGGTGATGTCCATTGACATCCATGGTCATGAAGCACTATCAATAAAGCTTGGTGAGGATGTGCTTCAGCAAGTTGATAAGTTCTGCTATCTGGGGAGCACTATAACATCTAAGTGTGACCTTGATGCTGAGATCAATAGTAGGATCGGTGCTGCTGCAGCAGCATTCGGGAAACTGCGTTCCAAGGTCTTCTGCTCACACGACTTGAAACTTGCCACTAAGATATCCGTTTACATGGCGATAGTACTGCCAAACCTCCTATATTCCTCTGAGACGTGGTGCGTGTACCATCATCACATTCGCACGCTTGACAGGTTCCACCTTAAATGCCTGCGTACTATCATGAAGATCAGCTGGTCTGATCGAGTGCGAAATACCGAAGTTCTGCGTCGTGCCAATGTCGGTGGCATTGAGTCATACCTTATGCGTCGCCAGCTTCGGTGGTGTGGACACGTCTCGCGAATGTCGGAGGATCGAGTGGCGAAGCGCATCTTTTATTCTGAACTGCAGGAGGGCAAGCGAAAACTAGGCGGCCAACTCCTCAGATATAAAGATGTTCTGAAGCGTCATATGAAAAGATGCAATATTGAACCCTCGAAGTGGGAAGGATTGGCGGCACAGCGTCCTGAATGGCGTAGCCTAATTCTGAGGCAGGTTCGTGTCTTCGAGGATCAGCGCAAAACTGACCTCGATGCTAAGCGCGACGACTTAAAGGCTCGACCACCTGCAGCCATTCAATACAATTATGTCGATGGTAAACTCACGTGCGCCCGATGTGCACGGGGGTTCACTAAGAAGATTGGCTATATTAGCCATCTGCGTGCACATCAACGCCGAGCTGACTAGGAGTCGAAGTGGTCGCCAGGACCGAAAACGGTCGGACCAATCATCATCATAAATATTTCAGAGATAAGATATTTTCTCGCAGTAAAAAGTATCCTATATATTGACCCGGATAACCAGCTATCATCATATCAAGTTTCATCAAAATCTATCCCGTGATGCGGTAACAGACAGACAGACAAGAATACAAAAAATCTAAAAACTATAGATTCAGCCTCTGTATCGATAATAATGTCTATTTCAATAATATTTTCCAAAAAATATTTAATGTACAGATTCGGCTTAGTTACAATTTTATTTAATGTAAAGGTATGTGTATAATGTGTCAGTAAATTTCAATACTGACTTGGATAACCATTAACTTAGCATTTTTGTAACTCAAACTAATTTGGGTAAACAATGATGGCAAATTATAATGGACATTGACTAGACTGGTGTTTTCTTTATTAATAGAATCTAGATTTTCTATTTTAATAGAATCTAGTTTAACCATATTAATATAATGAATATGTACAGTAAATTAAAACGCACATTTAAAAAGATTTAATAAAAATGTTTATGCTGCATTATATGCATATTATGTTATTTAGTACATTCTGTGTATTATTTTTGGGAGCGTTATATGTAATTTTGTTAAAACGTTTCGAAGAGACGATAGCATGATATCTGAAAATGTTCAAGGAAATTAATATTACCAGCATAAGTAGATTTGGTAGCTTTTCCCTCATGACTTACTATATGAAATTTTAAGCAGGTACAAATTGAATACCTATGAGTGGAGGTACAAACAAGGAAATAAACGCATCTGAAAATTTCACGAGGATACTGATTATGACTTCAGGGTAAGACTTTCCATATTAATTAATTCAAGTTGACTTGTTATGTAAACCTTTTTTAATATTTTACTCATTAATCTATTATATTATTGACCGAACGAAAAGATATTCCATTTGTTGTTAGTTGTAACGTACAAAAAAAATGGCTTATAGGCTTTTTTTACTAATAAAAGCCTCTAATACAACAAGTAATATTAAATAATGTTGTCGGAAAATATGTATTAACTGACTTCTTTGCACATTCTTTTTGCTTTCCCTAAGGAAGTCTTTTTAAAATCATTATTTGGATAAAATGAGGATTGTAAAGATGTAATACCTATATAATATATGTTTTTCTAACTTTACTTGAAACTTAGCATTACTGTTCTTAGACACAATTTATAAAACACATTTTAGAATATTAGTTAAGACTTCTTGACGTATGTACCTTATCTTAAAAGATATTTATTTTTTAAGATAAGATACATATGTATAAGGTTTAAAAAAATTTGCGAAAAGTTCTAAGTCAATTTTTTTTGTAGGTATTATCTTTAATTACGTGTAAGACGTTCGTTTAAGACGTCCATTATGAAATTTGTGAGAATATATAAAAAAAAATTGTGAGAGTCAATTGCATCCAGCCCTTTTTTAACGTCTCACTGCTGAGCACGGGTCTCCTCCACCCTGGCCAAGTGCAGGACTTCACATGTCTTTCGAAAACTTGCTAGGTTTTCTCGGTTTTCTCAGACATGCTTGTTTCCTCACGATGTTTTCCTTTACCATAAGGCAAGTAGTAATGATATTGAAAATGACTCGCATATGAAAATATCAGATGTGCGAGAAATATCACTACGCTACCACTGCCTACTGGGCTCTACCACTGCCTAAATAATATCCCATAAACTACCTATTAGTTTTACTATAAGTTTGAATTGAATGTGTGTATTCAGTTAGTTGATGGAAGTACTCTAACTACTAATACTTTAACGAATGTTATGTTGTTGGTAAATTTAATAAAGAAAGAAAATACATAGATGATAAATTTTGTACGATGTTTACAAGTTACAAAGTTTGGATTTCGATGTTTTTTTGTATATATATAAATCCGCGAAGAAATTCGAAAAGATACTTTTATTTAAAACTAGCAGAACCCGCGGCTTCGCCCGCGACCAAACTGCGAAAAAAAAACTTTTTGGCAATACATACTTTATTACTTGCAAAAATATGTATGTAGGTATAAGATGTTAAGCGTATATTCTGTAAATAAATTAACTCTACTTTATATCCCACACTTGAGTCATGTTACCTACTCTATTTAAATATATTCAACAACTCAGACTTCACCGCCCAGTTTCACCCACTTAGGGACTGAATTTAAAAAATCTACAGTACATGTTTATTTAATTGTATTGAAGTGCATTAATACCAAGTTTCAAGTAATTCGGATCATAAACATTTTTTTCCTTATATAAACAGCACAACCTCCTTTTATACTTTTAAGGGATGAATTTCGAATAAATTATATTTGTATTGTTTTAGTTTTCATTTTAAAGGTAAATACCATTTTCCGTGCATCAATTACAGAGTTTCATACAAACTTTCATTCCTTATTTGACAGCCTTATGGGATGAATTTCAAAAAATGCTAAAATACGTATTTATTTAATTGTATTGAAGAGCAATAATATTAAGTTTCAAGTAATTCTGATTATAAATAATTGTTTGCCCATATAAACTTTATCACCCCTTTGTACCCTTTTAAGGGATGAATTTTGAAAAAATCTAATACACATATTTCTTATTTTTTATTTTAAAGCTAAATACCAATTTCCGTGCATTTCGCGTTAAGAATGACAGGGTTTCATACAATCTTTTATTCCCTACTTTACCCCCTGAGGGAATGAATTTCGAAAAATCCTTTCTTAGCGGATGCCTACATTGTATAAGGAATATGTCTACCCAATTTCACGTTTCTACGACCAGCGGTTTAGGCTGTGCGTTGATCGATCAGTCAGTCAGTCAGGACAAAGCATTTTATGTATATATAGATGTCAAATACTTCCGTAAATGATTAGAAAGTATTCAATTCAATACAAACAATACAAATTATATTCTCTTCTATCGCGTTTAATACCAAGAAAGTCTAATAGTGTTATATAATTTAGGCACTTTTAGCGCGTTTTTGTTTAGGCTTTATTGTACATAGCGTGAGGTTTATATAAAGTACCTACATTAGTCACTAATGGCTTTTTTAGATTTTGTTACAATTTTTCTTTTCTTCTATTACACATTTTTCAAAAGGATTAACTAATCATTTTGTTTTTGCTATTATATCCATTACCATTTAGTTGTGATTAACGATCCGCGCTTTTTTCGCAATTTATTTTCATTTTTATTATCTGCTAAACTATAAAAGCTAATGGCATACTAAAGTAAAAACTTTATCTCTATTAAGTACTTGTAATGATGATAAGGTCTATTTTTATAAGAATTGATATTTTTTTGTTTCAAATAGATAGATGTATTTTATTTCATTCAAACAACATTACTTAGTTAAAGATAAAAATCCTCAACATTATTAAGTAAAAAATACTTTTTTTAAGCTTTTATGCAACTTTACGCATGAAAGCAAATTTTGTAGAGTTGTGTTTGCATTTTTGCCATACATTGTTTTCATTTATTTACAATCGTTTATGCAGCGCACGTTGGTAAAGCAACCAAGCAGCGTTTTGTTCCACTAATATATTTGTAGTTAAAGCTCAGCTTTAACTGCTAGGGTGATTTTTAATACACCAAAACCTTTCTGAAGAAATAGTTGTCGAGATTAACACGCACATTCGTACGATTATGACGAACGACGTTTTCTTTGTCTTTGTTTGTTTTTTTTTGTAATGTACGTACATCTAAATAGTATGTTATTATATATTATAGTACCAAAATGTTATCTGTAAATATCAATCAGTTTCACAAGTCAATTCTTACAAAAAAACCTGTACTCTTAGATAGTTAAAGTTTTCTTTCTCCTTGGGGACAGCAGAGTGAAGTGCAAATATCCTATGGCAAACTTTTGTTGTTTTGGTGTTGTTACTGTCACGATGATAAAGTTCATTCTTGATACCATATTTTAGTTAAATAGAATTTACTTCAAAGTTTAATGGATTTAGATAACAACAAAAACTATTGTCATGACTTTGCATCTTGCTGATTTACTATCGACAATTTGCATGTTTGTTTACACAACTCGTATGCAAACAGTTAAAAAGTAATAAAATTAGGAAAAACTAAAATAAAACACAGAGCTATTTCATATCTTTTTTGACTCTGCAATAAAACTGTAGTCATAATCATTAAGGCTACAAATGAATAGACAGTTACAGTGATGGAAAAAAAAACAAGTTTTCAAATGACACGTGAAGCCCGCTAAACCGTATTTTGCCAGCGTGGTGGGTTATGGCCTGATCCCCCTCGTATTAAAGGGAGGTACCAAACAATGGAATATTAAAATGGGCAGAATACGAATTAATATACGAATACAGTAGCGTAAACAAATTTTTCTTATAATATTAGTAGAAGTATCGATAAAACGAAAAATGCAATATTACTAAATTAAATAAGAGGTTTAAAGATGAACCTTTATGGCATCGCCAACCGCCGTTATTTTTTCAATTTTGTAGTGCACGATAAAATTGGTGTATACTAATCTGTAAAAGAAACACGGACAGTACCACGGACTATGCTAATATATAATAATAATAATTGACCAAAAATTTTCAAGTGATCCTTTTAAACATGTTAAAAAACATATAGGTAAGTACAATACTTTTAAAATTTATACGAACGAGAGTTTATAATATTGTATGACAGAAATAAACAAGAATATAAAATCTTTGGATCAAGAGACAAGAAAGAATCTTTACAAAGACACTTTGTTGTAATCTCATGTCGTTTCCATAAGACCATTTTCTTGAGGACTGGATATTTAGAATACTCAGTAATAAAATTTTAAATAAATCCATGTTTTTAGCTCAATGATTTGTTCAAGTCTTTTAGGTATATGTATTTCCAAGTTACTATATTAAAGATATGAAAGATAAATAGTCTCAGTACAAATGTTTAAATAAATATTCTACTCTATATTGAAATCATTTTTACATTTGTTGTTATATCAAAACAATAAAAATTACGTTTTATTGTCACTAACGTTATATGTAATGCCAAAGTAAGCCGAGATGTATAAAATAGACAAGATCTGTTAATTTGGGGTTAGAGCGTGCGAGGATATCGAGGCCGAGGTCTAAGTTACCCCCGTCGGATCGCGAGTGACGTCAGCCAGACCGGGCACGGATGAAAAACGCATGCGTTCGATACATCCCCCGCCTAGCCTAGTGGCATACCCGCTACTACTCGGGTGGCGCGCGGCCCAACCACTCGCTTACCGCCCGCAACTTACCCGCGCCGACGGCATAAACTTTCAGTTAAGTGCGTACCGTTTAAATGGACATGGATTAATAGTTTCTGTGACTTTAATTCTTGCTGGTTTTGGATTCTATGGATGTGTATGCTCAGGTAAGGATATTTGAATATATATAAATGTTATATAATATTAAATAAATGTTAATACTGTTAATAATATGAATATCTACATACCCACATGCCCTGTTCTATAGGTATCTCAATTTTTTAACTTAAAGCGTCATTTAATTACCTAAAATTATTATTGTATGAATGAGATGTTAGGTTATGAATTCCAATTAGTATGGATCTCAATTAATTAGGACTAGTATATAAGTATATTGCATATAAGGGTTGCGTAACCATACCAATATCAAATTCTCTGAACTAATAATGATCTAAGTGTCGGCGTTAAAGCCGATTATGTATAATTTGTCGACTTACTGTTGTACAGAGAAGTGTTATGAGTTAAGCTACTTAATTTCTGATGCTAATTAAGACTAAGTTCTTGATAAAATTAAATAATACATAGATGTTAATTCTACTCCGTTCATTTATGAGTTTTAACTGAAACAAAACGTATTCTAATTATAGTTTATGCATATTTTGTGAGTGAATAAGAAGTAGCCTATTATTTTTTAGTATTTTTTTAATGAGTATCTTATAAAATTGGTTTAGATGAGACTATATTTTCAAATTCCAGAAAGAAAAAATTGAATAAAAAGTTTTTAGAAAAAATGTCGTTTTATATTGGTCGGAAAAAGCGACGGGTGATAGAGCTTAGTTTAAATAAATAGTGATTATAATGAAGGTGATGGTTACTTGTATGTTACACTAAAATGATTTTGTAACTACACGCCTTACGCTTTAGTAGATATCTGCTAAAGCGTAAGGCCAATCTACATCTATATCGTTAACTTCAGAGGGAATGTAATTTTGCGCTTTTGATCTTTAGGAGTATAAATTAAATAGAAAATAACAGTCATTGTGCGTATTAATAATTAATATGCCCTCATTATTTTTTCCTAATGGTGCTTAAGTTTTAAGAACAAAAGTACTCTCGAGTGTTTGTCGACCTGTATTACGACTGTATTGTTTCCTGTTTGCGCGTATTTTTCTAGATCCTCTACATAGAGACAGAGGCCTTTACAGTTACTTCGTGCATGAGTTTCTAATTGTACAATGTTTATTTGTCTTGCTATGTGCTATTATTTTCATAAAAAACTCATGTAATTTGAATGATATTTCAAAAACTGACTTATTTTAATGAAAAGCCTATTTTTACAATCATGCCTCATTATGTAAAAATACTTATTAAGTTAATAAAAAGATAACTTGAATGCTTAAGTTAATTAATTCTTAATAAATCTATGAGGCCTCGCGCTTAAGTATATGAAGACTGTACCAACGCTTTATGCACATTTTCTCTCCGTCTTCCGTCTTCTTATCGGCTTTTGTTTGGAACATCTTAACACTTAAGTTTAGAATTTACTTTTAATAAGAGATACTGCTACGATATTAACGCTAAAATTAATCTCTGAAACTATTCGAAATGTCTTAATGATATTGAAACTCGATTCATAAACACCTATGAATTGATTAGTATCTATACTAATATTATAAAGAGGTAAAGTTTGTGAGTTTGTGATGTTGTACTGGAGTAATCTTTAGATCTACTGAACCAATTTAGATGGGTAAGAAGATAGTTTGAGACCCTGGGAAGGACATAGGATACTTTTTATTCCGGAAATCATCCCTTAAGGGGATGAAAATGGGCATGAAAGTTAGTATGGGGAATCAAGCTAAGGACGAACCCGAGCGAAGCGACGTTGAGTCGCTAGTAAGAAATATTTTTCAGTATTTTCGTTTTAATCAAAATAGAAAAATGTGAGAAGTTTTATTTACGGCTTGTTTTTAATAACAACTCTACATTACGCCCACTAAAATGTAGTTAATTTGTTTATTTTTAGCTTTCATATATAAAATTACAGGCGGGTGTATTTGGAGTATATTTTAAAAATAATTATCAATTATGAATCCTACGACACAAGACATAATTCGTTATAATATAAACATACATATATTTAGAATAAAAAGTAAAGCAAATCGTATTTGTTTTACCAAAAACTTTTCACATTACAATCCACCATTACTGAATTATTTAGTTAATTTAAAGGCAATCTAAAAATATCTTAATAAATATCATCTAGGATACACCGTTGCTTCCGGGAAATTAAGGTCGCCCAGAGTTACTAGAATTATATTTCTATTGAATGTTACATTATTGATTTGAGGAAAACGTAAAATGTATTATACGGGAAGGCACTTATCAAATTAGTGGCTTTTCAAGTCAAGCTGGTATGTAATAAATTTTCATAGATGATTAGGTTCAGGTTTTAAATGTTCCTTTATTGTATTCAGTCCTTTTTAATGTCCCACAGCTGGACAGTGGGCACGGGTCTTTCTTCAATACGAGGGTATCAGTCCAAAGTCCACAACGTTTTTTCGAAAACTTGCTAGGTTCTCTCGTACATGCAGGTTTCATCAGTTTGATATTTTCTTTATCGTAACAAAAGTGGTAACTATGTAGAAAATTATTTGCACATGAAAATATGAAACGTGCTAGACCCGGGATTTAAACCCGCTTCACCTGGTTTTTCAAGCAAGCGCTACACTACCGGGTTACCACTGTGTGTGTGTAATATAGTATTTCCTATATTATTGTACAACAATCTTATTGTACATTGTATAGTAATATAATAATACAGAAACAAAAGATTTTCTGTACAATGTACAGAAAATCTTTTGTTTCATATGTAAACTCCCTTTTCTCTTTTTTAACATGCTTCATTCTTAACTGTTCATTTAAATTTTTGAAGTTGATTTTAAATGTTTATTTAACCGTCATATATTTGAAATAATAAGTATAAGTACCATTGAGCTAATTTAATGATTTATTATCTATCTATCTAATATATTTAAACGAGCAATTCTTGTATATTTATATCTTTATTTATTTATTTATTTATTTATACCAGCGATCTCGGAAACGGCTCTAATGATTTCTCTGAAATTTGGTGTGTGGGAGTTTTTGGGGGCGAAAAATCGCGAGGTTTCGAGTTCTCATGCGGTTTTCTTTTGCATTATTCTACGCAGAATATACTCGATAATTTCTTACACTCAAGCACAAGCATCGTGGTCAAGCGATCAAGATGCAAGATTATCAATCAATAGGAGTATCCGAGTTCGAATCTGAATCGGATACAAAGTTTTTTTATCTCAAAAATACGATATAGCAAAAAAGAACTCCGAGCGAAGCTCGGTCGCCAGGTACTCTATATATATAAAAGGCAAAAGTGATTGACTTATGTATCAACGCACAGGCGTTAAGGCGTAATTGAAATTTCGCACACGTATTCCTCATATGACGAAGGCATCCACTTAGGAAGAATTTTTCATTATTCATCCCCCAAGGGGGTGAAATAGAGGATAAAAGTTTGTATGAAACTTTCTATTCCTTGGACATATTTGCATGAAACGTATGAATTGAGTACGGCAAAAATAGTGACTTACGTATTTCAGCGTTTCTTAAAATTCAACCCCTAAGAGGGTAAAATAGGGGATAAAAGTTTGTATGAAACCTACCTTTTTAGTTTTTTTTTTATATATTTTTAGCGCGAGCGAAGCTCTGCTAGTTACTTAAATATATGGTAAGATGTCGTACATTCCGTTACAGAGAGTATTGTAAGTGCAAAATTATTACTTAAAATGTATCCGTAATAATATAATAATTGTAAAAATTTGTGAGGATGGATGGTTACTCTTTCACGCCAGAACGGCTGAACGGATCTAGATGAAATTTGGCACAGAGATAGATTATAATCTGAAATAGCACATAGTTTACTTTTTATCCCGGAAGAATGTACGGTCTCCATGGGATAGATTTGTTTTTGTCTAGTATGAACCCGAAGCAAAGCGAGGGTGAGTTGCTAGTAATACATAAACAAATACATACTCTTAAAGAAAAAGTTTCAATATGTTGGGATTCGGTTAAAATATCAGGTAATTTATCAATTACAGACGTTAAGTTCTTAAATTATTATATTCCATGACAAAATTATTGCATTGTAGCTTTTAGCTATTTCTATTGAAGCATTGTTTATTAATGCAATAGCATCAGTACTGTATAATATGTACGTACCTATATATTTGTTTTAAACTTAAATTTTAAAGGAATTCTCTTTGAGGGAAACACTTTCTGAGCACTCTTGTTTCCACCTACGTGAAATCTATTCAGAATTATATTATGCTAAAGTCATGCGAATTCTCTACAAAATGACGTTCGTACACAGAAATAAAATATTTAATGTCAATTTGTTCTTACCTCGTCTATATGTTAGGACAATAATTATATTTCAACCAAACTTTCAAAGCTTAGGTATAGAAATTAAGTTTTTCAAAATTTTGTCTTTACCTAAATATATGCAACCTCTCTTATTTTTTTCTTAATTCCTCAAGAGCCTTATTTCATTTTATCACATTTTTCTTTATACGAGTAATAATAACTAAACTGCCATTATGCTAATTGGACACTGATGATGACATAAAATCTATATAAATAACCGGCGTTCCTGTGAATTCTCTTGTCGAAACGCTTAAATTAAACAGACGTTCTCCATTTTTCGTCTCACCGCAAAGCACATAAATTACGCCCTAAGCACTTTGCTCTAAGAAATATTTAGTGTCCCTTGTTTCAAACTTACAACCACCCGTATTTAAACCCTAACGACCAATACATTTATGTTTTTAATGTGAGCAAACACCATAATATATAACACAAATTAGTAATACTTATTATTTTAATTAAAAAGATGACAAAATATGGATATTTAGTATGAAAACTATAAACTGAGGCAGTGGGAGCCCAGTGATAACTCGCTCACTTGGGAAATCGAGTGAAGTTAGTTTTTAATCCTGAGTCTTGCACAAGTGATATTTTCATGTGCGAATTATTTCTAACATGATTATCACTTGTCTTACGGTGAAAGAAGACATCGTGAGAAAACTTGCATGTCTGAGAGAACTTAGCAAGTTTTCGAAAGACGTGTGAAGTCCGCCAATCCGCACTTGGCCAGCGTGGTGGACTATGGTACCCCTTGTATAAAAGCTAGGATATCTCTTTAAATTAGTTATTAAGCTCTTTCTTTATTTTATCTAATTAAAAATTAAAAAATAAAATTTTAGTAAAGGTTAATTGTTCATGAATATTACCAAATCGACTGGCTTATTAACAGATACATAATATAATCCATCTTTATTACTTAATTTATTATTCAATTATTACTTAATTTTTCTTTTCTTACTAAGTACTATTTCTTTATATTATATCAATTGAATAAAATATATTTTTATAACCGTATCTATGTTTTTAAAACCGTAATTTTTAGGGTTCCGTACCTCAAAAGGTAAACAAGGAACCCTTATAAGATCACTTTCTTGTCCATCTGTCCGTTTGTCTGTCCGTGTGTCACCACCGATTTTCTCAGGAACGGGCGAACCTAGCAAGTTGGAATTTATACCAGATACTGAGGTCTATAGTTACTATTAGGTGTATAAAAATCAAAGTCCTGAGTCAACACGATAAAAAGATATGGACAAATTTAGATTTTCGCGACAACTTGTAAGTACCAAAATTTACCTTAATTTTCAACTTTTCTTATTTTTCGGAATTTTCCCTTTACTTGTGCTGTATCTTGCTTTTAACCAAAATTGACAATTCTAGGTCAACCAGGCATTTGATAGGTTTTGGGTCGAAAACCTATATGGTAGTTCTCGTTGACCTAGAATCACGAAATTTGGCAAAAAGCAAGGTCATCAGCAACATTCAGCACAAATAAAGAAAAAATTGCAAAAACTAAAAAAAGTTAAAAATTAAAAGTTCCGTACAAATCTGTAAACAGATTTCCTACAAATTTGTACGGTACCCTCAGTGGGCGAGTCCGACTCGCACTTGTCCGGATTTTGGTATATGTAACTGTGCATGTAAATCGTTTTATTAAAGTGTCCTCTACTAGAGACCGCCCGCTGATCCTAACTGCTTTCTGCGCATTATTGAGTAACTTTGTACATATATAATACCGACTTATATCCCACTAAAATTACTTGAATATATTGCGAAAAAGGTAGTCTTCATAACATAATAACATATAATATTTCTATGCAAAAAATTATCACGATTCATATTATAATATTACAGGGTTAAGGAATATTTTGTTTATACATATATCTGGGAATCATCATGTAAAATTTCGTAGGTTATATTTTATTTTTCTTTGCTAGGAAAATATATTTTCTGGAAGCTTTTTGCTTATTTATTATTCACATTTTAATGAAAATACGTACACTAAGATATTTTTATTAACAGTTTTCTGAGAAGGAATTAATTATACCAAGTGAAAAGTATTACGTATTAATAACTTGCATTTTTTATCGTGATATAAAGTACATTGTTTAACATACTATGTTTTGAGAAAATTTTTTATACTTATTATATATTAAGCAGTGTGATTCTTATATCTGAAAAAATATACCCTATGACATATTTTTATTGAAATTTATTGTCATGTTTTTCAAAGCGAATTGGAGCCTATTTTTCTGTTAGTATCCGTACAAAATAGGTCTAAAGCTGCAAGGTTTTTATGAAAAAAAAAATGCAATACGCATTTAAACTATAACGCAAAAGTGTCAATTGTTTTCTCAGCTTGTCTTTTTTATGCAGTAATGGAGAAACGGATTAACGTGATTTTTTTAAATAGTTTTAAAGCCGGCTGGTGATAACTAATTTTTATCCCTTACGTCATGTCACATCTGGTCAAATTCAGCACAGCGTTGGTTGATTACAAATAGATTCCTATGGAGATATATTAAGAATAGAATTTATTTCTATCTAACTCAATGTAGTATTTATTTATTTGTGATAGATTCTTTCATTTTCTCGTGACTTTTATTTGTGTTGTTTAATGTTTCTTTTCGGATTAATGAGCTACTCGTATTTTACGACTATTGCTATTCGATTTATCGCCAGGTGCCATTAATGTATTATCTTCAGGTGGTGACACGCATTTTATTTCCATCCATAATAACGATATAGCATTTGTGGCCTATATTTTATAATTATTGTTGACAAATGATATTATTATTTTTTGTTTTTATACTTAAAACTCTCGAATTTATTAGAAAAATTTTGTTTTATCCTTTGTAATAAACTGATAGTAAGATGATTATGTTTCAAAATTCTCTCTTAAAAAAATTTAAAGGCATAATTTTATAAAGTGTCTTTTTCTGAACCAACTTCAATACAGGTAAGTGGTCTATAAATTTATAAATATGCGAAACATCAAAGTGGCCAGCCCAATTTTATGTAACTATATATAATAAAAAACGAGTTCAATTTACCCTTTACCACGATTGCGGTCTGTATCAACACATTTATCAAAACAAAAAGGGCTGAGTGTATGGCGAATGTGAAAATGGATACAAAGCTTGCGAAACAAGATTGCGTCTGTTCGACCGTACAGTCTGAAAAATACAGTCTGATATAATTTTGAATATCCTAAATAAGAACATGGAGAAATCATTGCGATTGTTAAACATAATGTTAGATTTAATTGTATAGATTGGTTGATTAGTAATGTTTTATTCAGAACTAGCGACTCACCTTCGCTCCGATCGGGTTCGTTCCTAATTCGTTTTAACGTGTAGTATAGATTTCTCAGAGATGAGATATTTTCCACAGTAAAAAGTATATATTGACTTGGATAACCATTTATCATTATACCAAATTTCATCAAAATCTGTGCAGTGGTTTTCTCGTAATGCGATCACAGAAAGAGAGACTAAATTGCTAAAAACTATAGATTCGACCTCTGTATCGACAATAATGACTATTTCAATAAGATTTTCCACAAAATATTTAATGTAGGTACAGATTCGACTCAGATAGAATTCTATTATATGTATAGACTAGCAGAACCCGCGGCTTCGCCCGCGATCAAACGACGAAAAAAATAAACTATACATACTTTATTACTTGCAAAAATAAGTTCGTGTAAGTTTTATTATTTGTTAAAGTATATATGAAAACAAATTTAATTTTAGCGATCGTAACTCAAAATATCCAGTATCTTAAAAGATGTTAAGCGCATATTTTGTAATTAATTTTACACTTTAGGTATTTAGCAAGCTCCACTACCTGTATTTTTTGTACATTTTTCTACTCCATCTTCCCAAAGTTAGAGGAAGAGAGTACAATGATACAATCGCATACAATATTTACGACTTTAGTATCATGTAATATGGCTAATATGGGTTTTTTAACTAACATACTAACATGCTAATATTTACGTTATTTTTAAAGACCCTAATGCTATGTACACTGAAGCTTACAGTCTCCCCCTTCTTTTTTTTTAAGTTACATATATAAAGTGCCATTCTTATTTTGTTGTAGCTTTTTGCCCGCGGCTATGCTCGCGTGGACTGAAAAATTTGCTCAGTTTATTTTCCATTGAATTTATGTGTTGTCATATCGAATTTTTAATATTATGTCTAGAGTAAAACTCTAGATTCACTTAAGTTAGTCTACACTAAAAAAACCAACCACAAATATAGGTAAGGCTCTCTCCCTCGCACTCTAGGTCTGTTATAGTAGTCGCTGCTGTGACCAGCCGAAAAGTTATACATAATTTTCCTTTGGATTCGGAATAATTTCCGTTCTCTGCTTTATATCTCACACAGACAGTGTGCACTTACAAAGAACTTGAGTCATGTTACTCTATTTAAATATATTTAACAACTCAAACTTCACCGGCCAGTTTTACCCACTTAGGGGCTGAATTAAAAAAAATCTACAATACATGTTTATTTAATTGTATTGAAGAGCATTAATACCAAGTTTCACGTAATTCTGATCATAAAGATTTTTTTCCTTATATAAACAGCACAACCCCCTTTTACCCTTTTAAGGGATAAATTTCGAAAAAAAAATGATATCTGTATTGTTTTAGTTTTCATTTTAAAGGTAAATACCATTTTCCGTGCATCAATTACAGAGTTTCATACAAACTTTCATTCCCTATTTTACAGCCTTATGGGATGAATTTCAAAAAATGTTAAAATACATATTTATTTAATTGTATTGAAGAGCATTAATACCAAGTTTCAAGTAATTCTAATCATAAATAATTGTTTGCCCATATAAACTTTATCACCCCCTTTTACCTTTTTAAGGGATGAATTTCGAAAAAAATGTAATACATACATTTCTTATTTTTTATCTTAAAGCTGAATACCACTTACCGTGTATTTCGCGTTAAGAATAACAGAGTTTCATACAATATTTTATCCCCTATTTTACCCCCTTAGGGGATGAATTTAGAAAAATCCTTTCTTAGCGGATGCCTACATTGTATAAGGAATATGTCCTCTAAATTTCACGTTTCTACGACCAGCGGTTTAGGCTGTGCGTTGATCGATCAGTCAGTCAGGACAAAGCATTTTATGTATATATAGATAAAACACATTATTTTGATATGTACACTGTACTGTTCTATATTTAATAACATAGTATTATCATTTTTTTGTTCACTATTTATCATGTTTTTGTTTATAACTAATCTATTTTTCTAATTTTTATAAAGACACAGAGTATTGTTTTTTTAATAAATAAAAAGAGATCAAAGTAAGCATATACTTGTAGTTAAGGGGCATTTCTCAAGTTGATGATACCTTATATAGCCCCGCTTTGATCGCCACAATAATACGAAGTCCTTGTCTAAAAGGCTACTTTAGGTATATTAATCATTGTTTTCAAAACAAATTCTAAGTATGTTAAATAAAAAAGAGAGTGCGAAATGTTGATTTTTCTGTTATCTTTTGAGATATATATATATATATATATATATATATATATATATATATATATATATATATATAACTTAAAAGATAAAAGAAAATTTAAATTATTGAGCACAGAGCTAGGTGATGTAAAGGTGTAAAATCAAAAAACGAATATAAAATAGTTAATAGTTAAAAAGGTATATTTAAATTTTCACAAGAAATTTTGCAAGAATTAAGTAAAAATATGTACACAGTAGTAATTAAGTCGACTCTCCGAAGCTTCCGACATGGAATTAAGGGGATCATTAGAACCCCACTAAGGGTTATTAACTTGTGAATATTTTTTCGTGTAAAATCTAGATACTAGTAAGCAATGTGCTGTTGAATAAATTCAAACAAATAAGTCTATAAATGCCTCTTCATAAATCATGTAGTGTGGTTATATATTACATACTAGCGATTTGCCCTCGCTTTGCTCAGTACATATACATAGGTGATGTCACCTATTGGTAATTTTTGTTACTAACAGTAGCCTATGTGGTTACTCTAGGTTACAATCTGGGTGCTATATTTCTTTCAAATCCGTTGAGTCGTTTCAGTATCAAGGGTAGGGTAGTAGTGTAGTTAGAGAATTATATATTTCTCTGAGCCATTAATTTAATAGTTTCGTTAAAAGCAGTAATATATAAATTAAATATAAAATTAATATATATATATATATATATATATATATATATATATATATATATATATATATATATATATATATATATATATATATATATATTATTTTATGAATAATTACAGTTTTTTACGGAACGTCATGAGTCTACCACAAAATCTGCTTTTCATTACTAATACATACAAAATTTGGGTATATTTTAAAAGTTAGTTAAACTGCATCTTTGATTGGTTTAAATACGAATAGCTATAAAGATATGAAGGTGGAGCGTGCTTAGACTAAAATTACATTAAATTTGCACGATAGAGCTTGATATGCAAATTTCCCATTACATAGAAAAGATCATAAATTATTTAGGTATAGAATTTGTAACGCCTTTACATAATATAAGACTCCAATGAAGGCTTTACCCACGCATTCGTTTAAAACAATAATGATTAACTTAAAATATGAAAACAAAATTTATATTTCAATAAACAATTTATGAAATTATTCTTAGAATTCTTAGGTTGAATGTCTTAAATTATAATTATTTTTGTTCTCAGACGAGATGTGGGTGGAAAAGGCAAGAGCATGACAAATACGGGGAATTTTTAATGGTTTCTTTTGACGCGGAAATTGCCCTTAAGCGGCTAAATTATACAAAAATGTTCATATAAACCGTTCCAAGTAAAATTGTAATTTCTGTAATCTTTATTGTATAAGCCAGTGCAATTTTTATTACTTCGCAATTATATCATATACCAGCGTTGCCTGTGTCTCCTTACGCGTAGCTGTTTTATGTGTAATCAGATAAATCATCTTTATGTCTCTAGTAGCAAAAACATAGGACTGTCGTATAAACTTACGATAACCGTTAGACCCTCTTAATTTAGCTCTGACGCAAAATACGTACGTATCTATAACTACCTTCCTGCCAAATTTCAGTTTCATAGATCAAGTCCTTCATTCGAGATTTCGTGCCTGCAAGTGATTATTCACTTTTCGATTTTATATTACACTAGTGACTAACCCTCGCTTCGCTTCGGGATCGCCCCTAGACGAAAACAAATCTATCCCACGGGAACCTTACATTTTCTGGGATGATATATAGCCTATAGCCTTCCTCAGTTAACGGGCTATCTAATGCAAAAAGAATTTTTCAAATCGGATTAGTAGTCCTGAGATTAGCGCGTTCAATCAAACAAACAAACTCTTCAGCTTTATAATATTAGTATAGATGAGACCTATTGCAAGAGATCAAACTGTAGCTACAGAAGTCGCACTTAATTAAGCTGTAAAGCTGTAAAAATCGTTTAGTTATTGTAAATTTTACATAATTCATGAAATTCATTTATTGTGTCAAATATGGTTTTACGAGTACTATTAAAGTTTAATAAACAATAAATTACAGTATAAATGGTTTATATACACATAAGATCTGTTAAATATTTTGTAACAAGATTCTTATCTATAAACTATAAACATGATTCATACAACACATTAAGATATCACTTACTTAAATACAGACATGATTTATAAATAATAGATGGGGGTTTGAATAGATTGTGATATGTTTATGGGATAGCTATAAATTTTGTGTTCGACTTCTAAAACTTTTAGCTCAATAAGCACTTAGAAGTAACGCGATGACAAATAGCTTGGTTATAATTTTTCATTCGTGGTTTCTGTATCATAGTTATTTTTTGTCACAATATTTTCTACATTAATTATCTACATTTTCTATTTTAAATCAAACTATAAAGTACCTTTATAGTTAGTACACATTAAATATTTTTGTAGTAATTTTAAGCCCTGCAGGCAGTGTAGCAAAAGTGAAAAATTAAAATGCGTTAAATTTGTTAGCTAGAAATCGGGAGAAATCGGGAGATTTTTATTTATACTCCATCGGTTTAGGTAGTTTTAAAACTAAAAGTCAAATCATAAAACAGTTACTTTTAGATGTCGTTCTTCCTCGTTTCAAAATTTTTCTAAAATTATTGCTAAAAACTACATTAAAAGCCGTTGAATAGTTTAAAAGATCTAAGCGAACAGACAGCGGAAGCGACTTCATTTTATACTATGGAAAGATTATGAGTTTTAATGCAATTGATCCTTTTCTAAATCCAGATAAAATCTTACTCAAGAAGGAGGAAGAGGAATCCTAAAATTTTATGTGCTTTTACATGGGGGTAAAGAGAAAGTGGGAGGGGGAGGGGGGGGGGGGGATGTATTCAAAAATGGCTAAATTGTCCTTACGTAATTAATGAATGGCACCTAAGCTACGATTAATATTTATTCGTAGCCCCTAAGTTTATAGCTGACAAGTGACAGTTTGATTAAGAAACACATTAGCTTTGATTTAATTAATTACTTGTTCTCACATGTTATTTGTTTGCCGATTTATACCTATTCGTTGTTATTTATTAATTAAAAACAAGTGGATATGTGCCTGGTCCCAGTCGTTTTAGTTTCTGTTGTTTACGCTTCCATAACCTTATTTTCCAATTTTATTTATGAATATTATTATACATTAGTTGAAAATGCAAAAAATCGGGAGTTTCGATCGCTAAATCGGTAGATCGGGAGAAAATAACCAAGATTAGTAGATCTCCCGATAAATCGGGAACTTTTACAGCGCTACCTGCAGGCGTTGTTTGGCTTTTTTTGGAATATAAAATTTATTATATTAATAACTCGTATAATCTAATAGTTATCACAATCTTATAATGTAATAAAAATCGTAATAAAGTAATAATTATTTATTGATAACTCGATCATCATTCTCAGGTCAGACTACATGGTCAAATTTTTTATGTGGAATGGTTCATTGTGCCTCAAATACGAGAATATATTTAATCCGCTTTTATTAGCTTTTTTAACTAACAATTATCAACTGTTAGAAGTCAATTTTAACCTACTTCTAATTGTCGAATCGAAACGGAACTTTGAGTGTATATTTGGGTCGGATGACAATACTATGGATGTTTTGAAGCTGAGCTGATGATGGAGCCAGATGGGTAGTGGAATTCTTAAGTGATTTCTAGTGAACTCCTCGAGTTCTGGTAAATTATTTCGTTTTGACGAGTTCCATGCATTTCAATTCGTCAAGAGCGATTTTTTAGTTTTTTTTTAAAACTACATTTATTCAGTAGTTTGACAGCAGCGCCATACCCTACCCTAGTGAAACTACAAAGTAACATATACATACGTATACGTAAACATACAAATATGTAAGCCTAAAACATCGGTTATATTTTGTTGTATTGTGACTAATCTTCATCTTTAATTATATAATTCGTGTGCTATTTACTGTATGTTGATGGAACTATGCCAAAACATTCGCGGGGAAAAATTCATCGTAATTGAAGGAATGGCTTAGGTACGCATATAAGACTAACGAAATACACATTTATTTTTATAGACTACATATGTACATATTTTTGCAAATATGTTGATTTAAGATTTAGTTACAATTTACAAATAATTTTGTTAAATAATAATATCATTAACCCATTCTGGGCCGCTGTGCCATTTTGGGAACACTTGATAAATTGGGGCTTATAAAAAAATGTGTACCATAGCTAGTAAATTTTTATTTTTTTTGTGTAATTGAAAGTATGATTGTTAATTATAGTGCATGTTATTAGACCTATATCAAGAAACACCGTTTTTTTGATTTGTTGAAATCGGTCATTTACACGACCCTAGACCTGGCCGCACTTATATAATTATTATGTAATACAGGTAATGCATATCACAGTTATTGTGTGTATGTTGGTAAAGTAAGAAACTTGTGTCTCATTTAAAGTCATCAAATTGTAGTTATAATACATGTATAAAAAAATATAGCAACATAAACATTGGTGTGCCGATTTTGGTACAACGGCCACAAGTGTTAAGTTTTTTTAGTTATAAAGTAAGAATGAATTGCAATTATTTTACGATACACAGTAACTTTAGAAGACTGGAATAAGGAATTAACACTAGAAATAAGAGTAACAATGACTTGGAGTATAATTTGACCATCACACCACGGAACAAGTGTAGTGACTGACGAACAAGAACATAATGAGGATGTGGTACCTAAATAAAGTTCTTAGTAATGTTGAAGTTTTTGTTGGCAGTAAAGACGTTCCTCTGGAATGCGAGGATAGCAGTGATGATAAGCCGTTGGCTTGTAAAAGATCTCGAACGTTTACTTGTTCGATCCAAGCAGAACCACTGACACACTGACAAAGATACAATTTCATTGTCTTTATTGCAGAGCTAAATGTTTTTTTCAGATACTGATACTTTCGTGTTATCGAAAACTATCACGTAAATGTATGTTTATTGATCTTTCAATAAAGAGATGAAGTGGTGTCAAAGCCTTATGAAGAAAAATATTCAAAGAGATCAAAACAAATATTTGCTTTACGTAGACAAACATGCTCCAAGAAACTTGACAAAATGATCAGATTCAGAAGGATAAGTATAATTTTGATGAAAAATTTGAGAAACAGAGGGTTTTCCACACATATAGTTGACAAGTTAGACAGTTGAGAGTCTGTTATAAAATATTCAACATCCAGCTAAGCTATATATTGTAGGGAATTCGGTACGGTTTGGCTACAAAAATTGGGTCACATTGGGTTCAACTGGCTATTGATAGTTTTGATTTGTATTGCCCATCAACGATCTTTAGTATCGTCAACTGTAAAAAATGAAAATTGTAAAAATAATACTTAGTAAATCATCTACAAATCCCGTAAATAATAGAATATATTAGGATAGTTTTTTACACGATGCATTTTTGATATGCGATCTACACCAATTGGGATGAATATTGACAAAAGAAAGGACATGAAGGGCACAAGGACTTGTTAATACGTTGAAGATCTATCACCAGATACTACATCAAACCGAAGGAGAGATGAAGAAAGAGCAGAAAATCTTTGGGATGCCTCTGATTTGTTGTCTTTTTCGACCATGACTGAAGGTTTACATTCAAATGGTATTGATTACGACCCTTAAAGTGTGCTGAAATTAGTGTGATTTGTTTTGTGCCATGTCTGAGGTCATCAGGGTGTCGAAAACAAAAAAAAATACATTTTGCATAGGCAAACATATTTCGACAATTTTATAACATATGTGGCCATTGTGCCAATTTGGGAACACCCCTGTAAAATCATGAAAAATAATTTATTTTTAATTTTTTATAATTTTATGTATTCTTGTACTCGCCCGTCATCAATAAATAATAGTTTTTTGAAAATCCGCTTGTTACTTTTTGTTTGGCTTCTAATGGGTTAAGACAATTAAGATCCTTCAGTATATTAAACAACCTTAAAAGTATGAGAGTAAGTTGTAGAAATAACCGCAAAGTACCATTTTGGTATAATGAGTTTTGGAAGACTATGATAGCGTAACTTACAAGCAAATTATAATACAAAGTGACGGTAACTTTATTTTGCTATAAAAATATTTTTGACCTCGATCTCATAAACCAATTCTTTGTGTTTGAAAATATCATCACGAATAATAAAACTGAATAATTTGACCGGACGGTGAACGTAAAGCCTACGAATTCATTCATCAAATTCAGTTGTGTAAAAATAAATGATAGGAAAAATTCTGTAATTGAACTGTAACAAATTCAAAATACGTACAACTCAAATATATTTTTTATTAATAACTAACGATTTGCTCTGACTCCAGCTTTTCCTGGTTGTGTATTTTTTGTTGAATATTGTCAGAATTTTTGTTTCTCAATTTTACATTTGAATTTTTACCACCTTCGTTTCTTAAGAGTTTGAAATTCAAAAACTAACTACGAGTATATATTACGAGTTATTAATTTTAGCGAAAGACATTAATATCAAGTTTTAACTAAAATGGCCCAGAAATATTTTTTTCCTTACATACTTTGACACCTTTTCACCCTTTTTATTAAATATCCTTTCTTAGTATTATAATGTCATTAGGGAAATAGGTTGTCAAGATTTCATCCCTTCAGGCCCTACAATTTGGTCTGGGCGTTGATGACTCTATCATCACAAGTAAATTTAAATTACACATTACTTAATAGCTAAATATTCTGTCCCTATTGTAATGATAGATAAAATGAAAATTAACTTCATTCGAATAATACTTTTAATAGCATTTTTGAATTGACAATTTAATTTAAAGGGAGTGTAAAGTCAGCGTAGTCATCGGCATGATGAATAAACGTCCACAGCGTAGTTTTTCTGTATATAAAATTTTATTTAAATCCGATTAACATTAGTCACGTGATTGAGTAACGAACATCAGAGCATGATCACAATCTTCCGCATTTAGGTATTATTAAAAATAAATAGGTTGTACTTCTGCATTATTGTCATAATTTATTTACTTATTTATGTTTTGTTATAATTAATATAATCTAAATTTTCGCGTAATTTTTAATCTAGAACTAACGACGTAAATGGAAGTATTAAAAATATTAAATAGCATAAAAACAAAGGCTGCAGGTCATGATAACCTGAATATAGAAATGATAAAACTCACCCTAGGCGTTACTTTACCTGTTATTACTTATATAAGAAATCGAAACTCTTACATTCCCAAATGGTTGGAAACGAGCATTATTCAGACTTATACCTAAAGAAAACTTTGTTGAACAACTTAAAGATCTTCGCCCAATATCTATATTACCGGTTTTATCCAAAGTCTTAGAAAGGGCAGTATTAAACCAGATCACCAAATTTCTAGACGAAAGTGATGTTATACCTAAGTATCAATCTGGATTTCGCAGAGGATACTTCAGAAAGCACTTCTAAATATAACAAATGATCTGACTGAGGCTTCTGATAATGGTCTAAGTAGTATTATGATCCTGCTTGGCTACTCGCGCGCCTTCGATAGCCTCCTTTCCGAATTATTATTGGTAAAACTTCAGCACTATGGTTTTTCAGCAGATACTTGCCAATGATTTCGCACCTTCTTATTGGATAGGGAACAAATGGTTGTTACTGATGGTAATGATGTTCAAAAGAAATATTCCGCTCTGAAACTAATCATGCATGGGGTCCCACAAGGTTCCTTATTGAGCCCGATACTTTTTACGTTAATTACTGCAGACCTACTTGACTGTATACATTTCTGTAAATATCACTTGTACCCCGATGATTCTCAATTGTACTACTTATTTAAAGGTGAAAATACTAAATCAGCTATACAAGACCTAAATAAGGATCTGGAGCACGTATTTAACTGATCAACTAAAAACTCTCTAGCACTGAATCCATCTAAGTCACAAATGTTAGTTCTAGGCACAAGGCACCAAATGGAATGTGGAATGGGTACTATTATCGAACAAGAAAATGCTGCTCGAAATCTTGGTATAATTATAGATTGTCATCAAAAACACAAGAAACACATAAATATAAAAATTAGCAATGCGTTTTTTAAACTAAAAACTTTGTACAAAATCAGGCCATACATAAAAAAGAATCTATGTCTGATGCTCGTAAATTCACTTGTGCTTTCTAATTTTAACTACTGCAGTTCTGTCTTCAGCCCTAGAATAACCTCATACACGCATAGAGCTTTCGAACGTATACGAAATGCTTGTATCAGATTTTGCTACGACATACTCAGAAGGGAACATATAACTCGATATCAAAATCGTAAACGAATTCTAAACATGAGGACAAGGATGCAACTGTAATACGCTTGTTTGGTTCAAAGAGTGTTGTGGAATAAAAAACCAGAGTCTTTGTTTGAAAAACTCACCTAGACAGAAGATGGCGTTAAAAATCTTCGCTCTTGCACAGGTAACCTACTAAAAATACCTTCTCACGCCACGTCACGCTTTCGAGGTTGCTTTAAGTTTGTTGCAGAATATGGAATGATCTTCCCCCACTAATACAGCTTAAAGTGCAAGTAACTTCAGGAAAGTACACAAAAGAGCCTTATTAAAAAGGCAACTTGTTGCAGAAAACTTGAAGTACTCCTATACAGAAGGAATGAGCCTAAAACATTATTTTTAATAATAAAATCATTACAGTTAATTTAATAAGCCTTTTCATCCTATTGTACTTTCATTTACTCGCACACACAAGTATGCACGCACACACATTAACATACACACACTTCGTCTAAACGCACACACTTTTTTTTACTTAATTTCTTATTGCTTTTTGTTTCAATTGGGTTTTTTCTGGAGGAATAGTCCTCTTGCCTTGCTTCCGTTTAATACCCTATGGAGCTGAGTGTGACTGAAAATCAGCGCTGCTTGGGATTTCGGCATCAGTTGAGTTATTACCCTTTGCTATAAGTTAGTTTGAGCTTTTACTGATTCTGATTACTTTTTTACCCTTTTTTTATGGCAATAAATACTTTTTTATTTATTTATTTACTTATTTATTTGTTTATTCTGGTCTTGTTATCGAAGTAAAATTTACAAATTTTGTTTTTGTCAGACTTCTATCGTAATTTTCACCACTATTGTACTTTATTTCTCTTTACAACTCTATATACTAGCGGTGCAACAAAAGTTGTTTAAAGTTTTGTTCGTCAGCTAATTTCGACGGGAATTCAGCTGACCATAATTCCCACGAAACTGAATGAGAGACGTAAAACCACAAATTAAAGTCGGCCAAATTTCCCTTTAAAACACCTATCATGAATTGGTTGAGGAAACAATTTGTAAATTAAATTTGAAGGATTGACAGAATGGTTGCCGTGTTTATTGTGGCTAGAAATGACGGTATACGACGCAATCAAGAATGAATTTTACCTTTTTGAACCACTATTTGATATCACATCATATATTATGTATTATTGTTACTAGGTGTCATATTTCGTTTCACCTGCATGATTTTAGAGCTTAAAATATACCTATCCTTTTTGAAAATAGACAATATGGTGGGGTGAGTTAATACGTCATATTCCGAAGAGTTGTGAAATAGATACCATATTCCGAGATAAATAGAAAAAATAAATATAATAAGTGCGAGACTGGTTTATGCACCGTTTGTAATGTTTTAACTTATACCTTACGTAATTTATTTAGTTAATAATTGTTAGATAAAAAAAAACCAACATAATAACCCATTTATTGAGGATATTTCAATAAGCTCAAGCACCATATCTCTGCAGTATTTTAATAAGGAGTTGAGTATCTTGCGGATCCAGGTGACGCTGCATCATTTACCGTCTAAAAAGAGTTGAAAGGCTTAACGGATTTTCTCGCTGTATAGTAAAAAACACTTTCGATCAAGACACCTTTCAAAAAAAAAAAAATTAAAATCCGTTCTGACATTTGGGTGTTATAATGCCACGGTCAGAATTTCATTATCTATCTTGAATAAATAATTTTCATTATCTGAGTGTTTCTTGTTCTTACAATGTTGCATGTTAAGTTTTGATAAAAATACCTCGAAATTAGAGATCTTTCTCATACGTTCATTTTTAACTGTTAAAGATTTTTGTATTATATGATTTTATGCACAGCGGTCAGATGATGCTAGGAAATTACACCCTAGCGACCGATATAAATGTTTGCCAAACAGATTTCTTTTGAGGCTTTTTAATTTATATGTGACTTTTTTCGGTTAAAAATATTGAATTTAGTTAATAGTCAGTTTGTGATTTTCAAAAAAAAAACCTACCAAGGCCAATGGTTATTTTAATGTTAATAAAACTCTCTTTCTGTCAATCTATCTATATGTTTGTTTATATCTGCTAACAGACATTAAAAATGTGCCATAAACTAATTTATATTTGACTAGCGACTTACCCTCGCTCTGCTGGGGTTCGTCCGTACTTACTTTTTAATGCTTAGTATAGATTTCTTAGAGATGTGATATTTTCCCGTAGTAAAAAGCATCCTATATGTTGACCCGGATAACCAGCTATCATCATACCAAATTTCATCAAAATCCCTCCAGTGGTTTTTCCTTGATGCGGTAACAGACAGCTAGACAGACAGAAATTCTAAAAACTATAGATTTGGCTTCTGTATCGATAATAAAGTCTATTCCAATAAGATTTTCAAAAAAATATTTAATGTACAGATTTGGCTTAGTTACAATTTTATTATATGTATAGATAGAAGACGATACATAAAACACGCTGTTAGAGGCGCATTACACCATTCTAATAAGTCTAATCAAATAAGCTTTGAAATCCAAACAGTAAAATGCTGAATTATTCGGTCACAGTTACGTAGTTTAAAGTATCCCGAAACTACACATTAAAATATAATTAAGTTTCGATTTCGATGAGGCCAGAGGAAATAGTTTTTTTTTTCAAATATAATGATAATGTCGTAGGACAAAAGTTTACGTCTTTTTGTAGCGGTTAATGATAAGTTTTTATTAAAATGACTTTATTTACTAATATAATTATCGGTATATTGGAATTTTTAAAAAAAAGTTAGGATAAGTGGTAATCAAGTTATTGCTTGTTGCTGGCTTATATGTACATACATTTGAGAAAGTAAGCTTCCGTATTATAGCTTTATCACGAGGGTTAAGCGTAGAGCTTAATTAATAAACTAAAGTTTTTATTTTCTCGAACATAACCTGTTGTTGACATAGAAAATATAATTATAACAAATGTAAAGCAAAACGTGATCATGTATTTTTATGTTAGGGTAAGTCCGGGAGAGATGCCCATAAGGGAGAGTCGCCTAATAAATTTTAAAATTAAGTTAATTAATGTTGCGTGATTCGGAACGCGTCCTTGATACGTCAGTCGACAGTCAATGTCAGTGTGGAAGTTTTTACACAAAGACATATTATTACCTATAATTAATATTTTGGTGTTAATTTGTAAAATAAGATAAGTGTAGTTAACTTTTACGTTAGAATATAATCTTTGAGATAGTTTACAGTAATTTTTTTCCCTAATTTTTTTAGTTAAATAGTATTAAATTGTTTCATAATGTAACATTGTGATCTTGTTTTGATAGCAATCCACCATTTTCTATTGTAAATGCTTTACGGTGTGTTCAGAGTCGATAGGCATCTCTCCCTAATGATCGGGAGAGATGCCCAATGATATTTCGGGGTTAGATGCCCAGTATATTAATTGAGCCCCCTGCCCCCCCAACGTGCGTTCACCTTGTCGTGGTGGGAGAGCTCATTATCGTTCGGCAGTTCATCCGGACACTAATTAAGGCAGTGGTAGCCCAGTGGGTAACGCGCTCGCTTGGGAAAGCGAGGGAAGTGAGATCCTGCGTCTCGCGCTTTTGATATTTTTATGTGCGAATCATTTCAAACATGATTACCACTTGCCTTACGGTGAAGGAAAACATCGCGAGGAAACCTGCATATCTGAGAGAACCTAGCAAGTTTTCGAAAGACATTATGAAGTCCGCCAACCCGCACTTGGCCAGAGTGGTGGATTATGGCCTAATCCATATGGTTGCTCTTGGTACTTCTCTGACGGCAGAGTGGATCGTGGGAGCAACCTCACGGTTGTTGTAGTCTGCTTCTGTCGACCTGCCGTCGGGGTGCCCCATTAAGACGGGGGAGGTTTTGTTGGGTTTTAGTGGATAGCACTGGCTTTTCTAACCATGAGTCCCACATAACCACCTGTACATCTACAGGTAGTATGTATAAATGCATAAAAAAGGGTTTTTGCGTTACTAAGCAAAGTACGTCTGATTATGCACTAATTACTCGTCCTATACCTATCCCTGACATCTATAGGCAACTAACCCAGATGTCTGGGTGAGATGCCTATTTTCTATTATTTTTAAAAATCTTTTTTTAATCAAGAATATATTGCATAATAATTCCAAATTTAATCTGAATGGCATAAGTAAATATTGAATTAAAATAAACTATGCTTATTTTATATATTATCTTACACATATAATTAATATTGATCGTTTTGTAAAACTATAGGCAACTCTCCCGGACTTACCATATTTGATTTTAGGATGAATTATACTACATTATCTATATAAAACTATATTAAAAACTATTATTTACAGGTATTTGTATACATTGGATATTAAAATCTTGTACAGTGAAAATAAAAGATAACGAGTCAGAAACAACCATTAAATATAAATAGCGAGAAGCATTGGGGTCAAGTAGGGGTTTAGGCGGCTCGAGTTACAAAGATAAGTAGGGACAAAAACCTAAATGTAATTCCTTACTTCGATCCCTGTCTTGGGACGGCAGTACAGGCCTTATTTCGCAAAACAAAACTTTGTTATTAATCGTTGTTTAATGGAATATCTGTATTTCTTTATTTTGTAGAATATTTCTTAGATATTTTTGTATATACTATTTATATAGTCTTTTGCTTTTATAATCACATTAAATACCAGTTTTGTTATCTTTGTCTTTATTTATTTTATAAATACAAAGTTGTTTGTTTGATTTCTGAGAAATTTGGCGTATTTATTACAGTAGTTGTTAAGTAGCTATTGACATAGCCTACTTTTAATTCCATGAAAATGATGGAAGCCTTACGCCTACGGATACGCCTTGGACGCTATGTGAAAAACAATTGTACGTTAAAATATGAAAATCCTATAAAAAAAGCAAGTAATGAAGCAGTGCGTGTTAGGTGTATGACGTACGTGTGCAGTGTACCTATCACCGTGTTTTGTTTTAATTTTACAAGCTTTTATTTAACTTGCAATGTATGTTTTTTTCCGATCAAATCTTGCAAGTAAATTTTAAAGCAGTTATCCTCAACTGATTGAGCTGAAATTATGGATACACGTTAAGTTTGGACGACAATGTTAGCTAGCTAGCTAGCTGTTAGCTAAGTGACATACGGCCGATTTGCAAAGATGGCTATGTTTTTTTATGCATCCCTATGATATGGATATCAAATGAAAGGGTGTGCTGAGAAGAATACGAATACAATAAAAACTAAAAAATGAATTGTAGTAAAAAATTATTTTTAAAAACAAGCTTTGATTTAAATGCTCTAAAAAAAAAGAAAATAAATTTTAAATTAAATGAAACCCATCAATTTATTACATTACACAATTTATCTTCTATCTCTAAACATATAATAAAATTCTGAGTCGAATCTGTGCATTAAATATTCTATTTTATCGATACAGAGGCCGAATGTACAGTTTTTAGAATTTTTGTTTGTCTGCCTGTCTGTCTTTCTGCCTGGGAACGTATCACGAGAAAACCACTGGACAGATTTTGAGGAAATTTGGTATGATATTAGCTGGTTATCCAGGTCAACATACTTATAGAATACTTTTTACTGCGGGAAAATATCTCATCTCTGAGAAATCTATACTAACCGTAAAACGTACCTACCCCTTAGGGACGAACCCGAGCGGAGCGAGGGTGAGTCGCTAATGTATACTAATATTATAAAGAGGTAAAGTTTGTGAGTTTGTGAGCTTGTGACGTTGTAGGGGGTAATCTCTGGATCTACTGATTTAGATGAAATTTGGTAAAAAGATAGTTTGAAACCCTGGGAAGAGCATAGAGTTTTTGTCCCGAAAATCAATCAATGTAGGGTCGAACCCGAGCGAAGTGAGCGTAAGTCGCTAGTATGATATAAAAGCTTGTCGCGAGATTTACCTATTTTAAATATTATATTCTTGTTATTAAAAATATTGTGACATATTTTTTACGTTTTAACGTTTAGTACATATAGATTTCTCAAAGATCAGATGTTTTCCCGCAGTAAAAACTATTTTATAGGTTGACCCAAATAACCATCTATCATCGTACCAATTTTCATCAAAATCTGTCCAGTGGTTTTCTCGTGATGCGTTCCCAAACGGACATACAGACAGACAAAAATTCTGAAAACTATAGATTTGGCCTCTGTATCGATAAAAATGACAATTTGAATAAGATTTTCCAAACATTTTTATGTACAGCATTGACTAAGTTAGAATTTTATTATTTGTATAAATTGTTTACTATAACATTAGATAGTTAAATTCGTATGTATATGTATGGTTGCATTCGATTTTTTTTAACATTGACTTAATTTAACAACGGAAACATTTTGTTGAAATTGATAAAAAAGGATTACATTATAAACATTTTAAATTTAGAAAATCTAGCATAGAATTAAAAAAATCGTAGGAGCTGATGGATTGATATAAAATCTTATCCGCCATTGAGAAAGTCTGAGCTTGATCGTTTAAAGCGCGTTCATTCTAAGCCGTATTTGATTGGGCGATTTCAGATGCAGCCAACCATAGTTTTTGTCTGACTGAAAGTAAAAAGAATTCTTATTTTTAACTATTCACAACTTGAATTTTCAGTGAATGTTAATCAAGGGTTAAAATAAAAAAATACCGTTTATGGAACATCATAAGACAACTTAAGTTGTTCCTAAAATAAAATTATCACTTAATGCTGGTTTTGAAGTGAAACCCTTATGAAATCATGTACATGTTGCATTTATAATATCAGTTTTAACTAACCCCCACATTGCTTAAGCATCAACGGTCAATTGATGATTAAGTTTTTTTAGATTTAGATATTCGAATAAAAAGTAGTCCGTGTACTATACGTACATAGTACCTGGGCGACCGAGCTTCGCTCGGAGTTCTTTTTTGTTATATTGTATTTTTTAGATAAAAAAACTAAAAACTTGAATGAATTTTAAAAAAAATAAACAAAAGTAAAAACCTTGTATTCTGACCGGGACTCGATCCCGGGCATTTGTGTTGTCTAACTTGCGCCTTGACCGCTTGACCACGATGCTTATACCCGAGTGTAAGAAATTATCGACCATATTCTACGTAGAATAATGCAAAAGAAAACCGCATGAAAACTCGAAAACACGCGTTTTCCCAGACATGAGACTAATCTAGATTGATTTTTTGCCCCCGAAAACCCTCATATACTAAATTTCTGCGAAATCGTTAGAGTCGTTTTCGAGATCGCTAGTATAAATAAATAAAGAGTATCTGGGCGACCGAGCATCACTCGGACTTCTTTTTTGTTGTATCGTATTCTTTAGATTAAAAAAACCTATAAACTTGAATAAATACAAAAAAAAAACAAAAGTAAAACTTTATATCCGATTGAGATTCGAACTCGGATACCTGTGCTTGTTAATCTTGCACCTTGATCGCTTGACCACTTATGCCTGAGTGTAAGAAATTATCGACCATATTTTGCGTGGAATAATGCGAAAGAAAACCCTACGAAAACTCGAAAACACGCGTTTTCTCAGACATAAGACTAATCTAGATCGATTTATCGTCCCCGAAAACCCGCACATACCAAACTTCAACGAAATCGTTAGAGCCGTTTGCGAGATCGTCGGTATAAATAAATAAATATATAAATATACAAGAATTGCTTGTTTAAATATATTAGATATAAAGATATATACGAGAATTGCTCGTTTAAATATATTAGATATGGCATAGGTTACGTGGATTCTAATGTGAAGATTTGTGATGTGTGAGCTTATAAATACAAACGAACACCTTTTCACAGTTGTACCTACTATTGGTAAGGATATTATGATGAATGACTATATGAAATAGCTGATTATACTTGACTTTAATTACATCATTGGTCCAGTGACTGCAAATCATGAGACAAGTCTTAATGAGCCGAATATTATATTCAAGTTGTCCATACGTGTATATACACGTAATGATGTGTATTATTATTACCGTTGACTAGTACCTACTTTTTATTGTATTGTTATTATTTATTTTATTAAAAAAAGATCAAATGTCACTGTAAGTGAGGAAAAGTAAAATGTTTTAATATTTAAGGAAACAAGATAGAGAAATGTTCTAAAGTTTAAGTAACACACCAAAGTTGTGATAAGATTTACTGCCATTATGGGGATACTTTGAAAGATTACCGATATAAGGTTGATACTTTTGGTACCTATTACATATTTACTTTTATTTTTTATTCCATTGTGTTTCAAAGTTTGATATACTTAACTACACAAATCAATCACGAACTACATACATATGTCGGTCTGCCAAACGTGAACTTGTAGAACTTTCTATCTCTCTTTCATCTTCTTTTCGGATTTTTTCGGATTTATTTTGATTTTTAATTCTTGGCATTTTGATTAGTTTAAGCAGCCATTGTCACGGGGAAAGCATTTGAAACGTCGCGTCGGGAACCAAAAATTAAAAAAAAAACTTGTAAAAATCCGAAAATATAGTTTTATTTCGCGTAAATCTAAGAAAGTATCAACTTGTAGTCTGAATAGTCTGAATATGCATTTCATCAGTAACATTGATATTTTGTAATTATATCGAATTTAAGATATAAAAAGTTTTAAAATGACATTAGCGATTATTCAATTTTTAAGAGTTAAGTGTGCCTCTAGCGATTTCGCATACGCACTTATCCCATTTCTGTTAAGGACGTGTCAACGGGGATTAGGACGAACGACAAATTGTCTCGTTTACCTGATTTATTTTTGTCGGTAATCATCCAAGCTTATAAGACCTCGTGTATATACGCAATGTGATTTATCGCGTTACTTAATAAAAACATGAAACACTGGACTCTGTAGCATTATTTTAATTTGTTTTTAAATATAATTTGTTGTATTGTTTTATGCTTGTAATTTTGTAACGTAATCGAGATTTATATATATCAGCCAGCAACCCCTTTGTTGATACCTTTTAAAAATTCAGTATTTGTGGAAATGATTTAAATTTTCCACTCTACTAACATTACGTACCCTGCTCAATGTCTGTACCAATCGTTATCTATTACGTCTTCCTACACAGATTAGATATTTTTACAATATTTTTTTGTATATTGTCAGTTAATAGCAAGGACTGCAATATTTTTTTATATATCAAACTAAACTGTATAAGACGACTTTGAAAAAGAACCCTCGATAGTTGGTTTATTTGAGTAAATTTTAATTTTATTCGATTATCATACCGACTACATACACTACAACTACAATGGACTTATCTTTGCCGTTGGCAACCCATCATGATTACTGTGGTGAATCTAGTTCGCTATTCAATTAATAGCGGTTAGGCCATTTCATAGTAGTCTTAGTGGGATATACATATGTATGTACATACATACATAAATGCAAAACAGTCCTTTCGTAAGCTGTGTAAAATCTCTAATATCAAATTATAATTAGGAGTAAAATTTTTAATAATACAAATATCTCTATATGCAGTAGAAGCGTAACTCCTATTTAGCTTTTAAATATCAGCCATATTGTATAAGCCGTTTCTATATAACTACATAATATACTTTCGCGTTTATAATAGTGTGATTAATAGAATAATATATAAGATAGATTTAGGACAAAGTATTTATTAACGACAATAAAATACTTTATTTTAAAAACAAATTTTGTCCTGATTCAATTAGAGAAACATTATTTAAACACGACATTTTCTTTGAAAAACGCAATTTCTCCGGTGAAATCTCAAGTGATACTCTATTATGTCTGGTTCATGTAGAATTTTTAGGTTAAATAAAGCTGTGGAAGAGTGAATATGGCAGTAATTTCAGTTTGAGTGAATTTATTGTATTTTTTTTATTATGTAATAATATTAGTATTTATTAATAAAAAAACTTTACATAAAAATAAAATACCACTCACTCCCTGATTAATAATAAAATCTTAAAAAGTATTCAAGTAGAATCATATATTATAATATTAAATGAATATGCTGCTCTTTTTTAAATGTTTGTTTCATAAAATATCTCGAAATTGTGTACATATGTACGTATTGTCGTATATTTCCAATATAAATAGTAAAAGACGAAGTAATTTTATATACCTACATACATTTATGTACATATGTTGCATCGCATGATAATATAATGTAAAAATCGAGACCCTACTCAAAGATATCTGAAAAGACGACATTTGCAATCCGACACTATGTCTTTTCGCTGACCCTACTTTAATTTGATTCACGTCTGTTTTATACGAACTAATGCAAAAGTTAAGTATTTAATATAATTTAATTCAAAAAAAGGCGAGAAGATAAAGCTTTCATGCTCAAAGGAAAATGTTAGAGTAAAGCATTTTTAAATGTAATTAAAAATCACGTATAAATAATCACGCGAACGCTGAAATATAATTTTCACTTTATTTTATTAATAGCGCATTTAAATTTATTTTTGTTTCAATGAGGTCATAAAAAACTTAGTTATATAAATTCTTAGAATTCTTAGAAAGGCAGAACCTTCAATAAGTAAACTTCAAAGTGTAAACTTTGCTTCAGAAATCCAGGGATAGCTATTGAAAACTATTTCGCTGCTCGATTCTAGTAAAGACAATGACAAATTCACACGTCGATTGGTAAAACAAATCACAATCTGTTGGAGATGCTAAGATTTGTTCCATATAATATATTATCATTTGTTATTGTAGAAGGAAACTCGAACGTATTGCTAGTTTATTATTCAATGCGGTATTCATAATAAATTGAATGAAAACTCTACTTTTCATTATTAGCTGATTGCTTTATGGGTCGAGGAAAAATAAATGGAGTGAAACTGGTTCGCGTTCCCCATTTAAGAAAAGGATAAAATATTTTATACGTTGTTACTATGTCTAACACATGACGAATCGATAAAATATAGGTATGATATAGCTAAAAGCTAGGCTGTATTCGATTAAAAAGTCATATATTAGGGCGTTGTTCTGAAATAAAATCTTCTTAAATTTTTAAATTAATAGGTAATTTTAAGCTTTTTATCTTATAATGTAATTAATACGTTTAAAGTTTAAAAACGAGTCTTAAATCTTTATCTATATTTTTAATATTGTAGTTGCTTTTTACTTTAAGATGACATATTTGAGATAATTGAAATGTAAGCATTTTATGGTATTTTCATTAGACATATACCTGCTTATCTGCTTCGGCGCAAGAAGTGGGTCGATGTGTCGGTCGGGTAGTAACCGATTGATCTTATTACACTGAAATAGCTATAGAAGGAAAGTTTGTCCATTAATCAAATCCCTAGAATTATTTACTAGTTATGGTGTTTGCGGTACGGCTTTTTGATTATAGCTAAAGTTATATTAACGAATATGACAGGCCATAGATTAATTATATTTAGGTACATTTATCAAAAATCTGTATTGAGATCCATAAAATTAACTAGGTATGTACTAAAAAAATAAATAAATCTATACAGATAAATGAGATTGAAGTGTCTGTTGTAATGTCAAAATAACAACTTTTTACTAAAAACATATAAAATTATATACGGTACTTATAAGAAAAACACAATTTATAATTTTTGTCTATCTGTTTGTTCCGGCAAATCTCCGAAACAGCTGGACCGATTTAGACGGGACTTTCACTGGAAGATAGCTGATGTTATAAGAAGTAACTTAAGCTACTTTTATTTTAGAAAAAGAATTAGGGTTCCGTTCAAAAAAAAAAAAAATGTACCTAGGTAAGCAGCCGAGTAAAGAGAGGGTAAGTCGCTAGTAAGAAATAAAACTAATACGAAGTAACTCAGTTCACTGCCCGCGTAAACTGTCCAAGAAATCGTGAAGTTCGAAAGTGCTGATATTTCCTAGAAAATTTAAATTATACCTACTATTCTAAGTATAGCAATAAACTAATTTAGATATTGTGTTATAGTCTTTATTAAAGAAAAGTTTATAGTTATAGTAGCTACAAGAGTAAACGATATTAATTTATATGGATTATAATGTTCATCTTTGTTGCATCTTTGCAATTACAAATAAATAAATACTCATCAACATAAATTTTTCTTCTTTTTACCCGATTGTGGCGAAGCCGAAAGGAGGGTTGTGTTTGACCTTTATGTAAGTATGTATGTCCGATCCTATGTTCCCTCGTAATTGCTAACGGCGCAACCGCTTTTGATGATTCATACGTCGTTAGATTTGTCTTGATAACGCGAGGTCATAGGGTATATAGACACGGTAATGTCATAGTATTATACAGTATTCCATCTTCATACAAACGGTCGAATTTGGCGTTTGTTAGAATTTTTTAAACCTTAACGCACGATTAGTACTGTGCGTTCTGAAAGGGATAAGGGTATAAAATAGGGGATGAAAATTTGTTTGAAATCTACTTTTTTTAAGTTTTTTGTAGTTTTAGAGCGAGCGAAGCCAGTAGAAAAAATATTTTACAAAGATAAAAACTCCGACTGCGTAAAAGGCGAACTAAAAAGATGAGAACAAGTTGACGAAGAAACATAGTATTATGCAGTATGAGACATACTCATAGCAAGACTCGCAGTTAGTATAAAACTTATATCTCTCCGACTGCATAATAATCATCTCTTTAGTTCGATTTTTACGCAATCGTTTTTTTTGTAAATATTTTTTTTTATACATAAAAATTGACTAAGGTAACTAACTAAAAATTTTTCATAGGTAAATAGCTTATTTACCAACGAACGAACTAGTGAAAATATGAAAAGTATAAATAGATTAATGATCATATTAGCTTCTTCCGTTTTTATTTTTCTTTATTGTAAAAAATGTAATAAAAGCAGATCAGTAAGTAGTTTTACATCCACAACATTATGTTTTAGTAATAAATCCTAATGTAAAATTGAACACTTAATGAATTATGTCAATGTTTGCCGTTAGATGCAATTAGCTCAGAAGCTTTTTCGTAAAGGCAATAATTTGTCATCGACAAACGGTACGTTTCCTACGAACCAGAAACTATAGAACTTTTATAGCTACTTTGAAAAGCTCTAATAATACTTTTGAAAGGACTTAAATTTTCTCACATTATCTTAGATTTTTACTTTTATTTAATGTACTGCAATGTAAACTTCGTGATGAATTTATTATTTGACTTACAAATGCGTTGTATCTATTACTTTGCATTAGGTCGTGGTTTTTGATTATTTTTTTCAATATGCTATATTTATTAGTTTGGGTAATTAAGTAAGCTACTTGCCATTAAATCGGTGCATGAAATATAATTTGCACCACGTCAGGCGCTACACTTGACATAAATCTCGTGTCGATGATACGTACCTACCTAAACGTTGTCGCTGAATAATATCTCGTATAATTTTATTTTTATAATATAAACAATTTATTTTACTTTTTAAAGATTACCCATAAAGAAGGTAAACTCTCTAAATAAAAAATATTGCATTTTGAGAGAATGTATAAATTATAATAAAACTGACGCTAACATTTTAGATCGACACCTCAAACCGTAAAATAAAAAACTCCTTATAAAGTAGGTAACTAGAGTCTAAAGAGCTGAAATTACTTAAGTGACAGCTAATATTCAATAACATTTCGAGTATTCTTTCAAGTAAAATTAAATGAAAAATACAATAACTAAATAATACAAGTACCTATAGAGTTAGGTAATAACAAAGTTGGGACCGTAAGCCATTATGAGGGTAAATAAACCCATTGAATATAAATTACAAGTGCAAATGGCATCGCAACCAATTTAACCTTTGTCCCTTTTCAGATAGTTCCAAAACTTTTTCATTGCCATGAGAACAAAAAATATGTAAGATATAGACGTGTTATTTTACAGAACTATGTCAACTTGCTTGAAAGAGGATGGATAAACTTTGAAGAGTGCCCCAGAGAAAACTCTTATTCATCAAAATATTTACAGTAACATGAGAGGTTGCCCAATTTTTTTTTATCCTTAGAAATTTGCTTTTAAATTAAATCTAATTTTGACTTTTGATAAGTTATAAAGGAATGTTTTTGATTAACATTTTTTAAAGAATTAATTAGTTAAATCTGTTATTATATTGTACTTATAGTGTGTATTAGACTTACGTTCTAATGCAATAAAGCTTTACTAATAAGAATATATCAATTTTAATCAATGACTCCATTTGATAGTTTATCGTCTGGCATCAAATATTAAATTATATAGATTATCTCATCGGTTCAGTTCATAGCTTAGATAGAGGTCGAAGGGCGTGGGTGAAGCAATTGGAAGTTTATTGTGAGAGTATTTTAGTTGGATAGAAAACAGATTTTTTATAACGATATAAAGTAAATAAAAAAGCTGATTTCGTAAAAAGGGAACTAAAAAGATGAGAACAAGTTGACGAAGAAACATAGTATTATGCAGTATGAGACATACAACACACGTAGCAAGACTCGCAACTAGTATAAAATATGTACAATGTACATATGTTTCCGACTGCATAATACTATGCTTCTTCGTCAAGTTGTTCGCATCTTTATTGTTCGCTTTTTACGCACTCAGATTTTTTTAATTTTGTGAATTATTTTTTTATTGACAGCTTTTTAGTGTTGGTCATTAAGACATTTTTAGTTTTTTTTAACGATTTTAAACGTATAAGATGTGGATATTTTTGTAATCGCTTTTTAATAATCTGTATTTCGTTACCCCACTCGACGCAAAATTAAGATAAAAAAATTTTCAATGGCATCTATATACATTTCACCCTATGACACCGCGTTATCAAGACGAATCTAACGACGTATGAATTATTAAAATCGGTTAGCCGCTATGTTATTACGAGGGAACACACAACATACATACATACACCCACACGCACACGCACACGCACACGCGCACGCGCACACGCACACGCACACGCACACGCACACGCACACGCACACGCACACGCACACGCACACGCACACGCACACGCACACGCACACGCACACGCACACGCACACGCACACGCACACGCACACGCACACGCACACGCACACGCACACGCACACGCACACGCACACGCACACGCACACGCACACGCACACGCACACGCACACGCACACGCACACGCACACGCACACGCACACGCACACGCACACGCACACGCACACGCACACGCACACGCACACGCACACGCACACGCACACGCACACGCACACGCACACGCACACGCACACGCACACGCACACGCACACGCACACGCACACGCACACGCACAAGCACACGCACACGCACACGCACACGCACACGCACACGCACACACACACGCACACGCACACGCACACGCACACGCACACGCACACGCACACGCACATGCACACGCACACGCACACGCACACGCACACGCACACGCACACGCACACGCACACGCACAAGCACACGCACACGCACACGCACACGCACACACGCACACACGCACACGCACACATACACACATACATACATACAGGTCAAACAAATAACCCTCCTTTGGGCTTCGCTGCAGTCGGTTGAAAATCTATCTGATTTATGTATATTATCTACGTATATCTTATCTGATCAATACGTTTGCATAGGTTAATCAAAAATATAACTCTCTTTAAGGCTTCGCCGCAGTCGGGTAAAAAATAAAATAAGTAAGTTCAATTAGGTCATATTTAACAAAAATTATAATTCATAAAATATATTTGTATTTTTTTATTTTAAAATGTATGTTTGTTTGGTACATTATTTTTAAGTCGAAGAACTTTTTATAAAGTGATTTTAATTAACACTTTTATTTCATAATAACTAAATGTTAGTCCTAGATAATAATAATAATAAATTATAAAGCTTTATTTATTCCATACAAACAATCAATCACAAGAAATTAAATAATTCAATTGAATCAAACATTTCACAATAATAAATAAGAATAAAATTTCTTTCCATGCATTCAGACAACTGTTACAAACAGGTATTTAAGCTTATAATTAAATTTTAGTTGTCATGAATGGACCCCACTCGGATAAAAGCCTCCTCCAAAGAGTCCCAAATGTCTCCATCTTTTGCTTTATCAATCCAATTTCTATTGCCTTTACTTCGTCTTGCCACCTTGTGCAAGGTCGACCTCTGCTTCTAGTTCCTTGTGATCCTTTACATACTGTTATTGCAAATGATAAAAACGAAATTCTCGTCGGCTCCCATTTCCATTTTATGAATATTGATTCCCCTCGAGCACATCCAGCATATATAGTGGCCACTATAATGTTTTATGGATTACTCACTGTCTACTCCCGTTACGTAGCTCAGATAGCTTATTCGTTACAGGCGTGCCAACCTTCAGGAGGAGTTTATGATAAAGGAAGCCTGGTGGGTTAACACTATTAAGGAACTCCACAGGATAGTGAACTGTTTCAAAAGTCTATTTGCATCACTGTATCGACAATCTTATATTTTATTTCTGATTCTTTAAATGGCTTAAATAGAACGTTATTATAAGCAGCAGCACTGTTGTTTTTAAGGGTCAGTGTAGCATGTCCACAAAGCCAAACCAAGACTTCCTTAGTATAATAGAAATATTAGGATACACTCTAGATACATCCTCTCTCTCGTCTGTTATAGTTATTACTGCTGTGGCCAGTCAAGAAGTTATACACTATTTTCTTTTGGATTTGAAATAATTTCTGTTCTCTATTCTATATCCCACATAGTAAGTGTGCACTTTCGCAGAGCTTGAGCTTGAGCTGTTTAAAATATATTTCGGGGATTTCAACTTGGGTGTGATTGAGCGTGAGTTTAAACGCAGCGTAAGCCGTTTTACCACCTTCCAAAAGTGTAGTAGCATTTCCAGATTAGGCCACAGCTAATTACTTTTTAATTTGGCCAAAAGCCATTTATATAGGTAGCTTTCATACAAACTTTCATTCCCTATTTTACCCCCTTATTGGATATATTTCGAAAAATGCTAAAATACGTATTTATTTAATTGTATTGAAGAGCATTAATACCAAGTTTCAAGTAATTCTGATCATAGATATTTTTTTGGTTTGTATTATAAGGTGTTTTCTCGTGGGAATGAGATAATCTTCCGCGGTTAAAAGTAGTCTATGTTACTTTCCTGCCCTCCAACTATCACCACACAAAACATCACGCCAATCCATCACTTCGTTTCGACGTGAAAGAAGGACAGACAAACAAACAAACATACTTTCACATTTATAATACTTATTTAAAGTATGAATTATTTTTTACAATATTTACATTAATAGACTGTAAAGATATCAACTATGTCAAAATGTATAGCTGGCCATTAGTATTTTAAAAATTGTTGATTTAATCTAATTGGTGATCTAAGGAATTAAATATAACTAAATATATAATATACTTTATACGCTTTTATATTTTTTCTTTTGTAATTTTAATCAGTGATATTGAACTTTACCTCTTTGAAATAAGAGAACTTTCGATTACGGACTTCAAAGTTTGTATATTATTCTAATATTCTTTTTGGATTTTGTTGATATATTTGGGCCAGATTAAGATGACGAAGAGAACAAAACGGAACTGTAGTAGATTTCATCGAAATAAAATAAAATATTCATGATTTGATATTCCTTATTTCATTTTTATATATTAAAATAAGCTCTTCAATTAGAGGTTGATAAATAACTAAGCAAAGTTACCTACTTTTTTAATATATAAAGCCTGTAATTACATAAAGATTTATGAAAGTCCCAATAGTGTGTATATATTCAGTACTTTTGCAAGATCAGATTAATTATTTTATAATCAATCAAACGTACTGACGTCTGTCCGTGTGGGAGCTACCACCGGTTCGGAAAGCAGAAGAGTCGGGGAGAAACTCAACAGTTGCTCTTTTAAATGAGTTACATAATTTATAACAAATTACAGTATTACAAAGAATTCATGACTAGTGAAGTTATAAGGTGGTACCGACAGCTCTGTGCCAAAGTGCGGGAAAACAAAGGCATCTATCCATTTCTATCTATCCAGGTCTGGCATTACTGCCAGACCTGGATAGATCGTTTACACGGTGAATGACAATGTGACATTGTCGACGACATTATGTCGTCTGTTATTGTTGAATGGTATAGTAAAATTCTTTGGAAAAGGAACATATTGCAAATTTGCCTAAACACTCCCGTCCGTATACGGGAGATTTAGTTTTTGCATCCGCTCTTTTCTGAGGATCACCGAAGCACCTCGTACGTGCTAAACTATTGTATGTGGATTGATGGGATGTGGAAATTTACAATAACTTTGTCTGGTTATTATGTTAAGACACCTTTTTATAGTACCTTCTTTGCTTATAGTAGCATATTAGCATACGTAATAAATACGTTATTATGCGTTGTTTTATTCCTATTGTTCAAGACGTGCCAGTTGAGGACAGATCTGTACCTTGAGGAAACGTAAATTTGTTATGTAGTACTCGTAGGTAGCAAAATAATATGCAAGACAGAATGCAACCATTGGCACGCGCTTTGCTGTAGAATAAAAATAAGTGTGTGTGTACTTATCTACGCACGTAAGAAGTTATACTTCTTTGGCGTAGTGGAACAAAAATTGCTAAAGATTTCATCCCGTATGTCACAACTCTTTGTTTGTAAAAGGAATGATAAATTAATAAAAAAATTATCACAATTAAATTAAAAGAAATCAGTTAATAAATAAGGCTTAAAAGGCATATTACGATCATTTATTTATAGAATATCATTTAAGGAAAGAATATAATATTATAATACATCATTTGTCAGACAATAACAATGGTTACCATGGCAACAAACATCAGCTAACTTCATCAAACCCCTTTAGCTAACTTCATCATATCGCTTGCAAGTAACTTCATCATGTCGCTTTTTAGCTGACGGTGTGCGCGCGTAGCGTCAAAATTTACTCTCATAATTTTTTCTAAACGTCCCAAAAGAAGTATAACTTCAAAAAAATTTTTTAACAAATTTTATATTCAACTTTATTTGCGTAATATACTGTCTTATTGTATTGGTACTAGGAGATCCCAAGTTTCTTCCTAAGCTGGGTAAACATTTAATTAATACTTGCTACCTAAAATTGGTAATGCCCTTCTTTTTTTCGCTTTTTTTTTTATAGTATTCTGAATTAGTGCTTGACTACGTACCACCTGATGTATTTCCCTTTTTTACAGAGTCATATTATTTTTTCTTGATATGAAAGATCTGTCTGGCTGCTGTCTTTTTTTATGTATGTTTGGGTTTTGGCGAAGCACAAATAGACCTGAACTTTAACTTTGTTTTAATGAATCTATGCAGTATAGCTATTTGAACCTACAAACAGACATTTAATTTATTTTATAAATATAGGTATCAAATATTTATATTTCATTCATTTAGTTATAGTACTAATAATTAAAAGGGCCAATCTGGAAGGACAAACAGTATATTCCATAAATCTATATGAGTTTTTAGATCTTAATGAACCTTGATTAATCAATTTTCTTTAAAAATAGCTTAATTCATCTCTTTCATTTTGACGATTGCGGACTGGCATGGATTAATTGACACTGAAGAAACTCTCGTTGAATCGTCTTTATTCTGTTTAAGAAAACACGCGATGATAAGAGCTAAAAATAATTGAAGATTGTATAAAAATAATTGAATAAAATAATTGTAAATACTCATACAAATAATTCTATAGGTTAATAAGGTTTAGATAGAATAGACCAAAGATAAACAGAGGGAAAATTGAATAAATATCTTTAATCAGTACAATTTTGTCGAGTTTTTATTTGACATACATCGTTTTTTATATTATTATTTAGCGACTCACCCTCGCTTCGCTTCGGGTTCGTCATTAGAAAAAAATAAATCTATCCTACGGGAACCATACATTTTTCCGGGATGATATATAGTCTATAGCCTTCCTCATTCAACGGGCTATTCAATGCAAAAAGAATTTTTTAAATCGAATTAGTAGTTCCTGAGATTAGCGTGTTCAACCAACCAAACAAACAAACAAACTCTACAGTTTTATAATATTAGTATAGATTATTTTAAAGAGAATCAAATTCAAAATACGTACGGTATAATGAATAACGTGCTCATTTACGGTGTCCCGTAGCCTCTTTTATAACACTTAGCGTTAAATGAGGAGAAACGACACAGCTGATAAGAGAGCTAGTTATCTTTAAACCCTTTATATTCTTGCAACGATGCTCAATTGCCAGTGCATAAACCACATGGGAGGTATATAGTATTATTTTATGTTGTAAAGTTTACATATCCTTATACCATAGTTATCCTTATCAATTTAAATATCTGTTATTAGGACGTTAAATATATATTTTTTGTTGGTTCGTTTAGTAGTTTATTATTTTTCTGCTTTGTAATATATGAAAACTAAAACATTATAGTTTTAGAGGAAGAAATTTGGTAGTACTAATTTCATTTCTTCACACTTAAGGCCACATTAAGATGAAAAAATAACAATATACATTAAAAATATACAAAACATATGATTTTAACGTGGTCTCCACAAATCCTGATAAAATGACCTATCACATCATATATTATGTGCCCATCTGCTTTCAGGGACTTTTTTTTTATAGGTTCAGATATATTTCCACAAACAAATGGCAGGCGCCGCCTAGTCAAGGTCGTGGTGTAGTCCCCTTCCCAGTCCCTCGCGTCGGACAAAGGACGTGCCCGCGGTGGCGTCATAAATCCTTCTCTCGTAAGCGGTACCGAGCAAAACGAATACGATAAACTAGGGTCTGAGTCTATTAAATGCAATGCTTTATCCTTGTATTTTTGACAACAGTAACAAAACCTTTTGTAAACGATAGCTCGGCGTATGATTACTCTATACTACACTCGTATATTTAGGCTAATTCGTTTTGTATTTTTACCTTATAAGTATGTACTGAATACTCCATTTTTAGCTCGTATTGTTATCTATACAGATAAATAAAATTGGAGTGTCTGTTTGTAATATTAAAATAATCGCTTTTTACTAAACGCATATGGATATTTACACGGCACATATACCAAAACAACATTTTTTAAATTTTTTGTCTGTCTGTCTATCTGTCTGTTTGTTCCGGCTAATCTCTGAAATGGCTGGACCGATTTTGACAGGGCTTTCACTGGCGGATAGCTGATGTAATGAGGAGTAACTTAGGCTACTTTTATTTAAAAAAAAAATAGGGTCCCTCGATAAAAATTAAACAAAATTAATTAATTAATTTTGTTTTGGGAAGCAACCTAGAGACGAACACGAACGAAGCGAGGGTTAGTCGCTAATAAGTAATATATAAATGTGAAGTAGAGTAAAATTATAGGACATAATAGTCACAGAAACTCTATTAATCCATGTCCATTTAAACGGTACGCACTTAACTGAAAGTAGAAAAAATTGGTTCGATGGCTTTAGTTGGATTGGGACATATGATCACATATTTGATAGGGATTAACTAAATAATGATGGAAGGGTAAAGGAAATACCCAAAATAAGAATAAACAAATATCTTTTTAACCGATTTCGTAATAGTAGGAGCTTTCATCTTAAAATATCTGAAGATCTCTACTATTTTATACCAATATTATAAGAAAACACGTATATGTTCTAGATATTTACCATATCACGTTGGTTTCAGCGACAGGCACTTAGCTTTCGTGCACAGAACCAATTTGTATAGTATTTACATATTTACGTAGAGCCTTTGTCAAAATCGACCATGCGTATGCCATAATATGGAAATATTATAGGTTATAAAAGGTTCATAAACAGAACAACACATGTTCCTTATTAAATCTACTTCTATATAAATAAAAATTAGCTGACGAATGTGTATAAACGCATCACTTCAAAAAGGCTGCATTTATTTTTCTAATTCTTTTTTTGTTTTTGTAATTGTCAGGGGAAGATTTGTATTAAAGAAAATATTTGAAAAATTTGGGTTAAAAGATTTCCATATTGAAAAGTACGTGTGTGAGTGAGACAGAAGACAGTAGGAAGATCGTTAAAAATACGCGTATTAACAGACAGATTGACGTTCAGTTCTTCAGTTGCTTACAGTTATATCGGTTACAGCCGAAAAGAAAAAAATGCTGTTTAGGTTGTTTTGTGAATAAAAGTTATAAAACATTATATTATACCTGCTATTTTTAAAAATATCAGCGGCTGCAATTATTAAGTGCAGTCCAAGTATTAAGTGATAATCTGTTATATCATGAAAATAATATTTAGATAAAAAAAAATATATTATAAAAATAAAAAACCCAATTGCATAGAAGCTAACTAAAAAGGTGAAAACAAGTTAATGAAGGAACATACCTAGTATATTATATATTATATTGTATATATTGTCGCAAGATGTACATAACTGTGTATGTCTCCATTACTAATATTAAGTCTATCTCTTCAAATGTTTAAAAACATCACACTTTGGTGAAGCTGCAGGCATTAGCAATAGAAAAAAAAAACTTATGTGAATCTTGGTTTCATCATAAATACATATTCTATATATAAGCCATGAATAAAATAATAAAAATGTAAAGTCTATCTTATTTTTACCACGAATATGTCATGTTTTACTGCTACACGCTTAAGAGATTTGATTTACTATTATGAAGGTTTTCATTTTACTTATAATATATTGTACTAGCGACTCACGCTCGCTTCGCTCGCGTTCGTCCCTAGGTACGTTTTCACGGTTAGCTATGTTTATACATAAATAGTAGCTTGCTACTCCTAAGATATTCATTTAAATTATATAGCGATTTACCCTCGCTTTGCTCGGGTGCTGATTGCTTTGATTCGTATTGGCTGGCATCGACTTCGAAAATATCTGATTAAGTATCTATTCTAAATGAAAACCCCTGTTTAGTTATTTTTTACTTTTCAGTGCCTAGAAGTCGGTTTTTATTTTTTTTTTTTTAAGTTTTTTATATTATCTTTTTATATGCTACTATGTAAAGTTTAAAAGTATGTTTTAGTAACATTTATTTCGCTTGAATATATGTCCATATTCTTCACTGAAAGGGAACGATTTATCTATATATACATAAAATGCTTTGTCCTGACTGACTGACTGATCGATCAACGCACAGCCTAAACCGCTGATCGTAGAAACGTAACATTTGGAGGACATATTCCTTATACAATGTAGGCATCCGCTAAGAAAGGATTTTTCGAAATTCATCCTCTAAGGGGGTAAAATAGGTGATATAAGATTGTATGAAACTCTGTCATCCTTAACGCGAAATGCACGGAAAGTGGTATTTAGCTTTAAAATGAAAAATTAGAAATATTTGTATAAGATTTTTTTCAAAATTCATCCCTTGAAAGGGTAAAAAGGGGTGATAAAGTTTATATGGGCAAACAATTATTTATGATCAGAATTACTTAAAACTTGGTATTAATGCTCTTCAATACAATTATATAAATACCTATTTTTGCATTTTTTGAAATTCATCCCATAAGGCTGTCAAATAGGGGATGAAAGTTTGTATGAAACTCTGTAATTGATGCACGGAAAATAGTATTTACCTATAAAATGAAAACTAAAACAATACAAATATCTTTTTTTTTTCGAAATCTATCCCTTAAAAGGGTAAAAGGGGGCTATGCTGTATATAAGGAAAGAATTGTTTGTGTTCAGAATTACTTGAAACTTGGTATTAATGCTCTTTAATACAATTAAACAAACATGTATTATAGATTTTTTTTAAATTCAGCCCCTAAGTGGGTAAAACTGGGCGTTGAACTTTGAGTTGTTGAATATATTTAAAAAGAGTAACATGGCTCAAGTTATCTGTAAGTGGACACTTACTATGTGGGATAAAGTACAGAACGGAAATTATTCTGAATCCAAAGGAAAATTATGTACCTATAACTTTTCGGCTGGCCACAGCAGCGACAACTATAACATATAAATTCAATGGAAATTAAAACTTAGCAAATTTTTCAGTCCACGCGGGCGTAGCCGCGGGCAACAAGCTACAGCAAAATAAGAATGGCACTTTATATATATAACTTAAAAAAGAAGGAGAAGGAGGGAGACTGTAAGCTTCAGGTGTACATAGCATTGGGTCTTTAAAAATAACGTAGATGTTAGCCTGTTAGCATGTTAGTTAAAACCCCACATTAGCCGAGTTACAAGATGCTAAAGTCGTTAATATTGTATGTGATTGTATCATTGTACTCTCTTCCTCTAACTTTGGAACGATGGAGTAGAAAAATATGCAAAAAACACAGGTAGTGGAGCTTGCTAAATACCTATAGTGTAAATTTATTTACAGAATATACGCTTAACATCTTTTAAGATACTGGATATTTTGAGTTACGATCGCTAAAATTTAATTTGAATTTCCATATATCTTTAAGAAATAATAAAACTTACACGAACTTAGTTTTGCAAGTAATAAAGTATGTATTACGAAAAAGTTTATTTTTTTCGTAGTTTGATCGCGGGCGAAGCCGCGGATTCTGCTAGTCAACAATAAATCACAGCCTTAATGGTATCGATAGCATTGGTTCTGTAATACGTATTTACTTTTTTCTCGCTCTAATTCTTTGCTCAAATAAGATTTGAATCTGTGTAAGTAAATATTGTATGTTACGATTAAAAATAATTAAACAACTTTGAATATTTATATTCTCAAATAAATTATATTGATACCTTTTATATGATATGATATGATTAGATAACAGATGCTACAAAATTTAAACTGCACTTTTTCATTTTTTACATTATTATTAAAGCTTTTACATAAGTTTTTGTACAATAATTTATAACATATATATTTCTGTTAAAGGAGAGAGAATGTTAACATGACTGAAATACTCGTGCCGTTATTAAATTGACGTCAACTTGCATAAAATATTTATGCTTCGTAGCTCAAGTTTAAGCCCCGTTACGTTCTCAACATCAAGTTTATCGTCACGTTGTAACGGTTGGTAGAAAAATAAAAGAGCGTTTAAATTTAGACGTGGTTTTCTTAGACAAACACCAAAAGTCGATTTAAGTGAGAATAGCGATAAGGAAATGAATGATTGATTTTTGTATCAGCCCACACACCTAAATATATGAAGATGTTCTACTGCCTTTTAAAAGATTCAGTCAATTTATAATGTACAACGTATATAATAAGATTCAAAGTTAAATTTTATTTTTTTTATATTTTATATGGCAATGTTAGCTACATACTGAATACGACGTGAAACACAAAGATTATAATTTTTAAATGTTAACTATTATAATGAAACAATAGAAATCGAGTCAAAGAAATTAGGTCAGCGAAGCTAAGCTGCACTATTTGAGAAGTAAAAAAAGAATACTTTTATGAGAGAATTGGATGAGGAAAGATTAGTTGAGGAGCTGTCGATTCTAACATGGCTAAAAAAGTTTTTAGGTCGTGATTCTTCTTGAAATAAAGGTCGGGAAGCGTTTGTTCTCATTAGAGTCACTAAGACAGGCTTGTGTCTAAGTACACTACAAACATCTAAAGAATACTAATAGGGTCATTACAATGCCTAGCGCGCGTTTTATTAATTTTGTGCAAGAAGATCGTATATGCTAACCTTTTTTATGTCTGAGAATAAACGAGACAGCTATCGAAGTGAACGCCATATATTCGCAATAAAATTTTTACCAAGCAAATCAAAAGGATTCACCAATGTAATTTTATGGCGTTGTAAATACGCCGATCGTTTCGTACGATTGAAAGTGTCCATTCATATAAAGATTATTTTCGAATCGTTTGCTTTATTTAAGCAATATAAGCAGATTTCATTAATATAGGGATTGATCTCTTTTGTGTAATCTCTTGGTAAAATGTAAAGTAATAAAGCTTGGTAAAATATTAATTTCAGATAATTTTATGGCAAATGTAGTTTCTAGATATATTGTAGTAGTTTCAGAGATTATACCTTATATGGAAGCAAACATTTTTTACTTCATTTTAAATAGTAGTGTACTAAATAATGAACTGTGTCTTTCAAGTACAAGTTATATATCTTAACTTTTGATATTTAAACCCGTTAAGTACCTTCAGGGATTAGCACAAAAAGGTGGGTAACTTTGGTGTAGAACTTGTGGCATCACACTTTATCCTCAGACTAACTTCGCTCTTTTTTCACAATAAACTTACTTCACTCTAAGCTTGTCTTTTTGCTACTTATATTAAACGACGGTGTAAAGTGCTTTTGTATTAACTTATTATAAGAGACAAAACAGCATTAGGCTTAAAATATTACTCATAGTATACAAGCAAAATATTTAAACACATTTTTATAGTTTGGTTCTTAAAAATTATATGTTCAATAATTTCATTTAAATAATTCTTATGACTGATTATTTCTTAGAGAGTTAATATTAAATATAGTGAAATTACTAGAAAGTAGTCTCAGCAGGAAGGTCAGAAATGGCGGCGGTGGTGGTGATGGTGGTGTACATGGATTTTTTTTTTCATTAAATAAACGGTACGCAAAAAGGAAGTTAAAATAATGAATTTTTAAACAAAAATTGCATAATTTTATGAAGGCATAGAAGCATTGTGGTATTGCTGACGTCGTTTTAATTGTTTTTCAAACTTGCGGTGCACGATGAAACTAGTGTATATTGATAGAGGGCCCTTAAACAAAACCATTAACAATTTTGTGCCTAAACTCTAGTATAACATTTTTGAGATTTATGAAGGTCGCATAATGAGAATTATGACAGACATGGAATAGGTGTATTATATATTGTAAATTTCAATTACTTAGTTGCATTTAATAATAATAAAATTTATAATAGAAATAACTTGTGGAAAAGTAAGGAGAAAAGTTACACTAAATAATGTTAAACATTGAGATCAATTTTTTGCAAGTTTGTCGCTTCCTAGTTGCATTTAGTACGTGACGATCTGAAGTAGGATTCTAACAACTTATATTTGTCAGTGCTGTTTGAATAATAAACACGCCATGAATTTAAATTCGCTATATAAATGAAGATTTGTGATAAGTTTGCTATAAATATCAAAAGAAAGCACTACTCTACACTACTACACTATCTTAAAACTGTATTTATGTAAATAAACTATTACTATAGTAGATACTTTGACATAATATAATTGACTTACATTTTCATTATACTGTACTTCGTAGAAAACAGAAAATAAAAACACTGAACTACTTGCTATTCATTGGCATGTAACTCCCAGCATAATTAAGGCTTGAAAGTAACAAGTAAACCTCTTTTAAAAAAGTCAAATTATTTCTTTATACGCTCCGTTCTATAGCTCGGTTATTTCAGTAAGTGAGAGAGAATTATGCGGGTCATTATCGCACAATATCATCCAATTTAGGTGGACAGATTTATTTGCTACATTATGTTAACAAATGATTGTAATGTCTCAATTAGTGTTTTTTTTTTCACTATACAAATATATTTTGTCTTGAAATAATAATATTTAATTTTACATCAGTTGAGATGTAGTTTAGAAAACTTGTAGTTTAGTAGTATTAACGTTACCAAGTTATACCTACTTTTCAAACTTGAAAGTTCTTAAGTCGCCTGAATAATAGTAAAATATTTATTGCACTAGTATTTATTTATTTAGTTATATATATTACTATGATTTTTTATTACTTTTCTGCTTTATTTGGGACTAATTTTTGCTTGCAGTTTTGTTGGCTTTGTAGGCAGGGTGGTGGCGCTTTGTAGGTAGGGATAAGAGCTAGTTCATTTCCATGTTTTAATGTATGTCCTTGTCAAATTTTATGGAAATTATTCAGCGAGTTGAACGTAAAACAAAACAGATGGACGGAGTTATGTACGTTTATAAAATTAGTAATAAAAAGTCTATACTAATATTATAAATGTGAAAGTTTGTGAGTATGGATGTCTGAAGAAGAACAGTGCTGTTTCACGCCAGAACGGCTTAACGGATCTGGATAAAAGGCACAGAGATAGAATATAGTCTGGAATAACACATAGGCTACTTTTTATCCCGGTAAAATGTACGGTTCCCATGGGATAGGTTTATTTTTGTTTTCAAAAGCGAACCCGAGCGAAGCGAGGGTGAGCCGCTATTAGTATAATATATAAAAAATAATAGGTATAGACTAAAGAATAAGTTTCTTTTGGCACCTGTAAACCTTATAACCTGTTAAATGCCTCATTCGTCAAGAGGCTAGTAAGTACCTACGATTGCAGTTTATGAAGTTTTGGCTTCAAGTCCCGGATCAGGCTAAGAATAACTATTTGAAGTATTTTGTCAAAAAATTCTCAGAAGCAGCTCAGAGTTGGAAAATTATCGGTATGACGTCATCGAGTCTTGGAAAGCCGAAGGATTTTATTTTTCAGGACATACCTATATTCCTGTAAAATTACTAAAATGCCATAATTAATGTATAACAAATTAGCTTCCTGCCATTAAGACTAAATTTTGATAACCATTTAATTTAACACTTTATAATAATGAAACAGAAATAAACATTATAAGTAACGTCAAAACAAAAATATTATTATAGGTATAATTCATGAAATTTATTATAATATATCAGGTTGAATCCCACTATTTCCAACTCATATCTTTGAAATAATAGGACGAGTCATCTTATATAGTAAGTTAAAACTGCGTCTTGAAGACCCTGAGGCCTAATGTGCGGACTTTGTCGCTAGGGGTTGCCTAATTGTATTAGCTGAAATGCTACTGGGTATAGGGATGAAACGAGAGACATCATGCATTAAAAGGCTTTTATTATAATGTACTCGTAGTTGATTACACATCTATCTATTTATCTATCTATACATATAAGTATAGTAACAATGTGAAATTTCTTATATGTCTGTTACGTATTGTGTCCAGAATATAAACTCCAAAACAATTTTTGTCTGTTTTTCTGTTTGCTTTTTAAGCAAAAAGTATTGAACGGATTTTAACTAAATTTTATGTATTGGTAACCTGTTACTTGGGTCATCCTTTAGGATACCTTTTAATGCAGGGACATCTCTTATTCCCACGTTAAGATAGAATAACTTTTTCGGCTGAGTCGCTCTTCATACAAAAATTTCAATGATTTATTACAGAAGAACTATTAGTAGCAGTAATTTTGAGGGTAAAATATCTCTTTTTCATGGGAAAATGCAAAATTTAGTTCGATCACAATTTACTCATCTACATACATACGAACAATGTACATATATCTTAGTACAAAACAAAGTTGCTGTCTGGCTGCATCTGTCTGTTTCTCCGCTTAATTCTAAACCATGCAACGAATTTTGATATGGTTATTAATAGAAAGAGCGATAAGCGAGGAATTTTTTTGTTAATAACTAGGAAATATTTTGATACAAAATGAACTATGACGGTATTTTGTCAAAAAAAGTGAAAAAGTGTTTTCTTAGGCTTATATGACTAATGTTGGCTAAATCTTAATATATACATACATACACGTACATCAAAATAATGTACTTGAAAATTTTATGTTTTAAAGAGACCTACAGATAAGTCTAATAATAACTCTATTTTTATCGCATGCACCTAGGGACCCACGAGAATATGTATATTATAATAAGAAAAATATTGTTACGAGTGTATTATATGTATATTTGTAAATGATAATTTCATTAATTGAAAGAAAGAAAATTTTAGAGATAGGAAGGGAGAAATAAACGTAACCAAATTCCATATAATACCTATATAATACCTACTATAAAATAGATTAACATTAGGCTTACCGTCGACTTTCAATAAATTAACGTTAGTGGTGCCTTTTTGTGTTCACGGCACGTACTTCAAAAAATTCTTTGTTACTACAAAAAATTATCCACAAAATTCTGATCAGTAAAAAATTGGTCATGGCTTAATTGGATGGCAACTGATTGGATGGCAATTTGTGTAGAAATGTATCAAATAATAAGTTACAGATTATTTATGTTCGTTGTTCCTAAATAGCGCCATCTATTGATAAGTTCAGAGTTTAAATCACTATCCTATGGGAATACATTATTATCAGGATATTTAGTTTGAGGATAAGTTTCCTTCAAATCCGTTCAAAAGCTTACAGATGATTGAATCTCAAATATTCCAAAAATCCAAGCATCTGATATTATCCATGATAAGTAATAACTACAACTTTCGAAAATTTAGTTTTTCTTAAAGAGAGAAAAATGTATAAGAAGCTAATTGGCTTAAGGTTTAACACTGTTTTCTTTACAGTTAACAAGCTAAACTCGAATCCCTGTGATTAGTTATATTTAAACCAACTACGGACTGTAAAATACTGTCCGTACCTATTGTTTGTATAATTAAATTTATACAGATAAATAAAATTGAAGTGTCTGTTTGTAATGTAAAAATAACAGCTTTTAATTAAATACATATAATAAACTTATAATAAAAAAAACTATTTTAAATTTTTTTGTCCGTCTGTTCCGGCTAATCTCTGAAACAACTGGACCAATTTTGACGAGATTTTCACTGGCCGATAGCTGATATCATAAGGAGTAACTAATAAGCTATTTTTTAATGTCCCAACATATTTATTTATTTATTACTAGTGACTCACCCTCGCTTCGCTTGGGTTCGTCCCTAGGTTGATTCCCCATACAAACTTTCATCCCCATTTTCACCCCCTTAAAAGATGATTTCCGGGACAAAAAGTATCCTACGTACTTCGCAGGGTCTCAAACTATCTTCTTACTAAATTTTATCAAAATCGATTTAGTAGATTCAGAGATTACCTCTTACAACCTCACAAACTCTCTAACTCACAAATTCACAAACTTTACCTCTTTATAATATTAGTATGGATTTATTAATCATTTCTCGCAATAATTAAATTACTCTACGATGTAATACGTATTCTAGTATTGTACAAACGTCGGAATTCATTTTAGTTTCTTTTTTGGGGTCCAACATTTACTTCAAAGTCTTTCCTGTTATTTCCTCGCCTTTTATATGATTTCCCTTGAGGGATAAATAAGTATTGCTTTAACAATATAAATAATCTACTAATTTTTTCCCTTAAGATATGGATATAGAAAATATAGTTATAACAAACCTAACTTACCTTTCTCAGCGGAGTAACGCTGTTAAGCAAACAAACATTGTTTTTGCGGTACCTCTTCAGCACTACTTAAATATTAATTAATATGTTCACTATTCATTCAACTTTCTTCATATTCAATCAAATTTAAATTTCTTGTGACTGGCCTGGCCAATATCGGGGCTCAAAATATGAGCATACTAGTCGTATTGCGTGTCATTGGTTCCGAACGGTGAATTGTGGCTACCGGTACACGTGCAATCATAAAATACATTGGCTTCGAAAATTTGAGATTATTCGTATTGGGAAATCACAACGGGCTGCATTTGCCACATACATACTAGAATTCGAAGTGCGTTAACGAGTATGTACGGTATTTTATCTATAATACCAGCTAATAGCATACAAACAGTCCGGGGCTACATTGTCCGGCTCCTTCATCGTAGAAATACGGCGCTAATCATCAGCCAGGTACCTCGGCTTGGATTGCCACAGTAAGACTGGTAACATAGGCAATGTTCAGGGCATTATATTTCTTTAATATCGTGAACCTATCGTTTATGAGTTGCCAGAACATTTGTTTCACCACATCTCTCCGAAACCCAAGAACTTAGGTGCCTATTAATATCGCTTGCCGTATTTTGCATTCGTTTATACAGCTGGTATTTTCATACGTAAGAAGGCAGTACCTGGCGACCGAGCTTAGCTCAGAGTTATTTTTTGTTATATAGGATTTTTTAGATAAAAAAAAAACAAAAAACTTGAATAAATACAAAAAAAAGCATAACTTTGTATCGCATCGGGATTCGAACTCGGACACACCTATTGATTGTTAATCTTGCACGTTGGTTGCTTAACCACGATGCTTATGTCTGGGTGTAAGAAATTATTGATCATATTTTGCGTAGAATAATGCAAAAGAAAACCGCATGAACACTCGAAAACACGCGTTTTCCCAGACATGAGACTAATCTAGATCGATGTGTCGCCCCCGAAAGCCCTCACATACAAATTTCAGCGAAATCGTTAGAGCAATTTCCGAGATCGCTGGTACTCGTATAAATAATTAAAGATATAAATATACAAGAATTGCTCGTTTAAATATATTATAGATATGTTTACCTATTTCAGTTAGAAGTATTACACTTTATTGTAGTATTTAATTATAATATACGTTAATACAATATTGAAACTACATTACTAATAATAATCTATTTTATATTACAAAACTAATCACATCAATATATATTTTCAGCCACTTTATTATACTTAATATTGTACATACGTTTATTCATGATTCAGACATTAGCGACTTCAATATCATTCTCATTAGATTACGTCGTTCATATTCTTACTTAACTTCATTCTTTATAACGTATCTGCATATATACATTTGTTTAAACTTTAAATACTATTATTACGTATCGCAGATTTGATTATTACAGATCAAATATAATCAATCGTCTGTAGCAATTTGGTATTCACCAATCCATAACATAACGAAAATTAATCGATGTATTTAAGTTATTTTGTTTTTCTGTAAGAATATACGTACGTTACACTCATATACAATACCGTCGCGCAGTACAGTGCGCATGTGACTAATTACTAATTATACCTTGGAATGGTTTTCTATAAGGTGTACAAGTTCTACGCATTTATATCCATTATTTCCTTGTTATCTCTTAACCGTTATAATTTTTTTTTGTACAATATGTCGTTCAATCCAAAACGTCCTAGTCATTAACCTTAATACTTTTAGTAGATCGAAAGTAAAACAGACGGGAACAGATATTTACACTGTTCATAATTTATCATCCTTAAAAAGGAAACGCACTTTAGCTTTAAATCGTATGTTAAAAGCATTGGAAATCAGTAATGTGATATTACTTAAAACATAGTGATTGTTTTAAATATATTTATAGATAACATTTATGGATTTTTCTCAAAATTATACCAAATTTTTATTATTAAATATACATCAGAAATAACTTTTCTATAATATACTATACTATGTATTTCTATATATACCTAAATAAGCCTAAGCTGAAAAGGAAGTAATGGAACATATTGTTTAATTACTAGTTAATTTAAGACTTATATAAACATTTTTATACAATATTCATACGATATATATTACTTTTCTAAGTTTGAGAGAAATAGCAATTGCAGAAAGTTAACATTAGCAAACAACAGTTCATTCCAACGTAACCTGGTAAAGTATCGCTTAACCACTTGCTTAGCTCTTGTGTATGCATGAAGAGTCACATGCGGCTGAGCTTTTGACGCTCTACGAGTCCATTCTGATGCGATTACAAGTTCAAACTTCAAACGTTGGCAAAAATTTTAGAGCCAAATACCTAACTAAGCATGCATTTGAGCCATTTAAAAACATTTATTGAGTTAACTAAGTGTAGCAACTAACTTTAATAAGAAAAATACATATTTTTAACAACTTAACTATTTATTTCATGTTGTTTGTGAAAAAAGTAATAGGAAAAGAACAGGGAATTAAACGTCTTAGTTAAGGTTATTTATGAAATATTTTGTTAGATATAATGTATAAGATTTATTATTCAATTAAATGTAACAATTGTGCACTTATAATATTATTACATATTATACTTATACCATAAACGTCAATGTATAAACGGAAGTGCCTGAGGGCTCCGTTTAAGATTGCATAATGAGCTTGAATTTGAGCGCCTTCGCTATGGCCACGATAGCACTTAAATCAAGCGTAAAGCTCTTTGTATAAAAGCATAGCACTATTTCTCAGTTTTGCTAAGGTAATGAAAACATTTCTAGGTTAATTGGAACAAATAATAACTAATACAGGTAATGTTTTCATTATATATCCGTGGGTTATGAATGTACGTGAGTTATAACTAAAGTTTGATTTTGGCATTGGATATTTAAACTAGATCCAAGTCGTGTTAAAATAAAGCGTGACGCTTCGGTCTTCGTCTATAACATATAGTGACAAATATATATTGGTGGCATCGGATAACTGAAAAGCGTTTGAATAATTGAATGAAAACAATAATTATTGTCATTGAATAGGTTAAGCACAATGGATTCCAATTGTATATATTCAGCCCTTTTTTAACGTCCCATTGCTAAGCACGGGCCTCCTTTCAATACGAGGGGGATCAGGCCATAGTCCACCACATACATATCTTTCGAAACCTTGCTAGGTTCTCTTAGACATGAGAGTTTCCTCACGATGTTTTCCTTCATCGTAAGGCCAGTGGTAATTATGTTAGAAATGATTCGCATATGAAAATATCAGAGGTGCGTTACAACTGGGCTACCACTGCCAGATTCAGGCAGGATCAGGATTCTAAATCTAATTAGTATTGAGATATAGTATTTTTTCTCAAAATATAAGTAAAAAGCAAACTAAAAAGAAGGGAACAGGTTGACGAAGGAACATTGTATTATTTGGAGACATTCATATGTAATATGTATATATTTTATACTTATCGCGACTCTTGCTACGTGTATAATGTACATTGTACGCAATCTTTTTACGCAGATGGTTTTTTTATTTTTACATTTTCTTGCTTTGGCCAGGTTAGATATTTGTGATTTTATTTAACAATTTCTTATTCCAAATTACTTCGAAACAGGCAAGTTCTATATATTTTTGTGATCGCCTGTTAAAAACCTTAATTTTGATAGGTACCTCATTCGATAGTTTTGGAAGAAAAAGAATCATGCCATACAAATTGACGCCCGAAATTTTATATATATATATGGCACAGATATAGGATCGGACATACGTACGTACATACTAGGTACATACATACAGGTCAAACATATAACCACCTTTGGGCTTTGCCGTAGTCGGGTAACAATGAGTTTATTTGTTGTTCTATATGTCATAGGAAGGCAAACAAACATATTTTAATTTTAATAAATAATTTAATGTTGTAATTTCGACAAAAAATAGAACAATTCAAATTTCAAATATAACCTAAAACATTACAAAGATCTAAAGCAATTGTGAGAACTTTTTATGGTTTCAAAGCGATTAGGAATCACAGTAAGCACTTCAGTATCTTTTGATTTACGAGACCGAGCATAATGGAGTCACAATTTACGAACCATTATTTGATATCACGTATAATATGCCATTTTACTATGTAATACCAACTGGTTTGTAAAATTTATTTAACCTTTATCCTTCGACCATTGTTTAAATATAATAATTATATTATATAATACGCTTGCTAAGTAAATCTCGCACCTCAGATATACTTATGTTCGAATCATTTTCAATATGATTACCACTCTCCTTTCAGTGAAAGAAAACGTAGTCGTTACGTTACGTACGGACGTTAAAAAGGGATGAGTACAAGTATTGGTTTTGCTTATAATTTATACCTATTACTTACAAATTATTCTAAGTGAAATACTTATTGCACCAAAGTAACACGAGTCAAGAGAGATCAGGTGCAAAATTAGCGGCTTTATGGGTCTTTGAGGTACCAGAGTGTAACATCTTAATAACTCCGATCGTTGTTAAGTAGTTTTTTAAGGGAAAAATTCATTAACTCTTATGTATTGACCTTTAACTTAAACCTTGAATCTTATAATTCATAGCCGTATAAGCTAGTGACTAGAGCAATTGTAACGTCTATAGCCAAATTTCTTAAGTGTGAAAAAAGAGGGTAAATAGAGAGGGAGGAAGAAAGAGAGGGGAGAGACAGAAAGCGAAAGAGAGAGAAAGGGAAGGGAAAACAAGGAAAGAAAAGGAAAAAAATGACGATTATGAAAGTTGAAATATTTTTAATTTTTTTTTTAGGAATTCTTTTAATATTAATTTATAATTTTTTATTTTAATCTTAAATAAATATAGTATAAACATAGTTTAAAAAATATACTTATCTTATTATATATTTTTACTTAATACCTGACAATATTTGAATAGATGAATTCTAGCCAGTCAAGCAATTTCTATTGCTTATTTCTATAATCACTCGATTGTTTTGGGGATCACTTCGAAGTACTGTGGTATTTTAACGAGTGTTGTAATCCTCCGTAAATTTCCGTTAGTCTGCAACGATTATAAGAAAATATTTGTATTATCTACTATTTATATTTATTTTTTGAAAAAGAAGTTTCGGTAGTAAATTGTAATTCAATATAAGATAGTTAAACAAGTTCCAAGCCATTCATCTCTATGATATGGTATTTTTCAAGTTTTCTTGAATATTTCGATCTTATAGCCCGAAAGGGTAGTGAAACTCATAAAAGTTTATCGATACTAGTAAGAGATAGAACGAGACCTCAAGGATAAAAGCCGGTGTACATTTGATAAAATTTACGTAATATACACTATACTTATGATATACTCGCCTTGCTCTGTTCGGGTTCGTCCTAGGTACGTTTAGGTACGTTTTCCTGCACTAATAAGTCTACATATTGACCCGGATAACCAGTTATCATCATACTAAATTTCATCAAAATCTGTCCAGTGGTTTTTTCGTAATGCGTTCCCAGAAAAGACAGAAAGACAAAAATTCTAAAAACTATAGATTCGGCCTCTTTTTGAGGATATGACTATTTCAATAAGATTTTCCAAAAAATATTTAATGTACAGATTCGGCTTAGTTACAATTTTATTATATGTATAGATTATACTAGTATATGCATTTGTGTATATACTCGTAGAAGTATGTATATATGTTGTGGTATTTAGTATGTAAAATGGCGTGTTTTTTTGCGGGAAAATATCTCATCTCTGAGAAATCTATACTAAACCTCAAAACGTAAGCAGGGACGAACCCGAGCGGAGCGAGGTGAGTAGCTAGTACATAATAATAGTAATTAAAATAATTGTGGATTAAGTTGGGTTGGTGCTGTTTTAATTTCTTTTTACACGAAGTAAAAGAGGAACTTAGTTGGATGTCTTTGTTGCTTCGTTGTAATATAATTTTCTCAAACACAATTCAATAAAATATATTGATGTGTATTTCATATTTACTAGCTAACTTAGTCAACCGACATAGCTATCGTGAAGCCGTTGGTATTGAAAGCTAAGTTAATATCTTAATTAATGCTTGCTACAAGCTCAATGCAGTAAGGCTTTATGCATTAATACCCATTATACTACAGATACCACAAGTATATAATTGAAACAGACCTTCACTTAAACATCTGGGTAGAGTTGTTTTTGTTATTAGTGTGATAAAGTGTGAAAATGAAATTATGTTTAACAAAAGTGGTTTTCGCTTAGTGGCCGAAATTCGAATATAATATAAAAAAATTTTTTTTCAATTTTTTTTATTGAAAACCCTCAAAGCTCATCAAAAGCTACTAAAAAAAATCGGTTGACAAACAAAGGAGAAAAAGGTATTGAACTGCTTTGTCTATGCCTATTTAAATATAGATAATGTTTAAAATTCATTGCTTTTTAAAATTAAAAAATAAAGGCCTAAATTGATGTAGTACAGAAAACGGATTTATAGCGCTTAGAATATGTAAAGAAAATTAAATTGCTATTTAAAGAACATTCTATGTAAATTCTTTAAAATCCCACTTAAACTCGACTTTGAACTTCCTTTTAAAGAAGCTACTAAAAGTAAAGACTATTATGTAAGAATTTTACTCTTAGCAAAGGCCGGTATAAGAAACCCGTTTTTACTTTACCATATTTATTTCACTTTCACATTACTTATCACTGATTTAATACAATCGCAATTTTTTTACAAAATACCTCTTTTATACCTTACAATATTTCCATCACCACGTATTCAAATTAAAGGGTATATGTTTTGACTTTATTTTAAAAAATCATAATTCATACTTAATACAGTTTTTGGTGTTGCCATCTCTACAAGCTTAGCAAGAAATAAGTATTTCAATTAACTCTAAATAATAGTGGTAACTATATTTATTCTATTCTCATACTAGTAACAATTCATAATATTGCTAACAATCAGATGCTAATTACAAAATAAGCTAAGGAGCAGGTCTATAAAATAAAGAGTTTTCTAAATTAATTTTCAATATAACATTTAGAGTGGAAATATATGTGTTATTTCTGTATGGATGGTAATAATATGACAAATTCATATTATATGTGAGTTGGGTAAAAATCTTTAAGGTCCTGGACTATAAGAGAGTACTTTGAGATTACAAAGGACCAGGCACGATGCTGAAAGACCATAACAGGTGCTCCATTCGGTTTCTTCTAATGTATGAGGAGTATACAAGTTGAAAATTCTTAAGGTCGACCAAAGTGCATTGAAGAGGCCTACGCTTGGAATTTGTTTGTCAGGTAAAATCAAAAACGAAGAGAAAAAAATAAAGATTAAAGTTACCGCCATTATAGTGGGTCGAATTTTGAAGAAAAAGTGCCAGTGGGCAGAGGATGTCGGCAGTCGTATCTGGGATGCTGACAACGATGACGACGCATTAAATAGTAAACATAGTTTTTGAGTTAATAATATTCTACACGTTTGATTATAAAACGTATTGTTTCCAAAAATTTATACCTACTCTTACTCAAGAATAGAATGATCTTAACCAAAAATTAAATAGAATGTGTAATGTCACACACGAGTGTAGAAAATTTATTCTGCTAGTGTTTTCATATTAAAAAACTTTATTTTCGCAGCCTGCACTAGCACCCACTATTTACGCGACACACAACAGAAACTACAAACAAAGAAAATCTGGCAAATACGAAACTCGGCACACATTTATATGAATGTGAAATTTAGTCATGAAATATCTTACATTGGGACATATTTTATATTATACTTAACAATTTCATAATATTAAATGGTAAGACTTATATACAACTATGTTGGTACCTATTATTTATAGTCATTGTATCTCGTGAACTTTTATGAGGCACGTTATGTTGATGTACGATATAAACGTGAACGTGATTTGATTTTTAATGGCATTCACAAGACAATTCGGCATAACGTTTTGTCATAATATTTAGACTTTGCACTACACATTTTTCAGTATCAATCTATGAAACAAATGTCAATCCGCTGTCAATCTATGAATCAAATGTCAATCTACTGTTGGTTGTGAATCATTACAGGGCGAAGTAAACGGTGCCCAAATGGCACTTCTAGAAGCCATTGAACGTAAGAATTGAATTGAATTGAATCATTACATCAGTACATTTAGAGATTGTTTACTAATATTTTCATTAGCATAATTTTTCTCTAATAAAATCTACATACACTTTTTTCTACTCATTAAATGATCATTAATAGAACATAATGATTATGTTAATAGTACCTATATAATAATATCAACGATTTTCACCGGTATCGGGACAAAAATACTAGTACAGTTAAAATTTTAATACCTTTACGATTTTAATAAAAACATTTCACAATTTATAATATTATCTAATTACCTGCTAAATTGAGTATCAATAGAAACGGGTTAGATAGATTTGAAAGGGAGTTTTTATAGTATTGTGTTCTGAATTAAAAATATTTATAACGAATAACAGGTTTAATAAAAAGTCTAAATATGTAAAGCTAAAACATCATGTTAGTGATAATAAAAAAAATATAAACTTTCTTTTTCTTCGTTTTTTTTGGAAATATTATTCTGACCTGAATGCCGTTTACTTATTAGTTGTAAAATGTTAGTGTATAAAAAATTAAATATATAAATTCCTATTATACTTCAATAACGCCAAGTTTTCAAGAAAATTGAAAGTAAAAAAGTGTTTATTGTTTCTTGAAAAAAGTAAATCCTTTTTCACTTACTATGAAGTGTTTGGGGTTAAGATTAAGAGTATTTTTTTAAGTTGGGCATAATATATTTCTAGTTTCAGATGTATATGTTAGTAACTTGACTACATAGTTAGTTTTGTTAGACGTGCTATTCATTGAATAGTTATTAGTTAGTATGCTCGAGTACGAATCGAAAAAAGTGCAAAATATTTCACATTCAAACTTCTATGTGATTTATTTTATTTTATTATAAATATTACAACTGTACTCTGAAACAAAAACTAATTTAGTCTTTGTGTATATATTTTGTGTTAGACGTCGAATTACGCAAGCCATTAAGGGCGGTGCTAATGGAACGACATCTGAAACGACAGTCCTAACAATTCGACGCCAACTTCCGATATTCCATAGGTTTTACTCATACTTCGTTCTAATTGTGAAAAGAGTATAATTATTCCGTAGTAGTCAATTATAATTTATTATTAGTAGACTGTATAATTTTTCTAAAATAAAAGTTGTTAAAATGTTTTATAACAGTGTTTTGTGACATCTTTCAGTCTCTTATATATTTTTTTTAAACGAAAAAATATTATGCCAATATATTATCCTCCTTTGTTGGATTCAAAGCCCAAAACATAAATACTAAATATAGGTACTCGTATAAATGGAAAATGAAATATTGTTGCGCTATACAATTGACAGACCATTTCAAAGGAATATAGATCAGTGCCGGCTTTATGTCAGCTATGTTTTTCACCCAATTGGTTGTGGTCTCTTTGAAGGTTTGTTCGTTGAGCAAGTAATGGAGTGTAACGGTTTTATAATATACTTAGAAATCTACAAAATCTATATTATGCTAAAAAATTAATTACTTTCATTATTCTGTATATTATTATATGATTGCTCACACTTCTTGATTTACTGAAAATTCCATAGGCATCATGAGATCTAGAATTATCCTTAGTATTAAGACGTTTTTATTAGCAGTCTAAATATTACAAAATTTCTATCGGGTATCAAAAGATCCATACAGAAAAGGAGTAAATATTTTCATGATAAGTCTATTTTTATGTGCCTATTAATGCTTCGGTGTTGTAGTGACTAGCATGTACACCTGGACATACGGAGATCCTGGGTTCAAATCTTGGGTCGAGCTAAGTTTAGTTATTAAGTCTTTCTATTTAGTAAGCCTCAGTAACAGCCTGGAGTTGGGAAGTTAGCGGTGTTTCATCCCCGTGCGTTGGAGAGCACGCAAAACCGTCGGTCCTGCGCCTTAATTCTTCCTGATCGTGTCAAGTAGTCGTCCCATCGGAGATTGAGAGTGACAGGAATAGAGAGTGCACTTGTGTCTGTGCACATACCTTTTTGTATACTATAATATTTCCTGCACAGAAGGCTATTCTCAATGAGATTAGCCGCCGTCGTCGATATAGGTCAGCAGGACATTAATGCTTAGATTTTGTTATTACTTGGTCATTGCTTTGAAGACATTAACAAGAAAAGTGAATTGAATTGTACTTGGTCGTTATGTAAATTTTTGTTAAATTTACTGTTCACTCTAAAAAACATCAACAGGGGACAAAAATGTATCTATTACATATTAAGACTCTGACTTAATATTTGCAAAGCTATATATTTTGAACACCACATTAACCGTTATTTGTTTGGCGTTTATCCTTATCTATAAAATATACAATACAAAAATGAATGTAATTGCTCTTTTTATCATAAAAATAATAGAAAAAAACTTTAAATTTAAAAATATGTAACCTTACTTAATATTAGAAAAGCGAAACTCATACACGAGTGCGCATGAGGGGGTATCGCTAGTTTAAAATAAAATTATGTATATAATTGCTTTATTGCGGCAGTAAAGAGACTTAATGATATTACGCTGGAAAGAAGAATTCAATTTTATATTAATTTTGCATATGAATATTTTAATTATTACATATTCATGTTTATAACATTTAGACGCGCAAAACTCAGTGAATATTGTTTTTTCAAATAAAATGTTTAGTTGTGATATATGGACAAACGGAGATTACAAAATAATAAGGGTTCCATTTGCCTTTTGGTCAGAGACCCAAAAAAATATCTCTTATATATGAATTCTTCATTTTAGAACTTTCATATTTTGAATAAGTGAGACAATGTAATTTTTGACCATTTAAATGTATGCTATGTATGTATGCTATCCTTACATTTGGACTTTTACGTAAAACTAATTGATAGAACTAACTAACTAAATCACAACAGGGACTTAAATAATTTGCACAAATGAAATTTTATACCCTATCCATCCATAAGTAATAAGATTGATGTGAACGTTATACGTTTATAATGAAAAACGAGCGCTCTCTAAACCTGCCGCCTCGGTAAGTGCGGCCTATTAAAGTTCTAGTCTTTATGGCGACATTAGATCTATACTAATATTATAAAGCTGAAGAGTTTGTTTGTTTGATTGTTTGTTTGTTCGTTTGTTTGTTAGGTTGAACGCGTTAATCTCAGGAATTACTAATCTGATTTGAAAAATTCTTTTTGCATTAGATAGCCCGTTAACTAATAAAGGCTATAGGCTATATATCATCACGGAAAAATGTACGTTTCCCGTAGGATAGATTTCTTTTTGTCTAGAGACGAACCCGAAGCGAAGCGAGGGTGAGTCGCTAGTATAAGATAAAATTATATACTAATATGCGTAAAATTGGCAAGAAAAGCATTGTGCTTAAATACTTTTTTGGAATTACTAATTAATCAATAGTAGTAATGATAGTAGAGCCCTTTTAACGTCCTAAAAGGGTACCTTCAACGCGAGGGAGATAAGGCTGTAGTCCGACGCTGGCAGATTGCGGGTTGCCGGACTTTATACAGTGATTAGTTAATTGGGGACTGCATGTTTTCAAAAGATATGTGAAGTTTTCAAAAGATATGTGAAGTCCGCCGACCGGCTTTTGGCCAGCGTGGTGGACTTTGGCCTGATCTTACTTGCCGTGCTCAGCAGTGGAACGTTAAAATGGGCTGCATACAAGAAGAGCAATAATCAAGATTTTAAAACAATTTATGTAGGACTGCAGCCATCTTCTTTAGCTTTAAAAATATTTATATTACTTCTTCGTCCTAAAATCTAATCTCTCTGCTAATCTTGGTATATTAAACCATTTCAGTGACAAAATATGGTTAAATAATTTTAAGGATAAGACAACAGTGATATTTAATCCTCCTACAGTAATGTTAACTTAAATCTTAGAATATATTTTCTAAGGAAAAATGCAAGGAATTTAAAAGCCAAATAAAACTCTCGAAAGTATTACAAGGTTGTTTAGGATGATATTCGTCTTTAAGTGGAGTTTTTAAATGTTTATAAAAATGTACTTGTTGGTTTTCATACATATTACAACACTTCCATGCCATGGTAATTAGCATAAAATCACTATATTTGAGACTTGTAGAAGTAAATTAATATATTTATTTTATTAACGTTTATTTAAATCATAATAACCTCCCGACCGATTTCGGCCACGGCGGCCAGTCTCATTGTGACTAGTCATCTGCGTAGGAAATATTATAGTGCACAAGTGTACGCGCAGACACCAGTACAATTTCTATTCCTGTCACTTTCATACTCCAATGGGACAACTACTCGACACGACCGGTGAGAATTAAGGCGCAGGACCGACGCCTTTACTTGCCCTCCGATGCACGGGGGTGAAACACCGCCAATTTCCCAACTCCGGGCTGTTATTGAGACTTACTACACAGAAAGACTCAATAACTAAACTTGGTCTGACCCGGGACTCGAACCCAGGACCTCTCGATGTGCAGCCGTATTTACTAGCCACTACTCCACCGAGGCAGATATTTAAATCATACTACTATTATAAATACGAAATGTTGTGTGTCTGCCTGTGTCTATTTATTACTCCTTCACGCGAAAATAAATTAAAAGGAAATTTAGAACACTTTAAAAAAAATAGTTACAATGTCATTGTATTTAAACTAAAATAATTATCACGAATTCCTATAAGAAGCTTGTTAGCAGACAATCTTATTTTGTATTGTACTATATAGCAGTTCTGTCTAGATTGTAGATAGCGTCTGTGGGTGTAATCTGTTACGGAAACAATAACGTGCAAATCTTTTCGTCTCGAGCGGACTAGTCTCGACAGCTGTGAATCAAATGTGTTTGAGTGATGAGATTCCAACTATTCTTTATTTCGTAACAATATAAGAAAAAAATTGAATGGGACTTACGCTAGAAACCTTTATAAAAACAAAGAAACCTATATAATATTATAACAAAAATAAATTGTAACATTTATAAAGTTGTTTATACTAAAAACTACTAACTTTTATCGGTGAGTATAGAATAGATATACCTATAGTCTATTCTATACTCACCGATAATACATAGGTATAGAAAAGTAGTTATTATAAAAAATAAAAATGAATATCCCTTACTTAAGGAATGAGTCATTCAGTACTTTTTGCGTGAAATGCGCACATCGATTTGACTAAGTTAGTTTTGTTATAGGTATAGATAAGAAAAGGTATTGCGAGTGTACATTAGGAGATAGACATATACTATTCAGGACTTTTCTGTACGCCTTTTCAAGACCTACAATTTTTTAGTACATTTTTTTGATAAATATCTTAATGATTAGCCAGCGGAAGGTTTCTCTCGATAAAACCAATTATTGCGTTTTCCCGTGGGAAAGAAAGATTTTCCTGAAGAAAAAGGTATCCTAAACGTTGACCCGAGTAATAAGTTATCACTTTACCTAATTTCGGTGACATCGGCTCATTACTTTTTGCGTGACCGCGCACACACAAACATAAATACAGACAAAAAGACAACATTTTTTAAAACTATTGTTTTGGGGTCTATATTGTGTACATAATACGTTACGGTCATTGTTTTCAAAAAATATTTCATGTACAGAGTTCGCTAAGTTACTGCTTTATTATAGTATAGATTAATAATATTGCTTAATGATAGTGGTGAATCGCTTAATTGCGTCTCTTTATTATACACGTTATCTAATTTGAAAAATATATTTATAAGGAAAATAGCTATCATCGATCTATTGATATTTGTTATATTATAAAATATTATATTGGAAAAATTATTTATTTATATAAAACTAGCGACTCACCCTCGCTTCGCTCGGGTTCGTCCCTAGCTTGCATTAAATCACGATTGATCAGTTTTCGACCGGAGAGGAAAAATGATTAAATTACTAAAATGGCTATTAAAAAATAAGGGTTTATCGTAGAAGGGTGAAAATTGAGGATTGTATGTATTTTTGTATGTTGTATCATAAAAAAATAGAAATAAAAAATTTTGTCTAAAAAATAAAAAAAAAATTTAGGGGTGGACTACCCCTAACATTTAGGGGGATGAAAAATAGATTTTGGCCGATTCTCATAGATACCGGATAAGCACAAAAAATTTCATCAAAATCGGTCAAGCCGTTTCGGAGGAGTATGGCAACGAAAACTGTGACACGAGAATTTTATATATTAGATATATTAATAGGAAAACAGCTGCTAAGTAAAAATTAATATTCGCAATGAGGATAGCGCACGATGATAATTATAATTTTGCTGCACCGGACATGTACAATTGTGACAACATGCACTACAGCAGTTTAATAGAACGAACAGAAACGAGAAAGTTTTATTTCGTTACTATTTTTCTGGTACATTTTACATTTATAAAGCCTGTATAATTGCATCACGTTGTTATCAAAGAGTACGTTTTCTTTATTATTTACTTTCTAATTTATAATATTTTTAGTCAAGTCTCACGATCTTTTACCTCGAGATAAGACTATAATATATCACGTAAAAGATATATTGTAGCTAGAATAATTTTGTTATATTTTATGTTATTAAAGGGATACTATAAATAAAAATTGTTTTATTACTTATTATTATTTATTACTTAAAAGGTATCGGGGATCCCACGGGGTAGAGGATAGAAGGGAAAAGGCCTTATAAACTTTAATGTATCGTTTGCTTTTAGATAATTGGCTAGTTGACAAGTTTAGGTGTGAGTATTATTATTTTTTTATTTTCTAACACGCAACTGCGCACGTTAGTCAGTAAAAAGACTGACTAAATTAAACTGAAAGTAATTGAAAAAATAACATTTCTTTTGTAAGTATATATTATATATACATTTAAAGATTTCACATAGAAAAAATGCAGTTTATTCATGTGGTAGAAATTACATGAGTGCTTAAAATAATATTTTCTCATTACAATAATAGTCCTTTAGTTCTATGCATATAGTACGCGAAAAGTATACTATCTATTGTAGATATGGAAAAGGTACATCAAAAGGAAAAGAAATTCTTTATCTCTTTGTGAACTAACTAGCGACTCACTCTCGCTTCGCTCAGGTTCGTCTCTAGGCACGTTTTAACGGTTAGTATGGTATAGATAGACTGTATATTATGTGATATATAGTCTATATATAGCCTTACTCAATAAACGGACTATTTAATGCAAAAAATATTTTTTTAACTCGGATTAGTAGTTCCTAAGATTAGCGCGTTCAAACAAACAAACAAACAAACGAAGGAACTCTGCCTTTTTATAATATTAGTATAGACGTTTATGATTGTATATATTGTGTGTATGAACCCATGCTGCAGTTTAGTTAAATGTTTATGTTTTGATTTTCTTTCGTTTTATTTTTAATACTTCAAATTAATGTCTGAAAAATTTTAATATCAATATCACAATTTTTAAGATAGTATTAATTTGTAAAACAAATTTGATTTTTTAAATTTTTAATCCAAAGTTATTTTGAACATTTTTTTTTTTACTTAAGTATTAGCATCTATATAAAATCTGTGTTTATTTACATCGTACAGTAGGTAGTGGTCGACTTGCATTGAATAATTTGAAATTATTATTCAAAATATCCGATTTTTTTATATACGACTATATGTGTTATTATAACATATATAATTTATACATGTTACTTTATATCTGGGCAAAGTTATGGTGAATTCTTAGTAATAGTACTTAAAGTTTTATCATGTATGTACATATATATATATATATATATATATATATATATATATATATATATATATATATATATATATATATATATAAAGTATCTTGATATTCTTTAAATATTAAAACTTGCACTTATCTAATAGCGATCTCCGATTGTTATTTTATGCCAATCACATTCAAAGTTAAAGCTAATCTGAGTAAGAATAAAGTTATTCCAGAAATACAATCTACGTTATTCAGATGAAAATCATCAGGCTTCAATTTTTGATTTCAAATAGAAAAAGTTTTTAGAATAACAAAATAGTTTCATTATGGATCGAAAACAGAAATTCACATTTCAGCCTTTATGAAATAAAGCAACATTTTACTAAAAATGCTTATTTTTTTTGAACGAAAAGTTTATTTAGAAATTCCATTTAGTGTCAATTGATATGAATAAACTGAAGAAATATTGCATTCCTATCCCAGAGGAGTCCAGTTGCAAAAGTACCATAGGAAGAGAAATAACTTTCTTCATTGGCTTTTACAATAATTTTTCTTTTCTGATATAAAAGCCGAAATTTTGTTCTTTGACAATCCTCTATGTAGTAACTGCTAACTCTAATAGCAAATTAGCCATCATATAGATTATACTATATATAGTATACTATATATAGACTATATATAGTAATTTTGAATCATTTTGGTCGATATTTAGATATTTGATAAGTTGACTACAGCACCACCTATTTCATTCTTGCATAGTTACTTGACATCTTAAATTATCACATATAACTTGTACCCCACCTGGTACGTTAGTGAAACTATGTGACACACAACCACTTACATGCAGGTTGTATGCATAATTTCCTAACGTTTATATAAAAGACATTGTCTGTGTGGGAAGTTTCCTCTTAATTTAGGATAGATGTACGTATGGTTAAGTAACGAGCATCAAAATCTTTGCTAACTTTTACGATTGCGTTATTAATAAAATAAAATATTTGAATTAATAGGATTCAAATCTATACCAATATTATAAAGAGGTAAAGTTTGTGAGTTTGTGGGTGTGTGAGTTTGTTAGTTTGTGAGGTTGTAGGGGGTAATTTCTGGATATACTAAACCGATTTAGATGAAATTTGGTAAGAAGATAGTTTGAGACCCTGGGAAGGACATAGAATTTTTATCCCGGAAATCATCCCTTAAGGGGGTGAAAATGAGGATGAAAGTTTGTAGCTAGGGACGAACCCGAGCGAAGCGAGGGTGAGTCGCTAGTATTTAATAAAATAATTAATATGAAATTATAATTTTTACAGAATTACAATATAAATGCAATTATACAGTTAGTGACGTTGGGTTAAACCGATTAACAAGTAACACTTGCTTTGAATTTTAGTATCCAATACTGGTGAATATAACGCCCTGAGGGACTCCGCCTGACGAGGCAACTTTGGCTCGGTGCTTTTCTACAGCAAATATAATAAATTGAATTTGCGGTTATTCGTTGTGAAAATATATTGAAATATTAAAAATATATAGATTCTGTTTGTATTAAAACCACTACGAAATGATTTTTTTAACAATTACAATAATTTTAAATATTACGCTAAATTAGTAAATAATATTTAAATTATTTTTTATATTTACAAAAGAAAACTCGCTTCAATATTATTTTGACGTCTTAGTTTAATCATTAAAATAATTATAATAAGACTTTTTTTTAAAGCTTTTTTTAATCCATTGTACATCTTTCTAATCACTAATCCTTTAATTATTCATATTAAAAAGAAGCTCTTGAATGTGGTAGAATATGTCATTATTATTATTATCATATCTATAAGTTAATTAGAGCTTTTTAAATAAAACTATCTTTTCTTTTTTTTATTTATTCCCGTGACCATGATTGCTGTAAAACATTTAAACGTCGAGAACTAAAAATCAAAATAAATCCGCAAAAAAAACCCGAAAAGATAATTATATTTAAAACTTCAAATATTCGCGTAAATCTAAAAAGATATTAATTGGAAGTAATAAATTCAGCAAACAAATCGTTAGATTATTATTTAATATTTTCGATATAAATTGAACAAAAAGAAAAATAGCTACTGTACTAGTATATCTCCAGTATAAAAAAATCTTATACATTTTTGTAAGCCAGTAAAAAAAATGAAATAAAAAAGATTCACATAATAGTTTCGTATTACCTTACTTCTTATATCGTAAAAATAAACTTTTGGGTAAATAATTACTATCATATTGGTAATGTTGCTACAATTTCAATTCGATAACTTTCTATCATTTGCAGAAGCGGAATGCAACCACTTCAAACTAACTGACCTGAAAGCTCATATGTAGCTGTTATATACATTATGTACGTTAGTGTAGTTAAAAATGAGAGATTTTTTAACTTTAGCAATTAAAGCATACTTTTATTTATAAAATATATCGTCGAGATAATGCTTAATAAGTAAGAAGACGGTTAAATTATATAGTAGGATTGATACATTGCGTTGAATAAAATGTTAGCAAGGTAAAGTTAAAGGTAAAAGGTTTTGAAATTCTTCTATGTCTATTTAACAGTGCATCAATTAGGAATAGATGGACTTTTTTTGAATGGAATATTATTAATAATAATATGTATTTTTAAAAATCCCATGAAATTACACTTTTGGCCAACTTATGTGTGAGATTCATTAAAATGAATCAAATTTAACTAAAAAAAACGTGTGTGTGTACTTATGTACGCACGTAAGAAGCTATACTTCTTTGGAGTAACAGAACAAAAATAGCTAAAGATTTTATCCCATTTGTCACAACTCTCTGTTTGTAAAAGGAATGCAGCTAACTTCATCATATCGCTTTCAGCTAACTTCATCACTTTTTGGCTGTCGGTGTGCAAGCGCATCGTAAAAATTTTACTGTCATACTTTTTTTCCAAACGTGCCAAAAGAAATACAACTTCAAAAAGATTTAACAAGTGATCATTGAAGAGTTTATCTCTCCGTTCTCCTCTCTACCGTCAGATTATACAATGGTCACATTCAAATCATTGTATTGTCGTTTATTAAGATTTTACATACATATGTAGATAGGTACATAGTATAATGCAGCAAAAAAGAGTGTAAAGGTGCATCCATGGATTGTACCTAATACAAAATGAAATAAAAACATCTATTTTAAGTACTTACGTATATCTATACCGTAAACGTCTATAGATTAGATTTCATAACTTATGTACACCATATTTCAATTTAAAGGTAAACCCGTTAGGTATTTGTTCTAACGATATTACAAACATCGGTATCAAATAACTGTCGCTACACAAATTCCACACTTTTATTTACTAGCGAACCAATAACAGTTCGTAACAAAATAAATTCTATTTCAATTGCAGTTTCAGACTTTACAAAAATTAAAACAATGATTGGTGCTAAATAATGGTTGCAAATTTAAAGTACATTTTATCTGTTTTATTATATATGAATGTGTACACGCTATAGTACATTTAAGGTTCGCTTTCATCATTCTTAATAGCCTGATGGCTGGTGCTTCAACTCTACAATATTCTTGAAAAATGACAGCCATTAACTTTCTTCCAATAATTCTACAATGGATAGAATGGAAAAATTTATCCGATTTATTGAACTTTTCGAAGAAAAGCATTTAGGAAGACAGGGTTAGGTTTTGATATTACAAATGGATGGTCGACGATCGATGGAACGACGGTCTATTTTTCGTTTTAATATTTTATTTTTTTTTCCTTTGACATGAGATTCTTTTAATCGTACTGTGATATCTGTCCGAGTGGTTTAGGCCACGGTAGCCTATCGCACCGAGGTTAGCCATCTGAGCAAGAGATATTATAGTGCACAAGTATGTGCGTTGTTTGTAAGTGAATGCAAATTTTACACGACTGGTGAAAGATTAGACGCAGTTCTACGACGCAAGGGAGACTGTTGTTTGTATTCTTTTAAATCAATTTTGTAAATTAAAACTTAATTTAGAGAATTATGATTGAGTTTTGTTTTTACATACGCACTGTGCTTTTGTTTATTTTTCATCTGTTTATTTCTAGAATGTTAATTAACTAAAAAAAAAAAACATACATACATACATACAAACATAGAATCTCTTTCAGTAACAGTATCTATACCAACATTTGATGAATACGGATATAAACACCTTGTATGGAGTAGCTTTGATTCCTGGATAAAAACAATGTTTGTTAGGGTTTATACAATGAAACTCTATCCGATTCCCATAGGCACTCTTGGTACTAAATTAATAGACACTAAAATTACTTTCATTAAAATGATCTTAAAATTAGCAAATATCGTGGGAATTTTTCCTGTAAGAGACTCTACTTATCCGATAAGAGGTATCATATCCTCAAAAAGATTTTTGATGATGATAATTCATGATAATTATTAATAATTCAATTGTGTGAAAATATTAATTTCATATGTTATAAGAGTAATTAAAACACTGATATGACATAATAGAGTGGTGCTAACAATCGTGCTAACGTTTAAATTAACATCATCCAATGTTTGATCCATAGCAATTAATATTGCACTCAAATAAGCAGAGACCAAGTGGTTTGCGTTTTCATTGCTGTATCCTGATAGGTGTAATTACTTAAATCTGTGATGAAATATTTATGAAATTTTTATTAAATATGTAAGATCGTGCTTAAAAATACATAATTCAGTAGTGTCCTAAACTTCTATTTCTTTTTTTGGTTGATAGCATTATTATTTTTATCATTTATTATATAATAAACATTTATGTTATTTTTTCTATAAAAATCAAAGTAAATGAGAAAGTTGCTGCATCTGTTTTTTTTTTAATTAAAGGAATAGTTAATTTATGAAAATATTTTATTAGTATTTGCTAAATTAACTAAATAAAATATAAAAATTACGCAACAGATATGAGATCCCTGTGTATTTTTTTCAAATCTAAAGCCCCGTTATGTTAAAAAACCTAAAGCAATATATACGAATTTTGTCTTATAAAGCACTAGTTTTAAATGAATATTTACCTCAATATAAGCTTCAGCTTCGACGTAAAACTTCTAATTATTCAATGCAATGTTCATAGAAGTAGATTCATTAGCTTTAATCTATACTAATATTATAAAGAGGCAGAGTTTGTTTGTTTGAACGCGCTAATCTCAGGAACTACTAATCCGATTTGAAAAATTCTTTTTGCATTAGATAGCCAGTTTATAGAGGAAGGCTATAGGCTATATTATATCATATAATACATATACAGTCTATCTATTCCATACTAACCGCTAAAACGTACCTATGGATGAACCCGAGCGAAGCGAATGTGAGTCGCTAGTAAAGTTACAACACTAAATAAAATATAAAAAATTGTCAACAAAATGTGCTACCCAACAGCTGTCGTTTCACTTTTAAGTGGGTTGTAAATAAGAGTATGGTACACTATACTAAAAATATATACTAAAAACTATACTATTACACAACTATATTAATACACTATACTGTACTGAAAATGTCGAATTTAATATTTTTAAAGATTCAGTATTTTCATCCTCATATTTGCTTTGTTTTATTTTACTAGCTACTGTTTGACTACATCGATACTGTACACTTGCGTCTATAAGCCTACAAAAAATGAATACCAGATACCAGTCTCACTTTTAATGGCATCGCGGAGAATAGAGAGTATATCTGTGACTTTACTTGTCAATTGCAATATTATGATAATTAGTTTTTTGCTATAGAATAGAAAAAAATCTTTTAAAATTCCTCCGGTCGTTTTGATGGATTCACGGACACAAACGGAATGACCGATTTTCTTTGATGGCGTACTAAAATCTTTAATTATAAAGATGGCACTGTATTAATTTAAATTAAGTGAGTATCACATAAAAGCGTACGTTTTAATGTAGATAAACATAAGTTTAATAAACGTTTTATTAACAATTGAGTTTAGCGTACTTTTATTTATATTAAAAACTGAAAAATAAAAAATTAAAAACCTTGCACCGATTTTAATATTTGCCGCTAGACGAGTCTTGTCATAATATGTATGTACGTTGTACATACATATATCTATCTTGAATTGACTGAATAATAATATGTTCCTATGTTGTTGATATTGTTCCAAGTTGTTTCTATCGTTTTAGTTCTCATATTACGCAGTCGATTTTTTTTTGTAATATTATTTTTAATTTCATTAACTAAGCCCCTGAGTTTGTAATGTAAGGATTTCACTATCCTTAAATATGGATTTTTTTTTAAATTACTTTGGACCCAATTTCAAATTATAGGTATCCTATGCAATAAAATAGGATTATCTAGATCAGATTGCTAAGTATTTTATATAAAGAGTCATACATGGTCATATATAAAAAAATATACGCGTCTCACTCGATAACCTCATTTCTCTATCGGTTTTTTTTACCGGTAGGAGGCCTATGACATTATACATGATATACAATGCGTAAGAACTACATGTATGTAAAAAGTAACGTAATATTTTTTTTTAAGATGCGGCCATAACTACACAGATACATTTACATTTTATGAAAATCAAGTTTCTTTAAAAATTTTGTTTTTTTTTAAAGGTAGAAAGAATTCTTATAAGTACTTAAAATCAAGAGCAATATCTAATAAATATAAATCACATACTAAATTTTATGATGTTACGAAAGGATATAAGGTATATTTCAAGAGCGTGTCCGGTCATATTGAGATACAATCCATCTTTGAGAAGTACCCATACAATTTTATACATTGGGATTTGTGATGTATTGCGTATTCTATTGAGTGATTATGTTTTTAATTTCGATGTTGATACTTAAATTTGATTATTTATACAGTTAATTTAAATAAGTAACAAGGAGACGATGATAGTAGATATATGGCGTTAATCTACAATCATCATATCCTTGCCCATTTCCCAAATTACTCGGGGTCGGCGCAGTACGTCCGTACTGCTTATTGGTTTTGGCAAAAAATTGCCAACCGGTCGCCTGCCTGACGTCAACCCTCTTTGGAAATGCTGTCATTTGCCCGCCATCGGGCAAGGGACTTAAGGTGCGATGTCCCTATACCCTTAAGTCGTCTTCTACGACACCTACAGGAGGAGATGGGTAGCCCTATTCTAGGCCGGGCGCTACACGGCCAAAATTTTGTAGTGTTGATGAGCTTGAGGTTTTTTTTAGTTGGTGTTGTTAAATAAATTAGTATTAGTTACTGTTAATCCATAATGACCGCACCTTCAGTGTAATTTAACTTACTCTTACCAAATGTTTCTTTTAACCATTCTCACTGGCACAGACAATTGCTTGCCTTTAGGTGTTACTTATTCCTCGGGGAGTTTCTTAATTGAATTCTGCTAATAGGCACATATTTGCGTATGCTCCCATAATGTTTACTCCCCCCACAACGCAGTAAATAATTTTCGATCCCTTTAACACTAGATCCTTTTAACATCTTTTCCAAACTATTATTAAAGGTTTTTAGCAAATTTTATATATGTTTTTAAATAAATTTTGAAAACATTATTATTTTGACATGTTGACACTATGATTTTTTTTTCGTACGTACGTATAAAGTTTGTGTAGTAGTGTCTTTGTGTATTGTGGGTAAAGTTTGCTAAGAGTTTTAGGTGCTTTAGGTAGGCAAAGTCGATAGGCATCTCTCCCTAATGATCGGGAGAGATGCTCAATGATATTTCGAAGTTAGATGCCCAGTATATTAATTGGTTCTCCCCCAACGTGCGTTTACTTTGTCGTGGTGGGGGAGCTAATTAACGTCCGGTTGTAAAGCCGTCCCAGTGGTAAAGCGCTCGCTTGGGAAACCGAGTGAAGCGGGTTCAAATCCTGGTTCTCGCGCCTTACGGTGAAGGGAAACATCATCAGGAAACCTACATGTCTGAGAGAACCTAGCAAGTTTTTGAAAGATATATTGTGAAGTTCGCTAACCTGCACTTGGCCAGCGTGGTGGATTATGGCCTGATCCCCGTATTGAAGGAAGGCCCGTGGCAGTGGAGGCAGTGGGACGTTAAAAAGGACTGAATACATACAGTTCAGCCAGGCGCGAAGCTAAGAAACGCACTGGAAGATGGCCCATTTTGGTGGGCGCTGTACCATATGGGTTGCTTCTGGTACTTCTCTGACGGCAGAGTGGATCGTGGGAGCAACCTCATGGTTGTTGTAGTCTGCTTCGGTAGACCTGCCGTCGGAGTGCCCCATTAAGACGGGGGAGGCTTTGTTGTGTTTTCGTGGGTAGTACTGACTTTTCTAGCCGGAGTGTCCCACATAACCACCTGTAAGTTTACAGGTAGTATGTGTAAATGCATAAAAGAAGGATATTTGCCTACGCAAAGTACAAGTATAAACTGCCCTCACACTTGTGGAGAGTAGGTATTATAAGCCATTAAGAAAAAATGCGACTGATTACAGTGTGTTCATTGTGGTTTCATGAAGATTGCAATGATGATTCAGCGGAATGCCTAAAGTGTAATGTCTGATTATGCACTAATTACTCGTGGGCCTCTATCACTGATATTTATAGGCAACTAACTAACTAACTAACCACATAAAACATATTGCACAATAGTTCCAAATTTAATCTGAATGGCATTAATAAATATTGAATTAAAATAAACTATGCGTATTTTATGTAATGTCTTATATATATAATATTGATCTTTTTGTTAAATTATAGGCAACTTTCCCGGACTTACCATATATAAATATATATATGACAGTGTATGTAAACATGCTTACCACTTTATAGCTAGGTAAAACAAGAAAGGACGGACTAGTGTTGTGTAATATAATATTACTCTTAGGCGGTTAGATTAACTGGCTTACTTGTCCGACTCAATAGCGCTACAAGAACTACAAGATATGATAGACGATTTATAAGATAGGTACTTTAAATGAAGTTTATATGAATTCTAAAGCAAACATTTTATAAAAGTACTGTTCTTTCTATATTAAAGCCGTTTGAAATTCCTTTATTCGAATCGACTAATATACTTAGATTTTAGAGATATTATTTAGAAATGTTAGATATGTAATCTAGTTGCAGGATTTTCGAGTATTACCGGTTTATATGAAACAGTAATAGCGAAACATTTCTGAAAGCGTCGATATTACGTCAAAGGTTTCAATTGTAACTACAGTAAATATCATTCTCAGAAATATTTAGTCGTAAAGTGATTGCAATGCCGAAAATAATGTAGGCATATTTTCATTTATTTATAATGAACCAATAGATTGTAGTATTATTTTTATATATATTTAAATTTGTTTCATAGCACGGGAAATATTACACTAGCTCGGTATAGAGTGCAGATATTTCTAATAAAAATTAAACGAATTAATAACCTTCTATAATATATTTTGTTTATATCATAATTTACGTTTTCAAGGTACTAGTACAAGTACTTAGTAACTCTTAGCAACATACAAATACGCATGGGATTCACTTGATGTAGGTTCGTTGGTTAAAAATAAAAATAGCTTATGTCAAACTAACTATAAAATAAAAAAATACTCTATTCCTACGTTAAGGAGAGGAAAACGGTAAACACATTTTTGTATGTAAAACTACTTACAGTGTTGCTATACAATATGATTTTAATTTATTTGCCCGTAGTATTGCGTATTTAAATAATAAAATAAATAAAATACTTGGAAAATTAATCACTTTATATGAATACAAACTGGTATGAAAAAATATGTGAAAGTATATTTTTATTACACTTCAATAAAATATTTTTAATACAGCGATGCCACATTAGGTATGTGAAATAATCATATATGTATGTAGGTAGATAATTATCTACAATTTTAATTAATTAATATGCCATTTGGCAGTAAGTACCTACTCGTATAAGATGAAAATCTTCATGCTTTTAAAATGACATTGAGGATTAAGGAATGAAGAATACAGAAAGGGTTATTTACTTATACGTACTCAGCATTATAGTTCGTTTTCATTATTTAGTGGTACTTCCCGAAGGAAGTGTAAATCGAAAATCGAAATTTACGCCAATATTTGACATTTTAAATGGAACTATCGAATGCTTTACGGCAAAACACTAGAGAGGCTAAGGTTTTTGGCGTCTCAAAAGTTATTACAGCCGATATTAATTAATAAGAAATAGAAAAATGCCGCCGAAGTAACTTAAAATACTTGTTAATTTTAACTTTAAACATTTTATAAGACTACACTATTATGATAATTTCTTTTTTTCTAGCGAATTAGGTATCTTCTTAAGATCATTATTACCGATAATATAATAAAAAGCAATTATTATTAATTGATTTATAATGCTTACTACTAAATAAGTTTTTAGGTTTTTTTAACAATAGCTATAATCTAATATATATAATATACTAGCGACTCACTCTCGCTCCTCTCGGGTTTGTCCCTACTTACGTTCTACGATTAGTATAGATTTCTCAGAGATGAGAAATTTTCCCGCAGTAAAAAGTATCTTATATATTGACCCGGATAACCAGCTATCATCATACCAAATTTCATCAAAATTCCTCCAGTGGTTTCTCCGTGATGCGGTAATAGACAGACAGACAAAAATTTTAAAAATGATAGATTCGGCTTCTGCATCGATAATAATGTCTATTTCAATAACATTTTCCAATAAATATTTAATTTAGAAATTCGGCTTAGTTTCAATTTTATATATGTATAGATTCTATTGCTTATGACCTAGCCCATAGAGACCTATTAATAAACTTGGTGATCTATCCTAAGTCACTTTCTCGATCTCTGAATTAGTTTGCAGAAGCTTATAATTCCTAAACAAATAAGTTATTCCGTAAAATTAACGAATGAGTTTTGCGAATGTTTTAAATTTTTCATTACTCATTTATACACGTGCGGCGTCGGGAATGCGTAAAATGTGACGATTTGAGGGTCAAGGGACCGCGTCGTTGAAATAAACCCTTGTCGCCGTAATTTAGCCTCAAAATTATGTTAATTTATTTTTTTTTATTTCTGTAGAGGCTTTTTTAACTATAAAGCAAAATCTAAATTGAAAGGCAAACAATTTCATATTTTAATTAAATTCACATAGCAAAATCACTTTCTTTAGGACTTCCACTCAGTATTAAGTTAGTTTAATAGTCCCATACAATTAGAGAGACGTAAAAGCTGACCGCAAATTAGAGATGCGAACTTTATTATGAGCTGGCTTTAGACATTCAGTTTAACTTAAAATACTGTTCTAAAAGATTTATAAGAGTTGATATTTTATTAGTTGTACCTACCTTATGATTTTCCCGCATGTATGACTGTAATAAATCTAAGTGTTTGTTCTTATTACTTCTGCTAGTACGCAGTTATTTATAAAAGATGTTAACTTTGTAAAAAATATATATGTAGTAAATTTATTTATTCTGTTATGATAAAATTAATATAATAATATAGCACAAAAATGTTCATCGAGTTACGACATTATTTGTCCTTTTAATATTTATAATATCAGATTCTTATATTACACAGAACAGCAAATAATTTTATTTAGTTCTCCATTTTCAGCCAATAATCAGTGTTGGTACAAGTTACTGAGTGCCGAAACTTTGTGGCAACCAAAAGTTCAAATTGTGTACTAACTTTAACTTAGCTATTGGCTTGAAACTGTATCCTTAAAGAAAAGATGAAATTCAATGAATTAAATAGGTATATTAAGTATTTTGACCTTTATTTTGTTATTTCTAAAATTTATTCTTCAACCCTTTTATGTAGTTAGTAAAATAGTTCTATATACAGAAATATTTTTATAAATATTGGTGGATTGGTAGCTGATAAGTATGCGGGAAATGATATTTATTGAAGTACAAAAGATGTTTGGATATGGTATTAAAAATAGCAGGAAAGACAGAAAATGAAATGTTAAATGATAAGACAATAAAAAGTTAAAAATAACTAAACGGGGGTTTTCATTTAGAATAGATACCTAATCAGATATTTTCGAGGTTGGTGCCGATGCGAAGCAAAACAATTCTATTTCGACACGTATAAATACATCACAAATTGATTTATAATACTTTCAACCGACTTCAAAAAAGGAGGAGGTTCTCAATTTGCCGGAATCTTTTTCTTTATGTGTGTTCACCGATTACTCGAAGACAGCTAAACCGATTTGGAAAATTCTTTTTTGTTCCAAAGGGTATAGTTTCCATATAAATCCATATAAATTTTATCGAAATCGGTGGAGCGGTTTTTAAAAGATCAACAATAAAATTATCATTTATTTATTAAATTATTTATGCATTTAATTGATTTTGCTGATATACCGTCAACACCTGTACTTACGTTAGAATCTAAGTGGCTTATTATAAGTTGAACTTCGTGTGCTGTACATGGCTTAAACTCGCTTAGTTTGTGTGTAAGGTTGTCTGAAGGTATAATAGTGAGAGTGTTTGGATTGTGGTACTTAAGTGGAATTTGACTAGATAAAATTTTGCCTATAGATAGAAAATAATTATTAAAATACTCACGTATTTTCTGACCATCAGTGATAGTTTCATTGTTTATTATAAGTTTTGAAGGAAAACTGCTTTTACTCTTTAATTTATTAATTGCTATAGAATTAACTAAGCTCCACATCTGTTTTGGTTTATTTAAATATTTTTTAAATGCTTCATAATAGTAATTGTCTTTAGTATTTCGTATGTTCGTACGTTCCCCAACCTTATTTCTTTCATTATTAAAATCTAGTTTTAGTTTTATATTTTTTTGATCATGCTTTAGCATGATATTTAATAAATTATTTTTAAATAAATGGCTTAGTCGAATATATTATTAAAAAAACTTTCTTCTTACAAATTACGAATTTTCCAAACCGGTTCCGGAGTCGTCGAGTACATCATCAGAATATTTTTTCTTTATATACTTGTACGAGTATATTCGGATCTATCTTACAAATGAACTAGGAACCCGTTTTCACTTTCTTTAGGTCCTATTTACTCCATGCAGTTCTTTCTTCAGAAACTTTTGCAATATTATGAATAAAAATAATCTATAGAAAGAATTCGATGTAGTAAAAGACAAGCTTAGGTATATAAAATTAATTAATTACGTGGATATGTTGCTTCGATACTGCGCGAAAGATAAATAAATCAACTAACACTCTTTTGCAATTGTGAAGACAAGATTAATAAAGATTAACATACATATTAAAAAATTAAAATGAATATTTGTATCTCATAAAGTGCGACTAACAAAACTTTATATATTAGGATTATCAGTTAAATGCAATTGTCGCAGCAGCATTTCCCTTTTATCCGTTTTCCATTTAAGCCATGCGATCAGTAAAGATTTAATTATTGGTCCGTATTGCATTCCCTGTGGAAATTTGTAATTCGAAGAAAAGTTAAATAGTAATCACGTATTTCATTAAGTTAATATTGAAAGTGCTTCTTGAAAATCTGATTAAGATAATAAGTCTACTTTTGATAATAATGACCTCCCGACCGACTTCGGCCACGGCGGACAGTCCCATTGAGACTAACCTACTGCGCAGGAGATATCATAGTGCACAAGTGTGCGCGCAGACACAAGTGCACTCTCTATTCCTGTCACTCTCATATTACTGTCACAATACTCCGGTGGGACGACTACTCGACACGACCGGCGAGAGTTAAGGCGCAGGACCGACGGCTTTACGTACTCTCCGAGGCACGGGGGTGAAACACCGCCAACTTCCCAACTCCGGGTTGTTACTGAGACTTATAGAAATACTAGACTGGGACTGGGACTAGAACCCAGGACCTCTCGATGTGCAGCCGTACTTGCTAGCCACTACACCACCGAGGCAGTTTTAAGGCATTATTTTTAATATTAGTCATATTATTTTCTTGTAGTTAAGTTTTGGTAGTCATTTTATTTATTTTTTTCCATAGTAAATTGACCAAAATAGTATCTACTTGTATAATTTTATTGTCCTTTTGATTATATCCGTCATAGGTTTTTTCGTAGTTTTGTTAGAATAATATTTGAAAAATGTTGGTTTTAAACTACTTCAATTTACTGATTATACTTATGTTGCATTGTCAGTTGGCAATTGCTCAGCTAACGCTATCGGTTCTACTATCATGCCACTTGGCAACGGTTAGGCGGCCTGTCTACACTAAAATTATAGCTTTAATTAGTAGATAGGTACTGTGTTTGAATCATCTATTAATGAAATATGCCTCTAACTAATTAAGATTATAAGAGACGCTGGTTTAATGAATATTACATTATAATTTATTTATTATTATCATTATCATGAAATATAATATAACATTTGTAAGTAGTAAAAATCAGTATTTTTTAATATCACTTAAATTAAACCGCAGTTTTACGCTTATTTACACTTAAATATTACTACAACATAAACTAAAGTCGGCTAAAACTTTAAATACTATGCAAATGAATATAAACTTAGATAAGATATTAGAAATGACCTAACCTAACCAACACAAAATTTAATGCAATCATTTTTGTTACAGATACCGTCGTCGCGTAATATCCGAGTAACCACTCCGCGTGAAGTTGAAGTGTTTAAGGCTAACATTAGCGTTTAACACGTAGCCTACAAAGTATAAGCGTATAGCAAATGTGCGTGCGGGTGGGTTATAGGGGTGGGTGAGGGGGGGTGGATGTTAGTGAGGCGGCGATGGCGCGGTGCGGGGGGCGGGCGGCGCCGCGGTGAGGGCGGGCGGTGCGATGCGCGGGCGCGCGGTGCTCACGCTGGCCGTGCTGGCGCTAGTGTCGGCCGCGCGAGAGCTACGCGTGCTACAGGCGGACGCGCGCACCGCATTCTACTTGGCGATCGCCGCGCCGCCCTCGGCCGCAAACGCGGTACGCGCCTTCAATCGCACCATCAGCGACGTGTCGCAAACTTACCTGGCAGGCGATTATCCGCTTTATCTACGCAATATCACGTTACAGCCGTTGTACATAGAACTTCCAGAAGATGAAAGGTAATTTTTTACGTTTATTTTCATTGTACAATATTATAAAAAGGTAGAGTTTAGATGTAGGGGGAAAACTAATAATAATAACTGAAACTACTAATACGATTCTGAATATTCTTTCGCTAATAGGAAGATTTTATTGTCAAATGCTAAAGGATATATTTTTTTCTGATAAAAATACGTTGACTTCAGAAGTCATAGTAATTTTAATTGAAGTCGGAAACGAACTGGATTTTGAGTTATTTTATTACGATATACTTATAAAAATACAAAAAAAAAATACACCTAAGTGATTATAAAAGGATACCTGAGAGAAGGGAGAATAAATCACTAGTATTTTATAGATTCATTTTAATACTTTTTTGATATTAATATAGAATTTTGTAGGAAAAGCCTTTGGCCCATGGAGTCGAAATGATGAAAACTTGTTAAACTTGTTAAGCTTAACATTTGGTGTTATCATCTCTAACCGTGACGAGAGTACTGACCGGCTAATTTCGTAGGAAATCTGTTAGCCGCCGAGCAATAAATTTTGTTTAGTCTGTGACACATCATATAAATTTTTAACAATACATATAATTACACTTTACAATTATACCTGTTAAAAATATTGCTACAATAGTAAAACAATAACTTAAAAAGAGAGTTGTTGATTAAGTTCCAATTTTTAATTTACAAGTACCTACTTAGAAAATTAAGAGCTTAAATATCTTAAAGAAGCTGCGGTCAAAAATGTGCTGAAGAGATAATAAAATTCAACCAAATCTTTATATGGAAGTAAGGCAAGTAAACTCTCTCATTAGGGAGCAACGTCTTTGTCTTAAGATTTATCCTTAACTGGTGCTAATTTACTAAAAAGTTTTCCTTTTACCTGATCTGAATAAAAGCATTAATTTATTATTTAATACAATATTTTTTTATTTAAAATTCCTATAATCTATACATATATACTCTACTCTATACATATAATATACTTATATAAAATACTTACTTGACTAATTTAAATATTTGCTTAAAGCGAAAATCTAATGTGTGTCCTTTGAAATAGTGGATTCGCTTGACCATTGCTGTGAATCCCATAATAATATTACTGTATAATAATATATGAAGATAAATTAATGAAAAGACTAAATATACTTTACAGTACTTTAATAGGCCAATCAAATTAAATTAGTTACAGTTTTACAATATAGTGCGAGTACAGTACAATTGTTTAACTCATTAATATTATAATATCATAATCCAATAATAATATAACCACTCCTTAATCAGGTACAAAACAATGTTAGTCTTTAATATAGGTCAACTACTTAGTGAATATTTTATTGACTTTATAAGTATCCTTCACTAAGAGAATAGTTTATAGCAGAGAAGAATAAACAGATCGCAATAAAAGTAAAAGAGCGCTACACAAGTAAAGCTTACGGCTAGAAATTTTCCTTTCAACTCACGCCAAACAAAAAGTCTTTTTACCTGCTTTGTATATTGTATAATGTTCCATGATAAAACGTTTGAATATTTCCTCTTATTTTAATTTTATTTTATAAACTCATAAATTAACTTTATTATTATGTATAAACTCATAAATTAACATATTTTTGCTAGATTTTGGAGCAGAGTTTTCTATCTCTATCCCTATCGCACGTTATACTCGGTACGAATGAGAGCTGGACCGGAAAAAGTGTAATATTTTGACCTTTACGACATTAGTTTTATTAACCGACTTCAAAAAAGGAGGAGGTTCTGAATTCGTCGGAACCTTTTATTTTTTATATGTATGTTTACCGATTACTCGAAGACGCCTGAACCGATTTGGAAGATTCTTTTTTTGTTTCAAAGGGTATTCTTCCCCGGTGGTCCCATATACATTTTATCGAAATCAGTCAAGCGCTTTTTAAATAAATGGCTTAATCGAATATGTTTTTAAAAATCTTTTTCTTCTTATAAATTACCTGCTTATTACGTCTACACTAAAAATGGAAAAATAAAAACTTAAAAAAAAAAAACCGACTTCCAGGCACTGAAAAGAAAAAAAATAACTAAACAGGGGTTTTCATTTAGAATAGATACCTAATCAGATATTTTCGAAGTCGGTGTTCTTTGATTTGTATTGGCTGGCACCGACTTCGAAAATATCTGATTAGGTATCTATTCTAAATGAAAACCCTTGTTTAGTTATTTTTTACTTTTCAGTGCCTGAAAGTCGGTTTTTATTTAATAATAGCAATTCAAACAAATCATAGCATAGGTATTATAAGTGTTAAGTGTATCATGTAATAAGTAGTTCGTATGCACTCTTATGACAGGTGGTACATATGTACATTGTACATACATACATATATAATGATCATTCCTTGAGTTTTGTGGCTTCCTAGTTCTTGAAACAATTGTTGTTACCAGATATTATGAGCTAAAGGCAGCCTATTATGTGTAAGCACCAGGCGATTATGGTTACTGTAAGAAATTTATGTGCACTCAGTGCAGTGTGCAGGCTTTTCTTCGATGAGCTTCAACATGTATGTACATACAATTTATGTTGCTTGATGCTAATGATACGCTAGTAGTCATATATTTTTATGACCTAATTTATGAGCGAAGGGCAGACAGCAAAAATAACATCGTTTCTAACGGACGTCCAACGACTTTTTTTTATTTTACTATGGTTTATGTTTATTTTTGTAACAAGGTTTAATAAATATTTAAATATTTATTTTTCATAATAAAATGTAATCCTAATTTAAGTCGCAGCAGCCAATCTAACTGAGGTTAGCCACTAAAACTAGGGATACTGTATTACACAAGTGTATGCATAAATACGACTGAAGGGAACTCAGCGTTGTGCCAAGTGCTTAACTTTATCTCCGACGCATAGAAGTGTAACTCCATCAACTTCTTAAATTCGGGCTGCTATATGTAAATTACTTCACAGCAAATCCCGTTAATTCTTTGGACCAAACTCGAGTCCAGTCTGCAGTCGTAATGCTAGTGACTAGAAAAAATGAGGTATCATATTATAGTAAAATAATACCGCCGTGGCCGAAGTCGGTCGGGATTACATTGTTAATATTATGGCATCATCATTAGACCTAGAACACCAGTTACAGGTTTAAAAATGAGCCCTAAAACGTGTTGCTATATTTTTTGTCAAGGAATTTTGGCCATCAATCAGAACTACGATGCTTATCAAAAGAAAACGAATGAGTTAAAATATATCATATTGTGTAGCTCACTACAACAATATTATATAGATGTACCAAATAAGTTGTAAGTAGAATGAAAAATTAACTAGGAATAATTTTTAAGTGCAAAGTTTATCATTTGTTTCCTATAAACAAATTTTACTGATTTATAATAATGTAGATTTATGAGGCCTTTGGAAATATCAATGCTAATGAAGAGACATTTAGTCTTGCATATTACTCTACACTGGCAAATTTATTTCTGTACACTGTTAATAAACTCTCCACATCTGGAAAATTAAGCGCTACAGCATGTACTACCACTTTCCGCCGAGTTATTTATGACTAGGTATATTATATTTTTCACATCTCAGATTAGTCGCGAGAATAAACGTCATCGTATTAGAAAATTCTTGCGCTGTTACCTAATTTATACTTAATGAAGCTATTAATAATAAATTGTATTTTAAATGAAAATTGGTATTTAATGTAAGGATATATTTAATTATTAGTCTATATTTATGTTAAATCAGGGAGAGTTGCCTATAGTTTTAGTTGCAATATTAATTATATATGTAAGATACTACATAAAATAAAGAGTAAAAACTTCCACACTGACATTAACTTTCGACTGACGTGTTACGGATGCGTTCCAGATCACGCAAAATTAATTAATTTAATTTTTAAGTTTAGTAGGCATCTCTCCCTTATAGACGTCTCTCCCCGACTTACCCTAATTATTGATATTATCAACATATCATTTAAAGTTTTTATTTTTTCTAGGATATTCTTCACTAGCAAAGTCGAGGAAGTTTGTCATGTTCAGTAATTAGTAAAGCTATGGCAATTAAACATTCTCTACATAGGTATATGCTATTAAATTAGAACAAGATAGCCTAATTAATAGCTAAGCACAACATTTGGGTCAACATTTGCTTATACTATACCTGTAATTAGCATTTAAGTCACATTTATAAAACATGCATGTTGCATACTCATAGATATAGTCGTAATTCTGGTAAGTAACTGTAAGCTATATATACAGAAATCTTCATGTCCGTTTAAAGTGTACGTTCTATAAGTATATTTAGCTTGTTTTATGTATAATATTTTTAAATTGATATATTTAGAAATTTAATCCTAAAGTTTCTAACTAAAGAACATAATTAGTTGGTACTTACATTTTGTTTACAGTTAGCTAATTTATACATATATTATGCGAAATGTAAGAAAGCCTTTTCATCTTTGTGAATAAATAGTTTATTTAAAACAAAAAGATTTTTTAAAATCGGACTCGGACCGACTCGGACTAGTAGTTTCAAAGATTAGCGAATTAAAACAAAGAAAAAATAAGCCTTTTAGTTTTATTCTATTAATCGATAATAAATGCGAATGTTTATTCGTACTTTTATCCTTCACGCCGAAATAAAGAAGCGGTTTGACGTACCAATCTCTTTGCGTAGAGTATGGGCCAGAGAGTAGCATAATACTTGTAAGCTACTTTAATCGTAACAATTAAAGTAAATCCCATGTGATAATAGTCAGTTGAAGAAATATATGAGGAATGATATCACGGAAGAAGCGAAAGAGGTATCTCGTATGTAGAGCTCGTAGCGTTTAAGGGCCATGCCCTTTGCTTTTTGGTCTCATCACGAACAAAGAAAAATTAGTTCAAATAAATGTCAATAGATGACGTTACATGTATCGATTTGTTATTAAAGTTGTGTTAAATTAACAAAAGGTAAAAAATAAAAAAAGCAGTCATGAGGACTGCCGACAGAAGTGAAAACTTAAAATTATAAACAAACAGTTGTTATTTTTGGATATTCAAATTAATTGTTTGATCTTAAATTAAAATTTGTAAATTGAAGTTGTTTACATTTATCTGGTTTTGACATCTGTCGGCATTCTGAATGTTAGCATTAACACGTCACGTGACCATATCGATGACGACTTACATGAATTTACTCCCCAATCCAAACCTGCCTATAGAAGTTTTCAATTCAAAATAGATTCCAAAAAGATATATTATTGTTTTTAAAAATATTCTAAGTCAAGTGAAACGAAACTTTTTAGGGCAGTACAATATAATACCACAAAATATTTTTTTTCTGAAATCTTAACGTTCTCAATATTTTCGATTATTTTAAATTTGAAAACATTTATTTCTTTATTAGAATAAAATTTAGAACAAAGTAATCGTAAAATGTACATATACACGGTAAGAATACTAGTTACATGTAACATTGAAATCATCCAAAATAATTTTGATACGGTCGATTAAGCCTTCCCCGTAGCTACTTTACAGTACAGAATCGTCTTAAATTTCGTATCTATTAATGTTATACTATAACTAAATAATACTCTGCATAACAACAGAAGCTTATCCTTATCCTTGCCATTTGACTTTATCGGTAATCGTAGACTTAGTTCTAAGTTTCTAAGTAATTGCAGAGATCCGTTATCCTCTACGCTTACACATATATTACATAGAATAATTGAAGCTACACTTGCCGTAATATCATATATTGAGAACATTGTTCATTTAGTTTAATTAAAACGTAACAATATAGCTATTACCAGCAATCTCATATTCTTCCTGGGAGATATCTGAAATATTACATGTTGATATTGTATTTTCTTATTTCGCCTAACCATTATACATACATACCTGCAATTATGTAAGTACGTATATTATTAGACATATTTGTAATAAAAAAATATACTGATATCACGATTCTTAGATAACGCAAATGTTAGTATCGGCCATACAGATATATTTAAAATTCGGTTAAGAAAATGCACGGATTTGAAAATCACTAAAAAGAAGAAATACCTATACCTAAGTAAATAGTATGTATAATGTATATAGAACTTTCAAAAATGCAAGAAGATATTACTATCTCCCTGTATTTAAAGATAAGTAACATGACCCTAATTTTTCTTCTTTAATGCTCTTATCAGATTAACTTTGTTCAAATTATTCTACTCTTGTATTATAGAAATGACTATAATCGAAGCGTCGTTTTCACAGCCAAGGGTACTAAGCGCGCTGCTGATGGCGTTTAATTGGAGCATTCGGAAGCTTTAGGCAAGCTATTAGGATAGTGTTTATGGTTTGAATTTGTATGATTGCCACAAAAACGTGTATTTGTATAAGAAAATAAGTTTTTTTTTTATTTATACTTACTAGTGATCCACATTATCATTATAATGTGCTGGGCAGCATTGCAGAGGTTGTCTTAATTTTCAATCGTCGATACCATAGTTACACAAGACCAGGTTCTTTATCAGTGCGTCCTGCCTTACGACTTACGAAACCGAAACGTGGACACCCATCGTAGAACTGGTTCACAAATTTAAGGTCGCTCAGAGAGCAATGGAATGCGCGATGATTGGGATTTCTCTGGTAGATAAAATTCTAAAGGAGGACATTCGCCAGAGATCTAAAGTCACTGACATTGTGCGTAGAATTAGCATTCTGAAGTGGAAGTGGGCTATGTATGTATGTATATATGGTAGGTGGAGCCGACATCTGTTAGAGTTGAGGTTGTGCTTGGGCAAACGCAGTTAGGATGGTTGGCGTTCTATGTGGGGCTTTCGTCCAGCAATGGACGGCGATAAGCTAAAAAAATGTCCTATAGATATCTTGGATACTTTGATCATGTTCAATGAACTTCAAATCGGCAATTACCTACTATTCACAAAAGTCAAAAGTTTTTTTAATTTTGTAAGGTTTATAGCAAAGTATTAAAAAATAAGGATTACGATTTTTATTTATACTGCTTTTATTTATGTAAGCCAATTTTATCATACCTTCCGAGAATTTATGGGCGGCGCCACTTTTCATTGAAAATAAAACAATGTATAAGCAAAAAGAATATTATAAAATACAATGAAATATGTTAAAATATGCACTCCTATAAAATTATTGCAAACTGCCGTTTACTAGGAAAATGGTAATCGATTAATACTGATGTGTATTATAATATGCGTGTAAAATCAACTCGACAACTAAAAGTCGTTTACATTTCAAACGAGGAGCAATTTATCATTCCTTTCGGCAATCCCTTCGTAGTCATAAAGCTGAAACCCGCTGCAGACAATTAAACACAGACATCTTTAAGTTATTTTAATAAGAATCACCGTTTGATCTTGTTAATGGCAGAACTTAAAATATCCTTTTCTGATTTAAATAATAATTGATTTAATGTTCGTTGATTTTAAAGAATATATACACTAGATAATCTCACATTGAAACTCCGAATGGAAATTGTTCAGTTTTATTCATAGAATATGCCAAGATTTGCATATATCATAAATAAAATCTGTGAATAAATATTTGTTTTTTATTATGCAGATCGCATTTGACATCATATTGATTATAGATTCAAATCAATAGTTTACTTCTATATTTTTAAGGAATAATAATAATGTTTCAGCCCTTTTAACGTACTACTGCTGAGCACAGGCGTTAAGTATCAATGCCTATCATCTACCATACTGGCCAAATGTGGGTTGACGGACACGCCTATTGATTTGCCCTCACGATACTTTCTTTCGCCGTATGAACAAGTGGTAATAATGTTTAAAAAATGATATTCGTAGATGAAATTATTAGAGGTGCGAGACCCGATATTGTATCCGTGTCACTTGGCTTTGCCAATACTTTGCCATCAGTAATATGTAAATGTCCCCTGCGCGGCCCTTGCTTTTTACAGTATGATTGTAAATAAACTAAAAAAATAATAATGTATGTATCTATCATTTTTAAATACATATAATATAGAGCTGATTTTTACAATAGGCATTAGAACTAAAATATTAGATATATAGAATATTTTAAATACGATTGTAACATGCGATTATTACTATTTCCGGTCGGATATGTATGTGTATATATATATGTGTGAAGAAAATAAAATACTAGAAAGTCTGTTCAATAAATGTAATATAAAACTCTCCATTACAAAATTAACATAAAGTAGACTGCAGAAAGCATCCATTAGTATTCATAGTATGCAAAAGAATAAATCTTGTGTCTCTTATAACAAGTAGGTACATTTGAAGTGTTATTATATCTTCGCTCTATAGAATCGTAAAATGGTTTTTGGAACTACAGTAAAAGCGTAATTCTAATAATTTGAAGGATATTTCATGTTTTAAGCATAATTTATTGTTTTATTCAACTTTTGCTGCGAATATTTTCAAATTTTCGGTAGATGTATTAAATTCGATTTTGCATTGTTCTCCAAATTTCTTGTACGGAACTTGGTAGACGCATTCCATATTGGCTTTTTCTGCGGAACGCTGAGCCGATGCACTTGTGAATATGCCTCCTGTTACAGTAAGACCTTCTTCTTTGGTCAGCAATTTCCTAAAAAAATAGAAAATATTTTATTGATATTATATATTTTGATAAAATCGTAGTAATTATATGAGTGTCAAGTTTTTATTCTTAGAATTCAACTTTTTTGACGATGATTACTACATTAATTGATAAATTTTAATGAATGTATTACCTGGGCGACCGAGCTTGGTTCAGAGTTTTTGGCCAAAAGTACAATTTTCTTTTTTTTTTTTAACTAAAAACTTCAATAAATACCAAAACAAACAAAAGTAAAAACTTTGTATCCGACCGGGATTCGAACCCTGACACCTGTGATTGTCAATCTTGCTTGCTTGCTTGTCTTTTGGCTGCTTAACCACGATGCTTATGTCCGAGCGCGTGAAATCAGCGACCATATTTTTCGTGAAATAATGCGAAAGGAAACCGCATAAAAACTCGAAAACACGCGTTTTTTCAGACACAAGACTAATTTAGATAGATTTTTCGCCCCCAAAACCCCCACATGCCAAATTTCAGTGAAATTATTAGAGCCGTTTCCGAGATCGCCGGTATAAATAAATAAAAAAGAATTGCTCGTTTAAATATATTAGATTTTGTAGTAAAGTATTTTATGTTAATTAACTTCTACGCAGCAATTAACGCAGCTAAAGTGTTATTAAGATTATTAACGTCGAACTGTTATCCTTGTACCTTAAAAACAAAAAATATGTGATCTTATATGCTAGTACAGGACAAGGTCTAGCTAAATGCTTATCTATTTAATGACTTGAAAATATAATCACCAAGATCTAAATATACAAAAGACTCTAAAAAATGTAGTTTTGTATATTATTAATAGGATAACAATTTAATTAAAACTATCTTAGTAATAAATAGTAAGAGAATTCAGAAATAATAATACTTTTGGATAAACTTACCTACATTTAAGCAGTTCCACAGCTATTCCAAGGCCTCTGTATTCCGGAGATACGGAGAGACCAGCTCCCATAAGATATTTACTTACGTCGTATTTGTCGTAAATCGCTGTCACTTTCATAGCCTCGCTAAACATACATAGCGAGAGCACGCCGGCTTTCGATTTAGGCTGTTAAGTTAGAAAATAAATACACTTTTACGTTATCTGTTACATAAAATAGGTTTTATTCGAAATGATATTTTTATTGTTAGACTTATAAGTTGTTTAGAGGTTAACTTTTTTTTTTTAATTCGATTAATGAAATAAAAAAATGAAAGGAAATGCAAATGAAATTGTTGTATTGGTTGAATATTGATGATGACTTGTTTTTTTCTTTTTAATCTCTATTATCCCAATAGCTAGCTTGTTCTACTCTAATTTGACACTAGTTAGTTAAACTTTGTAACAGTCATAAATCAAAACGAGAGTTTTCAATAATTAAGATATTGTTTTGATTATTATTATCAGTAAAGTTGTATTGTATGTATTCAGCCCTTTTAACGTCCCACTGCTGAGCACGGGCCTTCCTTCAATACAAAGGGAATCAGGTCCTAGTCCACCACACTGGCCAGGTACGGGTTGGCGGAATTCACATGTCTTCCGAAAACTTGCTAGATTCTCTCAGACATGCAGGTTTCCTCACAATGTTTTCCTTCACCGTAAGGCAAGTGGTAATCATGTTAGAAATGATTCGCACATGAAAATATTAGCGGTGCGAGACCCGGGATTTTGAACCCGCTTCACTCGGTTTCCCAAGTGAGCGCGTTACCACTGGGCTACCATTGCCTTAGTAAAGTTGTAATATAATGATTTTAAAATAATACTAATATCATAAAATTATATTACCTATATACGTTCTGAATTAAAAAATATAATTTTTTGAAGAATTTTCTTTACTAAATTCAAGATTTCTTTTTGTTAAAAACGTTACCACTTATGAGAATCTTGTTTACACATAATTTGTGTAATTTGTAGATGAATAATAATGAGACATTTCTTTTCTTATACTACATACAATTCTAATCTAAGAATAAGGCGAAAATTTATGGCGTTTTCGTGCAATGAATTTCAATACTACCTTAGATTCGAGGTTACGTTTATGGGAGGGCGATATTTTTTGAATAATTTCCTAATTTATGGCCATATTTTTCATAGTTACGAATTTAAACCAGTAATATTTTTAGATGAATAGACATAAACTTGGTGAATGTTTACAAACTAAACTTTTGTATTGCGAGATAGATGACTCTTATTTTGATTAATTTCCTTACTATAAGGTAAATATTACTAAGTGTAAGGAAAAAAAGCTTATATCGAATTTGGCTAACAGAATAATAAATATTAAATACGACCAGTTCTAAAATCTAAAAACTTTAGAAAAGATTTTACTGGATTGTGCTCAACAAAGTGCCCCTTTTCCTGCGGCATACATAAGTTCACTCCGACAAGCGTGCGTCCCTTTCCGTCACCCTCTATGAGGAAACATGCCAAACTCATTTTCAATTTCACAATAGACGTCCATAAGACGCGATACTCTTCTATCGCCTGTGGATCCTCTGCCGTACCTGTCAATTCCAAAGACATTAATTAATTATATCCACCCTATATAAAATTCACATAAATGGAAGCCCCTTGTGATAATCAATTTGTGATATTGAATTTTTCATTCAATTTTCAATTATTAAAAGTAGAAAATGAAGATTAATACTGTTTAAAGTAATAAAATTATTCTGTGAACGTGATTAATTTGATATTTGCTTAAATAAGTATTATCTACGAATATTATTTTGCCTTTTTCATTACATTACATGTTTATATGGCGCTCATGATACGGCCATGCTTCACTTAGTTCCGAATTTCACCCATTACTGTCTTTTTTATAAAAAAAATATGTTTCAGTTATTATATCAGAAGAAAACTAGCGTAATGTCATATTGTATCCTATAAACTACGCAAAAATTCATAGCCATCCATTTCTCCTTTGCTGCGTGAACAACAAGCGATAAAATATTATAACATCAATTAATGTTAGTAGGACTAATCATCATTAGCAGTACATACTTGTAATTTGCAGGGGTTTTCGTTTCATTTTATTATTTGACGTAGCGAAATGAGTAGTGTCTTTTTTTATTAAAATATATTACATAATTTTGTATGATCGCCATTACCATACAGGCCAATTATTTGTATTGGCTATCCAAATTTATCTTAATGTTGAGTGGCATTCTAATTTCTGAATTATTTGCTATTACGTAATTTTTAATAGAATAAATTCAATTACGATTCCCTTAATTGAGCATTACAACTAACTATATTACAAAAGCACCTTTAATAATATATTTTTCTACAAAGAAATAAACATTGCTTCCAACATTAATTTCTTGTTTATGCTCTCCATGCTATTAAAAGATTTCAATGAAGATAACAAGCCCCTTTTTCATTTAAAACATTCTGGAAATATAATGAGCTGGAGATAAATAAAGTGCATTAAATCAGTAAAAGGAATCATTTAACACTATTTTCAGTTTATTTAACGCAAAATACTCTAATTGCTTAAAGTTCTTCAGGCTTGACAGTCACTTTTTGATGTTTAACCATTTGATTATATAAAGCAGAAACTAAATTCTCTTTAAGCCTTTAATCTCTTTGGGTAACTATGAGCTCGGTTCGGGATGTTGGGCTTAATGCCAGTGACCTCGGATCAATGATAAAATACGTCATGCTCAATAAATATACACGGAAACAATTCAAAATATTTTACACTTATTTTAGTTAATGTTACTCCGAATTCAAATCTCCACGAATTAACATCTTTATTTTAACAGATAATATATTTTATAAATTATAATGATAGTTTCATATTTGTGTAATGTTATTTGTTGATTTAAAATAGACTGTATTTGTCAGGAGTAAATACAAGGAGTAAGTAAATACATATTATATAGCATTAACTTTAAAAATGACTTTCAACTTAATAAATTCAAGATAGATATTCAAGAGAGATATTAAAAATGTAGTAAAATATTTATATTACAAATATATATGGAGTGGTATATTACTTGATTAGTTGCCCAATAAAATACTTTTTCTATAGGTATTGCCAATCAGGAGGGAGTGAAATGACAAAATAAGACGATCCTTATGGCTTGTGACATAATTGAGGTGCGGGAGTTCTTAGCGAATTTTCTTAACGACTTGGTATTTTCTTGCGTAGAACTCGACAGCATAAGATGGGATTAAGTTAATTGCAAAAAATTTTTACGTCATAAACAGGGCGTCGGGCTTGATTAATGTTTTGTATCCTGCGTAACATTTTAAATGTTCTTTAACATACTAAATTTTTGAACCATCATTTGGGTTACTTAATGTTTTATGAATTAAATAGTAATTAGTTACAATAAAGGAAATTACAAATATATTTAATTATATATACAAAAAAAAATGTAATTATTATTAGTATTAGAATTGAATTAAATTGGCGTATTAAAGAAAATGAAACCAAAATTATTCTTACCGGCTGTAGTCCACCACACGTCTTCCCGTATATAATTCCCCAGCATAAATTCAATTGCGGTGTGCCATAGATTCTCTGGAATATCTTCTATTAAAAATACCAAAGTTCTCCCATCTTCAGCAGTTCTCTCGAATTTTCCCCAAACCTTGGGATATTCACGCGACGTCATTCTTATATATTGCAAACGCGAGGAGCTTAAAAGGCTTTAAATTTCAAGTCACTTCTGCAACACTAAAGAATTCAATTGGAACTGAATTGTATATGCAATGTGGTTTTGTAGAAATACAACTATATTTGATGTGTTGGTTTGTTATCTATATCTTATAGATATTCTATTTCGCATACCTAACTCGTTAGGGTGATTCACTGTTTAGATTTAATATAATAAATTAATTAAAAAAATAAGAAAAAATATTTATATTTATAGTAACATGTAAGTACTAATATACATAACATAGATACTCATAGACCAAAATGGGGGTGGGGCTGTTTCGGGGCACACTGCCGTTAACTTACGATGAAATGTCCATTTCAGCTCAATGCAAGCAAAATTGACTTCGTTATAATTATTTTAATATAATACTAACACTGAATAGTAGAGGTAGTCTATATAAAGTTCTTTCGATTAATATTGGACAATTTTTTTTTAAATTGGTTGTGATATGAGTAATAAGAAACATAAGCCGTTGTTGACTAAGCGTGCCTTGGCAGCTTTGAGACACTCTCAGAACCGCTTCGCTTGCTTTGCGCCGGACATTGGGGTGCCTATGTGTACCCCATAACTCCCTCTTTCTGATGACAGCCGTGATTTATATTTCCGACTGGCTACAGCGAGACGGACATATTGATTATTTATATTTTTTATACACTTCTTGGTTATTCGTTCCTATATTTTTTTTCAAATTACACGTATTTTAATTTAAATCGATCGGTCGGAATAAATTACATAAAAACATTATAAAATCAAGGCGCTATCATGTGACTCGTGAGTTACACCGAATAGAAAAGAGCGAGACCAGCGATTTCGTTTATTCTGCGCAGCGAGCTGACTATATAAGCTATATAGTGACACTGGATTTATGTTTCTAAGACTAATAGTTTTGTAATTATTAAGGTAAAACCATATAGACGAATTTGTTACGGTCCACTTTTCTGACCTGATACTCGTGTGTTTCATTGTGATTTTAAAGACGTTTCATATCAAAAAATATTATCGTTATATAGTTAGGTATATTTTTAATATATTTTTAAGATGCACAATATATAGGGAAACAATATGTACAGGACTTCTACAAATCTGTCAAACAAAATATAAAATAAAAAATTAATTTCACCAAGTCATACTGACTTGAATTTAGAAAATACTTTCGTTTTAAATACTATGAATGGCTATTGTGTACAAGTTATATATTTATGTGCATTAAATTTGAGTGAACAACAATAGGCGATAGTTATAACGACTACTTTAATAATAGATTAATTTCATACTTTGAATTGCTGTAAAAGCTGATACATACATAATTAGCTCAGAAGTTACACTACACAAAGAGAAAACCATGTTAAACACCACACAAGATAACTAAACAGTTATAGTTAAAGTAGGACTTGTGTACATTTAATATAAAATACGTTTAATTGTGCATTGACGTACATATTTTAACTGTATATGATAATAATAAAATATTAATTACTAATTTCAACTGAGCACAAAGAAAAATAATATACTATATTGATAAAATAATTCATCAATGAACATAGGCTTTACAAAGTTACAGCCTGTATATAATTGTAAAACGCAAAAAGGTCAATGCAAAGTATTACGATCCTTGTTAATGATCCTCCGCTACAATTGTGGTTATATCGAAGTACAGTCCACTATTGTGTTACAGTAGCAAACAGGTAGGTACTCCTCTAGTACTTAAATGTCTCATTCATAATGAATTTTATTGTTTTCTTATTCATTATTTATTTATTTGGCTAACTTCTTCATTTATTTTAATAAGCTATTTACCAAGAGTTATGTTATGTATTACACACGATATTTTCTTTTTGAACATTTGTCACTATACCTATATCCTGCAAAAAAAAATTACTTAAACTATATAAATTATTTTTAGTTGTTGTCAAATTCAAAGTATTTTATTTAGCATTAAATTATACAATTGTTACTGAACGGCATAAGTTCTACCAGTTCGGAAAGAAGAACCCTCAGAGCTAAGAAGAGCTGGCGAAAGAAACTTAGCGGGACTAATATTATTGTTGTTTCTGATAGAACTATTACTCGCTTAATTTTTCTCTTGCCGTTTTTTTTTTAATATTACATAATAGCGTTTGTTTTCTTTTTATTATTCCTAAAATTGTAATAGTTCCAAATTGTATGAAACTAAGATTATTTAAATGTGAAAAAATATGAAAAAAAGACTGGTTTATATTGTTATAGGATTTAAAAGGCATAATTTATGACAATCGTCAATGATTAATAATTCGGTCACTTTCACTTATTTTATTATTTCACACGATTTCACTAAGTGGTGATCAAAATCAATTATTCACCATATGGCTTTATAAACCTACATTTATTTATTTTATTAATGGACACAGTTGTTAAAACGTAATTTCTTAATCAGAAACTTAATTTATAGAGATAAATAAAATTAAAGTGTCTGTTTGTTATGTCAAAATAACAGCTTTTTACTAAATGTATGTATATGAATTTATATGTTACATACGGTTTTTATAAGAAAAACACATTTTTTAAATTTTTGTCTGTCTGTCTGTCTATATATCTATCTGTCTGTCTGTTTGTTTGTTCCGGCTATTCTCCAAAACGGCTGGACTGATTTTGATGGAAATTTCACTGCCTTCGCTGCTGCTCATAGCTGATGTTATAAAGAGAAACTTAGCCTACTTTTAATTTAAAAAAAGGATGAAGGTTCCACTCAAAGAAATTAAAACGTGCCTAGGGACGCACCCTACGAAGTCAGGGTAAATCGCTAGTACTAAACATAGTAAAATGTTTAACATTTAAGGGTGCCATGATATCCTTTATATTGTAACACAGGCTTACAAACACCTATCTATGAAATAATTATAATTAATAACAAAAATATCAATTAGATCTAAAAAGGAATAAAGTCTAACAAAACAAAGACATATGTATCCATTCGTAAATTAATACTAGAAAAATATATAATCTGGAAAATATATTTCAATTAAAATATAAGTACTTTAAGCATAAACTGATGAAATGGATTTTAAATCCAATTTCAATATTTTCACAATATTCTGATATGCCGCTCTTTGCATTTTCTGAGTTGTTCATTCCGATTTCAAAGCGGACATGATAACCAATTTTTTACCCGACTGCGGCGAAGCCTAAAGAAGGATTGTGTGTTTGACCTGTATGTATAACTATTATGTATGTATGTCCGACTCTAAGTTCCCTCGTAGTTAATAAACGGCTTAACCGATTTTGATAATTCATACGTCGTTAGATTCGTCTTGATTACGCGAGTATCATAGGGTATATACAAATAATTAAAAAGAAAATGGCGGATCTAAGGCGCCAATTTGTGTGCCTTGAAAAAAAAATTCGTCCGAATCTATTGAGTGGGGTATCAAAATATAGGTTTTTAAGAGGCCGTTATAAAAATATACAATTTATATGTTTAAACATAATCTAGGATAAGAAATTGTTAAATAAAATTAAAAATGTCTAACTGACTAAAATCAAAAAGTTGTAAATTAAAAAATAAATCCCGACTGCGTAAAAAACGGACTAAAAAGACGAGAACAAGTTGACGAAGAAACATAGAATTATGCAGTCGGAGACTTACAACGTACACGGAGCAAGATTCGCAGTTAGTATAAAACATGTATGTCTCCACTTTTTTTAGTTCGCTTTTTACGCAGTCGGGTTTTTTATTTTGTTATTAATTACATTTTTCTGAATTTCCCACATCACAGTGCACACATTTTATGATAGATATCAAAAACGAAAAAAAGGAGGAGAGTAAATATTTGGATTTAAGACCAATTGTGATTTTATCGGTTATTTAAACGGTTATCTTACCCTTTTTTAAAAGTTTTTATTAAGATGGCAATGTTTTTTAGTTGGTATGTTTATATGGGCCAAATCATGCTAGCTGAATTATTCGAACCACTTCTTCTTATCCTAAAGAGTTGAAATTATACGCGTTGCTTCCGTTCCGAAGACAATGACTCCTTATGATAATTACGACCTGATTCTCCATCTAGGATAAACTCTAGACGAAGCAACTTTTCAACGGTCAAGAATACAGGCACGAAATGTTATATGCGCAGTCAATTGTTATAGCCCGTTCTAAAGTCCATCTGGTCTGGCTGCTTACCCAGGATATGAGAGATCTCCTCAGCAGTGAACGGCACAGGCACGAAATTTTGTATATACATTTTATTAATATTCAGTTGATTTAAATGGTGCACTCACACCACGATTTGTAAACACTATGATTTGTAAACTAAAAAATTATATTAGGTATATAAATAAATTAGTAGTAAAAAAAAAAAAAATTAAATTAAGCTTTTATTTTAATGCGCTAAAAAGAAGAAAATAACCACAGAAGAATTTGTTTTAAACTAATGTGCTTTAAATTAATTTATTTAAAAACAGGTCTCAGCCTCATGTTAAGACAATAAAGTAAAAAAAGTACTTTTTTGGAAGAAAAAAATGCATCTCTTGGAGTAAAATTACGTTTTAAGTAGTTCTGAAGTCTGAAGAACCTTTTTCGTTAAAAAGTTATAACATAAAATTAAAATTATATCATGCTTTGACAACGGTATTTATGGTCTACTTAGGTGAATTAAAGTAGCTTGAATTCTAAATTACATTCTAAATTATTATAGAAACAAGGCAAAAAATAATTTCTTAAAGATGTATTTTCCACTTTACAAAGAATAAGTGGTGATAGTTTATGGTGCAATGAAAAATCTTTACTGTGTGTTTTAACCGTTTCACCGGACTTATAGTATTTTGTTGTATAAGTAGTAATGCTTAGATGCTTCCTTCGCAGCTAGTTCGAGTTACTTCATTCGAGTGCATCCCAAAGTGCCTAACAGTAGGCTATGTTTACTTCTAGTTAGGTTAGTCAATCTGTCTAGTGTGTGTTTGAATAAAATGTATTCTATCCAAACCCTTCCAACGTTTTTGTTTAATCAGTCAGGGTATATTTAAAATCTTAAAAGAAATATAAAATTTCAGTAATATTGACGTAGTGCAGTCGAATTATTAATATCTCTCTTTCATTGCCGTGCACTTACAAAGCGATCCCATTTCATTGTCTAAAATGATGCTTTTGATAGGAGGATACTGATAGTTATGGCTCCTATTTGTCATAAATGCAGGCAAAGCTTAGTATAATGAATTAAATTATCATTATTTAGCAATTATAACTTAATTTAATTTTTAATTAGCCAGAAAAACCAGACAGACAGACAAAATTTTCAAAAATTGTGTTATTCTTATAAGTACCTACCGTATTAAATTCCATATGCATTTAGTATAAAGCTGTTATTGTGATATTACAAATAGACACTTCAATTTTATTTATCTGTATAGATAGTATTCAAATAAACAAATAAGTATTTTGCCACTTAAATAAGTCCAAATACGTATATTATGAAAAAAAAAAAATACTAAAATTGTTCTCTATATCCAGTTTGTAAATACTGTTAGTACTAAGAAGAACTGATATAGAGTAGTTATCGAATGGAATATTTTAAACTATCAAATCAAATTCAAACTAACTTTATTCAAATTTAATTTTACTAGTACTTTTGAAAAATTCTTTTGAAGAGACTTTAGCTTAGTACTCAATTGCAATGATAGTGTGCATTTCATTAATAGTTAATAAAATTATTATCAATCATGTAAATTTGCTTAAAAGTTTCGGATGTTCTAATGTTGTTAAAATTAAGGAGGATGTTTTATACTCGTATTGTGTAGACGGATAAAGGTTGTCACGGCCTTGGTATCCTCGTAATGATGCACTCGATTGAAAAGTGGGTAACCATATTTTTATATGCGGATCATTTTCAACGTTATTACCTTTGCCTAACAGGTGAACCTACGAGAAATACTAGTATGCGAATATATATTTAAAGTTATATTGATTTCTAGGTTTAGTTCGCGGGTTCTGGAGCAAACATGCGCGGCGCTGGAAGGTCGACGTGTGGCAGCTTTGCTGGTTTGTGGAGGCGGGGCAGCTGCCGCCGCTATGGTGTCGACCGCCGCACGTGCTGGGGTCCCTGTACTACGCGCCTCTCCCTCCCATCTGCATCTCTCCTATACCCTTGCTAACGTAAGTTAAAAATGTGTACCAACTGATTATATCTATTAAGTGTAAAATAAAGCATTCAAGAAAAGATCAATTTAGTCATTTATTTTTGTTTCTACGTGTCTTTAAATTTAGCCTATCTACGAATAGAGTAATGAATGTGGATGTGTTAAGTACGGTATGATTAGTATAGCCATTTTTCCACGTAAATTTAGGCGCTTTTTATTTATATCTAATATAATATTGAAATACTAGAATTTTAAAAAGGTTAAAAATTACTTGAAATATCTTAAATGAACATTTTTATTATCCCTGACACCAGTTAACAAGCTGAAACGCCCTTCAGACATCCAGATAATCATAAGAGCACTAGCCCCAACGCTGTGTCATCGAAAAATGTAAAATATGCAGTATAATCAAACGTTTCAGCACCCTCTGCGTATTTTAAATATATGTACTTTGATTTATGAAATGTGATTGTAAAATAGTAAGTGCTTTCAATATAAGACTTATATAATATTTCCATATATGCACTTGAAAAAATATTTCAACCCAAAGCTTTGAAGCAGATTTGATCCCACTTAACAACTAGGGAACAAGCTATAAAAGCTGAAAGCGCAGCGTTCGAAATCCATTTTCATCAATAACGAAAGCGTATCTCGAATGTGAGCCTATCTCAAATATTCATCGCTGTAATTGTTGAATATGTTCATTGTTTTGTGAGCAGTCTAAAATATAACGTTTGATTTTTCCTCACACAAATCCAAGAATCTTATTAATAAATTATGATTATATTGAAGACATTCGTATTAATGATATTTTCATGAAAAACATTTACACTAAAACTATTTAATTTTTATGTTGAGAAGCTAAGGATAAGAATATCTGAATTTAAAATATTAAAATAATCTGGATATAAAATATATATAGAAAGACAAATAATTGTAGGTATATTTAATAACAATTGAAATAACACTTTTTTAATATTTCGTTTTTTTATAACAAAAATCACGTTTACTGATTTTATTATTATTATTCACAAAAGAATACTAAAAGTACCAGCAATTATTAAATTATATATAGAAGCCAGCAATTATTAAATTATATAAAGAACTTCTATAAATAGATCGTGTTATATTTATCATCTTATACTGTTTCTTAATATCGTAAACTTCAAATCGTTGTTATGTTAATAAAAGAAGCTATAAATATCGAATAAATATCGAATAACACTACAAAAGTAAACGCCTCAAATATGAAATAGCATTTGAACGCGTGAAATAAAAATTGATTTCCGGACGATGGATAATTTTTTTTTAAGAATTTATTCGAACATTTCACATTTCTTTCATCGTAGTTCCGGTCGAGTCGGTGCGAAACGATGGTCATTTATAACCCACTTCAAGAACGATTATGTAGCGACGTGAACTAATAATGACGTTGTAATAAAAAAGCTGCAATATTTTGTAGAGTGAATTTATTTATTTTATTTGTTTTAATAGGAATTGCTGCCTTTGGAGATTCGATTGGAGATAACCGCTAGAGAAACATTGCATGCACTAAGGTTAGCTAAATTCTAATATTATACGGTATTCCCAAATGGCGAAATTCCCGGCAAATGGAATTCCTTTACAATTTATATATATATATATATATATATATATATATATATATATATATATATATATATACATATATATATATATATATATATATATATATATATATATATATATATATATATATCGTGTATATATACCTAAAATTTTAGGAAATATGTAATAATATTAATTCATTTAATTGATCAATTCACTTAGAAGTTTTAACAGATGTAGCAATGGCTAATGATATATAGTTACAAAGTTACTGTATATGCGCCTATAAACACTGACAATCATATTAAATTTAGCTTTGTACATGTTGTATTAACTCTAATGAATTTTATAAACCCACGATAAATCACCAAAGATCCATCACAATCGGATGAATAATTATAAACTGAATAAGTAACAAGCAAACCTATAAGCTTATATGTTCGTTTTACACATAGATAAGAAAAATATGAAATCTATTATAGGAGTATTTATTTAATTTGAAAACGCAATGTGTATAATAATGCGTTTTTCCATAGAGCCACACTCCTGCACACACACTGGCATTCGTTTACTTTGCTTGCCGAGGAAGGTATATACTCAACGCTATCTCTGAGAAAGGATCTGTCTTCAATTCTTACCAGTCAACCCCTTAATCCTAAGTGGCTGTCACTACCTGTGAAGTATACTCGGCGTGCTATTTTCAGGTAAATTACTTAATCTACTGAATACTGATCCCCTGTACATTAGATTATATATAATTTTCGATTGTCATTAATTAAAAATCAACTTACTTATAGTAGGTATAAAGTATTACGCAAAGTGGCAACATATATAATTTAGATATTTAGAAAAAAATGAATAAATTTTTTTTAATAAATAATATAATGTTTTCAATTCATATTCTAATTCATTCTATTTAGGCGTCTTGCTGAGGTTTCAAGGCTAACACGGGGTGTCGTCGTTCTGATATGTGACATACATTACGCTAAGCTTGTAATGGATGAAGCTAAACGACTCAACATGCTCGAAGGACATTTTTTTTGGATATGGATTGACGCTTCTAAGGAGTTTGATGTCTTCCATAATGTTGGCAATCGAACATTTGGTGTAGAAGGCACTGATCCGGGATTTGAAAGTTTTAAAAATAAGAAAGAAGCATTTGTTGATGACCATTTTAAGCGTAGAAAGCGAGATGATGCAGACAATAATCCAGTAGAAAATGGTGAAATTCCAACTGATGAGAACATGAATAAAGTTATTGTTAAGAAAAATAAGTCGTCTTTTAGAAATAATAGAAAAAAATCGATTTTTCGTCGTGGTATTAGAAATACAAATAAATACGAAACGCACATAAGTAACAAATTATTATATGTAAATTTTAATCAATCGTATAATGGTAGTCGCAATACTAGTCAAGAAAGCATTAGAAATTATAATGTAATTAATAAAGGCGTTGAAACTTCTAAAATCGAAAACAATTCAATTGAGAAGGAAAAAAATACTTTCCTGGATAGAAATAAGAGTAGAAGGACTAGTTCTAGTAAATTAAAAAATGAATCTTTTAATAAATATGTAAATAGTATAAATGTAAAGGAACTGTACGATTCTAAAAATATATTGTCAGATGATAAAATTGTAAGTAGTTTTCATAGTACAGATGTAAGAGATAATGTATTATTTTCAAGTGATATTAGTGATTTCATAATGAATCCCACGGTGCATACTTCTACAATGAATAATCTAGGAGATAGAAACAAGAAATACATAGATCACATGGAACTAGAAGATGAACCTATCGACAAAATGACCGATAATGTAACAGCAATATTAAACTCGTTGCCGGTTGGTTTATTGGCGTTACATCCCCAACCCATGAAAATTGGTAAGTTCTCTGAAACAATACTAAATTACTTTTCCAATTATTTCAGATCAGCTAATTTGAAACTTTAACGACAAGCGATCAAGACGAATAAGTAAGATCGTTTTTGAATAATAGTCTGGGTCGAACTTTCTATCTTAATATATTATTGAGGCATTTATATTCCCAACTTATATATTTATACTGCGCAAGCATAAATTATTAATAAATAATTATTAATATATAAATTATTTATTTTTATAATAATATATACGCATAAATTAATTATTTATTTTTATAATAAGTATATTTCTAAATATAGTTCCAAAAATCTAACACTTGTATTTATTATGTAATTTATAAATTATTACTTTGAAGATTAAAAATATGAATCTTCATTAAAATCGTTTTAATTTAGATGAAGTGTTCACGCGAGCTGCAGTAGAAATGATGGTTGGCGCCCTTCGTCGGGTGTTACGTGCGTGTGACGCGTGGTCGGCTCAGGCGCAGTTTTTTAGTGACGCGGCTGCATCATGTTGGGATGAACCTAGTGATGCTGCTTCAGATTTTTCTGTGGAATTTGTAAGGTATAAAATTATCATTATATAATATTATTTACTTTATTTTATTCTTTTCGTATGCTAATTTTAGTATATAAAAATGTGGGTTAGTAACGATTTAGGGCAATAATGATTAAGGAATCCTATACTTGAGCATTAAAAGAAAAATGCTCTAACATAACTTTTTCTTGTCGTTAAACTTTCTGTAATAAAGCAAACATCTAACGACCTTGAGATAAATCATTGCCTTTCATGAAAACCTCATATATCGGACACCGCTATGAGTGATTGCGTCTTCATGATAAATCTTTTTATGTAATAGCTTTTTATTACAAAGTAGACTTTTTGTCTATTAAGGTTCAAAGTTTTTTTGTTATTTTAATGTAAAAGGAAATAAAATAATTGAATATTATCCAAATTAGAATTCGCCTCCGCTTGCCTCGATTATTGCGGACCCTAACATCACCCCACGCGTCCTTCAGTTTTTTTTTAATAGGCACTCACAAAGTTTGTCTTCTTAGAGTAGATTTATATCATTTCTAATGTTAAAATTAATAATCTATATATACATAAAATGCTTTGTCCTGACTGACTGATCGATCAACGCACAGCCTAAACCGCTGGTCGTAGAAACGTGAAATTTAGAGGACATATTCCTTATACAGTGTAGGTATCCGCTAAGAAAGGATTTTTCTAAATTCGTCCCCTAAGGGGGTAAAATAGGGGATAAAAGATTGTATGAAACTCTGTTATTCTTAACGCGAAATACACGGTAATTCGTATTTAGCTTTAAGATGAAAAATAAGAAATATATGTATTAGATTTTTTTCGAAATTCATTCCTTAAAAGGGTAAAAGGGGGTGATAAAGTTTATATGGGCAAACAATTATTTATGATCAGAATTACTTGAAACTTGGTATTCATGCTCTTCAATACAATTAAATAAATACGTATTTAAGCATTTTTTGAAATTCAACCCTTAAGGGGGTAAAATGGGGGATGAAAGTTTGTATGAAACTCTATAGTTAATGCACGTAAAGTGGTATTTACCTTTGAAATGAAAACTAAAACAATATAGATATCATTTTTTTTCGAAATTTATCCCTTAAAAGGATAAAAGGGGGTTGTGCTGTTTATATGAGGAAAAATTTGTTTATGATCAAAATTACTTGAATCTTGGTATTAATGCTCTTCAGTACAATTAAATAAACATGTATTGTAGATTTTTTTTATTCAGCCTCTAAGTGGGTAAAACTGGGCGGTGAAGTTTGAGTTGTTGAATATATTTAAATAGAGTAACATGGCTCAAGTTCTTTGTAAGTACACATTAACTGTGTGAGATATAAAGCAGAGAACGGAAATTATTCCGAATCCAAAGGAAAATTATGTATAACTTTTCGGCTGACCACAGCAGCGACAACTACATATAACAGACCTAGAGCGCGAGAAAGAGAGCATAACCTATATTTGTGGTTGGTATTTTTAGTGTAGACTAACTTAAGTGAATCAAGAGTTTTACTCTAAACATAATATTAAAAATTCGATATGACAATATATAAATTCAATGGAAATTAAAACTGAGCAAATTTTTTAGTCCACGCGAGCGTAGCCGCGGGCAAAAAGCTACAACAAAATAAGAATGGCACATTATATACGTAACTTAAAAAAGAAGGAGAAGGAAGGAGACTGTAAGCTTCAGATGTACATAGCATTGGGTCTTTAAAAATAACGTAGATGTTAGCCTGTTAGTATGTTAGTTAAAAAAACCCATATTAGCCATGTTACATGATTCTAAAGTCGTAAACATTGTATGCGATTGTATCATTGTACTCTCTTCCTCTAACTTTGGAAAGATGGAGTAGAAAAATGTACAAAAAATACAGGTAGAGCAGCTTGCTAAATACCTAAAGTGTAATTTTAATTACAAAATATACGCTTAACATCTTTTAAAATACGGGATATTTTGAGGTACGATCGCTAAAATTAAATTTGTTTCCAATATATAAAGTTTAACAAATAATAAAACTTACACAAACTTATTTTTGTAAGTAATACAGTATGTATTGCGAAAAAGTTTATTTTTTTCGTAGTTTGATCGCGGGCGAAGCCGCGGGTTCTGCTAGTTATTTCATAAAAAGATAATGTACATACTTTATTAAAAAAACAAATAAAACTTAAAATGTAATATAGAACATAATAGTTGTTGAAAAAAATTGTTTGTTTGCAAAAATTAGTCTTGCTATATACACAAACATACTTAGTTCACCTCAATAATCAGAGAAAACCAAGGAGTTATTGTTAAAAAGTTTGCCATGATTAGGTTATTTAATCAATTTGAATATGTTTGATGTATCTAAACGAATATCACCTTTTTTTCTTAATCTATTTGAAGGATAATACTTTCTTAGATTTACACGAATATTTGAAATTTTAAATAAAACTATCTTTTCGGATTATTTCTAAAACTCAGTCACTCCCGTGACCATGATTGCTGCAAGTAGGTAAAGCATTCAAAACATCGAGAATCAGAAATCAAAATAAATCCGCGAAAAAATCTGAAAAGATAGTTTTAATTAAAACTACTTGAAGGATTTCCTTACTTTTTCCTTACTTTAGTAATATATATACAAATTTCGAGTACTAGACATAAACAGAATATAAAAAAAGACTACTACATAAAACATACTTTTAATAAATAATTACATAGAATGGTGTCTATGACTAGATAAGTTTATGTTAAACTATTTGTTTTAAAAACTGGAGTAAAATTGTTTAAAGCATATGTAAATTCTTTTTCAATCTAATTCCATCACATTTGAACAAAGACAATAGACTAGAGAATAGAATGGTAACAAGCGTGGAGCATCATCATAAAAGCAAATTGACTAGCCAGTCCGAGAACGGTACGAGATTACTTTTACGTCCCTCTATCTAAAAGGCGAAGGTTGGTCGGTTTATATCTGAGCCAGTATTAAGTTGGGTTCAAACGGCTTGCCATAATATAGTGATACTACATTCCGATCTTTTGTTCATGAATAATACGTAATAATAAAATCAATCCCACAACATATATCGACATTTATTGATAAATGTATTATTGTATATGTAATGTATGTTGTTATATTGTAATAGCTTGAGTTGGTTTTGGTATTAAAAGACTAAATAATGTTTAAGCAATACTATATTTTCTTCGATCTAGTTTACGATTTCTAGAACTATTGTTGGCTAATCTAGATTTCTAGATTATGATTTTTGCAATATGGAAATTATATATTTTTTATTTTTAGGTTTCCATACTTCAAAAATCCGAAAACCTTAAATTTGAAGTTACATCACAAAAGAAAATTGTTATTATAGACTTATTTTAATGTTTCATGCTACGGAATTTTCGGTGTACGGCCATACGCGAGTATACGCTAGTCCGACTTTTTGTGTAGAATTGTTGTTTTGCGTAAAAAATACTTTGTAAGTAATTTTTAATGAATACTTTGGTGTTCATAATATTTGTATCGTGTAATTTTATGGATGTTTATTATGACTTAAATCTAAATGTAGGTACCTACTTTAATTATATTTGACCGTAATGTTTCAGAATACGGGTCACAATTTACAAACAATACTCTATTTAGCTAGGAAAGTTTTTAGTGTCTCGTCTGTTTCAGTGTTTTTGTTATTTTATTTATTGCGCTCTCGTTTTCATATTTCCGTAAATAGCTGGTGACCGCATTTCCGAAACATTTTCTTATAAATAATCTGTAAAGCAAAAATATTAATTAAAATTAGTACCAACTTGCTAGAAAACATTTTTTTTGTAATAACGATCGACATATTTTAATATTCAACAGTATCTGGAATACTTTTGGTTTTTTTTTTAACTTTTAATTACTTTGAGTATGATTGATATATTTTAAAGGAAAATATTATTCAATGATTCTTTACAACTTTTTCCTCTCATAGTTTTATGTAGATGGTAAATGAATAAAAACGTTAACAGCCAATTCGATGTGCACACTTAGCCAATGATATTTCTTCTTCTCTGTGTTCTAATTCCAAGCTACTGAGGTTGGCACAATAAACTTGCTTCCATTTCTCTCTATCAGCTATAGCCGCAGTTCCTCCGCCCTGTTTCACTCTACCACTACTTCTATATCTGTCCACATCTATACCTAATAATGTCTGGCTTATCTCATTTGTATATAATAAGAAGAATAAATTTCAGCAAGTTACATTATACAAAGAAACTAAATAAAATGACTACAACTTGTAGATTTTGCGTCTTACCTAACCACTACATTACGAGACTTGTTTCTCCGTCCCACACAAAATAAAATATGCAAAAGGGTTGCTTATCACAAAGAGAACTTTAACTTTGTTACATATTTACTTATTATACCATTACCACACAATACATGGAAATATAACAATTGCTAAATACAAGTGAAGTTGATATATGAAATATAGATGAGAATGCAAACTGATTTAGAAAAGCGAAAACGAACAATTTAATTTAAGAAAGTCATAAATCATAACAGTACAATTTTTGTAATACATATCACATGAACTTCATTTTACATATTTTGCTTTTATATTCATTACTAGCGGCTTACCCTTCCTTCGCTCGGGTTCGCCTCTGGACAAACAAAAACAAATCTATCCCACGGAAACGTATATTTTTCCGGGATAAAAAGTAGCCTATTTGTTATTTCTATATATTATTGTAAAGTTTCATTAAAATCCAATCAGTAGTTTTTGTGTACTAAGCTGTATAAGCTACTATAGTATTTTAACTACCCCATGGGAACTCTTTAATTTTCCGGAATGAAAAGTATCTGAAATATTGACCGGTAATATAAGGTATCACCCTGCAAAATTTCATTTAAATCAGTCGAATAGTTTCAGAGATTAGCTCGTACAAACAAACAAACAGTCAGAGAAACAAAAAATTGAAAAAAATCTGGATTTATTCTATTTCTCTTCTTACAACCCCCTGATTCGGTTTTAGGCATTTTTTTTCTATATACAGACATTCGACCTCTACAGTTTTATTATATGTACCTATAGGTAGATGGTATGTCACCATATATTATGCGCGTAAAATATTTCCATTTTAATTTGATGAAATATGTCAAACTGATACAATTCATAAAATAATTTAGATCTAAAATATTTATTATTATTGTTGTAACAAGATGTATTGTTGTTTTGTTTGAACTGGCTAATCTCTGAAACTGCCAGTCGGATTTAAAAATGTTTTTTGCATTTTATAGCCTTTAGGAACGAAGCAGTTTTACATAAAAAAAAAACTATGCGAATGTCCATTATAACAATATAAAAGGAAAATATTATTGTAAATAATATTTTTACGAAAAATTTATATATAAATTAAGGGCGTGCATCAAAATAACTATTTTTTTATAAAATAAAGTTGAATAATGATTTAGTTATTTTGGTGTATGCCCGCACTTGTACAAATTTTAGTTACTAGAGCCTTATTGATCGGTTTATCTAAATTGTTTTTTCAAGTTCTTTTCTAAGAAAATCATGAATTCTTCCGTTTGACCTATCAAATCGGGTACTCCGAGGCATGCGGCTATTGGGGCGTTATTTAATAAAATACGTGTCCTGAATGTATTTCCTTACATATTAAAATTTGGTATCTGTTAATGGAATCCAAAAAGGCCGAAAGCAGTTTACTGTCTACATATGAACTCAAATAATATAGATATATACTAGCAACTCACCCTCGCTTCGCTTCGGGTTCGTCCTTAGACAACAACAAATCTATCCCACAGGAACCGTACGTTTTTTCGGGATTATATATAGCCTATAGCCTTCCTTAGTTAACTGGCTATCTAATGCAAAAAGAATTTTTAAAAAGGATTAGTAGTTCCTGAGATTAGCGCGTTCAACCAAACAAACAAACAAACAAATAAACAAACAAACAAACAAACTTTTCAGCTTTATAATATTAAGTATAGATGAAACAAATGTAATTTATAAATATAGCTTTATGACTTATGTTAAATTTCTACAAAATTTGTAGCGAAATATTCTGTTTTGAATCGATGTGGAAATTATTTTTTTATACCGTTTATTTACAAAATAAAATTAAACAGCATTCCTGTTACTTTGTTGTTTTCGATGGCATTGTTAAGATAAAATCAAGAACTTTTAGCTCCTACCATACAAAGTGCCTCTTTCAGTAACTTGTACTTACTGTGTTTTTGCATTGACAGTAAAATTTTAGATTTCATTTTCAATTAAATACTGATTTATATAAAATTAAGAGCTATTTTAAAAAAATACTAAAATAAAATGTTCTTTGGATATTACGTATTTAATGAAATGATCCAATTAAAGTGAGTATGGAAGCTTCATAATTTTTAGATAGATAGTAAAAATGGCTACGGTAAAATTATGGAAGGTAAGATGTTCCTTAGATGTTAGATTTCCGTGGTATGTTCCAAAGTGAGTTGCAAGCAGTCTGGAGTTCCCAGAATACAAAAGTTGAATCATAATGCACATTAATTAATTAAAATAAAGAAATTTTAAATTAAAATATATTAAAATTTCCAAAACGTTCCAAAACTTAAAAACGAAGCATCAGTTTAAGTCGACTCAAAATTGTAGAACAAGTTGCGTAATTTACGGTCAAAAAATTCATCACAAATTAGAATCTCTTTTTTATGAAGTTGGGTGAATTAATTATATTTATCTGAAGCAATATTATGAGTATATTTTGTCTGTTTTATTTTCTTATTATATATTTAATGTACAAATATCACTTCTTCACTTGTTATTATTAATAGTATATAAATACTACTCCTTTAAGATTATTAAATTCATAGTCATAAATAACACAATATAAACTCTAAAACTTCTGAAAAAGATTTTATTGAAAGATTTCGGTATTGTAAAATTTTTGCATGATTCTGGCCTTAAATGTCTTTGTGACATACTCGTATAACTAATTGAGTCTTTCGTTCTCACTGGCAGTTAAATTAGTTCCACCGAAAACTTTTCTCGTTATATTATATAGTATAGATATTGTTCACGACCTCTTGCCTTTGATTTTGCTTGCTTAAATACATACTTAATACAATTATTTCCAACCGGGTGCATATTACTGGACATAGAGATGGAATGGGGGAAAACCATATTAGATGGCATAAAAACTCATGACAGAGGCATGGTTAGAGGTGCTAGCTCGAAAACGTGCACGTAAATGCAGTAGGTTAAATATCTTAGAATCACCTTTAAGCCCGCTGAAGTCTAATCTGCCAACGCTGTGGTCGCAACTACGTTCCCATGTTGAGCCATTAAATCGCGAGTGTAAGTGCCTGAGTAAATTTTGACTTTGCCTAATCATCTGACACAAATGTGTATATAAGGCGTATGATAATCTGATTTTATAAAAATAAGTAATTACAAATAAAAAAAAAATACTTTTGGGAAACATCCAACTTGATCACATTATCATAAATCAGGCGGAACTACGGAAGCAAATTTTGGCTGTCAGCCAGACTATGCATGCTGACTCAACGAAAATGATGCCCTTTCATTGACATGACTTGAAGCGGATACTTTCCTTTTTGTTCCTCACAAAATAAGGGCATCTATGTAGGTCAGGTCAATAGTAAAGTCGTTTTTATCTGCTCTTAAACTCTCATTTATCGAGATGACGCCTATGATTTTAATTGCAATCTTTTCCCTCGTGTAAAAAATGTATAATTTATAAAGGCGTCATAAAATTTTGCTTTGTTGGCAGATGTAATCAATAAACTAGGCATGTGTCGAACAAAAGAGTACGTTAAGCTAGGCATTTATATGCAACCTGTGTACGGTTTCCATAACGTCCAACTCAATGTGCAATGGACGTGACAATGCTATATCATTTTAGACTGAATTTATTTACTTGTCCTTCTGTCTTTACAATTCAGCAACACATTTTGATAGGGATTAAGTAAAATAAAAGTTACCCTATTTTAAACTTACATTATCTTTAAGCTTACTCCATTAGTTCGAAAAATAGATGGTAAATGTTTACTAATTAAAAATATCTTTATTACGGTTCTTTAATTAAGAAAAATATATCAATTATATAGTTTACCTTAATATTACATATTTTTAAATTATTCAAAACAAGTCTCTAAAAATATGCTTGCTGTTATGTTATATGTATATCAAAAAATTATAAAACATAGTCATATTAACAAAAATATTCTTACAGGCAAATGCGGATATCTTCAGCTGCTGCACTAGCCGGAAGTAAAGACTATCCTGAACTAGCTCTAACAGCGACATTTTCATTTTTGAATTTGGTACTGAATCCTACTGGTGGCAATAAGTGGAGGCAAGTCGGCAGCATCATAGGCCGAACTGTTAGACTACACACCATTGTATGGCCTGGAGGCCGTCTTGTCGCACATGGTCAATCATCAGGTGCACGCACTATTTTTCGTATAGTCACGGCTTTAGCTCCACCTTTTGTGATGGAAGGTGAATTGGATGAAGACGGTCAGTGTCTGCGAGGGTTACTTTGTCATCGACCACAAACTTCTGATCGTGATAATTTGACGTTAGTTTTCAATGTATTAGAAAGAGAAAGTGATCAAGAAGCAGATGATTTCTTTTTTCCAACCTCTAAGCCCACTACAATATGGAAAATGGTTTCCCATTGCTGCTATGGACTAGCGATGGATTTATTGGAAAATATTGCCCAAGAATTAGAATTTGATTTTCATTTGTATATTGTAGAGGATGGTCTTTACGGATCTAGAAAGTTGGTAAAGCCATTTCGAAAAGTGCAAAGCATAAACCATATGGATTATGAGTCTTTATCAAATGGAAAAGATAGTGACTTTTACGACAGAGATTTTAACGGTAGATCAGAAAAAGCTAAAAAGCCCTATACGTATTATGAAGATTCGCGTACAGATCCAGAGAAATGGGATGGTATTGTTGGCGATTTAGTATCTGGGGCTGCCCATATGTCATTTGCGGCTCTAAGCGTATCAGCTGCACGAGCTGAAGTCATCGATTTTAGTCAGCCGTATTTTTTTAGTGGTATATCAATATTAGCAGCTCCTAATCAACGAGCTGATATACCTTTATTAGCATTTTTGTTACCCTTTTCACCAGAGTTGTGGATTGCAATATTTACATCACTAAACGTGACCGCTATTGCCGTTGCAATATATGAATGGCTATCTCCTTTTGGACTTAATCCATGGGGACGGCAAAGGTCAAAAAACTTTAGTATATCCAGTGCATTATGGGTTATGTGGGGTCTTCTATGTGGACATTTAGTCGCATTTAAAGCACCTAAGAGTTGGCCTAATAAGTTCCTCATAAACGTTTGGGGTGGATTTTCTGTGATATTTGTCGCTAGTTACACTGCCAATATTGCTGCTCTCATAGCTGGTTTATTTTTTCACAATGCTGTTGATGACTATCAGGGAAGAAGTAACGTAAGTATTATTTAATATAGAGAATTAATAAAATATGTACATATTTTTGGTGCCATAACTAACTTGCAATATGTCAATTTAAGTGGCTGTCTTTACGAGTTGGAACAGCCAGATCATCGGTGGCAGAATATTATGTTCAACGGAATAATCCACAGCTGGCACAACAAATGCGTCGTTATGCCCTTCAAGATATTGAAGAAGGAATCCAACGGCTTAGGTTAGAATCCTAACATAATTAATAGCTTTAGAGCTGCCATAGTAATAATTTCCAATAAAAGTAAGCATTATAAAATAATTAAAATAATAAGTTTGTGAGTAATTACAGAGACGTTATTTTAGTAAATAAATTACTCTTAAAGATTTATATCGTCATTAACCAAAGATCTATCTATTTATTCATATATTAAATCATACCGAGCGGCGCTCTAAAGTGTTTATTATTGTGCAATAAATTTTGCCCAATCTTACATTAACTTTTAGTGAGAATTTATTTTATTTTTTTGTTTTAAATATAAATAGCTTTTAAATTATTAGTAAGTTAAGACTATGTTAGATAGCACTTAAAATTAATAACCACGTCATATTATATTATAGGAATGGAACTTTGGACCTTTTGATAGCCGACACAACTGTTTTAGACTATTATCGTGCCACAGACCATGGATGTAAGCTTCAGAGAGTTGGAGACCATGCTCTTATTAAGGATACTTACGCTATTGGCATGTCTAAAGGATTTCCTTTAAAGGTATTTAGGATTTCAAATGCTATATTGTTAAGTATTCATAGTTACTTCGTAATCCAATTTTATTGTATCCAAATAATATATTTTTCTTTCTGAGCTAATGGGTATAACTAATGTCTTTACATGAGTAGCGTACATTAACATGAAAAAGGTCGTAGATAGGCTATAGTGACAGTGAAATGACTTCGGATCTTAAGGCTAAAGATTGATGGATGACGCGCAAACCTTCTAATGGCGTGATCGATAGCCAAGCGTCATGTAGCTTATACTTCAATTTTACGACTTTTCTTATATATCACTAAAAATATCACTAAATACATATTATGAACGTTCAGTAATGTAAGTTTATGTTATTATCATCATATTTTTCACTACGTTCCAACTCTTTCCAATTACCTTTACGTATCACGTTCAATATTAAATATTTTGATGAATTAATTATAATATGCAATGTTATTTTTATTAGTTTTTATATAATATAAGTTGCATTACCACTTTCAAAATAGAAATCTTAAAATGTTTTCACGTAAACCCTTTCTTATGGAAGCAGGGGTGTGCGAAATGGGTAGTGCGTGTTGAGAATGTTATTTACTTAAGAAAACAATAGAACGCTTTAGGCTTACAACATTTTTAAAATAGAATCTAAAAAATATCTTATTTTAAATTAACCTTGAGTTATTATGTTAATCTCAATGTTGTAAATGCTTATATTTTTGTTTTTTTTTTGTAAATGCTTATATGCTTATATATCATTATGCTAAACATTTGTTATGTTTCAGGACAGCATATCAGCTGTGATAGCCAAGTACTCATCTAATGGGTACATGGATATTCTTACAGAAAAATGGTATGGAGCTTTACCTTGCTTTAAGCTTAGTCCGGATTATGGAATACAACCAAAGCCTCTTGGTAAGAATAAGCTTGAATAGTTCCTTAAAATAACGTGTCAAGCTGCGATAGAAAATGTTTTACAGATGCTACCTTGTTTTCAAATAACCAAACTAGAGAACTTACGTGGTTTCTACTTTAGGATTAAGAAATACAATATTACCTAAGTCTGGGATAATCCAATGCACCCTGTAAAATACTAACACAACTATAAAAATAAAAGAAAATCCTGTAAGCTTGTATTCTAAATGTATACAAATAGCAACGTTCCATTCAAATATTTTTAATAATTTCTACTTTAAGTAGTATATTTTTTTATTTTGTTACTGAGAAGTTGATGTGGATAAATTCTATAAAATTAATAATTATATTTAATTTCTTAAATTCTCTTTTCTCTTTTCTCTTTCTCGATATAGCAAATGACAATGTAAAGTGGAACGAGACATAAACTGAAAATATGATGAGAGCGTTAACGTTTCTGTTGTAAATTACTTTACTGGCTTCGTCATGTCACTATTCTGCTTATGTTGTTTATATCAACGTAGTCAGATGTTTCGTTTGGGCCGGAAATTTCATTAGAATTTATCGCCACCCTCGCGTTAATCCAGCCCCTCTGGGGTGCGAGGGAAGGGAGCCGACCTAAAAGATTAAACATGGGATTTATCGTTGAAAAAATGAGATGGCACGTAAAGTGTGTTTACCTCTTATTCTGGTTGAACTTTCACTGAAGATTAAAACTGAAAAAGGACAGCACTGGAAGTTGTTATTACTTCATTTACGTGTATTCAGTCCGTTATACATTGTTTGAGGAACTTTTTTTACTTTCTTTTTTATTATATCGAAGTAAAATTAATATTTAAGCTATATTAATTGGCTCATTTGTAAATACTTAGAATTCGTAATGTAAAAATTTTAAAGAAAAATGTGCTGTTCATGGAATAGAAAGATATTATATATAAAGTTCCTTGTTATAACTGATTAATTAATCCGTTAGATACTAAGCCCCTATAGACTAACTAGACTATAAACTTAAGTCTTAAGATTTTTTAACCCAAAAAATCCATACACGGGAGAAAAAGAATAGCAAAGTATAAAAAATCCTTTGTTGCTATTTTCATTGTTTGACAAACTACTATAGTTTTCTTAAGTTTAACATAGGAAACTTTAAACCTCTCTTGGTTACATTACTCGAGGAGGTGAAGCAGAGATATATATTTGGTATGCCACATGTTTATTTTTATTTTGTTCTAAAAAGTTTTTATTTGTAAATTTACGAAACTTATACTGACAAATATTTAATTTTAATCTATGGGGGTTCAAAATTATTGCGTTCAACAGTAGAGAACAATTGATAATAATAGCCCGGCACCCGTTTACCACACAAAACAAAATTTCGAACTGGAATTAACTGCAGCAGTATTGCAATTCCAGTAACGTACGTGTATTTACAAATAGTTGTGGATAACTTTTTGTTTCAACACGGTATTGGACTTTATTAAAGTTCTCATTTTGGCCTCTAATAAAATTGTGGAAAACTGTGAAAATTATGAGTTTTAATTATAAAAGATCAATCGACGTTTTGTTTTGTTTTTTTTTTTTATGTTTGAACTTGTCTATATTGCGTTCGGAGAAAATTTCTATATCTTTGCGCTCCCAAGTATGCTATCACTAATTGATTTCTACTGAACTAGTGGAATTATAAATATTTTCCTTTAGACTTTAGACGCTTACAAAAGATTTCTAGAAAGACTTCAAAATCACAAAATAAATATTTATTTTGTAATCTTATTAATAGTCCCCATATAATATAACTAGCAGAACCTGCGGCTTCGCTCGCGATCAAACTACGAAAAATACGAAATTTCATGCAAATATGTCCAAGGAATAAAAAGTTTCATATAAACTTTTATCCCCTATTTCACCACCTTGTGGGTTGAATTTTGAAAAATCCTTCCTTAGTGGATACCTACGTCATAAGAGAAATACGTGTGCGAAATTTTAAGTTTCTAGCCCTAAGGGTTTGGCTTGTGTGTTTATTTAAAATTTTCATCCCCTATTTTCATCCCCTTTTAGGGGTTGAATATTGGAAAACGCTGAAATACGTAACTTATTATTTTTACCGTACTCATTTCATACGAAATTTCAAGCAAATATGTACTACAGAAAACCTCTTTGGCTTTTTGCTATTAGTAATAATTTGATGACTGTAATGATTGTGACTCGCGCATCGAGGGCTCCGAACCTCCGAATATTGTGTTGTTGTTACTTACACATTTACACACACACACACACATACACATATATATATATATATATATATATATATATATATATATATATATATATACATATATATATACATATATATATATATATATATATATATTTGTTTTCGCCATACATACTTTATTAATTGCAAATATAAGTTCGCATTTCATACTATTTTTTGAAGACATTATAGAAAACAAAACTTAAGTGATCATAACTCAAAATATCCAGTATCTGAAAAGATATTTTACGTATATTCTGTAAATTCATTTTTATTTAAAGTATTTAGCACGCTCCACTACTTCTATTTTTTGCACATTTCCTACTTCATCTTTTCAAAGTTGGAGCAAGAGACTACAATGATATATAACTCGCATATGTTTACGACTTAAAAATCAAGTAACTCGGCTAACATATTATAAACAGGCTAAAATCTACGCTATTTTTAAAGATCCTTTGTTAACTTGTTCTCACCTTTTAGTTTGCTTTTTACGCAGTCGTGTTTTTTAAATTAAATTTATTACATTTATTAGTGTTTTAAAGTCAGTTTTTATTATTTTTTTAAGTTTTTTGTATTTAGAAGTATGTACATCAAGTTTTTTTGGGAATATGTCCATACAAACATGCTAACCCTTCGAAACAAACATAAATTAATTCTCACCTCTTCTCTCGTCTAAGAGATGGAATTTTGAAAAACTTTGAAATACATGTTTATAGTTTGCTTATCAGTTCAATCAAGAAAGACAAATAGTAAATTTCAAGCAAATCAGGCCATTTTTTTTAATTTTATACTAATGTTTTCACCCTATTTCTCACGTTTGGGGTTGAATTTCCAAAAACGATGAAATAAGTATGTATTTATTTTTGTTGAGAAGCTTTAATATTAAATTTCATTCTTCTTACTTCAAAAATGACGGATTCCTTATATAAAATTTCATCATCCCCTATTCACCCTCTTAGGGGATAGATTTTCAACAGCTTTGAAATACGTACTTATTTATTTCTAACCAGAAGCTTGTATAAGAAATTTCATGCTTCTTACTTCAAAAATGACGAACCTCCCATATAAACTTTCAACCCCTATTTCACCCTCTTCAGGGGTAGATTTTCAAAAACTCTGAAATATTTATTTATTTCTAATCCGAAGCTTGTATATGAAATTTCACGTTTCTAACTTCGAAAATGATGGATTTTCATACAACCGTTCATCCCTTATTTTATCCGTTTAGGGATGGAATTTCTAAAAATCCTTTCTTAGTGGATGCCTACGTCATAAAAGAAATACTGTGCGAAATTTTAAGTTTCTAGCCCTAAGGGTTTAGCCTGTGCGTATATTTAAAACTTTCATCCCCTATTTTACCCTCTTTGGGGTTGAATTTTAGAAAATGCTAAAATATATTACTCCTTATTTTTACCGTACTCAATTCATACGAAATTTCAAGCAAATATGTCCAAGAAATAAAAAGTTTCAAACAAACTTTTATTCCCCATTTCACCCTCTTAGGGGTTGAATTTTAGAAAACGCTGAAACACGTAACTCATTATTTTTGTCGTACTCAATTCATACGAAATTTCATGCAAATATGTCCAAGGAATAAGAAGTTTCATACAAACTTTTATCCCTTATTTCACCCCCTTGGGGGTTGAATTTTGAAAAATCCTTCCTTAGTGGATGCCTCCGTCATATGAGAAATACGTGTGCGAAATTTCAATTTGCTAGCCCTAATGGTTTGGCCTGTGCGTTGATACATCAGTCAATCACCTTTGCCTTTTATATAATAAGATATATTATGAAATGTTATACTTCTAACAAAAACGAAGGCAGAAAAATAAATACAGTATATTTTCATAACAAGGAGTACTGATTTTAAGATGAGATGAATGGATAGTAATATTGAACGAAATTAGTACGTGTCGCATAGTTATGGCACTCTGCATATGTAAAAGTGTGCAACATGAAATAGGTCACCGAATATCTTAGTACTTGTTACTCAACGCGTTACGATGAAATGACTAGCTGTCGGTGTGATATATTATGTATTTGATTAATATAAGTATTAGTAATAAGGTTGTGGTAATTTTTAAAATGTTTATACGTATTGATATTTTAAATGCTTAATTCATCAGATTTAGAGGTAATTAAAGTTGCTTATTTAATTATTTAAAATTAAATTAATTATTATATAAAGGAAAAATGCTACTTTCCTGAAGTTTGAAATTCGTAAGTTAAAAGTTAAAAAATGAACGTTTCCCTCTCTCGTAAGCTCTCCTCTCATGCGTTAATTTTTATGAACACAACATAATTTTCTCGTAATAAAATAGCACATAAATATAAGCGTAAATGGAACGTGTCAGAACGACCGCACAAAGTCACCTTATTACGATCACTTAATTTACCAACCAATTGGATACACCATAAATTAACAATAGTTCCACAATCCACATCTCATTAGTTATTAGATATTATCACTGGATTTGTTACAGCCTGATTTATTCGAATGTTAAATAATCAAAGAGCAGCTTGTTATTAATCGCATAGAAAATTATTATTTTATGTAAATTCGAGTAATAAGATATCAAAAATTACACAATTATGTTGTTAAATCCACCCTGTTAGTAAATGATTTAACGCACAAAATTTGTTTAAATAAGGATAAAACTCATACACGGAGATTTTAGTACTCTTAAACAATATATTTGGCGTGTTATATATTTGTTTAAAAAATATTGAGCTGTGGTTAAAACTCTCTGTTGGAGTTATGTTTGACTCATACTTGGTTAATTTTTATTAACACTAAGTTTTTTTGTTTGTTAATTAATACAGTTTTAATGATGCAATGAAAAATAACCTTAAAAATACGTTACTGTATACGTACTCGTACTGTAATAGTATTGTGTTTTAACCATACGGAATCCTAAATAATAAGTCACAATTATCCTCTCATCACAATAAAAGCAATTTATATATGATCACATTCACCTATTTTACAAGCTTTTATTTTACTTGCAATGTTTGCACGAATGTTTGTTCGGGTCAAATCTTGCAAATGAATTTTAAAGCAGTTATCTTAAACCGATTGAGCTGAAATTTTGCATTTTTGATGACAATGCACGGTTAGATAAGTGACATGGCAGACTCCCAGTGATGGCGGACTAAGTTCTTTTGTGGAACCCCATGACATGGAATCAAATGAAAAGGTTTGCTGAGAAAAATACGAATAAAATTAAAAGAAAAACTTTAAAATAAATCAAACTCATTTATTACGTAATTTATATAAAAGCTTGTTTTTAAAAATATTTTTTAATATTAATTTATCTACTTTACAAAACAAGTAAATGTGTCCTTCGATGGGATATACATACTGTAGACGAATCTTGTTAAACGTGATACAATGAATACTTTCTTAGATTTACCGAATATTTGACATTGTATATTTTTGATTTTTGGGTCCCGACGTTTCGATTGCTTTACAGCAATCATGGTTACCGAGAGACTGATTCACCCGTTATCGTCCGTCCGTTGCGCGGAACATATCAGAATAAATCTGCGAAAAAATCCGAAAAGATAGTTTTATTAACATTATAAAATTATTGAAACGTTGTATTTCAGGGGTAGCGGCGGTAGCTGGTGTGTTTATTCTTCTGGGTGTAGGAATGATCGTTGGATGCCTTATATTGATTTTAGAACATCTTTTTTATAAATACACCCTTCCCGTTCTGCGACATCAGCCGAGAGGAACTATATGGAGAAGTAGAAATATTATGTTCTTTAGTCAGGTATTGTATATTATATTTTTCAAGACATAGTTTTAAAAATAAAATAAATGGTCATTGATACCATAGAAAAAATGAGTGCGTGTAACCTTTACGCGCAGTTGAAGTAAAACTTCTTTGGCGCTGTAGCAGATACCGCAATTAAATTAAAACAAATCGAAATATAAATATATATTTTTTTTATAAAGATATTAGTAATGTGGGATTGAATATACCAGCAATAAAACCACCATACCATAATCACCTTAATACATTTATTGTTTTTTTTTATAGTTTATTACGTCTTTGCCGTTTGTATTCTTCATTGAAACTATAAGCTTCTCATTCAATATGGCCAAACAAACTCTGTCCCTTTACATTCATGCACATTCATCCCACAGTAATAAATTATATTCATTTTTATAAGTAATAATTATTGTAAAATTATTAATAATAAATATTTCTATATATTCTTATAAATAATAATTGTTATAAAAATATAAATATAATATATTTTTTTAAATTATTAATAATAAATTTGATTCTTACTTCCGCGACACTCATTTCCAATGTATCAACTTACCGTTCAGTCACGCCCTATAGAAGTTTTATTTCACAAAATATTCTATTACATATATTCGCGAATATTTTATTTTTACCCAATTAATTTTTTAGCGCGTCTCGTTAAGCGAGATATCTATATTATTAATCCAAATACTTAGAAATGCAAAAATTTACGCAAGAGAATTTGAGAACCGTGCCTTGCATCCATACAGTGTACTGTCTCGAAGTTTTGACGTGTTTAGCAAATACCTATGTATGGTATTTACTGTTGAATCGTTAAGATTCTCTATAAGTGAAATTTATTTCAAGGTTGTTATGAATATTAAAGGAAATACTATGGATCTGAGTAATTCGTTTTTTTTTTGAAGTAAAACTTCTTTAGGGGCACCTTCAGAAGCAAAAAAAGGATTGTCGTTACGTAAAAATAATATAAAAAGTACCTGTAAACTACAGAAGTTTTACTTCTTGAGCGTGTCTACCAATTTATAATACTTACGTAATGTAACATACGCACTCTTTTTGTTACAGAAACTTTACAGATTTATAAACTGTGTGGAACTCGTATCACCTCACCATGCAGCTCGGGAATTGGTCAATACTATTCGTCAGGGACATTTCACGTCCTTGTTTCAAAAAAGTGTCAAGAGGGTAAGACTCAAACTTATTTAAATAAATATAAGTAACGAATGTTAATATGAATTCTTGATTTCTATATGTTACGTTTTAAAATAGAATGTTATACGTTTTTTGTGAAAAATCTATACAGATAAATAAAATCGAAGTGTCTGTTTGTAATGTCACAATAACAGCTTTATACTAAATGCTTAAGGAATTATATACGGTACTTATAAGAAAAACTAAATCTTTAAAATTTTTGTCTGTCTGTCTGTTTGTTCCGGCTAATCTCCGAAACGGCTGGAACAATTTTAAAGGGAAAGCTGGCAGAAAGCTGAAGTAACTTAGGCTATTTTTATTTTAGAAAAATGTTAGGGTTTCGCTCAAGAAAATAAAACGTACCTAGGGAAGCGAGGGTTAGTCGCTAGTTATTTTATAAAATTAATATATACACAGAATACGTTAGGAATTGCATTTGTTTCAGAAGGAACACGAACAGCGTAGAAGAAGAAAAAGTAAAGCACAATTTTTCGAAATGATACAAGAAATTAGAAGGTAATTATTTTATTTACTGTTTTATTATAAGCACAGATCATATATAGAGTACAGATTGTGCATCCCATACAAATATTTGGACATCGCTAACTCACGCTATTGGACACACTAATTTTTTTGTCCTAAAATGATAATAGATGGCGCAAGTAAGAATTGAAAATAAGGTGACATCTAGCAACTCTAAATGATAGATGGCGTTAAAAGCTGAGGGTATCTATCCCCGAGCTGCCGCTGCGCAATGTTGTAGGTAACTGTGTAAGGTCTCTCAAGGCTACTATGACAATTACAAACTATATTTTTAAGATATTGTCTTTGAGTGCTACAAAACTTTTTATTATATTGAGCGCCATCTATGAACACAGTTTACATAATTATTATCAAAGATCGTGCTATCACAATGTAGTACCCATTATTGCCGCCAGAAATATAACGATATTATTGAATTTTATAAAACTTCAAAAACATTATACTTTTGTCGATTACTTCCTTTTTTCTTACTTTAGGTATTTTTTTTAAAGTTAGAATATATGCTTTTCGCATTTAATTTTTTTCAAATTTTGAATTTAACATGAACATAAAAACAAATCGATACATAAAACGCCATCTATTATCATCTTTTTTAACTAATATCACTTTGTTCGTGATGTGACCCCATGATAGAGTATTATAAGTAAACGTTATCACTAAAAATACTTTTTTTTTAGGGTTCAACAAGGTAGAGACCATTCATTAGACTCAATTAAGGAAAACGTTGCAGTTGAAACGTCAGAAGTTTCTGAAGAAATAACAGAGTCAAAGTTTCTATCTCCATCTCCCGAAGTTTCTTCAAGTCGCTCACCGCGACAAAGTAGATCCCCGAGACAACTTCGCTCTCCACGAAGCAAAAGGAAAAGATGTAGCTTGGCTGGACTAAATGTTCGACGATTTAGCACAGATTCTGTTTTAGGATCTGATTCAGCATCGATTTATGAGAAAACTAGTCTTAATATCGGTAGACGATTAAGCCGCGACGTAAGTTTTTTGACAAGTTCTCCTCCAGATATTAATACGAGACTTCGAACGCCATCACCAATGGTGAGACGACCTGAAGGCTCATCAACTAGGTCTTACCAAGATGTATCAGATTCATCGAGAAACTATCTGACTATAGATGCTCCGAGCCATAGAGCAAGTATAGAAATAATGGTATCTCAGGAGTCCGATGTTCCACCGGCCCCTCCTTACCCAAAAATACCCTCAACAGGTGGCAGATCAGAATTATCACAGTTATCTGAAGAGGAACTCATAAGACTTTGGAGAAGTTCAGAAAGGGAAGTTAGGGAAGCACTTTTGGCAGCCTTACAAGAAAGGAGAGCAAATTTAGATCCAAAGCAGGATCCAGGCTGAACTAAATATTTAAAAAGTTGTCTGGAAAAGAAATATTTAGTAAAATCACTTCATATTCGTCATAGGATGTGCGGATAAAGGAGCATTTCAATGATATTGATAATGTTTGAACGTGCCTTTAGATTGTTTGATACGGATTAGCCGGTTGTAGAAAAATAACCAGTGTTCATTTGAGTGTCTTGCTATTACTGTAGGAGCTGCCTTATTTTATTATTTCTTATTTACATTCGTGTCAAACAATTTAAAGTGATCGTGGTATTTTGAGATTTTTACGTCCATAATATCGATTTAAGACTACAGATATATTCGGTATAGAATCATTTAAGTTAAGTGTTAATGGTAAAATATAAACGTATTTAGCTGTGACCAGAAAATTAAAAGTGCTTTATTCTAATTCTAGTTTAGATGGCAATAGAATATTTTTTTTGTAGCAAAATCAATGTGTTAGTATATGAATAAAGGATATTTAAAATGATTAACATATTTGGAAATAATGATATAATCACATTTAGTCCAGTATGTTTTTCTAAGAATGAATCATTTGTGTATATATAAAACGATATTATAGATAGATTAAAAGTGAATTGTGAATGGAAGTGATAAATAGTAGGTATCATTTACACCTATCTTTAATTGTAAACTAATCCAGTACAATTATTATTTATATTATTTTCTTGTAATAATTTAACGCATGATAAATAATTAAATTAACATTAATTTATTTTAATAATATTATTAAAAAAGTGGAACGTGGGATAATTGAATTTAATATGATATGGCTAAAATGAAATCACTAAAGTAAACGTTAACAATTTAAATGTGCTCTTACATCAATATCGTATAGTTAAATTTTAAATGTTGTATCAAAATAAGATAAAATAGCAAACAAAACTGCCACTTTTAATTCTGTAGATAGGTAAGATACACAAATTAACTAGATTTGCACCCTAGACTTTAGTTTAGATTTTCCTCTTCCTTTCTTTAATCTAAATTAACCAAAATCCTAACAAACTTATTTTAGGTAGTTTTATGGTCCTTAATAAAATTGATAAGCAATATTTTTCCCTATACACCCACATTTTTAAGCGTTTACCATGTTATTATTATTCAACAGAATATTTAATTCTTCCTAACTGTAACACTATTTACTATGTAGTAACTAACATGCTTTAGGCGTATTAGCAGCGTTTAGAGTTCATACATTTTAAGTGTGGTCAATATTTAATTTTCGAGAAATAAGTTTTAAAAAATTTGGACCAAAATAAAATTGTTTGGTAAATATTTTATCATTTATAGTTCTATTGGATGTGATTCATCTAGTGATATTTAAAGTCTTATGCATTTCTCTCTTATACTTTAAATATAGTGTAAGTTTCTAAGTAGTAAAAAATAAAATTTATAAATAGGCACTAGATGATTTGAAACAAATGAATTCATTGATAAGGCCGTAAAATTCTGCTAGATATTAATTTATTTGAGGGTTATGGGTTAATTAGGTGGTGTCAGTGCCTCAAATATGACATACTATTTAAATATATGTTATGTTTCTTCTTTCCGGACTCGAGTACTCTGTATGAGCAAAGTCTCTAATTTTAAACTATTTGAAATTTTACTTTAACAAACAAAAATGTTAACATTAATTATTAGAAAATTATTATCTTAGTAATATGGAAAATATGTACATGAGACGCCAATTTTATTAGAAATATTTAAAGTTTTAGTGTAATCGATAATTATTTCTGTGTATATTAATGTACATATACAATTGATACCTAACGTATGTAACGCAAATAAACGTAATTACATGAATTTTACCAATGGAGCAGTGTTTGAGATAATACATCAATGCTTACATTTTTGTAATTATTTTAAGTGTAATATAAAAATAATGTTATTTACTAAACAATATATTAATTACCAATATTATAGTAGTATTACGAAGATGTTGACAGATGTTTTAGGTACGTATAAAAATCAAAAACAGCAGTTTCATCTGATTGTGTTTAGCTCAATCATTTTGTAGAAACAATAAATAATATTATATAAAAAAAAAATAGTGTAATACTCTAATAACATATTTATATATTATGTGCTCTCGAGGGGTGCTCCATTGTAAAGCTATGAGATAATAGTGAAAAAATAAAATATTTGTGGGAAATTGTTTGTTTTATTAATTAAATTTACCATTATTCTCAAATATAGGGCATCGATTTAAAAAGTACTACATACATAATCAGCGACAAAAAATGTCCTCACCGAATGAGCTCTCATTTGAACATTTTAGCGCGCTTTTAATATAAAAAAAGTGAAAACAACTTTAAGCATTGCATTTAAGGTTCAATTTACATTGTTGTATATTTATTTCAACTAGAACAATTATTACCTAAAAAAATTGATGGCAGTTTTAAGAGAATTATTACATGGGATTGTATTACCTAAACACAATTGGTGACAAATTTAAGAGAACATTTGTATGGGATTGTGTATCTAGTATTTTTTTGATCGATGATATTGGGACGTTATTATTAAATACTAGACCCCAAGTAATGTAAAACCTTAGGACGTTTTAAATATCTAGGGCTTTAGTATTTAATAATAATGTTATACAAAGTATAAAATATTCAGCTATCGAATATCGAATAATAATAATAAAAATTGGAATAGGGGTCTATGGACCCCCGATCGGAACGAAGTCCCTTTCGCTTTTTGGTAGACGTTTGCTATACAGTCATTATAATTTAAATTATAAAATATCCAGTTGATAGAGTTCATTTGAAAAATTTACGATAAAATATATTTATTATGTATAAAATAAATAATGATAAATTTAACACTGAATGATCTGGGATAATGAAGTTAATAAGAAATAAAAATTTAAGAACTGTATAAACCTTATTTTATTAATAATACTTTTTTAATTTAAGAAATAAACATGAATTATGTACTAATAAAATATAAATAAAAGTTTAAAAAAGCCAGTAACGCGCGATAAGGACCTTCGTTCCAATTAATTTATTCATAATTATTTTATGCGTCATTGCCAATAACAAATACCAGCAAAATAATGATGTCATTTCCTTATTATATTTATTTTCAATCTAATAGGTTAACTATTTTTATTTTTACTTTATTGTTATAAATTATTCATTAGTTTGCTTAATAAAATGGTTAGTAATATTCTATTTAGTTTAGGTCATAGCTTCCAAAAGAGTGTACAAATAATATTATTTATTTTAAATAAAACTATCTTTTCGGTTTTTTTCGCGGTTATATGTCTAAAAGGTATTATGTAGTTGTTACAGACAGCCTACCAAATAACAAAATGAATTAAAAAAAAACGTAGTAAAGTACCTTACAATATTTGTTAATTTTAAACATTTTTATAATTTTAATTACTTTTATACTTGAATATGAAATATTATTTATTTAATTTTAGCTGTTATTATTATAATTATAACAATTTTTTAGAAAACTTTATTGATTAGTAATTTATACTTAGTGTTGTCATTATTATATTTATAAACATAAATAAAAATGAAAAAAAATCAAAATAAATCCGCGAAAACATCCGAAAAGATAGTTTTGTTTAAAATGTCAAATATTCGCGTAAATCTAATAAAGTATTTTATATATTTTTTTATTTTAATGTAGAAACGAAAATTGTTGTTTTTACAGTGTTGTTTTTAATTATTATACAAGTGTCATAGTGTACCAATAAATTTAATAATGTACTTAACAATACATTTTATAGTGCTTACTTTTTTCTACTTTTTAACGTTTGTGACATCCAATAATTGTTTTTGGAATTATAATAACTATTATAAAAGCTTCTCAAGTAAAACTCCTTATAATAATGAGAGGGGTGACATAAGAGACTCTTTAGCAAAACTAAAAGGTAAGGTCGATACATAAAATTTACTTGTACACAAATATTTTTGAAAAAAATAACAATAAAATATAATATACATAATACTAAATCTTTAACCACCTATCGTATACTCGCAATACTGTCACACAACAACTAAAATCCTACTAATATTATAAACGCGAAAGTTTGTAAGAATGTATGTATGGATGTAAGTTTGTTACTCTTTCCCCCCAAAACTACTGAATGGATTTTGATGAAACTTTACAATAATATAGCTTACACGTCAAAATAATACATAGGCTATAATTTATAAAGATATAGTGTGAATTATCCAAAATATGTAACGATAAGTGTGAAGTAAGTAGGAAAAAAATCTGCTATCTGCGAGCTATTCTGGCGTGCGCCGGAAAAACCGTTGGAGTTACACGTATATAATGTATAATGAAATTTGACACAGAGATAGATTATAGTCTGGAATAACACATAGGCTACTTTTTATTCCAGAAAAATGTACGGTTCCCGTGGGATAGGTTTGTTTATTTTTCCTAGAGGCGAACCCAAACGAAGCGAGGGTGAGCCGCTAGTGATAATATGAATTAAATTTATTAATGTTTATTTAATTTAAATATTCATTAAAAGTATGTTTAGTAATACATTGATTTTCTTGTTACAAAAAGAAAGTTACAATAAAATGTATAGATACAATAATTGGAAAAATAAGTGTTGATTACAACCTTGCAAATACACAAACATTAGCTTTATACGATTTATGTCGTCATATGTGGTCGGGAATCGATAGTAAAAAGAGTCCTTGGTATCACCTTAAAATCTTCTACCGAGAATAGGGCACATCCTATTCTCGGTAGAAGATTTTAAGGTGATGCAATACTTTGGGATTTACACCATTATTATCGAATATTATAAGTACAGTTCTACACATATGTTTGAAATTATAAAAATAGTAAATATTCATATGTTTTAATTACCAAAATACTTATATGATTTATAGAAAAAATACAACATATACACATATATATTCTTCATATACATTCTTTATACTTCATGAAAACCCCCTTTTTAATATTATGGTACTAATATTTCTAGTATAATTTTAATTTGATTTTTTAAATTCTACTACTTCGTGTTTAAGTTTTACAATTTCTTCTTATATTTGTTGTATCAGTATTTTTTTTTTTCATTTTGTCTAATAGTACAAACATCCCTTTTGACTACTTCAAAAACTAGCAGGCAATGTACTTCTAAGTTAAGTCTGTGGCAATGTTTATCTTTGTGTTTTGACAGTTACATTTACAAATTGAAATAATCGCAAGTTTGCACTAAGTTTGGAAGTAGCATAGTATATTATTGATATGCAGTTAGGGTGTTTCTTTTTTCACTTCACGAGTATTGGGCTATGGACTTAAAGTTACTAATAAAACGAAACACTTCACTTTATAACTTTTTTATACTATATTTCAACTATATAATGAACACTAGCAAGGTATCACATGACCGAATGCTAACGCTTCAAGAGACAGATCATAACAGAGGAAAAATAGCACCGTTACACATTTTATATATGCTTAGCCAATTAATCATAACGACTACTTATTCAATTAAGATTAATTTTTGAATATTATCAAGTCAATGATACCAACAACGAGCTGGTTTTGTGTATTTTATTCACAGTTTGTCTGTCGATGTTTTACTGAAAAATTTCGAAAGTTTTTTCACTTGTGCAACTGATTTAGCTCTCGGATTTATTTTATAAATTCGGAAGTGACAGACTTGTGGAATTGTAGCCCCGGCACGAAATAAACAGTCTTATATGTATGAAAATATAAAAATAGTAAATATTCATAAGTTTTAACTAGCAAAATTACTGATATGATATAAAATGGGAAACTAGGTACATTTGTATACATAATATAGACTTTATCTTTTAAACTCAAATGAAAAATTCTTAACATATTGTGGTACCTACTTTTAGTATAAAGGTCGCTGAAACTAGCCAACAAAACTGGCAGATCAGTCAGAAAAGAGATACCGAATACGAGATTCGGATTCGAATACAGAGATTTTTTTTAATTTAAAAATAACAATAAAAAAATGGCAACGCTGGAATTTTGATTATTTCTATCGATTTCTGAACGACTACTTGGGGCCTCCAGAAAATTTTAAGTCCCTAAGTTAACGCGGGCCAGAGATATCGAATACGAGAAATAGAGTCGAATACGGAGATTTTTTTTTTTTTCAAAAAGAAAAATCTAGAAATTGCGCCGCCGTCGATTCGAATCAAATGAAATCAGCAGAAAAATCTAAACAAAACAACCAAAACAAATAAAATAATTTTTGGTACAGTCAGCTAAATAATAAAATTATTTTCTGACTAATCTGCCAGTCTTGTTGGCTAGTTTTAGCAAACTTTAGTACCTATAATTTTTTATTTACTTTAGGTTAATTTGATTTAACCAATTTTTTTTTCTCCGTACCATGATTTTAAGTTTTACCATTATGCACATTTTTTTTTCTTTATTTTATTTTAAAAAGTTGGGTATTCTTTTAATTCAGGTATCAAATATCGAATTATTATTTATTCGTAATTATTTCATTCGTTATTAGTATATAAAGCAAAATAATGACGCCATATCATTATTTCATTTAATTTCAATCTAATTGGTGAACTATTTTCGTTCTGGTTTTATTGTTATAAATTATTCATTAATATGCTTCACTAAGCGGTTAGTAGTGTTCTATTCAGTTTAGACTATAGCTTCAAAAAGAGTGCACAAATATTATTATATTTCTTTTTATTTAAGTGTAGAAACGAAAATTGTATTATACAGTGTTGTTTTTAGTAATTATACAATTTTCATAGCGTACTAATAAATTTAATAATGTATTTGAAAATAATTTTTATGTTGCTTACTTTTTTCTACTTTCTTACGTTAGTGACGTCGAAAAACTGTTTCTGGAATTCTAAGAATTATTATACAAGCTTCTCAAGTAAAACTCCTTATAATAATGAGAGGGGTGACATAAGAGATTCTTTAATAAAACTAAAAGGTAAGGTCGAAACATTATGTTGTTCACAAATATTTTTTTACATAAAAATAGATATATTTTTAGGAAATGTTATTTCCTAAAAATATATCTATAAAAGTATTAAATATTTAAGTGCAATTTTTTTGGATAGAGGTGGCAAATCGTCTAAGTTTTACGTATTGTAAAATGCGCTTATAGATACAACAAATATTGGCACCAATCGATCTATGTAAAAATCTATGAGTGTTTATTTTTAACATGCTTTCATTAGCTTCACCTATCTATGTAACGTAAAAAATGGAAAATAAGTGATAGTTTACAAAACTACAAAACACACTGTAATGATAAATCGAATTAAAAAGTAAAAAATAATGTTTAGTTAAGAATAAAGTGCTCGATATCAGTTCTTATAAATATTCTATTAGTACGATTTCTAAAAGTAGAGCGTGTATAAAAATATTGTACAAAGTACCCCCCGCTTTTTTCACAAAAACATTAATTTTCTCGCCCCTCCTGGATAATTTCTAAGAAATCAATTGTTAACCGATACGACGGCGTGTACGCGTTCCGCAAGGGGTTTATTCTTATACTAAAAATTATTTTTCACTTTTTAGGCCGGTTCATCATTAAAGCTTGTTTTTTAGTTTTAGAAACTATAACTTAAGATTAATTAAGACAAAACATTATAAAGTACGCAATTAATTTACCTTCGTTACTTAATTTAAATTCAAAGTTACGAGTAAGGAAAACAATTTTTGCGGTCATGCTTAAAAATAACCATCGTGTGTTAATAAACTTATTTTACCGATCAATCGTCGTGTCTTCTCCATTCTACGTGACATTGACGAAGTAATCTGTGCTCAGTTGATCACAGAGTACAGTTGCCATGCTTTCAAGCCTGGTGTGGCAAGCACTTGCCCTTGGATTGTCCTTGTGAGTGTTTATGGTAAGGGTGGTCTATGGTATTTCCGCCTGCGGGCGTTTTGCTGTCTCAAAGCAGGCAGAGAAAATTCTTCGAGGTGCTAGTGACCGACCAAGGTGACCACCAAGAAGACAAACAAGCAGTACCAGGTGAGCGACTTAATTCCCGTTGGTTGTGACACTCAGACGCCGCCCTCCATTTACATTCTCAAGGACCATTTCAAGGACAATGTTACTGCTATTACACTCATGCTTAAATTCTATAGAAGATTTATATTTATGTTTTAAATAAAACTATCTCTTGGCAATTCAAATCAAATCAGCACTCATGGTCACGGGAGAGATTCTCCCGAGTAATATGTAATGCTGAGTAATCTGGGGAGGTTTTGTCAATTGCAAACTTTAGCTCGTTTATTTGTCCCATTATTGTTTCAAACTTACCGTACAATTCACCTATAGATTCAGATTCAGATAAAAATAATTCGTTTAAGCGTGACTAGCAATTAGATATTTTTAGATAAATTGTATAAATGAATAATTCATAAGACAGACTTTGTTCTATTACATTGTGGTTTAAGAAAACTTGTTTCTCAAACAGGACAACAGTTCGAAAATAGTGTGAGTGAGAAAGAACTACCTAGTTATAAAGAATTTATTTCATTTGTGCAAGATTTTGTTAAAGTACTCGAGCGCTCGCATAATAATAATAATACACAGAGGGAGTCGCGCGCGAGGTCTAGATTAACTTCTACTCGCAGCCGTGACGCGCTAAGTACATCCAAGTCATTTATAACGAGCAATGAATCGGTTTCTAGTATTACGCGCTGCCCGCTATGTGACAGAAAACATCAGTTGTTTGATTATTTACAATTTAAAAATATAAAATAGCCGCAAGCGCGTTTTGATTTTATTAAAGCAAAACGCGGCTATGTAAATTGTTTAAGCCTATCTCACTCTTAAATTAAATTTAAATCACGTAATGTTTGTAAAACTTGCAAATTACAACATCATTCTTTATTGCGTTTTTCTACCGTGAAAAATACTGCCCGACTGAGTAGTCTGTGTCGTCTGAGAATGTCTGAACAAGTGCCTTTTTGATCCACTTTTTTCAGCAGTCTCGGAAAAATATAAAAGAGGTGTCATTCAATTCGGAATGGCATGTACATGATTTAAAAAAAAATAAGTTCAAAAAAATTGTTTTTTTTTTTTTTTTTTTTTTTTTAATTTTCATTGTTTATTTAACAAACAATTTGTTATAAGCAATTAAATTTTTCATATACATTTTTTTTTCTTTTTTTACATAATGAAACAAAAATAACCATGCGTTATTTTTTGAGAAAAATAATTTATTTATGTTTTTTATCGAATTTTAAAACCTAAGTAAATTAAATTTTTTTAACCTAAATAAATTATTGGTAACAACTTTAATTTAATTTAATTTTTCCAACGGAGATCTATTCTGAAGCCTTTCAAGAATAGCTCCAAGGAAAGCCCCTGTTTTTTTTCATTTCTTAAATTTTATAACTAATATGCTAAAATATTTTTTATTGATAAAGTGTCCGAAGTAGGCGTGGATTGCGCAAGTTAGAGCACCCGTTTTCGGTAGTATTTTCATCCCTCTGGGAATATTATAAATATTGGTCTTACAGCTCCGAGAGTCAAGACTTTTTTTTGGAAACTTCCTTCTTTTTTTAAAAAATCTCTATTAGTTTTTTACATATTTTCAAAAAACTAACCCCCCCCCCCCCCCCTTCCTTTTTAATTAATTGTTTATAACTTTTGCAATTTTTGCAAGCGGAACTTGATTTTTTCAAAAATCATTTACATGCCATTTTGAATCGAATGACACTTCGTTCAAATTTTTCCAAGACTGCTAAAAAAAGTTGAACGAAAAGGCATTTGTTGACTAGAATAGACGGTTTGGGACAATTTCTCAATACGTGTGGTTTCTAAAACCCGTCGCCGATTTATTAGTTAAAATTCCCTCTGCACTTCATTATGGCATCGTTGAGGCAATAAGTTTTTATTACACCCACTAGCTAAGTCGCATTAAAATATTTTCTTATTGATGCAGTAGTAATATATTCTTAAAATAAAATTGAACCTAAAGGTACCTCACGAAATCGTACTACCAGGATAACTGTTACATAATATTGGTTTAGGATAGTGCTTAGGATACCATATGCTCTGTGCGAATGGTAATCCAAATAATTTCAATGGTTTATGCGTAATTAAGTCATAAATATATTTAAATAAACATCATTAACGGAATAAATTATTTTAATAGGATGTGAGCCAATAAGTGTATGGTCACTTATAAGACATGGAAAGCGAACACCGGGTATTGACTACGCAGGTAATATGATTGAAGCGATAGCTTTAAAAGATGTAATTGCAATAAGCCATGAAAAAGGAGAAAGTGATCTCTGCGCTCAGGATGTAGAAAATTTATACAATTGGAAACCCGACACTGAACTATTTAACAATACCCACAGTCTTAGTAAAGAGGGGTATTTAGAAGTATTCGGTATAGGTAGAAGGTTAAAAAACGCATTTAAGAAATTATTAATGAATCTAGAAGACGGCAGTTATACAATAAGATCAGCTTTCGGACACTGGGTCGAGGATGGGGTTGAAAGTTTTGTTAAAGGCGTGTCGGATAAGCCTTTGTTAGTGGAAAATTCTAACCCACATTACGATATTATCGCGGTACGTATAAATTGTTAACTTTTACATTTATTTTACATGACTTAATTAAAGTTTTCTTTGTAGCAGTTTCGTTAGTTTTACAAAAAAAATGATTATGTATCTAGGTATATAAAATTTTAATGGTATTACATACATACATTTTATTTAAAAATCTTTAAGTTATTTATTTTTAATTTTAGCCTCATGAGTCTTGTATCAAATATATGCGGGACGTTAAAAACAATTCAGCCACGTATAACGAAGCCAGAAAATACCAGAACTCAAAAGAATACATCGCAGTAAGTGTTTTTGTTACAAAGAAGGGCTTAAATCGTCTTGATAATATACTACTACACGAAAACTTCGCAAGAACTATAATCCAGTTATTGGAGACATGAAATGGGGCTTCCGCCACTAAAGGTCAAGAGAGTTCTAATTTGGCAGAGTGTTACAATTTGGTGTCTTAATTTTTTTCGAGAATATCTTCTCTCCAGCGTCATCTAGATTATAAATAGTGATAACAAAAATTATAGAGCACGAAAAAAAACGCGCCTCTCACTCTGCCTCATCGTAATGCGGAAATGGGCAAAAAACGTATGGGTTTAGTAATGGATAATTACTGATATTCTGAGAAAAAATGTAGTTATTTTGCGAACTTGACTTTGCTTTGCTGTAACTCCCAAGCTATGCATCTGATCAAAAAATGTTTCTCACACAAGTTGCACGAAATTTCATGACCATTTATAACCTAGATGACACTGGAGAGAAGATATTCTCGAAAAATAGATTTATGGTACCATTTTTTCCATATGGTGACGCAAGCGGCGTTCGCTCAAGGTCACCAATTCGAAATATTAATTAGGATACCAAACTGTAACATTGTCAAATTAAAACTCTCCTTGACCATTTGTAAGTCAGAACCTACCTAATGACTGGACTACATTTTATTATATACTTCTAATTCAATTGTTATTATGTTAACTGTAATCTGGATACTGTCAAATACTTTTTAATAGTATGGTATTAACAGTAATAATAGGTATATGTGTAATATTAGGTATATTAACAATTAGGCATGACTTGTATTAGTACGATTAATAGATTATGACTTTTAAACAATATTTAATGAAAGATATTATTTTTAACATTCTTGAAAAATGAAACTAACTAAACCCTTTACTAAAAATCCAAATTATATTTTAGGCCAAAGAGCGATTAGAGAAAAAAATTGGTGTTGACTACAACCTTACAAATACACAAATAGTAGCTTTATACGATTTATGTCGTTATACGTGGTCGGGAATCGATAATAAAGAGAGTCCTTGGTGTGCCCTATTCACGGTAGAAGATCTGAAGGTGATGGAGTACCATGGAGATTTACGCCATTACTATCGAAACGGACCTGGTAATCCAATAAATCATTACTTTGGTGAAGTCATATTGGCAGATCTATATAAAACCTTTAATAACGCTAAAAAAGGGGAAGTCAAAAAATTGACAGCGTACTTCACTCACGCTACTGTGATGGACATGACGTATACAGCTTTAGGCTGGTATAAGGACAAAATGCCCTTAACAAGTGCGTTTAGAGATCCGAACAGAAAATGGAGATCGAGTAAGCTATCAGTATTTGCAGGCAATTTAATAGCAGTTTTATACAGGTGCGTAGATTTAGTAGTTTTCTTTATTTGTATGCTTTTCTTTGTTTTATAATACCTACTTTCTAGATTTACGCGAATTTGTGACATACGTGTATGTTTTTACTTCTTCATATTAAAACGTATGACATGTGTATGTTTATTACTCCTTCACGCTAAAGCTAGACGGATTTGGATGAAATTTAGTATACAGGTAGTCTATGATCTAGGGTGAGACATAGGCTTTTGTAAGGCATCTAGGGATTCATACGAGTAAAGCAAGGGTAAGTGGCTAGTAGCAATATATAATTTTGTCGTAGTATCATGAAATGCAAGCTGTTGACTTTAACCCAGAAGCCAAGATATTTCGAATTTTCGATTTATCCAAAAACGGTTCGATTTATCAAAAAAAAAAAAATGTCGAAAATTAAGAACATTCATTCAACTTATGATTGATAAACATTTTTATCTTGTTTTGCATGAATTGGAATACGTCGCTACTTCGGCTTACGACAAATATAAATCTTTTCCTCATATATACATAATTTGTACCTACTAGCAAATCTACGTGCCATCGCTTCGACCCTACAATTACTAAAAATAGCGTGCCAAAATTTCATAAAACTTTTATACTTATTCCCGGGGAACTTTTTTTTCTCAAGATAAAGAAACTTAGCTTATCTAACTAACAAACGAATCCTGTACATGTCAGTGAAAGTTCCGTTAAAATAGATAAAGCAATTATTTTAATCTTTTATACCGCGGGGATGGATACGTTTTCTCTCCCAAAATAAGAGATGTATTTCTGACCGGCTATAACTACTGTGCAAAATCTCGTTATAATCAATTATTAACAATGTCGTTCTTGAGTAAGCCTGTACAAACAGAGGGATAAAATTTTTAATAAGCAAATGTATGGACGGGATACGGGTTACCTACATTTAGGGGGCTATTTTGAAATCTTTCACCAACATTTTAATTTATAATTTTAGTATAAATGTTTTATAAAATTTTCGTTCCTTTTTGTAATACAATAATCCTATAAATTCACTTAACAATAAATGCTTTAGAAATCAAATACCTATTGCAGATGTTTAGAAGAAAACAAAGAACATTTCAAAGTAGTGTTTTACTTGAATGAAGAACCAGTTACATCGATATGCGAGAAAGGGGTGTGTTCATGGCAGGAGTTTGAAAATACATTGAAGCCTTTTCAGAATACTACTATGACATTTTGCGACGCTTGAACTGCTATTTTTACCTATCTGTATTTAAAAGTGCATTCTCCGCTATACATTGTATCTAAAATATTTTAGCTTCCGTCGATTTTATTAGTGCAATTTAATATAATTAATGTAAATATTTTAAAAACAGCTTAACATATATGAATATATAAAAATAGTTAACATTCATATTGTTTTAATTACCAACATTACTTTTATGATATTATATCTGACAAACATATTGTTATATTATATACATTATCTTTAAGCTTCCTTTACACTTACACAAAAAACTTCCTTAATTTTTTTTAATTAACCATAACATTTTACATTATCGCCATGGAAATTTCCAAATATATAAATGACTGGCGATTCACCCTCGCTTCGCTTCGGGTTCGTCTCTAGACAAAAACAACTCTATCCCACGGGAACCGTACATTTTTCCGGAATGATATATAGCCTAAAACCTTCCTCGATAAATGGACTATCCAACACAAAAAGAATTTTTCAATTCCATCCAGTAGTTCCTGAGATTAGCGCGTTCAACCAAACAAACAAACTCTTCAGCTTTATAATATTAGTATAAATTGGGAGACAACAATTTAAACATGACATTTTAAGTTTTAAAATTTAGCGAAAATAGATTTATTTCATTTTATAAAGTCGGATATATTCATCTCAGGCTATTTCAAAGTTCGGTGCACAATACGTCTGGGAATATCTGAGATTCCTGCATCGCTATGCACTACGTGTACATGACAGTTTAATGTATTTTAAATTTTAATGTGATTAAATGTTAACGAGTAAATGCAATGTTGTATTTTTGTTGTTAAAAGATTAATTATCACAGGTTAATGATTATATCTACACCTTTTATTAAATAGAAAATAATGTCATTTAAAACTAAACACCTTCCTAACATAAAACTAATTTTGTATTAATATTTCAAATTATTTGTTACTTATTCTGTGATATATGTTTTGTATTTAATAATTTATATTTTCAAAATTAGTGCTTGTTTGTAAAACTCTATGAAATAAAAAAAATACTTAAAAAGAGAAAAATGAAATCGTTAAATTCAGTCTATAGTCGCATAATATATTGTACTATATTTTGTTCAGCTACAGTTTAAAATTATTTTCAAAATATAACTTTAGTAGTTTTTTTACAATATATAAACTTTTCATCAAAATTTTACCTTAAATACAAAGAATCAGATAGAAAGTTATTTAAATAAAATATTATTTTTTGGAGTTATACTTCTTTTTGGACGTTTGGAAAAAATTAGGAGAGTAAAATTTTTACGATATGCGCGCACACCGACAGATAAAATTAGCTGATAACTGTTTGTTGCCATGGTAACCGTTGTTATTATCTGACAAATCTATTTAAATGATATTCTATAAATATTTGATTGTAATATGTCTAATATGCCTTATTTCATTATTTTTATTAATTTATCATTCCTTTTACAAACAGAGAGTTATGACGTACGGGATGACATCTTTAGCTATTTTTGTTCTGTTACGCCAAAGAAGTGTAACTTCTTACGTGCGTACGTGCAGAAGTACACATGCACGTTTTTTTAATGTTGGGAAATGCATTTACGCATACCACTTGTAGATACAGTACATATTATTATTTTATTCTTGTGTATCACGACGTTTTTTCATTTTATTTAAAATGTATATTTTACTTAATATGCATTTCGCTATATTTCGATATGCCTGTATTTATTACGCAAGTCAAATTTTAATAATTTATTGTGAGTCATAGTATAGCTTGGTAATTTAATTTTATGTTAACAAAGTTGATGTCCATTTTAATCGTCATCATTTTGTAAATAATATCTTTTGTGCTGGTGTTGTTATCATTTAAAATGATTTTATTACTCCCACATAAACATTTCTGTTCTTTTTTTCCAAACCTGTTAGTTGTTACGATGATCTCAAATTAGATACCTACGTACATTAATGTATGTATTCGACTGCTTCATTTTAGTTCATTTCTAATTTCGATAGGTACAAGGCACTATCATAAAATTTGGATTTTAAGTATATAATTTTATAAAGATGAAAACGTTATTGCGAATAGTGTTTCTTTGTTTCTTTATTAATATAGTGCAATCTTCTCATTGTTATTGGAATACTGGATGCCCTTACAAATATTTATCGACGAGGACTCCTTATAACTCGGTGCGAGGAGATATTAGAGATTCTATTGTAAAATTAATAGGTAAGTACTATTTTTAGGGTTTGTTTTACCTATATGTATGTATATATGTATGAACGAATATACATACATATGTGTTATCCTATGTTCCCTCACAATTGTAGATGTACATATATTTACAGGTAACTTCTCTTAGTGTACGCTTACATAATTTGTTCAATTGTTTTAATCCGTGTAATGCTTTGTCCGATCCTACTTCTATAAACAATGTATTCTGTCACTGTGATATTTTAGTAAAATCAATAATTAATTGTTTAATTTCAGACCACTGTGGTTAAAAAAACCCTTATTAAAATATAATCTGCAGATCTATGACAATAAAATAAATTGCTTTAAGAGTAACGTTGCTCAAAAAGTCCTAAATATAAACTCAATAGATGATGACCCAGATAACATACATTAAATTTTTTTTTATTTAATTTTAAATGAATTTAATGATATTTTCAAAACAAAAATAATTTTTAAACATTTAAAATTGAACTTTAGTGACTAATTGACTGGGCAACCGTAGAAGTATATAGGAGTAAGGAAACAGTAAATGAGTTGTAGGCAATGGAATCATGAAATGAAGTATTCCTTAGTAAATAAAGTAAGAAACTTTTCATTTTTTTTAAAAGGTATACAAGTCGAAGTCCAATATTTATCTATACATATTATAAAATTGTAACTAAGCCGAATCTGTACATTAAATATTTTTTGGAAAATCTTATTGAAATAGACATTGTTATCGATGCAGAGGCCGAATCTATAGTTTTTAAAATTTTTGTCTGTCTGTCTGTCTGTCTGTCTGTCTGTCTGTCTGTCTGTTACCGCATCACAGAAAAACCACTGGAGGGATTTTGATGAAATTTGGTATCATGATAGCTGGTGATCCGGGTCAACATATAGGATACTTTTTACCGCGGCAAAATATCTCATTTCTGAGAAAAAATACAAATACTGGTTGGAACATACCACGATGATACTATCTGTAAACAGTTTAGCAAGGTAACATACTAAATATAGTAAAAACTATAAAAAATAGCTTATCTTGAAAATAAAATTGGCAATAGCGCTATTTTATCCATTAAAATAGTTATTTTAATTAATATATACTTATGTGTTATTTAGATATTCGACAATAGATGTCGCCATGTGTTTTTAAAATACGTAGTTTTAATTCCAAAAAAATGAATGTACAGATATGACCTTTCTACGATTTTATTAGAATTGCTACTAAATTACCCGCGGCCCCGCCTGTGTTCACATTTTCAATAAAGCTAAGTTTTTGGCTTTATAAATTAGTAACTACACATACAATAAAATTGTAACTAAGCCGAATCCGTAAATTCAATATTTTTCGAAAAATCTTATTGAAATATTCATGGTTAGCGATATAAAGGCCGAATCTACAGTTTTTAGAATTTTTGTCTGTCTGTCTGTCTGTATGTGACCACTTCACATCGCATCGCATCACAGAAAACCCACTGGAGCGATTTTGATGAAATTTGGTATGGTGACAGCAGGTTATCCGACTCAACATATAGGACAGTTTTTACCGCAGGAAAATATATCATATCTGAGAAAAAATACAAAAACTGGTTAAAATAAAAGCACGATGATACTATTAAAATTTTAGCAAGGTAACTTAATATGTTAAAACTATTAAAAAAAGCTTATCTTAAAAGAAATATCAATAGCGCTATTTTATTCATTAAAATAGTTATTTTAATGAAAATTTATTTATGTGTTATTTAGATGTTTGACAATAGATGTCGCCATGTGTTTTTAAAATACGTAGTTTTAATCCAAAAAAAAGTGCAGATGTGACCTTTCTATGACTTTATTAGAATTACTACTACATTATCCGCGGCCCCGCCAGTATTCAAATTATCAATAAAATAAGGACAAACAAGCTTTATAAATTATATTTTATAAATAGTAATATTTTGTTGACCGAAACAATTTTCAAATGAAAATATTTGTGAATTTGTATTTTTTTGTAAATAATGTTAATATTTTTTAATATTTTAATGCAAAAATTGGGCAGCTCCAACTCGCACATTATAGGTTTCGTATAGCAAAATACTGTGTTGGTTTTATTACTAACGTGTTTTGTTAGGTTAACACTAAAATAAATACAAATAATATTTACGTTTCCACAATATCGACTCATTTTATCAACTGTAAAAATAAGTTCGATTCATAATTTTTTAGAACATTTTATCGAAATCAAGGTTATGGCTGTTAAACTGCCAAAGCGGGTAACCAAAAATATTCCATATCTCAAAAACTATAAAAAAGTATTTTAGGAACTGTTATATCTCTACTTTTTTAGTTTTTTTTTGGACATCATTTCTTGGAAGATAAAGGTTAAAGGACACAATAAAATGCTTACGACTTAATCATATTAGCCGAGCCATATGAATTAATAAAAAGTATTTGCTTAGAATTATTTACTTATTACACTTTCTTTTGAAAATCGTTTTGGAAAATATTAATATTAAGAAAAGTTACCATTATGTAATTTATATAATCACCTAAATATTAAATTAATCAATAGCTGTCTATTAGTAAAAATATTAAAATTAATTCCATAGTTTGAGAGTTTATCGCCCAAAACTAAACAAACAAACAAAACAGAAGTATAGACATACATAAATGTTATTGCTAAAACAAAAAGTGCAATATTACTTAATCAACTATGAGATTAACGGAGGAACCTTTGTGGCATTGTCAATCACCGCCATATTTACCAATCATGCGGTGCGCAATGAAAGTGGTATATGTAAAAGTATACTAATGTGTAAAACCTAAGAATTTGATTTTTGATCATCTGAACGCGGGCGGAGCCGCGGGCAATGCTAGTAAGAAATAAAATGATAAATTCTGATAATAAAATGAAAGCACCTGGGAAGTTATTGCTGACAGTACAGGGAAATCTAGAGCTCTTAAGGAACCCATTAGCTTAAATATTAATAATATTAGATATCTTCGAATCGTAAATTGGTAGATAGTTTTGATTTTTTTTTCTCGGAAATACCTCTGACCATAACTCGATCGTTAAAATCATCTCAATCCGAGACTATTAATATAAAAAAATCTAATTTTACATTAAATAATAATAATTTCTTCGTGTTCAAACACGTTTCATCAGAGGACGTTGCGAAAATGTTTAAAACCGTAAATCCAAAAAGAACGTTTATTTATAGTGTATGTTAGTAAAATTAGTAAGTCTTATTATAAGAAATATTGCTCCTTATTTAGCTTTTTTTTAATAACTGTGTAGATAGTGGTATATTTCCCGATTGAATGAATAATAAATAGTAATAAGTAGTGGCAGTGGTAGCCCAGTGGTAACGCGCTCGCTTGGGAAACCGAGTGAAGCGGGTTCAAATCCCGGGTCTCGCACCTCTGATATTTTCATGTGCGAATTATTTCTAACATGATTACCACTTGCCTTACGGTGAAGGAAAACATCGTGAGGAAACCTGCATGTCTGAGAGAACCCAGCAAGTTTTCCAAAGAGATGTGAAGTCCGCTAAAACGCACTTGGCCAGCGTGGTGGACTATGGCCTGATTCCCCTCGTATTGAAGGGAGGCCCGTGCCCAGCAGTGGGACGTTAGAAAGGGCTGAATACATACATACATACAATAAGTACCTACCTTTGTTTAAAAGTGGTGATAGATTTGAATCTGGAAATTATGGACTTATGTTAATACTAGATACATTTTAACGATTATTATGGATTTCTCAGAGAGGAGATATTTTCCCACAGTAAAAAGTATCCTATATGTTGACCCAGGTAACCAGCTATCATCATACATCAAAATCCTTCCAGTGGTTTTCCGTGATGCGATAACAGACAGACAGACATATCGATAATAATATCTATTTCAATAAGATTTTCCAAAAAATATTTAGTGTACAGATTCGGCTTAGTTAGAATTTTATTATATGTATAGATTACCAGCAGTGAGTGAAATAATTTTAAACCAATTAATTTCTTTTATTGTAACATTTTTATGCATAGTGGATAATATGGATTCACTAAAGGTAAATCCACAACTGATGCGGGTGCTGCGTTTCTTAAGCACATCTACGATGTATGGGAGAAACCGCAGAATACTATTGGTGTATTTTGCGATTTGTCTAAACATTTTGGTTTAAATTGAATGACTATAATTAGAGCGCTTCGCTTGATCTTGTTGCTTAATACCTCAATCAATACAGAGGGTTGATATAAATATTGTAAAATCATCCGGGTCACCTTTAAAAATGGGTGTTCCACAAGGATCTATTCTTGGCCCTTTTTATTCTTAATATATATGAATGATTTACCTAATAAAGTAAAGAAATTATGTGAAATTGTAGTCTTTGCTGATGATACCTTCTTAATTTTTAAAGTTTAAGGTAGTAAACCAAATTTTCACAAAGTGAACAGTGCATTGTCGTATATACTTAGCTAGTTTAAATTAAATAACCTAGTATTAAATTTAAAAAAACAATATGTCGAATTTACATTGCCTAACGTAAAAAAGCAGAATTTTAGTCTTGATTCGGAATAATAAAATACTGAAAATAACTGAATTAGCAGTATTTTTAGGCATGACACTAGACTCTAAGCTTCAGTGGAACCTCCATCTCTCAGCAATTGCAGGTAAACTCAGCGGATAATATCTATAATGGATATTAACACTGCCCAACTTGTATTTTTTTTTGTTATTTTCATAGTACTTTATCTTACGGAATACCTCTTTGGGGCAGTGCCGCGGAAATTACATGGATATTTATTCTTCAAAAACAGAATAGTACAGGCTATTTATGATCTAAGAGCTGGTGATTCCCTGCAAGATGTTTTCAAAAAAACTGGTATACTTATGGTTGCGTCTCAATACATACTGTATAATATATTACTTATGAGCAAAAAAAAATTAAATAATTATTTAAAATAAACAGTGATAGACACACATTAAGAATAGACACAAGCTTGTTACGCTCAGATTTCAACTCCAAAAATCAATAAGTCCTTTATGGGCCTAAGTATACGCATATATAATAAAATTCCACAAACAGTCTTAGATTTACATCTTTAAAAATTTAAAGATAAACCTTTAAATAAAAAAAAGCTTAAGCTTTAAATAAAAAAAATGCACTCATGAGGACTGCCGACAGAAGTGAAAACTTAAAACTATAAACAAACAGTTGTCATTTTTGGATATTCAAATTGATTGTTTGATATTAAATTAAACATTTACATTTATCTGGTTTTGACATCTATCGGTACTCTGAGCAACAATTATATTTATTTTTATATGATTTATTTATCACCAAAACAGATGGCTGCGCAAGCCCAGTATTAAATATAAATACAACTTAACACGTTCGCTGTGGCAATGCTCGATGCATCCACCCACCCGATATAAGACTTACCCGTGGTGCGGCCAAAAAACCTGTGTCTCACCGTTCGTGCGGGATAAATATCTCTTGAAATTTGTGGAAAAAAAGGAAAAAATTTAGTTTTATTCTCATTTTTTTAAATACTTGATGTAGATACAAACAAAACACAGCAGATCTATTCGACTATATTATAATGACTAGCAGTAATTTTTTTTCGCTAGGTGCGGTTGTCGAGTCTTTCAGACCTGATGACCCGATGACCCGATAGCAGCACCAGATTTCGTATTACTCACACTAGTGTTGCACATAAGCTAGCAACGTCTAAGTCGTTCTCGTTCTCTAATCGTATTATAATTATTGCTACAAGTGGTAATGAGTTTTGACAAAATGAAGAGGTAAAGGTGTAGAAAAATGCTTTTGACGTATGAAGGTGAAGTTGAAAGGAATAATAAAACCCCGAACGAAACTGTAAGTCCTGGAATATTTACTAGTCACACGCAAAGTGAAAAAAAAAAATTCTTTTTGCGAACTATGTAAAAATCCCTATGTCGCCCATGTTGTAATAAAAACATACTATTTCTAATCTTTTTTAACTGTCGATAAGTGCCTTTTATTTCAATAAAAACTTACTATTCATCTCATCGTTGTTTTACTTGTACAACATTATTCTTTTATCGATACAATTTACAGGCAGTGCGGATATCGGGTGAAAACGACCCGAAAATTTTGACAAATACATAGTTAACTTAAGTTACAATAGTCGGATTTTGTTACGAATGTATAAACATATGAGATGATTATTAATGAACATGTTTCATAAAAAAAATTTGCATAAATCCTTATAATTACATCAAAATCCACTTCTGAATACATGTATACCGAACAGATATTTTCTTCTTTCTTCAGGTCTTAGGTACCTTATGTAGCACTAGTTGAAAGTTATCTAAAAACCTTAACGCAGCGAACGTGTTAATTAACATAATAACGAATATACATTTTTGTTATCTATATACCTAATATCTGCATTCATACTTAAACAATATTCAAGCTATTTGTACTGTCAATCATTTGATTATATTCTAAATAGTCCAGTCAAATAAGGTCTGAAATCAAAATGTTGACACTCAACTTTGCATTTTTGATATAATGTAGTTTTAATGATACATAAACAATGTGTAAAGGTTTTCGTGTCCGCAACCCCCGGCAAGGGTCCAAAATAAAGTATCAAAAGTGTTTTTTCACAATTACTCGAAAACGGTAAAAATTAGACAAAAAAGTTTTAATAAAAACGTGTAAAGCTTAAAATTTTGCATAAAAAAGGTCTTATGACTTTTTTTCCTCCGGTCAAAGTTAACCGAGTTAGGGAGGTTTTCAGACCGATGGGAATCCGTTTATTTTTAAAAGAATTTTTTTTAATTAAAACCTGAAGTTTTATGGTTTTAAAATATTAGCAGGTATATAAGGAATAGAAATTCGTAAAATGCCCCCGATGCTCAGCTACCCCCGCGAAAAGCGGGGGGACGCAAAGCGTTGAAAAATCGTTTTTTTAAATTTCCGGCTTATTGTGACGTTCTATCGAAAAATGTTTTCGACGAAAGTTATAGGTCTATTAAAAATCTACAACTTTTATAAATTACACTTTTACAATAATCTCAAAGTTTTCGAGATATTTGCAAAAAACTCGGTTTTTAATTTTTCCTTTATTTTTTATTTTTAATTTCTACAATAAACTTCTTATTTTCATGAAACTAAAAGACTGTAACCTTCGAAATACATATAATAAGCAAAAAAAATGAAATTGAAATATTTAGCCATTTCTGAGAAATTGATATTTTATGGTTTCGGGAGGCTAAAAATTACCTTTAAATTTTATCGTTTAATTTTCACATAGGGCTCATTTTTTTCGTCTTGAACTCTACTTCTCGTGGAAATAAAAACAATGTATGGTAGTCCTGTAAAAACACCCCCAAAATTTAAAAAAAATTGAGAATTCGATAATTTTTACTTTATAAACTACATTTTTTTTTAATTATCATTGTAACTTTATTGAAAAAATTTTGGTAAACTTTTGGTAAATTTTGGTAAAAAGGAAAGAAATCGTGGCCTTAAGTTTTTAATTTGAGCTTATTATTTATACAATGTCGACGTAAACATTCCAAACGTCCCCCCGTTTTTCGCGGGGGTAGCTGAGCATCAGGGGCATTTTACGAATTTCTATTCCTTATATACCTGCTAATATTTTAAAACCATAAAACTTCAGGTTTTAATTAAAAAAAAATCTTTTAAAAATAAACGGATTCCCATCGGTCTGAAAACCTCCCTAACTCGGTTAACTTTGACCGGAGGAAAAAAAGTCATAAGACCTTTTTTATGCAAAATTTTAAGCTTTATACGTTTTTATTAAAACTTTTTTGTCTAATTTTTACCGTTTTCGAGTAATTGCGAAAAAACACTTTTGACACTTTATTTTGGACCCTTGCCGGGGGTTGCGGACACGAAAACCTTTACACATTGTTTTTGTATCATTAAAACTACATTATATCAAAAATGCAAAATTGAGTGTCAACATTTTGATTTCAGACCTTATTTGACTGGACTATTAAAACTAGCGACTCACCCTCGCTTCTCTTCGGGTTCGTCCCTAGACAATAACAAATCTATCCCACGGGAACCGTATATTTTTCTGGGATAAAAAGTAAACTTTATGCTATTCCAGACTATAATCTATCTCTTTGCCAAACTAATTGTTTATCCATATTTCTTACTGGCAATTTAAAATGGTAGTTTTTATTTTGTTTTATATGGCAATAATGCTTGTGAATTTTATGTAGGTAGAAGTGAAAAAGTCAAAATCGTTTATGTCACAGAAATATGATTTAAATCGCTCATACCCTCATGATGATTGTCTGTGATTTAAGAATATATCTGTTTTCCTAAGATTTCTAAGTAATCAAATGTATATTTCACTTTCTTTCACTTATTTCAACACAATTTTGCAAAGTTCACTGTTCTTCAGAAGTTTAAACTATTTTATTCTTATTTAGTTTATCAGAGCTTCGAAAGTGCGACTTGTTCCAATGACAGTTGACAGCAACTTTACATGCATAACTTCATTTAATATGCATAGTGTATACGTGTATTAGTGCTGTTAAGCACTAGGCCACGACCGCACTAGGCCACGAACGCACTAGGCCCCGATAGCACTAGGCCACGACCGCGCTAAACTATGTGCGCACTAGGCCACGAACGCACTAGGCCACGACCGCACTAAGCCACGAACGCACTAGGCCACGAATGCACTAGGCCAGGAAAGCACTAGGCCACGAACGCACTAGGCCACGAACGCACTAGGCCAGGAAAGCACTAGGCCACGACCGCACTAGGCCACGTGCGCACTAGGCCACGAGCGCACTAGGCCACGAGCGAACTAGGCCACGAACGCACTAGGCCAGGAAAGCACTAGGCCACAACGCACTAGGCCACAACGAACTAGGCCACGAGCGCCCTAGGCCACAACGCACTAAGCCACGAGCGACCTAGGCCAAAACGCACTAGGCCACGAGCGCCCTAGGCCACAACGCACTAGGCCACGAGCGCCCTAGGCCACGAGCGCCCTAGGCCACGAGCGCCCTATGCCACGAGCGCCCTAGGCCACGAGCACCCTATGCCACGAGCGCCCTAGGCCACGAGCGCCCTATGCCACGAGCGCCCTAGGCCACGAGCGCCCTATGCCACGAGTGCCCTAGGCCATGAGCGCCCTATGCCACAAGCGCCCTAGGCCACGAGCGCCCTATGCCACAAGCGCCCTAGGCCACAAGCGCCCTAGGCCACGAGATCCCTATGCCACAAGTGCCCTAGGACACAAGCGCCCTAGGCCACGAGCGCCCTATGCCACGAGCGCCCTATGCCACAAGTGCCCTAGGCCACGAGCGCCCTAGGCCACGAGCGCCCTATGCCACGAGCGCCCTAGGCCACGAGTGCCCTATGCCACAAGCGCCCTAGGCCACGAGCGCCCTATGCCACAAGCGCCCTAGGCCACGACGCACTAGGCCACGACGCACTAGGCCACGAGTGCCCTAGGCCACCACGCACTAGGCCACGAGCGCCCTAGGCCACCACGCCCTAGGCCACAACGCACTAGGCCACGAGCGCCCTAGGCCACGAGCGCCCTATGCCACAAGCGCTTTTCGCGGGGGTAGCTGAGCATCAGGGGCATTTTACGAATTTCTATTCCTTATATACCTGCTAATATTTTAAAACCATAAAACTTCAGGTTTTAATTAAAAAAAATTCTTTTAAAAATAAACGGATTCCCATCGGTCTGAAAACCTCCCTAACTCGGTTAATTTTGACCGGAGGAAAAAAAGTCATAAGACCTTTTTTATGCAAAATTTTAAGCTTTATACGTTTTTATTAAAACTTTTTTGTCTAATTTTTACCGTTTTCGAGTAATTGCGAAAAAACACTTTTGACACTTTATTTTGGACCCTTGCCGGGGGTTGCGGACACGAAAACCTTTACACATTGTTTTTGTATCATTAAAACTACATTATATCAAAAATGCAAAATTGAGTGTCAACATTTTGATTTCAGACCTTATTTGACTGGACTAAAAAAAGATACAATAGGCTTATAGTAGCAAAAATAAGAAACAAAAATTCTTGATTGTTTATGTAATTGTCTGGTAAAAATCGCATCGAGTGTACTTAGCGCAATAAGTAATAGCTATAGATATAGTATTAGCGTTAACACGTCACGTGACAATGTCGATGACGACTTACATGAATTTACTCCCCATCTAAAGCTGCCTATGGAAGTTTTCGCTTGAAAAAAAAATATATTTTTTAAAAAAATCTAACTAAAAAGGTGGGAATAAGTTGACAAAGGATAATAATAATAATACATATTTTATACTTGCTGCGAGTCTTGCTACGTGTATATATGTCTCCGACTGCGTAATACCATGTTCGTTTGTCTATTTTTCCCATCTTTTTAGTTCGTTTTGTTTTGTAAACCTTATCTGCAAAATTAATACATGCATATATTATTATTATTGAACCGTAGGATGTGAGCCAGTGAGTATATGGGCCATGTTCCGTCATGGGAAGCGAAAGCCAAGTGCTTATAATAGCAATACAATGAAAGATGCAATAGCCATTAGAAATTATGTAGTATCGAGCTACGAAGAAGGTCGTAGCTCTCTTTGTGCTCAAGATATAGAAAATTTGCGAAACTGGGAATTTAATGAAAGTTTTTTTAATGGTAAAGAAGATATCACTGAAGAAGGTCGCGAGGAAATGATAGGTCTTAGCAAACGTTTAAAGCAAGCATTCCCTGATTTATTGAATAATCTACAAAAGGGCAGCTATACTTTTCGGCCAGCTCGAGGACTTTGGATTGAAAACAGCGTTACACACTTCGCTAAGAGCTTCGGAAATAATAATTTAGTTATTGAGAAAGCTGAAACCGATTCAGATATTATGAATGTGAGTAGTAAGGATACTATCCTATTAAATACGTAGGCTGATCCGTCCCTTCTTCGCTTCAGGCCTCTATTAGCTCTGCTAAAGAACTCATAAAAGAACACTTTATCTTTTTATTCCATTCTTTACATTTCTTAAGATAAAAAGTACCATGCTATGTAAGTTTTTCTGAAAATGTCTATTCGCTTATCTATCCATATATAAACTTAATATAGCTTTTAAAAGTCACACTTCAATATCATTTATAAGTTGGTACTTACTGTTTTTTTAGTAAATGTGTGTGGTTACTATTATTTTTTATTTTAGCCATATGCAACATGTGGATTTTATCAACAGAATGTACAAAAAAATCAAACTATTCACTCCGAAGTTAACAAATACTTAAGTACACCAGACTACCTTGCGGTAAGCAACAAAACAATTTGCAAATATACTAACTACTCTTAGAAATATATTGACAGCTATTAATAATAGCGGCTCACCCTCGCTTGACTCGGGTTTGTCTCCCGACAAACAAGAACAAATCTATTTCACGGGAACCGTACATTTTTCCGGGATAAAAAGTAACTTATTTGCTATTCTGATATGTGAGCTATATTATTGTAAAGTTTCATTAAAATCTAATCAGTAGTTTTTGTGTATTAAGCTGTATAATTTACTATAATTTTTTTACTATCACACGGGAACTCTTTAATTTTCCGGGATGAAAAGTATTTTAAATGTTGACCGGGAATATAAGGTACCACCATGCAAAATTTCATTTAAATCGGTCGAACAGTTTCGGAGATTAGCCCGTACAAACAGACAAACAGACAGAAACACAAAATTAAAAAAAAAAACTGGATTTGTTCTATTTCTCTTCTTACATCCCCCTGACTCGGATCATATGTTTTATTTTTATTTTACAGAAACATTTATAGAAAGAGTCTTTCTAATTATGTTTTTCTTTGTGTTCTTTTGTTTCAGACAAAAGACAGAGTACAACGTAGAAGTGGAATAGACTTAGATATCCTCAGTGACAAAAACATTACAGCTTTATATGATCTATGTCGTAACACATGGTCCGCTATTGACGATAAAGTTAGTCCCTGGTGTGCACTTTTTACTAAGGATGATTTACAAGTTCTCGAATATATACAAGATTTAAAGCATTACTATAAGGATGGTTACGGTACACCGGTAAATGAAATTTTCGGTAGGGTCCCATTAGCAAATTTGCTTCAAAGTTTCGATGATGTTAAGAAAGGCAAAGGAAAAAAAATTGTCGCTTACTTCACTCATGCAACCATGTTGGCTCAGATATACACTGCACTAGGACTATTCAAAGATAACCAGCCCTTAACCGGTGCCAACAGGGATCGGGAAAGAAAATGGAGAACAAGCAAGATAATTGCCTATTCTGCAAATTTAATAGCTGTTTTAAATCGGTGCGTACTTTTTTCTATTACTGTTTATCCTCTACTTTAAAAAAATATTTTTTATAATTACAATGTATGATATTTTGTGTTTCCTTGTTAAATAAGTAATTATTTATAAATAAAGTTGGTATAACATATATTCACCGACGCCAATCCGCCGCTTTTTGTGGAATAATGACTTTTAAGATGGAGTAATTCTGAATTTTGTGTAATTTTTTATTACTTTTAAGTCGTTATAATAATTTCGTATTTAAATAAATAGCGTTTATTTTATTTCGATTACTGATATAGCCATAAGTAATTAAAATTTGTACATAATATACACATTTATGTAATATGTATATAATAGCTCCATGGGAGCTGATTGGATTTGTACAAGAATATAACTATTATAATACATACTAATATTATAAATGTGAAAGTTTGCGAGGATGGATGGATGGATGTTGTTGCTCTTTCACACCAGAACGGCTAAACAGAGATATGTTGTATTCTGAAATAGCGCATAGATTCTTTTTATCCCGGAAAAATGTACGGTTTCCGTGGGATAATTTTTTTGTCTAGGGATAAACCCGAAGTGAAACTAGGGTGAGTTGTTAGTTTATACTAATACATGGGTGTTTAAATATTAGAGTTAAATGTTCGAAAAAATATAATACGAGTATACATTATTTAAAAGATACACATTGTAAACTCAATCTGCCAAAGAAAGGCTAACAAAATGTAAAAGTTAGAGAAAATGATTATTTGGCAATACCAGACAGGAGCCAAGAAAGTTTTTGTTCAAAAAGAAAAAAAATACGCAGTCTACGCCAAATTCGGCTGAATATACTTGATTGATATTCCTTCATATTGTTTACAGATGTGTAAAGGATGGCTCAGAGGACTACAATGTTGTGTTCTACTTAAACGAAGAACCAATAAGATCGATATGTGAAGAGGGTGTTTGTTCCTGGCGAGAGTTCGACACGAAATTGCGGCCATTTATTAACACTACTATCGACTTTTGTGAGTTCCGAAACGAACCTTATTAATCTCTTACGAAAAGATTGTATGGAAGAATCGTAGTATATGTGTATTATCTTATACCTATGCTATGATCTCTTTACCTTATATTTAATCGCTTAATATGTACTCGTGCAATTTTACTCATAATAAAAGTAAATATTATTATTGATGTTTTAATATTACCCTTGTATGTACTATATGATCTAATTACGTTATTAATATTTATAGCAGATAGATAAGTTAGTTAAGTCAGTGTACCTACATACATCATACGTACTAAATATAAAACACGTAGGTAGCAAAATATATTTTGGTTAGCTTAAATATTATTGAATACTAAAAAATACAAATGGAATTATTTTCATCTCTACTTAATTTATTTATAACTAGCGGAACCCGCGGCTTCGCCCGCGATCAAACTACGAAAAAAATAAACTTTTTCGCAATACATACTTTATTACTTGCAAAAATAAGTTCGTGTATGTTTTATTATTTCTTGAAGATATATGGAAAACAAACTTAATTTTAGCGATCGTAACTCAAAATATCCAGTATCTTAAAAGATGTTAAGCGTATATTCTGTAAATAAAACAATTTAGGTATTTAGCAAGCTCCACTATCTGTATTTTTTGCACATTTTTCTACTCCATCATTCCAAAGTTAGAGGAAGAGAGTACAATGATATAATCGCATACAATGTTTACGACTTTAGAATCATGTAACTCGGCTAATATGGGTTTTTTAACTAACTGGCTAACGTCTACGTTATTTTTAAAGATCCAATGCTATGTATACCTGAAGCGTACAGTCTCCCTCCTTCTCCTTTTTTTTAAGTTACATATATAAAGTGCCATTCTTATTTTGCTGTAGCTTTTTGCCCGCGGCTACGCTGGCGTGGACTGAAAATTTGCTCAGTTTTCATTTCCATTGAATTTATATGTTGTCATATCGATTATTTTGTTTAATGAATTACTCACAGTGTAATCCCGTTACATAGCTTAGGCGATTTGTTTTTAGCTAGGTTCTCTCTCTCGCCTCTAGGTCTGTTATAGTTGTCACTGTTGTGGTCAGCCGAAAAGTTATACATAATTTTCCTTTGGATTCGGAATAATTTCTGTTCTCTACGTTTATCCCACACTTACTGTGTGCACTATAGAGAACTTGAGCCATGTTACTCTATTTAAATATATTCAACAACTCAAACTTCACCGCCTAGTTTTAGCCCCTTAGGGGCTGAATTAAAAAAAAACTACAATACATGTTTATTTAATTGTATTGAAGAGCATTAATACAAAGTTACAAGTAGTTCTGATCATAAACAATTTTTTCCTCATATAAACAGCACAACCCCCTTTTACCCTTTTAAGAGATGAATTTCGAAAAAAAATGATATTTGTATTGTTTTAGTTTTCATTTTAAAAGTAAATACCATTTTCCGTGCATCAATTACCTAGAGTTTTATACAAACTTTCATTCCCTATTTGACAGCCTTATGGGATGAATTTCAAAAAACGCTAAAATACATATTTATTTAGTTGTATTGAAGAGCATCAATACCAAGTTTCAAGTACTTCTGATCATAAATAATTTTTGTCCATATAAACTTTATCACCCCCTTTTACCCTTTTAAGAGATGAATTTCGAAAAAAATCTAATGCATATATTTCTTATTTTGTATCTTAAAGCTAAATACTACTTTTTATGCATTTCGCGTTAAGAATGACAGAGTTTCATACAAACTTTTATCCCCTATTTTATCCCCTTAGGGGATAAATTTTGAAAAATCCTTTCTTAGCGGATGCCTACATTGTATAAGGAATACGTCATCCAAATTTCACGTTTCTACGACCAGCGGTTTAGGCTGTGCGGTGATCGATCAGTCAGTCAGGACAAAGCATTTTATGTATATATATAGATGAAAACATTTACATTAATTAAAGCCTGCATCGCGACTGGCACATAACACATAGCAGAAAAAGCAAAAATAAACGCCATTTAGTGTTGCATTAGCATCTTCTTAACGTTTCAGAGTCGAAGCAGGATTTCCTTTAGCTTTATTTCTTACTTTATATTCCTAACTTTATACCATGTGCTTGATTTATCTATATATACATAAAATGCTTTGTCCTGACTGACTGATCGATCAACGCACAGCCTAAACCGCTGGTCGTAGAAACGTGAAATTTAGAGGACATATTCCTTATACAATGTAGGCATCCGCTAAGAAAGGATTTTTCAAAATTCATCTCCTAAGAGGGTAAAATAGGGAATAAAAGATTGTATGAAACTCTGTCATTCGTAACGCGAAATGCACGAAAAGTGGTATTTAGCTTTAAGGTAAAAAATAAGACATATGTGTATTAGATTTTTTTCGAAATTCATCCCCTAAAAGGGTAAAAGGGGGTAATAAAGTTTGTATGGGCAAACGATTATTTATGGTCAGAATAACTTGAAACTTGGTATTAATGCTCTTCAATACAATTAAGTAAATACGTATTTTAGCATTTTTTTGAATTTCATCCCATAAGACTGTCAAATAGGGGATGAAAGTTTGTATGAAACTCTGTAATTGATGCACGGAAAATGGTATTTACCTTTAAAATGAAAACTAAAACAATACAAATATCATTATTTTTCGAAATTCATCCCTTAAAAGGTTAAAAAGGGGTTGAGCTATTTATATGAGGAAAAAATTGTTTATGATCAGAATTACTTGAAACTTGGTATTAATACTCTTCAATACAATTAAATAAACATGAATTGTAGTTTTTTTTAATTCAAAATAAAAAATTGAACATATTTAAATAGAGTAACATGGCTCAAGTTGTAAGTGCACACTTACTGTGTGGGATATAAAGTAAATTTATTTACAGAACATACGCTTAACATCTTATACATATTCTTGCAAATAATAAAGTATGTATTGCGAAAAAGTTTATTTTTTTCGTAGTTTGATCGCGGGCGAAGCCGCGGGTTCTGCTAGTTGTTTAATAAAGTTTCTAGTTAGCTTTAAATAACGATTTGCTCTAGTTTTTTGTTAAATTTAAAGAAGGTAATATTCTCTGAGGCTTCTGGACAGATTTTAATAATAATTCCTTTACTAATAGATAATTAACTAAGTAATATTTAGCTGTTTATTAAAGCTACATAATACAAATTGTTCTGAATAATAATAATTACTCATGACGTGAGGATGGGTTGCTCGCTCTCTGGTTTTAATATATTGCCGACCGAAATGATTTTTAAATGAAATGTTTGTAAATTTTTGTCTGCTCTTCAAACATAAAAATCGGAAAAGTGAGAGTTTCTAGTACATGTAACATTGTCTTTTTAAATGTTATTTATTTATATGTAGGTATTAAAACCCATCTTACCCGAGTTATATGACTAAATTCACACACACACACACACACACATTGTATTGTAACCCATCACTTTACTTCCCTACCTTTTAAAAAATGTTGTCTAAAAATCTGAAAATTTTGAGGAAAAACTCGAAAATATTCTCAGTAAAAATAAGTTCGCAGATTATACGTTAAGTAGTTTTTGAAATATGAAATATTTTCAGTTACCTGCTTTTTCAGTTTAACATCAAAATTAACTTTGTTTTCCATAATATGTTAAAGTAATAATATGAAACACGAACGTACGTTTCCGATCGATACAATATATTGATATATTATCTTAACGTAGGTTATTATGTTAAATACGTAAGTAAAAACAAACCAGTGTTTTTTAGCTGTACGAAATCCTCGGTATACGAGGTTTTGCAAACATTTTTATATTTAAATTGTTTCGGCCAACAAAATATATCTTATTATATAAAAGGCAAAGGTGATTGACTGATGTATCAACGCAGAGGCCAAACCCTTAAGGCTAGCAAATTGAAATTTCGCACACGTATTCCTCATATAACGAAGGCATCCACTAAGGAAGGATTTTTCAAAATTCAACCCCCAACGGGGTGAAATAGGGGATAAAAGTTTGTATGAAACTTTTTATTCCTTGGACATATTTGCATGAAATTTTGTATGAATTGAGTACGGCAAAAATAATGAGTTACGTATTTCAGCGTTTTCTAAAATTCAACTCCTAAGAGGGTGAAATGGGGGATAAAAGTTTGTATGAAACATTTTATTTCTTGGACATATTTGCATGAAATTTCGTATAAATTGAGTACGATAAAAATAATGAGTTATGTATTTCAGCGTTTTCCAAAATTCAACCCCTAAGAGGGTAAAATAGGGATGAAAGTTTTAAGTAAACGCACAGGCTAAACCCTTAAGGCTAGAAACTTAAAATTTCGCACATGTATTCCTCTTATAACGTAGGTATCCACTAAGAAAGGATTTTAAGAAATTCCACCCCTAAAGGGGTAAAATAAGGGATGAACGGTTGTATGGAAATCCGTCATTTTCGAAATTAGAAACATGAAATTTCATATACAAATTTCTGATTAGAAATAAATAAATATGTATTTTAGAGTTTTTGAAAATCTATCCCCTAAGAG